>JALIGW010000002.1:72501964-73861964 GCA_023053685.1 Diadophis punctatus similis | reverse complement strand
AATAGTATCCCTCTTGGCAGAGACTCCGCCAAGAAACAGTGTCTTACCTGATATCTGTGATGATAACAATGTGCTCGCAATCTCCTTGATGACAATAAAGGTACGGGAAACCTACTTTTATGTTCAAATCATTAAAGGTGTAGTCTTCCATTTTAGTGGCCTGAAATTTTCCATAACCTCGGTCATGGGATTCTGCCCACTCAGTAATTGTCCTGAAATTAGCAGAGACAATATTTTCATTCTTTAAATTGATTATAGGTAGCCCTCAACTTATAACCACAACTGAGACCAATTGCTAAACAAGGCAGCGTTTAGTGAGTTTTGCTCCGTTTTATGACTTTTGTGTGACAGCTGTTAAGCAAATTCACTGTAGTTGTTAAGTGAATCATTTGGTCATTAATCAAATCTGACTTCCCCCATTGATTTTGCATGTCGGAAGCTGGCTGGGAAGGTGATCACATGACCCCAGGACAGGGCAACGGTCATAAATACATGCCAGTGCTAGGTGCCCAGATTTTGATCACGTGACCATGGGGATGATGCAACGCTCATAAGTCTGAAAACGGATTATATGTACCGCATTTTTTGGAGTATAAGACGCACCTTAGTTTTTGGGGAGGAAAATAGGGGGGGGGGGAAATCTACCCACCCGGTATTCATCTGGCTAGTGTCCTTAGTCTGGTCAGCTACAACATATTATTTTATCCCAGGGTTAGGGCTGAAAAAAACCTTTTTCAGAGGAAGTAGGAATGAAAAAATCCTGCAAGCAGGAAAGAGTGTTAGCACCTCGTTAGGGCTGAAAAAACCTTTTTCGGAGGGAATAGCAATGAAAACAAGCCGGGAAGAGCCGGGAAGATCGTTAGCATCTCCTTAGGGCTGGGAAAAAAAGCTTCGAAAAGCTACATTTGGAGTATAAGACGCACCCAAATTTTCAGCCTCTTTTAGGGGGGGAAAAGGTGTGTCTTACACTCCGAAAAATACGGTAAATTTTTCAGTACCGTTGTAACTTCAAACGGTCACTAAACGAATGGATGTAATTTGAGGACTACCAATATTATTTTTGCTAGAGCAATCATCAAAGACAAAAAAAATCAATAAACCAGGTGTCCAAGATAGAATAGAAAACATGTTCCTCTCAAAAAACATTTCATTTCAACATGCTGGACAACATTCAAATTAAGCCCTAGAGTAGTGATGGTGAACCTTTTCAGCACTGAGTGCCCAACCCGGAATGCACGGCTTGCCGGAGCCCCGGAAACTCAAAGACCAGCTGGCCGGTGCGCATGTGCGTGCCGGCCACCTGGTTTTTGGCGTGCACATGCATGCCGGCCAGCTGGTCTTTGCGCGTGCCGGAAACCAGAAGAGCAGCTGGCGATAGCACGCCTGCCCACAGAGATGGCTCGGTGTGCCACCTCTGGCACGCGTGCCATAGGTTCGCCATCACGGCCCTAGAGCGTGATCCATGGGAAACAAAAACAGTTACAGGTAGAAAAAACATGATACAATGACAGTGTTGATACTGCTGCCCTTAAGAGGAAAGATAACTTGATGAGACAGAACTTGTACAAAGAATAGTGGGATCCCCACAATTTTAGTAAGAGGCACCCTGTTTCAAGAATCAGGAAGCAACTTCTAATGCATTTGGACGTGCAGCAAATTCCAACTGGAAGACTCCAGATGTCGGGTGATAATTCTCAGAACTTCTGGCTACCGCAGTGCACCAACCTTTTGGAAACCAAAGGCTGAGAACAAGAACTAGAAATGTTTTTGGAGAAAAAAAATAAAGCATGCACTGAAGAGCATTCGGACAATAAAATCAATGGGTAAAAGAGAAATGCTTAATCCACCTGCTTCCAAATTTTGCTCTGCAATCCAAGTCCCATCATTTTAAAAGCCCTGTCTCCAGGGGTCAAGCTCCAAAATCAAGAGAACTGGGTTGGTAGAAGGCAAGAGTTTCCTTCTACTAACTCCTTTTTGTCTACTCCAGAGGTCTTCAAACTTGGCAACTTTAAGACTTGTGGACTTGAACTCCCAGAGGCTGGCTGGAGAATTCTGGGAGTTGAAGTCCACAAGTCTTAAAGTTGCCAAGTTTGAAGACCTCTGGTCTACTCTCTGTCATCTATTAAGTCAGCATCAAGATGTGGGCCAGGTTACCTCCGGGACCGTATCCTACCACATTCCTCCCTACGACCAGTTAGGTCCCACAGAGTGGGCCTCCTCCGGTTCCCATCAGCCAAACAATGTCGGTTGGCGGGTCCACGGGGGAGAGCCTTCTCTGTGGGAGCCCCATCTCTCTGGAACCAACTCCCACCAGAGATCCGGACTATCCCCAATCTACTGGCCTTCCGCAAAGCCGTAAAAACATGGCTCTTCCGGCAGGCGGGGTGAAGATCAGATTCCCCCATGAATGAATGTTCTTTTTAAAATTATGAAATGTTTTTAAAATTTTTGTATGATATATATTGTTCTTATTCTTGTTGTACGCCGCCCTGAGTCCTACGGGATTGGGCGGCCTATAAGAACTTTTAATTAAATTAAATTAATTAAATGTGAACTAACATAGAAATATATATCTTCTTAAATCAGTAAATTCGACCATATAATTGCAACTAACTTGATGGAGAGGCAATCTAGGTTAGTAAGACTGGGGTTCACAAATGTCAATTATACTTTACCTGCTCAAATCTCTGCATTCAGCACACCTGCTATCATTATAAAAAACACCTTCAAAGTAAAAGAAGGCAGACTTATAGAGATCCTGGGGAAAAGGAAGGAAGATGAGAAAAAAATATTAGTTTGAATACACAGAATTACATATATGCGTGATATCACATCTCCATGAGCTCCAGTTAAATTTTTGAAATGCCAACCAAACCCATCACTGCATCACATTATTAATGTGTGCAGTAGCTAGGTTTATAGCAATAGCTTGATGCGTTTTAAGAAGAAGAAAAACCAAGACACTATAGATAGAAGCTTCTACAGAGTCTAGTCTTTTCCTTAAAATGCATCAAGATAATGTGGGCAGAAAAAGAGCCCATTCCTTTTGTTAAAGGGGGTTGTAAGACAAGACAAGATGGAGTCTTTCTTGCTCTTAACCACTACTTGCCTTCTGGGAATCTTTGATCCAGTCTTGAGAGGAAAAATATTTGCTTCTAATAGATGGGTCTCCTTTTGACCTGACCCTCACCTTACAACTGTTACACACACACCCTCCTTAGAAGTGTCAGGCCCCAAGAGCCAAGAAAGACATGTCTTACTTGTCCAAATCCCCAGGTCTTGTGAATGCAGAAACAATCAATCTCTGGAAATGTTTGATACAGGTTTATTCAAGCCTGAGGCTTGGCACAAATGAGTACGTAGCAGTTCATTGAAAAGTCAGCTCGTTCGTTGCAAAGTCAACATTGCGGTAGCTCCCAGCGCTCTATATAGGCAGGCCATGCCCCTCGGTCCCACCCACGCAACCAGCATCCGGCATCGGCATTCAGTTCTGCATTAGCAGTCCATCATCCGATGCATAGGCTGCCGGCCTCCATCCGGCAGCCTATGAGCAAATGAATACCGCTTCGCCCCGCACACTGTTGTAATCGGCGCCAGCCAGCTGGGATCCGGAAAGCCACGAGTCAGCTGTGCGGGAGAGAATGCCGCAATCGCTCCTCTTGCTGCCGCGACCACTGCAGCCGGAGCCGACGCCACCCCATCCGGGCACCTCGTCACCGGCAGGTCATTGTTGCGCCGCGCGGCAGTTTCTGCCGCTGCGGCAGTTTCTGCTCCCCCCCCAGGTATGGCAAGCCAGTCAGGGCTTGACAACATGTGAAGTTCCTGCTGAGTAGTTTCCTTTATTGTTCCTGATCTATAGACAGAAATCTTGCCAAACTAAAGCAACTATCCGCATCACTATAAATCAGACCTGGGCATTTTACAGCTTGTGGGCCACATCTGCTCAGTGGGCGGCCCCTGTCTAGCCTGCAGCAGCGTCAAATACGAGGCAACAGTGCAGCGTCGGTACAGTGTGGCAATGTTGGAAAGTGGGATGTCAGTGCAGCAGTGGCAGGGGGCGGGTCAGCAAGTAGTGTCAGTGGCAGAGTGGCGACAGCCATGCACAAGTCACACCTGCTCATGTGGCCCCTCGGTAAAATTAATTGCTCAATCCTGCTATAGATATACTCTGGGAATAATTAGGGAAGAGACTTCTTAACTCTCGTTCTCTCAACCAAACTTTCCAAACTTTGCTGCCTCTTTGCCCTCTTGAATGCAGCCCCTCCCTGCTGGGAATCCAGACTACATTCTACCACAAAAGAGATGGAGACAGATTTCCTGCTACACAGCAAGAAAGAAGCAGCATAGCGTCCTGCTTTTATAGAAAACCAGGAGCTGGCACACCAGCTCCTCAAAAACCGCCTTCCAAGCAAACTACCTTAAGAGTGCTCTATACATTTCAAATCTACCAGTATTGTTTTTAATTCACCAAAATTATGATGGATACTTTTCTGTAAAAGTAAGTTTCATATTAAAGAAATATGAAGTTTTATATTAAGTTTTATATTAAAGCTTTATATTAAAGAAATTTAAATGTTTAAATACTATAATACAAAAACATATAATAATAATAATAATAATAATAATAATAATAATAATAATAATAATAATAATAATAATAATAATAATAATAATAATAATAATAATAATAACAGAGTTGGAAGGGACCTTGGAGGTCTTCTAGTCCAACTCCCTGCTTACGCAGGAAACCCTACACCACTTCAGATAAATGGCTATCCAACATCTTCTTAAAAATGTCTAGTGTTGGAGCATTCACAACTTCTGGAGGTAAGCTGTTCCACTGATTAATTGTTCTAACTGTCAGGAAATTTCTCCTTAGTTCTAAGTTGCTTCTCTCCTTGATTAGTTTCCACCCATTGCTTCTTGTTCTACCCCCAGGTGCCTTGGAGAAAAATATCAAAGTAATGGATAGGGTTTTTTTAAAAGAAAAATTGTTCCTTTTCAAAAATTCCTCAGATATATAACAAGGATCAAGTTGACCTGACCAATTAAAAATCTGATAGTAAACAGACTCTCTTTCCTTCCCTCTTTCTTCTGTCTTAGATATCCATCTGTCTTTTCCCATGTCATTTTAATTTATCATGATGGTGTCAACTCGTAAAGCATTCCTGGCCTGTTCTCCAGTTGCCATAGGCAGAAGGTGGGAAAGCTGACGGAGCAACCTGGCAGCAACCAGAAGCACATTCCACGCATACCTTCCTCAAGGCCGCAGCCTAGGTTACCACAGCCAGTCAGAGAGGCGTGTTCTCTACAGCCCTTGAAAGTGCTTCATTGGAGAATGTGATTTATGACACACCTTGGGAGGAGGGGGGAAACAGGGTGATAGTTGGGACGTAAATTATATGGGGCAGAGGTGACTTCACTTGGATATGTGCCGATATGTTGCTCCTAATAAATAACTGAATTTCTTTTGAAAATTGGCTCGAGGCTCATGAATTAATTAGGGCATCCGTCGGAACTCTGACAGATGGCTTAATGTTTAGGTTTCTTTTTTACATTTTTAATTTCCTTTGGCACTTTCCTGAGAACTCTAGATATTGAACAATCTAAAACTATAATTCATAAATAAATCAGAAAAATAAAAAGGCTGACTTAAAAATATAAAAAGTCCTACTTAGTTCCTACTTACATTAAATTCACCTACTTATTACTTGCTCAAATGAAGAAAACATTGTAGAAACAACCTCATTTGTTTTCCCCCAGGAATTGATAAGCATATTTTCAAGGGATCAATAATTCAAACTTTAAGGAACTGTTTTGGAATTAAACTTCCCTCTTTGGAAAGGCGTTAGAAATCAGTGTTATGATACCTTGCTGATATTTTCTGGGGCCTGACCAGGATTATTGCTGAACTCCCCACCAATCTGAAGGTCACTAACACAAGAAATGCAATCTCGAAGCTCGGTAAGTTTTTGGCTCCCTAGGACCAACAGCGTCTGATACGGCTTCCGGAGCTTATGCTGTAAAATAGAGAGGGCAAAAGAAGATCAATCAAAACATTTCTGACAGGCTGAATTTACACATCAGATTAATTCACAGTGTAGTTGTGGTTTAGTAAGTTGAAACCAGCCAATCAGCCAATGTAACCAGTCAACTCTATCATTACTTCTCCGTATCTAAATGTATAATAGGCAGTAAGGCCTTTTTGCCTGTTCCTTCCAAGAAACCAAGAGTAAATATCATCCAAGTTGGAGAATTACGACATATGGGATTTATATCACGAAGGATACCAGATCTGAACTGCCCAAATCCAGGGCATCTCTTTGCGACTGTCTAGCAATCATCTGGATTTTTGCAATCCAAATCTAGTAGCATTAATGAAAAATACATTTGGGTGCAAACAACATAAATTTTATATAGGCTGGTTCCTGACATATTGTTCTTCATTTGGCTTTAGCTAAGCATATTCTATTCAACTGTAATTGTATTCAACAACCCACAGTTAAATAAACTCTAGCTTAGTGTGATGTGTGATCTAGTCACAGAATCAAATCATGAGTGCAGATATTTCAATAGGGTCCCTATATTGATTGGCAACAGGGTTTTAAGTAAGAGTCTCTTTGATCTCAAATGGCCAAAAAACAGACCGAGCAGAAAACATCCTGCAGCCAAGAAGGCTACATACCCATTTGCACTACTCAGGTGACCCTGAAGACACAAATAAATTTCCAAATGGCCTCAATGACTCTCTAAAAGAATGCAAATGGCCAGCTGTCCCCATCATCCAGTCAGAGCTGAAGAAGTGTCTTGGATGAAAGAAAAACAAGAAAGTCCAGTTGCCTCCTGAAAAAGCACCTTTGGTTCACCTTCTAAGACAATTCTGGAAGGATTACCATATATTCCCTAATTAAGTGGGATCTAGCCAAAGTTGGAATTACTTTTCTTTAAAATAAAGGACATCTTGTGTTTTGAAATCTTTCTGCAGAAAAGTAGATTCTACTTTGTCATGTTGTCAAAGGAACACACATCAGCAGGCTATAATTCCTCACACAAGATTCCTGAGAATGAATTGATCTATTTGTTAAGAAGCCATTAAAACAGATGCTAAGTTCAATTCCCAACCTTTTGAAATATAACTGGATAAAAAATGTTGAGCGTTAACACAAGTTCAGCTTCGTCAATCATATTCCCAGGATCTTTGGGCCTTTTTCCAATTGCATGAGATTCCTAGGGAAAAGAAATACATTGGAATGTGAGTTGGATGCTTCCGATAATAGAGATCAAAACACCTGCATAGATATTCTATCCGCCGTTCCCAATCTTCCAGGTATGTTGGGAAAGCAGGGCAAGTCTGCTTGAAGTAGAGCTTGATCAAGCAATGTGAATGGTAAAAGTCATCTTAATGGAACGATTCCAATGTCTTTTGCATGCTAGATAAACAAGCGGAAGGGCACGGCACTTACTACCCACACAATCTGTCAAATTCCTAGGCTATGGACTGCCAATTAAATTGCCAAAATGTCACACTTGGTTTCGAATAAGACACAAGGTTAAGATGTGCTTTGCCACTTCCATCAAATGGCACCCTCTGACAGCTATTGGGGCAAAGCTTTCTTGAGATTAGAATGTAAAATCTGAAACTCTATCATTATTGTGTAGTTGGAATGACTTTAATACATAATAGAGGAAGGGCAGCAGGTGAGAAAGGAGAGCTTACCATCTCGTGAATAAATGTTTCTTGTCTACACGCACGATCAACAAGGATGGTTTCTTCTCGCCTCTCCAGAGCTTTCTGCCGAATTCTACAAATGAGAAGAAAGAAAGAAGGAAGGAAGGAAGGAAGGAAGGAAGGAAGGAAGGAAGGAAGGAAGGAAGGAAGGAAAGAAAGAAAGAAAGAAAGAAAGAGGGAGGGAGGGAGGGAGGGAGGGAGGGAGGGAGAAAGAAAGAGAAAGAAAGAAAGAAAGAAAGAAAGAAAGAAAGAAAGAAAGAAAGAAAGAAAGAGGGAGGAAGAAAGAGGGAGGGATGCAGGGAGGGAGGAAGAAAGAGAAAAAGAAAGAAATAATGAAGGAAGGAAGGAAGGAAGAGGGAGGGAGGGAGGGAGAAAGAGAAAGAAAGAAAACACAAAGAGGAAGAAAGAAAGGAAGGAAGGAAGGAAGGAAGGAAGGAAGGAAGGAAGGAAGGAAGGAAGGAAGGTGTAAATGAAGACTCAATCATCCAGGTCAAAAGTATTTAAAAATGGTTAAATCATGGCAACTGGACCAAAGTTTATTAAAACTGGGACTTTTCGTTACTCATCCAATGTCTCAATTTTAAGAAACCTTGGTCCAGTTGCCATGATTTAACCATTTTTAAGGCACTTTTGGCCTGAATGATTGAGTCTTCATTGACATGTTTTCCATTTTGGGGAGAAAAAAAACCCCTGCAGTCTGTATGGGAAGAGTTGGTTCATTCCAATGCCTCTCTGACTCTCTGGCTAACCAAAATGTTCATCTGATTGAGGAAGTAACTTGGATGAGTAACAAAACATCTCATTTTAATAAACATTGATCCAGTTGCCATGATTTAACCTTTTTTTTTTAGATAAGGAAAGAAGGCTGAAGGAATACATTCCTAAATCCAAATGTAGGGTCTAATATTCATTTAAGTCAACCTTATAAAACCAGAATTAAGCACCACATTAGAACTCAACAACTTTTGATTCCAATGCAATACGAGCTATCTGCAAAGTATGGTCAAATCAAGTCAACATCATGTTCAGAATGATGCAAATAGAGCTCAGCCTATTTTTTATCTGGGATTAAAAAAAAAAACCAAGGTGGAGCTCCAATCACACCACCACACTACAACTATCTTGAGCTTTTTGACTACACCCTGCGATTACACAGAATGCTTTCGTAACTAAGTGTCTTCTGGATATGTGGGATGATCCTGGGCAGCTCTGCAAAGCGTTTAATACAGGAGTAGTCCCTCTTGATCAGCCATTTGGGATTTTGAGAACATGCAGACATGCTCAGACAAGATCCATTTTACCAGAAAGTCAGGTCAGAAAACCATTCCCAATCATTCCTTCTGCATCCTGATGTTTAACTTTGCCCCTTTTTCTCCCCCTTAACTTTGTCCATGGGCCTGTCACAGATTAATAAATAAAAGCTGGTCAATGACCAAAACAAATGTACTTTGACTTAAATTAGCAAACATTCATAATGTTAAAAGCTGTTATTTTATTTTTCAGTCTAGCGGCTTGCAATATGATTATTAAAGACTGCTGACACTTTGGGGGAAGAGGGGAATTTCCCGGGGCCCATGGAGGCATATATGTACCAGGGGTAAACTGCTACCGGTTTGGCCCTGTCCGGGCGTACGGGTAGTGGTGGCCACCAGTGGTTTGGAGAACCAGTTGCGCCGGCAGCGCAAGGCTCCACCCACCCGTCACCATTTTCTGGTTTTTAACCCTCTGCGCATGCGCAAAGCATTCTGCGCATGCACAGAGGGTGAAAAAGCACACGCGCAAAGCGCGCACTTCCGAACCAGTAGGGAAGGTAAGTAGATTTCACCACTGATGTGTACTCTGCATCGCTTCTCCCTGATCGAAGATGGTTGAAAATACGGGTAGTCCTCGTATTTACGACAATTGAGCTCAAAATTTTTGTTGTTAAGTGAAACATTTGTTAAGTGAATTTTGTCCCACGTTACGACCTTTCGTACCACAGTTTTTAAGTGAATCACTGCAGTTGTTAAGTTAGTAACACAGTTGTTAAGTGAATCTGGCTTCCCCATTGACTTTGTTTCTCAGAAGGCTGCAAAAGATGATCACATGACCCCGGGACACTGCAACCGTCATAAATATGCCAAGTGTCTGTATTTTGATCATGTGACTACAGCGATACTGCAACGGTTAAGTGTGAAAAACGGTTATGTCACTTTTTTCAGTGTTGTTGTAACTTTGCACAGTCACTAAATGAACTGTTGTAAGTCAAGGACTACCTATACACCATTTGAAGAAGGCTAATCACCGTTAAAGAGCAGTAGTAACTTTTAATGCTCTAGGTATTCAATATAGATAAGCCCTCTCCTTGGAACAACTAATAATCAAAATAACTGGTTTAACTTGATAGGACCAAATGCCTCAGCCTCTCAGATAAAGTCGATTGGGAACTTTATAGAAAACAATTAGAAGAAAAAAATCAATAGGCAAGCGGACATCGTTTATGTTACATCCTTTCTCTATAGTTACATTTTTATTTCTTTCATATCTTCTGAAACCCCGATTTCCCTCCACTGAACAATGCAGAGCAACTGTGCAGCTGTTAACTAGACATTTATTTATTTGTAAGATTGATAAACTGCTTCGTTCTACAGCAGGGGTGTCCAACTCTTGGCAACTTTAAGACTCATCAGCTTCAAATTCCAGAATTCATGGGAGTTGACTGGCTGGGGGATTCTGGAAGTTGAAGTCCACGGTTGCTTAAAGTTGCTAAGGTTGGACCCGTCTGCTCTAGAGGCTTTAAGCCAGAGGTCTTCAAACTTGGCAACTTTAAGACTTGTGGACTTCAACTCCCAAAATTGTTGAATCAATTGGGTGTTGAAGTCCACAAGTCTTAAAGTTGCCAAGTTTGATGACCCCTGCTTTAGGCAGTATAAAAATATCAAATCATAATTTTAAAACAATGTAATAAAAACAATAAAACCATAAGCAATAACAAACTACAACAGCACCCATCTTCCCACAGCTACTTACTCAACATAGATCATGTATGTGTGAACATACTATTAGCTATTTCTCCAAAACCTGTAAGTGAAGACCACTCTTGCCTTGGGGGTATAAGCTTTTCCAAAGGAAGGGAATAGCCAAGAACATCCATATCTATGCCTTCTCCGCCCATTGTACCTCAATGGGCGTTTGATAATTGGCCAAGGCTCCTATTTTGTGATTGGACAACTCAGTTTGAAACAGCACCAATGGCATGCGTTCAACATTCCAAAGGTGTCCAGGGCCTTTGCTGATTCAGCTTAATGAAGACGTAATAAATTAGAAACTGCTTAGGAAACAGATTTAATCTGATAGCGATAATGCAAAATGGGGTTCCCAGATGCAGGCAAGCTTTGCACTAGCAAAAAAACAACAACCCCTCAATAATACAGTAAAGAATCCAGCATAATGGAGGCATTATAGGAATCAATTATGTGGTAATAAAATTATTGGGAAGAGTTGTAAACAGAATGTTTGGCTTTATTGAAAGGGCCTGTAAGGAGGTGGTTACCCAAGGCATTACAGAGCATCTCTTTGCATGTTAGCATACAGTGAAATACAATTATGACAATTTGTTTAAATGACCTAAAGTCTATGCTAGCAGTATGCAATCAGGCAAACTAACTGAATTAAGCTATCACAGTTTGTCTGCTTTGGTTTGGCATGTTGTATCCATCTGCTCATTACCTTAGTTCATAAACTGCTCTTAAAATTACTTATGGATTAGAACAAACTTCCAACTAATCAGAATTGCAACTGAAAATATAATTCAATATACTTAAGAGTTATTAAGTTGGTATCTTCAGGTATCACTTCTGTATCTTCTTTATCAGAGCTCTTCAGTGCAGCAATGCTAAAAACAATACAAAAATTAATTCTATAATTTCAGGAAAAGTCAACTTGTAAATATATAAAAACATACAGCAACATACAGCTAAGTGTAGGAAGTAAAGTTAAACAATTGCCAAGAAAATATTTTCAGACCAGATAGCTAATGCTATTGTAGACTTCTCTTTTAGAAACATAAACAGTATGGCTGGATTCACAGATTACAGTAAAACACAATGTAATCAGGTTTTTCCCTGATGAGTGTGTTCAATAGACTAGCTATTGTGGTTTATGAACAATATTTATGGCGTAATGGGTTGAATTTAACCCACAAAATTGAAGCCTGTTACCATGATTCAACAAATAGACTATGAATCAAGTCTAGCCTTCAGCCATTGGTAAAAAAAATGGACTATTTTTCATTATTGGAATGAAGAAAGCCAACCATTTATTACTCATTAATATCAGCTTCCAATTCCTGCTAGCTGGTACTCATCTGAAAGATAAATGGCCTTTTATGCTTAAAAAAGTAAGAAGTAACTTAGAAAAATAACAGTTCTATAATACAGAAACGTACAATATTAGACAAAACATTTTTTGTTTACCAGACTACTGGTAACTTCTAGAGTCAGTACTGATTTTGTATAGAAGAACAGCCTTTGTTAGTAAAACTAGTTACTATTTCCTGTTTCTGTTAGTAAAAAATCAAGCATTCCTGTATTAAGAAATATGGAGTTAAGACAAAAATTAGCAGCTCCAAATCTGCCTCATTCATAATATGTTTTGAAGTTTTCCCATGACCCCAACATCATCTTAATGGTGTACGTTCTCTTTCCCCACATCTTTGGCTGCAATAAAAATATATAAATATACAAAATAGAACGTCAGAAGAAATGTCTTGTTATAAACAAAAGCCAGATGTAAGGACTCTATTTTAAAAGACAAGAGTTCGTTTCCCTCAAAATAAAGTCCCTTTCCTTCTACTTGCTTCATACCATGTCTGACCGGAGTCTTTCCTAGCAATAGCCAAAGCAGCCAAAGTGCCTTGCACAACCTGTCTGTACAGAGCCCAATTGATTGCAATATCTGACTCGGTCAGTTGAACTATTTACATTTCATTTTACAGCAGGGTGCCAACGTATAGGCACACACGTAGCATAATGTTATTCTAAAGGACTCAGTGTATGTTCATGTGGAAAGAAGACATCCAGAGGTCATAGTGCATCTGTAGAGTTGACATCTAAATGTTCGATATTTAGAGGAATTACTGTCATTGGTATCTCAATAACTGTGGTCTGGCACAGCAACCAAACAGAACAGGTACAGACTTCAACGGATAGTTAGGACTGCACAAAAACCAACTGCAACCAGCCTGCCTTCCATTGAGGATCTGTACACTGCACGAACCAGAAAGAGGGCTGAGAAAATATCTACAAACCCCTCACATCCTGGACATAAACTGTTTCAACTTTCCCCTATGGACGTCACTATAGAGCATTGCATGCCAAAACAATTAGATTCAAATATAGTTTTTCCCCCTGTGCCATCACTCTGCTGAACACCAAATTCTCACAGCGTTGTCCAAGGCCTAAATATACTGTATTTATCCATGTATTGCATTGATATTACCTTCTCATCTTTCCTACTGTCCCTTCTCTTATTGGTATCTATGATTTATCACTTGTTGTTGTATATTATGATTAATGATTGCAACTACGATCTATGATATAGGACCTATCACTTTGTTGTTTATATGTACACTGAGAGATTATACACTGGAGACAAATTCCTTGTGTGTCCAATCACACTTGGCCAATAAAGAATTCTATTCTATTCTATTCTATTCTATTCTATTCTATTCTATTCTATTCTATTCTATTCTATTCTATTCTATTCTATTCTATTCTATTCTATTCTACATTCCATTCCATTCCATTCCATTCCCTCTAATACTAAGTAAAGCATTCCTATCAAAAAGAGAGGCAATGCCCTCAGATGATCACTGGGATGATTTGGGATTCATCACTCTCTCATCCTAATCTCACAGGGTTGTAGCTATATGGAAAAATAGGGGGGAGAAAACATTGTCTCCACAACATTGAAAGCACCTGAAAGGTGGAATAGAAATCAAATTATTGTATTTTTTTTTTTGATACAGTATACATTTTTGCTGCAGTGGATAAGGACAAACACCAAGGCTGTAATTCCAAAAGGAAGAGGAACAGTTAGAATAATTCCAGGACTGACAGCATCCCTATCACCCTTCACACACAGGACTCTGAATCTATTTCAGACTTCATCCAAAGTTTTCAATAGTCAATGACAAAGCCCAGCAGACAATAATAACTGGTCTATAATGTAGCCTAAGCACATTTGAGGGAAGCTACAATTTTTGTAGCATTTTAACCAGTACAGTTTTATTGATTGACTGAATATGTGCCATCAAATCCATTATCGACTCTTTGCATTATAGTTCTCCATTAATCTCAGAGAGGCTTAATTCTAAGCAAATATATACATGATCAGGCTGAAAGTATAATTAAGACCGCAGAGCTATGTTTACACTGAACAAAAAACATGAGCCCCTGAATTTAATAAGAGTTGATTAAGTGAGGCGAGAACTCAAGGGGCGTTAATGTTGGCCAATCTTGTCTGAACTTGGAAATTAAGCAGAGTGGGTTTGGTTAATCCATGGATGGGAAACTGCCAGGGAATATCAAGGTGGAAGGCTTTTCAAAAAATATTTTAGAAAAAGGTAAGGACAAAGCACTTTCATACTTCTTCTAAAAAAAACCCTGCACAAATACGTCCATAAAATCCTCAGGGTTTGAGAGGGTGGAAGGATATTGATATAAAACAGTATCTCTTACCATACCTTTCCAACATGGCTGCTAGCATTGCCACTTCCCCAGAAGATAATACAGGTTACTTTCAGGGATATGGGGTGGAGGGTGTTTGTCATTTATCAATGGGAAACCAACTACCAGCCGATGTCATGAATGCGCAGTTCGGCAGGATTTAGATTTCAAGCAGGTTCTTCTCCAATGTCTCTTTGAAGATAGTTCATTTCAGTTCTATGATATTGTCACTGTTGCCATTAATGAGGTTCATCCTACTCTATTAAATGTAAATAGAAGCTTAAATGTAAATAGAATTCCTCTAGAAAGAGTGCAGAGAAGAGCAACAAAGATGATTAGAGGACTGGAGGCTAAAACATATAAAGAATAATTGCAGGAACTGGGTATGTTTAGTTTAATGAAAAGAAGGACCAGGGGAGACATGATAGCAGTGTTCCAATATCTCAGGGGCTGCCACAAAGAAGAGGGAGTCAAGCTATTCTCCAAAGCACCTGAGGGTAGAACAAGAAACAATGGGTGGAAACTAATCAAGGAGAGAAGCACCTTAGAACTAAGGAGAAATTTCCTGACAGTTAGAACAATTAATCAGTGGAACAACTTGCCTCCAGAAGTTGTGAATGCTCCAACAAATTAACATTTTAATTGTGGAATATTTTTATTTTTATTTTATGTTTCCAGAGTCACATTTTGGGAGATGGTTGGCCATGCAAATATGATGGATGGATGGACGGACGGACCGAGCAAGCAAGCAACCAGGAATGTGTGTGGATGAGCTATAACTGAGGATAGGTTACGAACTAATGCAGGTTTGTTCTTTACGATTTATATTGTTTTATTTAGTTTCCTAGTATGATTTATGTTGATTGCTTATTTAGTATCCTATATAACTAAGTGTTGTATTTTATGATTTATGATGAATGTATTTTTATAATGACTATGATCATGATTTATCACTTATAGCTTTTATGTACCCTGAGAGCTTATGCACCGAAGACAAATTCCTTGTGTATCCAATCACACTTGGCCAACAAAGAATTCTATTCTAAAACTGAGATCAAGACAAAAGGCATTCAAGTGATGAGATTTAAACTGTAGGTCTCAAAATTGCAACTCGACACAGTTAGCCAGGACGCGGGGTGAGCTACCTGCACACAGCTTTCAGCTCTGCCGCGATCTCCGGCGTGCAGAGAAAATCTTCCATCACCGCCGCCTCGTCGTCCGCAGGTTCTGCCTGCTGGAGAGACACGTCTTCCTGGCGCAGCGCCTCCTTCCAAAGAGCCCCAAAAGCGCCCACGTGGAACGCCCGACTGTTCAGATCCACCGTCTCATAATCGGGGATATTATTTCTGGACGCGGTGCTAGTTCCAGCCATTTTTGCATCAGGAGTTAGCCGAGAGGAAACGAGGAGTGAAACGGATGTGGGGGCCCAGTGGCTTCTGGAACTTGTAGTTTCTTTCCCTCCAAACGGTAGAGACACTTGACGCGCTTCAACGTGGCACTTCCGATGTTGCTTGAGCTATAACTTCCAGCGGACTCAGCCAATAAGATCAACGATAAGGAATGCTGGGAGTTGTAGTTCGAATTCATCGGAGGGTTCCTTAGAAGCTGGGCGTTCGTTCAAGGGACTGGAAGCGTTCGTTCATTTTTTTCCAGCGAATTGTGGAAATAGCCAGGTATCCCAGGCCCGTATGTGCAGATTATTTTTTCTGTATCTAAATAACAATCGTGCAATTAGAAAAGAATGAAGCCAGAGCAGCAGCGATTGTATACACCCACTAGATTGTGTGTAGCTTTAAATTCTGCTGTAGTTTTATGTAATTTAAAAATCGTGCTATTTAAGTTGACACACTGTGCACGTTTTATTAAAAAGGTAGGACACAGATTATGTGTGAATAAACATATAATTCATATATACCGTTATATGAATAAACCTTGGGAAGGATTTGCTAGATGAATAAAAACGCCAAATCCAGTTTAAACATCTGGCTGATAGTGCTAATAATAGTAACAACAACAACAACAATAATAAACCACTTTTTTAACTTTGTAAAAAAAATACTCTACTCGGAACTGCCTATATACTTAGACGTTACCTTGACAGCTCTTAGGTTCGTGGTTAGGACCTGAACTGTTAAGTCTTTACCAGTCGCAGACTGTGAATCGAATTGAAGATTAAATAATAACAATAATAATACGGTAGGTATAGCAACCTGATTGAGAACACTGACATTTAGTACTGAATAATGACCTAAAGTCACTTAAATGACCTATATATGATAGTTGCAGTTCTATCATGTCCAGAAAACACCAGCTTGAGTGCTTGTTAATATTCTTAATTAAAAAGAAGCTCATTTGAAATTCTATGTTTAAGTTATCGGGTATGAAAACATTTTTGATAACTAGATTCTGTATGCTACTTCATGTGGATTGTGTAGCTTCATTTTTTTAGCTGATTGAGAGTTTGATTAAAGGAAAATTGAAAGTTAACTCATTTTGTACCCACTGCACATTATTTCATTTCCTGATGATGCCAGTTAATTGTCTTAGTCAAAAAGTATCCATATTATATTTATTTTATTAAATAATGCACACTTAGGTCAACATATCTAACACACAAGCCCATTAACAGCTGAAGCTAGGCACTCTCCCATCACCTTCCAGCCCAATGCTTTCTGACAACAATTGCTATGGCACAGAATTCAATCACCTTTGTAGAGACTTTATGGTCCTCATTTAATAAGAAACATAGTGATGGCTGTTAGAACTAGTCAGATAATCGGCAATTAGGGGAGTAATTAACTCCACCCTCTGTAGATGGGAAACAGAAGCACATGTACAATTGTTGCAATTTCAGTGTCAGACTGAGACATATGAACAAATGCGCTTGATAGAGGATGTAATTAAATCTCTCCTCAGTACCCTTGAGAACAGTATCTTAACAATAGCAATCTGAGTTCCTATGTTAGGGTACAAATATATAATAAAAATATTTGGAGATGCTAAAATGTGGGCTGATTAAAGAAGAGGTATGAGATGTGGGGTCTTTGGTACTCTCTAAGTTTGGTTGTTTTCTTTGCAGACATTTCATTACCAAACTAAGCAACATTATCAATGCTTGAAGAGAGTGTGGTTTGCTCTTTATTTATATGCAAGTGGCTAAATATAGAGCAAACCTCACACCCTTCTAGCACTGATAATGTTACCTAGTTGGGCAATGAAATGTCTGCAAGAATACAATCAAGGTCAGAGAGCACTAAGGACCTCATAGTTCAACCCTGAGTTGCAAATATTCTCTTCGAGAGGTTTGAGTTATTAAGACTATCCCTTAGTACATCAAGATTGAGGATTATTTGTTTGACCTCATTCCAAGCTTTGTCCAACCACAACACAAGTACAGATTGGAGGGTAAACCCACAATAATCTATATCAGATTCACAACAGTTGTCATTTGTTTCTTCCATGGGGAATTGAATCTGTCTATCAATGTACAAATAAGGGGAACTAGAGACTCGTGCTCCTATATATGTTTAAGCTAATATTTTAACTGGCACAGACAGTTAAGCTAATATTTTAACTGGCACAGCCTCAGAAAAGCCTCCACAGATATTCAGCCAGGCTCTAACTAAAGTGGGACAGAAATCAGAACAAAGCTCCCAGGAATGCAACCTGGGTAGTTTCTAGAGTAAGATCATTGTGTGCCATATAGCTTTGAAAAGTTGAACTGCTGCAGGCACATAGTTGCAACGTGTATCTGGTTATTGCATTAGACGCTTCATGTACATGGAGCATGAAATTTTAAGTTTGGAGTTTGCAGGATGTAGACCACAGAAAGTAGATCCCTAGTTGTTTACAGGCATTAAGCTGCTCAATAAATCTTGTTGATTTTCCAAATAGAGGGGAAATGCAACCATCATTTTTGCATCAACTATTTTTTATGTGGTTTATTTCTACATTTTAGCTTAGCAGTGTAGCGCTAATGCATGGATGTTTTGTTGCAACCCTATGAGAAACAGAAAGAACAGCAGATTTATTTATTTACCTGTCACTAAGGAGGTACTATAGGCGGCTTACAACAATAAAAAGAAAGAAATGAAAGGAGTGTAAAAAACCAGGAGTAAAATAGTAGAACAATAAAATAATGAAAAAGAACCATAAGAATACAATAATATGTAAGAGTGGTTTATGAACTAGAGAGTGAAGGGTTCAATGAGAGCACAAAGCACCCGAATACTTAGCATGCTAAAATCTGTCATTGTTTTGTTTATATTATATGGCATAGGTGTACAGGTAGCCCTTGCTTAGCGGCTACAGTGGGGACCAGCAACACAGTCATTAAGTGAAACATTACATGACAGCAACAAGCTTAACACTTCACTTCCACAATTATTAAAATTATCACCACGGTCGTTAAGTGTGTGAGATAAGATAGCCAATTATTTTAATACTCACAAGTCAGAGACAGATCTGGTTCACAATTCAAAGGTTTATTTAGAGAGAGAAAAAGCGTTTGCAAAGGCGGCCTCCAAGTCTCTTCCCAAGTTGGATTGAGTACAAGGAGAGCAAAAGCACATTTTACAATCCATACATTTATACTTTCTACTCAATACACGCCACACCTAATAATCCCGCCCCACACCTCTTTATTCTGCTAAGTCATTTTCTATGTTATTCTATACTCTAAAGGGTCAGCATGACAATTCTCTCCATAGTCATAGCTATTTTATCTTGTCCTCCAGTAGTTTCGCCCCTGGGCGACGTTCTTATCTTACTGCATTATAGCCTGACCATGGGTGTTCCAGTGGCCTGGCCTTGGGTGTGTTCCAGGAGGAATTATCTCAAGTCATTCTAATTTGTTTTACTGAATACATCCTGGGTTAGTTTAGAAAAGAGTATTATAGCTTATGTTTATTGTATATAAAGCTTGTTAATACATTAACTACTTTATAAAAGGGTAACTCATCATTATTTTCCTTCAAGTGGAACATCATGGGATCATGACTTTCTATTTTATTGTCTGCTCCACCATTAACTCTGCTTGTTGGAAAGCAGGCTGGGAAGCATGCAAATTGTGATCACATGATTTGAGAACACTGCAACAATCATAAATTCCGAGGTTGCCAGAATTTAAATCATGTGACTGCAATGGTTTTAAAGTTACTTTTCAATGTCATTGTAACTTCGAACTGTCAGAAAATTATTGTTAAATGAGAATTACCTGTATATAAAAGCCTCAGCAAATGGCAGTCCCTAAGGCAGCCTTGGCCATTTTCCAGAGCTGAGCAGGGCCGGGTTTGATTCATATTTGAATGAGGCATCAAGTGGGAATTCTGTTAGGTAGAGTGGGAAAATAGATATAAAATGGCCCTAAAAAGGCTGTGGCAATCAATTTATTTATAACTCTGCAAGAAAACTACATGGATGCAGTGACGAGCAATCGAGTGCAACTTAAAACTATCTTTATCTTTTTTAATGATGTTTTTAATGTAGAAAAGAAAGTTTGATTCCTGTCATAATCCAGAACAACAAAGAAATGATGTTTTGGGATGTAGACAGCACATGTCATCCATGTGAAGTAAGCATACTAAACTGTAGTAGCAGGCTTATGCACACCCGGTATACCCTGGGTAGCTCTGAGATGCTGTAGGACACGGGTGGCCAAACCGTGGCGCATGCGCCAAACGTGGCGCATTGGATGATTGCAAGTGGCGCATTGCAATCATCCAACGGACAGAAAAGGTGACGCTTTTCTGCCCGGCGAGCGGGACGGCAGCGCGCAGCAGAAGGAAAGCCGGAGGATGGCGCCGAGCGCACGGGGCTCTCCAGGCAGCGGCAGGTGACAGCGGGCACATGCCAAGTCCTCTCACGGGCAGCCGCGCCGACCCTGCCTCCGCCGAGTAGGAGGGGGAAAGGGAAGCGCTCCCGCAGAGCGTCCTGACTGCAAGTTATCGTCGTCCGTCTGCCCAAGCGGCCGCGCGCCGCGACCCCGGAGCCGGATGTGCGCAAGGGCAGGAAGAGAGAGAAAAAGAAAGAAAAGGTGATGCTGTTTTAGCGAACGAAAGTGATTCGGACCGCGGCGCAGAGGCGCCCGGCGAGCGGGGCGAGAAGTGCGGGGATGGCAATGGCGCCATTGCCATCCCCGCGCTTCTCGCCCCGCTCGCCGGGCGCCTCTGCGCCGCGGTCTGAATCACTTTCGTTCACTAAAACAGCGTCACCTTTTCTTTCTTTTTCTCTCTCTTCCTGCCCTTGCGCACATCCGGCTCCGGGGTCGCGGCGCACGGCCGCTTGGGCAGACGGGCGACGATAACTTGCAGTCAGGACGCTCTGCGGGAGCGCTTCCCTTTCCCCCTCCTACTCGGCGGAGGCAGGGTCGGCGCGGCTGCCCGTGAGAGGACTCGGCATGTGCCCGCTGTCACCTGCCGCTGCCTGGAGAGCCCCGTGCGCTCGGCGCTATCCTCCGGCTTTCCTTCTGCTGCGCGCTGCCATCCCGTCTGAGAGCCGCCGAGCGGAGTGCGCTTGATGGGCTAAATCGCCGCCTTTCTCCTCCTCCTCCTCCTCCCCCGGCTGGGCTGATGGCTGCCCGTCTTCCAGGAGCCTCGGTAAGGTTGGTGGCCGCTGGATCTTCTTCAGCCAGCCCCTCTCCACAGCCAGGAAGGAAGGAAGGAAGGAGGAAGAAGAAGAAAGAAGAGAGAGAGAGAGAGAGAGAGAGAGAGAGAGAGAGAGAGAGAGAGAGAGAGGTTAGGAAGGCAGGAAGACAGAAAGAAAGAAAAAGATGTTAGGAAAGAAGAAAGACGAAAGAAAGAAAGAAGGAAGGAAGGAAGGAAGGAAGACAGAAAGAAAGAAATGTAATGCTGATTAATGACTACCTTAATGACAATGACTATTGGACTGAACAGTGAAAATAGAGATAAAGATAACAGTGATAATGATAACAGAGATAAAGATATCAAGAATAATTATGTTCAGATTGATGATAAGGATTTTGAGATATATAAAATGGAAAAAGGAATGGAGAAAATTAGATATATACAGAAAGTAAAATTAAGAGAGAGGAAAAGAGCGTGGGGAAAGAGAACTTATTGGTACAAAATTAAAAGAAAGATTAAAAAAAATTAAGCAGATGGGGGTGGAGGAAATATATATATAAAAACAAAGTAGTTGAGAAACTAAAAGGGAATGGATGATGATATTGGAATATTATGGAAATGTTTTTTTTAATTTAAAATTATCTTATTAAGAGTAAAAAAACAATTTTCCTGTTTTTTTTAATATACAGATTAATATTGTTTAACATATTAAAAGAATTGATATTTTAGATATAACAAAGTTAATTAAGATGAGAAGTATGAATGATAAATATAAGTATTAGAGCTCAAAAGATGTATTATGATTGTGTATTTTTTTCATTTCAATTTATTTTTTCACATATGAAATTTGTTCAAATGAAAAATCTTAAAGGGGAAAAATGTATTATTTTAAGAGTTGAATATGTAATTGAATACATTTAGAAAGAATTTTGATGATTAGTAAATGAAACGATATATTATGATTGTGTATAATTAATATAACTCGTTAGAAATTCAAAGATTATTTTTTTTCTTCTCGTTCTTTTTATAAAGATTAATAATGTTGAATCTTTTGGAATAATGTGGATAAAACAATGACAATAAGAGAAATATGGAATAAATATGATCACTAGAATTTAAGGGAAATTACTTAAATATTAAATAATGAACAGGAAATATTATGAATGTTAATTACTTTAAAATTTATTAAGCTGAGAGTTGATAAGTTAATTGATTTGGATTTTTTCCTTTTCTTTTTATATTTTCTTTTTTCTTTACTACTTGTTGAATATTTATAGAGTGGATAAACTTAGACAGAATTTTGATGATTAATAAGAGAAATTAAAAGAATAATTGGGCATTTAGTTTTTTGATAGAACAAAGGATAAAAAACAGAAGCGATGAATAAAGAGATTAAAGAATTAAAGGAAGCAATTTGGCTTAAAATTAAGAAGCAGGAGACAGTAACTATCTTGGAAAGTTAAGCGAATAGCGATCAATTTGGATGGAAATTTGGAATTAACTGGTGCATATCCCAGATGACAAAACTAGAAATTAGATTTTTTTTTCTTTTTTTGAGGAGGTAAGATGGAAATAGCAGCATGTACCTAGAAGAGAGTATAACATTAAAAATATATATATATAACTATAATGATGTTTTTTTTAAAAAAGAGATAGGATTAGTTTAAAATTGAGATTAGCATCAGTCTGTCAAATATAAAATGAGTTTAGTATAAAAGCACTCAAAGAAAGGCAAAAAAAGTGAAAGAGGAAGTAGAAGGGGAGGAAGAGAAGGTGTAGAGAGGGTTGAGGAGGAGGGAAGGAGTTAGAAAGTAGAAGGAGAAGTTGGAGATAGAGAGAGGGGAGTGTAATGGAATAAAGTAGAACAGACTGATGACTGATGAGGCAAGTGTTGAATAAGATACTGACTTTTGAATAATTGACTATATTGAACAAATATGTATTTTTATTGTAATATTTTAAGGTACATGTGTATTGAATTGTATATTAAGTGATGGAGAAAATAAAAAATTTTGAAAAAGAAAGAAAGAAAGGAAAGAAAGAAAGAAAGAAAGAAAGAAAGAAAGAAAGAAAGAAAGAAAGAAAGAAAGAAAGTTGTATGGCTGCCCTGAGTCCTACGGGAGTGGGGCGGCATACAAAAACGACCAAAAAAATAAATAAATAATAAATGGCGGATCGGAATTCGTCTGCGAAAAAATTTGGCGGATGGTATGCTTAAGGTTGGCCACCACTGCTGTAGGACCTTAAGCTGTATTTGTCTAAATAGGCCTTTCTGAATAAGCCATAAATGAAACAGGGCTCCATCTATATCAAGCATATATATTAAGCCCTTGTATACTGTCAATATTCTGAATTTGTATTTGCAGGCAGAAATGTTCTGGGGGAGTGCTATTAAATTGAGACTTAACTCAATTCAGGATTTTGGAAGAACTGTTTATTTTGCAGCGTGTTTCCAGGAACAATTCAAAGTTTTGGTTGTTATTTTTAGGATACGTTTACACAAGAAAGACCCTTAGTTCTGGTTAAGTTAATCATGTTTTCCTCAATGAACAGATTTTTTGGGGGAGAGTGGAGGATTTGGACAATACACTGAACTGCTGAGTAGTAATCATGTGTTAGCCCAACAGGTTGAATGAATCTAACCTGAAAGTCCTACATGTCTGGCATCCAGGTTAATTGTGTTATCCTTCTATCTTTCTGAGATAGGAAAGAGCCTTCTCTGTTCCTCACCTAGTATGGTGTGTGGGTGTGGGTATATGTGTGCACACACACGTACCTTCAAGGCAGTTTTTGACTGCTGGCGACTGCCTGAACAAGTCCCTGCGGTTTTCAATGTTGATAACTTTAAGTTATGTGGATTTCAATTTCCAGTTTCCTTGGCCAGCATGCTGGCTGGGGAATTCTGGGAGTTAAAATCCGCACATCTTGAATTTTTTTTCTTCTTCTGTTCAGTCATGTCTGATTCTCAGAGACTGCCTGGACAAGTCCCTGCAGTTTTCTTGCCAAGGTTTTTCAGAAGTATTTTGCCTTTGCTTCCATCCTAGGGCTGAGAAAGAGTCACTGGCACAAGGGCACCCAGATGGCTTTGTGCCTAAGGCAAGATTATAACCAGTAGTGGGTTCCTACCGGTGCGGTCCACTCTATAGCACCGGTAGTGGCCCGCTGGTGACGTTACAGTACCGGTGCGGTCGGTTGCCGGTGCCTGGGTGCCTCCATTAAAAAAAATTTTTTTTATTTTTTTTTAAAATTTTTCTTCTGCGCATGACCAGAAGCCAAGCTTCCGGCACTGTGCATGCGCTGCCTTCCTACCCCACAGTGAGTCCAAGCAGGGGAGGATGGCTGAGGGAGCACGTGAGACGCTGAAAGAACGGGCGGCAGGAGCTATGTCAGTTCCCCTCCCTTCAGCAGTCCGAGAAGCCACGAACGCGCGGTGATGATCCCAGGCATTTTCGCACGTTCGAGGCTTCTCGAGTTGCTGAGGGGAGGGGGAATGGGCGGCAGGAGCCTAGGATCATCGAATGGGGAGAAGCATTGAGGCTGGACGGAGCCTCCTAGAAGAACTGCTGCCGCGGTCTTGCTGCTCCCGCTGCGGGGGGCTGCGTTGCGGGTGGGCAATGCCCCCCCGCTTCTCCGGCTGCTGCCAAGCTTCCGAGGCCCACGTCCATCCAGTCACATGACTGGCAAGCCACACCCACAAAATAAGCCACGCCCACAGAGTGGTAGTAAAAAAAATTAGGAACCCGCCCCTGATTATAACTCATAGTCTTTTGGTTTTTAGCCTGATGCCTTAACTGCTACACCTAACTGCCTCTCCTACGTCTAGTATGGAGGTGTGATTAATAGCAATAAGGAATCTTTAACCTTTCACTTTTACTGAAGTTGTGGAAAGTACAAATAGTCCTCGACTTACAACAGTTCGTTTAGTGACCATTCAAAGTTACAATGGCACTGAAAAAAGTGACGTATGACCATTTCTCACACTTATGACCGTTGCAGCGTCCCCATGGTTATGTGATTTTTATTTGGAGGCTTGACAACAGATTCATATTTATGACTGTTGCAATGACCCGGGAGTCATGCGACCCCCTTTTGTGACTTTCTGACAAACAGAGTTAATGGGGAAGCCAGGTTTATTTAACCACCGTGTTACTAATTTAACAACTCCAGTGATTCGCTTAACAAATGTGACAAGAAAAGTCACAAAATGGAGCAAAACTCACTTAACAAATTTTTCACTTAGCAGCATAAATTCTGGGCTCAATCGTAGTTGTCAGTCATGGACTACCTGTAGTAGAAATCTTTCTCAAGTCTAACATCAGATCAATTTGAATTTCAGGGGTGCAATCTCTTTTCTCATAGAGCATCTTTAGATGTCACGCTAAAGTCAACAGCTGCATCAAAGTTATTAAGTATGTCTCTCCTGAAATGTGTAACTTTTTTTCTCACTACATTTGCACCATACACAGAACCAAAACTGTGTCAAGCACCTTTCAAATTACAAATTACACACCCACCACATGTCAGCCTAGTATACTCAGCGAAGCAAGCTTGTTTGGCTAGTTTTTGGTTTAGTGGGTGAAAAGAACATCAGCAAAGTATAGATAAATTACCCCTAGGTTAAGGTGTTGGGGGAACCAATTTGGTTGCAAATATCTGCTGTTGTATCTAAAGATTAGGTTTTGCCTGTACTCTCTACTTTTGTTGCATTTTAATCTAGAGTTTATGAGGTACTAAACAGCAGAACACTAGGTTGTTATACAGTATAAGCCCTATTTTAATGTTTTGAATACGAGTTGCTTCTAGTGTGATGGGTTTTAATTATTTCGGTGTTTTTTTTACTGGCTATCCAGATGGCAAGTGGGTGTCCATGAAAAGTGAAGAAATAAATAAAAATACAAATGAAAATCAATAAAGGAGAATATATGTAGCTCAGGGTTGCAATGTGGGGTCCTTGGTGCTTCGTGAGCTTGCTTGTTTTCTTGCAGATATTTCATTACCCAAACTAGGTAACATCATCACTAGCACTGAAGATTTTATTTATTTATTTATTTATTTATTTATTTATTTATTTATTTATTTATTTATTTATTTATTTATTTATTTAGTCAAACATGTACAAGATAGTAGGTATTTGTATAAACAAAACATAAGCAAAGAAGTACAGATAGACAATAGGACAGTAAGACAGGGACGGTAGGCACAGTGGTGCGCTTATGCACGCCCCTTACAGACCTCTTAGGAATGGACTGAGGTCGACTGTAGACAGTCTAAGGTTCAAGTTTTGGGGGTTTGGGGAAGAAACCACAGAGTCAGGTAGTGCATTCCAGGCATTGATCACTCTGTTGCTGAAATCGTATTTTCTGCAGTCGAGTTTGGAGCGGTTTACATTGAGTTTGTATCTATTGTGTGCTCGTGTATTGTTGCAGTTGAAGCTGAAGTAATCATTGACAGGAAGGACATTGTGGTATATGATTTTATGAACTACATTTAGATCAGATCGAAGGCGACGTAGTTCTAAATTGTCTAATCCCAATATTTCAAGTCTGGTGGAATAAGGTATTCTATTGCGAGCAGAGGAGTGGAGGACTCTTCTTGTGAAATATTTCTGGACTCTCTCAATTGTATTAATGTCCGATATGCAGTGCGGGTTCCAGACAGGTGATCAGTATTCAAGAATTGGTCTAGCAAATGTTTTGTATGCTCTGGTTAGCAGTGTAATATTGCCAGAGAAGAAGCCACGCAAGATTATATTAACAACTCTTAGTGCCTTTTTGGCAATGTTGTTACAGTGGGCTCTGGCACTTAGGATAAGGTGACCAGACGTCCCGATTTTGGCGGGACAGACCCGCTTTTTCATCATTTGTCCCGCGTCCCGCCCGTCCTCTAAAAAGTCCCGATTTTTTGAAAGAATGCACGACTAGGGCATTCTTTCAAAAAATCGGCCTGAAAGGCAGCAGGCCTCTCAGCTCGGGCCAGCCGTGGGCGGCGTTGGCGGCGTGCGTGCGTCCCGCGTTGTTGACTCCTCCGGCGGCGGCTGGGGGGAGGGGGAAGGGAGGCTGCTCCTCCTCTCCTTCCCCCGCCCCATCCCTAGCCCCGCCCTCGGAGGCGCCGCTGCTGTTGGGAGAGGTGAGGGATGAGGAGCCGTCGCCGCTTTGAGTTTACGAGCGGCGCAAACAGCCCTTCCTCGTCCCCCTCCCCTTTCTTCCCCCCGTCGCCTCGCTGCCGCCGTTGCCCTGGGGCCGGGCGGGCGACCAGGAGACCGCGGCGCTTGGATGCTTGGAGCAGGTAAGCTGCCGGCTGCCTCCTTTCCCCGTCTCCCGCCTCCCGTTCGTTGCTTGCCAGCCCGGCCGAAGGGAAGGCGGGAGGCGAGGAAAGGCCTCCTGAAAGGGAGGCGGGCTCCCAAAGGGAGCCAGCAGCCCTTCAGGAGCCCGCCTCCCTTTCGGGAGGCCTTTCCTCGCCTCCCGCCTTCCCTTCGGCCGGGCTGGCAAGCAACGAACGGGAGGCGGGAGACGGGGAAAGGAGGCAGCCGGCAGCTTACCTGTCGCGAGCTGCAGGCATCCAAGCGCCCTCCCGCCTCCCCCCCTCTCCCCCCCACCTCACCTGGACGCTGACATTTGCTGTTTTGCCCTCTGCGCATGCACAGCGTTCTGCACATGCGCAGAGGGCAAAACAAATGGCGGCGCCCAGGCGCCCCCCCCGTCCCGCTTAAAAATAAAAAAATCTGGTCACTTTGACTTAGGACCTAATTTGGGTAATGAGACATCTGCAAGACAACAAGCAACCTCAGAGAGTACCAACGACCCCACAAAAGAAAATATTTTTTAAAACCTGAGTTGGTAAGTGACACCTCAGATTTCAAAGTGTGAAATTCTGGGTAGGCCTTGACAAGTACAGGCTTACTTGATTATTTCGAAGGGCATGTCTTGCCAACTGACTGTAATTATTTCAGCATTTACTCTTCTCCCTGTGTTCATCTTTAACCTTCTGCTGAATTTGCAGAAAACAATGGAAACTTATCTCGAATCTTATTTCAAGGATTTAAGATAGGTTTTAATTTCAGTGTTGCAGCCTGATAGTTCGTCAAATGTCTGCTTGGCCTGGGTGCTTAATACTGCACAATGAACTCCGTGAATCTGCAGTTGGGTTATGAACATCTTCAGATGTCATGCTAGGTCAGGGGCTTCATCAATATCCACTTTGTAGCTCTCGTGGCATTTCCACTACTTTTTCCCATCTAGGTTTTTTTTGGGGGGGGGGGCATAATGGATGGCTTCATGTGTGTGTTTAACCACCCCAACTTAAAAAAAAAGCTGGCAATGCACCCTCACTCATGTGTAGGGATGGAGAAGAAAACTCCCCTCCCTGTTTTTTTTAGAAATGTGACCATTTTGACATCTACCACCTAAAACCAGATATTCTGTACACAGAATAGTTTCTACATGAATTGTTTTCTATACCTTTAATTGCAATGGTATTTTTATGTGCCATCAAGTTGTTGTTGACTCTCAATGACCACATAGGTAGATCCATGAGCAAAGGGCTTATGCTTTGTGTAAATTTTATAATATCTAAAAAGAACAACTATTGTTTCCAAATCACTTTATTTAAGGATTTTCCCACTGCATTTCAATTTAAATTCAGAAGTCACACGGTGGCTTGCAACAGTGTAAGCTCTTAATAGAATCTTCTGATTAAAAAAAAGCAATGCATTAATTTATTTATTAGTTTTATATACTGCGTGTTTCTGCAGATTCAAGGCTATTTGCAAAAACAAAAAAAAAACCACACACCAAAAAACCAGGGATAATACATTTAGTCAAATTAAGTTTCTATTGAAAAAGGAGCCCTTGGGCCACTAGGCCTCAAATGTTCAATGGGACAGGCAGGTTTTAATAAGTTTTTGAAATATGAAGATGTTCCAGTCCTGTGTACTTTGAAACACAAAATGTTCACAGCACAGGGATAGCTGCAGAGTAGTCATGTTGTCAGGACCCCATTCCAATCTTCCCCACTTCATGGGAGATGGAATCCTTCATTATCAGTGGTGGGTTTCTACCGGTTCACCCCGGTTCAGGTGTACCGGTAGCGGCGGTGGCGGGAGGCTCCGCCTACCCACCCGGACATCATCATGGATGCTCTGCGCATGCGCAGAAGCAACGCGTACGCATCTCCGAACCAGTAGCAAAGGTAAGTGAAACCCATTACTGTTATACCTCCACAGAAAAATACACATAGCAGGAAACTATGGCAGGAGAAACTGTCCAGTAGATACCTGGAACTCTTCCATGTAGGTCTTTAAAGGTCTTTAAAGGTGATAACCGGTGGTTTGAATTGGAGCAGGAAACAATGGCCAACCAGCACAGCAAGTGCAACATACTGTATGTGTCCAGTGTACGCAGCTAAGGGTTTCTGCTTGTGAATTATTTTCAAAGCCAAGCTCATGTATTGCAGTAGCTTAAGCATGAGGTGGCAAGAACTGTAATCAGGGATTCTTGATCCAAGCAGGCTTGCAGTTGGCACACCAGCTAAAGCTGGTCAAAGTCTTAAATGCAAGTCCTGATTATGAAGGAATGTCATCTGACCAGACCCAGGAGGAGCTGACCTGCCCTTTGGAACATCTTGATGTCAGATTGGCCCTGATCTTGCTGGCCTTTCAGAAGGGCCTGAAAATACGGCTTTGCCATCTGGCCAGGGATTCAGTAATGTAGGTATGGAGCCTACAAAGTTGCTGTGTTTCTAGAAAAATTGAACACACTCTCCTGCAGATTATGTTTTTTAAATAGTTTTTATGGTTTTAATGATTTTTGTTGGGTTTTTTTGTTGTATTGTTTTGTGTTTTTAATTTTGTATACCATTCAGAGTCAAGTATGTCAGATGGGTGGCTGAATAAATGTATCAAAAAAGGGTCTCTGGCCACTGTACTTGTCACGTAGTGAATATTGTCAGTTGTATGTATATGCAGGGAGCTGCATCCCTATCTATTATAATGGTACATTCCAGAACACATGATATAATATTCTTGTACGCATGTGTGCATTCCTGATACTCCATTCTTCTTCTTACTTGTCTTTCGCCGGGAGCGGTCACATTTTATAGCAGAAATGTAAACAATCAGAATTTATTGTTTTTGTACTGAAATAAATATTTTATTAGACTTCTTAACTTCGGTTTTATTTCTAAATGTCTGAGCTCCGAGAGAAAGATCAATCATCACCTCTGTGAGATTAATTCTCACCTCTAACAGTACTTACTGCTCCAGTAGGATCCATAACTCTAGGGGGAGCCCCATTGTGTTGTCTTGCTCCTTTAGGGAAAGAGTAACCCCATCAGGTGCTTAAACTTGAGCCAAGATAGGGTCAGTAATTCCATCTTGCTTGTTTGATGAACCAGGTTCTCACAGTCTCTGTATCCCTCCCAGCCTGAGATGGTGATGCATCAAACTGATGAATCCTGCCTTGCCCAACCTGGAGAGGAACTCTCCCTGAAGTTTCACTGTTGATGTTAAATAACACGGAGGACAGGACCAAATGCTACAGTATCCCACAATGGAGTAACCATAAATCTGAGCATTGTTTTCTGAGGTTCTCTGACTGACTTTGTTTACTTAGGAAGGAGAACTTCTGCAAAATAGTGACTTCATTCTCCAGCCTACAAAGGTATTCCAGAAGACAATCATATCAATGGTATTGAACACTGCCAATAATTCAAATAGGACCAGGAAGGGCACTAAATCCTGATCAAGGTCATCTAACCAGAAAGGCAACCTTTTTTTAATGAACACTTTTTCATGGCAGCTTAAATGTTGTTGTAATTTGATAATGAGGGGAAAAACAATTAAATTAATGTGGACAATTTCATGATCAATAACCTGAGTACAACATGTAATTTTCCTCCTCTGCAAATTGGCTACCATAATTTTCTTGAGTATGTTGGCAGAAAAATTAATTGATGCAATGTCTTATTTTAACCTTTTGAATAGCAATAGCACTTGGACTTATATACCACTTTACAGTGCTTTACAGCCCCTCTCTAAGCAGTTTACAGAGTCAGCATATTGCCCCCAACAATCTGGGTCCTCATTTTACCGACCTCGGAAGGATGGAATAACAATAATATATATATAGTTATTGGTCCAGTATTCATACTATTTAACATACACTGGCTTAAAGACTCTGCAACATACCTGTATGAAAAGTCTTTAATACCCCTTCATTACTGCAGATATGAGGGACTAAGAGAAATAAACATATAGCTAAAACAAGGAGTCCTTATACAGTATGTTCTAGCTATTCATTTCTGGATCTACAGCAAATTAATGCAATTTTTAAATGCTGCTTGATAGTTATCCAAATTTTTGCTTGAGAGTAATTTAGTTCTTTTTTGAAATAACATATTTTCTTGAAATAGTGCAAATCTTATATGAAGTACAATTAAACCATCAATAAATGTTACAGCCAAAATGGGATGCTTGTAACTTGTTGTAAACTGCCTTTCTATTCCTTCTTCTAATCCTCTAAACCTCTTTTCTAATCAAAGCTTCTTGATTTATACTGTATGGAAAGTAATGAAATAGAACAAGCACCTTTTTCTTGCTGTTTAATTTTGTCCTCTTTAGTAAATAACCACATATACCAGTTTAAAGTATATATGGAACTTACTGGAAATTGTTTTCTACTACAACCTGAACATTAAATTGAAAGCCACATACTAATAACATCCTTTACAGAGCTGTTAAGATTGACTGTTTTCATTAAGTGATGTCTATGAAGTCTCAGCAAAGTTTTTTGTATATTTTTTATTAAGCGTTACTAAGTAGATGAGACAACAGACATATTGAACTTGAAAGTAGCTAATGTAGTTATGGAACCAATTATGGTTAATATGTGCACAATGAGGATATGGAATGTAGTGCTTTTGCATCATAGCTATGCTAAAAATTGCCACCAGTGTTGCTGCGGATTCAAGAAGCATAATAACTAGGAAATACAGTATTACAAAGACAACATTTTCTATCAGCAAAGTATAAGGCTGTGATAAATTGAATGAGTCCTTGTAGCATGGGTGGTCTCACAAAAGGATTTTTACAATATTTTTTTTTTACAACCTGTGTATACTAAAAATTGAGTCTGTTTTTCAGGGGGGAGGGGCAGGGGAAAGATCAAACCAGAAATGCAATTAACATTTTTCATAATTTCTTATATTAAGTCAAGTCCAGACATAGAAATAAATTAACAGAAGGCATGGTACCGTTCTCAAATATGAATAGTTTGATTTTCATTTAAAACTAATCTGGCTGGGTGCAAGCGTGTTCTCCCATTACACTAAGCCACAGTGTAGTTCATATATTTGGGTGTATTTGTTTATCTAACCTACTTATCTACTGCTTCTGTCTGCAGGGATCCCGGGTGATTTACAGAAATCGCAATAAGACTATATGTACATTTTAAATCTTTGTTAACAAAATATATCAAGTAATATTTAATAAAAGGTTACCAAGCACACATAATATACTGACATAGATAAATACATACAGTGTGTGTATGTACAGGTAGTCCTTGGTTTACAACTGCCATGTTTAGCAACTGTTTAAAGTTAGGACAGCATTGAAAAAGTAATCTTATGTATGGTCCTCACATTTATGACTGCCACATGACTGAGATTTGGGAACTTTGCAACCAATGGCTGATTATGAACTTTGCAGCTTCCTGCGGTCACATGATCTCTATTTGCACATTTCACAGCCAACATTCAACAAGCAAAGTCAGTGAAGAACCCAGCAGTAAAATTGCAAATTGCAGGCAAATGATGTCTCACTTAACACTCCCCCCCCCCGTTGGAACATAGCAATGGAATTGGCGATCCAAATTGTGGCCGCTAAGTGAGGACTACTTGTATAAACACACATCTGTAGCTCTACAATCAGTCCTCAAAGGTCCCCAAGTTTTTATTAGCTTTTGGTAGGCCATGACAATAGGGGCTGTGATCCTTGGGGTGGAGCTGATCCATAAAAGGGGAACTGCCACTCAGAATATTTGCCATCTAGGCAGTGATTATTTTGGATGATGGGGTGTATGGGGTGCTCAGGGAGGGGTAGCACCTCCGGTGTAGGGGCATGTTGTGTCCTTTTACGGCAGCTCATTTTAGTGCAGGTTTTAAGTCAGCTCGTTCACCTTTGGTCTCCACCTGTCACTCAGCTCTTACCTGTGGCTCCTAGCAGCTGTAGCATGCGCAGCAGCCACACCCCGGGCAACAGCTTCGACAGGCTGGCCAAAACAGGTTGAGAGTAGCCGTTGAGTCATCGACCTTCGGTGAGATAGGAGCCGAGGTGGCGCAGTGGTTAAAAGCAGCACTGCAATCTACTTCAGCTGACTGCTAGTTCAGCAGTTCAGCTGTTCAAATCTCACCGGCTCAAGGTTGACTCAGCCTTCCATCCTACTGAGGTCGGTAAAATGAGGACCCAGATTGTTGGGGGCAATATGCTGAACTCTGTAAACCGCTTAGAGAGGGCTGTAAAGCACTATGAAGCGTTATATAAGTCTAAGTGCTATTACTTGTCTATCCCGAGCATGTGAAGACAGATTCCGGCAGACTGAGCGGATGAAATCTACTAGAATAGGACAACGGTCATGAAGGCGGTCTTTGCAAGCGACGTGGTACGCTAAGAGCACGGCAAGACACGAAAGACGCCCTGGTCAACCACTGTGCCCAGCCCATCTCCAACTGTCTTGACTCTTGTCCTGCTATTTGCAGCAAGAGGGAATCTGGGAAGAGAGAGTGAGGCTGACTATGCGCACCTCTCCTTCACTTTAATCCGATTCACGCGCAAGTCTTGACATCCCCCCAATATAGATGTCAAGGTCCACTTCGAATACAATAGACGAACTTCATCATCATTTTGGATGGTCTTAGATATCCAGGCCCTGAGCCATATAAAGCTATACAGATAACAATCCACATCTTGAAGTACATTCAGAAACACACTGGCAACAGGTACTGCCCTGCTGTAGTGATGTAACATGGCAGTACAGGTAGTCCTCAATTTATGACAATTCATTTAGTGATGATTTGAAGTCGCACAGGCACCGGAAAAAGTGACTAGAGTTAGTCCTCGACTTACAACAGTTCACTTAGTGACTGTGCAAAGTTTCAACGGCACTGAAAAAAGTGACTTATGACCGTTTTTCACACTTACAACCTTTGCAACATCCCCATGGTCACGTGATCAAAATCCAGATGTTTGGCAACTGGTTCATATTTCTGACTTGCTGTGTCCTAGGATCAGGTGATCCACCTTTTGCAATCTTCTGACAAGCAGTCGGAAACCCTGATTCACTTAACAACCGGGCTACTAATTTAACAACTGCAGCGATTCACTGAACAACTGTGACAAGAAAGGTTGTAAAATGGGGCAAAACTCGTTTAACAAATGTCTCACTTAACAACAGAAATGTTGGGCTCAATTGTAAGTCGAGGACGACCTGTAATGACCAGTTTTCACAGTTATAACCATTGTAGCAACCCCCATGGTCAAGTGATCCAACTTTGGGTGCCTGGCAAACTCTATTTACGACAGCCATACTGTCCCAGGGTCATGTGATCTCCATCTGTAACCTTTCCAGCCAGCCTCTGAGAAGCAAAGTCAATGAGGGAAGCAGACCCGCTTAACAACCACACGATTCACTTAACGACTGTGGTTAAAAGGTCATAAAGTGGGGCAGAACTCTTTTAACAACTGCCTTTCTTAGCAACAGAAACGTTGGCTCAAACGTGGTCGTAAGTAGAGGACGACCTGGTAGTTAGAACTTGACAAGCTCCGACGCGCTTAGTGCCCAGAGGAGGTTTTTATATATATTTATATTTATATTTAATTTTATTTTGTTAAACATGTACAGGATAGTAGTTGTTTGTATATACATAAGTAAAAAAAAGTATGGATAAAAGAGGATAATAGGACAGGGACCGTAGGCACAGTGGTGCGCTTATGCACGCCCCTTATTTCCCCCCCCAAAATTCCCCCCCTCCCCAAATCCTTTGAAGGAGAGGATCCAAAGAAACGGCGCCTATCGCGGCTGCTTCTCCATCCCCCGAAGCGCCAAAAGGACTTGCGCAAACAACTCACCCATCCCCACTCCCCCACCCCGGCAGCACTTCCGCGACGGGTGCGCCTTCAAATTACAGACCTATCCTTCCCCCCCCCCCCCCCCACCCCAAGACCCAGCCGCGCGCTTGCTTGCCAGGAGGGGCGAAGCGCGAGGCGTTACCGCCCCCGGGAGCCGACAGGGAAAGAGATGAAAGGCTCGAAGCTCGTCGGGGGCGGGTCCAGCTATGCAGATGAGAGGGCTCGCGCTTTGACGTCTCGGGGAGCCGGTTGCAAGTCGCTTCAGTCGAGGTGGAGCCGGTCCGACGACGACGGTTAACAGGCGGTTTCGGAGCGCGGGAAGCGAGCCCTTCCCCTCAGGATCGTCGGGTCGCCTCAGAACGCCTCTCGCGTTCCACACGGTATTGTGACACGGACAATTCCCCCGCGGGGAATATGGCGAGTATCAGAAATGGAATCGGAAGATCGAGCGGCGGCGGGGGCGAGGAGGTAAGTCGCTCGGGGGAAGGAAGCGTCGGTTTTGTTTGGTGGGATATTTGCTGGGGAGGGGGAAAAAGCGGCAACAGGGCGTCGCGTGCTTAGGCGCGTGAAGCGCTTCTCCAGCGCAGAGTGATACCCGGACGGGGAGGGGGTATGTTAAGTGCTCAGATTTTCCTGTCGGGAGTAGCTCAGGCTCCTCTTCCTGGTCCCCAGTGGGTCTGTCTGATGTGGGGCCAGATGCGGATGGAGGGGGCAGGCCTGGAGCGCTTTCCTCCTTTCGGGACGCCTCGGTGACGGAGCAAGCGCCTGGCTTCCTGGTATCCAACAGGTGCTGCTGGCTTTCCAGGAAGAGGGAAGGTGTGTGTGGGGGTACTTGGTCGTGTTTAAATCAATTTGATAGGTTTCTGCTGTCAGGTGGCATTTGAGAAATTGGTATGTTGTGCTGGGTTAAACACCCCCCTCCCACCTTTGCTATGTATACACAGTATGTACAGGTTGTCCTCGACTTAAAACAGTTCGCTTCGTTCAAAGTTGCAAGGACACTGAAAAAAGTCACATGGTCACTTGATCAAAATTCAGATGCTTGGCAACTGGTTCATATTTCTGACGATTGCAGTAGGATCCTAAGATCAAGTGATCCACCTTTTGCGATCTGTTAAAACCTGGCTCTTCCGGCAGACGTTTGAATGATGGGAAGTGTTTTTAATTTTTATATGTATTTTTAATTGCTTTTAATTGTTGTTTTAAATTGATTGTTCATCTTTATGTTGTACGCTGCCCTGAGTCCCTCGGGAGATGGGCGGCCTATAAGATCGAACAAACAAACAAACAAACAAATAAATAAATAATAAATAAAAATAAATAAATAATAATAATAATAAATAAATAAATAATAAATAAAATCAATCTATCAATCTATCTTCTGACAAGCAAAGTCAATTGGGAACCCAGATTCTTAACTTAATAACTGGGCTACTAATTTAACAATTGCAGTGATTCACTTAACAACTGTGATAAGAAAGGTCGTAAAATGGGGCCAAACTCGCTTAACAAATGTCTCACTTAAAAACAGAAATTTTGGGCTCAATTGTGGTTGTACGTCGAGGACTATCTGTACTTGTATGAATAAGATAGTTGTGCTGAATTATTGACAGGTCCTTTCAAGTTATAGAGATAACCGATAAGCACACACATCCTTTGCTCATTATACCAGTATTTTATGAAAAGCAGTTCACTTTCTTCCTATCCTGGCCCTGTTCAATCTGTTCAGCAAACATAATAGTATTGGAATCAAGAAAAAAAAAGAATCCTTGCTTACAAGTAAGTTCTAATGTTGGTTGTATATACTGAAAGCAGGTCGCTGTTATTCATAGTGCAAAATATCTGGAAAACTGGAGCTGTAATATTTGATGTGAAGTGGTACACTACAAAGATAAATCAAACACAATATCTCTACTACCTTGCAAATTGCTAGTTCAGTTAGCACTTTCTGTGCTTATACAGGTGGTCCTCGACTTACAACCACAACTGAGCCCAAAATTTCCATTGCTAAGTAAGATAAATGAATTTTATCCCATTTGATTACCTTTCTTGCCATAATTGTTAAGTGAATACTGCAGTTATGTTAGTAACACAGTTATTAAGTGAATCTGGATTCTCTATTGATTTTGCTTGTCAGAAGTTCACAAAAGGCAATTACATGACCCCAGGACACTGCAACCATCATAAATATGTGCCAGTTGCCAAGCATCCAAATGTGGATCATGTGACAATGTGGATGTTGCAAAGGTCATAAGTCACTTTTTATAGTGCTGCTATAATTTTGAACAATCACTAAATGAATGGTTGTAAGTCAAGAACTACCTGTACTGTTTTAAACTGGGGTCGTGTTCTTTGAAAACTACCTGTAATGCCATTTTTTAGGAGGCCATAATGTATTTATTTCCTCATAGAAACAGGATTGCAACATTCACCACCCTATAGAGAAGGATATATACACTTGAAGTATATGTGTCAACCCAGTTATATATCCTGTAATAATGATTTATTGATACATAAATGCATAATCTACAGAAATAAATCTTCTGATATACATATACATAATGATCTATAGCAGTGATGGCGAACCTATGGCACGTGGCACGGGGAGCCATATCTGAGGGCACGTGAGGCGTTGCCCTATGTCAGCACCAGCGCGCTGGCCAGCTGATTTTCGGCCTTCTCTTTGGCCGTTTTTGCTCTCCCCAGGGTTCAGGAAAGCCTCCTGAAGCCTGGTGACGGCGAAAAACGGCCCAACAGCCCAACTGGAAGTTTGTTTCCAAACTTCCGGATGGCCCATTGGGCCGTTTTTCGCCGTCACCAGGCGTCAGGAGGCTTTCCTGAACCCTGGGAAGAGCGAAAAACAGCCCAATAGGCCTATCGGAAGTCCGGAGGCTTCAGTGAGGCCTGTGGGCATGTGTGTGTGGGGCAACGCAGGGGGGCTGTGCGCATGCACGGGAGGCAGTGTGTGGGTTGTGCGCGTGCATGGGGGGGATGGCATTGCATTATGGGTGTGGGCACGCGTGCGCGCGCTATTGCATGCGTACACACCCTTTTGGCACCCAAGCCAAAAAAGGTTCGCCATCACTGATCTATAGCATAGGTTTTCATCCTTTTGGCTTGCTTTAGCTGCATTGAGTGAAGAGGAATTGTCTTGGGCTGCATATAAAATATATAATATAGTTAATGTATATAAATCACATAATATTAAATGTTTACAATCTTGTGGGGCTATATTACTAGCAGTCCAGGGCCTGAGTTGCAGGTTTGACATGCCTAACCTACAACAAGAAAATAACAGGAAATGGAATAGTTCTTTTAGATGTTTTGTAAAATAATCAAGATGTTTTGTTCATTTTGAGGGCAATTGGGTTAAACACATTATCAGTGGTATCCCAAACAGCCCTTATTCTTTGACTAGAGTTCAAGGATGACTTTTTGTTTCAAATGCTGATGGCCATTTTATGGAAATGTTCAGGGTTCACTTTTATTATTATCCATTTTTTTGAAGATGAATGTTATTTTGACTGGTTTTGAGAATAACTGTGCATAGAAAAATTATTCTTAGAGGAAGTGTATTGTATTAGACAAAGATAATAGTGTTGATACATCATTTGAGAATATAAAGAGTGTCAAACAGGACTGTTATTTTTTAATGTATTGGTTTTGCCAGAAAATAACTTGTTCTGTACCATATTCTCCTAGGAACAACATAAACCTCATTTCATCTGGTGTCATCTGTGTACAAATTTATGAGGCTATAGCTTTCTGTGCCTTAATAGAAGCTTTTTCCAACTTGCCTCTTAATTCTACTTTTATATCTCTCTGTGGGAACCAGTTTGGTGTAATGATGAAGATGTTGGCCTAGAAATCAGGAGACTGCGAGTTCCAATCTCGCCTTAAGTATGAAAGCCAAACTGGGTGACTTTAGATTAGTCACTCTCTCTCAGTCCAACCTACCTGACAGGGTTGTTGTTGTTGGGAAAACAAGAGGAAGAAGGACTATTATGTATCGCAAAATGTCTGGAGATTCTCAGTCATCCAGGTCATAGTTATCCCAAAAGTGCTTTTTCAAGAGGCAACTGGATTTTCTGGTTTTTCTTTGAAGACGTTTCACTTCTCATCCAAGAAGCTTCTTCAATGAGAAGCAAAAGAAGAAGAAGCTTCTTGGATGAGAAGCGAAACGTCATCAAAGAAAAAACAAACTCCCGTTGCCTCTTGAAAACGCACCTTTGGGACGACTATTATGTATGTTCATCACCTTGAGTTACTTATAAAATAATAAAGATGTGATAAAAATCTAATAAATACAGCTAGGGTAACTAATAATGAAACTGTAATCTGTCTTAACTTAGTTTGTGGTGGGATGTAGTGAGGGTGTTCTAAAGCACAGCTTAAGCAGGAGAATTAAATTCTCAAAAAAAAAATCTGAAATAATTGTTGAAGGGAGAATTTAAGTTAACATTTTCAGCTATCTAAACTATGTGTTAACTGAGATACTATAATTCCAAAGTTTTTACCTCATGTTTTCCTGTATTTGGGATCCTTCTGTTCAAGGCTTCAGGTAATCATATTTTCCTATTTCATATGAGCTGATATTAACTGTGGTTAACCCATTTGTTAACATTTTTTCAAAATTCCAACTACTGGTAAACTAGACTCATTCCAAACCTGTCAGTCATGACTTATTGCTTCATCCAAATCAGGAAATGTTGTGTAAGAAAATTGTATATACTTTTGTGTTGTTTTGAAGACTGACAGAAAGCTGCTGGATAAACAGGCAGAAGATTTATTTCAGATCATGGCCTTATTCTGAGATAGAGCCGTGCATAAAGTCATGTATAGGTTATGTCTCCTTATGTCTCCTTAATTCCTGGTTCAATGTTAAACTCTATATTCTAACGTAAAAAGAAGAGCAGTAGTGGGCTAAATATACTAACTTAAGGGGTCCATCTAGCAGCTGCTAGAATTACTACAAATATACTGAACTGCATGGATCTGCACTTCTTTGTAAGATTAGTTTGTCTTTTTGTAAATGGGCGTTTTGTGAATGGCCACATCCATCATAATTAGCCAGTATTTGAATCTACTGACTCATCCTTTCAAAATTCTAAATGTGTACCCCCTAAAAGTTGTCTATCTTTGTTTTAAACTTTTAGACCATGTCTTTGATCTATGAATGTTGCATTAATAAATTGCTTTGTGACACATATTTTGAACAGTACTTGAGCTGAAACATCATTTTCCCATCCTGAAGAACTGAATTACTAATATAAGAATTGAGAAATCAATTCTTCAAGCAGGCATTACCATAAATTAAACAGCACTGTTATTTGGAAAGTTTGGTCTAGTGGTCAAGGTACCAACTACAAAGCAGGAGACGATAGGTCCGTGATGGCGAACCTATGGCACACGTGCCACAAGTGGCACGCGGAGCCATATTGGTGGGCACGCGAGCTCAGGTCCGGCGCGCATGTGCACTCTGACCAGCTGATTTTCAGGCCTTCTGGGCCCACTGGGAGTCAGGAAACAGCCTGTTTTCAGCCTCTGGAGCAGGTGGGGAACGCCCGTTTTTTGCTCTCCCCAAGCTCCAGAGCCTTTCTAGGAGCATGGGAAGGGCAAAAACGGCCTTCCCCACCCCCCAGAGGCCCTCCAGAGGCCAGAAATGGCCCGTTTCCCAACTTGAAATGGGCCATTTCTGGCCTCCGGAGGGGGGAGGCCGTTTTCACCCTCCCCAGGCTCCTAGAAGGGCTCTGGGGCTTGGGGAGAGCAAAAAATGGGCCTTCCGGTTCAACCAGAAGTTTGCAAACAGGCCATTTTCTGCTTCCGGAGGGCCTCCGGGGGGATGGGGAAGGCCATTTTTGCCCTCCCCAGGCTCCTAGAAAGCCTGGGGAGAGTGAAAAACGGGCATGCCATCATGTGCCGGGAGCAGGGGGGGTCACGCACGCATGTGAGGGGGGGCTGCATGGAATTATGGGTGTGGGCACGCACGCGTGCCACCCCCCAACACTACCCCCTCTTTTGGCACGCGAACCAAAAAAGGTTCGCCATCACTGCGATAGGTTCATATCTTGCCTTAGCCATGAAAGGCAGCTGGATGACTTTGGGCCAGGCCAGTTGCTCTCAGCCCAAATAGGAGGAAGGTATTGTTGGATATGTTTCTGCCTTGAATTATTTGTAACTCAAGGCAGCAAATATAAATACAAATAAAATATACATGCACAGAACAGATGGTGCTTTATGAGAAAAAAGATGTGTTTTGTGTTGGATATAATTTTAGACAGGGAGTGCTCATCCCCAAACCCTGAAACTCACTTTTGCAAAATATTTATTTTAGCACAAACTCTCTCACAGAGATAATATAACTGAAGTTGCTAAACTCATTGAGCACTGCAGTGGTATTGAATTGCTTAGCATTTATTTTCAGGTTTATTTAAAGGTATCATGTAATCTTTTATTTTCCACTGTAAGGATACTATTGTTCATGACCTTATATAACTTAATATGCACCTGGAATCTAACTGAAAGAAAAGTAATTCAGGAATAGTTATCTGATCAGGGAAAAACATGACCTGAAAATCATTAACCCTGCCTTTCTCAGTGCTTACTGTGAAGTTTTCTGCATCTGACTAGATTTTACCATCTTGACTGATCTTGACTCATCTGGCAGATAATGGTCATGATACCTAAGTAAACATAAAGCTGCTTGTTTTGATTTCATAGAGATTAATATAAACTTACAGTACACAGTTTCTTTTTTTAACACAGTCGTGTTACTGATATTATTTTCTGAACTAATCCTATTGCAGAAACATTTGGAATTAACTAATGCAGGAGTGTCAAACTCATGGCGTCACATTGTCATCACATGATGTATGACAACTTATTTCCCCTTCACTAAACTGAGGGTGGGCGTGACCAGTGCATGACGCATCTGGCCCACAGGCCACGAGTTTGACACCCCTGAACTAATGTATCATTCCCTGCAGAAGTTTTTGATTTTTACCAGTAGAAGGTTTTATACAAGGGTAGAACTTTGAGAAAATATGAAATAAAATATTAATAAGGATTAATTTATAAAAGTTTGAAGCTTCGTGATTTCTGAACGACTGTGGGTTACTTACAATTAAAATAGACCAAACATAAAAATAACAACCAACCTGAGGAGTGCAGTAGGACCGATAAGCCAGCCAGCACTTACTGTACACTGAAACAAAAAACACACACAATTACCCTGTTCATTTTACTGCTGTTATTTAATGTAATAAAAATTTGTACGTAAAAATAGAAGTGCGTAACAGGCTGAACTTTACATACTATTTAAAGTCCAGAATTCTCAAGAGGCTCATCTTTTCTGTAGATCTTGGTTGCCCTTTAATGGATAATTTAATTTTGTCATCATAAATGATGTGATGCAATATAACTGCACACACATTTTTAACTTTTAGGTATCAAATATAAATCAAAACTGAAAAGCTTTGAAGTTAGCATTTGTTATAAAACAATGTTTTTGTGCTTGGCTGCGTAATTCTCTCTAAAAGCATGTTTTTTATTTTAAGAATGGATGAGATAGTTATCAAAAACTTTTACAAATACAATGGCCATGGCTATGAGCTGACAACAAATCAACATGCCACAATGGTTTTTGATGGAAAGTATACATTTTTAGCAGTAACATTGCTGCTTTGTCATCATCTGTCAATTTTTTTAAATACTAGATTTCATCATCCATTAGAACATATAGGCTGCATTTTCATCATATGATAAATCCAAAAACGCAGCAGTTCATTCACTGCTATTTTATTCTCTTCCCCTTCCACCAGTTGCATGCTGCTTTCTGTAACTAAGTTTAATTTTTACCAAAAACTTTAGATTGACTGCCATTACTAATTACAGGTTCCATAAGGTAAAGCACATGTGATAGAGAGTAAAATGGCATGCCTGCTGATTAATTGATCTTTCTGTTTTGTGTGTTAGGTTTTTCACTCATACTAAGTACCGTATTCAAACAATTGGTTGTATTATTAAATAATATATGTCAATTTGAATTTGAATTTGTGCTGGAAAAGGTATGTTAGACACATAAAATCACCCACTTGGATAATAAATGGTGACAAAGAAGCATTGAAATAATTTATTGAATTTATTGAATTTGTTAAGGCAGTCCAGCTCCAAGAAATCTCTGATGGCATACAATAAGTACATTACAGGTAGTAATGTACCTCAACTTACAACAGTTCATTTAATAAATGTTTGAAGTTACAGTGGCACTGAAAAAAGTGACATGAGTGTTTTTCACACTTACTACCATTGCCGGATCTCCATGGTCATGTGATCAAAATTCAGACATTTGGCAAATTACTCATATTTATGATGGTTGCAGTGTTCTGGGGTCATGTGATCCCCTTTTGGGACTTTCTGACAAGCAAAATCAATGGAAAGATTCATTTAACAGCTGTGTTACTAATTTAACAAGTGCAATGATTCACTTAACAACTGTGGCAAGAAAGGTCGTAAAATGGGCAAAGCTCACTTAATAAATGTCTCACTTAGAAACAGAAATCTTGGGCTCAATTGTGACTGTAAATTGAGGGCTGCCTGTACTTATAATAAAAACAGTGGGAAGATATTATACTACATTGAGAATCTGTTGCCACATAGGCTCTCCAGATGCCTAAACTAGCACAGTTTTCATACTGCATATGTATGCAGTACAATGTTTCAACATTAGCAGTAGAGCATCTTGGGGGAAAGTACACAGTGGCTCATACTTACACAGGTTTCTTCATAAAAAGAACTGGTTTTTATAAAACCTACATATCAGTATATTCAAACTAGTGTATTGGGCATTAATTCAAATACTATGATGAGGAATTTCACTTAAAAATGTGATTTAGAAAATCAGTCATGGATTTGTATAAACTACTACTGAACTTTTAACTGTCTCCTTGGCAGTGTTGAGGTCTGGAATTAGGCCAATAGTACTGAAAATCTTAAAAGTTGGGTTTAAAGAGATACAAAGGGGAAAGAAGGAATTATTCAATTGCTTATTCAAATCAGAATCATTGTGATGGGTCTATGTAGAGGTTTTTCTTTACATTTACTCAGTGGACTGCTAATAAGTAGAGGGTAGAGTTTTCTAAGAAAAACAATGCAAAAAAGGAAGCCATATTAGCCTGAAAAGCCATTCTCAGTCATTTTCCATTCTGAGCGTTAAATATTTTCTATTTTTGAGCACAACATTGAGGTATTTGACCAGAATAGGGGCAGGAAAATTATTAAGAAAAACATCAAGATTCAGCTAGAATCTTGATGTTGTCAAGCTGTCAAGATGTCACATGATTTGCCTAAAAGCCAACAAATGTTGAGTTTAAGAAAAAAAACTTTGAAATGAATGTGATTTCTGGTGACATTTCCCATGGGTTGCATTTCCTTTCTCCTCCTTGCTTAAACAACCTCTAGCGGAAACTGACAAAAAATATAGTAATTAGCAGTCATGTAACTGTGGGACATTGTAACTGGTGAATCCCAAAATGTGATCTCATGACCATGGGAAGTGATATTATGCTTTGACAACAGATCTTAAGTAACCTTTTGGAGGTCCGTTATAAGTTCAAACATTAAGCAAACGGTTATTAGAGGACTACCTGTATGAGGTTCCAGTTAACTTCCATGAAAATACAAACTATATCCAACCTTGCTTAACTTTTAAAATTCAGCCACTCTCCTTGAACTTAAAAATAGTAACACTGTTCTAAAAAAAACCCACCTTAAAATACTAAATGACCCAGTCTCTCGGAAAATATTATTTAAACGGGTATCACTGCATCTTTCAGTATTTCTTTAAAGAGACTGCCTTTTCTTGCATTTGCAAAGTAACTGTGTATTCCTAGAAAAATAAATATTTGAATTAAATTTCAAATTTTCATATAATACAAAACACACCATACAACAAAATTGAATGAAATCTTAAAAGATAAATTTTATGCTAATTGCTTTATATCACAAAACATAATTCAACATTTCCTTTCAACTAACACTCTTGAACAATATTTTACAAGCTTCTTTGAGATTTCTGCAGATTTATTAATTAATAAGAGCATGTTCTTTTTGATACAGCTGCCATAGTAATGAATAAGTTAAGGTTATATTAATTCAGAGAACCATATGCGATACAATGGACAAATGAACAAACTGTGTAGTGTTGATTCAACTACGCCTTCCATTAGGGAGCACACTCAATATGGAAAGGAGCAAATTTGTCACAACTATTGTTGATAGAGCATTAAGAGTAAATGCTCTTCTCTGAGTGGTGGAGGGGATTTTGGGGTCAGATTCACTCTGAAATGCCAAGTTTTGGAAGTTCTAAGGAGGAAGATATAATGGAAAATATGGTGTAGGAAAGAGAAAATGACTTAAATGTATTTGCCAATCCATAGAAAGTGGCTATATTATTGCCAGAATGAAATGGAAAAGTGTAATTGTAACAGCAAAAACATAATGAGAGACTGATTTTGGAATCAGTTCACTAATTGCTCATATGCAAGTTCCAAGCCAAGCTAAAGTAGAACAAAGCCAATTTACCTTCCACAATATGCTCTTCAGGGATTCTTCATCATTTCAAGGAGAATATCAGGAGTTACTTTGCAATTCTTAACCTCATTAATAGGGAACCTGATTGCCCCTTTTATCTCAAATATCAACTGTTTTTGTTTGCCCACCTATACTTTTAGGGAAGGCAGTGATAAATGTTTGAAGGAGAAATGAAACTGAACAAAGAAAAATGTGGCAAAAATGCTACCTTAAAAAGAGCTGAATATTTTTCATTGGTAACTATTTCAGAATGATAGCAAGGAAACATAAATGGGAAAAAAGAGGAATTTTACTGTTCATTCCAGTGATACGATTTTATTCTTACAATGGACCTATGAAATGGATCAATCTAAAAAATGATAGGCTCATATGACCACTTCTTCTGATCAAGAATTTTGACACTTAAGTGGAATAAATCTTTCTATTCCATTTGGAAACAAAAAAAAGTGTTTTGATACAGTAACATAATTTTATCTAATTCGATAGTCTCCTCATGTAGTCAGCAATAATTCCCAGAACTCCAAGATGTTGACCATCCCACCTCTCAATTCTGGGAATGTAATTTAAAATATCTGTAAGGCACCATATTGGAGAAGATTGCTCCAAAAATATTTTAAAGGTGGAATCTGGTTGCTAGAGATCACCTTGTCAATTGCATACTATCTCATTGATGCAAAGAAGCTTGCATGCTGATTTAATTGGCCATTAGGGGGTTCTCTGTGGTACACTGAAAGCAGCTTGACATAAAATAATTGGAAGCTATAGAGAACTGGCTGAAATTGACTCTTTGTTAGTCTCTGTGGACAGTTCTTAAAGAATATATTTAAACTTAGGAAGATAGATAAATGTGTAAAGAAAGTTCTACATAGTGTGACTTAAATACAATTATGACATTTCAAATTTTCTAATAATAATATCTCAAAGAATAAAACTAGACCATATTTTATTATTTTAGTGACAGTAAAAAAGTAGTATAGCTGAGCTGGTCTTGTAAGGGAGATGCTATTTGATCATTATAGATCACAAATCCCAATAGAAATATCAGTGAAAAAAAACCAAATACAAGGAATATTGTGTCATACTGATTTTAAGAGTACCGTAAACAGAATTAGAATAAAGGGTTTCTCTGTGATTTGTGTGGCTGCTTTTCTGAGGACATTTGGTTTTTCTTCATATTAAACTTTCAACAGCCACTTAGTTTTGTCGGGATTGAGCCTGTGTCTTCCTATCCAAGTCCACACAATCTCCAGGAAGTGGGACATGACCTCAGCAGCATCATTTGGTTGGCCTAGGCTTGAGTTCCTTTGTTGGGTATCATCTGCATGCTGATAACCTCATCCAGCAGCTTAATATAAAGGTTAAATGAAGTGAGACCATTGAACCCTATAGTACCCCATAAGTCAGGGGTCCCCAATCCCCAGTTCATGCCAGCAACTGGGACATGCAAACAAGCAAAGCCCCATCCGCAAGATGCAGGCAGCATGTGAAATCACGCACCCTCCGGTCTGTGGAAAAACCTCTTTCCACGGAACCGGTCACCCCTGCTTGGCCATCAGCACACTCTTCTGTGCCTGCAGCTGCCACTCCCTGTCCAGCCACGTTTGTATTATGGCAGCCACTTACCCACTCACTGGCCTGCTTGCAAGCCACCCAAGACTTGTAACTTGCTGCTGGCTTCCTCATTGACTTTGTTTGTTGGAAACAGGCAAGAAGTCACAAGGAGCTCCTCACTTAACAGTGGGGTTTGCTGAGATTAGCATTGGTAGGCAATGTAGTGGTGTGGCTTTGTGATTTATGACCACATTATTTAACGATGTAAATTCTGATCCCAATTATTGGTGTTAAGCACGTTTAAAGATTCCACCCACAATTTCCAATAGAAATTTTATTCCCAAATTTTAAAGTAGAATTCTTCCCTAAAGTTAAATATCTATGAGCCTCAATATCAAAATCCAATATGTGTTTCAACAGGGCTGGAATATGCCTAGCTGCTTTGTAATCCTGGAAACAAAGCACACATTGTACTATATGTAAGGTGACCAGACGTCCCGCTTTTGGCGGGACAGACCCGATTTTAAGCCAATTGTCCCGCGTCCCGCATCGTTTCAAAAAAGTCCCGCTTTTTTGAAACGACGCCTTCTGACCGGATGTCTCCCACACAGAAATCTGCGGCCGGTGTAAAAAAAAAATCAGAGCCGCCCGCACCTTTTTTTTTTCTCTTCCTCTCCCCAGGGTGATTCCCAGCAACGTCCAGGGACTCTTTCAGCAGCCGAGCCAGGCCCCGCCCTGCTTCCTCCCCGCCTCCCACATGTCATTCACTCTTTGAATCTCGGGCCCTCCCCCCACCCCCGCAGAGAGCAGAGACAGGCTGGCCTGGCTCCGGCACCTTTCCTCCCCAGGAATCCTTTCCCGGGTCTGCCACACGGGGGGAAGGAGCGGAGGCGTGGGGCACCCACCGGACGCCGCCCCGGAAAGAAGACCCGGCCCAGACGCAGCAGAGACGAGCCCCGGCCCCGGCCATGGCATTGGTAAAGGCTGCGATGAAGGGGTGGTGGTGGTGCACAAAGCTGCAGCCTCTGCTGCGTCTGGCCTGGAGGAAAAGCTGGCTGACGGCGCGGGAAAAATCCTTCCTGGCCCTTGCCAGCCGGGCCTGGTCTTCTCTCCTGGGCGGCGTCCGGCGGGTGCCCCACGCCTCCGCTCCTTCCCCCCGTGTGGCAGACCCGGGAAAGGATTCCTGGGGAGGAAAGGTGCCGGAGCCAGGCCAGCCTGTCTCTGCTCTTTGCGGGGGGGGGGGGGAAGGAGCCGCTTCTTGGGAGCGATCTTGCCAAGCTACTGCCGGCTCCCGAAGGGGGGAAGCCCTTGTAGAGCAAGGACGAGCCGCACGTGATCGCCGGGAAACTGGATCCCCTTCCCAGTGGCTGCCGGGGAATGAAGGGAGGGGGAGAGCAGCCCTGCAGCGTCTTCACTGCTGACCTCGCGCCTTCTTCCCCAACCGGGCGCCCCCCAAGCTAGAACGCCGCCAATGCAAGCCCGCCGGCTGGCGAGAGAAAGGATGGGGAGGGGGGGGTCCCGGGCGTCGGGCCCGATGATCTAACCGCGAGGCCACTCTCCCGCTTGCCTCCCCTGCCTTGCCCAAACCTCGCCCTGCCGCCCGCGGGGCTTTGAAAAAAAAGACACACACAACGCACACAATGTTGCTTTTGCTTCAAAACACAAGACAAGACAAGACACCCCAAGGGATGCCCACCCACCCACCTGGACGCCGACATTAGCATCTTTTGCCTTCTGCGCATGCGCAGAGGGCAAAACTCAAATGACGGCGTCCAGGCGGCCCCGCCCCCCCGCAAATGTCCCGCTTAAAAAAAAAAATCTAGTGACTTTAACTATATGTCAATATGTCAACCCAGGCAATTCCCATAATCTAAATGGAAATAAAACTTTCCAGCAAGGTTCACAAAGCCTGATACTCTGCTAAATTATTCCAATTAGATGTAGTCAATAAAGTATTCCACTGACATTTTTGAAAATCTGGTAAATTAACCCCTCCCTCCAAAATCATCCCACTTTAGTTAATGAAATGCTAGGTGTCTATTTTTCCTTCTAATTTCTTCAAAAATCTATCTGTCTGGACAAAAATATTTGGGATTAACAGTTGAATATCTTTCAATGCACGAATCAATCATGAACTGATGTTTATTTTATAACAAATAAAATGGGCATGAGGAGGAGGAGGCCCAAACCCTGTGAGGATCTGGTAGGGGGCAAAAAGTCCTGCAGGGACCCAGTGGGGGAAAAGACCTGCAGGGACCCATGGGTGGGGGGAGAAGAACCAAGGATTATGGGGATCCCAAGAGGCAGAAAATGGAGCATGGGATGTCTCAGGGTATGCGGTAAGACTTGGGTGTGTCGGGGCAGGTGGACCTCAATCTATGCTAGATCTCTCAGGGCCTTCCTCACCCCTGAGGCACCCATGCTTTGCTTAATGACTACATTAGGGAGAGCAGGGGGTGGGGGCCCTAATGGGCAGGCTGCATTATGGTCATAGGTCGAAGACTACCTGTACGTTAGCATAGAAACTTACTGTATTTTTCAGAGTATAAGACGCACCTTTTTACCCTCAAAAAGAGGATGAAAACCTGGGTGCGTCTTATACACCGAATGTAGCCCCACCCAGCCACCCCCACCCTTTGGCCTCTGCCTGCCAGCAATTTACCTCTTTGCAGCAAACAGGGCAAAGCACAAGAAGAGATAAACTGCCTCCCGATCTACAGCTGACAGGCTTGCAAGCCACGTGTAACTACAGTGGCTGTAATGAGACAAAATGCTGGGAGATAAACTGCTGGCAATATTAGGCTGCTGAAATCAAATGGAGACAAGCTATAGCTGCTATGGCTCAGAGCTAGAGCTCTTGCCTCACAATCAGGAGGTTGTGAGTTGTATCCTAGGTAGGGGCAGATTCTGTTAATATGTTATTTTGTTAAATGTTTGTAGAGTGTTCAAATTATTAGACTTATTTTTTAAAGACTGCTTTATTATTGTTCTAGACAACTTAACAAAATGAAGAAGCTTTTTAAAATAAATGCTTGCTCTGAAGAGGCCCCAGTGCTATTGTATCTTCTTTTAAATAGCAGAGAATACTTCCAGAAAGCCACATCAATTTTAAAGATCTGTAAAAGTATAATCTGAAATGTCCTGTTTTAGTATTAAGTATTAGTATTAAGTATTAGTATTAAAAGAAGGCAGCTGAGAAACCCTGACTAGTCATGTTTGGAGTAGATCTATTTAAATAATTGGGAGGAGTTAGTGTGATTACATTTAAGAAAACTTTCTGGGATTAATATACTGTCATAAATGTACATTTCTCCAATTCTTTGCTATTTCTATGGCTCAGGCACACATGCACAGAAATACACAGCAAACAGTGTATATCATCTGTACTGTTTGCTGTTTGCTGTTTGCTAGATTGCTGGGAGGCAGAGGCCTTTTTTCCTTGTTTTCCTCCCCCAAAACTAAGGTGCGTCTTATACTCCGGTGCGTCTTATACTCCGAAAAATACGGTATTTAAACTTAAAATTGAGGTGTAGGTTGTATTGATTTTTTGTTTTTTCTTCTGTCTTCTCTTGTACTGTGCTGTGATGCCCTAAGAGCTGTACTTCAGCAAGCCTACTAAGCTTAAAGTGACCAGATTTTTTTTAAGCGGGACGGGGGCGGGGCCGCCTGGACGCCGCCATTTGAGTTTTGCCCTCTGCGCATGCGTAGAACGCTGCGTATGCGCAGAGGGCAAAAGAATGCTAATGTCGGTGTCCAGCTGCTGCTGCCCCTGCGGCTGGGCCCCCAGTCCCGGCTGCGGCGGCGGCGGGAAGGCGGCGGCGGCGGCGGCCCCGGCCGGCTGAGCCAGCACCGGCCCGAGGGCCATCTTGGATGCGACTCCTTCGCTCGGGCCGCCCCGCCCACCACGACGCTGGCCGTTTCAAGAGGGCGGAGCTGCATCAGGCGCCTCTCCACCGTGTCCTTCACCGCCCTCCAGTGCATGCCCAGCGGCTTGTAGACCGCGAAGAGCCCTTGCAAAGCCGTGCCCGCCGAAAGTTGTATTTGTCTTTCGCCCCCTACAAGCCGCGGCCGGCCGTCCCTGCATTGGAGAGCCCGCCCCCTCGCGCCCCCTCCTCGCCTTTGATGACGAAGTTGTAGTCGTCGTCCGGCGGCGCCACCTTCGCCATGGCTGGACACGCCGCTGCTGCTGCTCTGCGGGCGAGGCGGCAGTGGCGGCGGCCGGGGCTCACCTGCGAGGGCGGGGCCGGGTAAACGGGCTGGCGGGATCGGGGGCTGCCGCTTCCTTGGCTCCGCCGACGGACTTTTGCCGACCGCGGCTCGGGCGCTCCTTTGTGACTGCCAAGCGGAGCAAGGCAGGTCGGCGGCGCCTCGGTCTCCAAAGCCGGGGAGGCAAGGCGGGCTGTGGCCAAAGGAGCCCCGACGTTTTTAGCCTGGCCAAAACGGCCGGCGCCGGTCGGAGAGCAGTCCCGACTCGCTCCGGCCGGCCGCAGACAGCGAGCGCGGTTCTTGGGTGGGCCGGGGTAGCCGGCGGAGGAGGGCGCGGGTGCCGAGCGGCTCGTAGGGAGAGGGCGGCAGCGGCCCGCAGCTGAGCTCCTCCTGCGACCCTCGCCGTGGGGCTGGGTAACACCCAGGGTGGAGCTCCAGTCAGGGGGAGGGCCCTCTGGCCGTCGTTACAACCAGCTTGCCATCCCCGCGCCTTTCCTGTCCATTGGATGATTGCAATGCGCCACTTGCAATCATCCAATGTGCGACGTTTGGCGCATGCGCCACGGTTTGGCCACCACGGAGCCCGACATGGCTGCCTTCCCCGAGTTTTAACTCCCCCCAATCTCGCACGCCGCCCTTTCAGGCCGATTTTTGGAAAGAATGCCCTAGTCGTGCATTCTTTCAAAAAATCGGGACTTTTTAGAAACGCGGCGGGACGCGGGACAAATCATTAAAAAGCGGGTCTGTCCCGCCAAAATCGGGACGTCTGGTCACCTTAGCTAAGCTTGATGATTTGGTTGGAACAGTCTAGCAGTTTTGGAGAAATTGTGAGGATGAAATTGTGAAGAAATAGTCCACAAAAGGTAGTGACTGAATCTGTACTGATGGCAGACAGAGCCTACAGTAATCAGTCCATCATGCATGGCAACTGCTATAGTAGCAACATGATTCCCTTCTGAGTTCCTATTCTGGACAGTTCTTCCATAAAGCTTTCCGGAATTAAAGTAGCAGCAGGGAGGAGGGCAGCAGCAGTTTTAGATTAGGTTAGGAACTGCTTGGCCATTTACTTTTCTGCATCCCACCAAAGCACTAAAAATTACTATCGGGCTGCCCAGGGGAGCAGAGAAATAATGCAGCTTGTCCAGCAGGCAGCTGGTGCCACATTTATTTATTTATGAAATTTATAAATGCCTCAGTATCAAGGACTTAGTAATGCAATAAAAGCAAAACATTACCTGATTTTATATTACCACAGCAGACCTTATATGAGAAAGCTTTCCCATTCAGGATGTTCCATACTCTAAAGTAATGATCTACCTAATGAAATCAGAGGACAGAAAAAATGATAATAAGAAGAATATTTAATGGACATCAATCAATTACATAATCAGTAAAACAATATATAGGTTCCTTTTGTAGCATAGTATATAACTTTGCATATAAAATAGAATGATTATAGGCAAAAGTAAATTTTAAGAAATCATAAATTTTGGAAGGGGTGGCTATTGTGTCCAATGCTATACTCCATGCAGGAATCCTAATTAAAATATCCCTGACAGGTAAGTTATCTATCTACAGATTTGATAAAAAGAAATCTGCCACTTTCCTGTGTACTTCGATCATCTGATGCAATATTTAGATGTAATTGACCTCTCAGCAAAAGATAAAAGTTGAGTATCTATTTTATTAATACATAAATGCCAGAGCAGTCGTGACATTTGAATCTATAACAATGCCTAATTTGGTAATGAAGAAAAAGAGTTTGTTAAATAAATCTTTAGGGGTAGGGGTAAGAAACTGAAAACAAGACACCATGTAAAGTTTATAAAACAACGTAACAGCAGAAATAAAAAAAACTGAGGTTCTGCATATAACATAAACGAAGATTATTGAATATAATAATCCTGCTAGAAAGTGAAAGAACAGGAAAAAGAGTCATTAATACAGAAATAAACCTCCCAAGGACATGTGTGCTATCTGAAGAAAGAGGTCTGGCAAAGCAATATACAGTTGTTAATGATCATGAAGGGAATTATCCAAATGGACATAATCTGGAACAACCAGTGATTTGCAGAACACCATAAAATCCACTGCCAACTGAGATGAATAAGATAATGAAGACAAATAGTGCAGGAGTTTACAAGACTAGAACAGAACAAAGCAATCAGAATTAAAAGTGAATTCAAGAGCCTTCAAGGAAGCACAGGATGCAACCCAGGGGTGGGTTCCACTTACCTTCCCTACCAGTTCACATAGCGTCGGAAGTGCGTGTTTTGTGCACGCTTCGCTCACACGTGCGTCTACATCACAGCGAAATGACCCTCTGCGCAGAGGGTTCTTTGCCAACCGCTTTCAAGGAGCGGCGACCGGAGGACCGGTTTGAGGGCATGGCCAGCTGGCCATCGCTGCCGGTTTGGCCAGCGGGGGCAAATTTCCGCCACCGGTTCAGGCGAACTGGTCCGAACCGGCAGCAATCCACCACTGATGCAACCTATAGGTTTACATCAAATATTCCTAGGGTTAAAAATAACTATTTATGAAGATACGTAAGGAATTTTAAATTTAATAGAACGAAGACTAGAAGATGGTTCAAAAACCTCAAAGGAAGAAAGGATGAGAAGCCAACAGATATATCATATTCCAACCGAACAACAACTTTGTGAAGAAGTAGACAAAATAATTTATTTATTTATTTATTTGTCAAACATGTACAAGTTAGCAGGTATAGGTATAAAAATAAACGAAGGAAGTAAGTACAGATAAATGGGGACAGTAGGACAGGGACGGTAGGCACACTGGTGCACTTATGCACGCCCCCTTTACGGACCTCATAGGAATGGGGTGAGATCCATGGTAGACAGTTTGAGGTTGAAGCTGTGAGGGTTTGAGAATGTAACAACGGAGTCGGGTAGAGCATTCCAGGCGTTGACCACTCTGTTGCTGAAGTCGTATTTTCTGCAATCGAGTTTGGAGCGGTTTACCTTGAGTTTGTATCGATTGTTTGCCCGTGTATTATTGTGTATTATTGTGGTTGAAGCTGAAGAAATCGTTGACAGGTAAGACGTTGTAGCAGACAATTTTGTGTACTATGCTTAGATCGGACTGCAGGCGGTGCAGTTCTAGATTGTCCCAAGTCTGGTGGCATAAGGGATTCTATTGTGAGTAGATCCAAATCCAAAATGAAGTTAATAAACAAAAAACAAACTTGAAAACATTCTTCATTCTACAATTAAATCTGTATCTTTGAACATTGCTGGTTGGATGGATAAATGAATAGATGGGGAATGCTTTAATTTTTTATAGATTATGATATGATTTTTCTTCAAGAAACCTGATTGATGGAAAATAATGTGGTAGCATTTCTTGATTATAAGTGTTTTTATAAATTAGCCAGAGGTCCAAAAGTTGAGGTGGGCTAAAGGGGGCTTAATAAACCTAATCACATTACATTTTGATGTAAGAATAGAAAAAATATTATTTTATATTCGTGTATATTCATATTGCCTTCCTTGATCCCATTAGTACACTGTTTTGATATTATAAATAGACCAGAAACTTGCCATTTATCACTTGGCTTGGACTTAATGTGGAAATAACATAGCACAAGAAAATCATGATATAGAAGGCATTATAAAGAATCAGAAGCAATTAAAATTGACATCTCACATGGCCAAAGCTGTAAGATCATAACTATACAATCCAAACTGTTTTTTCTATTTTTGTGGTGTTATCCCCAGTCAAAAACAAACTGGACTCCTTAAGAGATCTTTATGAAGCTTACTGAAAACCAATCAAATGACAAACTTAAAACACACACATCTCCTGTACAAAGTGTGGCATAAAAGCAGCTAGCAGGGAAGTCATGGGCAACATTACCCATATATTGAGGAATAAGGAGGGTAATGGTCGACTCACACAGAGAAAGGTGAGAAGCAAGTGCTTAGGGTTCTTGTAACTAAGGGAGAGATGCATATAAATCACAAATGTTACAGCCTACAAATATCAAATAGCAGAGCAAATAGAGAATAGAGGGATAAAAAAAGTAATTATCCTTAAGCCAGATGCTGCCCTGCAAAAAGCAGCTGATTGATTTACAAAAGACTGAATGGCTCCCATCCAGCAGAGGCTATGAGTGAATTTTATTTAACATTCAGGCAATCCACAGTCACTAGAACGCTGGATAAAATGAGGCCCTTTCTGCACATTTTTCAGTTTTTCAAAATGTGTGTTTCATTCAGAGAAACCCCTAATCCATCCTGGCCCAGTGAATACTGTCAATTTAAAAAACAAGTGTGACAACCCAATTTCAGATAACCTCAAGGACATCTTTCCAATCCTGCCTCTGTGAGAGGACTGCACAGGTAATCTGCTATCTACAGCAAGACAGTGCATACTTGATCTCCTGGAAGGAAACCTGATTAACTCTTTCAGAGCTCTGTCAGGCTTTGGTGGCAGAACGCAAAGCAGCCAAACCATTAATTGATTTTGTTTTACCAACTACCCAAGGCATCAAATGTAGTTCTGTTGTTCTTCACGTTTGACATACCACCCTAAAAGACATGGTTGACTACTGGGGATGAAGACACATCAGTAGTGGGTTCTAAATCCCGTCGCTACTGGTTCGCTCGTGCGTATGACGCTTCTGCGCATGCGCAGAAGCGTCCCAGGAGGGTGGGCGGAGCCTCCCGCTGCTACCGGTTCACCGAACCGGGAGTAACCCACCGCTGACTTACATACCAGGTTTTAGATCCTAGCCTATGAATGTAAATTTAAGATAAAAGAACATGCCTCCGGAGGATTGTGTGTACTTGCTAAGGCAGAGTTGGGATGACAAGGGCAGGAATTGGTTCTCAGAGAAGACACCTTCTATTTTCTTGTTATTCAATTCAAATATAAATCGTCTGAAATTATGCTGCTAAATTTATACTTATCCCCATATTTCTCTTGATATTTTCCCCCCAACATCAGGGTGCAATTAGAAAAGACAGTCCTAGATATAAATGTAAAACATCCCCAGTCATATTTTGGAACATCATATCCAGTATGCTGAAGGAGCATGAGCTTCTCCTTGATATCTCTATCTCAGTTTCAGTTTTGGAGGATGTTTATATTTATATGTTTACATTAATTTATTTGCCAACTCCAAGTTGTATCAGCCAGCAAAAATGGCTATTGAATTTCTGACCCCTGATAACTTCTCTCCTTGGCCACAAGTGTCAGTGACAGAAATTAAATGCATTATTCAGTCACTGAAATAAGGGTGAAGATTTCCTAGTTTTGTACTGAAGACATAATGTTTTGTACTTTAATACTCATTTTATGTCTCTTAAATTCTACTTTATCTGGCATTATTTTAGGTCACTCTTTTATGTTTATTTTATCTTACCTTTATCCTATTTTATTGTGAATTACCTTCTCATTTTATTGTATCCTATTCTGGCTAATGCCCATTTTTTGATGTGGTCAATTAATCAATAAAGTCATATTACTGCTGCTAAGCAAATAGTAGAAGGAGCTGTACCAGTTGATTAGGGGATTATACTTTGTGCAACTTTTCAGGCTTTGTTTGACAAGCAGAGGGAACCATATCACTGATCAGTACTTCCTACCTAAGTGAATAGTCATGTTGGACATTCACAGCTAGAGATAATCCAAAGAATTGCCAATACACCTTCTGAACTGGGTGGCTGTTCCCGCTACGGCCAAGATGGGACAGTAATGATAAGACTATATCAGTGATGGCAAACCTTTTTTTGCTTGGGTGCCAAAATGGCACACACTTGCGATGCCCACGTGTGCGTGCCCACACCCATAATGCAATGCCCTCCCCCCATGCATGTGCGCACACATACCCCGCGCATGCGCACAGGGCTCACTGAAGCCTCCGGAGCCTGTGGATGGCAAAAAATGGGTTCCAGCTGATTTTCGGCCTTCTGGAGGGCGAGGGGAGGTTGTTTTCGCCTTCCCCAGGCTTCAGGAAAGCCTCCCGAGCCTGTGGATGGTGAAAAACGGACCCAACGGCTCAACCGGAAATTTGGAAACGAACTTCCGGTTGGGCCATTTTTCACCCTCCCCAGGCTTCAGACTATGATGGATAATATTTGCCAAATTATACAAGCTGAATTCAAAGATGACATTTCCAATGTTTTGATGCAAGCCATATTGAACTTTTTGTTGAAATGTAGCATATACATATATTTTAAAAATCTTGTGTTGGTACAAATATTTCCCATGTTTCAAATACAAATGTGTAGACTATTTCAGCCTGGCATAATATATAGGAACCACAGACATGGGGTCATTTTTAAATTCTAACTCTGTATATGTAGGTACGTATGGGGGGGTACGTACCTATACATACATCCAGTGGTTCCTGTGGGAATGGTCTTTTACATTAGTTCTTCCATTTTTAAGTAAGCTTTAAAAATATTTAAGAGATACTTCAGAACTTACACAAATGCAGCACGTCCCTGGCATTCATTAAATATACTTATTTTTTTCAGATTTTCATACAAATCTAAATAAGACACAAGTGATTTTATAACCAACACAGTGAAATATCCTTGTAATTAAAGCAAAACAACTTACATATTAGGGATATGGAAAATTAGTTGAGTCAAGAATGAAACGTTTCAGTGAATTCCAGGATGTTCTGTTCTCCCACAAGACTGTGATGAACCAACTCCAGAACATCATGAACTTCTCCTGGAATAACATGCTTTGCAATACTCTTCTATCAGCCTTACTGGAAGACCAGATAGGAAACATGGCCTGATAAGCTAATTCTGCTTTATTGAAAAACTACATGAATCTTGCAAGTCTGAAAGTACAGTTCTCCCACTGTTACCTTTACAGTCTGATAACTTAGGGAGGGTCCCTCCTGAGCTTCTTGATCTGCCCATTATATAGCTGCAGGCTATGCTCCTTATCTGAATATTCCCTAAGCTACATATCCTCCCTGGTCTCCAAGATCATTCCCATGTACCATTACACTTTTTTGTTAATTTTTTATTAGTTTACTGGAATATAAAGTTGAAAGGAAAATAAAAATAATGACGATGTAAAGGAGGGAAAAGGGAAGAGAGGAAAGTTAGGGGAAAAGAAGGAAAAGCATTGATTACGGACAATTTTTCATATGGTAGAATAAGATAATAACATATGGCTTCAACTTTTTTACTTTTACATAATATTACAACTCAATACTGTATTCCAGTAGATCAAAGAACTATTTGCCTCCCTAAATGTTATTCTTAGGATGGGCTTTTCTTCCCCTCTAATGGAGTAGGCTCTCTATTGTAAAATTGCTTGTCACAATAACTGAATTTAATCTTTAAACTGCCACTTACCTTCTTTTATCATTATTGTAAATCTTTCAGAAAGATTTACATTTTCATTTTCATTTTTCAACACCCTTCATAATATTTGATCTTGGGCAAAGCTCAGTATTGAAATAATAAATGTTTATAGTGGGCACATCTAATTTAAACAACTGCAGAATACATTTTATTTGAGCTTGGTTTGCAAAGATAAGAATACTGTCAGTAATTTATATCAAATTCTTGTGGCTCAATTATGAGTTCTCATCTGATGATTAGAATGTTATATCATAAATAACTATTAACTATAATTCTAAAAATATTCACTTGAAAGATTATTATTCTCTTATTTAACATAAAAGTCAGATAAAAGTAGTACATTGCTGGTGTCTGCCTTACTTAACATTTCATTACTACTTTGTGTAATGCTGTCTCTAGTCATTGGCACATCGAAAAACGATATCCTATTGATCAAATTTTTACTTCTCTTTTTTACTGCATCTAAGTACATAAGAGATGAAAAAGCGTAGGTAACATGGCAATACATTATTGTATTCTGCCTTTAAATGCAAAAGCAAGCTAATTTCAGATTAGTTTTGTGTCCCTTGTATTCTTTCACAATGTAGAAGAAATCTTTAGTTACTTTCCATTTAAGAACTAATTGTATTTATAAAAATCTGGCCTTTTCATGTTTATTACAAGCTTTTTCCCACCAAATTTCTGGCTACTAAGAAAATAGCATTTGTCAAGGATTTAAAATGTCTCAGCAACCAAATATATTTAATTGTTTGATACTATTTATTTTAGGGATTTGATTTTACAAAAATGTAAAAGTATAAATTTTGTAAAACATATTAATTGTATATTGCAGAATTATATCAATAGGAGACTCAACTGAATTCACAAATTTGAATTCACAAATTTGAGAATTTGTCTTTTAAGTGCATTTAATACTAGTACATTAATTTTTCATTTGTTAGTATGCTTTTTAAAAAAAAATCTGATAAACTGTACTTTGCCATTTCCATTTTTCCTGGATCTATTTCAGAGAAAGGGTGTTCAGTTTGTCCCTTATAATTTGTTAATAGTGAAGCAATATTCAGGTTTTGAAACCTTTTAGAACTTTTGAGCATCTTTAAAAGTATAACATAACATTTGGGAGGATGATTAATTTACAGAATGATAACTGCCTTCATTTGCAATCCTATATTCTGAAAAAGACTGCACTGAAAATGATGTCTTCAAACAAGAAAAATATTCACTTGACTAATTCTCAAACTTTGTTTTCTCATCTGTACAAACTTCCCTTTTCTGTTTCTCAATTTTGATTACATATTTTGATTTTGCTGGTATTTGAATTGAATTTTTGTAATTTTTTATTTGACAAAAATATAATCTACCCTTCCCTAACCAAAAAGGAAAATTTATGACCACTACAAGAAAATGCTAATCTATTGAGTGCTCCTAAGATCAATGAAATTACATTATTCACAGAAGTTTAGGGAAGTAATGATTCAGGGATGTGGATATTTCATTTGTAATCCTACAGTGTTCTACAATACAATGTAGTGCTTACATTTCTTTTATAGTATAGAAATTCTGTTAGAAAGCAAGTATGAAATAGAAGTACATAACTATGGTATTGTATTTAATGAAGCTTGTTGGATTTTTATAGGAAGATAATGAATTTTTCAATAATTTATTCTTATTTGATTTGCAGGAAAACTTTGAAGATGCCTTTGAACACATCCCAGTGTAAGTATCCTTTATTACCTCTTTTTTTCAAGCAGTGAGGAATGAAAACAACCAAAAGTGAAAAATACTATCTAATTAACTGTATTGCTATCTTTTCTATTCTTCCTGCTTCATTTCATGCCAGTTCTGTTTCATCTTAGAGCAGAGAGTCAGACTTCACCCTATGCTCAGCAGTAAATCTCAGTTTTCCAGTTGTATTCAGGGATTTCCACAGAGAAGAAACTCTTAGATACGATACACCTGGATATTTTGCTTTATTGAGGATGAGATAGAAATCCTACCTATGTAGAAGATCAGTTTCTATAGAGCACAGAAATTAAGCTTATATAAATGCCAGTTCCAAGTTTTAGTTCCTATGGTTTTTTCATCTAGAATTTTTGAGTGAATTGAAATTTGTTTGTTTTCAAGATTAATGGCATTTGCTTATATAATGACTCTGTTTGGACTGAGAATCACATATTCCTGCACTATCAACTTCAGCAGTTACACGGTGAAATATAGTAGATCTGTATCTTCCGCCATGCTAATTTTATTCGAATTCCATGTGATGCTACTTTAAAATATATGAGCCAGAACAAAATAATTATATTTTATTTGGCTCTTATCAAGGATCATGCTCAAAATATAACAAATATGTAATAGAACTCAAGCAATTGCTGATCTTATTTGCTGTTACAATTTCTATAAATCTTAGCCAAGTTTGATCTACTATACAACAAAATGAAGTTTAGTCAGCAAAACTGCAGGAGTAGAACACAAGATCTAGAGTATTTGATATAAAGGCCCACATCGCCAATATAATACCCTGTATGGGTTGTCAAGCATTGCTTCTTCCTCACAATTTTGGTGACCAGACACTGTTTACCTTATTTGCTGTTACACTGGTGACAGGACACTCTCAAGCATAGTGCTGTTGTGCCAATAATAATCAAGTCAAATTCTGTGCAGAACTCATTTATTCTATAGGAGCTAACATAGCATTACATTTGCCAAAATTCTGCATTTATGAAATATATTTGAGAGCTATGCAAAATATTCAGAAGAGAATACATGTGAACAATTCATCTTTCCTTGGATCAGTAAAGCAGAATTTTAAGCTTTGTGTCTTTTGAAAGGCTCATGCAGTTGCTATAGCAATAGCAGTTAGCCCTTTGACTTATATACCGCTTCATGGTGTTTTACAGCTCTCTCTAAGTGGTTTGCAGAGTCAGCATATTGCCCTCAGCAATCTGGGTCCTCATTTTACTGACCTCGGAAGGATGGAAGGCTCAGTCAACCTTGAGCCAGTCAGGATCGAATTCCTGGCAGTGAGCTGAATTAGCCTGCAATACTGCATTCTAACCACTGCACCACCACGGCTGCTATGAATCAAATTCCAGCAGGGTTCCCAAGAATAATACAAATCCTTAGTTTAGGTGCCATATTGATTTTCTGTCTAATGGCCAAGATATCTAAGATTTTGGCCCTTTAAAAAAATTCTAATGGGATTATATATGCCATGGTTTTCAAAAATACCATGTTGTTTGCCTCTAGTTTGTGTGTTGGTTTTCAAAACATTTTGATCTTGATGTAGTAGTTTGTATAAATGTAAAGATTAGGCTAGTGGTTTAAATCATGGAGAGACAATGATTTCTACAGTATATTGTGGGCCACATTCCTTCAAGAAAAAATTAGTTAGCAGGCAATTCCATCTTCCCTACTCATATACAGTATATTCTCCCCAGATACACACTATATATATGTACACACAAACATACCAGTTAGTATGAAGATAAAGCTGTTATTGGTATATTGTGGCACCCATTGGAATTATTTTTCTCACCTTAATTGCTACACAGAGGAGAGTAATTTTGCTGAGATTAAAGCATGTGGGAATTGCAATTCAGCCACCCAAGGAGACAATGTTACCTGATGCACTCTCCTTTTTCTCACTGCTATCCAAGAGGCAGGAGAGATGAAAACAGAGAGCGAGATAAAAAAGTACAGACATCTAGAAGGTTGGAGTCCCAATGAGAAATGGTGGTAAAGAATTTTATCTGGATATGCTATTAAGCATCTAGAAATATGCACCAACTACTCACTTATCATTAATGTTCAGATGCCTAAATCCTTTTTCACTCTATGTGTAAGAATGGGTGGGTGTGCAGATGTGTTATGTGTGTTTGTGAGAGACAGATTATATGAACACATACCAGTAAATTATCTAACAAAATTATAAGCCTCTTTTAACGTAAGAGAAAAAGCAGAGCAGAGTATTTATGAGATTACAGCATTTTTACTATTTAGCTGAAATCCTGAAAGAGAAAGATCTATATATAACATCACCAGCACAACTGTAAAATAAATACATAAGAATTATGTTTCTTATGTTGTATACTGTATTTGAAGTAAAAACGTCAAAAGAATCCTTTAAACAGTGTTCTTTATAGACATAAGAAAGCTTGAGCCATGTTTCAGTTTACATTTTTGTTAAGGTATTGTGATTTAAGAGCTGACCAGATGTAAGCTGATGCAATAGCAAAGTTTCAGCATTTGACATCGCCGGTTTAAGACTTTGATGGGGTCCACACAAGACTGTTACCATTTTAAGAGGTGTCTATATATAGGTGGCCATTAGAGGGCGTATCTCTCTCTCTCTCTCTCTCTCTCTCTCTCTCTCTCTCTCTCTCTCTCTCTCTCTCTCTCTCTCTCTCTCTCTCTCTCTCTCTCTCGTTGTGTATCTCATTGCTGTATGATAAGGTATCTACCACATATATGTATGTATATATTTAGTTGTATATAAACCACTGTTAATTATCTAAAGGCTCTGTGTGTTGTGTGCTGTGTTTTGCTCCTGGATTTATCTCCTAATAGTAGTCACGCTGCAAAACTCTGACAGGTTATGGGCCCAGTCCAGCGAGAAGGCCAGAGTGACGAGTCTAGAGAGAGGAGAATCCCAGTGTGAGCTTGCACCAGAGTAATGGTTTAAATCATGGTTAGCAGGCAGCATGGCCTCCGTCGGTGTAATGGGAGGAGGTTTCTTGGTGTCTCGGCTGAATGAGACAAACTACCTCTCCTGGAGTGTGAAGATGGAGATGTACCTGCGGAGGGAGGAGTTGTAGACGATTGTTCCTGATACACCAGCGGTCCTGGATGATGGGGACCAGAGGAGAAATGAAAAGGCATTAGCCAGCATAATCCTTGCCTTGGAAGATAGTCAGCTGATACACGTGAGGGGTCTCCAGTCTGCGAATGAGTGCTGGGAGGCGTTGCACAGTGTGTATGTGAGAGACACTGCAGGCAGAAAAGTGTTGCTGACTAGGAGATTTATTTATTTTATTTATTTATTTTGTAATTCTTATATGCCACCCTACTCCCAGAGGGACTCAGAGCGGTGTACAGCATATACAAGAACAGCAATAATATAATTAAAAATACGGTCATAAAAAACAATTTTTAAAAATAGGAAAAGAAACCAACAAACACCATTCATACCAAGGGGGAGATTGAGATGTTCAGTGGTCTCTCACCCTGCCTGCAGGAAGAGCCATGTCTTAATGGCTTTCCGGAAGGCCAGTAAGGTGGGAATAGTTCGGATCTCTGGGGGTAGTTGGTTCCAGAGACGGAACCCCCACAGAGAAGGCTCTCCCCCTTGGTCCTGCCAACCGACATTGTTTGGCTGACGGGACCTGGAGGAGACCGACTCTGTGGGACCTAACTGGTCGTAGGGAGCTATAAGGCGCAGCTGAAGCCGGGAGAGTGTATGTCCACACATCTGCAGAATATGAGGAGGACATTCCATGAGTTGGAGGACAGAGGAATGACATTTACTGAAGCACACAAGGTATATGTTCCTTGGACAGTTCATGGGACGCTCTTGTGACTAGTCTAGAGTCCATGCAAGAGCTCTAAAGTGGCAGGATGAGAGTCACGGGAGGTGCTGCAGTGGCGGTAAAGTCCACCTCCCTCCCCTTCAGCCCTCCCCTGAACCCTTACACAGCCTTCTCACACACCAGCATCCAATGGCAAAGCACTTTCTTTCTGCTGTCCGGAAGTACAATGGATGCTTCCAAATGATGTCTTTTGGAGCCAGAGAGGTGAAGGAGGGAAATTTTATGCCAACATTCAAAGTGCAGGGGCAGGTCTACCACAGGATAGAGAGTATCATGGTGGGGCCTCAGCAGCAGCCTTCATTTCTCCAGATATACTTTGTTGGTGATGATGACAATGAGAGGGACATCCGTTGTGGAATCTACCCAGGCGTTAATCCACAAATGGTTAGCCAACTGCAGAAGTTGCTGTGTGAATACAAGTATATTCTGGAATTTAAGGCTGCTGTTGATTCTGTCCCTAAGGGCCACAAGGACTTCTAAGTGGTGATTAATGCCGATAGGAAGCCTTCTGGAGAGCACCGAGGTCATTTCAATGCCCCCACGACTACAAAAGTGGTTGTTCTCATTGTTGGCCAGGATTTTGAGAAGAGAGATATTGTTCTTCACAGCAGAGACAACAGGTTGTTACAAATCAGTGAGACGCACAGTGCCTAAGATGCTCTCCAGTACACTCTGATGTTCTGCCGTGGAGAATATGGCTATCTATATATTTAAAAGCGAAAACCACTCACGCCGTAATCAGGAAATTTCCAGAACCGTAAAGCCTTTCTGACAGTGAGAACAATCAACCAATAGAACAGCTTGCCTTCGGAAGTTGTGGGAGCTTCATCACTTGAGACTTTCAGGAAGAGATTGGACTGCCATTTGTCAGAAATGGTGTAGGGTCTCCTGCTTGAGCAGGGGGTTGGACTAGATGACCTACAAGGTCCCTTCCAACTCTGTAAGCAATCTGTTAAAGGCCTAAAAACTTGAAATTTGCCACGTATGTTCCTCTTGGCTTCTAGGTGCTCAGCCCTCTGATGCTAAAGAGTTCTACTCCCCCTACCCACCTGAAAAGAAATCTGTTCCAAATGCAAAACACAAGCTGAGGAGAGGAGTTTCAGGTTCAGTTTTACTTTCATAGCAGCAAGCAGGGGGTAGGATAGGGGAGGGTTCTGTGGGGTAAGGCTGAGGGAGAGAAGGGGATAGGATAGGGGAGGCTTCTGTGGGGCAAGGCTGAGGGAGAGAAGGGGGTAGGATAGGGGAGGCTTCTGTAGGGCAAGGGTGAGGGAGAGAAGGTGATAAGATAGGGGATGCTTCTGTATGGCAAGGCTGAGGGAGAGAAGGATAGGGGAGGCTTCTGTGGGGCAAGCCTGAGGGAGAGAAGGTGATAGGATAGGGGAGGCCTCTGTGGCAAGCCTGAGGGAGAGAAGGGGATAGGAGAGTCTTCTGTGGGGCAAGCCTGAGGGAGAGAATGTGATAGGATAGGGGAGGCCTCTGTGGCAAGCCTGAGGGAGAGAAGGGGATAGGAGAGTCTTCTGTGGGGCAAGGCTGAGGGAGAGAAGGGGATTGGATAGGGGAGGCTTCTGTATGGCAAGGCTGAGGGAGAGAAGGGGATAGGGGAGGCTTCTGTGGGGCAAGCCTGAGGAGAGAAGGGGACAGGAGATGCTGATCTACTCATTAATTTTCAAGCTGTAAGTGTCGATTTATCAAGCCCGATCACATAGTTCCATAGTGGAGCATGGTTATTTAGCTAGTTTAATATAAATGTCACAGTTTCAGCTATCTGAAAAGAAACCAGATGATAGATGTAGCAGATTGAATCTCCATTTAATGTTGCCTATACTGTTTATTGTAAGGTTATCTTAAGAATAATGATATTGATTTTTAAATGGGGTTCATTAATAGATTGTATAATAACTTTGTTTACATATCTTTTCATTAGATGTACAACATTTCCTAATAAGAGGAACACAGAGCTGTAATCTAACTTCTTCTTCTTTTTTGGTCCTTCAAACATAGAAATCACTGAGTTGTTTTGAGATCCAGTTTCTCCCCTTTTGTAGTTGGGCAGTGATGGATTAGAATTAGGCTGCATCATACATTGGGAAAATCTCCCAGCATCCTCTTTATGCAGAGGCATCATCTGCCAGTACTGCTGTAGCTGCAGTCCTGTCAACGGATATTTCTTGTAAAATCTGATGCAGAGGTTTCCTGCTGCTGTGCGAACTTTTGCATCTATTCTGTTTCATAACTAATAAGAAGCCCACTGGTAACTAGGAATAAGGAAATGGGACCTTCTTAGGGTGTTACTGGCTGGGTTTTTCCCCCTGTCTGTAACAGAAATGAATCAGCTCTGCGAGAGGCTTATCTTCACATAGCAATTTGCAGTTAATCATCTAGAAGTTGCCTAATTTAATTCTGTGAGTATACTGTGTCTTTTCTCAACATTGGAGCTGCTAAAATTGACTGCAGAAAACCTGTGTGTATTATTTTCTGGGAAATCACTTTATATGAGGGTTTTTATTTTGAAAATAGGTAGTAAGCTTAATGATGATAGTAGAGGGAGTTCAGGATGTACTGTATTCTGATGATCCTGGGGAAATTTACATTTAAGAGTTAATTTCATGAATGACTGTTTTTCCTTTTCTCTTGGTAATTTCTATCTATCAGCTTTATTGCTGTGCTTCTGATTGTATAAATGATCTCTAGCTTGATCATTTGTGTATACAGAAATACTTATTCTGTGTATACAGAAAAACTGTTACAGAGAGAAGATTACATGTCTGTAAAATATGGCAGGTAGAAAAATTCTCGATGAATCAATTGCTTATGTCACCTAACTATTTTCATATTCAGTTTAACTAGAGCTGATATTTTTGTAAGAAACTATAAGAGTCTCAGAAGCTAGCAAGCATGTTATAATATTATTCCATCTCATTACATTTAGAACTGCTCTCACTACTGTAATATATGATTCAGGCAAGCATACTTTTTGCAACTTCATAGCAATTTATATGAAATCATAGCAAAAGGACCATTCAGTCATGATCATGTGACTGGATCTGAGCCATTATTTGAATGACGCAGTGGGAGTACTGTAGATATTTGCTTTGATTTGTTTGCCTTTTGTGCTGGCTAACCTATTGTTAAGCTCTGGGAATCTTCCTTTTATTATTATGAGGTGGTATTATAGTTAACTGTTCCCAGTTAATATGCTCTTTTTGTGCGCATTTTTAGTTTTTAGTTTGGTGAATCATAATCACAATCACAATTTTGTCCTTTGCTACTTCTAAACTAGTAAAACAGTTATTATCCCTAAGGATGCTAATAAGGAAGACCTAATTTGCCCCACCCAGATCAGAGATTTTAGTCATCTTTTGTGCTTCCTGAATGTTCAAGGTAATTTTGATTTGAAATGTTGATTATAAATCTTCTAACAAATACTAATTAAGACTTAAGTGATGATTCAATCTTGGCTTTAATACACTAAAATAAAATTAATATTTTGTAATAAAATATGCTATCTATCTGTCAAGCATGCTATTGTGCCTGCAGGTTTTTTTTAATTCACAGATTAATACATAATTAGCATGGCTCAGTGATTTATGCATGTGTTACTTAAATGTATTATGAATAAAACTGAAAGTAGCCTTGCTGTAGGGAATTATCTTTTTGTTAATTTCTCCTTTTATAAAAGGGAATATTGTTCTCCAATAAATAGAGAACAGGAACATATTGCTCTAAAATGGATTAAAAGAAGAGAGAAAAGAAAATGTTTTTGTAGCACTACTCCTCATAGTATTTGTTTAATAAACCAGAGAAACATTAGTTTTTAAAAGACTTGCTTCAACTAGCTTGAAAGATATATTTGTAACTTCATGTAAACTGAGGGGTTTAGTCATAGCACCCTTGTCGTGGTCAGATCATTTCCTTCTGAGGTTGGATTTCATGGCACCACTCCTCCACCGCAAGGAGGCGGGGCCGATTAAGTGGTTCCGCCCCAGGCGCCTAATGGAATCTGACGGATTTCAGAGGGAACTTGGGGAAATACCTGACTCCCTGGTACACGATTCATCTGAGGCTCTAGTGGCTGCCTGGAATCAGGCGGCAACGGGGGCCTTAGATCGGATTGCGCCTTTGCGGCCTCTCCGTGGCAGCGGATCCCGGAGGGCTCCTTGGTTTACTGAGGAGCTCCGGGAGATGAAGCGCCTAAAGAGACGCCTAGAGCGACGATGGAGAGCCAGTAAAGCTGAGTCTGACCGGACACTTTTAAGAACTTACATTAAGTCTTACTTAGTGGCGATAAGGGCGGCAAAATGCGCGTATTTTTCCGCTCTTATTGCGTCCGCCGACTCCCGCCCAGCCGCCCTGTTTAGGGTGACTCGCTCCCTCCTAGCTAAGGAGGGAGCTGAAGATCCCTTGCAGGGCAGAGCTGAGGAATTTTCTCAGTTTCTGGCGGACAAAGTCGTTCAGATTCGGACAGAGCTGGACTCCATTTGGACAGGGCAAGCCGAGATGACAGGGGTGAGTCTTAATCCTGTTATATGGGACGAGTTTGAACCTGTCACTCCTGAGGATGTGGACAAGGCCATAGGAGCGATGAGCGCCTCCACTTGTTTATTGGACCCGTGCCCCTCCTGGCTGGTTTCTGCCAGCAGGGAGGTGACACGCGGCTGGCTCCAGGTGGTTGTGATCGCTTCTTTGAGAGAGGGATCCATCCCACAGCCTTTAAAAGCTGCGGTGGTGAGGCCCCTCCTCAAGAAGCCTTCCCTGGACCCAGCGGATTTAAAGAACTTCCGTCCAGTCTCCAACTTACCCTTTTTGGGTAAAGTTGTTGAGAAGGTGGTGTCGCTCCAACTCCTGCGGCTTTTGGAGGATACTGATTATCTGGATCCCTTTCAATCGGGTTTCAGGCGCGGCTACAGTACGGAGACTGCTTTGGTCGCACTGATGGATGATCTCTGGCGAGCCTGGGATGGGGGTTATTCCTCCATCCTGGTGCTACTTGACCTCTCAGCGGCTTTCGATACCATTGACCATGGTATCCTTCTGCGTCGTCTTGGGGAGATGGGAGTGGGAGGCACTGTTTTACGGTGGTTCTCCTCCTACCTCTCTGACAGGACGCAGTCGGTGTTGACAGGAGGACAGAGGTCGACCCCTAGGCCCCTGGTTTGCGGGGTGCCACAGGGCTCGGTCCTCTCGCCCATCCTGTTTAACATTTACATGAAACCGCTGGGCGAGATCATCCGACGACATGGGGTGAGGTATCAGCAGTATGCTGACGATACCCAGTTGTACATCTCCACCCCGTGTCAGTTCAGTGAAGCAGTTGATGTAATGTGCCGCTGCCTGGACGATGTGAGGGTCTGGATGGGAGTGAACAGACTCAGGCTCAACCCAGACAAGACTGAGTGGCTCTGGATATTGCCTCCCAAGGACTATGTCGACTGTCCTTCCTTGGTTCTCGGGGGAGAAAAATTGACTCCCTCAGAACAGGTTCGCAATTTGGGTGTCCTCCTAGACCCACAGCTAAAATTGGAGCAACATCTTTCAGCTGTGGCTAGGGGGACCTTTGCACAAATCCGTCTTGTGCACCGATTGCGACCTTACTTGGAGAGGGAGGCCTTGCTCACAGTCACTCATGCCCTTGTCACCTCACGGCTAGACTACTGTAACGCGCTCTACATGGGGCTACCCTCGAAGAGCATCCGGAGACTCCAGCTGATACAGAATGCAGCTGCGCGAGCTGTAGTGGGTGTACCAAGATACACCCACGTAACACCTCTCCTTCGCCAGCTGCATTGGCTACCAATTAGTCTCCGGTTGCAATTTAAGGTGTTGGTCGTTACCTTTAAAGCCCTACATGGCTCAGGGCCAGGTTACCTGCGGGACCGCATCCTACCACATACCTCCCTAAGACCGGTTAGGTCCCACAGAGCGGGCCTCCTCCGGGTCCCGTCGGCCAAACAATGCCGACTGGCGGGGCCACGGGGGAGGGCCTTCTCTGTGGGAGCCCCGTCCCTCTGGAACCAACTTCCACCAGAGATCCGGACTATCCCCACCCTGCTGGCCTTCCGTAAAGCCTTAAAAACATGGCTCTTCCGGCAGATGGGGTGAATAGGACAATCAGATTCCCCCTGAATGTTGTGTTTATAATGTTCTTTTAATTATATTTTAATTTAAATTATGATTGTTTTTAAATGTACGTTCTTATTCATGCTGTACGCCGCCCTGAGTCCCACGGGATTGGGCGGCCTATAAGAGCGTTTAAATAAATAAAATAAATAAATAAATAGTATTTGTTTAATAAACCAGAGAAACATTAGTTTTTAAAAGACTTGCTTCAACTAGCTTGAAAGATATATTTGTAACTTCAGAAATCCTAACTACCAATTGCCACAGTAGTAAAAATATATATTGGATATACTGTGTGGCTAGTGAATTATAGTGGTATTTTCTAGCAGGATCAATATATAATTTGAATATTCAAAATATTACTTTCTCCACAAAACTAATAATGTAGCTCCAGAAAAAGAGTTCTTAGCGTTATAAATCCATTTCATTATACTCTTAGAATTTTCTTCCTAGTTAAAAAATAAGGTAGAAGAAATAGAAAAAAAAATAGGGGAAGATTATCTGGGCCTCCCATAGAATTCTGTGGGTATACAAAGGAAATAACTTGATGGTTCTTTCTGGTTGTACTATAGTCTGAAATTATTACTTTTGCTTGGTTCCGATTTGTCCTGAAAAACCTCTTCAAGAAAACTTTACATTTCCACGCTGTAAATTTAAAAATTCAAAAATCATGGTAGTTCTAAAGTAAGATCATGAGAATAAAAATCAGCTCTACACTAAAGCATTAACTATATATTTTTCAAAATATTTAAAAAAAATTATCTGAAGCATCTTGATCCTATTGTGGGAATTCACTTTTTTTAAAAAAATTAACCTCTTCATGTTCTTTGGCTGAAAATCTGTCAGTTGGTAGCAACTTTTATTTATTTCATAATTTTTACTGAAAAACATATTAAACAAAAATAAAACAGTAGCTTTGTATTTAGCAAGTGTGATTCAGACATTTTTTTCTCATGACTGCATGGGTTTTCTTTGCTTCTTCTACAGTACATAGCCTAAATATCACTGTATGCCAAGAAGATGTAGCCCTATGTTATATAGAAAAAATTAAGTGTGTATCCTGGATCCAGTGTATACTTGGTAGAGAAGAAAGTGCTTGTATGGACTCATAAGATGGTCTTTGTGTATGAGAGAAAGGGAAAAAAGAGGAAAGTTTACGAAGCTGTAGCTTTTGTCTATATCAGTGATGGCAAACCTTTTTTGGTTCGCATGTCAAAAGGGGGGAGCGTGGGGAGGGAGCATGCATGCGTGCCCACCCATAATTCCATGCCCCCCGCTCCTGGCATGCAATGGCATGCCCGTTTTTCGCTCTTCCCAGGCTTCAGAGCCTTTCTAGGAGCCTGGGGAGGGCGAAAATGGCCTCCCCCCGAGGCCCTCCGGAGGCCAGAAATGGCTTGTTTCAAGTTGGGAAATGGGCCATTTCTGGCCTCCGGGGGGAATGGGAAGGCTGTTTTCGCCCTCCCCAGGCTCCTAGAAAGGCTCTGAAGCTTGGGGAGAGCAAAAAATGGGCCTTCCCCACCCCCTCCGGAGGCTGGAAACAGCTTGTTTCCCGACTCCCAGTGGGCCCAGAAGGCCCGAAAATCAGCTGGACCTGAGCTCGCGTGCCCACTTGTGGCACGCGTGCCATAGGTTCGCCATCACGGGTCTATATGGAAAACTTGCTCTTTCCAATATTTGCTTTGATTCCTCATAGAAATCAAGTTTAAAAGTTTTCTTTTTACTTAAATTTTTTTAGACAAAGATGATAGGAAAGACCTACTTAAAACTTTGAAAATCATTGCTGATCATGTAGTCAGTAATAGGATGGGTGGTTAGTTGAATAGATTCATTGGTGCCAGTTCTATATAACACACCAAAACTATAATACAGTATGTTTGTTTGTTTGTTTGTTTGTTTGTTTGTTTGTTTGTTTGTTTGTTTGTTTGTTTGTTTGTGGCTTAATATGTGTGAACCTTGCCAGTCATGGCCTATTCAAATTGCCATAAGTAAACGATGTATTAGCATGTTGTATAAGGCTATCCAATTTAAGAGTTTGGATCCCTTTCATTGAACTATACAATGAAATAGAAAGATGCTGGTTCCACTGATTTTAGTCAGTCTTATGTTTATACTTTATCATTCCTATTCTTTTAAATCAAGGCAGATGAACACAGTTTAGAAAGCAAGTTGACTATAAGCTGAATGAAAACATTCTCAGGAACTAAAGAATACTGGAGTTATATATTCTTTCATAATAGTAAGTAAGGTTCATAGTTGTTTGGAAATAGCAGTACAATTTAGAATTTGAAGTGGCCTGTTAGGTCATTAGTGGAATCTCTTGCATATTTCAGGAAGTTTAAAACTTGAGACAATATAAATATATTTCTGTTTGAAAAACTTCACTAAAAAAAGTCTATTACTCTTTTAAGGAATAATTCTGTTGTTGAAACCCTTAATTTATAAATATTTTTTAATGTTTAGATGAAATCTATATTTAACTTAAAAACATGAAATCTAGCCCTCTTTCTGGTCAGCAGAGTTAAATTTTACTTAACTATCTTTCAAAATATTAGTACAGTGCTGTCGTTAGCAGCTCAGTTTACTCTTGTCCAGTCTATATATACGTATCGGTATTTCTTCAATATTTTCCATGGCTCTAGTTTATCCAACCTGCTGTGCATCCTTTTTTCTTCTGAACTCATTCACTACTTGTCTATATCCTTCTAAAATGAAATTAGGCATTCCAATCTAGCTGGGGTAAATCTGGAATAGAAATCTGAGACCTTTCCTTCTTTAGGGACAGATTATTCCCTGATAAAACTGATGATACGTTGAACTAATTTTAGCACCATTGTATAGCAGTGAATAAATGGAGGCTGCAACAACCTACTTCATACTTTCCCCAAATACAGTCTCTGGCCCTGCTCATAACTCAGAAGAAACTAATTACACTTTCAGTTGCAAAAAGCCCATCATTCTAAATACTTTGCTATACTGTACATTCATATTTATTTGTGAGATTTTATTTGTGAGATTTATATACCGCCTCACAGTGCAAGCACTCTCTAAGCAGTTTACACCAGTAAGCAATGTATATTTATATTGCCCCCAACAATCTGGGTCCTCATTTTACCTACCTCGGAAGGATGGAAGGCTGAGTCAACCTTGAGCCGGTGAGATTTGAATCGCTGACCTGCGGATCAGTGTCAGCTAAAGTAGCCTGCAGTAACTGCCTCTAACCGCTTTAATATTATTTTTTTAAGTACATGGGTTTCTGTACCTACTCTCTGAATGTCAATTATTTGGGAGTCATCCTGTCACTTCTAAAATATCTCCAGAGTTATGCCAGGAAGTTTCTCCCTTTTTATAACAAGGGGCTATTGAGAATATAATTATGGGGGACTTTTGCCTAAATACTTTATCCTTCCTAAGGAGAATTGTGACCTCATACTGCGTTGGACCTTTTCCATTTCAACTATTTTTTGTAAGGGTTGTTTCAAGATAATATCAATTGCTTCCACCCTTCCCACTTGCAGAAGAGGTCGTGGTTTTCTTCTATAAATTTGCAGCGGGATTTACCGGATGCATACTGTACATATCTGTAAAACCCTACCCTCATTGCTTCCTTAGCTCTGATGGATTTATTTACTGTAGGATCTTATTATTTGCCTGTTTTGTAATCCACGAGTTTTTTTCTTGTTTGTTTTCTGAATGTATTTATACATGTAAGTAAGACCACACCTGGAATACAGCATCCAGTTTTGGTTCACCACATTACAAAAAAGATGTTGAGACTTTGGAAAAAGTGCAGAAAAGAGAAACTAGGATGATTAAAGGCCTAAAACATGAAGAATGGTTGCAGGAACTGGGTACGGCTAGTCTAGAGAAAAGAAGGTGACATGACATGATTCCAGTATTTGAGGGGCTGCCACAAAGAAGAGCGGGTCAACTTATTTTCCAAATCACCAGAAAGCAAGACAAGAAACAATGGATGGAAACTAATCAAGGAGAGAAGCAACCTGGAATTAAAGAGAAACTTCCTAACAGTGAGGACAATTATCCAGTGGAACAGCTTGCCTTCAGAAGTTGTGGATGCTTCATCACTGGAGGTTTTTAAGAAGAGACTGGACAGCCACTTATCTCAAATTGTATAGGGTCTCCTGCTTGAGCAGGAGAAGACCTTTGGAATAGAAGACCTCCAAGGTCCCTTCCAACTCTATTCTTATTGATTGAAATGTATATACTTTGTTAAGTGTGGTGGTTCTGTAAGAACAAGCATAAGATAGTTCCATATTTGTTTCTGATTGCAATTCAGAGTTCTTATTTTGACCATCAATGCCCTACATGGCTTGGCACTAAAGTATTTTAAGACCATTTTCTGCACCTAGTTTCAACTTATCAGATTCAAACATCTTAAGAGAATTTGCTTGAAATTCCCCATTTTCAGGATGTAAGGCTCAGGCATATGTGAAGGCTTATAGCAGGACCTTCTATACTTTGAAATAGTCTTCCCCAAGAAATCAGTCTACCCTCACAAATTGGTATCATGAGATTGAATAATGGATTTATACTATTTGATTAATTGTTTTTTGTTTTTTGCTGTGGATGTATATGAGCCACTGTCTCTTCAATTGTAGAAGAGAGATCAAGTAAATCGTTTTTCCTCTTGGTTCAGCCCTACATCGCGGATTCGTTCTACTAGTAGCTGATTTCAGACAATTTCACTGGAAATTTTTTTTCACACATCCCCCCTCAACCTATGTGCATCTATGTAAAGATGAAGAGCTCGTGTCCTTTATATCTGAGATACATGTTCCAGCCATGAAGCATTGAGATATATGAATATATATCGCGCTCTACATGGGGCTACCCTCAAAGAGCATCCGGAGACTGCAATTGGTACAGAATGCAGCTGCGCGAGCTGTGGTGGGTGTGACGAGATACACCCACGTAACACCCATTCTCTGCATTGGTTGCCTATTAGTCTCAGGTCACAATTTAAGGTGTTGGTTTTGACCTTTAAAGTCCTACATGGCTCAGGGCCAGGTTACCTTCGGGACCGCATCCTACCACATACCTCCCTACGACAGGTTAGGTCCCACAGAGAGGGCCTCCTCCGGGTCCCATTGGCCAAACAATGTTGGTTGGTGGGGCCGCGGGGGAGGGCCTTCTCTGTGGGAGCCCTGTCTCTCTGGAACCAACTCCCACCAGAGATCTGGACTATCCCCACCCTACTGGCCTTCCGTAAAGCTGTAAAAACATGGCTCTTCCGGCAGGCGGGGTGAAAAAGAAGATCAGATTCTCCCATGAATGAATGTTTTTTAAAATAATGTTTTTATCTTTTAAATTGCTTTTACTGTTTTTATTGTACGTTTCTTATCTATGCTGTACGCTGCTCTGAGTCCTACGGGATTGGGCGGCCTATAAGAACGTTTATTAAATTAAATTAAATTAAACATCTAAGTGTCTCTCAATATAGAAGGCGGTGTTATTTCTAGTCCTATGCCATGACCAGAGTGGCCAGATGATATTAGACAGTCCCACAATAGTCTGGTCTATAAAGAAACAGTAATGGTAAACTATAAACCTGGATATAGCAATATCCTCCCTGATTGACTCGGCTATACCAGAAACATAACTAAAAATGGAAACAAACACTGTCAAATCCCACTGGGGCAGCCACATTTGACCTTTGCGCACTGTAAGACAACATCTAACTTTTTGTAAGTGAGATGGGATAGATCCTCAATTTGTTAGTGACTTCTTCCTTTTAGAAAAAAATAATTTTCTTTCTGCATGTTTTCACTCATTCTACTGTTAGAGTTCTGGTGAAGATCAACAAGGATTTAACCAACTTCATTCTTTTCTCACCATAATAGCCTCAGTAGCCATGGTTCACCGTGTCGCCTTGCCTTGTACTATCTCACCCATTTTTTGCATTCTGATCCAAGGTCCCCATTCTATCCATCAGGGACACATCTTCACAGCTTGGAATATTTGATTCTGTTACCTTTCTGGAACATACAACAGGTTACACTGACTTTTTGGAGACCTCCACCACAAGCTTCCCTATGCAGTAATTGCGCAGGAAAATCTTTTGAGATCTTAATCACCTGGATTCCAAACTCCAAGGGAATAAAATGCCTGGAATCCCAGGTCGGACATAATAGTGCAGATCAAAATTCCATGATTTCATTAGCTACTTCTACTCATAGGACAAACTGAATAGGCAGTGTATATCAGCCTGTGTGGGAAGGATACAGGATACCAGCTTTGCCATTGCCAAAACAAGAACAGATGGAAATTCCCTCCCACTCCAGAAAGGATTGCTTTTTTAGCTCTTTATCTAGGACAAGCATGAGAAAGAGGTGCAAGAATTGGAACACCAATTGCAGTATAAAAATAGACCAGCAGTTGCTGGAATTCTTTCATAATGGCTTCTTAGCTGTTCTAAGCTTATGAGCACCAGTGTTTCTGATTTCTTACCTGTAATAAAGTATTCAATTGTCCTTTTTCTCAGGGTTCATTAGCTTCATTAATCTGCTACAACATAAATGATAATTGTGTAGCATTCAGAGATTATATCATGATATACATATTTATAGACTACAATCTGCTGCAATATTTGGAATATTATCTGGAGTAGTCTGTCTGTCTGTCTGATCTCTCTCTCTCTCTCTCTCCTCTCTCCTCTCTCTCTCTCTCTCTCTCTCTCTCTCTCTCTCTCTCTCTCTCTCTCTCTCTCTCTCTCTCTCTCTATCTATCTATCTATCTATCTATCTCTATTGTTTGAGGGAATCGGGCTAGGAAATAGGACCACACATACATTGCTCTCACTGACCCTAAAATTTGAGAGGGTATATTACTCTATAATAGTAATGGCGAAACTTTTTTTGCTTGGGTGGCAAAAGGGCATGTGTGTGATGGCACACGTACCCACACCCATAATGCAATGCGCTCCCCCTGTGCATGCGCGCACAATCCCCCCCCTGTGCTGCCCCCCCGCACATGCGCACAAACCTCATTGAAGCCTCCATACTTCCGGTAGGCCCGTTGGGCCGTTTTTTGCCCTCCCCAGGCTTTAGGAAACCCTCCGTAGCCTGTGGATGGCGAAAAACGGGTGCCATGGGCCTACCGGAAGTTTGGGAACGAACTTCCGGTTGGGCCATTGGGCCATTTTTAGCCCTTCGGGAAAGCCTCCTGAAGCCTGGGGAAGGCGAAAAACAGAAGTTCATTTCCAAACTTCTGGTAGGCCTGTTGGGTCCATTTTTCGCCATCCACAGGCTCTAGAGCAGTGATGGCGAACCTATGGCACGGGTGCCACAGGTGGCACGCGGAGCCATATCTGCTGGCACGCGTGTGCGTGCCCGCCAGCTGATTTTTAGCTTGCGCAGAGGCTCTGGGAGGGCGATTTCAGCCTCCGGAGGGCCTCTGGGGTGGCGGGGGGAGCGTTTTTGCACTCCCCAAGGTCCCAAGAAAGCCTCTGGAGCCTGGGGAGGGCGAAAAATGGGCCTACCGGGTCCACTGGAAGTTGGGAAACAGAGGAGTGGGGGGGTCGTGCACGCATATGCAGGGGGGTGGGGCAAGTGGGGGGCTTTGAATTATGGGTGTGGGCACCCACGTGCGTGCGATAGCGCGCACACACACTATTTCGGCACCCGAGGAAAAAAAGGTTTGCCATTACTGCTCTAGAGACTTTCCTGAAGCCTGGGGAGGGCGAAAACAGCCTCCCCCTGCCCTCCAAAATGCCAAAAATCAGCTGGCCAGCGCGCACATGCATGTGGAGCTGACATAGGGCAACACCTCGCGTGCTCTCAGATATGGCTCCGTGTGCCACCTGTGGCACGCGTGCCATAGGTTCGCCATCACGGCTCTGTAAACTGGATGAAGTGTTTAGGAATATTTAATACAATATTTTATGTTATAATAATTACTCAACAGTCTTCATTATTTTAATTTAATCTTGTCTAGATTGAACATTGAGAATCTGACCATATTAAACAACAGACCAGTGTTAGTAATGTGTAAGTGTAATGCATTTTTTTCTGATTCTGCGTTTATTAGGGCTGCAAAAATGGACCTTAAATGTGCTATGGAAGAGTGTTCAATGGCATTAAATTTATTTCTTAACAATAAATTTTCAGAAGCTCTGGAATTACTTCGACCATGGTGAGTTTTGTTTGCTGGAGTTTTTACCTGATAGCTAGAAATGTATTTAAGGCCTCTGAATAATATAATTTCAATTTCTGTTCTTGCCTAAAATATTTTTGTAACAAATATTTAATCCCATTCTCTAAAACAGAATTTTTAAACTGTCAGAAAAGGATCCGTAAATTTTGCCCTAGGCATGATAGTCAAATTCAGAACTTTGAATATCACTGAATATAGTTTTTCACCTGATTCTGTTTCCCAGCAGAGGCTCAAGGATTTCATGAAACAATATTGTGTTCTTTAAACTAGTCTTTTGTTATAAATGTGATTTTTAAAATGAACTTTTAAAATACTTTTATTCTCCCTAATGGTGGATATAGCATCTGTCTGCTCTCTGTCTGCTCTCTGATTGGACTGAGTCTGTCAAAGTTGTTCAGGTCCCGCCCTTGTTGCTATCCCTGACACCTTTTTCACTCAGTCGCTCAGCGAGGACCATGTGCCAACCATTCCTCCTATAGAATTGAGTAAATTCCTGGTTGCTATTCCATCTGAGTAACTTGGTCAGAAATTGTACATGGGTTTCTTCTTACAGTGATCATCTGAACACTGCGATCTGTAAGTCTTGAAAATCTAGGAAAAGCTGGGGCTTCGGCTCTAGCCGTTTCAGGCAAACTGTCATCGTTGCCTATCTGCCAGAGCTGATCGCGGTTTTTAGCGGCCAAATTGTACTTTTAATTGCTTGGCTTGCTCGGATCGGTGATTTGAAGCAGCAGGGGCTTCAGCCCGCTTTGACAGATAGCAGGACTGTTGGGGCCGTGATTTCGTGACGGGGCTATTATCGGCAGTTTAGACGGCCGTTAGATGTTCCAGTGGCCATTTTCGGTACTGGCAGTTGTGGTGGCCATTTTGGAGGCCCCGATGGCCATTTTGAATACTGGCAATGGCCATTTTAGATACCCGGATGGCCATTTTAAATGCTGGCACTGGTGGTGGCCATTTTAAATGTCCTAGAGGCTTATTTGAGGCACGGAAGCTTGCCATTCGACTGACTATTACTGTTCAAACACGTGGACAAGGCCGTTGCAATAACAGCTGTGCACAATTGCCGAGAGGGAGTGGGTAGCAATAACTGGCCCCTCCTTGTTAAGCCAAAGCCCCAGTCAGCTGCTCCTTTGATCTGAGTGGAGTGTGTGCACTCCCACTGGCAGCAGCTTGCCACGCCCCACAAGGGCACGGCACAGGCGATAGTGGCTCAGCCACGCCTCATCAGGGCAAGGCAAGGCACTGACAGAGCCACGCCCCACAAGGGCACGGCTAAGTAGTCACGATTGCCACACTCCACCAGAGCACGGCAAGGAAGCCCTAGTCTGTAGCCAAGCGGTGGCCCGCATGGCCAGTTAAACAATTACTGACACCTATGAGACTAGTGATGATCAGGACCTGGGACAACGTATCGGTCCTGTGATACTTATACGTGACTTTTTGCCTAGATCCTCGGCACAGGCAGTGGCCATTCGGTTCTGCCATTAATCATGGCTTGCAGGCCTTCCACTTTGGCCAGCTCTGACCCAAAAAAGGGTCATTAGGGCCGGCATACATCGGGTGATTCTGACTGCCCAGCCAAGACACCAAGAAGGGAGCCGTCATCCTCCAGGTCCTCCAAAACAGCCAGTAGTGACAAACAACATCGCCACAAGGCACTAGACAAGATATGCGATAAAGCAGCTGCCCGAGAATAAGCCCACGCCGAGGCCTCGGCGTTGAACATTGAGGAGATGCAGAGACAGGTCCCAGTGGTTTTAGAGGCTGGTTCTTTACACCTGGACTCAATTGTGCCCAGCTCTTAAGCTGAGCTGTGGGGGTCTGGGTCAGCCTTTCTCTCTCTAACGGAGGCAATCCCTTCATCTAGAGGCCATCCTGGACCACTTCCAGAGGCTACTTTCACTCCTATGGCTGTGGGCCTCCGGCCTATGGAGGGACCTAGACCAGTCATACTGGATAATATGCAGGCCATTGTCGCAGAAGCAATACGCCAGGGCATCTCACAGGGTCTCCAACAATTGAGGCAGGAGTGCCATTGCAACTCCGGTGGTCACCACAGCCACAAGCCTGTTTCGGAGTCTATTATACCTGTAGACCATACGATGGCTTATGACCAAGGGTCTGACCACTCTTCCAGAGATGACCGGTCTCAGGCTTCGAAGGGAGTCGGGGACCCTGACCTAGAGCTGTCAGAAGATGACAGCATGCAACCAGAATAGCCTTCTTTCATGGGGCTATTTCCTCTTCAAATCATTACTGCCGAAGGCAAAGATTGCAGCAGGTTCTCCCAGTGACCTCGGAGCTGGATTAACAGTCAGTTCAAGATTTCACAGATCCTTTATTCTTGGAAAACAGCTCGGAGGAGGATGTGGTCCCATCACCGAAATTATTTGTAGACATTATAACTCGCCAATGGGCATCACCGGGCACGGGGCTCAATCCATCTTCGGCAGAGAAAAGATTGTATAATGTGGCTCTTCAACTATCCAAAACGCTTCAGGTCCCTTCTATTGACGCTCCGGTAGCCGCGCTGCATACTTCTTCAAGTATGTGTGGGGATACAGCTGAGGCGCGCCAGTTGATCCTCTGGGGAGAACAACAACTCTCCCTTCGGGTGGACCATATATCGGGCGTAGCCAGTGTGCAGGTAGACTGGCTCAGCCAAGCCTCAGTGGACCATGCCGAGTGGCGCTTGCACCCGGCCCTATTCTGGGAAATGACGGACATCTTTGGCCTCCCGGAAGTGGACCTCTTTGCCACCCTGGACAACGCCCAGCTCAGCAGATTAGTCGCCAGGTTTACGACTCTGGGAGCAGTAGGAACCAACGCTCTGCGGATCCCGCATTTCCGCCTCTTCCGCTCATACCTCGCGTAATACGGAAGATTTTGGAGGAGAGAGCAGAGGTCATCTTCATCACTCCATACTGGCCTCGCAGACCGTGGTTTGCCGATCTACTGAGCCTATCGGTTTCTCTGCCCTGGACCTTTCCTCAGAGCAACCTATCCTTCAGCCAGGGGTCTTTGATACACCCGGACCCTCAGTGGCTCAAACTGACCGCCTGGCACTTGAGCAGGTCACTCCGAGGCAGGACAATCTATCTTCCAGGGTCATTAACACCATGCAGGCATCATGGAGACCCTCAACTACCCGCACCTACAATGCCACCTGGAAAACCTTTTGCAGGTGGTGTGAGAAGGCGGACATCATCCCTTCTCTAGCATCAGTTACCAATGTCCTCGAATTCATGCAAATGAATTAGCATATTGATTTCTTAGCCCTAACACCTTAAGGCAACATTGTCATTGGTTTTATCTTGTGGCAGCAAGGAATCCTTGTCGTTACACATATTATACATATTCGCCGGTTTCTGCGGAGGGGGAACCAATTATTGCCCCTCCGGTTATTCACTGATACCCAACTTGGGATCTCCCAAAGGTATTGGATTCCCTGGTGGGCCCGCCATACGAACCATTTAGAGTGGCCAGCTTGTGTAACCTTTCTTGTAAGGTGGCCTTTTTGGTGGCCATTACATCGGCCAGGCGGGTGTCCGAGCTTGCTGCTTTATCTGTTAGGGCCGATTTGTGTGTGTTTCATACGAACAAGGTGGTCCTACGCTTGGACCCGGCCAACGCTTGCACATGGTTCCATCGGGCACAGGAAATTATCATGCCAAATTTTTGTCCTCGACCAGTTCACCCTTCTGAAAAACGCTGGCACAAGCTTGATGTACGAAGGGCCCTACATATCTATATCAACCGAACGGCAACGTTCCACAGATCGGAATCGTTATTTCTCTCATTTCAGCCATCATCAATGGGCCGTAAGGTCACGGCGTCCATGGTAGGCCGATGGATATGCTCGCCTATAACAAGAGCGTACGAACTCCGATCATAGCCGGTGCCACCATGAATCACCGCACACTCAACGAGGAGTACCGCAACCTCGGCAGTGTGGGCCATGCAAGCGTCTCTCGAAGAAGTTTTTCGTGAGGCAACTTGGTCGTCTCCGTCTCCCTTTGTGCGGCATTATAAGATCGATATTTTTGCGTCGGCCGAGGCTTCATTTGGTAGGAGATTGCTGCAACAGGTTCTCCAGGCCTAGATCCTCAGCACCAGTCTAGACAACCAGGGTTACCCGCCCGTTTGGACAGCCAGCTTTGGTATGTCCCGTTCCTGGATGCTATATCCACCATGAGGGAGAAGGGGCTTTGGTCTTACCTGATACGCCTCTTCTCAGAAAGGTGGATATAGCATCCAGCCCCGCCCAGTTTGTTCTGATGGACTATTGGCTTCGGTTCAGCAGGAAGAATGAGTTTTCTTTGACTATGGCACAAAGGAGTCTGTCACTTCGCTTCTTCGTCAAAAGCTGTCAGGGATAGCAACAAGGGCGGGACCTGAACAACTTTGACAGATTCAGTCCAATCAGAGAGCAGACATAGTTAACCCATTCCTGGATGCTATATCCACCTTTCTGAGAAGAGGCGTATCAAGTAAGACCAAGGCCCCTTTGTATTTATTTTACAAAATATTTAAGATTTATTCATTCAGACTTATTTTGTCAAAAAAACAAAATGTGTTTTTGTTTTTAGTGTTTTATAGAGTTGTAAGTTTTTATTCTTTTTGATATAAAAAGACTAAATTTTAATTATTAAAAATGGCATATTGATTTCTTGCCAGCACTTGCCTCATGAGATAATTACTTTTATCGGAGAGAGGTCATCACAATATTGCAAGGTTTGGGAACCCCAAGCAAAAAGTGTTCCTGATTGTTTTACTTAAAATTAATATTTTAGCTCATATTTTAATATATACAGGAATTAACATATTCTTTGAAATATGGACTCCAAAATAATATGGACTCCAAAATAATTCCCAAATAAAGAAAATGCAAAGTTTAAAGAATTTTATAGGCTTGGCTTAAAATGTTATGTTGAAGACAAAGTAGCATTTTAAAAATAAACTGTATTGTAAAAATTATGTAAAATTTCACTTTTGTTTTTGACAATCGTAATTGGTTTTCTTATCACTCTCTTTATATTTTATTTTCAAAATAGGTCTAAAGATAGCATGTACCATGCCCTAGGTTACAGCACTATATTAGTTATTCAAGCAGCAATGACGTTTGAACAACAGGATATCCAAATGGGATTATGTACAATGAAAGAAGCTTTACAAACTTGTCAAAAGTAAGATGGAACAATTTTACGACATTCTTTCAGGATTGACATAATCAGGATTGGTATTATTTCATTATGTAATGAAAAATGTATGTATGTTTGTTTGTTTGTTTGTATCCTGCCTTTATTATTTTTAGAATAGAATAAAATAACAGAGTTGGAAGGGACAAATATTATTTTATTTTACAAATAACTCAAGACAGAAAATATACCCAACACCCTTTCTCTTCCTATTTACCCCACTATAACAACCATGTGAGGTGAGTTGGGCAGAGAGAAAGTTACTAGCCCAAGGTCACCCAGCTGACTTTCATGGTGGAGCTCTAGTTAATTTGGAAAGAAAAAGGTATTTGTTATTTTAACAGAGAAAGCTCCAGGACCTCGGACGCCTCCGCTTATGCGGAGCAAGATGCCGCAACCACCTCTGCTTGTAAGATGGGATTTACAATAATTTGATGCACTGTAGACAGCAGACAGAGAAAGGCAGGAGACCAGAATGGCAAGTATCCTAATTTTTAACTCCATTGCTGACTTTCACTTCGGGAAGTTACAAAGTAGCTAAGTTAACAAGCAACAAAATGGCAATTGAAGAATTCTGAGGGCGTGGAAGTGAAAGTTATTAAGTTTTGTTTCGTTAGTAGCCCTCTTCATGGAAACCTCTGGCTTTGAGGATTTTTTTTTTCTTCTCTTTGATTTTGGATTAAAATAACAATTCAAACTTTAAAACCTAAATGGTTTCAGCATTTGGAAAGAATCTTTTCAATTATGGTTTGGTTTTTTCTTTGTATACTTCTGAAAACGCTGGACTTTGATTAACTCTTTTCTCTCTCTGAGTTTGGATTAAAACTAAAAGTTTAATCTTAAATTTTAAATGGCTTCTAAACCTGGAAAGACTGTTCTTAACAAAAGATTTGAGCACCCCTCTGTTTATACTTTAAGAATGCAATCCACTTCTTATTCAACACCCCCACAGACACCTGAAAACTTATTTGATGCTTTAAAAGTTATGAAGAATGAACTGGTTATGGAATTTAACTCAAAAATTAATGAAATTAATGAAAAAATGCAGGCTGCTCTAGAGGAGATGGATATTCGACACCAACAATTGAGGAAGGATATGATATTTGCATTTGAAGGATTAGTAGGAAATATGGAAATCTTGGAGAAAGTTGTGGAAGTAATTAAACGGTCTGTGATAATTTTGGGGGAAAATATAGACAAAACTCAAAACAATATTGAAAATTTTGAAACAGAGGTGTTAATGACTCAATTCAGAAGCATGGAATTTGCTTTAAGACTAAGAGGTTTAAAAGAGAAAAAACATGAAGATTTAAAAGGGAGGATGGTGGAGGCTCTGGTGCATGTGTTAGGAATGACTAAAGAAGAACTGGTCATGCAAATTGATAAGATATACTGTGTTAATTCTTGGATTGCTAAACAAAAACATCTGCCAAGGGATATTGTAATATATTTTACTACAAGGGCATTATGTAATAAAATTCTACAGGCGACTTTCAAGAATAAGCTTCAGGTAAATGGACAGAAAGTAATGACACTGAAAGAAATTCCTCCTAAAATGCTCAGAGCCAGAAAGGATTATACCTTTCTGGTGGAAGAACTTAAAAAACAGAATCTACAGTATAAATGGGATGCCCCAACGGGGATAGTGGTGAGACATCTGGAAAAGAGATATCGGCTCAACACGATAATGTGGAAGAGGAGACAGAAGATCAGAGTCAGACAAGAGTAGAGCTGACAAATCAAAAAATTGCTAAGCTACAAAAGACTGCAAGAACCAGATCTAAAATTCGACCGAGAAGAAGGAACGATTAGAATTTGGGAAGTTATAGGACAGATGGAGAGATGAACGAAAATTGACACCTTGCAGTAAGAAGATTTATTGACTATTGAGGAAATGACCCTGATGGTTGTGTTTTTTTTTCTTTTTGTCTTTCCTTCTTGTTCTTTTTATTACTATATCTTAAAGCAATTAAAGATTTAGAATTATTGTGAAATTAGTAATTTGATATATTGTAATGTTAGGTTATTAATAATGTGTTTGACTTTTAGATTATGTTTAAAAATTTCTGAGTTATAAGGGGTTAAAGAAATATAGAAATACTGGAATTAACAATTTGTTAGAATATTTTAAATTTTTATGTATACTGAAGAGGTATAATGTCAGAAGAAGGAAGTTTTATTTAATATTGAGGAAATGATGTTGAGGGTTGTAACTGAATGAAATGGTGAAAGAAAGATTTCTTCTTCTTTTTCTTTTTTTTATTATTATACTTTAAAGATTATATAAATTTTATATAAAGGAAAGATATTTAGTGGAGTAAATTATCAGCCTGAGATATTGAAATGATGTTTGATTAACAATATGTTTGATTTTTAGATTATGCTTAAAAGGTTTTGAGCAACAAGGAGTTAAAGATTCAAAGAAATGTGGAAATTAAGAATTTGTTAGTATAATTTAAATTTATTTTATTGAATATTATGCCCTGTGCTTTCTCTGGGAAGTCGGGGGGCGTGAGGGGGATGGGGATGGGGGGAAGGGGGGGAGAAAAAGAGAAAAATGTTTGTACTTTCTACTAATAAAACTTTTTGAATTAAAAAAAAACAGAGAAAGCTCAACATTCTCCGCAGAGGTGGGTTCCTCCCGGTACGCTCTTACCTGTTGGTCGCCGCAGAGCCGAAGAAGCTGGTGGCGTTCGCGGCGCGGGGCTTCCCCCACCCGCCTTCCCCTGCCCACCTGGACGCCGCCATTTGCGTTCTTGTGCCCTCTGCGCATGCGCAAAGCGTTCTGCTTGCGCAGAGGGCAAAAGAACGCAAATGGCGGCGGGTGGGGGAAGCCCCGCGCCGCGAACGCCACCAGCTTCTTCGGCTCTGCGGCAACCAACAGGTAAGAGCGTACTGGGAGGAACCCACCTCTGATTCTCCGGTGTGCTGACGGAAGAATCCAAGGATGGGTTGACACTTGCCTTTCTGCTCAGAGACTGAGTTGACAAAGTTTAGCCACGCCTCCTCTGCTTGTCTGAGCCCAGTTTTTCGACTCAGTCTTGCCCTAGGGAGGCGTGAAAAACTTTGCTCTGTTATCAGTTTGGACAAATAGCTTACCCGTCTTGGATTCTCCCATCATAGCTAAATACAATTCTCCAAAGCCCAAAGACAGGCAGAGGGAGATAAACAGCCAATCTCCTCTCTTGAGGCACCTGTCATTTCTTGCTCTCGGCAGCCTGAACGGTTGCTTCAGGCAAGGGATACAAGGCAGCAAGCCTGGTCACCAGATGGCGTCAGAGAGCTGCAGATATTTCATTCAGGTAGCTATGAGGCAGAATTTGTCCCCTTTTCCTGCCTAGCAACAGCAGGATTGGAGCCAACTGTTGCTGAGAGAGCCTCTGCACCTGAGGCCACGTTCACTCCCACTGCGGCGGCACTCCGCCCAAGGGAGGATCAGGGGCCTGAACTCTCCCAAAACATACGCCTTATTTCAGAGGCCATATCGCAGGGTATAGCAGCAGGACTACAGCAGAGATGCCAACCTTATTCATTGCCACCCGATTCCTCTCTACAGCTGCCCCTGCATTCTCAGATGCCAACACATCTGACAACACACCAGGGGTCTCCTTCCCCGCATCCCTCCATACGCAGTGTGGATTCACTCATGGGGGACGAAGAGCAAGGGGATCTGGCACTATCAGGACGAAGGACTGCTGCCAGACCCTCCTGCTTTCACAGGGCTTTTTCGCCCTGCCTTATTTAAATCCCTCCTTTACAAGGCCAAAAACACGGCCTGTATGGGGGGAGAGGCAAATTTGGCAGAAGTATCTTTGGGCCTACAGGACCCCAGTGAGTGATTGTTTTCAGAACCTACTGCAGAACAATAGGTGATCCCATCTTCCAAGCTGTTCTTAGATATTTTCCAGAGACAATGGACCTACCCTGGGTCTCTTCCCACTCCAAGTGGGACTGACAAGAGACTGTATAACATGGGTCCTGACCTCATGGAGCTGCTCCAATTACCATCAGCGGATGGCCCAGTAGCGACCTTAACTTCCCCTACCATTTTACCTGTCGACATAGTGGAGGGCCTGAAGGTGGAAGATAGGAAGGCGGAGATGTCTTGCCGCAAAACTTACCAGGCGGCGGCCTGGGCGATCAGAGCTGCGATGGCTGCATCATTCTTCAATAGGACCTCCTTGATATGGCTTCGCAGATGCAAGAGAGCGTCCCACCTGAGGAGGTCCAGCTCCACCAGGACATAAACAAGCTAGTGGCAGCCACAGAGTTTTCCACTGATGCAACTCTTAATGCGGCTAAGTTCGCCTCCAGGCTATGGCCTCTTCCATAACATCGCGCCGCCTACTGTGGCTCCGCCACTGGCAGGCCGACCTGCGTTCCAAATGGAGGTTAGTTTCTTCTCCCTTTAAGGGTAGCAACCTCTTTGGAGAGGCGCTAGACCCCATCCTCGTAGAGAACAAAGACAGGAGGAAGGTTCTTCCTTCCATGCACAGGCAAGCGGACCGCCAGCCCTCGCCTTATTTTCGCAGACCGTCCTTCCACTCTGCAAAGACCGGCTTTGACGCACCTCAATATCAGCGGCCCTTTTTTCAAAGAACCGACTGCCAGGACAGGCCCGGTTTTTGTGACAGAGGCCGACAGCAATTTCAGCCAAGCGGCCATTTCATGAGTGAAACGATCGGCCTTTTCATTGATCTAAGTGACTGTCATTCCAACCCTCCCATTGGCGGTTGACTAAATCTATTTGCGACCCAATGGGAGGACATAACATCGGATGCTTGGGTCCTACAGACAGTGAGGCTTGGCCTCGCTCTCGAATTCCTCTCCACACCCTTGAGACACTTCATTTGTTGCCCTGTCTCCCAGAACATCATGAGGAGAGGCCTCATGGAAGCGGCTATCCAACACTTGTTGGACATCCATGCTATCGAGCCGGTTCCAGAGGACCAACAGAAACTAGGATTCTATTCCATCTTATTCCTAGTCCTGAAGAGCTCAGGAGGAGGGGTGAAGAGCAATTCTGGATCTCAAGAAATTGAATATCCACCTAGTATACAAATAATTCAAGATGCACTCCCTACAGTCCATCCTGGGAGGCATCTGAGAGGACAATCTATTAACATCTGTGGACTTGATGGAGGTTTACCTACACGTGCCTATCTGTCTCTTCTACCGAAAGTTCTTGAGATTTTATTATGCAGAACGTCACTTCCAATACAGGGCCCTGCCATTCGGGCTGACCTCTGCACCCAGGACCTTTACAAAGCTGTTGGTGGCACTAGCAGCACACCTCAGGACAATCCCCATGCATGTACAGTGCTACCTCAACGACATCCTGATACAGTCATCATCTCTTCCTCAGGCAAGGGAGGATCTCCAGACTACAATCCGGGTTCTTCAGGACCACGGGTTTTCAGTCAACATCAAGAAGAGTCACCTGGTTCCTACCACTTGCCTGTTACATCTCGCCGCAGTGATAGACACCGAGTCGTGTGAGGTTTTCCTCTCACTGGATCGTCAGCCCGGTATAGAGGCCTTAGCGAGCCAGATTCGGGTGGAGCGATCCATACCTTTGACTGTCCTCTCGCAGCTCCTGGGAAAGATGATTTCCTGTATTTTGATTGTTCCTTGGGCACGTCTGCATGCCAGGACCTTGCAGTGGTTTCTTCTGCCATACCAAAGGTCCAGCAGAAGCAACTCAAACACCAGGGTTCAGGTACCACCAAAGATACTTTGGTCCCTCCAATAGTGGAGGTCCCAAGCCATGTCCAAGGGGTGCGTGTTCAAGGAGCCCAGCAGTTTGGTTATAATCTCAGATGCCAGCCTCTATGGCTGGGGTGCCCACCTCCAGTCACAGGTGATGCAGGGATGTTCTGCTTCTAACGGACAATGTGGCCACCAAGTTCACATTAACCGCCAGGGGGGCACGTGGTCCAGGTCCCCCATGTGCGAAGCAGAACAATTGGGACTCTGGGCGGAGAGGTATATTCTCTCCATCCAGGCGGAACATATCTCGGGGACGGTGAATGTGCAGGCAGACTGGTTCAGCATGACCACTATAGATCACTCCGAGTGGCGGCTGCACCCAGATCTATTCAGAGAGTTGTCCGAGAGGTTTGGCCAGCCGATCTTGGACCTATTCGCCACCCCGAGGAATGTCCAGTTGCCCAGGTTCTTCTCCAGGTTTGCAATACTAGGAGCGGAAGTGGTCAATGCACTCCGCAGCCCTTGGCCTTGAGGGCTCCTATACGCCTTCCCTCTTCTTCCCCTCATTCTGGGGGTGATCAGGAAGGTGTTGGCGAAAAGGGTGGAGGTCCTCCTTCTTGCTCCTCACTGCCCCAGATGCCCTTGGTATGTGGACCTGGTCAGTCTCTCAGTATCCCGACCCTGGTGGATTCCCCAGGATAGGATTTCTCTCAGCCAGGAGGTCTTGGTCCATCTGGAGCCATAATGGTTCCAGTTGCCCGTCTGGCATTTGAGAGGAGTATCCTGAGGAAGGACAAATTCTCCATGAAGGTGATACAGACAATTCAGGCCTCCAGATGGCCATCGACTAACAGGATCTATAATGCGACCTTGACAGCATTTTGTCGATGGTGCTCCAAGAGTCACATCGAACCTACTGTGGTATTGGTCCCACAGATCCTGGATTTTTTACAGGAAGGGCTGGACAAAGAATTGTCCCCCAACACCATTCGCAGACAGGTGGCTGCTCTATCCATGGTGTTAGCATGCAGAGATCTGGAGTCCCTCACTCAACACCCGATCGTGCACAGTTTTCTCAGAGGTGCAGCAAACCTAAAACCTCCGGTGGTTCATAGGTACCCCACTTGAGACCTTCCCCTGGTGCTGCAAGCCCTCACCTCTGTGCCCTTCGAGCCGTTGAGGACAGCCAGTCTTCGAGTCTTATCATTCAAGGTCGCCTTCCTCGTGGCCAATATAGGCCAGGAGGATCTCTGAGCTGGCGGCTCTCTCACCATCTTCCATGGGCAATAAGGTGACGCCCTCAACCGTAGGATGGTGGATAAGGGCGTATATCGCCAAGGCCTACGAGACTCAGGCCATTCCATTACCCGGGCCCATTCGACCAGGAGTGCAGCCACGACAGCCATGTGGGCTACACAGGTATCAATTGAGGACATCTGTAGGGCGGCAACATGGTCCTCCCCATCGCCCTTTATCAAGCACTACAAACTAGACGCCTTCGCGTCAGCGGAGGCGGCTTTTGGAAGGAGCGTTCTCCAAAAGGTTCATACAGCCTTGGGGACCCTGGACCAGACTGCTGCCCACCCTTAGGACTGCTGGCTTTGGTATGTCCCATCCCTGGATTCTCCCGTCAGCACACTGGGAAAGGGGCGTTGGTCTTACCTGACAAACTCCTTCTCTGTGTGTTACTGGAGAATCCAAACCCACCCTGGCAACCCTCTAGTCCAGAGTCCAGGTGTGGCCAACATCGTCACCGGAACTAGGTCTACTATAGGGCTACGCCTTCATCAAAAACTGGGCTCAGACAAGCAGAGGAGGCATGGCTAAACATTGTCAACTCAGTCTCTGAGCAGAAAGGCAAGTGTCAACCCATCTTTGGATTCTCCTGTAGCACACAGAGAAGGAGCGTGTCAGGTAAGACCAACGCCCCTTTTCATTATTAATACAGTATTTATATGATTTTTATAACAATGAAGTTGGATGAAAAAGAAATGGCAATTTTCAAATTTTAAACCTGCTGTTGAGTCCATTGAAAAATAAACCTGGATCTATTGTCTTTGACCTCCCCTTCTCAAAATTAAGTAATATCTTTGCTGCATTTTAAAACTTTACTACAGATAATCCTCAGATGATAACGCTGCAGTAGCCAAGTAATTGAGATATCTCTAGAATTTGTACTATCTATCAAATCACATAGTGCTAATCACATAACCTGCTTGTCCCAGAACAAAGAGAAAAAATGCAGTGTAAAGAGTAACTAGAACATTGTGTACGCCAATTCAAGGTAGCTTTTCAGGTTCCAGCTAATGGTGAGTGGGGGTGGAATTTCACCAGAGGAACCACAAGTCACATCCTTAAAATGTTGCAACTTATAGGTATGGACAGTAACATGGGGCACACTATTCTGGGGGTGTGTGTTGAGGGTGTACTGTGAGAATGACAAGATTTAAGGAAGCATTACTTATTTCTGGCTCCAAGACTGAAGCACAACACAGCAAAGCAGTTGTGTGGAAGTGTCCATAATCTTCTGGCTCCATTCCCTTATTCCCCTGACAGGTAGGCAAATTTGTGTTTGCTTAGCATCATGTTATTGGGAATTATTTGTGCAATAGTACACTGTGTTTTCTGTAGATTCAGTAGAGCACAACTTGTTTAGGATTCTTTGTTTTTTATGATAGTTGCTTTAATTAAACAACAGGCTGAAAGTGTGTTTTTGTCATTTATGTTGATATAGGTTTAGAAAAAGAAACACAGTGGTGGAATCATTATCCAGTTTGGTTTCAAAACAGTCTGTAGACCAGCTGAGTGAAGGTAAGAATATATATGCAGACTTCCCATGATATTTGAGTTTTAGTCTATTTTAGTCTATAAAGTTGTATATATTTTTCACACATATAAACGCACACATGGTGAAAAATATGTACAACATTTGCAAAATAGTCTAAACTCAAATATCATGGGAGGTATGCTTTCTTTATTTTTATTTAAAGCTATATTTAACTTTTTTTACTTCTGTAGAAAGAAAAATTCCCGCCCAGATTATCAGCATATTAGGGTTCTGTTCAGCAGTGAAATCTACTTACATTCCCTACCTGTTCAGAAGCGCGCATTTTGAGTGCACTTTTTCGCGCACACTTTTTCACCCTCTGCGCATGCCCAGAAGGCTTTGCGCATGACAGAGGGTAAAAAAAAATGGCAACGTCCGGGCAGGTGGGTGGAGCCTCGCGCTGCTGCCGGTTCTCCGAACCACTGGCGGCCGCCACTACCGGTACGCCTGAACCGGGTCGAACCGGTAGCATTTCACCCCTGGTTCTGTTTTGATCTGCCTTGTGAAACTTTGGTGTCAAAGGGTGAGAATCACACCCAAACTGTTTCTGGATGGCAAATGTCCCAATCTTCATCCTTAAAGATCCAAAAACCACGGGAGCCTGAAAGTTGATTATCAATAGTTAATATTTTATAAATCTTAACATTTAATTTTAATGTTGGTTTAGATGTCACTACTTCTCGTTCAGTTAATAGGCCCCTTTCATTTCCTTACACTGGCAATAATGTGGAGGGCATTTTAGGGCATTATGTGCACAAGAAGACGTGCCTGAATATAATTTAGACCAGTATTAATCAGTTTTCTAACTGACCGATGCTGCAAGCTCTGAAATAACAGGCTTTATAAACACCTATAAAACATTTAAGTCTGCAAATGATCCATATAATAATTTTATTATTGCTGAAATTTTACACAGTAATTTGGAATGATTCACCTCTGAATTTGCTTCCTTGTTCATCTATCATTCACACTGTGTAAGTATCAAAGGACTGCAGTCTAGCCATTACAGATAGTCTGAGACATAGGACGTTGCTTTATGGCTGTTCAAAGTTACATCAACCACCCACAAAAGGTATTTATGGCTTTTGTGTACAGCCATTGGGTCCCCACAGGCCTTTCCTTCCTCCCACCGGTCCTGCAGACATTAAGCCTGATTCTACCCCACCAAGCCTCACATCCTCCTCACTTACCTTTTGAAGAACTCTGGAGCCTTCTGCAGCACTTGAAGGATCGCTTAATTGCACAGCCATGTAGCCCAATTCCGGAAGTTCCCGCTGGCCACATTGAATTCTGATATGATGATCCTAATTTTCACAAAGAAACTTAGAAACCTGGCAGCTAAAAGCCAGATTATAAATCAGGTAAAATTCTCCAAATATTTGCCTATGAATTTTTATAGTTCTACTAAATGCAGGGCACATCAACATTACATCAGCCAAAATGCATTAAAAAAACAACAGTTATATAGTTCTATAGCACAATCAAACATCATCACAGGAAATGTTTTATACCATTTTGTATGATGTCATAATTTTATGTTAATTTTTATGTCATTAAATGTTTTATAAAATTTACCAAATTTCAATTCCACGGGAGTCCTTGATCCCAGATTTTGGACATGTTCTATAAGTTAACCCATTTGAGATAATTTGGTTCAAAAATTGTTGCCTTATGATGCACCATTTTGCTCAGTTAAAAGTTACAAGAACAAGTGTTTTAACAGTATATAGATATTTTCTGGTGGCCCCAAGTGTTCCAAACAAGCTAATAAGGAGCAGGCAGGGTTAGAGAGCCTTTTTAATGAAGATGTGTGATTAACATTTGTTTCATTTAAGCAACATGTCCAAGAATTGGAAGGTATATGTATATATACAGTATATATATATGTATATGTACAGTATATGTATATGTATATGTACATACACACACACACACACACACTATATATATAGTTCTCTAAATTCTGGGCAGCATTAATCGTACAATGTTTTAATGTCCCCCATAGTAGTTCTTAAGGGCATATCCCACCCACCCCAAAAATCCAAGTGAATTACAATTGGACCCTTCTGGATAAGGGCCTATTGAATCCATACTTCATATCCTGCTGCTAAATGTTATTGTTTTATAAGGGTGCAACGGCCCATTCTTCATAGTTGGTGGAACCAACCTCCAAGAATGGGATGACACTGTCCCTTCAGCCAATGAGGACTGAGTCTGTCAAATTGTGTTTCTTCGTCCTTCTGCCTTAATTCCCCTCTTTAACTCAGTCCTTGACCTGAACAGGACGCATGTTTTTCTTGCTCCCATTCTTCGGAAGTTTCCTTCCATCGCTCATCGAGTTTTACACTGTGAGTTCTCCTCAGCTGACTGGTTTGACATCGCAGTCACTGGGTCGAGCGCGGTGAGGGCTTCGGCTCTCTCCCCCTGCCGAGCCTTGAGCCAAGGGCCATTGCATTCATGGGGGGGGGGTTTCCCTTCATTTCGGCCTTGGGAGCTTCGTTCCGCTTTCCTTTCTCCGGCTCAGATTGAGGCGTTGCTGTTGGCCCGAACAGCATTGTCATCGCTAGCTGTCTCAGTTTGCCTGTTGTCACTGGAGCTGTCGCGCTCACGTGACCAACGGCCAGAAGAGCTTTCGCTCTCGCTTACCGCTTGGCCAGGGAGTGACAGCACAACCTGCTTTTCACCGCAGCGAATTGCGCTCCTGCGGCTGCCTGTCACCTGCCCTCCGGCATAGGGGTCTATGCCCCACAAAGACAAATAGGGGTATTGCCGCCTGCCACTTGGCCGCCTGTTCTTTTGCCGCCGCCTTTTGCCGCTGCCGACCTCTCCTCACGAGCCCGCCCGGATTCCGTCTGTCTCCCCAACATGTATTTGATCGGCTCGATTCAGGCCGCAGCAGTTGCTTTTGTCATTTGGGCACTCATTGCTTTTGACATTTGGGGAGGCGGACATCCTTTCACTGCCGGAGGCCATTCTGTGGGACGGTGGCCATTTTGACAGCAACGTGGCCGTCTGGCTGTAGCGGTGGCCATTTTGGAGACACGGTGGCCATTTTGTTTCACCCGGGACTCAGGTGTTGGCCATTTTGAGTGCCGTGGTGGCCATTTTAAGCCTACTTTGTCCTTCTTTGATAGCGGCGACCATTTTAAAGGACAGCGGCCATTTTTACCAACATAGGCATGGCAGAGGCAGGCAAAAGCAAGCATAAAAGTCACTCAAACAAGAGCCAGCAGACTCGGTCTTAGAGAACTATCCTGCTGCTGTCGGCCCTTCCTCCCATGGGGGGTGGTCCCCCCCGCCTGCATTCCTCTGCCTCTGCCGCCCGGATAAGGTCTCCAGGGCCACCCAGAGGAGGGATGAGGGTCACAGGGCCAAAGCACTGGACAAGATTTGCGCCAGGTCCTGTCGCAACAAGCAAGCCCCTAGTCGGGGTCACTCAGAGGGGCCGGCCTCAGCAGCTAGGAGTGACCTGGATGGTGGCCAGGCTGAGGTGACATCTATTCATCCATCGGAAACCATGTCCTTGGACAATCCAAATCTGAACATTGCTGATAAGGACATTTGGGAGGCTCCGCCCTGTCATGAGATTTCTGGGGCTTTGGCTTCACAGACCACTGTGACCTTTATTCCGACGGTCGCTGGGCTTGCTGCCTCGTTGCCTATAGCAACGCTTGACCCAAACGTGCAGGCATTGATTGCAGCCGCGATCAAGCAAGGTATTGAGGCGGGTCTTCAACAGAGAGACAGGCCAACGATCCCGGTAACCCAGACCACTGGCCCTTCTGACCACGCTTCTGCCTTGGGGTGCGATGACTGCAGAGATCAGTCTTCTTACCACCACTCCCCGGACCAATCACTGGGGTCTCGCTCTGATCTGGAGGAGGGCGAAATTGACTTCGACCTTTCTGATGACGAGGGGCTCGCTCCGGACCCTCCAGCTTCTTCGGGCCTCTTTCACCCTGGTCTTTTCAAGTCACTTTTGTTTAAGGCGAGGAACACTGCCAATTTTGGGTCGTCTGCCTCGGGGCTGTCAGAGGCCTCCTGTTTGAGGAGACTGTAGAGATAGAGGTCATGTAGAGGTTGTGTGCAGCAAACTGCCTACCTCAAGCAGGCCTCGCATACCTACATGATTTCACCCAGTTCACATCGCCAGGATGATGTAGGACACTATCCCTGGCTGGTACGTGATCTCATCTAGGTTGTATCAACAGGATGTTCTTAAGGATTGGCGAGGAGAATTCACCAATAAAAATGCTGTTGCTCTTTGTTAACTTTTGCTGCTTGGAAAATGATATAAAAGCAATAAACACTGCGAAGGCAGTCAGACATCTTAGCATCCTGCAATGACTGGTCTCTAATTCCATCAGGAGACCAGTTCTGAGGCTGAAGTGATTCCAGCCCCTCCTCTTTTTGTTGATGCTGTCCTGTGGCAGTGGCAGTCTCCCACATCAGGGCCCCTGCCCAGTCATTTGGACAAGCGGTATTTCAACATGGCACCTGACCTGGCACAGCATCTCCAGCTGCCTTCTGTTGACACCCTGGTTTCAGCTTTATATTCTTCCACCCACCTGCCAGGCAAATCCGACGAGCTGTTGCGACCAGAGGACCAGAGGATGGAGCAGGCGCTCCAAAGAGCTCACCAGGCAGCCGCCTGGGCTGTTCGAGTCTCCACCACTGCCTCCTTCTCTCGCAAGTTGTTGAGGTGGCTGCAGCAACTCCAGGAGCGCCTCCCAGTGTCTGACCTGAGGGCCATCCAGGACCTCAACAAACTTCTGGCTGTGGCCCAGTTCACGTCTGATGCCACCCTTCAATTGGCCCGCTTTGCTGCCAGGGCTATGGGGGCCTCCGTTGTGGCCAGGAGGATACATTGGCTGCACAGTTGGTCTGCGAACACACACCATAAGTGGCGCCTGGCATCCGCCTCCTTAAGGGCCCAACAGTTGTTTGGGGAAAAACTGTTGGCCCAATATTGATCAAATCGCGGGACAAACGGAATGTCCTCCCTTCCCTCACCCGTAAGAGCTCCTTTCGTGCTTCCCCCTGCAACAGGCACTCCTTTCGGGCCTCTGACCAAGATCCTGGGTATGGGAGGTTTCAGGGCCAGTTTGGGTCCAGACAACGACAAGGTCAGGACAGGGGCGGTAAGGGCAGACAATTCAGGCGGCCCTTTCGAGGCGCAGGAGGTCGCCCCTGCCGCCGTGCTAAGTGATTCCTCCATCAATCCTCCCATTGGGGGTCACCTCATCCTCTTCGCTAATTGATGGGAGGACATTACTTCTGATGAGTGGGTTAGAGAGACTGTGTCATCTGGGCTCTCCCTAGAATTCCTTTCCACTCCCCTGGGGTTTTTCATTCGATGCCCTGTGTCTTCCAACCCTGACAAACGGGTGTTCATGGATGCTGCCATCCAGCACCTGCTCGATATTCAAGCCATTCAGCAGGTGCCTGAGGATCAGCAGGGGCAGGGGTTTTATTCCATCTTGTTTGTGGTCCCCAAGTCCTCGGGTGGGTGGAGAGCTATTCTTGATTTGAAGCGTCTAAATCACTATATTGTATATAAGAGGTTTAAAATGCATACACTTCACTCAATCTTAAGTGGCATACAGAAAGGGAACCTTCTCGATCGATCTCACTGAAGCCTACCTGCACATTCCAATTCGGCCTTCCCATCAAAAAAAATTACGTTTCTGTTATGTAGGTTCCCATTATGAGTATAGGACCCTTCCATTTGGCCTCTCCTCAGCGCCGCAGGTTTTCACCAAGGTGCTGGTGGCGCTGGCTGCTCATTTGAGATCAATTCCCGTGCGTGTCCAATGTTACCTGGACGATATCCTAATTCAGTCATCGTCCAGGCACCAGGCGTTGCAAGATGTCCAGGTAACTGTTAACGCCCTCAGACACCATGGGTTCTCGGTAAATTTGGAAAAGAGCCACCTGTCGCCCACCACTAGGCTGACCCACTTGGGAGCCATTGTTGATTCTCTGGAGTGCATGGTGTACCTTTCCCAGGAGTGGTGGGACAGTATATCCAAACTCTCTCAACAGGTTCTGGGGCAGTGCAGGGTTCCCCTGAAGCTGCTATCCTTGCTCCTGGGTAAAATGATATCCGCCATCCATATCACCCCTTGGGCTCACCTGCACTCCAGAGACTTGCAATGGTTTCTCTTGCCCTTTCAGAGGTCGGGACGCAGCACATCGGCATCCAGGGTCCTGGTACCATCCGCCGTCCGACGCTCGCTCCATTGGTTGACCTCGCCTGCCATCGCGAAGGGTTGCTACTTCCTGGAGCCCCGCAGAGTCACCATCACCACGGATGCCAGCATGTATGGTTGGGGGGCCCATGCGCAGTCGGCCGTAGCTCAGGGCACTTGGTCTCCGACAGTCACAGTTCAACATAAACAGGTTGGAGCTACACACAGTCTATCTGGCGCTCAAACAGCTGAAACACATGGTGGCCGGTTGAGACGTTCGGGTCCTTACCGACAATGTGGCTGCAAAAGCCCACATCAACTGGCAGGGGGCACCATGTCCCGTCATCTCTGGGCAGAACGCCACTTTCTGTCGCTCTCGGCAGAGCACATCTCCGGGGTGGCCAATGTGACTGTGGATTGGCTCAGCCGCACCCGTATAGACCAGGCAGAGTGGAGCCTCCATCCTTCTCTTTTCCAAGCCCTGGTGACTCGCTTAGGTCTCCCCATCATGGACCTCTTCTCCACCCCAGAGAACACCAAGCTGCCTAGATATTTCACCTGATTCCAGACCCATGGAGTGGAGGGAGCGGACGCCCTCCGCTGCAATTGGCCAACTGGCCTACTATATGCATTCCCCCCTCTGTCTCTCCTCCCCAAAGTAATCCAGAAGATTTTGGAGGAGAGGGCCGAGGTGTTGCTTCTTGCTCCCCATTGGCCCAGGAGAGCCTGGTTTGCGGACCTCAAAGCTCTGTCAGTATGCCAGCCATGGAGAATCCCGCTGACAGAGTCGTCACTATGCCAGGGGTCAGTGGTACACCTGGATCCACGGTGGTATCAACTCACTGCCTGGTGCTTGAGCGGGGTGCTCTAAGGCACCGCAATGTCCCGGACAGTGTCATTCGGACTCTCCAGGCCTCCAGGAGGCCGTCCACAGAAAGAATTTATTCAGCCACTTGGAAATTTTTTTGCTCCTGGTGCTCACAGGTGGGGTATTCCCCTGTTGATCTATCCATCACCAACGTCCTCGAATTTCTGCAGCATGGCCTTAACAAGGGTCTTTCCCCCAACACGCTTCAACATCAGGTGGTGGCACTCTTTTCTGTTTTGTCCTGCGGTTCTCTGGACTCCTTATCTCAACTTTCCCTGTTGTGCAGGTTCTTGAAAGGGGCTGTAAATTTGTGTCCTCCCGTCATCCATCGGTACCCAACCTGGGACCTCTCAAAGGTTCTCCTGTCGCTGATGAGTGCCCCCTATGAGCCCTTGAGGACCATTTTGCTTCGCCACCTTACCTGTAAGCGATCACCTCTGCTCGGAGGATCTCTGAGCTTGCCGCCTTGTCTGTTAGGGGGGATCTCTGTATATTTCATTCTGATCGAGTGGTCCTCCAACTGGACCCCACGTTTGTCCCAAAAATAAACTCTTATTTTCACAGAGCCCAGGAAATTGTCCTGACCAATTTTTGCCCAAATCCTTCGCATTCTTTAGAGAGACAGTGGCACAAGCTTGATGTTAGGAGGGCCCTGAAGATCTACCTCAAGCGCACTTCCACCCTGCATAGAACGGAAGCACTTTTCGTCTCCTTTCAACCCACTTCCTTGGGACAAAAGGCGTCCTCCTCCACCGTTGGGCACTGGCTGCGTAGAGTAATTGCGAAGGCTTATGACCTGCAGTCCTTGCCACGACCTACCAGGGTGACAGCGCACTCAACACGTAGCACTGCAACAACGGCTGCGTGGTCCACTCAAGCATCCATCGAGGAGGTCTGCCGGGCGGCCACTTGGGCCTCACCAACTCCCTTTATCCGCCACTACAAAATTGACATTTTTGCATCAGCTGAGGCGGCGTTTGGTCGCAGGGTCCTGCAACGCGTGGTGCCATAGATTGGTGACACCAGCCAGACTTAGCCCTCCCAACCGACAGACTGCTTTGGTATGTCCCATTCTTGGAGATTAGCTCCACCCACTATGGAGAAGGGGCGTTGGTCTTACCTGATACGCCTCTTCTTGTAGGGTGGAGCTAACTTCCAATCCCGCCCAAAGTTAGTCTGGTCCGGCCTTCGGGACATCAAATTGTTTTCTTCTATATTGTTTGACCTGGGAGCTACATGCCGAGTCTGTCCATCATCCTTCATCAAAGAAGGGGAATTAAGGCAGGAGGATGAAGAAACACATTTTGACAGACTCAGTCCTCATTGGCTGAAGGGACGGTGTCATCCCATTCTTGGAGGTTAGCTCCGCCCTATGAGAAGAGGTGTATCAGATAAGACCAACACCTCTTTTATCATCACTTATTCACCAAAGTACCCAGACAATTCTGATCTATGCCATGTAAAGTTAAATACACAAACAAGTACCGGTCCTCAGTTTCTATGAACATGGCCTAATTTGGTTGCATGATTGTAAAATCAAGTGCAGTTTGATTGCTTTGATGAGCTAGTTATAAAACTATTGTGTCCCATTGGATGTTGATTTGTTGCATTCTGATTAGTGACCATAGTAAAGAACCAAAGTTGCTACTGGTAGGTGTTGCCTTAAGTGTTATACTGTATGTTATATACTGTATGTGTCCTTATAAGCCTTTCATATGTATTCAGCAAGCTTTCCTGAACAATTGGAATGGATTGCATGTATATTTATATTTCTTTGTAACCAAATACAGTACATATTTTTGATATCATTTCTTCTTTATGTCTTAAGAACTTTAAGAACTGCCAAAAGAGTTAAAATGTCATCATTATTTCTACAGGCTCAGTGCTAGTTCTCCAAGTAAATATTGGTGCAGTAGTTTCATTCTGTGATTTGAAAACAAAACAAAACCCAAACAACTTATACCATCCCAACATAAAAAGCTTTCCAAAATCCTGGTTTAGATTTCAGGTACAAATTTTCAAGGGGACTTAACAAGCCATGATTCCCTTGACCTCTATACCAGTATTGGCCTGGTTTATGAATTATTTTCAGCTTTGCTTAGAATTATTTTTATCTATGTAAAATACTTAAAAATTATTTGGGCTATCAGATAAGTTAAAAGTATTTTATTAAAAATAATGTATATTATAGAAACAATAAAATAACTAACGTAAAGCAAAACAGTTTGCAAAAATAGTAAAGAGACATATGTTCAGTGTTTGGGTAAATAATAGGGCGAAAAGATAACGGATTAGAAAAAGAATACGAAATTAAAGGCTATAGTAAGAGGAATAATGTTAGTCAATTTAAAAAAACAATACAAATGTGAGAATACAGCAATATTTTGTGGAATGCCTTTTGGTTTTTAGCATTTCTTGCTTTAATAAAAATGTTGGGTACTATATACATATATATATACATATTTACTTTTTTTTAATAGAGGAAATGCATGCAGAACTCTGTTATGCTGAATGTTTACTGCAGAAAGCAGCCTTGACATTTGTACAGGTAAATATAGTGTACAAGTAATACAGTTTGTATATATATTGCCAATCTATTAGAATATAGGACTCTAAAAACAAAATTTTCTTTGGTATCTCGTTACTGCCTTTCTGAGGCAAGACATTCAGATACAAGTATGAATTTATTAATATTAAGACATGGAGAAAGATTAGAATTTCAGTAGTGAAAGCAGTTTGTGCATCTACTTTTTAAAGCTAAAGTAGGATTTGTGAATCTCAGTGAGGTCATCTCACTGAGCAAATTACCTTCAGCACGCACATCTTTTCTTATCCATGAGATTCTTCCATCAAATATTACAGAAATTTGGAAGCAATAAATTCTGTATGCATACTATAATGTTCAGAAATATTGTTGCCCAAATATCTTATATGGAGTTATCACTTGCTTATATACAAGATTGTCTTGCCAGTTTCTAGAGCATTAGATGTGACTGTGTTCTTTTTGAGATGTTCTCAACTTAAACACATTTAATCCTGCTTCATAGACAGACATTATCAATTTCTTCCTTGTTTGCTCGTGCTTTGGAACCAACCTGTTTGCCTTTCTCCTGTGCAAAGTAAACATCATGCTACATTATAGATACAGTAATGACTCTTGCCTTCTGTTTCCTATAATGATAGATGGAAAGTCTTTTTACCCATCCCATAATCATGGATTCTAGACTTCAATTAAATGTTTTTCTGGCCAAATCTGACTTAGCTTCCATATTCATCCACATCTTCTGTATGTGTGTGACTTTAGGAAAAGGTGTTGGGATTGGGTTCTGCATTGGAATGCTGTTAACCAACTCCAAAATTGTGGCTCTCAGCAAAGAAATAACATTCTGATTTTGAATATAAATCCTATTTATACAGTTGATTAATATTCTATGTTTGCTGGTGAACTTTGCTATCCTACATACACAATTATATAGAAGTTTGATAGTGAGATTTACTCCTTAGGTCCAAAAATCAGCTTGCAAGAGGGCACTCTTTAGATATGGCTCTGATAAAGAACTGCAATAAGTAAGGAAGAACTCACAGTACAATCAAGCAATAAAGCTAAGACAAGATAGTCTTTGCCTGTTATGTATTGAAATATCAGATCTGGCTAAATAGGCTGCTTAGAAATTGTTGAATCTGGCAACTTGATTGTTATTCAAATGATACTTATTTGATAGGAGTGAGAAACGTGTCTGAAAGCCAGAATTTCTACAATTAAGCTCTCTCTCTTAATCGTCAATAAATATATATGCAGGATCATCTTTGTAAACTGTCAAATAACTCAGTATAGGGTAAAGTAATTGTTCATGATTATACTCTACTGAAGCTTTTGTGCAATCCTTGTACTCACAGAACTGAAGTATGTGTTCAGAGTCAGAATCTTTTATCATTAAATATTTATCAAATGTTTTATCAAATTCATATTTAGGAATATCAAAAAAAAATCAACAGTTGTTGTTGTTCTTAGTTGCAAAGTCGTGTCCAACCCATCGCGACCCCATGGACAACGTTCCTCCAGGCCTTCCTGTCCTCTACCATCCTCTGGAGTCCATATAAGCTCACGCCTACTGCTTCAGTGACTCCATCCAGCCACCTCATTCTCTGTCGTCCCCTTCTTCTTTTGCCCTCAATCTTTCCCAGCATTAGGCTCTTCTCCAGTGAGTCCTTCCTTCTCATTAGGTGTCCAAAGTATTTGAGTTTCATCTTCAGGATCTGGCCTTCCAAAGAGCAGTCAAGGTTAATCTCTAGGACTGACCGGTTTGATCACCTTGCAATCCAAGGGACTCGCAGGAGTCTTCTCCAGCACTATAGTTCAAAGGCCTCAATTCTTTGGCGCTCAGCCTTTCGTATGGTCCAACTTTCACAGCCATACCTTGCAACTGGGAAAACCATAACCTTGACTATACGCACTTTTGCTGGCAGGGTGATGTCTCTGCTTTTTAGTATCATGTCTAGATTTGTCATAGCTTTCCTCCCCAGGAGCAAGCATCTTTTAATTTCTTGGCTGCAGTCCCCATCTGCGGTGATCTTGGAGCCCAGGAAAATAAAATCTGTCACTACCTCCATTTCTTCCCCATCTCTTTGCCAGGAATTGAGAGGACCGGATGCCATGATCTTAGTTTTCTTAATGTTGAGTTTCAAGCCAACTTTTGCACTCTCCTTCACCCACATCAAGAGGCTCTTTAGTTCCTCTTCACTCTGCCATTAGAGTGGTATTATCTGCATATCTGAGGTTGTTGATATTTCTCCAGGAAATCTTAATTCCAACTTTTGATTCATCTATCCCCGCCTTTCTCATGATGTGCTTTGCATATAAGTTAAATAGGCAGGGCGACAGTATACAGCCTTGCCAGACTCCTTTCCCAATTTTGAACCAATCAGTGGTTCCGTGTCCAGTTCTCACTGTTGCTGTTGACCCGCATGTAGGTTTCTCAAGAGACAAATAAGATAGTCTGGTACTCCCATCTCTTTAAGAACTTGCCACAATTTGTTGTGATCCACACAATCAAAGGCTTTAGCATAGTCAATGAAGCAGAAGTAGATGTTTTTCTGGAACTCCCTAGCTTTCTCCATGATCCAGCGTATGTTGGCAATTTGATCTCTAGTTCCTATGCCTCTTCGAAATCCTGCCTGTACTTCAGGTAGTTCTCGATCCACATACTGCTGGAGCATAGCTTGTAGGATTTTAAGCATAACTTTACTAGAGTGAAATGAGTGCAATGGTGTGATAGTTTGAACATTCTTTGGCATTGCCTTTCTTTGGAATTGGAATGTAAATTGACCTTTTCCAATCCTGTGGCCACTGTTAAGTTTTCCAAATTTGCTGGCAAATTGAGTGTAGCACTTTTACTGCATCATCTTTTAAGATTTTGAATAGCTCAGCTGGGATACTGTCACCTCCACTAGCTTTGTTGTTGCTCAGATTTCCTAAGGCCCATTTGAGTTCACATTCTAGGATGTCTGGCTCGAGATCAGTGACCACCCCATCGTGGTTATCAGGGACGTTAAGCTCGTTCTTGTATAGTTCTTCTGTGTAATTTTGCCACTTCATCTTAATCTCTTCTGCCTCTGTTAGGTCCCTGCCATTTTGGTCCTTTATCATGCCCATCTTTGCATGAAACGTTCCCTTCATATCTTCATTTTTCTTGAAGAAATCTCTGGTCCTCCCTATTCTATTGTTTTCTTCTATTTCTTTGCACTGTTCATTTAAGAAGGCATTCTTATCTCTTCTAGCTATTCTCTAAAATTCTGCATTAAATTGGGTGTATCTTTCTCTTTCTCCCTTGCCTTGGTTTTCTTCTTTCCTCAGCTATTTGCAAAGCTTCCTCAGACAGCATTTTGCTTTCTTGCATTTCTTTTTCTTTGGTATGGTTTTAGTTGCTACCTCTTGTACAATGTTGCAAACCTCTGTCCATAGTTCTTCAGGCACTCTGTCTATCAGATCTAATTCCTTAAATCTATTTGTCACCTCTACTGTATATGCATCAGGGATATGATTTAATTCATACCTGAGTGCCTAGTGCTTTTCCCTACTTTCTTCAATTTAAGCCTAAATTTTACAACGAGAAGCTCATGATCTGAGCCACAATCAGCTCCTGGTCTTGTTTTTACTGACTATATAGAGCTTCTCCATCTTTGGCTGCAGAGCACATAGTCAATCTTATTTCTGTATTGACCATCCGGTGATGTCCATGTGTAGAGTCGTCTCTTGGGTTGTTGGAAAAGAGTGTTTGCTATGACCATCGTATTCTCTTGACAAAATTCTATCAGCCTGTGCCCTACTTCATTCTCCATCATGGGTGGAGCTAGCATTCAGGATGGGTTGTCCTCGTCCACTCAGAATCAGGACCAAGTCTGTCGATCTTTGAGAGGTTCCGCCTTGCCAGGACTCCCAGCTTCAACTCGGTCCTCAGGAAGGACGGACGTGGCTAAATTTGCCTCTATCCTGGTTGCTTTCTTCACCACTTCGAGAACAGCAGATTGCTCTGACTTTGTGAGTCAGTTATCCAAGCGTTCTCAAACGACACCTGGGAATCGCAAGGAGTTCGGCGGCAGGGCTTTGGCTCTGGCCGCGGCAGCGGTTGCCATGCCGATAATTGTGACATTGACTGTGAGGGGCTTTGGCCCGGCCTGTCACTGGAGCTTTGCGCTCCCTAACTTCCTTGAGGCACTAATTGTACAGGGGCAGGTGGCTCCGCTCCTCTGGCAACGCTGCAGTGGCTGTTCTCCCGGTTCCTTTTGTCTTCATTAGCCGGTAAAGAAATTCACAGAGTGCTAGAAGAGGGCTGCTTTGGAGAGAGACTTTCTTTAGCCCAGCGCCGGCGCCAGCGCTTCGCACTCGGGCGACCAGACCATGAGAGCTCACTCCTCTCTTGCCACACCTCTCCCCGCTGCAAAAGTGGAAGAGACATTTTCCCACCTCATCTCTGGCTGTTGGGAGGTCAGTCATCGCAGTAGCCAGCGCACGTGTGATTTCCCCGAGTCGCTTTTCCAGTCATCCGCTCCTGGCTCTCGGCTTCGATCTCAAGCCGACAGGACAGCCAGAGATCTTCGAGGTCCCACAGCCAGTGGGCTAGCTTCGGCCTCGTGACAAGTGCCTTGACAGCACAGAGCTTGCGCTGGTCGGCATCGACGATAATCTCCCCTCCAGCCCACCAATTTGACAGCGACAGTGGGGTGTCCATTTTGTCACCAGCTGTTAGTCGGGGCCAATTCAAAATGGTGGACGCTGTAGCCTCAGGCAGCAAACAACATGGCAAACGCCACAGAAAAATGAACCACCAATTCCCGGAGGAGGACCAGCCCCGGTCATCTAGTCAGGCCCCTGCCAGGGTCTCTCATGACAACTCCAGTGGCTCAAAGGCTACAGAGAGGGTTGAGCACCGCAGGGATAAGGTCCTGCAGAAGCTATGTGACAATGCATCTCAACGTGCAGCAGCCTCCTCTAACGCACCTGACTGGAGTCCCTCCTCTTGTGCCCCAGCTGCAAGCCAACCACCCCAGGGACCATAAGGGGATCAGTTGGCCCTTGATATCCTACGGCTGGCCCTGGATAACCCAGACATCTGGGGTGCGGCCGGGTTTGGAAAATCCATCATTCCACCTCTAAGTGCGCTCATCCTGGCTGCCGGACTTCCAGCCAGCGATCCAGCACAGGGAGCCATCCCAGGGACCGTCCCCGCTCCCTTCGATCAGGCCAACTTGCAGCTCATCATTGCGGCCGCAGTGCAATAGGGCCTGATGGCGAGCCTTCAGTCCCTTGGCAGACCCTCTTCCTTGGCATCGGGTTGCTCATTTTCGAGCTTCAGGCAAGGAGACCAGGCCGGTCCTAGTGCTAGACGCCAAAGCCTGGACCGCTATTCCGATGTCTCTGGGGACAGTTGCTGGAGGAGGAGGAGTGAGGGATTCTCGAGTTATTGGATGATGAGGGTCTCTTGCCAGACCAGCCGATATCCTCTGGTCTATTTCCACCAGGACTCTTTAAGAGCCGAGGTGGCGCAGCTGTTAGAGAGCAGAACTGCAGGCTACTTTAGCTGACTGATCATTTGAGTTCAGCTGTTCAAATCTCACTGGCTCAGGGTTGACTCAGCCTTCCATCCTTCTGAGGTAGGTAAAATGAGGACCCAGATTGTTGGGTGCAATGTAAATATATACATTGCTTAATGGTGTAAACCGCTTAGAGAGTGTTTGCACTATGAGGCGGTATATAAATATCACAAATAAATAATAATAATAATAATAATAATAATAATAATAATAATAATAATAATAATAATAAATAATAAATAATAAATAAATAAATAAATAAATAAATAAATAAATAAATAAATAATAAATAAATAAATAAATAAATAAATAAATAAATAAATAAATAAATAAATAAATAAATAAATAAATAAATAAATAATAGTCCTTGCTCTTCAAGGTCCACAATGCGACCGGACTCTATGCACCGATCCCGTCTTCCACCGTATCTCAGTCAGCACAGCCCGACCCATTGTTCGCTGAGCTCACCCCGGAGATGGCTTCATTCCGGCTCTGCAATTGTTTCTGGACAATGACCAATGCCTGTCGTCAATTCCAGCGTCAGGGCCCATGCCTTCTTCACAAGACCGCAAGTTTTTTAACGTTGCGCTGGAGTTAGCCTCTCTTCTGACTGTTCCGTCGGTTGACGCCCCGGTGCTGGCTTTACATACCCCTACAGCTATGCCAGGGGAAGCGGAGGAATTGTTGAAACCAAAAGACAAAAGGACAGAACAGGCTGTCCTGAAGGCACAGCCCTAACCACCCAGGCGGCGGTCTGGGTGGTTAGGGCTTCGTCCGCAGCATCCTTTTTGCTCACATGTTTCTTATTTGGCTTCGTCAGATTCAGGAATACATCCCCGCTTCTAATTTGAGGGCCCAATAGGACATTAATAAAGCCTTTGTGGCTACTCAATTCTCAGCGGATGCCACCCTACATGCATCTCGGTTCACCTCCAAGGCCATCGCTGCCTCCGTGGTGGCCAGGCGCATGCACTGGCTCTGCCAGTGGCCAGCAGACACCCGCCACAAGTGGCGCTTGGCCTCGGCGCCCATCCGGAGTCAGAATCTATTTGAAGAGGCACTGGATCCTATTTTGGTCGAATCCTGAGATAGGAGAAAGGTCCTCCCATCCCTCTCCAGGAAGGGCAACTTCCGACAGTTCCCTTATTCCCGGCGGCCCTTTTGGGCACCTGACCAGAGTTCCAGCTTCTCCCGACCCCCAAGGTCAGTACGGATCTAGACAGCGCCAGTCCCAAGATAAATCCAGGAGGGGGACCTTTCCGGGGAGGGGGAGGAGGTCACCCTTTCCGACTCCCCAGACAATTTTCTGTCCGATCCTCCCATCGGTGGGCGTCTGGCCCTTTATTCCAACGTGTGGGATCAGACCACCCAGGACAGATGGGTCCAGGAGACAATTCGCCTTGGTCTCTTTCTGGAGTTTCTCTCCCTTCCCCCGAGGTTTTTCCTTAGGTGCCTGGTATCCAGAATGCCCTCAAAGAAGACACTCATGGATTTTACAGTTCAGCACCTGCTGGATATTTGAGCCATGCAGCAGGTCCCGCAACACCAGCAAGGGCAGGGGTTTTATTCCATTCTTTTTGTAGCCCCCAAAGCCTCGGGGGGATGGAGGGCGATTCTGGACCTCAAGCGTCTGAACCGATACATTAAATACCGTAGGTTCAAGATGCATTCCCTCCAATTTATTCTGGGGTGCGTCCGTCAAGGTGACTTCCTCGCCTAACTGAAGCCTACCTGCACATTCCGATTAACCATCACTATCGGAAGCACCTTAGGTTTTGTTATGCAGGTAGGCATTTCCAGTATAGGGCCCTTCCCTTTGGCCTGTCATCCGCCCCCGGGTTCACTAAAGTGCTAGCGGCCCTGGCAGCCCATCTCAGGTCCTTGCCCGTGCGTGTCCAGTGTTACCTGGATGATATTTTAGTGAAAGCATCATCTAGGCACCTTGCGGTGCGCCATCTCCAGGTAACCATCTTAACATTGCAACAGCACGGGTTTTCCATCAACATGGACAAAAGCCATCTCTCCCCCTCCACTACCTTGCTCCACCTAGGAGCCGTTATAGATTCCCTAGAGTGTAGTGTCTCCTGTCCCAGGAGAGGCAAGACAGCATCAAATATATTGCTGCTCAGGTCCAATGCGAGCATAGGGTCTCCCTCTCCCTTTTGTCCACTCTCCTGGGGAAAATGATTTCATGTATTGCCATCACACCCTGGGCACGCCTACACTCCAGGGATCTCCAATGGTTCCTTTTGCCCTTCCAAAGAGTGGGCTGCAGCACTTCAAAGTCCAAGGTCCGGGTCCCTCCGGAGGTTCGTCAATCGCTGACATGGTGGCGATCGCCAACAATTTCTCGGGGGTGTCTTTTCCGAGAACCTCAATGGACAGTCATCACAAGGGACGCCAGCCTGATCGGCTGGGGGGCCCAGTCGCAGGGTCAAATAACCCAGGGCCGATGGTCGCCAGCAGAAGCCAATTGTTCCATCAATTGGCTGGAGCTTCCAGCCGTGTTCCTGGCCCTCTGACATTTTCACCATCTGGTGGCCGGCAAACATATTCTCCTGCTTATGGACAACATGGTGACCAAGGCCATATGAACCGGCAGGGCGGCACTCGATCCAGGACCCTGATGAGGGAGGCATTGAAACTAGGCCTGTGGTCGGAGCGTCGCCTTCTGTCCCTCTTGGCAGACCACATCTCCGGGGTCTCCAACACCCAAGCGGACTGGCTCAGTTGTACGACTGTGGACCATGCAGAGTGGCGCCTGCATCCGTCCATCTTCCGTGACATCGTGAGCCATTTCTGCCTCCCAGAGGTCGATCTATTCGTAACCCGGGAGAACATGCAGCTGCCAAGGTTTTTCTCTCAGTTCCCGTTCCCGGGAGTGGAGGGGGCGAATGCCCTCCGAGGACCTTGGCCCTCAGGCCTCCTGTATGCTTTCCCTTACCCATTCTGCCCAGGGTCATCCAGAAAGTGTTGGACAAACGAGCAGAGGTGGTTTTTCTGACTCTGCACTGGCCCAGGCAGGCCTGGTTCGCCGACCTGAGGGCGCTGTCGGTGTACCCACCTTGGAAGATTCCCCAGAGCGAGTCTTCGCTCAGCCAGGGGGCGTTGGTACACCCGGATCCCCGGTGATACCAACTGACCGCCTGGTGATTGAGTGGAGTGCTCTGAGGCAACAAGAATATGATCCTGGTGTCATCTCTACCATCCAAACCTCACCTTCCACCGAGCGCATCTATTCCGCGACGTGGCAATCTTTCTGTGCTTGGTGTGCAACAGAGGGCTGCTCGCCTCTGCGGCTTCCACTACCGAAGTTCCTAAAGTTCCTCCAACAGGGTTTAGACAAGAGCCTTTCTCCGAACACAATTTGACGGCAGGTGGTGGCGCTGTCATCGATCCTCTCTTGTGGTCAGTTTGAGTCCCTTGCTCATTTGTCTACGTTTCGGTGTTTTCTGAAAGGGGCCTCTAATCTTCACCCTCCGGTGATCCACCACTATTCAACCTGGAACCTGCCTCGGGCACTAAGGTCATTAAAAGGGCTGCCCTATGAACCACTTAGGTTGGCCAGCCTCCAGTTCTTGTCTTTCTGGTAGCGATTACATTGGCCCGGAGGATTTCAGAATTGTCCGCTTTGTCGATTCGCAAAGATTTGTGTGTGTTCCATTCTGACTGGGTCGTTCTCCGTTTAGACCCTTCATTTCTACCCAAAGTTAATTCCGTGTTCCATAGGGCACAAGAACTCATCCTTCCTAATTTCTGCCCACATCCGACCCATCCTGGACGTTCGGAAGGCCCTCTGGATATATATGGATCGGACACGACTGATTCGTAAAACTGAGGCTCTACTGGTGGCGTTTCAACCGCAGTCCTTGGGTATCAAAGCTTCACTTTCAACCATTGGTCAGTGGATTCGCGGTACGATAGTGAAAGCATACAAGCTCTCTTCCCTGCAGAGACCAGAGGGCATCACGGCGCATTCCACACGAAGTGCGGCAACCTCCGCGGCCTGGGCGACTCAGGCATCCCTCGAGGAGGTCTGCCGGGCAGCTACCTGGGCATTGCCCTCTCAATTTATCCGTCATTACAAAATTGACTCCTTTGCTTCGGCAGAAGCTGCCTTCGGTCACAGGGTCCTACAAAGAGTCCACGAGGAGGCCCTCTAGATGGACCAGAACTATTCCCAACCGAGGGACATTTGGGCTTTGGTATGTCCCATCCTGAATGCTATCTCCACCCACGATGGAGAAGGGGCATTGGTCTTACCTGACAACGCCTCTTCTCATAGGGTGGAGCTAGCATTCAGCCCCGCCCAAGATGGGTCCGTCTCTGAACTGTGCCTCACGTGTTTTTGGTCAGCGGGCTGATGTTTTTGTGGAAGTGACTCTGTAATAGGTCGGAGTATTCGTGATTGGATCCAGAGAGCAGCCACTTTGAGTCTGTTTCTTCGGATTTGTCAAAACTGGGTGTCCTGGCAAGGCGGAACCTCTCAAAGATTGACAGACTTGGTCCTCATTCTGAGTAGATGAGGACAACCCATCCTGAATGCTAGCTCCATCCTACGAGAAGAGGCATGTCAGGTAAGACCAACACCCCTTTTGTACTCCAAGCCCAAACTTGCCTGTTATTCCGATTATCTTTTGACTTCCTACTTTAGCATTCCAATCCCCCATGATGATAAGGACATCATTTTTTGGTGTTAATTCCATAAGGTGTTGTAGGGCTTCATAGAAGCGGTCAGTTTCATCCCCTTCAGTACCAGTGGTTGGGGCATAGACTTGGACTACTGTGATATTGAATGGTTTGCCTTAGATTCGAACTCAGATCATTCTGTCATTTTGGGGATTGTATCCCAGTATTGCTTTTCCTACTCTTTTATTGACTATGAAGGCTACTCCATTTCTTCTGAGGGATTCTTGCCCGCAGTAGTATACACCTAATGGTCATCTGAATTAAATTCACCCATTCCTGTCCATTTTAGTTCATTGATTCCTAAGATGTCGATGTTCAGTCTTGTCATCTCTTGTTTTACCACATCCAGTTTGCCTTGATTCATGGATCTTACATTCCAGATTCCAATGGGGAAAAGATCTTTACAGCATCGGACTTTCCTTTCACCACCAGATATATCCATGGTTGAGCTTCCTTTCGGCTTTGGCCCAGTCGCTTCACTCTTTCTGGTACTACTAGTACTACCCCTCTGCTCTTCCCCAGTAGCATATTGGACACCTTCCAACCTAAGGGGCTCATCTTCCAGCGTCATATCTTAGAATAGAATAGAATAACAGAGTTGGAAGAGACCTTGGAGGTCTTCTAGTCCAACCTGCTGCTTAGGCAGGAAACCCTACACCGCTTTAGACAAATGGTTATCCAACATCGTTTTGCCTTTTGGTACTGTCCATGGGGTTTTCATGGCAAAGAAACTGGAGTGGTTTGCCATTTCCTTCTCCAGTGGATCACGTTTTGTCAGAGCTCTCTGCTATGACCTGTCCATCTTGGGTGGCCCTGCACGGCATAGCTCATAGCTTCATTGAGCTATGCAAGCCCCTTCGCCACGACAAGGCAGTAATCCATGAAGGGGGAAAATCAACAGTACAGCCTATTAAAAATAAGTAGGGTTGTACTTCATTGAAGCTTGATGTAGTTCCTATATTATCAAGATGAGCATATTTGATATAAACTATTAGTTATTACTAATTATGAATCATATTGCATAATACCATTCATATACTAAAACTGGAATCATACAGAAAGTGTAGCTTTTGTGTAAAGATAACAAGTGGAAATTGCTGAAGAATTCAGTTTTCTAATCAAAAGATCCTGGAAATGCCAAGCTTTGTTGTCCATTATGTTATTATTGTAACTAATATTACAGTTCTTGTTATTTTTATTATCATTTACTTTTAGCACCATCTAGTGTTATCATATGTTACTTCAATTTGTTCCATAATGTTTTGTTTCTCAATGATTTCTTTAATGAAGTCTCTTGGTTAAGAATAGCTTTCACATTCTTCTATATATATTTAGAAGTATGTGTGTGTGAACATTTAATGTTTAAAGCTATTTTCAAAATATACATTTTATAGTGTTTATTCATTTTAAAAATCCATAAATGAGTATGATGTATACAGCTGTACTATTTTATTCATTATTTAATTTAAAGTGTATTTTTCTTCCAGGATGAAAATATGATCAATTTCATCAAAGGTGGCTTGAAAATCAGAACAAGTTATCAAATATATAAGTACGCTCTTATAGTATTTCACTTAGGCTGTGTATTATGTCTATTCGTGTTTTATGTTTTGGTAAATTAATTCCCCATCGTAGCATGAAATAGTGGGGGAAAATTTCCTGGATTAAAAAAAATTGTATCATTTTGGCAGTGATTTCAGTCCTGCCTTTATTTAGTCCCCTCTCCTTTAAAAATCATGCCAGATGGAAGATTGAAGACAAGAATAGAATATAACTATGAATTTACAAAGATAACATTTACATGAAACTGCTGGGGGAGATCATCCGTCGACATGGGGTGAGATTTCAACAGTACGCTGATGACACCCAGCTGTACATTTCCACCCCGTCGCAATTCAGGGAGGCGGTCGATGTGATGTGTCGTTGCCTGGATGATGTTAGGATCTGGATGGGAAGGAACAGGCTCAAGCTCAACCCAGATAAGACTGAGTGGCTGGATATTGCCTCCTAAGGATTATACCAATTGTCCCTCCTTGGTCTTTGGGGGAGATAAATTATCCCCCTCTGGCCAGGTTCGCAACTTGGGGGTGCTCCTAGATCCACAGCTAAAATTAGACCAACATCTTACGGCTATGGCTAGGGGTACCTTTGCACAGGTTCACCTGGTGCACCAGTTGCGACCTTATTTGGAGAAGGAGGCTTTACTCACGGTCACTCATGCCCTTGTCACCTCTTGTTTGTATTTCTGTAATTCACTCTACATGGGGCTACCCTTGAAAAGTATCCGGAGACTGCAACTGGTGCAAAATGCGGCTGCGCGAGCTGTGGTGGGTGTTTCTAGATACACCCACGTAACACCTATACTCTGCCAGCTGCATTGGCTGCCCATTGGTCTCCGGGTACAATTCAAGGTGTTGATTATCATATTTAAAGCCCTACATGGCTTAGGACCAGGCTATCTTCGGGACCGCATCCTACCTCATGCATCCCTACGACCAGTTAGGTCCCACAGAGTGGGTCTCCTCCAGGTCCCCTCAACCAAACAATGTCGGCTGGCGGGCCCTAGGGGGAGAGCCTTCTCTGTGGGGGCTCCGGCTGTCTGGAACCAACTCCCCCCAGAGATCCGAATCATTCCCACCTTACTGGCCTTCCGGAAAGCCATTAAGATGTGGCTCTTCCTACAGGCGGTGTGATTGTGACTGTTGCTTGTGTAGGTTTTTTTTAAATCTTTTTAACTACCATTTTATTATTGTTGTCTTATTGTATGTTTTGATAGTATTTGGTTGTTTCTTATATATGCTGTACGCCGCCCTGAGTCCCTAGGGAGTAGGGCGGCCTATAAGAACCCCAAATAAATAAATTAAATAAATAAATAAATAAGGCAGAACAAAACATAAATAATAATGATAAATCTATCTATCTATCATCTATCTATATTTGGATTGTTTTATATTGTTCTGATACCAATGGTAATTGCTTGTGAATTACTTTCTATTGGCAAATCATTTCCATAACATTATTAAGAAAACTGCAGGGATGCAGACACCAGGAATTAACCTTGGCTCAGTGCCATGCTTACTGCTAGATATGCAAAAGGTTATGGTTACATCATATACTAAGCAGGGCCACAAGATATCTAGGGTTACTTCCAGTTGTGTGATTCTGCCATTTAAAGTACACAAGTTATTATAGAAGACACAAAATATTGTGTTTCTATATAAAGAAATAGGATCTTGGGGAAGACATTGGTGGAATTATGCAGGCATGGTGTGGATATGAATGAATCTACAAAACGGTATCAGAAATTATAAGCTCCTGATTGTAATTTTTTTCCATTTCATCCACCCATTCAAATTATCTAGGGATTGTAGCTAATATGAGATTGTAGATCTATAATATGAGATTATAGATCTGTGTCAGTATTTATATATATTTCAGTTTTAAAAAACCTGGGTTCTGATTTTAAATGAGGTTGTCAGGAATTATATAGAAAATAAGTTTATACTTACAAAAAATACCCCTTGTGAGAGCTTGTAATAGTCTTTCCACCTTTCTTTCCCCCTTATGCCTCCTGTTTCAGATTTGTAAATTTATAAAGGTACTAAGTAAGCATTTAATACACTGATATTACAGTGTAAGTGGGCAAAATACTGGGTGCCATTGGTCAAATTACTCTGAAATCATAGATTTTGGGATTCTAGAATAGAAAATAATGGAAATTGCTTAAATAGATGTGAATTTTTATAATAATGTTGGTGGGGCAAGTATCTGTAAATTTAAATTTAGATAAAGATGTAGGACAGGCATGCATCCCTGGGTGGTTAGTAATGTGGCCCCACAAGATATAATAAATATTAAAAAAGGAAGTTTGTTATTTATATACATTAATTATATTATATATTTCAAATGCAACCTAAGACAATTCATCTTCACTCATTGCAGTCCAACCAAGCGACACCCATGATGTAGGGTATAGCATGATAAACTAAATCTTTGAAATAATAATAGTTCATATTATCAGTGCTGTTATCTAATTTAGCATGATTTGTTTTGTTAATCAAAAGGGAATGCCTTCAGATTCTGCAGATGAGCCAAAGCAGCAAAATAAGGAATGAAATATTCCACCAGTTTGAAGGGGGTGTACAACTAGGAATAGGAGCTTTCAATCTGGTATGAGCATTCCTTCCAATGTGTAATCGAACTTTTGATGCATGAGCTATTTAAAACAGGTGCATTATATTGTACCTTTCAAAATATTATTGTGCTTTCATTACACCCTGTACATTTTTAAAAAATATCTGTACATATGCATCTTATGATTTGTGGTTTTACTGTTTTATTTGAATATAGAACTGCCTGAGGTTTTTTTTTTAATTTAATTGTTTTAGATTTATATGGTTGTTCCTCTCACCATGACTCTGGGCAGAAAACAAGTTTAAACAAAATCTACAATATAAAACCATTAAATTATACAATTTCCTACATATAATTAAAAAAAGAAATGTTGAAAGTAAAAAACCATAACATCGTCATTTGGACTTTATTAATGTTATCTGAAGATTGTGCTGAACATTTTTAAAACTATTATGCTATAACTTAAATATTTGTTTTTCCTGCTGCATTAAAAACAGAGGGAATCTTTGTTTTTTTCATTTTTTGCAGATGCTGTCCCTTTTACCAGGAAGAATTCTCCGACTTCTTGAATTTATTGGCTTTTCAGGCAATAGGGTATTACATTTAATTTCTATTGTTATTAATTTTTAAAACAGCTTACGAGCTCTGCTTGTCAGGACAGGAATAAATAATTGATGCATCTAGATAATCTTTGGATCTCGTTGACTATCTGATTATAGGGCTATGAGATGTAGGTGACACAAAGTATTTAAATCTTTAATTTTAAAATCTTCAATATTTTTATTACTATTGCTTTTAATAAAGCATATTTTACAAATAATGGAATATAATTACTGTCACCAACTGCTAACAAAATTGTTCTGTTAACAAAACTTACCCTTTGACTGGTTTCTTTGTTTACTTTCTCTCCTTTCTCCAGTGAACAATGTATATATTTCCTCTCTGTCTCCTGTCCATAGCCTTGTCAGAATGGGACAACTTGCCACAACCAACTTGCCATGGCCAACTCATCACAGCCACCTTGCCATGGGACAACTCACTACAGGATAACTTAACAATTCAATTTACTTATTTAAAAAATATTTTAATTTTTGTCATTCACATTTCATTCTGTTCTCCTTTTGCATCCTTAAATGATTCTATTCCACCATTTCTTTAATATTAGTCGCAAGTTGGATGTAGTCAGTTTGCCATGGTGAGTTGGCTATGGCAAGTCGGCCATGGTGAATTGTCATAGACTTAGCCCTGTGCCTGAAAGTGGAGAGAAAACAATGGTGTACCCCACACTGACCCCACCTCTCTCCTGGGAATGAGGTGTGAAGGCTTGAGGGGGGCCTTTATGTGCATTCACTTGAACACAAAAAATAGTTGCATTTTGATCCATGAGTCTTTTATATTAAGGTTGTGGATCACATAGAGCAGGGCTGTCAAACTCGCGGCCTGCGAGCCGGATGCGTCATGCACTGGCCATGTCCATGCCCAGTTTAGTGAAGGGGGAAAAGTCCCAATATGTCACATGACACCACCGTGATGATGTGAGTTTGACACCCCTGACATAGAGATTTGTACTCACACTTCAGCATGCGTACAAATCTCTACATCAGGGCTGTCAAACTCTCGGCCTGTGGCCCGGATGCATCACGCGCTGGCCATGCCCACGCCCGGTTTAGTGAAGAGAAAAAAGGTCCTGATACATCATGTGACGCTGCCGTGAGTTTGACACCCCTGCTCTACATGATCCACAACCTAAATTAAACAGGGTCATGGATCAAATAATATTCAGTACATTGAATAATCCATAAGACATACATCACCTCACTTGCAAATGATACTGATATAGTTGGAATTCTACCTTGCTGCTGTGTTCATACAAGTTTCTTTTTTGTATTTTCTTGAAATAATTAGCATTCATAAAAATGACTTATTGTGACTTATATTGTATAATTTTGTGGCTGTTGACAGGAACTTGGTCTTCATCAGTTACGGGAAGGAGCTTCTGGTCCCAGTTTACGAGCAATACTGTGTACTTTTACATTGTTGCTATACCACACCTTTGTTTCATTAATCCTTGGTAAGAATTAAAAATGAATACTCAGGTGAAAAATAATTTAGCATATCACAAATTCTAATATAATTCCTAGTATTTATTTATTTGTTTTGTTTGATTTTCAGCAACAGGTTTACAGTATAGAATGAATTTAAGTTAATAAATTAGTTAACATTAGTGATGGTTGTGCTGACTCATTTAACTATAATCTTGATAAAAGAAAGAAGGGAGGAAATTGTTCTACATAGGATGAAAAGTGCCTGCTCCCATGTTTTTTGCTATTTTAACATTTGATAGAAGCCTGTCTGTAGCACACCTTTGGAGGCAAATAAGAATGACAAAGCAAAGAAATGTTCATTTATTTATAATTAAAATGTAGGATTTTTATAAACAGTAGCGTGATGGGGTTTGGAATTAGGCATGCCAATTTGAATCATCTTGATGCCTTTCAATTCAAAGCATTTATGTTATTAGGAATTCAAATAATATTCAGAGAATGCAAATTAAATTAGTCCTGAACTTCCTATGGTAGTATTAAGAAATGAATATTTAATGTATCAAATTAATTCATATTTAACATTTACTTCAGATGTTTGGAAAAATTAGAAATAGTTTTTGGTTTCTGATCTTTCTTCATTCACACACTTTTTGAAGATAAAGCAGTTCCATCAGTACACAGAATGGGAGATAAGAGATTTTTATAGAATTGGATACCTAAATAATGATTAAAATTCCATTACTACTGAAGTTATTTTGATAAAGAATAGGTTAAAAGGTACAACTTAATTTTAAAGGAGTTCAATCATTCTTTCGTACATTATCTAGATCTCATCAGGGAAGAGACATCTACTGTATTTAAAAGCAATCTTACATTAAAAACAACAGGTTCTTTTGAAATAATAAAAAAATACCCCTCTGGACAGATAATTATAGATCTGAACTCAAATTTCTTTGAAACATTTTATTGCATATAATTCTTATAATCCCAATGTTATTTATTTTAGATTTAGTTAAATCTGATCACTTATTAACTATATTAACATTTGATCATCTTTCTACATAAATGTCGATTCTGGATAGAAAAATAATACTTGTGCTTTGAGAGAGTGAGAGATTTTCATTTCCTTTTGGCTTTATTTCTACTTCATCTTTCGTTTTAACTATGGTCCTGATACTTCATTTTGTTAAAAGAGCAAGAGAAAAAAAATCATATTTAAGCATTAAATCTGGAGGTTGTTTTCTTTATAAAAAAAAGGAACCCTAATGTTGATAGTATCTTTCAGTGTTCTGCTTCACTATGAATGTCTTCCTGTACTGTAATCTTTTACTATACAAGTTGTCATCAACTCACAACCACAATTGAGCCCAAAATTTCTGTTACTAAGTGAGACATTTGTTAAGTGAGTTTTGCCCCATTTTACGACTTTTTCTGACACCATTGTTAAGTGAATAATTGCAATTGTTATGTTAGTAACAGTTAGTTGGTTATGATTGTTAAGTGACTCTGGCTTCCCCATTGTCTCTGCTTGTCAGAAAGTCATAAAAGCTGATCGCATGACCCCAGGACACTGCAACCGTCATAAATAAATGGTAGTTGCCAAGCATCCAAAGTTTGATCATGTGACCATGGGGATGTTGCAACCATCTTAAGTATGAAAAATGGCCACAAGTCACTTTTTTCAGTGCTGAAGTAACTTTGAATGGTCACTAAAAGAACTGTTATAAGTCAAGGACTACCTGTACTATAACAACTTTTATTACATTTCATTACAATAGGTTTTCTTCTAATATTTTTTTCTAATAATACTATATATTAATTGTATTGTTTTCTAATAATACTATATATTAAGTATTGTTTTCTAATAATACTATATATCCATTAGCTTGTATGAATCAATGTATTATATCATTATCAATACTGAGAGAGGATGTTGATATTTCTACAGGAACAGGGGAAGCCAATCTCCTTGAAGCAGAGGCTCTCCTTCAACCTTATCTTCAGAACTTCCCAAAGGTTTTATGATTTCACATTGTTAAGTATTTTTAACTGTGGTTAACACTTCTACCTTACTAACAAAGTTGCAATCTTTTTCAAGGGTGCCCTCATTCTGTTTTACGATGCCAGAATCAACATATTGAAAGGAAATTTTGAAAAGGTAACAGCACATTGCCCCTTTTTAAAATAAAAACAGAGATTCTGCGAAAATCTTGCTCACAAGCTTTAAAAAAATCAAAGAAGGAAAAAAATGGAGGAGAAAAAGAAAACTTGAGCACTGTTTAGTAAAATGCTCATAATGATCAACTTCACTAATAACTTTTGAGAGTGTAAAGAACCCCTCCAAAAAAGCCCACCCCCAAACAGCTGTTACTCCACCAAGTTAGGGAATATAAATATCAGTGTTAAAGTTTACTTTCATAAGAAGCAAGTCCACATATTTTCAGTTTTTCATGTGAGATGGCAAACCCTCATAAAAGTTTAACCTAGGTAAGAATCAAAGATATCGTTCGTTCTTTGCTAAATCTGACCATTGTTATAAAGCCGTCTTAAAACTTTTACACAGGCTTATTTAACTGGCAATTAATTAATGTCCATTCCACCTGCCACACATAATACCAAATTGCAGTTGTTTGCTTGAATATTCTAAAATAATGAACCATAAAATTCATTATATTCTTTATATCTATCTATTTATATAAAATGAAAATAAAAGGCCATAATTTGAATGAGAAGTTTTCTTTTATATGGTTTGACTTTTTTCTCCTTTTAAATTCTAGGCTGAGGTAACATTCCAGGACTGCATTGCAGCTCAGCAAGAGTGGAAACAGATCCATCATCTCTGCTACTGGGAACTGATGTGGTGTTACTCCTTCCAGCAGAACTGGCTTCAAGCATATCGGTATGCAGATCTGCTTTGCAAAGAAAGCAGGTGGTCAAAGGTAAATGGGTAACCCAGTACTGTTGTGAAGTGGTGAGAGCACTTCATGCTTACACAGTATGCCATCATAAAAGCCTCCCTGGGTTAAATACTCAAATGTCATTTAGCTCAACATTGTTTTAAAGCAGCGGTTCTCAACCTGTGGGTCGCGACCCCTTTGGGGGTCGAACGACCCTTTCACAGGGCTCGCCTAAGACCATTGGAAAATACATATTTCCGATGGTCTTAGGAACCGAGACACTGCTCCTCTATCCGTCTCCAGGCGGGTCCACCCACATGCAAATAGACTACTGAAAAAAAAAATCTGTACCATGGGAACTTCTGAGCATGCGCAGAAGCCAAATTTCCGGCACTGCACATGCGTCGCCATCTTGTTTTTGGTTCTTTTTTTTTTTTGCATTTTTTAAAAAATTTGGCAAAACACACGCGCGCCCATGAGGCGCGCCCATGCAGCACAGGAGGAAGCGAACCGGCAGCGAGGTAAGTTAGAACCCACCCCTGAGTTTCCTAATAATTTTATTATTTTATGGTTGGGGGTCACCACAACATGAGGAACTGTATTAAAGGGTCGCCACATTTGGAAGGTTGAGAAGCACTGATTTAAAGGAAATCGTTAATTGTAACTGATTTTTAGCAACTGGGAAATTGGCAAAGTGGAAATTATAGTAACAACAACTGAGAAAAAATGCTTTGCTAGACCATTATGTAACAAATTCCACATTTATGATTTTTTTTCCAGTAAGATGGCTCCTTTCTTTTCCTATAACCTCATTCACATTGCCAAAAAAGGTGTCTTAAACAAGGGCATTTCTAAGAAGTCACAATTATGTCAAAACAAAAATGAAGTTTCATTACTTATGTCATCAGGCAAATAACACTATTATGTACATGATGTCTGATGCAAGTAGATAATTAGAGACGCTAGTGGTGTCATGAATCTTTGTCATCTATATGTCCCCTTTTGCTTACCACAGACACCTGTGCTTTGTGTAAGACAAAACTTTGATGGTAATTTTAATGGAACAATAATTTGGCTTAATACCTCTGTGATCACACAGTGTGTACAAGGAAACAACTGTGATCGGATACGTTGTAAGAAACTATATATTGAATATTTTTATTCTATTTTGCCTAGGCAATATATGTGTTCCAGAAAGCTGCCATTTTGTGTATGCTTCCTGATGCTGATGTGAAAACAACAGGAGAAGATATTGTAGCTTTGTTTCGGTAATACTTTTCAAAAGAAAAGAATTTATTTAAAGCTTGATCTTTTAAGCTATATACCTTGAAAATTTCATGTTTTTTGCCTACTATCATTGCCTCAAACCTGCTCATCTGAGAAAGATTGTTTTCATTTATAACCTTATGGTTTTGTGGGGGGGATTCCTTTCCTAGGGGTTTGCTATAGAGTTTCTTCTGCCACTTGAATTTATATTCTAGAGTGGATGATGGCATATAAAATAAATTCTAGACATAAGTATGTACTACCCTTAGTTAAAAAAATATTTCAGCCATTCCTCTTCCAACCAGTACCTTATCTTGATTATCTAGGGATAATTAATTAATAGTTTTCACATCCAAAGTGAGAAATCTGCTGATCTGGCATGAGACATTTTTGGGGAATCCATATTGCACCTAAGACTACACATATTTGTTACTAAAATCAAGTTTTTGCTCCATTCTGCTAGAAAGTTCCTGACTTAACTTAAGATTTGGGAAATTAGCTTCATTAGAGTAAAATACTTGGACTTGCTTGCATGAATTTTTTGTCATCCCATTAATCAAATTCCATACTTTGGCCCAGTGGTGGGTTCCTGCCGTAGCTGTCCGGTGCGTAGCTTCGATAGGGAGCGGCCGATTGCACAATTTGCATGCGACCGCTCCGGAGCCATCTTCGCCGGTCCGTTGCGCGCATCGCTATCTTTTTCTGAGAATTTTTGGGTGGTTTTGCTTCTGCTCATGCACAGAAGCAAAATCGCACCGAAATCTCACAAGGGGAGGCGCGCGCATAGCGAGCGCACACGCGCCCAAAATGTGGAGATGCGCGCGCAGCGCACCGGCACCGGGAAGTGACCAATCCGCCCCTGCTTTGGCCCTTACAAATGATACGGTCGATACAGTTGCATGTAATTCAATAAGATTTGCCGCATTTGAAAACATATAAATATGAGACATCTTAGGAACCTCTGTTCTTTCCTTGTATATGGTTTATTAGTTGGAATGCTTTCATAACAATCTTGCTATCATTTTCTTTTCCAAATATACGGAAAGAGAGCTTAAAAAAGGATTTAACGACTTCCGGTTTGGCGTTCGGCTTCGTCGGCGCTCCTTTTCAGGGCGCCTTTCCGACTCCCTGCCAAGCCTCCAGAACAGCTGTCTGGCGGCTTGGAATCTCTCTGCCCCGGACATAGGGGAGGGAGGAGAGCGTGGCAGGTGGGGTAGAGCCCCCCTAGTGCCCTAGGAGCCATCCAGGGGCGCGAAGGGAAGGCTCCCCAGGTAGCCTGCCCCTAGCTCCGGGAGCCTGGAAACCTCCGCTTTTTGCGGAGCAAGATGCCGAAGCCACCGCTGCTTCTAGAAGAGGATTCATAAAACTTTTTTTGTGAATGAAGCAGACAGAGAACCAGGGGCTTTGCTGGGCAAGTATGGATTTTTTTCCTTCTTTTTAAACCCTCGGCTAACTTTCACTTCGAAAAAGAAACAAAGTAACATTTAACATGCAACAATATGGCGTTTGAAGGAGGAGAAGTGAAAGTAATTTCCGTTTTGCTTGTGGTTTTTTTTTCTTATGGAAACTCTTTGTTCTGAAGACTGGCTGTCCTTATATTTTCTGATAACAGATAATTTTTTTTAAAAAAATAAGGATTATTCGCCTTTGAAAGTGGAAAGTATTTTTTTTAGAGATCTGGCTTTTTAAGGCGTTTTGAAGAAGTGGGGAAGAGAAGTGATGATTTTTGCTTTGTTTGTTTGTGGCTCTCTTTCTTATGGAAAATTACAACTTTGAAAACTGATTCTTTTTTTTTCTCTGTCTCCTGATTTTGGAAAGTAAAAAACTCCCTGTCTCTCACACTGGAAAGAATTCTATTTAGAGCTATGGCTTTTCTTTATACTTTTTTGGAAATATAAAAATGGTTTCAAGCTTGGAAAGATTGGTTTTTTTTTTCTTCTGGCTTTTTCTCTTGTGGAAATTTTGAAAACTGACTTTTACTCTTTGTTCCGTTACTTTGGACTATAACAGCAACTGATAATTTTACTAAGATAAATAAATTATAAAAGACTATTTGCCCTGGAAATTGCAAGATTTTTTTTCTAAAGATTTGGCCCTCCTTTGCACTTCTTTGGAATTATAATAAAGAAGAAGTGAAAGTTATTTGTGTTTTGCTTGTGATCTTTGGACTTTGGGAAACTTTTGAACTTGAAAACTGGTTTTTATTTTTGATTCTCAACTTTGGACTATAAAACAATTGATAGAGATTTGGCATTTTCAGTGTATTTTTTTTTTTGAATTACAACAATGGCTTCAAAGTCTGGAATGATTGCTTTGAATAAAAGGCCTATTTATCCCTCTGTTTATACTTCTAAAATGCAACTTGCTACTGAGTCAACACCTCCACAAACTTTGACATCGGAAAATCTTAAATACTTTAAAGATTATGAAACAAGATTTAATTTTGGAATTTAATCAAAAAATTACTGAAATAGAAAAAAAATGCAGGATGCTTTAAAGAATATGGAAAAGCAGCTACGGATGGATATGTTAGAGGTTTGCAAAGGTTTAGCAACAAATATTGATTTTTTGGAGGACTGTATTGAAACAAATAAACAAGCGTTGGCAACCTCGGTGGAATATATAAACAAATTTCAAAAGGACATCGCAAATTTTGAAACAGAGGTGTTGATGTCACAGTTTAGAAGAATGCAATTTGCTATAAGAGTAAGAGGGTTGAAGGAAGGTTTATATGATGATTTGAAAGGAAGAATGATTGAGGCCTTGGTACAAGTTTCTGGAATTTCTAAAGATGAGCTGGCTACACAAATTGAAAAGATATACAGGGTCAACTCGTGGTACGCAAAACAAAAACATTTACCAAGGGACATTGTTATATATTTTACCACAAGAGTTTTACGGAACAGAATTATTCAGGCGACGTTTAAGAACAATCTTCAGGTGAATGGTCAGGAACTTAGGATATGGAAAGAAATTCCCTCTAAAATGCTTAAAGCTAGAAAAGAATTTACTTTTTTGATTGATGAACTTAAAAGATTGAATTTACAATATAAATGGGAAGCACCAACAGGAGTAACGGTGAAATTTTTGGAGAAAAGATACCGGCTGAATACGATAAACAAAGCTACCGAATTTTATGTTAATATTTTAAAGGCTGATATATCTAAAATTCCAGAAGAAAGACGTATGAATGTAGAAGAGGACAAGGAGGAAAAGTCATCCTTACCGATTCAAAATGAAATAGTTTCAAAGAGTCAAAGTGAGCAGCAGAGCCAGAAAGATGTGGAAAAGGAGATGGAGCACTGGGATCAGATGGAAGATGAGCTGATAAATTCAAAATCATCAAGATACAAAAGGAGGCAACCAATAAGATATAAAGAGAAGTAGTGTTGATATGTATTAGATGGATGGAGATAATATAATTGTATTTTCTTCTTCTTTTTTTATTGTTGTTTCGTCTTTTTTCTCTCTCTTTCAAATTTTTTTTTCTTTCTTTTAATAACTTTTTAAGAATTGGAATTTTTAATTTTTAATTAAAATTATTAAGTTATAAACTATCACAATTAGATTTTAAAATCTGTTTTAAAGGAAGGATTTTTTTTTCTTTTCTGCTTTAGGTATTTGTTTTTCTCTCTCTCTCTCCGCTAGGTTTTTACTATTATTATTATTATTATTATTATTATTATTATTATTATTATTATTATTATTATTATTATTATTATTATTATTATTATTATTATTATTATTAATATTAATATTAATATTAATATTAATATTAATATTACCTTTAAGGATATTTTTTATTATGAATTAACAAGTTGTTGTATAATAATATTATGTGGTTATGATGAAATTTAAAAGTTTTATTATTTAATATGTAGACACGTAATACTTTTCTAGTTTTATTTGAGCTAATAAGTTGTTGTATAATAATATGTTGTTATGTGAAATTTAAAGGTATTATTATTTAATATTTTTTATTATGAATTAACAAGTTGTTGTATAATAATATTTTAGTTAATCATGAGATTATTATCATCAATGTTTTTTAAAGATTTAGTATTATTAATATTTTTCATAGGTGTAGAAAGTTGATTGAAAGGAGGAGGGAGAAACTGTTTTCCTTCCTTTGTATAACTTAGATTATTATTATCATTAATAATATATATTAATATATTTTTATTTTTTATCTTTTATTTTTTAGAATTATATTGGAAATAATATAAAATATAGAAATTTAATGATATTAGCAATGTATAATTTGGAGTTGAGGGGTTTTTTTTCTTTTTTTTTCTTTTTTTTTTTCTGTAATTATTGATATTATGCCCTGTATTCTCTCTGGGAAGTCCGGGGGGGGAGGGGGGGAAGGGGGTGGGGGCGGGGAGAAAAACAAAAAAATGTTTGTACTTTGTACTAATAAAACTTTTTCAATAAAAAAAAAGGATTTAACATTTTTTACATTGTAACTTTGTAAATACATTTTTAGATTTACTACTGTGGAAGCTTTTTGTCAAGCATGCTTGAAAAGCTTTCTGTCTACAAGACAATAAGCTAAATGTTGTTCACAAACCTTTATTACTAGGATCTACATGAATAATTTCAACTCACTGCTGGAAAGCCTTCACCTAACTATTAGATTAGATTGATTGTTTTGATCCTTTTTCCTTTCCAGTGATATTTTCTTTTGTTCTTGGTCTTCTGTCTCTTTCATTGCTTTCTTGCAGATTTTTGAGATGAAGTTCCCTTTAGTGTTTAGCACTCATTTTCATTTTCTGTATCTGTATACAGTATATAGCTATGTGTTCTATAGTGTGGTCCTCCTACCTGGAGATATCATGATTATGGAATTCTGTTAGGGTTGGCACTGATTCTTTAGAGCAACTTGGCAACTTGAAGATGTATGGACTTCAACTCCCAGAATTTTCCAACTCTCAGAATTCTCTCAGAACATGTTGGCTGGGGAATTCTGGGAGTTGAAGTCCACATGTTTTAAGTTACCAAGGTTGATAAACTCTGCTTTACATTTTTCTGTACCTTTTAAAGACACATTTGTTCACCCAAAGTTTCATTTCATCTATGTTGTTGTGTTTAATGTACTTACATCATTTGAATTTGCTATAATTTTCTATGATACTCTTCCATTTTTATTTCTAAAAATACACAGCAAGTAATAAATATTATAAATTAAAACTGAAATACCTCTCTAGGCTTTATTATACAGTAGAACTTATTATAAGTTTGGGGATTGCTGAAATAGAATCAGTAAAGTAGAAGTCAACAATATGAGCTTTTCATGTCTAAAGAAAGTACTGTTTTTCTTCTTATAGGCAAGTAGAAGGCCTAAAGCAAAGAATTGCAGGAAAATCTATCCCAACTGAAAAGTTTGCTGTGAGAAAATCACGACGCTACGGGACCTCTCCTCCTGTGAAACTAATAGTGCCTGCTCTGGTATTTACAGCAGACTTACTTCAATCATCTTTTGAGTGACAGAGTAAATATGTATTCTTGTACATAACCAAGGAAAATTAGATTCCCATTTGGCTTTATCATGGAATGCCTAATTTATTTATTAGATAAAGAACAGAAGAAACCTACTGTATCTATTGACATTTCCTAAATATTGTAAGATAAACTTAGAAATGTGTGATCTTACTGGAACTTATATATCAATGTACTGTAGCTTGCCATGTGAGTATTTCCAACTCTTGAGAGGCTAGATGTTGAACATAAATTATTAGCAAATTGTGCAGAATATATATTTTAATTAATAATGTAATATGTCTGTCAAGATCATTCCCTAAAACTTTGGAGATACATAGATACAGGATCTATCCAATTTCAGTCTTTGTTATGAGCCAAGTTACATAATAAATATTAAATGAAGCATCTATAATTTACAGGCTGCTACAATTATAATCAATGTGATCCTATTTATAAAATATTTTATCATTTAATATTTCATAAATATGGATTCATGCTGCAAGTAAGTTATATGAGTATTTCTATACTTGCATTTTTATTCCAGTTTTCAAACAGGAAGAGGTTCAAGAGGGCAAATACAAAAATTAAAATCTGGCATTTTTAACTGAAATAGTATTAATTTGCAATTTGCAATTTTTCATGAAGTATATCATCTTAATATCTCCTTCCTTTATATTAATAATTGTTTTTTAGCTAGATTCAGATAATACATTTGTTACATTTTAAAGTTCTACTATTAATTTACACTGAAAGAAATGTTAATGCTAAATATCTAACTTTATTCAGAAGTAAATAGATAACTTATTATAAATAAGTACTTTTCATTCAATGACTTCTTTTTCTCAGGAAATGATGTATGTCTGGAGTGGGTTTTCAGTTCTTGGAAAGAGAGCTGACTTCACTGAAAATATGTTAATAACTATTGAAAAAGAAGAAACACTTTTAAAAAATGAAACCCGTGAGTTTTACTTTGATTTATAAGATACAAATTACAAAACAAATGTAACTGAGTATATTTAAATATTCTATGAAGAAAAGACACATTTGCAGTCCTCTGAATTTAATAAACATGCATTTTATTTATTGGATGCCATAATACATACCTGCTCTTTTCATACACTCCTACTTCTGATGAATCCTACCTTTACACATTGCTTGTGCTTGAATTTAATGTTAAGCAAGGTTCATATTTTTATACACACATACACTCACATGCACAAAATTTCTATTTAGAAATATTAATAAGCTCAGTTTTCCATATTCTAGAGAAAACCCTCTTGTTAACTATACTTTTCATTCTTTCAAAGTTTATATAGTCTCAAGTTGGTTGGCAGTAAATATGAAACAAGAGCAAGGTTTTGTTGTGACAATAGATGCTGATTGATCCTGGCTGGTGTGGATTTTAAAATTCTAAACAAGCAGTAACTAAGGGTTAGAGAATTCTTGTTGTAAATAATAATAAAAAAGATCCTCTTTGTACAATAGGAATATGGTTTTCAAAGCAAAACTGTTGATGCATTTTGCTTTAACCTTCTACTACAGGTAGCAAATGCAATAAAAATATTATGCAGGGAGACCCTGTATCAACTAAACTATCACATATTTCAAGGCTATATAAATAAATACTAAATAGTATTTCAAATATTAAATTCATCTCTTTAAACATAGTAATTAATATACCTATTTTCATGATTTCTCACATGTTTAATACTGTGTCTGTTTCTGGAGCTATCATTTTGACCAATAATTGAATATGAATTAAGGAAGGGAAGTGGGAGAATGGTAGAGGATTTGCTTTATTTTGGAACATTCTAGTATTAAGATATACTTTATAGATATTCTGCTTTATACTGGAATCGAATATCACTAAACAAGATTTTTATTAATTTTGTTACTGTATATAATAGTTATTAAAGATTAAATTTAAAAATAGATATAAAAACTGTTAATTATGATATTTGACAATTGGTTGTATTCACAACTTTCATTATAATAGCTGTAATTTTAAACTTGCTTATGTTTAATTTTCAGATCACACTGAATATTACATGGATGATGTATGTTTGCTACAACTACTAAAAGGATTGTGTTTGAAGCATTTAGGAAGACTCTTGCAAGCAGAACTCTGTTTCAGCCAAGTTATTCAAAGGTAAATATTGGGGACAGAATTTTAAGATGTAATAATATTCAGCAACACAGAGAAAATTCATTAGAATACTTCAATTAAAGCCATTAGAATGTAGCCTTTAAGATACACATTTGTGTCTTTCCCTAAGTTAGTGTCTGACTTTATTCTCCCACATTTTTTCCCTAGCTGACAAAATTGATGAAAGAAAAGCCAAGGGATCTGTGACATTTTCTCTTGTATTTATGGTTGTATTGGAAAATAGGAAAAAGTGACAGGAACTGTTCAGGCACATATGTGGAATGCTTGCTTACCCGTCTGACACTAATATATATATTTAACTATAAATGGAATTTCATCCAGATGGTGCAAAGCTTCTTGGTGTCTATAAGATGCTGAGGCTGGCGTTGACACACAGGGGAAAAAAACTTCAGCAGTGAGTCTATGATACCATCCCATATTCATCAGGTCAAGTCATCTAACCACTGCCTGCCTGGATAATAATTTTCACCTTTAGTTTATGGGATAGCACACATATGAGTTGCTTAGAGTTTCTTTATGTATTTAGTTAGCTGGTTAACATTTTTTATGCCACTCAACTACCAGTAACTTTCCCCCCCAAAAAATTGCTTTCTTTTCTGACAAAATTTCTGTCCAACCAACCAGTTGAAAGTTTTCCCTGCATAGATAAAACTTCACCAGTCAAATGGATCATTAAACTTCTGTAAGTGCAGAGATCCTTCTTTTCAGCTGTCAATGTTGGTTGCCTTCTATTGGAATTTAAAACTATCCTACCAAAGTACATAAACATGGTTTAAGGAAGACATAAGGTAGCTAATTTTAACTGGTAATTTTTATAGATATATTCAAAGAAAAAGAGTTTTAACAAACCTTTTTAGTTGCCCTTAATAATGATATGTCTATTTGCATTTTAGTGAGAAGCAATTAAAGTATGATACCTACTTAGCTCCATATTCAACGTTTGAGTTGGGTCTTCTATATAAACAACAGGATGAAAGAGAAAAAGCTGTAAGATTTATAGAAGCTGCAAAGTAAGTAGTAATTATTTTATACAACTATAATAAATAAATACATAAAATATATTGATTTCAGCTTGCTTAAACACTTTAACATAGTTAAGATACATATATTCTGCTACTGCTTCCAAAGAACAAGTTTGGTTCAAGATATCTTGCTGATTAAAAAAAAAGGAAACATTTATATACTTACTTCTTAACACAAGAGATCAAACTGTATTTCCAAATGATTAAGCTACTTCCACATTAGAGAGGAAGCTTGCACAAATGCCAAAAGTATAAAAGCTGTTGCAGGAGCCCGATGGGGAAAACAGTTGAAGAACACACACTCTGAACTGAAAATAGGAGAATTGACATTAAATTTGAAAGGTTTCTTCTAGAAGATCTTGTAAACTAAAATATGACCATCTGACTACTAGGAAAATTGAAACTTCGGTATTTGAGAATAAAAATTAAGGTGGGATTTCTGTATTTGAGCAGGAACTAATAGAGAACCTTGGATAATGAGAGTGTCTGGATTAGGGCAGGGCATAGTCTAGAACAGTGTTTCATAACTTGCCAACTTTAAGATGGGTGGACTTCAAGTCCCAGAATTCTTTTAGCATGCTTAAAATTTAGAAGATACAGGTAGTCCTCGACTTATAACAGTTTGTTCAGTGACTGTTCAAAGTTAACAACAACACTGAAAAATTGACTTATGACTTTTCACATTTATGACCATTGCAGTATCGCTATGGTCATGTGATTTACATTCGGATGCTTGACAACTGTTTCATATTTATGACAGTTGCAATGTCCCAGAGTCTTGTGATCATCTTCTGTGACTTTCTGACAAGCAAAGTCAATAAGAAAGCCAGGTTCACTTAACAACTGTGTTACTAATTGAACAACTGCAGTGATTCACTTAATAAATGTGGCAAGAAAAATCATAAAATGGGGCGAAACTCACTTAACAAATTTCTCACTTAAATTTTGAGCTCAATTGTGGTCGTAAGTCGAGGGCTACCTATAAAATATTTCCACTGGAAAAATCTCATCCACAAATTTCTCTCTTTGATTTTATTGGACTGGTTGGGACATGGCAAATGACCAAGTAAACTGAATGTTCTTTTGTAGAAACAATTACAAGGAATATTCCATGGAATCCAGATTACATTTCAGAATCCATGCAGCACTTAGCAGTATGAAAGTGACTCCTGCTCCAACACCATGATGCCTTCTGAAGTTGATGTCTAACATGTCTGTACAAGTTAATGTTTGAAAGCCTACAAAAATTATGTAAATGATGTAACAAAAAATGTAGTTTATATTTTCTATCATTTGTGATAATTGAATGTCTGCCTTATCATTGTGACTGCTTCTTTTTTCTATGGTTCACTTCCATATTTCTGCTTAACATTTTAGAGGAAACCTATTTTATTTATAGAAAGATTAATGCTTGAAACAATAGGGGAATATTAAAAATTGCTGGTACAATAAAGAGTAATTCAAACAATTTATTTTTTTATGGAAATACTAATATTGTTTATGCAGGAAACTGTATTTGGTAATAGTTTCAGCATTGCATAAAGGCTTGTATTTCTGCAATACCTTTATTATGTAATAAGATTTTAAAAATTGGCTGCTGGTAGCCCTAGATCAGTGATGGCTAACCTTTTTGTTGTCGCGTGTCGTGTGCTGAAAGCAATGCAATGCGTGCGTGCCCCCCTGCATGCCCCGCCCCTATGCATGCACACGTGACCTCCTGCCCCCTGTGCATGCGCAAGCGATGCCCCTGCACTCCCCCGTGCCCCATTTTGGGCCTAGTAGGCCTCCCTGCAGCCTCCAGGGAGCAAAAATGGGCCCCGTTTTGGGCCTATTAGGCCTCTCTGCAGCCTCCTGGGAGCAAAAATGGGCCACGGGGGGGTCACCCCGCCCCCGTGCTTTATTTTGGGCCTAGTAGGCCTCCCTGCAGCCTCCTGGGAGCGAACACGGGCTGTGGGGGGGCCATGCCGCACCCCGTTTTGGGCCTAGTAGGCCTCCCTGCACTTATAACCCATAATGCAATGCGCACGTGACCCCCATCACACACCCCCAAACATGCGCACACATCTCCTGCATGCGCCTTTCTCCCCACGCATGCACGACAGAGACCCAAAAATCAGCCGGCAGTAGGCACGGACGCATGCGTGGTGGAACGGAGCTGGGGCGATGGCTCGCGTGCCCACAGAGAGGGCTCTGCATGCCACCTGTGGCACGCATGCTGTAGGTTCGCCATCACGACCCTACATGCTGTATCTGGATTTGAAGCTTAGTTTTACATACCAAAGACCAAATTACCATACTGTAGCCAAAATAATGCTTCAAGTCATTTCATGAATGTTAGCTTGCATTCAGTGCAATATCCTGACCCAATCTCTAAAGATAGTTAGGAAAGGACTTTGAGTTTTCTTCGATAACATAGGAGTGTTTTTAAAATATAGGAAGAAAATATTTCTCAGTGAAAAGGGTTATAGTAAAGCAAAAACCAAACAATAGAAATGTTTCAGTTTTTTGTTCCATTATCTCTATTTAATTCAGCAAACTTACAGGGAAATCACTATAAAAATATGCAGCTAATGTTCTAAAGATTCTTATGCCCCCTCATTAACACTGGAGGTCAGCAGGTTTGATTCTATTTTCTTCCATATATTGTAGCAAAATTCTCAAATTCCAATTTTATATTTCTTATGGAATTGGTATCCATAATGTTTATTTAGTATATTATCTTGATCAGATTTTTAAAAATGTTTTGCAGTAACTAGTAATTAAATATTTTTATTCTCCATCTTAGTTTATTATTAATGTATATGTGTTACGTTGCAGTATTTTATGTCACAGAGCCTGCAGGCAAATGATCATGTTTGAGGGCTTATAAATGCTACCTGTCCAGGTTTAGTGTTTTCCCATAAGAATAAAAATGTGACAATCAGGAATGTCTATTTAATGACCACAACTGTCTATGAAAGATATTTATTGATTTCATACATACTATAGGTATTTGAGATTAGTTTTTTTCCTTGTCTTTGTCTTTCTGTATTTAAATTATTTTATCAGCTGCTAAACAAATTGAAAAGCTGGGCTTTTAGAGGTTTTTTTTAATTGTCAAAACTGATGGACACACAAAAAGTCCATGTTCATAAGCAGCTAGTATAGGAACACAAGGATAATTTTTTCTAGATTTTTTTAGCATGAGTTCTTATATGAATGGGTTTTTCCTCATTAGCTCATTGCAATTGACATTTTGCTTTTTTATTATACTTTATTCTGCAACATCTTTTCCCCATCTATTCTTTTACTCCGTTTTTAACACCTTCCAGTTTGAAGAAAAGCACACTTTGTATATAATTTTCCTACATGCTTATACTCTAGTTAAGAAAAGAACTAATGGTAAGACCAATTTATCTGAGCATATGTGGCTTTTATACTTTTAGTCTGTGTGACACAATGCATGGTTAATACATTATTTCAGCTGATTACAAATTTTAAGTGTTTAAAAAGAGATTTAATTATTTCTTGCCTAGGGACCTTTCATACACCTAGATCAAAAGTATTCTTCATTTATCATAACAAATTTCCACTCTTGTGTTTCTTTGTCCAGAGTTTCCCATCCAGAACTCCATGAGTGTCACTAGGTTACTTATTACAATCTGTTAGACAAGAACATTGTAAAAATGTAGTCATTTCTAGATTTAAAGAATTGAATGTTAAACATAGGGCTACAGTTAGGCTTACATCTGTTTTACTCCAACTTATAGTTTTGCATTAAAATATTACAACTATTCTATGGTTATAATCTCTATATTAACACTAATTCTTTTAGTGTTATGTTGCTTAAATATCCACATTCTGCATTGCACCTTTAGTAAGAGCTAATTGTTTCCACCTTTTGATAGAACCATTAGGAACACGGAACACATTACATGTTTTTATAAAAGAAGTTAAAAAAGGATTTTCTTGGTGTAAGTTATAGTGGCAGTGGTTCTCATTTGACTTGCACTGTTATCGAGGCCAGGAAATAATATATTAAATAGATTTAGAAATTTTGCTAATTGCAGCAAAACAGTCGAGCTTCTATCAAAATAACAATTCATGCTCTGGAACTGATTTTAATATTCGACTACTGTGGATGTAATTGACTGCTATTTTTCTTGTCTTGTTTGCACTGTATTTTGTAAAACTGTCTCAAATTAGTTTTAAAAATTGAATAAACTAAAATGTAAACTATATTTACTTGGAAAGAAAGCTATTTTGGTTAAGCAGAGCTTAGTTTTATGTAAGAATGCATAGGATTTAATGTTGATTGCAGTATAGCACAAGAATTACAGTAGTGTTATTGAGCAAATTTAAAGAGAAATTATATCTAATCCTTCATGTGAGTTGTCAATGTTTTGTTATCCTGCCTTTCTGTGATAGGCAACAAAATAAACATGTATTTAAATAATTCTGCAGAGATAAGTGTTTCCATGACTAAATAGGTTGCACATTCAATTGCAAGAAAATTGCCAAAGTATTTTTAGGAATGTGATGGTATATTGAAACTATAAATAAATAAATATTCTCAACAAGAGCTTTCACACATTGCTTTGCTTCTCTCTCCTGAATACCTGCATATGGAGCCCGTAGAACATCTGATAACAAACAAGAACTGTTCAAACTGTTTTTTCCCCTCACAGTTTATAGCATTTTAACAATATTCAGTAAGCAGTAACATTGCTAAAACCTATGATGCATGTTAAGGCTGTCCTCCTTAATGACAGGATAAAACCTGAACCAAACAGAGCTAATAGTCCTAGGCAGCCAAACTACTACAGGCAGACCTCCACTTACAACCACAATTGAGCCCAAAATTTCTGTTGTTGTGAGACAATTGTTAAGTGAATATTGCCCCGTTTTACGACTTTTCTTGCCAAAGTGCAGTTATTAAATTAGTAAGACAGTTAAGTGAACTTGGCTGCCCATTGACTTCGCTTGTCAAAAAGTTGCAAAAGGTGATCAGATATCACAGGATATTGCAACTGTCATAAATATGCGTCAGTTGACAAGGATCTGAATTTTGATCACATGACAGTGATGTAGCAGTTATAAGTCACTTTTTTCAGTGATGTTATAACTTTGAACAGTCAGTAAAGCATCTTGTCTCCATAAAATGCTGCCCAAGGGAAACATTTACCTAAGGATCATGTATGATACAAGCCATACAGCACTTCAGATACCAAAGAGATGCTGCTTCAAAGCATTTTGGTATAAATCATCTGTAGGTCAATAAAATATTTCTGAATAATCATGTATTGTACATGATGTACCACAAATGTCAGAAGCTCTCTCAATTGACATTTAGCATATAAGTCTTGAGAGTTTTAAAATGCAACTTGCATTTCTAGTCTTTTCATTGTGGAAAAATTCTAAGGTCCCAGGGTTTCCCTGAATCTTAAATCTTAAGGTTCTTAAATGCAAAGCATACATGGAGCCCAGAGTTAGCTGTGCTGACTCCAATCTCTCTGTGTTGTTCGCTGATGGTAAAAGATCTGACTTCGGCACCGATATCCATTGAATTTCATTCCAGCCATTAATACACCACATATGAGAATATACCTAAAGGAACATTTGTGTTGTAAACTAAAGCATAAATTAATTTCTGCAGATTGGATTTATAGAGTTGAGCTTTGTTCTTCTGTGGACCTTTTACCTCATTTTTGATACCCAGATATGTTTAGAGAACACATTTTGTCGTTTACACTAGCAAACATGAAGAGCTGTGGCTAAATTTATGATTATGATACTGTATTGCCATTCTAAATACTTCACTAGGTCTGACTGAGTTTTTTACCTATTTCTGGAATTTTGAGTCATTTGTACACTCCTATTTGGAAGTGCCTTCATTCTTAAGCAAACACTAATTAGGGTTTTTTTAGTTTGTACAGCCCTTTGGTTCTTCTTGGTAAGTCTGATGCTATGTTAAGCTTGCCTCAAATCCAGTCTAGTGATTTCAGTGGAAACTATAGAACTGAGGCAGATCCCATTTCCGTTATCTTCATTTTATTGATAGTGGGTGGGACTTCCAAGGCCAGAGCTTTACAGATGATGAAATAATCTAAGGAATGTTACTAAATTAAAAACATTCCTTCTCAGTTTGTTTATGATTAACTTTGAGCAATGCTGTGCTTGATTTTCCTCAGCAGGTGGCAATCTTAACAAAGCCAAATGGGTTTTCTTAGCTTTCTGCTAACATTCTCGTGTCCCTAATGTGTAATTTCATATTTTCTGTTTAACAGCTATGCCTCTTTTCTAATTTGTATATAGAACAGCAGGTAACTTGACCTTATATATTTATATCGGTGTTTTTCAAAGTTGGCAACTTTAAGATGTGTGAACATTAATTCCAATTCTGATGGGGGAATTTTGGAAGTGGAAGCCCATGCATCTTAAAGTTGTCAGATCGAGGACTACCTGTACCAAATTTCATTCTGGAATTTCAGACATGACTATTCAATATATTGAATGGTTCCGATTCAGGAGCAATGTAGCCGTTCTGAATATGGATTTGTTGCAATAGGAATGATCAACAGACCCAAGAGCATTTTCTTCCCATTCTCCTTTCTCTTGCCCACCAAGCAGCCCGAGGACTTTGCTATGATTTAACTGATCCATCTAATCTAAACTTGTAAAACACGTGATTGTCAAATAAAGATAGAAAACCTTGTTTTCAGTCGTGTGAAGATTCTTATGGAGTCCAATCTGTTTTATGTTGGCTGATGTTGACACCAAAAATATTATATGGGAAAATACTTCTTTTTAATTGCATGAAAGTTACAAAACCCATGAACCATAGGCTTAATCTGCAAACTCTTTGGAGACCTGGGTTAAGGCCTATAATTGTCTGAGAATTCCTCTTCTGTCTTCCGGCTCACTAGATAAAATGTTTTCTTCCACCACAACATCTGAGAAATCACAGGAATGTTTTCCTTTCATTAGTGTATGTTGATATTGGGTTTTTTGGGGTTTTTTTGTTCATTTATTTTTATTTGTCAAGCATATATGATTATAAGCAAAGTATAAACAGTAAAACATGATTGAATATATATGTAATAGTACAAGCATGAATAAGAGTAAAAGAGGTATGAATATATGGGTACATTAGGACAGGAACGGTAGGCACGATTGTGTGCTTATGCACACCCCTTACCGACCTCTTAGGAATGGGGTGAGGTCGATGGTAGATATTCCGAGGTTGAAGTTTTTGGGGTTGTTATTTTGGCCATCCTAATATTCTGTGACATATGCTGTCCAAGTATTTCATCAAACTATATATTTAAACCTAGTGTGCCTAGGACAATGTCTAGACTAGCAAATGTTTTTTCTAACCTTTATTTAAGGGAAAGATTAATTTCATTCACAACTATGGTATACATAAAAGATTAGAGTGATTTGGATGCATTCAGCATCCAAAATATCAGCACAATAAGGCAACACTTTTATATGTAGATTGCTTTTTTATATTGTATTACCACTAGTATATATTGTAATTGTAATACATGTGTCTTATATTTTATCAGTAGGAAAAAAAACAACAGTTCAACCAAACTTTAGGACTTAGAAATTAAATTCCATTCATAGCTATTTTGCTCAGTACTATCACCATTCTTTTTTTGTTAGCCTTCCAACACAAATGATACAAGACTGCACTCTTATAATATAAGGGCAAGTGAAGTGCTATGCTGGCATAGGAAAAAGTGTGAATGGGAGCCTCTTTGGATGAAGTCAGTCTGAGTGTGGTTCTGCCTCCAGATGATTCCATTTCAGAACCTTTCACTGGTATCACGGTTTGTTGAGATTTCACCCTCTAACCCCCAGCAGGTCAATTTGACCAGTTAGTCTTTGTCAGGAGAACTGATGATGGGAATAGCAGCCTCCCTATTCCTGCTGCCATAGCTCTTCTCTAGAACTGGCTTTAGGGATGATTTAGGTTTGCTTTTCCTGCCCCATTTGCTTAGTTCATTAAACACCTATTCAATCCAATTAGGACTTTTCTTGTGAAGACTATAGGTTGTCTTAAATTTACAACCATAATTGGGACTTGAATTTCTGATGGTTGTTGAATGAGTTGTGCTCAGTTTTATAAACTTTGATGCTGTGGTGGTTAAGCAAATCATGGTTAAGTGAATCATGTGATCATTAAGCAAATCTGGCTCCCCCCCTTGACTTTATTTTTCAGAGCCCTCCTGGGAAGATCGCAAATGGCGATCCTGTGACCCTGGAATGTGGCAACTCTCATAAATGCATGCAATTGGCAATAGAGGTGAGTTCCTGCCGGAGCTGCCCAGTACGCCAACCCGGCACGTCGCCATTTTTTCCCGTGATTTTCAAGCAATTTTGCTTCTGCGCATGCGCGGAAGCAAAATCGCGCCAAAATCTCACGAGCGGATGTGTGTGCGAGAGATTTTAGTAAGATTTTGCCTCCGCGCATGCGCAGAAGCAAAATTGCGCCAAAATCTCTCTCGTGCGCGCGCCCCCTCGCAAGATTTTGGTGTGATTTTGCTTCCGCGAATGCGCAGAAGCAAAATCGCGCAAGGGGATGCACGCGCGTAGCGAGCGAGCGCCCCCTCGAAGCGTGGAGATGCGCGCGCATGGCTCCGGCAGCAAGGTAAGTGAGCAACCCGACCCTGATTGGCAAGTACCCAAAGTTTGATGATGTGACCGTGGGGATGCTGCAACAGTAATAAATGCAAAGACTTGTGATAAGTCACTTTTTTCACCATTGTCATAACTTCCAACATTTGTTGGACATTCATTCCACTTGGCTTGATTACATGACAAATCTGGTTTACCATATGTGACAGCAACTCAGTCCCAGAAACCCTATATCCCTTATATATTAGAATGAGAATCCCTCTTTGTTGTCTTTGCTAATTAAAGGATGGCCACTGTGATTTAAGCAGTTTGCCTTGCCTATTTAAAGTTTTAAAAGTGCCAATACCCAAAGAAGTGTTTTGGAGGAAGGGGATTTAGCAATGCATAATATTTTGTTGAGTTTTTAATGCATTGTTTTAATCCAGTGATTGCCTTGAAATGCACAATTTCTATACCACTTGCCATTATTATAAATTTTGAAAAGGATTCCAGTCAGTTAAAATACCCACAAGAACAACTGTGTCCACTGTAGAGCCCATGCTGCTTAAAAAGAAACCAGCAACTGATGTCTGGTTAGGAACAATAGTTCTAATACATAAGGAATAACCAGTCTATCATTATTTAATCTGCAGACGTGAAAAACTATATTCACATGTTTTGAACATCAGAATAGGCAAACGTTCTGTGGGGAGACTTATTTGGAATGTTGGTCACACTCACAAAATGGTAGCCAGGAAAGTCTTGCCTATTTACTGATGACTTCAGTCTTGACTTATGACTGGTTGCTTAGCAACTGTTTAAAGTTACAACACTCTCCCCGCAAAGCTACTCATGATCTACTTTCCAAGTTAATGTTCCAGTATCCCTGTGATCACATGCAGAAAACTCAGGTGGATTTGCACTTACAACTGACCGCAGGGATGCTCTCTCCCTCCATTCTGCCTTGCTGGGTCTCCATAGGCCTTGGGATTGTTTCCCATCCCACCAGCTCCAACCACCTCCTCCCTCCCCATCAACCATCACCAATGGCACACTGTTTGTGTGGAACCAAAAAACATTGTTCCAGAGTGTTTCTTTGCAATATGCCATCTATTTAATTATTTTAATTAAAAAGATCTTTTTAAAAAAACAAGGCAAAGAATCTGGCGAGCCCCAATGATGTTTTCGGGGGCACATTGGCACTACATTGTTACCCCTAAATGATTCTCTCAGTAATATCAGCCAGATGTATAGGCATCCTTATTGAAATATTGTAAACATTTAGTACAGTTTCATCATATGAATCACAATTTATTTGTGCTGAAATTTTGTTTAGGCTAAATAACATTATGGCTGTCTCAGCGTTGAGCATTGTATGTACTACATCTTTATGAAATAAAGATATAATTAATAATTTAAAACACTGCTTTTTGGTCTTCTTGAAAACATCATGATCCACCCCCATTATTGCTATCTGGGGATTAAAGCAGAGTTCTGCACATTAAAAACCAATGAAACTTAGTGATGAAAGATGGCCAGCTGTACATTCTTGGTACTTTTAATTACTTTCATATGTTCCCAGAACAGTCAATTGACACGTACCAAACAATGCTTAAGGCTCAGGACTAAAAACATAAATACAATGCATGCTTTTATTCATTTTTTAAAACTTGAAAGAAGCCCAAACAAACGTATGCAAAGTTTATTCTTAAAACTGCTCCCAACTCCAATTTTTGCAGCTGTGGCTTTTGATTTGTTTAATCACGTAGGGCAAATCTGCCTTGTGACATGAATCTCTGGATTCCAGTATAAAACTGACTGGTTCAAAGTTCCTTCCTTATAAAAGATTTTAAAAAGGGGTATTTTCTCAAATGAATGGCTTTCTCATAGGAATTTATCAAATGAAAAATGACTCCAGAACAACAGCAGCCTGATTCAGGCAGATCTTTTAAAAGTTGTTTTTTGGTCTATCCTTTTGGATTTGTTCTAATACAGCTATTATCCGCTGTTATATTAAATGTTTTAAAAAGGTAATACCATTAAAAAAGCTTTTTGTGACATGAACGTTATAGGATTGACCTTTCCCAGAATTATTAATGCAACTGTAACTAAAGTTACAAGGTCCCACTAATGCAGTGGTTCCCAACCTTCCTAATACCGCGACCCACGCCCCGCCCCCGCGCCCCCACCGTGACCCACCCTGCCGCTGCCATTTGGGTTCTTTTACCCTCTGCGCATGCGCAAGGCGTGCTGCGCATGCACAGACGGTAAAATAACCCAAATGGCGGCGGTGGGGGCGCGGGTTGTGGGGCGCGATATGGCCAGGCTTGTGGCAGTGGGGGGGGGAGCTGAGGATGCCGGGGTGACCCCTTGGAACTGGTCATTCGACCCCCAAAGGGGTCCCGACCCCCAGGTTGGGAACCGCTGGCATATGCGGATTGTGGAGCGCAAATGCGATAATGCATCGGAACAAGTGCCCGACAGCTCTAAGTTCAAACAGGTTTATACATGCAGAGTACTATTTTCGAGCGCGGCGGATTCCGCATGCGTGAGACGCCATGACTCAGGACTCAGCCTTCGGCGCGGGCGGCAGTCCCGCCTCGTGCCTCCTTTTCACCCCGTTCCCACACTCAAAGCACTCTGCTGTTTCGCTAGCAAGAAAGAGCATATGCCACATGAACCAAATGCGTTACTGTACTGTATTTTTTTATTATTACCAACAAAAAAAGGCATCCACTAAAATTTAGTGGATGCCTTTTTTACCCCTAAAGAATAGCGTTTTTACCCCCCTGGGGGTAATTACCCCCAGGTTGGGAACCGCTGCACTAATGGCTAAAACAGATTGCCAAAAGGAAATAGTTACTAGAAATGTGGAGGAAAATTCAGTCAACTCTCTTGATTCTGCCCCCAGGTTCTACCTGTTTTTCTCCTACAATAGCAGCCATAACTGTTATTAATATGGCCATTACCTGGATCACATGAAGTTTCCTGGAGCCTCTCAGAAGCCATAAAAAGAACAGCACATTCCTGACCTTGTTTGCTTCTGTAATTCCAGACTATCAAGGATATTATTGAATTTGACTATGAATATAAAACCTGTCATGATCAGTAAATCAACTGGTATTTTCTATTGGCACCAACAGGCACATATGAAACAATATTAGGATATTCCTTTCTCTTTTTCAATTTGAGTTCCATTCTTTGTTTTTCAGTCATCATCTAGGGCAGGGGTCACCAACCTTTCGGACCTCAGGGACCACTAAATTCATAATTTTAAATCCTGTGGACCACTAATATGATCTGCCTAATGACCGGATGGGTGGGCGTGGCTAGGTGGTCATGTGACTGGGTGGGCGTGGCCAACTCAATGTCACTCATGTCAAGGGGCACCTCGCCAGCCTCTACTCGCCTCTCCCCTCCCAGCCACTCCTCCCCTCCCTGCCCGGGCTCCTTAGGGCCCCAACAGAAAGCAGTTGTTGGAGCTAAGCAGCCACCACAAGAAAGAGTTGGCAAAACAGCTGGCTCAGTTCAAATTGGATCTGACCGAGAAGGAGGATCAGCAGAGGCACCTCACTGAGGACTATGAGCACAGGCTTTCCAAGCAGAAGGAAGACCTGTGGGAGTGCAAGGCCAGGTACCGGCGCCTGGAGGCTCAGGGGGCTGAGATGGTCAGCCAGTTCTAGGCCATGATGCTGTCTCACTGGAACAAGGCCCTCTGGATCTTCGTCACCAGCGGCACTTCCCTCCAGCCTTCACCCAAAGCCCCGCACCAGGAGGCTGAAGCAGACCCCAAGTCGGAATTTCTTCCCCCCCCTCCGACCCACACAAAAAGACCCCGAAGGGGGAGACTCTCTGCAGCAACACAAATGTTCATTGCATGTATCTGGCCCAGGGGCCATAGTTTGAGGACCCCTGATTTAGTGCAATATAAAAAAATGCAAATAATTTTTATGCGAACCACCAAAATTTTCTCACGGACCACCAGTGGTCCACAGACCACTGATCTAGAGTAGTGACGGCTAACCTTTTCAGCACCGAGTGCTGAAACTGGAGCACACACACACACCAAAGCGCCAGCCCGGAATCCGGAAGAGAGCAGCTGGCATTCGCCATCACGAATCTAGGAAAAATGATTTGACTGATAGAGGAATACATGTGAATAAATAGGATACATGCAAGCAAATATAGTAGGCCACAGTCATGGAATGGAACAAAATGGGAGATGGTATAATTTCAACATTAAAATAGAAATTTTTCTCTTACATTTGAACTGATTGTACGGATAGAATGAACTCCTAGCATATGTGCAGGAAGAAGATTTTTTTCCTATTTCTACTGAATTCATTTCTATAAATGATGCTTGAGCCCTGAATAAAAGATTGCCTTTTTAATGCAGCCTAATGGAATAGTTTCTAATGCACCAAGGAACTGAATCTCCTATTTATTACTAGAGGAATGGCTGCCAATAGGCAAAAGGAGTATTTTAAATTAACATTTTAGACTCAGAGCCTATAAATATATGCTTATTCTCTTGTCAAAATGGCACAGGCCCACATAAGAATCTTCACTTTGCTGCCTTAAGGTAAGAAAGCAGCTTATTTAAGCATAGAAACCCATCATTTGTATTATATTCTGCAGGCTGGTCAAATATTTACCCGGATTTCATTTTTAAGCTGGGTTTTGCTATTCCTTTTGCCAATTTCATTAAAATCAGATTATAAACCCACCCAGTGCCAAATGCTCAACATCCCACTAGTAGTTCAACCTGTGCTTCATTTCAGAAATTATTGGACCTTTGTTTCTGCAATATACAACATAAATATTAATTGATATTTTAAATGGGATGCACTGTGTTTTTTTAAATACATCACTTCTCAAAGATAACCTTTTCAATTAAAATGCAGAGCTCTGGAAATTATTAACATTTCATCAGCCTCGTTGCTCAGCATGGATTATTACTCTAGTTTATAATATTTTGGGGATTTATATTACTGGTCAGAAAATGAATTCTGTCTTATATTCTTTTTATTGTATTTATGTTACAACATATGTTAAACTTCACAACTGAATTTCTTTATTCTTGCCTGCATTCTTTATAGAATAGGATTCCCAATATCACACGGGTTTTCCCAATATCACATGAGTTCAGGTCCCGCCTTAGCCATGAAAGCCAGTTGGGTGACCTTGAGCTAGTCTGTCTCTCTCAGTCCAACCCACCTCACAGGGTTGTTGTTGTGGGGAAAATAGGAGGAGAAAGATGTGTTAGATATGTTCGCTGCCCTGAGTTATTTGTAAAAATAATAAAGGTGAGCTACAAATAAATAAAATATAATACTCATCACATGAAGTAACAATATGAGAATCCATAGGGCCAATCCACCAAGCAATAGGGCTATGTGTTGAACAGGTAGTCCTTGAGATATGACCATAATGGAGCCTGTCCATTACATTGCATGTCACAGCAGTAATGTTATCAAAGTTCCGAATGACGAACCCAACCAAAGCAAGCATGATCGAGACAATTCAATCTCTCTATGCAAAACTTTATTGAGTACATTATTTCAGCACATTTGAAGGCAAAACCAGATCTGGATCTTTCCCGTGCTAACCCCTATAAGTTAAAGTTCAGATTCTACCTCACCCCCAATTAGTTCAGATCACGTTGTCCAATATGGTCTCTGGATATTGTTATGGGAAAATCTTTTTGGCTTCGGTAAACACCTGCCGAAATGCCCTTGGTTCTCATGCCAACATCTTGATGTCTGGGCCATGTTCTATCTCCCTCTCCCCCCCCCCAGTTCATTGGCAAGCTGAGATGCGATAATAATTGCAACAGCAAAAAGTCTTTCAAAGACTTGACAAATGTATCACCTAACGACACTCCCCATCATCCCTGCTGTCCCCAGGCCTTAAGCTTGATTCCCACTGCCCATGCCCAACACCCTTCTCCTCCCTTAAACTTTTTAAAACTCCAAGGCCTTCCAGGGTGTGACAGCATGACACGATTCTGAAAGCGGTTGGCATTTTGTCTTACCCACAAAATGGCAGCCGCATTTGGGTCGCTACCACACAGCCCAGGGACAAACTGCTTCATTTTGCTGCCTTAACAAACTCTGCACATTCATTTTGCTACCTTAACAAACTCTGCAGCATTCAAAAGCATTCTCAGGCAGCAGAATGAAGCAGCTTGTCTGGCAACCACACGTTTGTGGGAATGGACAAAATGGCATCCACATTCAGGTTGCTGCTACAAGGCCTGGAGACAAACTGCATTTGTTCTGCTGCCTTAACAAGGTCTGCATAGTGCTGGAGAAGCTCTCTACATATCTCTCTTCAGATTTCAAAAGTTTCTGCAGCACTGGGGTGACCTCTATAAGGTAGCAAAACAAAGCAGTTTGTCTGGTGGCCACCATTTTCCCCCGCCTACAAATGAGCGGGAACAAAATGGCAGCCATGTTTGGATTACCAACATGTGGCCCAGGGACTAATGTCTGCCCTCCTTCCATAACCTGAAGTCTGGAGAGCTTCAGAAGGTAATTGTGGGACACAATGGGCATGTGAGGAGAAGGCCCAAGCTCCGCAGGGTCCCAGCAGGATGGGATAGAGAGAGAGAGAAGCTGGCGGGCACTGCAGCAACCCTGTGGTGGGTCATAAGGACGAACGACTACAGGCCTGCTGTGGCTGTCATAACTTTGAAATGGGGTCATGAGTAGCTTTTGGAGGGTGGTATTTATTGTGTCGTGAAGGGAAAAGACGAGACGTGAGGAACTCTAACCGTAACGTTTATTTAACAGAGGAACACAACTGACAGGAGGCAGCTTCTGTCTTACAGCTCTCTATTTATACCCCCTGAACTACAAGCATCCACCAATCACAGTGCCTGTATTTCCCGCTCCTTTGGGAGCCTCCTAGTGGTGCTCTCGGACATTACACCCCTTCCCCCTAAGTTGGAGCATGAGTAATCCGCTAGGTACGCCGGACGCCTTCTAATACGACTAGACCTTCTCAGCTCTCTTAGGACTCCGGTAGGGCAACCCTCCGGCCCCCCGCTGACAGGTGGCTGGTCCAGATCCATCGCTGGGGCTAGCGTGTGCTCCCCGTCGTTCCCAGTGTCAGAATCAGGTAAGTTTGCGGCATGGGACTGACTCCCTGGTTGTGGTACAGACTCTTTGGCATGACTCCCTTCCTCCTCAGGTGGGTCATTGTCAGTGACAGGTACGGGGCTGGAGTCAGCCAATTCCCCCCAACGGGACCGAATTTGGTCGAGGTGGCGGTGCCACTCCTGGCCATTCTCTAACAAGATTCTATATGAGCAGGGCCCGCAAATAGCCACGACCACCCCGGGGACCCATAGAGGACTACCTGAGTAATTACGGGCATACACTGGGCTCCCAATCTGGAACGAACGACCTGGTCGGGCAGAATCGAGAGGTTTTTCCGTTGAGTATTGGGGATGCAGGTGGTCAAGTGTGGTTCGTAGCCGCCTGCCCATGAGCAATTCTGCGGGCGTCTTATTGGTGGCTACACACGGGGTGGTGTGCTGTGTGAGGAGCAATTCTGCTATTTTCGTTTGCCAATCCCCTGGGCCTAACTTTGTGAGGGTCTCCTTTGTTGTGCGGACCATGCGTTCGGCCATCCCGTTTCCCGCTGGGTGCCATGGCGCAATCAACCCATGTCTGATTCCTAAACCCGCCAGATAACCCTCAAACCTTGTGGATGTTAATTGAGGACCATTATCCGAGATTAATACATCTGGATAACCATGCGTCGCAAATAACGACTCCAAACATCTAATTAATGCATCTGAGGTGGTGGTGGACATTAAACGGACCTCCAGCCATTTGGAGAATGCATCAACTACCACTAAGAACATTTGGCCCCTAACCGGGCCCGCAAAATCCACGTGAATACGTGACCACGGGCTAGCAGGAGTTTCCCACTTCTGCGGTGTGGCCTTTGGTGGGGCTGCACGGTTTTCCTGGCAAGGGGAGCAAATGGATACTCGGTGTTCTATGTCCCTGTCAAGCCCCGGCCACCAGACATATCCCCTGGCCAAAGCCTTCATACGGACGATGCCGGGGTGACCCCGATGCAAAAGATCCAGGGTCTGTCTCCTAAATTGTTGTGGAATTATCACCCGCTCCCCCCACAATAAACATCCCCGCATCACAGAAAGTTCAAATCGGCGCGCTATGAATGGTGCAAACTCAACAGCCACTGTGTCCACAGGCCACCCCCTCAAAACCCAAGTCATGACTTTAGACAAAAGATTATCACGTGCCGTGGCCAGGGCGATGTCAGCAGCGGAGATCTGTAGGTTGATGTTGCTGATGTGCAGTACTGTTGATGCTGGGGCTGGATCTTCAAGTAAAATAGGTAGGGGGCAGCGACTGAGGGCATCGGCATGGGAGATGTGGCGTCCAGGTCGGTAGATCAACCTGTAGTCATAGTTGGCGAGGAACACGGTCCATCGAGTCATTCTAGGCGAAAGAATCTGAGGAGTAGGACGGTTGCCAGCTAATAACCCCAGGAGTGGCTGATGGTCAGTTACGAGATCAAAGGTACGGCCATAAATGTAATGATGGAATCTGCGCACCCCCGCTATCAGCGCTAAAGCTTCTTTATCAATTTGGCCGTAATTACGCTCAGGGCCAGCTAGGGTGCGGGAAAAAAAAGCAATGGGGGCCTCCTCCCCATTAGGTAAGCGATGGCTAAGTACAGCCCCCACCCCGTAGGGAGATGCATCGCATGCAAGGACTAGCGGTAAGTTAGTACTGTATTGTGCTAAAACTGTATTCGATGTGAGGAGACGCTTGACTGCAGTGAATGCCTGTGCCTCCCTGGCCCCCCAATGCCACGGGGACCGGGCGTCCAGTAGTCTATGCAATGGTTCCGCTACAGTTGCTTTGTGTGGCAGGAAAATCGCATAAAAATTTAAAAGGCCGAGGAATGCCTGCAGTTCCATTCTAGATGTTGGAGCAGGGGCTTCCACTATAGCTTTGATTTTATTAGCTGTGGGGTGGATCCCCTTAGAATCAACTAAGAACCCTAGAAACTCAACACTGTGTGTTGCAAAAACGCATTTGTTCTGTTTGACTCTCAAGCCAACTGACTGAAATTTGGACAGTACTGCTCGCACTCGCGACAGCAATTCAGATCGGGATGAAGCGGTGACCAAAACATCATCAAAGTATGGCACCGTCCCTGGAATTCCATGCAAAAGACGTTCCATGAGACTTTGGAAGATCCCAGGGGCGGTGCAAATACCGAATTGCAGGCGGCGGCAGCGGAAGGCGCCCCTGTGAGTAATGATGGTCTGAGCCTCTGCAGCTAAATTGTCCACAGGCAGTTGTTGGTACGCCTGTGACAAGTCTAACTTTGCGAAAATGTTTCCCCCCCCCAAGGAGTGAAGCAGATGGTGGACGATGGGTACTGGGTAAGCATGGGACTGCAGAGAGCGGTTCACAGTGCACTTGTAGTCTGCGCACAATCTAATAGACCCGTCAGGCTTGACCGGTGTGACGATAGGTGTTTCCCATCGTGCCTGATCTACAGGTTCTAATATTCCTTGCTGCAAAAGGCGGTCTATCTCGGCATCCACCTTGGGCAATAGCGCTAAGGGGACTCTCCTCGGCTTGAGGCGGATTGGGGCTACAAGTGGATCAAGGCTGAATGATACGGGGGTGCCCGTGTACTTTCCCAATTTGCCATCAAAAACCGTCGGGAACTCTGCGGCCATCATTGCTCCTACGTCCTCCCCCTTGACAGCATTAATGCCCTCCAATGTGAGGCCGAGGGCAGGGAACCAATCTAATCCCAAAAGGCTTGTGAAGGGACCATCCACTATAACAAGGGGTAATTTGCCTGAAAATGTTTTAAATTGAACGGGGAACTTTCCCTTGCCTATTATAGGAATGGTAGACCCCTGGTAGTCTCTAAGGAATAGTGGGCAGGGCTCAAGGCGCTTCTTTGATGCTCTCGGGAAAATGCGCTTTAACGTGCTCCACGACACGATGGACAGAGCGGAACCTGTGTCCACTTCCATAGGGCATGGCTTATTGCCGAGCAATACAGTTACAGTAAATTTCTCACTTGGGGACAGCTGGTTTTGTTTGATGATGCTAGAGCTGATGTCGGTTGAGCGATAGATTGCGTAGCAGCCCCCTCTTCTCGCTTGGGGCCCCCATGGCTGTCTTCGTTGTTTGGCTGGTGCTGTCTCTCGATATGTAGGAGTCGTTGGGGGCCCTCCGGAACGGCAAACCCTCGCGAGGTGACCCCTGCGGCCACATCGTCGGCAAATTGCGTCTTGAAATTTACATTGGGCTCTTAGGTGATCCCCCCCGCAACCCCTGCAAGGTGAACGGGATGGGGGGGGGCAATTCCTCGGACTAGCATCCTTCTGGTTCTCAGCTATGCGGCATACTTCATCGTCAATGGCTAAAGCCCGCTCAAGGTCTTCAGGTAGGCTTCCTATAGCGTTAGTAGCCGAGGTGTGTGTGGCAGGTGCGGTAGCGCCTGTGTCCTCCATTTCAGCGAGGGACTGGTTTGACATCTCCGCCGCACGCGCCTCAGCGAGGGCAACTGAGAACATGAGCCCATGCATGGCAAGGAGACGTCTCTTCAGTCGGCTGTCACGCACCCCAAAAACAAGCCTGTCTAGGAGGTAATCCTCCAAATTCTGGAACTCGCAATAGAGAGAGGCTCTACGGAGTGCAGCCACAAACTGATTCACCGTTTCCCCCTCCTTCTGATTCCTGTGATAAAAGGCATAACGCCTTGCACATCTTGATGGAGGGGGGGCATAGTGGTCCTTCAGCTTCTCCATGAACTCCTCCCATGGAATGCTATGAATGGAGCGTGGGGCGAAGAGGGCTTGGGCTGTTTCAAACATTTCTGTCCCGCAAAAGCCCAAAAAGTAAGCCCTTTTTCTATCTCCAGACAGCCCTGTGAATTCATTAGCAATGAGGAAACATTCGAATCGGGCTACATAGGATGCCCATGTCTCCCTAGGCGGATTAAATGGGGCAAACGTATGCTGCGTGGCCATTCTTCCTGTGGTGATTATTAAGTCTTTTACTGACAGGCACTCGCCTCACCTTCAGTCCGCTGCAGCCTTTCCTGAGTGGAGTGGCGTTCTACCTTCCTCGTCGCCAGTATTGTGTCGTGAAGGGAAAAGACGAGACGTGAGGAACTCTAACCGTAACGTTTATTTAACAGAGGAACACAACTGACAGGAGGCAGCTTCTGTCTTACAGCTCTCTATTTATACCCCCTGAACTACAAGCATCCACCAATCACAGTGCCTGTATTTCCCGCTCCTTTGGGAGCCTCCTAGTGGTGCTCTCGGACATTACAGTATTTATAATTTTGAACATTTGTTAAATGGCTTCTTGGACCTTGAGAATTACCTGTAGTCCATTTTAGTAACACTCATATACTGTAGTTCAAATTCACCACCTTTTCCAGTAAAGTTGACATTCTTTTAGGAAGCAATTTGCTTGCAATTTCTACTCCTATAAATCCACTGAATTCAAGTATGTGCCAACCATGCCAGATTGAAGGCTGGACCAGTTAGTTAATAGCCTTACCAAAAGGAAGCAGAGGACCTGACTGCTTTGCCTCACAGAAATTCCTTCATGGCTGGGTTAACAGAATATGTTAAATTTGGGTTGACAAATACAGTTTCTGTTCATAGGACTTATTCTATAGTAACAAAGAAGGCATATTAGGGTCTAAGATGGTGGTCTGGTTCACACAACACGTTTTTGACGAAGATTATCTTTTTTTACAATACGTTGAACTGTTTCAAAATTACTGTGGGAAATTTCCATATTTATTTGCACCCAGCATGCTTTTGATCAATCCCTTTATCCAGACCAGAGCAAGCACACAACTCACCCAGCTCAGCTAGCAGAAAATATATATTTATAAAACATCGGCTAGCAACCGAAAAGAGTTAATTGGAAAAAGCAGGACAACAACCAGAAAAGGATTGAACAACAGGCAAGAGATAAAAAGGGATGGGAGCTTAGTAAGAATATCCTGCATTATCTCAATCTTACACCAAAAGTACAGAAATTTTCAGAGTTGCTGGAAACAGGCTTGTGGATAATTAGCATGGACAGTTCCAAAGGGAAGATATTTTGATTATTCTAGCTTTAACTCTCTTGTGCCATAACAGCAGGAGAATAGATACAAAATAGGACACCAGGTGATCCCATCTCTGTTCCACACCATGAATGAAACAATATGAAGAATGAGGATGCTCCGAAGGAAAAAAATATTTCCAAAACCTTCATGTTGTGGAGGCTATACTGAGGACCAAACAGCAACTACTGCAACAGATTTCAGCAAGAAGATGGTATTTTTTACAGTAAGTTGTCCGTACTGTAACCAATCTATAGGAACTAGGCAAACACCACTGATATCATCATTGTCTACAATCTGAAGCTGCTCCCATGTTATAGGGCAAGGTTGAGTTTCCAGGATATCAAGAATTATATGGAAATACCGGTCTGGCTATCTACCCTAGAAGCGTTGGTACATCCAAAACTCATCAACTGGGGAAAAATTGTCTCATACAAAAATATACTAAACGAAAAAGAGGAATTTAAAACTAGACTAGAACTAGTCCCTCGGGAGTAGGGCGGCATATAAGAACCAAGAAATAAATAAATAAATAAATAAATTAAAAGAACAAGGGGTGGAATTGGAGTGGTGCTCATACCTACAAATTCAATCATGTTATGCGAAAGATGTGAAAATGTGGGATATTAATAGAGAATTAACGACACTAGATAAACTTTTATTGGGGACAGATGAGAAATTGATAAAGGTAATTTATAAATATTTACTAGAGTATAAAATGGAGGAAGAACAAGTCAAAGAGACAATGGTGGTATGGGCCAAAAATTTTGGGTATAATATTGAATTGGAAAAGTGGCAAAAATTGTGGGAAAGAAATAGGAAATTAATGCTGGCCATATCATACAAGGAGAATTTATACAAAATGTTTTATAGATGTCATCTTCCTCTGGCAAGATTGGCCAAAATGTTTAATAATATATCTCCGAAGTGTTGGAAATGCAATCAAATACCAGGCACGTATTACCACATGTGGTGGACATGCAAAAAAGCAAAGGAATATTGGCAACAGATTCAGATGTGGTCAGAAAAAATAGTTGGACAAAGATTAGAATTTAAACCAGAATTATTTTTATTAGGAATCATAACAGAGGGCCATTGTAAAGGGTCAACATATTTAATACTACACATTATAACAGCAGCGAGAATAGTATATGCCCAACAGTGGAAAAGTGAAAATATACTTTTAGAAAGGGAGATAATAAAGAAAATATTGGTTTGCGCAGAAATGGATAGAACTAAAAAATAAAGGAGAGACAGAATATCATGATATATGGAATAGGTTTTACCAATGGTTGGAACTGAGAGGTGGGAGTTGGAACAGGAAATAATTAGGATTTGTTGACTTGAAATGTGATGTAATATATGTAAATATAAATGAGTATATTGGGCAGAATAATTGTATATAATCAGTAATGTATGATGAGTATATTTGATATCTGTTTTATATGTTAGTGTGTATGGCGGAGATAAAGCCAGGATGGTCGCACTGTGTCCAATATTTTAATATGAAATGAATAAAAACTATTTTTTAAAAAAGACAGAAAGAGTAGCTAAGAGCATAAGATGAACCTGACTAGATGGTTCTAAATGGATCCAGCACATGAAGAACAAGACACCTGTCACGTTGGATCAACAAAAACAAAAAAAGGAGAAAATGAAAAATATTATTTAAATAAAATATTATTTAAAACATGAGATGTGCTATTTCGTCCGTTGCCCTAAATGTTCCTTGTTGCCCTAAATATTATTCAAACCAGATTCCTTTTGACATATTTAAAAAAAACCAGTTTCTAAATAAAGTTCTGTTATTTAAAGAAAAAAAAGACAGACTATAGGACTGAATCCTCTTAATCTGCCTATGTTTTATCTTCTCTCTCTCTCTTATACCACAGGGAGTTGGAGGAAGCCAACTTGAATCTGTTTTGAACACTTTCCTGGTCCCCTGGTCTTTAAAATTCTTTCTTCTACACCTACTGTTGTTCTAGTGGCTTCTCATGCCTTCTTTAATATACGACAGTGAGGAGGAAAAAGGATGGCCAAGGAGAAGGCTAAGGTGGAAAGGGGTGTTTGGGTCAGAAGGTTGATTAAAATTGTTTTATATAAATTGGGAGGATGGTTTTAATCTCAGTGATTAACTATGTATCACTAAGAGATCTCTCAGTCACTCTTCTGCCAGCTCTAAATTATTGAACTAATATGTAAGCAGGGTCAAATAACTGCTCAAGTCAATATAATTTAAATCAAGAATGTCCTTTTGAAATATAGACCATTGCATGCATTAATACACTGGAGGATTTGAGATGATCATAAACCACTTTAAAAATAAATAATGCCGATTTTGTTTGCTAAAGTTTCCATGAAACTCTATCCAGAGATTGTGAAGAATGTAAACATAAGTTTCTGCTCAGGCTAATCAAAGTGAAGCCGATGGAAACCATCTGCCCCACAAACGAGATTAGAAAGACAAGCTAACTCTTGCCCGCTCCAAATCTAAAGGCACTTGGATACTTTATTTACAGTGCACATCACCCTGATTTTGAAAGAATTGAGATAAAGTGGAGAATTAAAAATATTATTAAATGGCTCGTAAGAACCTTGAAACTTTATCAAAGGAATTACTTGTAAAATTGTAAAAAGGGGTGGAATTTTGGAATGGTAGATATTCACTCACTATAATATGATTGGCTAAACAAGATTGCCTATAAGACAGAAAGAGAACTGCTGGATGTGGAGTTCAGTCCTACAGTGGAAGGATCATAGATTTGGTGGAAGCCCTAGAACAGTGGTGGCGAACCTTTTTAGGCTCGCGTGCCAAAAGGGGGGGGCGCTCGCTCGCATGCCCACACCCATTTCCTCCCCCCCACGCATGCGCACAACACCCCCCCATGCTGCCCCCTGCGCATGCGCACACACCCCCACCCCCGCGCAAAGGCTTACCGGAGCCTGGGACAACGAAACCGGCAAACTGGAAGTGCGAAAAAAACGCACTTCCCGTTTGCCGGTGTGCTGTTTTTTGCACTCCGGAGGGTTCAGGGAAGCTCCCTGAAGCTCCGGAATGCAAAAAACTACAAAACGGACAAACCGGAAGTGCGAAAAAGTGCACTTCCGGTTTGTCCGTTTTGTAGTTTTTTGCATTCCGGAGCTTCAGGGAGCTTCCCTGAACCCTCCGGAGTGCAAAAAACAGAACACCGGCAAACCGGAAGTGCGTTTTTCCGCACTTCCGGTTTGCCGGTGGGAACCCTCGCGTGCCGGCCGCTATGGCTCCGCGTGCCACCTGTGGCACGCGTGCCATAGGTTCGCCACCACGGCCCTAGAAATTCAAGAGATGGCATTGCTGTAAAATATTTACCAACAGAACATTCCAGCTGTTAGAGTTAAAGCCCAGAATTGCTTTGGATAGTGAGATGGACAACATAGAAATTTAATAAATAAATAAATCCAGGAAAATAACTTGGGTCCTAAGATCTTATAGGAAGAAACTCTTAGGGAATAATGCTCAGCTTATAAAAAGTTTACATTGCAAAAGAAATAAATATACTGAATTTACAGATCCACTTTACTTTTATAGAACATTACAGCACCTGAAGCTATTTTAATATTATTACAAATGAGTGTTTTTCTACCAGTATCCGCTGGAGTCATCGTTCCATGAGCAACTTGATGTGGTTCTGTGACAGACTAAAAACAAAATAATTGAAATATCCATTATATAACAGCATATGCTATTGTATTATATAATGCTGATAAAAATGTATAGCTCCCTCCCTTGTCCAGTAATTTTAATTACTCCTGTGATTATGAGGTTAATCTGCTTTTCTTTTAGGAAAGCAGATCAGGAACTGGTTTTAGGGGATCAATTGCCAGAAACCTCTAAGAAGGTTGCAGTAATACAGCCTTTAGCAATCTTGTGATACTTCTCTATTGATTGGGGGATGGATTTTTCATGTAATTTTATGCTTTATATTTATGATACCTGTTGTATTTCTTTTTTATGAGTGGTTTTGGATTGTAATTAAATACTCCCCTACAATCTGCAGTAGGAATATTGTAACATCACTAAGTGAGAACATAATTCATATAACCAAACCAGGGGTGGGTTCCACTTACCTTCGCCACCGGTTCGCATCGCGACTTTTCCCTGCACGCGTCCCCTCATGTGATTTGGCTTTTGCGCATGCTCAGAAGCAAGAATGAGCCCGAAACCCAGCTGAGGAGCTCAATGCTCATCAATCTGTGCTTCGGGCGAAGAAATAAAGGTCAGGCGGGTGGGAGGGCTCTTTTTCAAGCTGCGGAAGGGGAATAATTCGCACAAAATCAAAAAAAAGATGGCGGCGTGCACCAGGGGCGGGTTCCTAATTTTTTTACTACCTCTCTGGGGGCGTGGCTTATTTTGCAAGTGTGGCTTGCCAGCCATGTGACTGGGTGGGCGTGGGCCTCGGGAGCTTGGCAGTGGCTGGAGAAGCGGGGGGGGGGTACATTGCCCACCTGCAATGCAGCCCCCCGCAGCGGGAGCAGCAAGACCACGGCAGCAGTTCTTCTAGGAGGCTCCGTCCGGCCTGAATGCTTCTCCCCATTCGATGATCCTAGGCTCCTGCCACCCATTCCCCCTCCCCTCAGCAGCTCGAGAAGCCTCGAACGTGCGAGAATGCCTGGGATCATCACCGCGTGTTCGTGGCTTCTCGGACTGCTGAAAGGAGGGGAATGGAGATAGCTCCTGCTGCCCGTTCTTTCAGCGTCTCACGCGCTCCCTCAGCCATCCTCACCTGCTTGGACTCACTGTGGGGTAGGAAGGCAGCGCATGCGCAGTGCTGGAAGCTCGGCTTCTGGGCATGCGCAGAAGATTTTTTTTTAATTAAATTTTTTTTAAAAAATGGGGCCCCCAGGCACCGGCAACCGACCGCACCGGTACTGTGACGTCACCAGTGGGCCACTACCGGTGCTATAGAGTGGACTGCACTGGTAGGAACCCACCATTGGCGTACACGGACCGGCACCAACAGTGATGTCATCAGCAGGTCGCTACCGGTTTGGACAATCCAGTCCGAACCGGGAGGAACCCACCCCTGAACCAAACCTTACAAACGTTGCAGCATGGCATCTTATTTCTGATAAAATGCAGATGGGCAATCCAAAGGCAGAATGTTTTCCCTCCCAAGATTTTGGGGAGAATTGTGCAAGCTCCTTCATTTGCCATTTACAGCATGGAAGCAAAGAGAATGATGAAATGTAGATGTCAATTTGCTTGGCACCAAAGCTCTATTTATTTAACAGAGTTAAGATTTCATAAAGAAAGTAGGAAAATGAAACATGTTAAGATATATGGTGTTTTGGGTTCAGTTCCAAAAAGGTGCTTAGGAACACATAAATATAACATTTGTCTGCAACTTTTTAAAGTAGCTTTGGCTTTTCCCTTTAACTCTTGTGTGATCCTGGGAACCGATGCAGATCTTCTGTTGTGAATCCATGCTACAATCATGCTCCTATGCACGCTTGAGCCAGTTTTTAGGAATCACATCCAAAGCACTGCACAGGCACATGTGGTTTACTTAGATTGAAAAATAATTTTGCAATTCAGCAATCTACCTTTTAAAATTGCATCGTTTTCGTTTTGATTAATACATGATTTTGATGGTATAATGGTTTGTGGGTGTGTTATTATGCATACCATAAACATCTGTGCAGACAGTAACAGAGACAGGTGTTTCTAAATAATTTAAGTTAAAAAATATTGGGCAACAAAAGTTTCTATAAATTACAGCTTCTGCATCTTTTATTTCTTGGAAGGAGACATACATACAATGAATAATATCTATATTATATCTATCTATCTATCTATCTATCGATCGATCGATCGATCGATCGATCGATCGATCGATCGATCGATCGATCAATATATATATATAGTCTCCCTTTATTTTCATTTATCAGCAAAAAATCCTACATATATACATGTACAGCATGTACAGACCTTTCGGAGCTAGAATGATTTATGACTGCACTGACTGAAATGTTAGTGTTTGTTGCAGCAGTAGGTCTCACCTCTGATTTCTGTGCTCCCATTACCAGTGCAATACTGGGAAAGATCTCATTTAGGTTAGGGACTGGTCCATTTAAAGCAGTCTTTGTATCAAAAGAAAACTTTGCTAGTTCATTTAGGACAGCCTTTCTCACTGGATGTCCTCCAGATCAGTGGTGGGTTCCTACCGGTGCAGTGTGGAGCGCAGCTCCGGTAGGAGCCTGGCGATGATGTCATTTTCTGGCGCTTCTCCGCATCCTGAGCTGTCGGGAAAAAGCCCTCCCACCCGCCCTTGGGTGAATACTGACCTTTATTCTTCCTCCGAAGCAGCTTGTAAGGTCGTCCTAAGCATGCACGGAAGTGAAATCGCCCGATGGAATGCAAGTTCACTTCTGCGCATGCTTGTGATGTGCACCGGTAGCGAAAATAACCGGAACCCTCCAGATATATTGATTTCAATTCCTAGAGTTATTAGTCAATACTTTGTAGTCTACGGAATTCTGGCTGCTGAAAGAAGATAGGCTGAGAAAGCCTCTCATTTTGTTCATATTTCCCAGAGATTAAAATTCACTAAAAATACTTTTCTAATTAAATATGCATATAATCATTTACATGCTGACTCAGGAGGTAGGCCTCATTGAAATCAATGGTATGTTTTTTTTAATATTACTAGTTGAAAAAATTGTATCTCTTTCAAAAACAATTTGAATTCCATCTAAACACAGATCCTCTCTGCTAATCATTAAAATAGCTGCTACTTTTCCTAGGCTTCTATGAAACCAGAAGAAAAAGGTGATGCCGCTTTAAGAGTTGCAGTTAATGAATGAATTTCTAAAAGTAGTGGCACTTTTTTCTTAGTCACAAAATAAGGATTTTAAGAGAAAGATTTATTATCTTTTATCCATTCCAGGTTTTCAGAGAGAAACAGACTTAAACATCCAAATAAACCAGGTACATTTTGACTGCATATAATGGTGGTTGCTGTTATATAGGTAGTCCTCAATTTACAACTGTGATTGAGCTTGCAATTTCAGTTACAGTATAAGTCGTGATGGTCGTTAACCAGGTCAACATGTGACCATACCTGAATATATGACCTTTTTTGTGATGGTTGTTAAGCAAATGTGGCAGCTGTTAAGTGAACACCATGGTCATTAAGCAAACCATTGTTTGCTATGGGGTGTTTTTTTTACTGGAAACCTGAAGTAAATGCTGGTTTACAGCAAAACATCAAAAATTGTAGTCATATGGCCATAAATGTGGGTCAGATGCCGAGTACCAAAATGTGGTCACATGACAGACGGGGCAGGGCCCCCAGTCCCTGGAATTCCATATCTGTTTTTACTGCTTACAAAATACACCTTTATCATCCTGCAACTCATTATTTTCTCTGTGTGGGGAATAGAAAGCTAAACTTGAGGACTGATGCTGGATTTTACAAAATTAAAACATTTTATAAAAATAGCTGTGTTTATACTGTGCCAAGGAATAAATTTCTTTGCTTTGCTATTGATCCTACTCTTAACATTTTGTAATTTTATAAAGCAATGAACTCTTCTTGTTCTTCCTGGGTTGGCAACAGTGGTGGGTTCCTACCGGTGCGGTCCACTCAGTGTTTCCCAACCTTGGCAACTTGAAGATGTCTGGACTTCAACTCCCAGAATTCCCCAGCCAGCAAAGCTGGGGTCCACTCTATCGCACCTGTAGCTGCGGGCTGGTGACATCATCAAGAGGCTACCGACCCGGTGCGGTCGGTTACTGGTGCCTAGGAGCCGCCATCTTTTTTTGTGAATTTTTCGGTGATTTTTTTTTCTTCTGCGCATGCATGGAAGCAAAATTGTGCCGAAATATTGCAAGGGGACACACGCGCGAGAGAGATTTCAGTGAGATTTTGCTTCTGCGCATGTGTGAAAGCAAAAAATCACTGAAATCGTGCACGTGTGCGCATCCCCTGACAAGATTTTGGTGCAATTTTGCTTCCGCGCATGCGCAGAAGCAAAATTGCATGAGAGGGCACATGTGCATAGCATGCACGTGCACGCGCATGAAACCTGGTGATGTGCGTGCAGCACACCGGTAGCAAGGTAAGTGAGCAACCCGCCCCTGGTTGGCAACACCTTCGGGCAACGGAATTTTATTTCCATGCTATTGTCAATCTCTGGTCCTTAGAAGTCTTGTTAACCTGTTTAAGACCAATCTGGCTGTAAATCTTCCTGGAAAAGGCATTTCCAAACTTAATAGACTTCTTCCAACAGAATCTCTTTGAAAACAAAGGAGTAACTGGATCTGTTCAATGACTTGCTTTTCTTTCATACTCCTTAGTGTACAAAGATATAATTTTGGATATAGAACCTACTCTCCCTTTTTCTGAGAAGTATCGAGAACTCTACTATTGATTTTTTTAAATTAAAGCAAGAAGTTATCAGAAGACCCTGATATAAGAAGTTCAATTTTTAGTGCAATAATTTGACCTAGCGTATTAAAACGGCTTTGTTCCAACGTTTTATATATTTGTTTATCCTGTTTTATGCTGGAGCATGTTATTAAATAATTCTCAGGGATTTATGTAATGTTTATACCAACTATTTTTAAAACTTACATTATCAAAAGCATTTCTAAGATAGTGGATATTTAAAAAACAGTTAAATCTGATAATTCTGGAACTTCTTTACAAATATTGAGTGTGAGGCATTGAATGTGAGGCATTTGTGAAGATGAAATTATATAGGAAAAAATACTTAACCAAACTGATTTGCAGAAAATATGCGCCTGCCACATTTTAATCTTGGTGTTGAACCTATTTCTCATCTTTTATCCTGATTGTAATTTTTAACCTTTTGCCCAGATAAAGGTACATTTGAGGGTGGGAGTTACTTCCCACAGTGGATTGCCAAAAATATTATTTTGAAGGATGGGAAAATACCTCTGCCTGAATGTTGGAAAAGAAATTTAATAAAAATAAATAATAAAATAACTTAGATTTAATTTTTTACATCTGATACTTCTTTGCATCTGATATGATGTTATCATGTGAAAATTCCAAATATCAAAATAAGAACATTTGTTCTGCTCTTAAACTGTTTTCCATAGAATTGTTGCATTTTTTTTCCAGATGCAAAGCTGACGTTAACTCTGGATGAAAGTTATCTATTTAGTGTCAGAAAATTAAAAGATGATATCCAAGGAGTTTTTCAGCTTTAGAAGTAGAATTTTTTTTTAGCCTTCACATCCTTTGGTTACTCAATTTATCTTTAGGATTTCAGATCTAGAACTAATAACAAAATTTAGGCTACTGAGATCTAAGTATAGCAGTTTGCAAATTATAGTTTGGAATAACTATCATTTCTCAGCTAGGATAGAGATCTTGCATTCTCTATAAAAGAGAGAGTTTCTCCTTTGAAATTTGCTGCTAACTCAAGAAATAAAATATCAGGGACAACTTACAGGGGAGCAATTGACTGAACTGTTGAATGTCTGGAAGGAGGTGGTGGAACTGGGGTGCAGAAAGCCTATGTATTCAAAGGATGTATGGCTGGAATAAGGGAGGGAAACAGCAGGAAGGAACAGGAAGGGCCCAAGACTTTTTGCCAAAAAATAATTGCTCAGTATGAATATTTGTAGGCATCTTTAGAACATCCTTATCACGAAGCTTTTGTATTCTGGACATTTTCAAGCCAGCAGCTGTCTGGCAGGCAGCTTTGCCAGTGAGACTTTAACGTGGATGTTTCTTACAAAGAAAAATACAGGCTGACCAGAAAGACTGGAATTTCAGCTTCCCCCTCCCCATTTCCTTGGATTTCTTCTCTCCCCCATTCCTGCTGCAACTCTTTTAAAGAAGACATTATTGGGTCAGTGCCTCATTTTACCCTTCCCAAGCCAGTGGCTTCTTTGGCTAGAGCAAGAAAAGAACACGGTTACTTGTAAGTACTATTTGTTTTTTGTTCTTTCTCTTTCTGATTCAGTTGCTTTGTCTAATAATTGAGTAGTGCAATGTCATATTTGCAGAATAACACAATGTCTTGTAAATGCTCAAGTTTCATAGAATGGAAGCTTTCTTAAACCATATGCATGAGAACAGTTTTTGGGATGAAAGTAAAAATCTAATGGTGACTGGGAGTAACAATATTGTAACAAAATGCCATTAAAGAAAGTTGTGGCATGCATCAATTATCTTGCCTTAGTAGTTTATGTTGTATAATGAAACTCAGGACACAACATGTCTTAAACTACTACATCTTGTCCTGACTGCTTCATTCTGCCTTTATAAAACTTGGAAAAAAGGAAGATTTGTCTTTTCCCACTGTTCTCGCCATGGGAGAAACTGAGAAGAAACATATTTTACACAATATGTTTAACCTGCTGAGCAGTGCAGTATCTCATGCTTTTTTATTAAACAAGATTGCAAATATTTTAGAGCCTTGTAGTATGTTTACTAGGAACTTGTAGTATATTTACTAGGAACAGTTTAACTTCCTAAGCAATTTAACATGCTTCAAATGACAGGGCAAATTTTGAATCCCAATCAAAAATATTTTTGCAACTTTTAAAATATTTTAATGAAGGAAAGATTCAGTAATGACTGGCAAAGAAATAGAATACATCTCATTGAATTGATTGGCTTATACAATTAGCATAAGGTTATAAAAGAAAAATAAATGGGGGTTATAAATTGAACAAATAAATAAAATTATGTTATATTTTTAAGATGCCAGCTAAATCCAAGGTTTTAGGGAATAGCTTCCTGCTCATTATTGAAATGAGCATGGTCTACAATCCAGCACATATGCTGCTTAATATATTAATGATTTTAATGAGATTTAGGTTGCAATCTTAAATTAGCTGATTAAAGAATAAATCTCATCAAACTCAGCAGGAGTCTGTCTTTTAACTTGCTTAGAACTGAATTGCCCAATATCCCAACTTGCAAAGGATTTCCCCCTTGGATTGTAAAAATTCCTTTGTCTGTCTGAAGACCATTTTCATCTATCATGCTGTTACCTTTTCATTCTTTATTTTCCAACAAATGTTTTCTTTTGTTCTGAAAGGATTTTTTTAAAACCTAGAAAGTTATAATATTTCTTTGGTATATTTAGTCAGCAATGAGATACACCTTGTAGAATTCATCTGTAGGAACTAGTAGTCTTCTGCTTAATCCCTTTTTCTTTGTAAAGTATTAAATAGCTTTCAGATTTGTGGTTCTGTTTTAACGTCCTCCTACACTCATAAAGAACACAGTAAATAAAGAAGAAGTTGTAAGATCAAGTTGTTTTTGTCTTTGGGGAAGACATTTGGAAACAATATTCAGTGTTCAGAATTCTTACAGAAGGAACATAGTGATAAAACATTTGGATAGTGTGATTTGCATTTTCTTCTGATGAGTGCCTTTCCAGAAAGATTAAATTAGTTTAATCTCTGCAAATTTATCTGCTTTTCCAACAGTCAGTAATTTTAAATCTTCAGTTTGATTGTCTTTTTCTGAGATGTGAGATTTTACATATCTCTTTGAATGTTAAAAGGAAAAAAAATCTACCTCCAACAGAGAAGTGAAATATGCATAGTTTTGCAGTTGCACTACCATAGTTAACAGGGTTCAAAAGAAAGTTGTTACTTGCTGCCCTGATATGAAATACGTTCATTGGAATCAAGCACCACATTTGTGTTTAAGTAAATAAACTTTTAAACAAGAAGGGTAACAAAGTGAGTATGTATACAACTAGCTCCCTGGTGTCTATGAAAGTTTTTTTTTAAATAAGAAAAAAGAAAAAGGACAAAGAAAAGGAGCATAAGCCAAAATTTTGGTGCCAGGTCTGTTTGTGCGACTCCCCCCCATTATATCCTTGGTTCTCAGGATTTGTGGGGAGCAGAGGGTAAGTGGCAGAATTGATGAATTCTGCATTGTGATCTTGTGATACAACTCAGCTCAAAAACTGCAAAAGGCTACTGGAAGTTTGTATCACAATGTCATGATGCATATTTCATCATTTTGCCACACTTCTAGCTAGGAATGGATGCCTCAGGTGGGTGGGTTTGGAGTTCCCTGAGCTTCAAGGATTTGGTTTTCAGCCCGAATATCTAATATCCAGTAGACTTGAAATTTTAGGCCTGGATAACCTTGAACTACGCCATCTACGTTCCGACCTAAGCTTAGTACACAAGATCATCTACCTTAATGTCCTACCTGTTAATTACTACTTTAATTTCAACCACAATAACAGTAGGGCTATCAATAGATACAAACTAAATGTATTCCGCTCTAATCTTGATTGCAGAAAATACGACTTCTGCAATAGAGTAGTAAATGTCTGGAACACTTTACCTGATCCTGAGCCGAGGTGGCGCAGTGGTTAAAAGCAGCACTGCAACCTTCAGCTGATTGCTAGTTCAGCAGTTCAGCTGTTCAAATCTCACCGGCTCAAGGTTGACTCAGCCTTCCATCCTTCCGAGGTGGGTAAAATGAGGACCCAGATTGTTGGGGGCAATATGCTGAACTCTGTAAACCGCTTAGAGAGGGCTGTAAAGCACTATGAAGCGGTATATAAGTCTAAGTGCTATTGCTATTGCTATTGTTAGTTTCTCTAACCCCCATATCTTTTACCTTAAACTGTCTACCGTGGACCTTACACGTTTCTTAAGAGGTCCCTAAGGGGGCATGCATAAGCGCACCAACGTGCCTACCGTCTCTGTCCTACTGTACCCATTTGTATGTACTTGTTTTATGTGTTTATGGCTATGTTTTGCTTCTTTATATCCATTTATTTGTGCCATTTTTTCCTGTTTCCTGTTTCCCTGCACTTGTTGACAAAAATAAATAAATAAATAAATAATAAATAATAAATAATAATAAATAAAAAATAAAAAAATAAAAAAATCTAAGTTCAAGTAAAAGTATTGACCGGACAGGTTTTATTTTCTCTATATGTAATGATCTGTGAGGATAACATTGGGAGACAGGAGAAGGATCCACAGCTAGACACTGGTCAGACAAAAGATATCTCAGCCCAAGGAATGAAGATAAGGAAGGCATGTCAGAAGGGACCCTCCCTAGTTCTGTAGGAAGTAAAGGCAAGGGGGGGAAGTGCTTTTAGACTTGCAAGATTTGGTTACTTATAACCCTACAATAAATTTAGCATTAATACTCATGGTTTTGATTTCCTGACTATCTCAGCAAGCTGACACTAAGGTAAAGAGGCATGGTAAAACAAATCTAACAGCTGGCTGTTAGAAATTCTCTTTTCACTTCCTATTAAACCCAATTTTAAGCTTTTATTTTTGACAGTAGGCATGTCTGCAAAGATTCAGTGGCCTGTTTGACAATGAGGGAGGGAGACTTCCAATGTTGTTGTTTTTAAACCTTCTTAATAAAATGCTTTGCTTAGATTACAATAGCAACAGTCCTGCCTGTGGCAGACTTTCAAAGGCTTCAAAAAAATTGGCTGAGAAGGTGAATTGCCACCTTTGTTTCTTTTGATTTTTAGATAAACATTCCCTGCTAAATGCAGGTAAGATAAGAGGATTGGTGTTTTTTTAAAAGAGAGTCTTGTATTTCAAAGAAAGCAAAACAACCTTTACCAAAGGCTTTGGAAGTCAAAGCGCCCACCCACCCGGGATGCTTCTGCGTGTGCAAACCGGTAGTAAAGGGTTTTAGAACCCACTACTGATGACTACATACGTTTTTGTCCATGATGATCAATCTCTAACATGGTTTTTTTCAGATCTTCCAACAATGCCATCATCATCACTGTAAAACTAAGTCAATTTAACCACCTTCTCTTTCCTTCCATCTTTCCCAGCATTAGAGCCTTCTCTAGAGAGCTAGGTCTTTGTATAATGGTCTAGAGCAGTGTTTCCCAAACTTTTGACATATGTGTACCCCTTCTATAATTTTCGTAACGCTGAGTACCCCTCATAAAAAACATATGCTTTAATAAAAATCAAAATAATGTATTTTATAAAAATAATCAAAATCAGTGGAACTTACTAAAGCACAATAACAGGCGCCCGGAACTAACTATTAAAGAAGTAAGTTGTCTCTGTAACGAAGTGCAGTATATTCACGCCGTGTCATGCCTCACAAGACTGTCTAACCGTTAGATAACACTGCAATTCTCCGGCGTTTAGACAGTTCAGCGGCTCAACATCAACTGTTAATGTTCCCGCAGTTTAAAAATGAGTCCTTCGGGAGTTGGGCGGCATATAAGAATAACAAAATAAATAAATAAATAAATAAATAAAAATGGCCGAACCCGAGCTGCGCGAAGGATGCGCAGAAGTTCCCGCCATAATGAGTTGCGATACGATGTACGATGGCCCCAGTTCCCATGTAAAAACTGCGACATGCGCCTATTTTTTCCTTGTTCTGTGGGCGCAGCTAAGCACGGTGCAGTGGATATTCCCACGTGATCCCCACCAAACTCCGGTGCAACACGTACCCCCACCAAACTCTTCCCGTACCCCTGGGGGTACGTGTACCACACTTTGGGAAACACTGCTCTAGAGTAGGATAAATCAATCCTAGTCATTTGTGCCTCACGTGAAAACTGGATTGATCTGTTTTCTCGGCTGTTTAGAGTATTCGCTGGACTTCAAAAGTGTCAATACCCTTCCTATCTAGATATATTGACTTTGTTATTAGATAGATATTAAAGTGTTTCAAAGTTTATTTTATTCTGCTGGAATTTTAAGATGCACACAGCTTGTAGGAGGACCAGCTGTAAACATGCTTTTTAAAAAATCTCTGTGGCACTCACCCTACCAAAAAAATTGTTTCAACAGGCAGAACACCTGCACCAAATAATGGCTGAGAAGATAGCTATTTTCTTAAAGAAAAATGAAATATGCATTTTTGTGGGGAAATAATAAGGCACCTTTTAGCTTCACTAGGTATAAAAAGTTAGAATTCTTATTTATTTTCTTACGGTTGCCAACAACAACATTTTTTTTCTTTGACTCCCCCACCCCCGCAATGCATAAGAAAGCTTATTTCTCTAAAATCATATTTTTTATGCAGAACTGCTCATGTGGCATTATAACAGATGATTATAAATCACCTCATGAAACTGAACACAAAATTTAAGTAATGCCCAGTTGCCAATTCATGGTTTTATAAGATGCTATGTGGAGTTCGTTTTTTTCTTACAATGAAAAAGGACTCTGTTTTAACTGAATATAAAACATCTGTGTGCCATCAGAGTACTTTGGCTCCTCATCATTATATAATTAAACATATCCCAAGGCTGCTGAAAAGGATCTACCTCAATTATCAAATCCTTTTTAGAAGCCTTGGGCTGTCTTTTAATTATATAATGATGAAATTCATGAAAAATACACTACTTATTTTTGCTACAGACTTAAAGAGTACAGTGAAAGATAAATCCATTTTCCAACCTTGTTCAATATACAAAACATATTTCTTGAAAATATTAATTCAAAATTGATTTACATATCCACATTCACTACCTCTGGACAGGAAAGGCCTAAATATGAGAGTCAGTTGCCACAGATAAATATAATCAATCAGCATCATGATCATTTTCTGCATTAGTTTTATACATTTATGATAATTTGCCTTACTCCTGTGGTTATCTGGGCAGACAATTGCTCCATCCATCTGTGATGCATGTAAAAGCTATAAAAACCATCACTTGATGAAGACCTATTGACATATCTTTTCACCTCTGTAATGGTAAACAACTGGGTGAATGACAGACATCATTAAATGCTTTCATACATTTTGTAGTGAGACAGGAGTCTGTAGGAAATATCAAGATGGCAACCACACTGCTCTGTGATCTGCCTGTTTTTTATATACATTTGGTGTATGTTACATTGAAAACAAAAAGAAATGGAGTTTCAATCACACTGTTGTGGCCCCCATCTTGACTCCCCCCCCCCCGATACTGTAAGGCCTTTCTCATTTGATGGGTTGACATTGGCTAGGCTTAGGAAGTGTTCACTGCAATTCATTCATTCATTCGTTCATTCATTCATTTGTTCATTCATTCATTCATTCATTCATTCATTCATCTTATATAGCTAGCAGGACATGAGGTATATGAGATACAAATGTTGGCATAACTTTTGTATCTCATGTATCTCATGTAAGTAGGACACAGGCATTTTCTATAGAGCTAGGCTTCTATGTTTGGTGGCGAACCTTAAATTCATTAAAGCACTGCTCCAGCCAATCATCTTGCTGGCTGGGGAATTCTGGGAGTTGAAGTCCACACAACTTCAGGTTGCCAAGGTTGAGAAACACTGATCTAGATATAAAAGAAGCAGAGATATGCTAGAACTATTTGCTGCGCTCCTCTAAAACTCTACTCTAAATCATTCTACTAGAAAAAGGTTGCTTCTTAAAATGGTATGAAATGAAAAACGGGTCAGATAGCTTTCATATTTTTATTTGTTTATTTAACAATTAAATTTTATTTATATGCCGCCCATCTCACCGATAAGGCGATTCTGGGTTGCTTACAAATGATAAAAAAGATAAATATGGAAACAGTTATAAAAAGTTATATAACAGCTAAGACTAAGGAAATGGATCGCATGAGGCAGTAGTGGGTTCTAAATGTTTTTGCTACTGGTTCGTGCGTGCACTCGTGCACGCGCCGCTTCTGCGCATGCACAGAAGCGTCCCGGGCAGGTGGGTGGAGCCTCCTGCCGCCGCTACCGGTTCGGAGAACCAGACCGAACCGGGAGCAACCCACCGCTGGCATTAGGGTGATATGCTCTTCTTATCCCATCAACCATCTCCAGCAAGGAGCAAGGAGCCATCAGACTCCCAAGCCACCTGGCAAAACCAGATTTTTGGGCTCCTCTGGAAGACCAGGAGGATGGGATCCGATCTCATGTCGGATGAAGCTCTTCTCCTCGACTCTACCAGTCAGAATTCCTTAGCAGATGGGGTTTGAAGTAAGCCCCCTCCACTGGAGGTGGTGGGGAAGGCTAGTCCCATTGGGACGATACAGCTCTTCAGATACCCTGGACTAGAGGTGGGTTCCTCCTGGTTCGCACCAGTTCTATAGAACCGGTAGCAAACCGCTGGTGATGTCACAGAGCCGGTTCTGTCGGTGCTGGTCCGTGGACGCTGCCATCTTTCTTTTGGAATTTTTTTTGGAATTTTTTGCTGATTTTTTCTTCTGTGCATGCACAGAAGCTGAGTTTCCGGCACTGCGCATGCGCCACCATCTTGTTTTTTTGGGGGGTTGGAATTTTCTGCAAATTTTTGGCACTACGCATGCGTGCTTGTGCAAAGTGCGTGCACCCGTGCAGCGCAGCCACGCGGCACGAGAGGAAGCGAACCAGTGGTGAGGTAGTTTAGAACCCACCCCTGTCCTGGACCCATGCCATAAAGTGCTTTAAATATTATTATATTCTATATCATATCATAAGTACTTTCCAGGTACTGTATGTCTTTGCATAATTTTTATTTGTATGTTGATTTGTATATGAGTTATTTTTATACTGATTATGAAAGCTTTCCAAAGATTTCTGAAGATATGTGATTTCACAGACATGACCAAATTTAATCAGCATTCAATGATGAAAAGTTTTACTGATCATTATGCTACTCTTTAAACATAATATTCCTGGAGATTATCATCTGCCCAACCGTCCGCCCGTCCATCCTGAGATTTAATAAATAACAGGTATAACATTAAGATAATCGTGCCATTACATTGGAAAGTAGATTCAAAAGATTAAATGAGAAAGGAGTATTAGTTATGTTCACCACATTGAATTATAAAAATAGGAAAGGTCCTATATAAATAAAACAATATTTAACACTTTCAGAAAATACTCATCCCATTGTGTGTGCATTTTTTTCTCTTTCCATTTAGATTTTGGAAAAAAATGTTCCCCATTCTGACGGTTGGAATTGATCCATATATTTATTAACCTGAGGATACTTTCAAAGATCTCCTGGTTTTGTTATGCAGGACATACCAGACGCTGTAACCTGGAACCATTGACTAAGTGTTGAAGCCTTTGTGGTGTTCAGTTTTTGGAAAGGATTAAGAAAACACCTCATTGCACAAGGTGTTTTTACTTTGGAAACACTATGGGAAACATTTGGGTTCTGTTGCTCTTTGCACTCAATCTGAAAACCACCTCCTCCACCTTTGTCAGCATCAACCAGGGACTAAAAGTGATGAGGGGTCAATCTGTCTTCCTGTCACAAAATGAGTTGCAGTTTTCCATCCCCAGAGAGAAGGATACATGTAAAATAGAAGTGGTAATGAATGAGCCCATCTCCCAGAGAGTTGGGAAGCTGACTCCACAGGTATGTGGATTTCAACTGTTAATTGTGTAGTGATTATTTGATGAGATAACGTTTATTGAAAGCTGTTGTTATTTGACAAGGTGGAATGCTGAGCTCTATCTGAGTTTCTGTCTGAGAATGACGTTTTACGGCTGATGAAAATGTATAAAAACTTGATTAATCTAAAAAGACGTTCTACTTACATAATGGGATGTATGGATGATCTTGGGAAACAAGAGAAAGATATGCTGCCTAGGAAATGATGAGATACACTTCAAGCTCTAAAGTTGTCCAATATGATCTTTGGGCATTCCAGATATAACACCATCCAACTTCATGTATGAATCCAACACGAGATTGAGAAAAAGCAGAAATTCCTTCTCCTGTCACCTAACATGGGAAAAATACAAATACATGTTAATTTTATCCCTATAAGTATGAGAGGACATTTTCAGGAATAGGAGAGTATGAAGAGTTATTGCCACTTTAATACAAATCAGTGGGGGGTTTGGGGGAGACAGTCTGATGGTATTTGCAGTCACTCAGGTTTGGGGACAGATGTATTGATCATTGAATCAAATTCTCATTCTCTCTCTCCCCTCCCCCCCCCACACTTTATAGTGAAATAAGGTTGGGATTTGGGGAGGAAGGTTGTGGAGATCACAACACTTCCTCGATTTAGGAGAAAAGGAAGAATGTAGGTAGGGGAGGAAGGGGAAAGAAGAAGAGGGAGGAGGGGATGAGGAGGAGGGAAAGATAGATGGAAGAAGGAGAAGAAGGAAGAGAGGAGAGAGGGGGGAAGAAAGTAGGAGAAGGGGAGAAGTCCAGTGGGAAGGGAGTGATTGAATTTGATATGCTAGGACAGATAAGCAATCTTAGTAATGATAGAAGTTAAAATACTTTATTTCAGAGGTGGGTTCCTGCCTGTTCCTGCTGGTACGGTTAATAGCTGTTGTTCGGCGCAGAGCTGAAGACGTTGCTGCCATTCGCGGCGCGGGAGCTTTCCCTGGGCGTTTTCCCCGCCCGCATGGACGCCACCAATTGCATTCTTTTGCCCTCTGCGCATGCGCAAATGCGGGTGGCGGGTCCATGCGGGTGGCGGCAACGCCTGGGGAAAGCCCCCGCGCCGCGAACAGCAGCAGCGTCTTCGGCTCTGCGCCGAACAACAGCTATTAACTGTACCGGCAGGAACCCACTATTGCTTTATTTGAATATTGAACATTGGATATATAACAAAAAAAAAATTTAATGTTCATTTTTTATAATACATTATGGTATATGTATGGATATTTATATGAAGAATGTTAAAAAAAATTCAAACAAACAAACAAAAACAACAACAACACCTCCTCAATTGCATACAAAAGCTCCATGGAATTTAGAACTGAGACTAAATTCAGAGCTCTCTATTCTACTCTAAGTACTGTAAATGAACATCACTTCGAAATTAAACTGTTTTGCAAACTTTAGAAAGAGTCCCACGTTTATCCAAATGCTCTTCTCAGAACTCTAATGGAGGGAAGGAAAAGGATTTCCAGGGGACCATATGCTGTTAAAACAAACAAATTGTACAAGGGATACACAGGAAAGCAAACACACTGAGCCACAGTGCTATAAATTTAAATCACATGTGGCCTTTTGTGATCTTTCAGCATTTATTTCTTCTGTACTTACCACACACACACACAAACTGCTATAAGCTCAAGATGCAAGCATAGTAATTATTGAGTTGTATTCATTGTAATGTGACCCCTGAGCAACAATTCAAAAACTCTAGCATAGATCCAATGCATTTTGTTAACAACTTACAATGAATTGCTCTGAGGAATTGAATTTGAATTAAACCAGAAGTATATCCCTTATTCACAAACTTCATGTTTAATAAATAATGGCACCTAGCAGGATGACATCCATTCACTTGCTCCCACATCCAGTCCTGTCCATACAATCCTGTTCTACTGTGAGTGGATTTATGTGCATATATCAGCGGTAGGATTCAATTTTTTTTACTACCGGTTCTGTGGGCGTGGCTTGGTGGGCATGGTGTGGCTTGGTGGGCGTGGCTTGGTGGGTGTAGCAGGGGAAGGATACTGTAAAATCTCCATTCCCTCCCCACTCCAGGGGAAGGTTACTGCAAAATCCCCATTTCCTCCTGATCAGCTGGGACTTGGGAGACAGAGAATAGATGGGGGCGGGGCCAGTCAGAGGTGGTATTTACCGGTTCGCCAAACTACTCAAAATTTCCTGCTACAGGTTCTCCAGAACTGGTCAGAACCTGCTGAATCCCACCTCTGGCATATATGCATTATTATCTGTTTTTATAGCTGTTTGTTCATTATTGCACCTTGCTCACATCTGTTGGACAAATAAGATGTGTGTGTGTATCAAACCTTATTCGCCCATCTCCCTCATAGAGTTGCTCCATCTAGGAGCTGTCGTTATATAAAGAGACATTATTGTAATTCTCAATGAGTCATCCAGATTATTATTTGTTGCATGTTTGACATGGTTAAAAAAAATACATGGACCATGTGCTGAATTGAAAAGGAAAGATACATATTGGGAGAATCATCATGTGTTGTTATTTACATTTGCCTACCTATTGCCATTGTTAAGGCCACACTTTCCTTACCAGGAAGTCTGTGTTTGAATACAGATAGTCCTTGACTTACAACCATGTATTTAGTGACTGTTTGAAGTTATAATGACACTGAAAACACACAAAACCATTGCAGCATCCCTATGGTCACATGATCAAAATTCAGATGTTTGGTAAGTGGCTCATATTTATGATGGTTGCAGTGTCCCAGGGTCATGTGATCAACTTTTGTGACTGTTATGTTCTGATTAGAGCTGGAGGTTTTCACTCAGGTCCAGCAATACTGAAGGGAACATGCTGGACCCTCATTGGTTATTTCAAAATGGTTTAGTTACAATTGTTACTGTCAGCTCCTATAAATAGGAGCCCTCTCTGAACGTGCTTTGCTGGTTGTACATCTATTACAATAAAGAGCTGTTTGTCAAAGTCGGTCTCCTGTGCTGAATCCACTATCCAACAGTGACCTTCTGACAAGCAAAGTCAACGGGGCAGCCAGAGTCATTTAACAACTGTGTAACTAACAACGGCACTGATTCACTTAACAACTGTGGCAAGAAAACTCACAAAATGGGGCAAAACTCACTTAGCAACTATTTCACTTAGCAACAGAAACTTTGGGCTCAGTTGTGGTCGTAAGTCAAGGACTGCCTGTATGTATGTTTCAGTTATTTATATTTTGATTTTGAGATTTTAATTTTCCCAAGGCAACTCAAAAACATATCACAATGACAACATTTGAATATAACCATTAAAGTCAAGCAATATCATATAATTACATTTATTTATATAAGAAAAAAATCTTACCCCAAAACAGATTAATTTAAAAAGAAGCTTTCTGACATGACATCATTTGAAGAAGAAAGGCCCCACTGGATCTCTGTGGGTATAACATTTTATAGCTGCACTGTCTTTCATGCTGTAATGCAAATAAATGTTACATTAAATATTAGTTCAGGATAAGACACCCCCCCCCCTCTCTCTCTCTCTCTCTCTCTGTGTGTGTGTGTGTGTGTGTGTGTGTAAGCAGACTTAGATATTAATGCCTTTCCCATTAAGTTTTTGGAAGCAGATGTCAACCAGGAAAGTTAATATTTATTTATCTCTAACATCCTAGTTGTCTTCATGGTCTCAGATACAGCCAAAGAAGCACTTGGGTTTTGACTGTACTAAACACTGACTATTTTGGATGACTTCAAAATAATATTGAATGAATGTGATTCAACGAGAATTGAAACTGAACACATCTGGTTGGCATCAGGGCGGTGAAGGCAATGCTAGAAATTGTTATTTTAACCAGCAAAAGCTGCATTGTGGAAGAGCCTTTCCTATGATCTCGCTTCTGTCATTAAAGTGAATAATGTGCTAGGGATGTGTGACAATTTAATTACATACTGTAATTGAAAAGTAGTTGAAGTGGAAATAAAAGCACAGGCAGACATTAATTAAGAAAAGATTTAGCTCTCCTTTGTTTTACTTGTTAAATATATAGACAATTATGGATGCCTGTTTGTATAAAAGGAAAACATATTAGGTAGCATAAAACAGATGTTTCTTTTTAACAAAGCAGATTGCGTCTATTTTATAATTGCTGTCTGTTTTTGATAACAGTCCTGTTGAGAAGAAAGCTTTCATTATTTATCTCCCTTGTTATCAATTAAGAGGAAGAAGCAGTGATGTCTTATGGAAAAAAAGTATAATTTATGAATATCATGACTATTATTCTCTGATGGATAAGCAAAAGCTGTACAGATGTATCTTTTTGCATTAGAAGAGGCTGCATTCTCAAAGCTAGGAGTGGTTTGAAACAGGAGGCTTTAATTGCATTTAATCTTTTCCCATCTATCTAAAGTCATTTTCACACATCAGCTTCCAATATGCTTTTTTTTTAAAAAAAACCCTAAAACTAATGTATGCTTATACTGAGTAAGGTGTATACATCTGGTTTCTTTCAATTATTTCCTGCATTAGCTTGAGGACACATATGTATTTCTGAATGCCATGCATAGGGGGAAAGGTATTGTTAATGGCTGGTTCTACCGTTGAGCAGGATAAAGTTTGTGGACTTGGAGGAGAAATTTTTGAGCACCTTTAATTGGTAGTAAAGAAGAGTTCAGTTTTAATTTTGATTAGGGACTTCAGTTTTTTTGTCTTAGGCAAACTTTTGAGAGTCATACTTGAGTGTGTGTGTATATTATATATATATATATAATAAAGTCTCCCTTTATTTTCATTTTTCAGCTTTCAGATTTCATTTATATATATATGTGTGTGTGTGTGTGTGTGTGTGTGTATGTGTATGTGTATATATATATATATATATATATATATATATATATATATATATATATATATATATATATATATATATATATATATATATATATATATATATATATATATATATATATATATATATATATATATATATATATATATATATATAAACAAACGTAAAACATTCCAGTGTAAGGCAACATCATTTTTAGGGCAACTCTTGTAATATACAGGTACTCCTTGAGTAATGACCACAACTGGTCCCAAAATTTTTGTTGCTAAGCGAAACATTTATTAAGTGAACTTTATCCTATTTTATGCCTTTTGTGCCACAGTTGTTAAGTGAATCACTGCAGTTGTTAAATATTGTAACATGGTTGTTAAGTGAATCTGGCTTCAGAAATTGACTTCGCTTGTAAGAAGGTCACAAAAGGTGATCACATGACCCCAGGACACTGCAACTTTCATAAATTTGAGTCAGTTTGCCAAGCGTCTGAATTTTGATCACATGACCATGGGGATAATGCAATGGCTGTAAGTGTGAATAATGGTGATATGTCACTTTTTTCAGTGCCATTGTAACTTTGAACAGTCACTAAATGAACTGTTGTAAATCGAGGTCTACTTGTAGTTTATAAGAGCTTAGAGAAAAGATTTTGGGGACTGAAAGGCTTATTCTAGATTTTTCCAACCTTCATTTTAATATGAATCTTGTTTTTTCTCCCTCATTATTGCCAAGACGGCTACTTTTGCTTTTTCTAGTGTAAGAGAGGAATTTAATAATAATAAATTTTATTTTACAGTCACAGACCAAAATACAATCACAAACAAATAACACCAGAAGTCTTGGCTAAAGGGAATTACAGCGTTCTCCTCTAATAGTTACAGCTCTTAAGAAAAATTTTGAAACCTGAGAAGTAGAAGAGAGGAATTTGTTTATAAATCTTCAGTTGTTTTGTGACTTTGCTGGCATTTGGGAGTCCAAATTTGAATGAATGAGATTCTTTTTCTCCAGCATCCACATAATTGGCAGAGACTTTCAGAGCAGTTTTGATAAATAAGTCTTGCATAAAAAGCAAGTCACCTAAAATCTTTGTAATTAATCAAAATAAATTAAACATTAAAATAAAAACATGGAGGAGGAGGCAAATCTGTTACTACCCCCATAAGCAAAAGGAAAAATGTTCAACAAATAAAAAATATCTTTAGCATGAAACCATGCAGCAGTAAGTGAATTTTATATGTAAAATGTTGGCTTCAGTAATTATATTTTTTCTCGAGTATCTATGTATTTGGAGGACTCAAAGTTCACCCCTTTAAGATTAGTCTTTGGGGTGGGGAGGTGCCTTCAAGTCAGTGTTGACTCCTGTTGCTACAGTATTCTTGGCAATATTTTAGAAAGGATTTGCCATTTACCTGCTATCCAAGGCCGAGAGAAAGTGACTGGCCAAATGTCAGCCAGTTGGCTCTGTAGCTAACATGGGACTAGAATTCATAGTCACTGAGTTTCCAGCCTCATGCCTTAACTACTACACTAAAATGGCTCTCTACTATGACATAAGGAATGATAACTTACCTTCTTCAAGATGTTAATAAATTATAAAGGGGACAAACAGTTACTTCAAAAATGTTCACAGATTCAGTGGGGAGCCACACTCACTTTTCTTCCTCATAGTTTAAAACATGTCTCTTTCTCCTCTAACATGGAACTTACCAGAGGATTGGTGGATTTTCCTAAAACATGAATACCAGTAAGTGATTTTTAAAATATCTGATTTCAAATTAGATTGGGATAATCTGACCATGAAGGAGAAATAACTGAATTCAGGAGAAAATTTCTTCTGTGACAAAGCAAAAGCAGTAATCTACAGAGTCCTTCCAGAATTATCAATTACTGAAGTTTCAATTTTACAACTTTCTAAATAATACAATAAAATCAGTATTCATTTTTGTACCTCAATTACATTGTTAGGTCCCTATCTTTATCATGCATGATTTAATTGTGAAAATCTCATCTACCTTGTAATACATCCTTCTCAAGATATGAATGCATAATGATAAAAGAGAAATGTCTATAAAACTATGTTCCTTCTTTAAACATATTCTTTATGTAACAGGTGTTTGACTGCCATTTCCTTCCCAATGAAGTCAAATACACTCACAATGGATGCCCAATTCTTGATGAAGACTTTGTCATGCTAAGGCTATATAGGTAAGCAACACCTGAATAGCATATGAGTCAAGGGTATATGAAATATATCTTCATCCTTCTGTAGAGTTAATAAGAACAATTAATATTATTCATAAGAAATCTACTTTTCCCTCTATGTTCCAAAAAAGACGAAATCTAGGTTTTTCATTTAATTTATTTTCATAATTTGGTCAACATTTTAGTTGGTTGTCGTCACTATTGATCAGTTGTGGTACATTTCACCTTTCGTACAGATAATTCACTATTGCTTCCTGAATTCTGATTTCATGGTTTCCTTATCCTTTGCAGATTTACAGAAACTGAAACTTTCACAGAAAAAGTCATTCTTCTTGTAAAGATACTTGAACCAGATTGTAATATTATCAAGATGAGCTCCAGTGCTTTGGAGGTCCCTGAGTTTCATGGCCTGTCTAACATAATTAATAAGAACATAATCACTTTGGACTACAACAGGAAGATAAACTTGGAATGCACTATAAGCTTGAACTCTTTAGAGACGTTTCTGCCAGCCCATGGGCAACTTGTTACTGGAGATAACAAAGAAGAAGTATCTAGAGGAGATCAGCCACAGAGTTCCTTCCATACAACCAGTATGTCCTGCATTAAAATATATATTGATTATCTCAATATTATCTGCATAGTATTGAGACCAAGTTGGTCTTATACCTCTGGTCAATGCTTCCCTAGAAGCCACATTAAATGCTAGATTGGGTCTTTGCATCTGCCAGCATGCAAATGGCTACATATGTTTACATACACATGCATATACTCAGATACATACATATCTCTCATACATAAACATGCACACTTTATCCACCCCCACCATCCAGTCAAACCACGTTTGTCTTTCAAACACACAGCTCTTCACACATACACAGCTACCAACAGTTTGTTTTCTTTTAGAAGTGAGAAAGGCTTTTTCTTCTCTTCACCCAGCATTTCAGCACCCAATGAAGTCTGGAACCATCATAGGAGCTGCAATAAGTCACACAACTGGATTTTTAGGGCTGTATGTGAGCTGTGGATATCCACTTTTGTTATAGCTGTCCAAGGATAATCCTTTATTCAAAGCAGTCCTCCATTAAAAGGGTTATTCAGTTTAAGTCCACTCAAGAGTGAAAGAACTGTAAGAGGGAAAAGTAATTTACTCATTGATAACATTTATTTTGATAATAGATTGAGAAGGTACGAAAGAATTGTTTTTTGTTTTAATTAAAATATCAAATGCCAGATAATTTAAAAATGTCCTGTTGCCTAAAAGTTAATGCTGTGAGTTCTGGGCCATCTTTTTTGGGGGGAGGAGAGGTCCGTAATTAAAGTTCTTACAAGTGAGCAGGCTATTCTAATATCGTTTCTTTAATCAACCATTATATTACTTAGATAGCATGCAGTTTATTCTCTTTTTTAAAAGTAAAATTCTCTAGACTAAGTCTGTTTTTTTGCAGCAAGACTGTGAGAACCAAGGAGAATTAGAAAGGCTAATATTCCTCTCCTAGCTGCATCCTTTAGATATACACTTATTTATTTATTAACAGTTCTTATATGCCGCCCAACTCCCGAGGGACTCAGGGCGGCGTACAACATATTACAAGAACAATTAAAAAACGGTAATAATGGATTAAAAAGTAGAATTTTAATTCTACACACAAAAAAGTAGAATTTTTAGGACACGGATTGAATAAGAATTTGAAAAACAAAGTGTTTAAGAAAGAATAAGAATACATACCCTCTCAATCTGTGTACTACCCAGATCAGGACTCTACTAGTTTACTTCAAAGTCAATATAAAGGGATAATTTATCTGCATATCACATAATATACAGTTCAAGTATGGTTTGGTTATTTAATAATTATGGAAACTACACATGCTTAATGTACATGAAATACAAATAGAAAATGTCTGTTTTTACCTTGTGACCAGCTTTGTTTTGCCAAAGTTTGTACCGTAGCAATTGGAAGAGTTCCGTGAAAACTACCCTGGAAGTGTTGAGAGATATATCCCATGGATAAATGAGAAAGGCTGGCGTTATGATTTAGACCTGTATCCCTGAGCTCAGAATGTAGTAATCCTGGATTCTGTTCCTCAGACCTATCTACACTGATTTTGAACCACAGGATGGATGAAGCTGTCTGATAAAGATTTGTGTTTCAGGCCTGAAGACTGTTCAAAATATCAGAGTGAGCTGTGATGAGTTTCTTCTGATGGGACTTAGATACCAACATTTGGACCCTCCTTCACCTAATATTGATTACATTCCCATCAGGCTGGATCTCACTGATACCAGAAGCAAGATGTTGTATAAGGTAAATGTCTTAGCTGAAAGGCCAAAATCAGTTCTGGTTTATCTGACTCTAACATCAAATCCAAATGCAATGGAGTCCTTATTTGTTCTGACTCTCATATTTTAAAGCAGTCTCAGATATCCTTCCACAAATGGCCTGGGTTTTGGTTACTTAAAAAAAAACTTAAGTGATGATCATAGGATATGTTATGATCTTAGCTGATATTATGAGTTAGATAACAGTAATTGTTCTCAAATATTCTCTTTCCTTGTCATATAGTACTGTAGAGCTCAGGCAAGAGACCAGATGAGTGAACATAACATTATTCAGTACTATTATAAAGTTTTGTCATGAAACATCTGATTGGAATAATGAGCCTATTTGCGAAGAAAGAAAAAAACTCAGTTTTAATCAGTGAAACAGCAGAAGGTCAGAGCAAAGATGATGAGTTAGTAGTTTACATTTAAACCCTTTAGACCTTTTTTGGCTCTGTGGACCCTTATGCAGCTTCATCCCTAATGTGAATCATGGAACCATCAGCATTAGCCACTCACTTTTTAAAGAGCAAAGTAAATATAAATATGGCATCAATTAACTGGGTTTGTTAGGACACGGCTTCTCTCTATAACTCTACATTTTCAGCAATGAGAACATGGAAATGTGTTCTTTAAATCTCCTGGAGATCATTGTGTGTTGTTTGTTTGTTTGTTTTTACTATTATCAGTTTTTATTCCACAGATGGAAATAAACCAAGTAGGTAAGCTTGTAAGACATGCAAGAACTGCATATTAATAATATTTAAAGAAAAACAGTCATAACTAAAAAATAAGCCCTAAATATAGAAACAATGTTTAAACCCTCTTAAGGTTATTTTTAAGTAGGGGACTACTTGATCTTCTCTTTACAGTGGGCCTGTCTCCATCTGTCTATTGTTATATTACTGTGTTAAATGCAATGCTGATATTCAGTGTTTCCCTTCAGTTTGACCTGCTCTAAATAAACATTGTATTGGTGCAGAACCGGAGATGGCTTATATTATTTAATGTTAAAAGTGTTATAAATATTTTATTTATTTATTTATTTATTTATTTATTTAGTCAACATGTGTACAAGATAACAGGTATGATATAAACATAAACAAAAGTAAAATATGTATAGGTAAATTTAGACAATAGGACAGAAGGACAGGGACGGTAGGCACGATGGTGCGCTTATGCACGCCCCTTACAGACCTCTTAGGAATGGGGTGAGGTCAACTGTAGACAGTCTAAGGTTAAAGTTTTTGGGGTTTGGGGAAGAAACCACAGAGTCAGGTAGTGCATTCCAGGCATTGATTACTCTCTTGCTGAAATCGTATTTTCTGCAGTCGACTTTCGAGCGGTTTACATTGAGTTTGAATCTATTGTGTGCTCGTGTATTGTTGCGGTTGAAACTGAAGTAATCATTGACAGGTAGGACATTGAAATCTAATTTGTTGCTTCTTTTTTTTATTCCACAGTCTGAGTATGCTTGGATTCCTGTTCAGATCAAAAATGCAGTTCCTAACCAGCCCCCGCAACCTGCCTTCATGGCCATGCTCATCTTAGAAGCAGACCAATTCATCCTGACTCCCCTATCCACAGCCATATTGGATGCTGAAGACAGTGAAACACCCAAATCTTTGCTAGTCTTTAATATCACCCAGCCACCCCAGGAAGGCTTCATTACACACCTGCAGGACCACACTAAATCTGTCTCATCTTTTACCTGGACCAGCCTGGATAACATGCTGGTGGCATATCAACCTCCAAACAGCAGCCATACAGAAAGAAGAAACTATGAGGTAATTGAATGGAAGCTGATGCTTCAATGTAGCATTTTCCTTTGTATATGAAATATTCCCTGTTCCTGAGTAAATAATATATCATGTACGGTAAAAGGATCCTATGAGGATTTCACTGTCTAGTACTGTTGTTCTAGGTAGCTAGGAGACAAAGAAAGCATTTCATATTATTTTTTGCTCCCAATGACCTTTAAGAGTTGCAAGTTGACAAATGATCATATTATGAAAAATCAGGTGAGCATCATGCATGTCTTTTGCACCAGTTCTGTCAGCGTAAGGTGTTTTTCCCCCTTGATTTTAAACAATAAACTAGAAATATTATTCGCCTTCAGCAGTGTCTGGATCTGCAACAAAATCACTGCTCCCTCTTGTGGAAGTTAAAATTAATAACTTACACATGAAACCTTAAATCTAGATCTCCAATCATTGCAACTTTAAGACTTGTGAACTTCAAGTCCCAGAATTTCCCAGCCAGTTGAAGAACACAAGTCTTAAAGTTGCCAAGTTTGGAGACCCCTGCCTTAAATCATTGTGCTGATTTAGTAGAAAGAAAATAAAGGTACAAGATTCTTTTCTGCCATTCAAAATGAGATGCTGAAAGCTGTTGTCCGAAAGAATTTGGTCCCAAATTATTGGTGTCATAAATGTTACTGATTGTAAATTATCATGTCTCTCTAGAATATTATTTAGTGGTTGTTAGATCTGTTCCCATCTTGAAGAAGCAGATTTATGTATATGCTCCAGGGGTGGGTTCTGGCTTACCTCGCTGTTGGTTGGCTTCCTGACATGATGCGCGGGCGGGCGCGCACTTTGCACAGGCGCAGTGCTAAAAACGCAGCTTCTGCACATACACAGAAGCAAAAACCAAGATGGTGGTGTCTATGGAACCGCTGAGAGAGCCAGTTTGGGGGCGTGGCAGGCCTGGGTTGCTGCCGGTTCGGCAAGCTGGGGGAAATTCCCACTACTGGTTCTATAGAACCGGTCCAGACCGGCAGGAACCCACCTCTGATATGGTCACTAAGAATTGACATCTAATCAACAATCAGATCTGCCCAGCAATAATGAGCCATGACAAATGTTGGTAATCTTAAAAAAGATTAGACAAATCCATAGAGGAAATACTCTTACTTGCCACTAAATATAATTGCTGTAGATTGCCTCCATTATCAAAATCATTTGCCTCAGCTGTTTTTTTTTTCCTTCAGAAAGGTGAATGGGATGACATTATTTTGCTCTTGTCTTGACTACACAATTCCCGTAACATCCCATTAGCTGCTGTGGGGATAAAATTCTGAACTATATTTTGCAGAGTGGGAAATAATGTTGAGTAAACAGTTTGTGTCTGTTTTATTTCATAGGTGAAATTTGAAGTTTATGATTTGTACTTTGAAAGAAGTGTGCCAATTACTCTTTATATCTCTGTCAGAACAGCAGACACAAATGCACCAAGGGTTTCGTGGAACATGGGTAAGATTTTTTTAATGTCATATCATCTTTGATTTAAAATGCAAAAGAACACTTACAAGATCAAATTAAATAAACCATGGAGATTTCTAGCAGATCTAATCTCTCTTGACTTTGGGGTAAAGTAGTAAAATATGCAGAGAGGAAAAAATGGTTTTAAGCAAAGAGTTAGCACTGAATACAATGGAGTGAAAATATCTATGGGACAAAGTCTCATTGCTGTTTTATGTTAATATGTATTCCTAAGAAATCATACAGTCACAAAGTTGGAAAATTGTTTAAGGTAACTTCCTACTTAGCACAGGAAATCATCCCTAACAGATGGCTGCCTAAGGATTCATTTGCACATGGTGCTTAACGTGGTACAAATGTGCCCCACTGACCATTTGCTAAGGGCATGACCTCACAATGGATCCTCCATCTTGTAGGCAACTGCCACTGAAGTGAACTGAAGCTGGTCCAAGATTTTCTGGCATGAAAATAGCGTTTTCCACACTAACGGCATAAGACTTCCCATTGGGGCAATCCCAAAGGGGATGGAGAAGCAGCCCTTCCTTACTAGACGGACAGCAGGTTGAAGGGAAATAATTATGAGGAATTGCAGCAAGAAGATGGAACTTTCTATTTACGTTTAATGGAGCTGTGTCATATTGGCCTACTTCCTGTTACTGAATGGCCTACTGTTTGCCTGATATCCAATGAAAGGGACCTGATAATCTCTCAGAGGAGTTTGTTTTATTATCAAGCTGTTTGTTAATAGGTTTTTCCTGATATGCAATTAGAATCCAAGATCCACTTTGGTGTAGTGGTTAAGGTTCCAGAATGCAGCAGCCTTGAGTTCTAATTTTTCTAATTCTGCTAATTCTGGGAGTTGAAGTCCACAAGTCTTAGAGTTGCCAAGGTTGGATACCACTGTTCTGCAATAAAGCACAGTGGAATCAGGTGATGTGGAATGTAAAACAGAGGCATGTTTCTTTAAAGAGTAGTTTATAAATGTTTTTTAAGGTCCAATTAAAAAAATTAATGGATGCATAAAAATATAACCTATATTTTTGTTATACACCTATACACCTGTACCTATTATTTTCTCATGTTAAATATTTATCACACTGAATGCATATTAGTGTAATAACTCTGGCTGTATCATTGTTTCTCTTGTCTTTTTTAGGTCTTGATCTCCTGGAAGGTCAGTCTCGCCCCATAACATGGGAGCAGCTTCAGATTGTGGACAATGATGATATCAGCGGAGTTCGCTTGGTCCCTGTGGATGGGTTACAACATGGGCAGCTTACTGTAAGAGGTACCAGCTTCCTTCTAAAGTCTGACTGCAGTAATTGCAATTTGGTTCTCAGCACAGCTGAAAACATGAAAAACATATTCCCCCCCTTGGATCATCCTTGTTCACCCAAATATTTCTTTCATGTATGGACCAGAGGAGAGATCACCTTGTGTCCTACTTTCCATCTCTATTCTGTTGTCGTTATGGACACAAGAGGGTTAAAGCTGGAATAACTAAAGGTCTCTTCCTGTGGGGCTGTCCACACTAATTATCCACAAGGCTGCTTCTAACAGTTCTGAAAAGTTCTGTACTTTTGGTGCAAGATTGAAATAATATAGGTTATCCATACTAAACCCCCTCCCTTTTTTTATCTCTTGCCTGTTGTTCATTTCTTTTCCTGCTTTTTGTCCTGTTTCCACCAGTTAACTGTTTTCAGATGTTTGCTGATGTTTCATAAATATACAGCCAGCTATATATTCCACTAGCTGAACTGAGTGGTGTCTGTGCCCTCTCTGATCTGAATGTGCTGGGTGAAACAAAATTGGAAAATGTGCACACAAATGTGCAGCATTTAGTATAGCCTCCTAAATGTGAAATTTTGAAAATAGACTTTCCTTCTGCCCCATGGTTTTTGCATTGAACAGAACAGAACAGAACAGAACAGAACAGCAGAGTTGGAAAGGACTTTGGAGGTCTTCTAGTCCAACCTAAGAAATTGTGATTAGTTATATTGGATAAGGAGCAAAAATCAGAAAAGGCTTGCCTTATTTTTATTTGTCCCTTTTTTGCACTTATATTTATGTTTTTGTTGGAACTTTTTTTCTTGCTCCATAGTGTAAGATTTCAATTCAGTTCAGTTCTCTGCCTCAATTTCTACTTCCTGTTGAACTTCTGCTAGTGAGTCCACTGCTAGTCCACTGAGAATGAGCTGAAATGGAAAGTGTAACTCTTTGTATATTGGAGTGGGGGGGGGGAGAGAGTAAATTTTGCCTAAAAGGCTAAGGTGTTGGTGTGTATTGGGAGGGAAGAAGCAGAGTTCTCTGAATGTATGCATGTGCCTGTGTGTGTATATAGGGGAATCTATCTCTATCTCTATCTCTATCTCTATCTCTATCTCTATCTATATATCTATCTATATATCTAAATATATTTATCTATCTCTATCTCTATCTCTATCTCTATCTCTATCTCTATCTCTATCTCTATCTACCTACCTACCTACCTACCTACCTACCTATAAAACATACATAGTGCAGAGATAAATTGCAACATGAATTGTCTAAATTTGAAGTATGTTAATTCAGATTAATTAAAAAATAATACAATATTGATTTAGTTGAAAAGCATTTGACAACAAATCAAAATGCTATCCTTAAAATTGACAATACAAGTAGTCCTTGACCTACGACCATAGTTGACCCTCAAATTTCTCTTTTTAAGTGAGACAATTGTTAAGTAAGTTTTGCCTCATTTTGCAACCTTTCTTGCCACAGTTGTTAAGTGAATGACTGCAATTGTTTAGTTAATTTAATTTAATTTAATTTAATTAAAAGTTCTTTTGGCCGCCCAATCCTGTAGGACACAGGGCGGCGTACAACATGAATAAGAACAACATACATAATACATAAATTTAAAAAATTTCATTATTTTAAAAAGAACATTCATTCATAGGGGAATCCGATCTTCTTCACCCCGCCTGCCAGAAGAGCCATGTTTTTATGGCTTTGCGGAAGGCCAGTAGAGTGGGGATAGTCCGGATCTCTGGTGGGAGTTGGTTCCAGAGAGATGGGGCTCCCACAGAGAAGGGTCTCCCCCGTGGACCCGCCAACCGACATTGTTTGGCTGATGGGACCCGGAGGAGGCCCACTCTGTAGGACCTAACTGGTCGTAGGGAGGTATGTGGTAGGATGCAGTCCCGGAGGTAACCTGGTCCTGAGCCATGTAGGTCTTTAAAGGTCAAAACCAACACCTTAAATTGCGACTGGAGACTAATAGGCAACCAATGCAGCTGGCGGAGAATGGGTGTTTGTGGGTGTATCTCGGCACATGGTTGTTAAGTGAAACTGGCTTCCCTATTGACTTTGCTTGTCAGAAGGTCTCAAAAAGTGATCACATGACTTGGGCATACTGCAACTGTCATAAATATGAGCTAGCTGCCAAGCAGCTGAATTTTGATCACATGACCATGGGGATGCTGTAACTATCAGTGTGAAAAATGGTCATAAGTCACTTTTTTCAGGGCTGTTATAACTTTGAACAGTCACTAAATGAACTGTTGTAAATCGATGACTACCTCTATTATATCTCTGCTTTAATGCAAGGGCTTTACATTTGCATTCTAAAGCTTCTAGGTTCAATCCCCTAGCACCTTTTTTGTATTGCTTGAAACATTTTAAACTGTTCATCAGCAAAATGTGAAAGCTTCCCTAGTTTCATAAATCCATGTGGAAATAAGAGATGGGTCCTTCCATATTCCCTGAGTTCTAAGCAATTCAGTTGTCAGCTCTGAAGCTGGCCTGACTGAGGCCATTTTGAGACTTCAGCACTGACAGACTGGAGAAGTGGGACAGGGAGGGGGAATAGTTGGGGTGTTGTAGTCAAAACAAAATACTTTCTCTTGGGAACCAAGGACATTCCTGCAGATGCTCGGAAGGAGGGGACTGGAGTCAGCTAGCAACTGGACAGTATCCTGATTGGACCATGTGACTGATTGTTTTGAGAAAGTGAAAAACTTTTATTTTTAATTAGGTGAAAACCGCGAGAATAGTCAGAGTCGGTTTTCACCAGCCTGTGCCAATATGACATATCCAATAAAATTATTCTTTGAGGAATCTGCCTGCCTCAGAGTTTTATTTGCTATGGGTATATTACTTGGAACCCTGAGATCAGTAGGATCACATGAGCAAATTTCTGGAACACAAATGCCATTGGTGTTTGTCCTGTTTCTCATCTCAGCAGCTATCGCACCATCTTTATAAAACGGAGTGCATTTCCCAAAGCACATTCTAATATGAATTGTTCACTTTCGATTGTCTAACAGGAGGGAAAGGATTCATGTTCAATGTCTTGGATCTTAAGGCTGGAGTTGTTCGTTACCATCATGATGACAGCGATTCCACCAAAGACTCCATTGTCTTTAGGATCTTCGATGGCCACCACAGTAGCCGCCACAGGTTTCCAATCAATATTCTGCCCAAAGATGACAGCCCCCCTTTTCTCATTAGTAATGTTGAAATAGAGGTCCATGAAGGAGAAATTATCCTGATCCAAAGTTCAATGCTGCTAGCATCGGATATGGACTCTAGCGATGACTACATACTCTTCAATATCACCAGATCACCGCAAGCAGGAGAAATAATGAAAAAACCTAAAACAGATTTTATTGGTAATGTGCTCATCTTCTATGGTGGTCTTTATTCCTTTTTCCTTTTCTTTATACAGTGTTTGAGTTCCGTTTTCATATATGCCTGTAGATTGTTTTCAGCTACACATGAGATTTCACGCTTGTCCACCTTATTAGCTTTGGTGCTTATGTTAGTTCCTTTTGCTAAGAACTGTACAAATGCACTCTGAATCACAACTTCTATTATCAAAAATACAAAGAGTAAACAACTTCAAACTCTGGGACCACATGCTTCTAAAAGTCTTGGCTATGGGCCTAACTTGTCACAAAATTGTACGAGGGTGAGTCAAAACTTATCACCATTTTCTTTAGGACAGGTATAATTACCAACACAGGAACACGTAGCATACATCAAAATGAAGCTGGTCCTCTGTGGATCACATCCCTACTTCTCAACATAGTCATCGTTTCTCTCAATAGCAATGTTCCACCTTCGAATGAGAGCAATTATCCCTGCCTCGTAAAATTTTGTTGACTGTTCTTTGAGCCACTTCTACACTGCAGTTTTCACTTCCTCGTCACTGGAATAATGTTTGCCTCTCAAACCTTCTTTCATGGGGCCGAAGAGATGATAGTCTGAAGGCGCTAAATCTGGTATGGAGGATTATTATTCCAGTGACGAGGAAGTGAAAACTGCAGTGAAGAAGTGGCTCAAAGAACAGTCAACAAAATTTTACGAGACAGGGATACATGCTCTCATTCGAAGATGGAACATTGCTATTGAGAGAAACGGTGACTATGTTGAGAAGTAGGAATGTGATCCACAGAGGACCAGCTTCATTTTGATGTATGCTACATGTTCCTGTGTTGGTAATTATACCTGTCCTAAAGAAAATGGCATTACCTTTTGACTCACCCTCGTAACTTTCACTGAGACAGGATGTGAATGACAATTTATAAAAGACAAGATATACAATCTTATCAATTGTATCAGTTAATATTTGATTGGATTTATATTTAAATATACCCATGGTTATAAATTCAATCAAATTTAATTTTCATCCGATTCCACCTTTTCCACCCCCTAATCCCATATGTTTTTTTTGACATACAGGCACTGTAGTCCTCGACTTACGACCACAATTGAGCTCGAAATTTCTGTTGCTAAGTGAAGCACTTGTTAAGTGAGTTTTGCCCCATTTTATGACATTTCTTGCCGCAGTTGTTAAGTGAATCACTGCAGCTGTTAAACTTAGAAACACGGCTGTTAAGTGAATCTGGCTTTCCCCCATTGACTTTGCTTGTAAGAAGGGCGCAAAAGATGATCACATGACCCCAGGACACTGCATCCATCATGAATATGAGTCAGTTGCCAAGTGTCTGAATGTTGATCAAGTGATCATGGGGATGCTGCAGCAGTTGTAAGTGTGAAAAATAGTCATAAGAGCCGAGGTGGCGCAGTGGTTAGAGTGCAGCACTGCAGGCTACTTCAGCTGACTGCTAGCTGCAGTTCAGCTCTTCAAATCTCAGTGGCTCAAGGTTGACTCAGCCTTCCATCCTTCTGAGGTTGTAAAATGAGGAGCCAGATTGTTGGGGGCAATATGCTGAACTCTGTAAACCGCTTAGAGAGGGCTGTAAAGCACTATGAAGCGGTATATAAGTCTAAGTGCTATTGCTATTGCTATAAGTCACCTTTTTTCCAGTACCATTGTAACTTTGAACGGTCACTAAATAAACTGTTGTATGTTGAGGACTACCTGTATTGCCTTTGGTATGTCATTCAAAATTAAAATAAATTCCTCAATAATAAAGGTGGGATACAAACAAACAAACAAACAAATAAATTCTCCCTAGAAATTCTATACCCATCTATCGGTAGGGAGGAATAAAAAAGTTAAAATAGCGGCTGTGACTGTGTGATCAAAGACCTACCCTTTTCTATATGCATACAATTGACTGCACAATTGAATCATCATCTTTATTGTTTTGATTCCTACCACTGTGAATGTCCCTGTTTGAGAAATAAAGTAATTGTTGTGTAAAGTTCGACACAAAAAATTTCTCCTAGAATATGAGCATGGTGTTTATTTACAACGAATATAAGTTATATCCTTCCTAAATAAGTGGGAACAGTAGTAAAATGATGGTTTAGAAGGCATATTAAAAGAAAACACCAAAGAAATGTGAAGTCTTGTGTACCTCAACAGCATTGAAGAAATGATTAATTTCAGAATTACATACAGAATAACTATGTCTAAGATTTCATGCAAAAAATAATAATAATCTAAGTTACGGATTTCTTTCTGTTACCGGTATTTAACAGGTTATCCAGTTACTAAATTCCTTCAAAAAGACCTGTTTAATGGGATAATTTACTACCATCACTTAGGAGGAGAAATATTTGAAGATTCAGTCGAGTTGGTTCTGTGTGATAGTCATGATCCTCCCAATCTTTCAGAAATTCAGGTAAAATTTAGAAATCATTATAGGGATTGCGAGAGAATGCAGTGACATTTCTGTATAACTAAAATATATAGTGTCAAATTCACTTACAAATAAGCATGTCCCATTTCTAGAATGCAGATATACCAAAGTGACTTTTTTCTTACCCAGATAGCTCAAATTCACGATTACATGTTAAGATTAATGTTGTTAAGTTCCTTCCTTAGCTGTCTTGACAGCCAAAGCTATCTAAATATGTGACATTGCAAGGATAGATAGACCTTTATTGCATATTACAATGAAATAATTTCCTCCCAGCTATTGAATGTTTAATCCACAGTTTGCTTTGCATGTCTCACATTTTTTACTAATGCCAGTTGATTGTTTACCTAGTCAGAATTCCTATCCTGGAAAAAAACTAGTTCCCAACATACTTCCCACAACCATATTTACGATTGGTAGAGGGGGATGATGGAAGCTGTAACTCAGGCTTCAGGGGGGTATCAGGTTGGGGAAAACTCTGTTTTTTACCAAGTAGATAAATGGTATTGCAAACCTATTGAAAATGCAGTGAACCTGATTTAAATTAGATGAAATACTAGTAGAACAGGGGTCCTCAAACTTGGCAACTTTAAGACTTGTGGACTTCAAATCCCAGGATTCTCCAGCCAGCACATCTTAAAGTTGCCAAGTTTGAAGACCTCTGTAGTAGAATATATAGCTGCCCTTGTCACGATGTGAATATTGTCAGTTGTGAGTCTATGCAGGGTGATGCACCCCTATTCTAAATACTATGGTATTTCCCAATACAAGCAGAACACGTGATATGATGTTCTGCGCATGTCTACATTCCTATCCACCATTTATCACTTCTGTTATGCCTTCTGACCTGGAAGGACGTGTCGCGTAGCAAAGATGTAGTTTATTCAGGATTTATTGTTTTATATTGTTTTGTACTGAAATAAATATTTTCTATTACACATTTTAACCTCGGTTTTATTTCTAAGTATTTGAATTCCAAGCAAAAGATCCGATATCACCACTACGGGGAATGCCTCCCTTAACAGCCCTTTAAGTTGTTTCTTCTAAAAGACACCAGAACAAAGATCTACAACATTTTAGAAAGTGTCCAGGGACTTCTAAAGTATAACACAGATTAATTTAAACAAAATGTAAAGATAAACATTTCACAAGATTGCCAGCTCTTGCAACCTGCCCATGTGATAATTTGGGAGAGCACATGTAAAAATGCTGAAACCTCATTACATTTTTTTTAAAAAATAGGGATAATATCTAGGTAAATGCAGGATCTGAACATGCTTGAAAAATTTGACAACCCTTGTGCTTGAGGTGTGTGGTCCAACAAGTTGCATAGATTCATTTTAAATGCCATGATTATTTAATTGCAGCATTTTGGATGGTCTCTCTTTAAAAAAATCAGGGTATGATAATTGTTCTTATTATTGTTATCCTAGATAATAAGAGTACGTATAATTCCTGTGAATGATCAGCTGCCAAAAGAATTCCCAGGAACAAATCGTCATCTGATTGTCAAGGAAACGGAGATTGCTTATTTAACAAAGACACACCTTCATTACATAGACATGGAAACCCAGGACAGTGAGCTAATATACATCATAACATCTCCTCCACTCTTCTCCTTTGCACATTAGTAAGTCTCAGGGGATGTACACTTCTCTGAAGAGAATACAACCAGTTCTCAACTTACAACCATTCATTTAGTGACCATTCAAAGTTACAACGGTGCTGAAAAAGTGACTTATGACCATTTTTCACATTTATGACCATTGCAGCATTGCCATGGTCACGTGATCAAAATTCAGACGCTTGGGAACTGGCATATATTTATGATGGCTGTAGTGTCCCGGGGTCATGTGATCCCCTTTTGAGACCTTCTGACAAGCAAAGTTAACAGGGGAAAGCCAGGTTCGCTTAACAACCGTGTTACGAACTTAACAACTGCAGTGATTCACTTAACAACGGTGGCAAGAAAGATCATAAAACGGGGCAAAACTCACTTAACAAGTGTCTTGCTTAGCAACAAAAATGTTGAGCTCAAATGCGGTTGTGAGTTGAGGACTACCCGCCTACATGTGTATTTTCAGGCTCGGCTGTCTTTTGATGGTCAATTGGGAGTATTTTTAAGGAGAGATTAGAAGGACTCCTGCTTCTCTGTTTGTTTTATGTTATGTGCACGTTGACTGATGAGTTTTCCCATTTTTCTACATTTATTCACAGCATTTATTCCCTGCAATCACTTATTCTACCTGCATGGATGTGTGGAGATAGGACTAGATTATATGTACAACACTAGAGGCATCCTTCAAAGTACATCTAAACAGTGCCGGCTGGCCGGCCCCCGGGGGAGGGTCTTCTCTGTGGCTGCCCCAGTGCTCTGGAACCAGTTACCTCTGGAGATCCGGACTGCCCCCACCCTATTGGCCTTCTGAAAAGCAGTAAAGACCTGGCTTTTCCGGCAGGCCTTGGGCTGTTGATCTTGCAGTTGTAATCGGCGAGATCCAGCCATGAAATAATATGTAGGGGTTTTAAATTGTTTTAATGTTTAATGTTTTGATGTCTATAATGTTTAGGATGTTATAATGTTTTCTCTAAGATGTTTTTAATTGTTTATTTGCTGTTGTTAAGCCGCCCAGAGTCCTTTGGGAGTTGGGCGGCAAATAAATAAATAAATAAATAAATAAACAAACAAACAAACAAACAAATAAATAAATAAATAAATAAATAAGGAACTTTTGTCCTATTTTGGAATGACTGTATTTCTTTTCTCTTCAAAACATCCTGTGATTTAGTACACATATATGACAGTATTTTTTTTTCTGCAGCCACACAGATGCTGGAAAATTATTCATGGTAGAGAGTATTCCTAAGCTTATCAAGGATCCTTCTATTCCATCACTAAGATCATTCACTCAGGTTTGTCATTAAATTTAAAGTTGACCTGAAAATGTCCCGTCATGCATTACACCCACTTTATCTAAAAAGAGCCAATTGAAAAACAAACTGCTCTGCATGTGATTAGAAGCAGTTTTCACTACAAGGAAACTATGAAGAAAAAAAAAGCCCAAAATTAATGTTAGTTTTAGAGAATTCCTATGTGATCAATCTTAATTTGAACTAGGATGGTTTGATGTTTTTTCCCTGCAGTTTGCAATGTTTTTAGTAAACATTTTCACATCCATAATTTAAAGGTCTTTTACCTTCATTTCCTCATTCCTTTTAAATGATCAGCTTTCAGAGCTGTATAATAATTGAAATGTAAAATATAAAATGGGTTATTGTAAAAATGTATGCACAACTAGATAAAATCAGGGGTGGACAACTATGGCAACTTTATGACCTGTGGATTTTAATTCCCAGAATTCCTGAGCCAGCATGGTTGCCTACCCTTGGATTATAGCATAGTATGATTGAAAATATTTCCTTATTTTAAAACTGATTAGCCTCAATGTCCTACCTGTTAATGACTACTTCAGCTTCAACCGCAATAATACAAGAGCTCACAATAGATACAAACTTAATGTAAACCGCTCCAGACTTGATTGCAAAAAATTCGACTTCAACAACAGAGTTGTCAACACCTGGAACACTTTACCTGACTCAGTAGTTTCTTCCCCAAACCCCAAAAACTTCAACCTCAGATTATCTACCATCGACCTCACCCCATTCCTAAGAGGTCGGTAAGGGGCGTGCATAAGCGCACAATCGTGCCTACCATTCCTGTCCTAATGTTCACATATATTCTTACCTCTTTTACTCTTATTCATGCTTGTACTATTACATATATATTCAATCATGTTTTACTGTTTATACTTTGTTTCTAATCATATATGCTTGACAAATAAACAAATACAAATACAGAATGGAAGATTTTTTAATGATATATAACAGATATTTGTTTAACTATTTTGCATCCGTAGCACGCCATAAACCACATGAAAGTTGCCTATGTGCCACCCATGGAAGATATTGGTCCTGAACCTCAGTACATCCACTTCACATTTTCCATCAGCAATCAACATGGGGGAACTTTGTATGGCAACTGTTTTAACATTACTGTTCTTCCAGTGGACAATCAGTCTCCAGAGGTATGTTTTTGATGCTAAAAGAAGTAGAAGAAAATGGAGACTACAGGTAGACCTCAACTTATGATCGGCCGCTTAGTGATCATTTGAAGTTAGAATGGACTTCCCATGGAATACTTATAACCTGGTTCTGAAGTACTGACAGCCATGGCCCTGGTGGTCACATGACTGCAGGCTGGGCACTTAGCAACTAGTCTGCACTTCGAGCCATTTGCAGCATCCTGTGATCACATGATACCAAAAAAGTTATAAAGGGTCAGTCCAGTGGGCGATTTGATTTACAACTGTCATGACTTATGACCATGATGAGCAGACTCCATTATAGTCATAAGTTGAGGACTATCTGTCCTGTATATCACTTAGGTCTGAGTTTCAGTAGGTGTGGAAGCTGGGCATAGATTTTGTTCATTTATTTTAAGATGTGAATTTGTTTTCAAAATCATTTGCTCAATTGTATTTTTGGTATGAGTATGGCTGTAGTAACAGAAAGTTGCTAGTCTGGTTGTGTTGTATCTCCTTCCCTTACTTATTAGGGAGGCATTTCTCTGAATTAAGAAGGCATCTGTTTGAACCACTTCTAAATGCTAACTGGATGTTCTGGGCTTAGAAATTGTTTTATTCTTTCTCACTATGACAATGGAGCTTGCATATCTCCCTCATGGCCATCTACCTTATCTCATGCAATAAGAAAATATATTTTCAGAAAATTATAGTTTTTCATTTTGGGCACAAAAGCTGACACTCTTCAAGTCTGACGTTGACCAATTGAGAAAATATTGTGGAGAGTGTCTCCAGAATGCAAAACTTCTTTTTTTAGGTGAGAGATTCTGAAGCCTGCAGAACTATGTTCTATGTAAAAATATGGCCTAGTACTAAAACATCAGCAAAAATATTATTCTAAGAGGAAATGGTAACTGTTGTATCTTTTCTTCTGCTTAGGTGCTTACACACAGTTTGAAAGTGGAAGAAGGGGGCCAGAGCATCATTACCAAAGGCCATATTTTGATTTCAGATGTGGACACCAAACTGGAAAACATACGTATACATCTCCTTAAGCTTCCTCTTCATGGGACTGTTGAATTAGATGAGAGTCCTATGAATCAAAGAGATTGGCTGACCTGTGAAGATTTACAGATGTCCAAAGTCAGGTTAGAGAGCAAATTGCTTTTGCTGTGAAGCCATAAGCCTGATTTCAAGCCTGATCTAATTTTGATGAAAAGTAGCCTGTCTTATATTCATTGGGGAGCAAATACGTTTCAATTCTTTCCCGTCCTCTCCATATTAACTGTTTGCAAATATAAACTAGTCGGTCTGAGAAAATTGATCCAAAATTATCTCTTTCAATTTTATTTTGATTCTGTATTTTATTTTGATTCTGTATGTATAACTGGAAGCCCAACCTTCCTATGGAGAGATATCAAGATACATGGGAATATAACCTCTATGATCTTCAGGCAGCATGATCAATGCCCAATGAGAAAACATCAGTTATAATTAATAATCAGCTCAAAATAGAAGTGTGTGTTTGAGGGAGGGAGGTGTGTGTGTGTGTGTGTGTGTGAGAGAGAGAGAGAGAGAGAGAGAGTCTCTCTCTCTCTCTCTCTCTCTCTCTCTCTGTGTGTGTGTGTGTGTGTGTGTGTGTGTGTGTGTGTGTGTGTGTGTGTGTGTGTGAGAGAGAGAGAGAGAGAGAGAGAGAGAGAGAGAGAAATGTCAAGATGGTGGATTTGACCATGTGATTAAAGAATGGAGAGGCTTTGATTTCACAGCTGTAGCTGATATCTTTACTTTTTTGACATGCCTCCTCTTGGATGCCTCTTAGTGAAGAATGGGAAATATTAGCTTTTTTTTTTTTTAGAAAGACTGAATTTAGTAACAATGTACAGAATTTAGCGCATTACTGAAGCAGTTGGAGTGCCAATAGTTGCAGTAGCAACCTTGCAAACCTAGGTTTATTCTTTGATTCCATAGGTACCATCATGATGGTTCAGAATTTCCACAGGATCATATTCTTTTTGAGGCTACAGATGGCATCAATTCCTTCGAATTCATCCTCCATGTGAAGGTCAGTGTAAGATTCCTTCAAACACACGTCCGGTGGAGAAGTGAAATTGTCCGAGGGATTTGCGCTTGGCTTCAGCAACTGGGAATTCATAGACAGGAAGAGTTTTTTTCTTCACTTTGGAGGTTTATGTGACAGTACTTGTTAGGCAATAGATTTGAAATGTAGGAGCTGATGGACACCTGCACCTGTTCAGCTTATCCCCTATTGTCAGGAATGAATTTCATTTAGAGTTAAATGATGAAGAAAATGCAATGTGTCAGAAAAAGTTATTTCAGCAAAAGCCCTTTAAGAAAACCAAACTTATGTTGCATTTTTATTTGGGTTACCATTCCTAGATTATTACAAATCAGACAGTTCAAAACGTTTGCCTTCTAGTTTGTAAAAATCAGGAAAATGTCAAGCCAAATATAGAGATTATGCTTTTTAAAGGTATGAGTGAAAGGCTAATTCTGCAAACTGTGGCCCTCGACTTACAACCATTTGATTAGTGACCATTCAAAGTTACACCGTGCCAGAAAAAAGTAACTTACAATCAGTCATCAAAATTGGAACTGTTACAGCATCCCCATAATCTCATGATCAAAACTTGGGCACTTTGACAACAAGCATGTGTTTACAATGGTTGCAGCAATGTGGAGTCATGTGATTGCCACTTGTGGCTTTCCCAACCGACTTTTGACAACAAAGTCAATGAGGGGATCTGGATTCAGTTAATCACTGCATGGTTCATTTAACTTCAGTGATTCACTTAACAACCATGGCAAAAAAAGTTGTAAAATCAGGAGCGACTCACTTAACCATCTTGCCTAGCAATGGACATTCTGGTCCCAATTGTAAGTTGAGAACTACCTATACTGTGATACTATCGGATGTCCTGTAATCTACCATATTTTTCAGAGTATAAGACGTACCTGAGTATAAGACGCACCTTACTTTTGGGGGAGGAAAATAGGGGGAAAAATCTACCTACCAGGTATTCATCTGGCTAGCGTCCTTAGTCTGGTCAGCTTCAGCACATTATTTTATCCCCTGGTTAGGGCTGAAAAAAATCTTCTTCGGAGGGAGTGGCAATGAAAACAAGCCTGCAAGCTGGGAAGATCATTAGCACCTTGTTAGGGCTGAAAAAACCTTTTTCGAAGGGAGTAGCAATGAAAACAAGCCTGCAAAGACTTAGGGTTGGAAAAAAACTTCTTCAGAGGAAGTAGCAATGAAAAAATCCTGCAAGCTGAGAAGATCGTTAGCACCTCGTTAGGGCTGAAAAAACCTTTTTTGGAGGGAGTAGCAATGAAAACAAGCCTGCAAGCCGGGAAGATCATTAGCACCTCGTTAGTGATGGGGAAAAAAACATCAAAAAAAAGCTACATTCAGAGTATAAGACGCACCCAAATTTTCAGCCTCTTTTGGGGTGGGGGAAGTATGTCTTATACTCCGAAATATATGGTAAATGCTGTTCTTTTCTACAGTTCTTTCAATAAAAACATTTCAGGAGTAGATCAGTTTTCAAGTGGGAAGAAGGTAGACTGCCTCCTGGCCATCTTTTGCTCATGGGGACTTGCATCTCAGTAATACATGAACTGCACTGTGCAGAGACCTGAATTAGAAAGACAAAGGAGAAGATGCATTTCATTTGAGGTGCTCTTTACAGGACCTACCGTATTTTTCAGAGTATAAGACGCACCGGAGTATAAGATGCACCTTAGTTTTGGGGGAGGAAAACAAGGAAAAAAGGCCTCTGCCTCCAAGCAATTTGCCAAACAGCAAACAGCAAATAGCACAGATGATATACATTGTTTGCTGTGTATTTCTGTGCATGTGTGCCTGACCCATAGAAATAGCAAAGAATTGGAGAAATGTACATTATACCAGAAAGTTTTCTTAAATGTAGTCACACTAACTCTTCCCAATTATTTAAATAGATCTACTCCAAGGTAAGTCAGGATTTAACTCTAATACTAAACAGGACACTGTTACATTTCAGACTATACTTGTACAGAGCTGTTAAAATTAATTAAAATTTCTGGAAGTATACATTATTCTCTATTATTTAAAAGAAGATACAATAGCACTGGGCCTCTTCAGAGCAAGCATTTATTTTAAAAAGCTTCTTTATTTTGTTAAGTTGTCTAGATCTAGAACAATAATAAAGCAGTCTTTAAAAATAAGTCTAATAATTTGAACATTCTACAGACATTTATAGTTACCCCCTTCCATCCAGTTCAGCAGAAAATAAAAATCTGCGTGTCTCTCCCAGCTATTTGCCTCTTTGCAAGCTAGTTTCACTTTCATTTTAGCACGTGGCAAATCAGCTGGGGGTCGGGAAGCTGCTAATGACTTGCTTGGCTTTACAGGCTCTTCCCTCTTTGCTGCAAACAGGTAAATTGCTGGAAGACAGAGGCCAAAGGGTGGGGGTGGGTGGGTGGGTGGGTGGGTGGTGCGTATAAGACGCACCCAAGTTTTCACCCTCTTTTTGGGGGTAAAAAGGTGCGTCTTATACTCCGAAAAATACGGTATGTGCATACCCATCCGCATTCCACATTGCTTTTGTCCTTTAAATCTGTGATCACTCATATATAGTACAGTAGAAAATGCAGTGAGTCGAGTAACAACGAACTGGAAAAAGGGAAAGGAACCTCTTATTCTTTTTATTGCTTTCCTTCCTATCTTCCATTCTTAACATTTCTTTTACAGAAAACAGTGATTTTTAAAAAATTTCTAAGATGTGTGGATGACAAATAGTTATCCCATGGAATACAATCTGCAAATCGTTTGAAAAACTTCAGATACTTTTACCCAAGAAGCTGACTTGCTTTCTTCCCTGAGGTTTTGATCCTAGGATTATCCATGTGTGAAGCATGTGATTCATTGTTTATAAGCACAACAGTTGTGCTGGGTATATAATCTGAAAATTTCTTCCTCCTCTTTTTGTCCATTTCTTTCCGTATTTTAATAGGAATTAATAGGAACATTAATAGGAATTTTCTCAGATATTTGCCATAGCTGAGGCATACTTGCTCACTGTGGCTTACACAGAGATTCACTATAGGCTGACTTCTGCTTATGCATTGGACGCTTCTTTTTCTTTCTTTCTCTTGAAACTCCCATTTATCTCTCAGACCTAGACTGAGTTTCTGCCAAAGTTCTGAAGTAGATTTCTAGACTGTACAGGGAGACAGGGAGGAATGATAAAGACAGTCAGTTTGCCTTGAGTTTTTATAAAATAAATAAAGGTGGGATATAAAATAAATAAATACACGATAACCTAGCTAACTAGAAATTCCATGGCACGTGATATAACTGGAAGCAATCCTCTGTTTATGCATGAGGTGGGTAGGAGTTTTAGGCTGTGACTTTGTAATGTTGTAATCTTTCCGGAATCACTGTGTACGAGTTGGACATCCATATACATTTGTTTAAATAAATAAATAAAATGTTTTTTTCCTAGGTAATTTCTGTAAACGATGAACCCCCGGTGATGAATGCTGACCTCATTCCCTTCATGCAGTGTCCAGAAGGACAGGCGGTGCCTATCACTTCACAGCACCTCTATGCAACTGATAATGATAGTGAAGACATGCAGCTGATGTTCATGGTTGCGCGACCCTCTAAGTATGGGGTTGTGAAGAGAGGTGGACTTGTGATAGATCGCTTTCTCCAAGCTGATGTTGTTTCTGGAACAGTGACATATGAACATACAAGTAAGTAAAAACTTGGGACTAATTGTAGCAGGCACAGAGAATGGCCTTGAATGACAGTGGGAAGATCAGCAATCAGACAGACACAGCTTAAGCACATTCCAAAGGATAGACTGGAGAAAATGCTTCAAATAGTACCTTGCCTAATTCACACAAAGATAAAGTGAAGGAGGAGGGAAGCATATTCAGGCATGCAAGATTCTGTTACTATAATTGTTCTAATAAAAGTAGTTTATTGGCATTGGTTTCATAACTTAGGTTTATTGAATATGATTGATACTATATAGCAGTGATGGCTAACCTTTTTTGGTTCTCGTGCCAAAAGGGGTGTGTGTGCACATGCTAGCACACGCACACGTACCCACACCCATTCCCTCCCACCCACGCATGCGCACACCCCCCCCACCCCTGCACAAAGGCCTTACTGAAGCCTGGGACGGTGAAAAACGGCAAAACGGGCAAACCGGAAGTTCGGAAAAATGCACTTCCAGTTTTCCCGTTGGGCTGTTTTTTGCACTCCGGGGCTTCAGGAAGCTTCCCTGAATCCTCCAGAGTGCTAAAAACAGCCCAACGGCAAACTGGAAGTGCATTTTTCCGAACTTCCGGTCTGCCCGTTTTGCCGTTTTTCTCATTCCGGGGCTTCAGGAAGCTTCCCTGAACCCTCCGGAATGCGAAAAACAGCCCAATGGCAAACCGGAAGTGCGTTGTTCTGAACTTCCAGTTTGCCCGTGGAGCTGACATAGAGCAATGCAGGTGACACGCGTGCCATAGGTTCGCCATCACTGCTATATAGAGACCTGAGTTTTACTGGTATTGTGAAAAATTATTCCCCCTTGCAGTTCCCTTGAGTGGCACAAAAATGGCTCTGCTATGTCTGGAAAGGCCCTTTCTACTGATTTCTTTTTTGTTTTTATTTAACATTGCTACACTATAACTGAAAATAAATATATTGTGTTTTCCAAGGGGGGGAAACCCAGAAAAACAAAGAAGAAAGCCATTGAATGCTAAGTGAGAGTGAACTGTGCTCAAGAACTATTTAATAGATTTATTTACTGTCCAATTTATTACCTGTCAACAGATTTTACCACTAATTCAATTCTTCAAGAAAGTTTGCTTCTCTTATCAAAAGATAAACTTTTCCCTTAAAAATGTACTCTCTTTTCACCAGAGGAATAGTTAGCAAAGAAATTTTTAAAAGTCTCTCCTTTGTAATGCTTGCCCCTGAAGAAGAAATTTAATCCCATAAGACATTAGGCAGAAGTAAATTGAATAGTAACTATCTTTTTGGCAGTTCTGCAGAATTATTCTTGCTTATTCTTCCAGATGAAAGTTGCATGTAATCAATAATAGTTTAAAATGTTGGTCAGGATGCAGATGGCTTCTTTGCATTACTATGGCTAGACTTCAGGTGACAGATGCTGTAATTGATACTGAATGATCATTAATTTTATTAACTAGAGTAATAAGTTACTAAATTTATAGCTTCCAAAGCACGGCAGTCACTTTTCACAAAGAACTGCAGCACACATGGCCATTACATAATGTTCTTATGACTGATACCAGGTATTTCTGTTATTGAAAATACAAGATACTTAAAATGAAAAGTATCAAACAATAGCAATGTGCAAAATTGACAAACATTTGATTTACATAAATAAATCTTCCATTTTGCCTGGGTATCACCTCTTTGAGCTGTCAATATAAAACACAGAGTGTTTATGATACCTGTCTCCATGACATAAAAGCAGATGATATTAAATAATCAGACTTACACCTTGGCTGATGACAAATGCTGGTGGGAGATAGTTGACAGAGAAGGTGATTCTTCTACTGGGAGAAAACATCCATATTTGCCACCAAATAACTCCCGGGAGTGAAGTTTTTCTCTCACATTTTAGAATCCCGGTTCGTCTTGGGAATATGCATAAAGGGAAAAACTGAAATCATTTGCGAAAGTGTCACTTTAATTCAGTTGATGAGTGTCTCGTCTGACATTCTTCCCTCATGAGTCCTGTTGAAGAATTGTTGGGTGAAAATCTCTCAAAATTGTCCATCAGGTATAAAGCTAACAGATCTGATTTAGTTTTCTCTAAAACTGCTTTGTAGCCATTCTGTTTAACAGTCCGAAGGGGTAGTTCACCAAGAAGAGTATTTCAGATCAGAAACGGCATAATTGAATCAGGTCTAGGAACTCAACAATGAACTTTGCTAATGAATTTAGATACAAATTTTCTTATTTACTGTATATAATTAACAGGTTTGTTAAGGAGAATGTTAACTCAGGAACTGAAGCGCTTTTCAAATCTATTTTTTTTCCTCCAGAGGATTTTATGGAATGTCTATAATGATGCAGTGGGACATCCAAAATTCTTAACTTTGACTACCTTTTGTCACAGTAGTCATTAGGAAAATACTGAAATATCAAATTACTTTAGTCTTCATGCTGCATATCTCTTATATGAGACAACAATTGGTTACTCCCCAATTTCCCACCCCCAGAATGTTTTTTCTGTTTGCACTGGAAGGAAAAGGTGTGTGTAGAATCTTTTGAGAGTTTTGTGATTAGATTCAGCAAAAAAACATGGATACTGCACTATAGCTGTAACACAATTTTAGAAATTTCTCTTAAACGTCATTATTCATGAATTCATAATTACTGCTGAAAATAATTTTCATACATCCTCTTGATAGGCTAATGCTGCAAAATATCATATACTTCATCTATATATTTTATTTTTCTAGGTGGCGAGATTGGCCTAGCTCTTCTCTTTGATGTTCTTACCTTTATTGTGTTGGATGATGAAATTGATCCTGATGTAAAGGCCTGTTGCGACGATAAAGCTTCATTTTTTCCTGTACCATATCATAAATCCTTTCCAGTATATGATATTAATATCACAATATTTCCAGTTGACAACCAGCCACCATCCATTGCCACTGGTAAAATTATTATTGCTTTTTATGCCTGTCTAATTTGGGTGTGGTGTTTGTGTAAGTACACACCAAATTTAGGAGATAGCAAAATAGATAAAATAGATAAACATTTTCTTCTTTCAACATTCATATTGCCACATTCTGTCATTTGAAACTTAGGCAGAATGGTAGATGATGGTGGATATCTTCATTCGTACCTTTACCAGTGGAGCAATAAAGCTTATGTAGGGTACCATCAATACAGATAGACATTGACTTACAACAGTTCATTTACGGACTATTCAAAGTTACAATGGTACTGAAAAAAGTGACTTATGACCATTTTTCATACTTATGACCATTGCAGCATCCCCATGATCACGTGATCAAAATTCAGATGCTTGGCAACTGACTCATATTTATGACAGTTGCAGTGTCCCGGGGTCATGTGATCACCTTTTGCGACCTCCTGATAAGCAAAGTCAATGGGGAAGCCAGATTCACTTAACAACCATGTTACTAACTGAACAACTACAGTGATTCACTTAATAATTGTGGCAAGAAATGGAGCAAAATTCACCTAACAACTGTCTCACTTAGCAACAAAAAATTGGGCTCAATTGTGGTCGTAAGTTGAGGACTTGCTGTAAAAGCATTGTCAATCATAGATAATGATATCATTAGTGGTATGATACTATTATCTATCAAATAGGCTAGTACAAATTTGACTAGGCTACAGGATCTGGAAGGATGCCAGTAGTCAGTCAGTCATATATTCAGTTCACAACAAAATCCATATTTCTTTTATGCCACTAAAAGGTTGACCTATTGCCAGAATTACTGTACAGTAGGTTGTGTTACATGTTACAAAGAAAAATAATCATGAATCCACTCTAGGATTTGCTGAAATCTTTGGGGATTTGCTTAGCACACTGTCATTAAATTCCAGTGTGATTGTATGAATTGCATTGGAATGCTGCAGTGTGGAATCCAGTTTTTCACAATCAATTTTCATTGAGTTTGTCCAAGTTGGACTTACCATTCCAGCAGATGCTGCAGGAATGTGCTTCTGTTGTAGAGGGGACCTTCAATTCAGTCACCTTGCAATCTAGACTTCTGTGACAAGTATAAATGCAATTCCTAGATGAAAGTGAATTGCCATAGCCCTTCTCATGCAAATGCTGCAGAATTTTTGCAGTGCACATTCTGTTCCATTTCAACACTCTTTTATTTAGGCGATTAGCAGAATTGCATAAAATTACGAGCCTGGGTCTTTTTGGCAGGGAGAAAACTAACTACAAAGAAGAACAAACAGCAGCCCAGAGTTGTAGGAATTAATCCCAGTTGCTTTTTGTTGTTGTTCGAAGTCTGTGTTCAAATCAGTTTTGAAACGCGAGGTATGATATTATAACTGCAGTTGAAAGGGTAACATAATAAAGAGCTGCCAGGAATTAAGTTGGCAAGATAGGAAGCAGGAGGTTTGCAGGCACCAGATAACTTTAATGTTTACACATCCCAGCTGCCTCCCCTAGCGTTGAAGAATGGCTTTCTGTTGTATTGGTAAAGTGGTAAGAAGAAATCTAGGATTTAAATGTTGCTTCATAAGGCATGTGGTTTTCTACTATCCTGCTGAGTTACAGCTCAGAAACCAGTTCCTAAAAAAAGGGTTCAATGTCTGGAGAGCTGAGATTTCTAAATTTCTTACCTTCGGGACCGCATCCTGCCACATACCTCCCTACGACCGGTCAGGGCCCACAGACTCGGCCTCCTCCAGGTCCCGTTGACCAAGCAATGTCGGTTGGCGGGGCCGAGGGGGAGGGCCTTCTCTGTGGGAGCTCCCTCCCTGTGGAACCAGCTTCCCCCAGAGATCAGGACCATCCCCACCCTGCTGGCCTTCCGTAAAGCAATAAAAACTTGGCTCTTCCGGCAGGCAGGGTGAAAGTGAGACCAAGTAGATTACATATGGGTCTCCCCCCTTGATTGTAAATATGAGATACTCTTTTTAACTTTTGTATTTTGTATTTTGTATTTTTTAACTACTGTATTTTATATTGTAATGGAATCTAACATGTTGTGAGCCGCCCAGAGTCCTCAGGGAGTTGGGCGGCATAGAAATCCATTAAATTAAATTAAATTAAATTAAATTAACTCTGCTGGACAAAACACAAATATCAGAAAGAACTTTACTATTTCAACTTGCAGGTGAGGTTTTTGTTTACAAATGTTTTCTGGGTAATGAGACTTCTCTACAATAATTAAGTTGCAAAGATAAAGGGGAAACATATTCCAAGAGAGGGATTTTTTAAAAAAATTCCAGGTGGTTTACACACACACACACACACACACACACACACACACACACACACACACACACACACACACACACACACACACACAAATCTGAGAAAAGCATTAAAAGTACATGATGGTTTTTTGCTCTCTGAAATTAAATAGCCCATTATATATATTTAATACAGTAATTAAATGTACAAAGATTAAGTATTGGTTAAATTTTAACAACAAAATTTTTAAAAATCAGTAGATGAAAACTGATCATATTTAGGATTATACTTCAGAATCTATAAGGGTAAAGCTGGATTATATATAATTGCTTTATTTTTATTAATAGTTTATTATGTACTTAAACTTTACTAGGCATTAATTATAAGTTATAAATTTCAAGACAATCTCTCCACACAAGTTTCTCTTTAAAAGTTTTTATATTGGGCCATATTAATTTTGAAGAAAAATTGCATTTAAAAACACGAGTTCTCTTGTGAATGAAATTATATGTGAGTCTTAAACACTACGACTATATTTGCCAGAATGAGCTCTAGTGTTATATGCAGTGGTCCTAATTATTATTTCTTTATTGCTGTTCCACATCTTGCAAAATAAAGCTGGTTTGCCAGTATTGTACGCAAGTACACCACATTTCAACAGCTCATGTATGGGCAAATTCGTGATTTGCTGTCTGTCACCCAGGCAATGTTCTGAAAATGAAGGATTGTCCCAGCAGAGAAATTAAGTACTGATGCATGAAAAATGGTTCATTATGAGCAATTCATAATAGCTTTCAGGCAATTAATGCTGTGACAAACAGGGGTAACAACCCGTCTTGAGCAACCCATAAACCATTCTGAATAGCTTATCAGCAAAATTGTTTTGCAAGTGTGTTTTTTTCCTCCTTTCTTCTTCTCTTGCTGAGAAAGAAGAGTCATTGGCTGACTGGAAAACAATGGTACCAAGTGGTTGAAGGAGAATTTTCCTCATTAATTACCAGTTGTATTTTTTTTTGCCTAAAATGCCATGGGGATTTAATATGTTTAAATAACAGTAATCATCTCTCTCTTTCTTCTCTTTTTTTGCAGGACTTGTGTTTGCTGTACAGGAAGGTGCCTCAGCAGCTATCACAAGTAAACACTTGTATGCCACTGATCTTGACTCCAATGCAGATGACTTACAGTTTGTTTTAACATCCCCTCCCCAGTTTGGGTACATAGAAAATATATTACCATCGCCTGGTTTTGAGAAAAGTAATGCAGGGATAAGTATAGGTAGGTCTGTGCTACAAGGAAGGGGTGCTTGTCTTTAAATACAGGAAAGTTTGTACCTTCTTTGGGGTCTCTTATGGCTGATAGTTGTCTGATAGTCTATGCTGATAGTTGTCTGTTGGGCTTGTTATATCTCTTATATCTCTGTAACCTTTTCTTTGCATTATTGTGTTTTGTTAGTTATCTGTACTGTTATTTTAGCTAAGGGTAGAAAATATGCATTTTCATTATTTTTCATTCCCTCTCCAACATGCTTAGCTTCATTTCACATGGAAAATGTGAGGAAGATGCATATTAACTATGTTCAGACCAGGCACAAGAGAATTGAACCAACTACAGACCAATTTATACTGTACGTCACTGATGGGAAGCATTGTTCAGTGGAGGCACCATTTGATGTCTTAATTAACCCAACCAATGATGAAGAACCAGAATTCATGGCAAGGAATTTTACAGTAAGGAAGGAAATGGTGTCCCAAGGACCGCTTTTAACAAGGCAATATAGTGATCTTTGGTTTTACTGTCCCCTGTCAAAATTATTCCATCTCTGATCCTCTGTGCATGTATATGTGACCACGTTGAGCAAAATACTGTGCTATGTTTATCTTCACAATAATTTGTTTATGCCTCTTACCTTTTTACCATCCTATGCTTTGAAGTCCCATCGTTCGCCTGCACCCAACACTTGCAGACCTCTTTTAGTTCTTGGTTCTTTTGCTAATCTCCTCCCCCCCTCCTTGGGTACCTAAACTTGATTGTGTTGTTTTAGCTTTGGGGAGGAGAGTATGGAGAATCAATGGAAAAAGCAGACTAAATATTGCATCTCTTGTTGTTGTTAGTTGCAAAGTCGAGTCCAACCCATTGCGACCCTATGGACAACGTTCCTCCAGGCCTTCCTGTCCTCTACCATCCCCTGGAGTCCATTAAAGTGCACGCTGACTGCTTTAGTGACTCCATCCAGCCACCTTGTTCTCTGTCATCCCCTTCTTCCTTTGCCCTCAATCTTTCCCAGCATTAGGCATCTCTGTTGCATCTCTACAACCTGCCTAATTGGCTGAGTTACTTAGGTTCAGTTATGTCGTGGGAACCCGGAGGTCTGACACCAATCTCAAATGAATGTAGCTACTGCAGATGAGTTGTGAATGAAAATTTACTTCTTCATTCTTTCCTTGCATTTATTATTATTATTATTATTAGAGTTGGAAGGGACCTTGTAGGTCATCTAGTCCAACCCCCTGCTCAAGCAGGAGTTCCTACACCATTTGAGACAGATGGCAGTCCAGTCTCTCCTTGAAGGTCGCAAGTGTTGGGGCTCTCACGACCTCTGCTGGCAAGCTGTTCCACTGGTTGATCGCTCTCACCGTCAGAAAGTTTCTCCTCACTTCCAGGTTGAATCTCTCCTTGGTCAGCTTCCATCCGTTATTCCTTGTTTGGCTTTCTGGTGCCATAGAGAACAGCCTGACCCCCTCCTCTCTGTGGCATCCCCTCAAGTATTGAAACACTGCTATCATGTCACCCCTGGTCCTTCTCTTCGCTAGACTGGCCAAGCTCAGTTCCTGCAACCGCTGTTCGTATGTTTTATTTTCCAGACCCTTTATCATCCTGGTTGCTCTCTTCTGCACTTTCATTTGTCATTCTTGTGCCGATTTCCACTTTCTCTTTCCTGTTACCTGTTTCAAGTCTGTTCTGTTAGTACATTTCTTTCTCTTTCTCTTTGTGTGTATGTGAAGTAAAACACAAAAAAGCTCAGGGGAGAGCATCCCTTTATGAAAAGTGAATTTTGATCTTTGTCTAAATCTTGGAGCTCACTCGTATTAATTAAAAAGAAGAAAGCATTACACTGAACAGTCTAATGGTAATTTACTGAGTGATATTCGATTGGTCTGTAGATCTGAGAAATCTATGTCTTATCATTCATTTTGTGAAAGAGTTGACTTTTATCTTCTGTTGTCTGTTCAGGTGCAAGAGGGACAGATGAAGGAGTTAGATCCATCAATAATCAATGCTGTTGATTTGGATGTACCAGAAGATACCCTCATGTTTACTGTCCTTCAACAGCCCCACCATGGGTTTCTTGTTAAGGGAGTAGATGGCAACAATATTTTCCATTACAGGCAGGCAATTATTAGTCAACAATATCATGAAATTCAGGTGGATAGTTTCTCCATGGAGATTTTAAAAAATGGTAAGTATTATATTCCTTCTGGCCATGTTGGTTCTTTGAAACAATTTCCACCAAATGATGGGCAATAGAATACTAAACTGAAAATTAGTAAATGAAACTGAATTCTATTAATAAAAGATTCCTCAGTTCATTAATTAAAAATAGCCTGTTAATAAAACAAATAGAGATCATATTAGAATAAACAGTCTATATGAAGGATTTTTCAAGATTTTATCTATTGTGTAAATCTTTAAGTCAATCCAATTTCCTATATTTTCAAACATAATTGACTTAAGGAATGTTAAGTCCTTATTTTTTGCCATTCAGTTGTCATATTGGCAATAATTTGCCATATTGCAATATTAATTACAATAACTAATTGGGCAGCAGCAACAACAAATACGGTAACTTATATGTGTGCCATTTATAAATTTATGAATCTAAATAAATTTCTCCTTTTCCTTTCTCCCTTCCTTTTCCTTGTTACCCACCTGTATTCTCTACCTTTCAGGATTGAAGCTTCTGTATCTACATGATGACTCTGACAGCTTAGCTGATGACTTTTCAATCCAGCTGTCGGATGGGAAACATAAAGTGTCAAAAACCATTTCAGTTAAGGTTATCCCAGTTAATGATGAGAAGCCGGTATTGAGCAGGTAAGCCACAAATACCTCTTCCAAACTGCTGAGTTTATACGGACCAAATGATTCAGCACTGACCACATTTGTGATTAAAAGAGTTCATCTTTGGCAAATATCCACCATTAACACTAGCAATGTTTTCATGTAGTATTCCTGCTCATTGAAGAACATTGTGTAAGGAACAGTGAGATAAAAGTTAGCTAGTTCTGAATAGGGGACACAGACACACACACACACACACACACACACACACACACACACACACACACAGGGAGAGGGAGGGAGAGAGACCTTGGATATGCATATTCTAATGGTATACATGCAAGCAAATATTACATATGGTTCCAATGAAATTATTGTTTAGGAAGGTGATAAAAAATCAAGAACAATATTAGCATACCCTCCTATTAGTCAGTCTATTTTTGGGCCAAGAATAGCTCCCCCCCCCTCTGTTCATCCAAGGAGACAAGACCTACTTATATTGCTATCTATACCAATCATTCTTCAACCTATTTGAAAAAAAGATGCTATTAGTTGTGGAGAGAATGCAAATCAAACTTCTCTTCAACAGACCTTCAAAATCTTGTACTTTGGGTCATGCCTTCAGAAGTAAATGCAGAAGGTTCCCAAAATCCCAAAATCAGGAAAAGAGAATGGAGAAAAAGGATTGTGCAAATTTTGCCTTGCAAGTGAATGTATTGGGCATTTTGAATAATGCCAGGCTGAATCAGAGAACCAGAACGTTCAGGACAGATCTTCCACAGAATTAGCTTTTCCCCTCTCTTGCTTTCAAAGGCATTGAAAACATTTTGCTTGTAATTCGAGAGGGAGGGTGTGGTTGTTTTCCATACATTACCTCCAATCCACTTTTTCCTTTTTTCCCCCTTTTATATTATTCTCCTGACAAGAGAAAGGTGCCCTTTTATAATACAGAAGAGAAAGGGTAGCAACTGAACTTTTTACATTGCTAGGAAGTTCACTAAGAGGGTGCTTTGAAATTTGAGGTAGCAGTTTTTTTTTCAAACTTCAAAACAACCTTGTCTGCTTGCTAGAGGCACAAAGGATCCCATTGTATCCTTGCTCCTACTGCCTCCTACTTTTTATAATGTGGCATGGTCACTACAAACAGAAGAGAAAAGGGAGAACAGGTGTCCTTCCGCTGCTAACACAGATGGACACAGACTATATTGCATTAAAAAAGAAAGCTGTTAGAAAGCTAAGATGACTCTCTGCCGAATTCCAAAGGGAATTCAGACTCTATTCACCAACTGTTCTTTATGCTTTATGTTTAGCCCTGTTAATTGGGATGAATTCACAGGGCAGCAAAAACCCTCTGCAGCACTAACGTTGACTGTTCCATCAGAACACCTAAAAAGCCCTTAAGGGAGTTTCCAACATTAAATCTGTACCTTTAAGCATTCACTATGAATGAGCTCTTCTTATTGTCCCTTTCTTGCCAATCCCCCCTCTCACTTTCTTCGAGCAGCAGAGGAATACAGAGAAAATAGAAGAGCATTTTCTAGACTGAATCCAACAGATAAAATGATACTAGTCCCCCGATAAGTTGTAAAAGTGGCCCTGACTGGAAAGGTAGGTTGTTACTAGAAATAGTAACTGATAGAATTTTCTCCATGTAGAAAGCATCTCCCCTTGAGATAGGAAGAATATAATTTTTTAATAACATTAGATTGATCAAATGATGCTCAGAAGATGCACAACAAATGCCACAGTGCAATATTTGTGATGTTGAGCATGAGCAGCAACCTCATCATTGCTAGAGAGGTATGAAGTGATGAACTTTTATTTGACAACCTAAATACTGGTGCTGCAGGCTTCAGTTGCTGGTGTGTGTGTGTGTGTGTTTGTGTGTGTGTGTAGGGGAACCACTAGTCTAGGTGCGTCTGTCTATGAGCACAGCTTTGAGCCATCATTCCAGTACATTTGATGGAGCTTTAAAAAATAGACTTTTCCTTCCCCCAAACAAATAACTGAAGCAGAAATGGGGGCGGGGTGCTTACCCTCTCCTTCATTCATTTCATGGAGATGATCCATGGTAAATGTCATAATCCGATTTTATTGGATGATCTACCTCTTTATGACTGCAGGCCAAAAACAATGCTGTGCCAAGCAAGCTTCAGCCTTGGGGAAATCCCATTGGAAAAGCAGTAGCTAAGGCAATCCTGTCTTAATGTACTAGAGTGATAAAGGTGCAACATGTGGCAAGACATGGGAAATTCTGTGGCTCCTTGAAGACTAATTAGTGTGGGATACATATGCTTTTTTCTTAGACAACAGATGCAGGAGGCTATTCAAGCTCAGAAGCAGTAAAATGTCCCGTTCTGTTTGTAATATGTATGGGACTTCCATCCTCATACTGGCTTCTCTCCTGGTCTTTTAACAGCAGACTAAAGCACAGAAAACAGTTAAAAAAAAGTCTTCCCAGTATATATCTCCATCTCTGAGCAATTTCATCAATTTTGTTTCTGTCTTGGGTACAGAGAAAATCCTTTTGACATGCTAGCAGCTCGCTTACTAGTAACATGGATGCAGTTTTGCACTTGATTGGGTTGACTTGAAGGGGATGGGAGCACGTTGCGAACAGGTTTGCACCATCAATCTTTTTGGAAGCTTTTTCAAGCTAGAGCTAGAAAATAATCAGTGCTCCTAGCAGCCAAAACGTACGGATTTGTTCTCAAAACTAAGCCTTTTCACAGAAGTACTTATGACCCATAAGTACACAAAGATGTTTATTTTTTTATACCATGTGGCAGCACTTAATCAAATTACTTGAATGAGAAATACCAGGAAATCTCTGATAGGCTTGTGCGGTAAATTAAATGGAAAAGTAAAAAAAAAAAATCCTGGAAAAGAGCAGTAACACAACACTTCTGTTGCCAATGAAACCACATCAGAAAGAAGTATTTTATATATACGAAAAAAAAAGGGGGTGTCGGAAATGACAGCCAGAATTCTCCAACCCCTAGGAATAGCAATAGCCCACAAACCCACAGCCACACTCCATCAGGAATTATCCAGAAGAAGACAAGATGCAGAAGGATGAAAGAAACAATGTAATTGACAAAATTAACTGTAACAATTGCAACCAATTCTATGTGGGACAAATATCACATCGATTAAAAACCAGAATACATGAACACCAGCCGGCAGCCAAAACAGCAGAAATTTGATTGGAGCAATACAAACATCATCGGCCATGCTACCACCCACCACATACATGAGTTCATCGAATCTTGGCACTCCATAAGCCATTCTATCAACAGACACATTAACCTACAACCAGCCTACGAACCCCTCAGAATTCAAATCAACTGCACAGCCAACCAGCGACAGCACCAACCCTCAACCCACCCATGCAACCCCCTCAACCAGCACTTCATCTCCCAGTGACCCACATATGACCTGACCTCCCCAACAGAAGACCCTCACTTGAAACCCCTACCTGACCCAGCAGAAGACTATGATGTGACCCTCACCTGACATGACCTCCCCATCACAAGACCTACTGACCACACAAAGCCTTTATAAGCAGAAGAACACAGACACCGACTCCACTGAAGATGTTACCTACCCTGATAACAAAATGTTTGGAAACCAACCCAAGCTCGGAGAATCAACCTCCACCCTCATCTTCCATCCAAGCTACAAATATTCGGCACTGTTGCAAAAAATAAATCTCACATCTTATCTGTTTAAAATATTATTTGAGGAAGCCACTAGATATGAAATAATGCTTTCTAATTAATTTCATTCTTAAATCGTAAGAACTGTGTTTTACTTTAAATAGACTGAAGTGATAATTTGTAAAGAACTCACAAAGGGAAGAGAGAAGGGCATGGTTTAGTATGCCTCTATTTGTCTTCATAAAACTTTGTGAATCAGTTCATAATTTAAAATCGCAATAGATATCATTGAATCACAATACCACCACAAACCTTCTCTGCTTGCAGTGAAATTTTGTGCACATAGATATGGTTGTTTTGAGTCTTGAGCATTTCAGTGATTATTTTCATTTTAAACACACTTACAAAGAATCTTTGTTTCTCTGTTGTAGAAAGGGTAAACTAGAGGTGAATATGGGGGAAGCACAGATAATATCGAGTGCTGTTTTGTCAGCTGAAGATAAAGATACACCTCGGGAACAAATTTATTATCTATTTGAGAGAGTTCCAGAAAATGGACATCTTCAGCTCAAGGTTAGTTTTTATTTTTCAACAAAACCAAACAAAGTGTTGGAAAAAGAGATTCAAGTCTTGGCTAAGAATGGGAGAGAAAATGTAATCCTTCAGTCATGGGACTGAAACACACTGCAGTGACTAATATAATTTACAGTGGATTTTTCATATAATCCATTGAAGGGTTCCCTGTTTATATCAGGAACGTGACTATGAGATAATTTTGAAAATCCATCACAGCTTTATCATAATTTTATTTATGATCAAAATGCTTCTAATGTTGAATCTGAACAATGTCATACACTGCCAAAGAATGTGGCCTGTTTTCTCAACGGAAACTATTCTGAGAGTTTCAGTCCAAACATTCAGGAGAGGCTCTGACAGATGTGGGTTCCTCCCGTTTCGGACCAGTTCACCTGAACTGGTAGCGACCCGCTGGTGACATCACGATGTCATCACGGAACCAGTTCAGTCGGTGCCAGTCCGTGGGCGCTGCCATCTTTTTTATAAAAAAAAATCGAATATTTTTTTTGAAATTTTTTTTTTAGATTTTTTTTCCGGGTTTTTCTTCTTCTGCACATGCGCAGAAGCTGAGTTTCCGGCACTGTGCATGCAGTCGCCATCTTGTTTTCGGCTTTTTTGGGGGGGGGAGGTTATTTTTTTGAATTTTTTTTGGGTTGGAATTTTTTTTCGGGGTTTTTTTCTTCTTCTGCACATGCACAGAAGCTGAGTTTCCGGCACTGTGCATGTGGTCACCATCTTGTTTTCGGCTTTTTTGTTTGGGGAATTTTTAAAGATTTTTTGCCACTGCGCATGCGCGCACGCGCCCATGAGGCGTGACCACGCAGCGCGGGAGGAAGCGAACCAGCAGTGAAGTAAGTTAGAACCCACCCCTGGGTTCTGACCTGGAACCACTTCAATCTAGGAGGCACAGCAGTTGTAGGGACCAGGACAAGCATGGTAGCTGCTGTATATAGAAGGGAAATATAAGGCACCCTGTTTTAGTTAGGGGGAAGGGGGAAGTCTTAGAAAAGCAATGGAAATTTGGCAACCAATGATATTACAGTTGCAGCTCGACTTGTACCTTATTTTTATATCATTCCAGTTACCTGCCTTCAGATGTGCACAGGGTTGAGTCATCATTACTTTGTATGCCTTTGAAACAAATTGTGTTTTTTAAAAGGAGAAATTGGTCTTTTTCTGCCTTCCAAGACCTTAGCAGAAGTAGAGATTATAATTTACCCTTCCATCCTTGGCACTTACCACATTTTTGACTCGGTTTCACAACTTCATTGTACATAACCTAGTCTTCAAAATTTCATACGGCAATCCCATAGTCAGTTTCACAATGCTTATTGAACTGTACAGCATGTTTAGCAGGCATTTCTGTAATTTATGTCCTACAAATGAATTTCTTAATGCTGCCACTTTGATATGAATGGTAGTCACCAATTATAAAAACTAGACCTGTACAAAGCAGTCAGGGAAAAAGTGGATTTTTGAGAAAATTTAAGTAGCCAGGGGATGAACGTGTGTTTTGTATGGTGAATGACTTGTTGATGGGATGAGTACCAAGTTGAAGAAGATTGGATTTTGTTTTAGAACTTGTGTTCAGTAGTAAAATCTTTTTAACAGCTGCATCAGTAATATAATACCAGAGTTATTAGGAGATGGACAGCATATTAATGTTAATAATAATAATAATAATAATAATAATAATAATAATAATAATAATAATAATAATAATAATAATAATAATAATAATAATAATAATAATAATAATAATAATAATAATAATAATAATACACAACATAATATCTCAAAGTCATGATACAATTTTTCCTCCTAGGTAGATCATGATTGGGTGACACTGTACAAAGGAATGAAATGCACCCAGGAGAATATAGACATGAACGCTGTGAGGTATATACACACTGGAACTCTTGGATCAAACAATGAAGACAGCTTCTCCTTTCATCTTTGGGATGGAAGTAACAGATCTCCAGAAGTGGTTTTTCCTTTTGCTATTAAGGATGTGGAAAAGGGTAATTTTATTTTAGATCTTCACATAGTCTATACAAAACTGACTAAGAGAATGACCACCCTGGATATGGAGGATGGGAGTTGAAGTGTAGTACATCTGGATGTTCCCAGTGGGAAAAGCTAATACATATCTATGTGCAATAAAATTTAGCAGAGTATACACTGTCCTGATTGGAGTGGTGCAGTGGCCTAGAAGTGGAGCTCTCGCCTCTAGGAGGCTGTGAGTTCGATCCTAGATAGAGGCTGATATTTCTCTCTCTGGGCACAATGAGAATAGATCTGCTGAACAAAACTCCGCATTGGCGACAGGAAGGGCATCTGACCACTAAACAGTCTGCTAGCTCCATTCAGTTGCCCAGACTCCACCCCGCAAAGGATTATGGGGTCATTAAAAGAAGATGATGATATACTGTCCTGATGGAGGAGGAGAGAGAGGATGTACTCCAAGATATCTAGAAAGCACCAAATTGGAGACGGCTTGTGCGTATGAATGTGTGGCCGAATATAGCAAATTCTTGAGGGGGTGATAAAAATTGTAACCTGATTCATGTTGTTGAGAAAGGTTGATACAAAATATTTGATGATGGTCCATATTTCAAATGTCTTATAGGAAACATTGCAATGTTTATGAGACCCCTCAATGTGTTGATGGGCGACAAAGGTCTCCTGATGACTGATGTCCTCCTTGCAGTTGATGGTACCAAGAAGCCAGAGGAGCTACACTATGTGATTACTTCTCCACCACAGTATGGACAGATAGAATATGTCAGCTATCCTGGAATCCCCATTACAACTTTCAGCCAAATTGATATAGCAGGGCAGAAAGTCTGCTATGTCCACAGTAATAAAGCATCTTCCTCTAAAGATACATTCAGGTAAGCAAAGAAGAATCCTAGTTTATGTAAAGTGTATTTAATTAGCAAGTATAATTGGTTAAGCAGCAGAGGACTTTCAGATCTGGGTTGCAAAAATCAGCTGTTACATAGCAGCAGAGTATGAGTTTTCTGTATCGCTTTCGTGTCATCTTTATATAGCCATAGACCAGGGGTCAGCAATCCATGGCTCTAGAGCCGCATGTGGCTCTTTCATCCCTCTGCTGTGGCTCCCCGTCGCCGGTTGGTGTCACAATTTTGAGAGGCGCTTCCGGTTGGGAGGGGGGAAAGCACAACGCGCCAGTAGGAGACTCTATGGCAAGGGGCGGGTTTTCCGGTCAGCTCCACAATTGATAGGGCTTTCAGTTAGGACAGGTAGAGGAAAAAGGACTAGGAAGAGACTCTATGGTGGGGGAACTGGACTTCCAGTTGGTTCCAGAATTGAACGGGGGGCTTCAGGTTAGGACCTTTGTGGCTCTTTGAGTGTTTAAGGTTGCCGACCCTTGCCATAGACAAAGCAATATGTTGGACTAGCAGCTAGTGCCTACCAAATGTTTTAGACTACAACTCCCATAATCCTTTGCCATAAACTCTGACAACTGAGGTTCATAGGAGCTGGGAGTCCAATACTGGAACAAAGTGATGCTTAAGAATATATAAGCTAGCTGCTGAATACTCATTGCCCTAGACTTTATAGGCAGTTCTGCAAATATAGAATTCATCTATTAAACTCTCACTTCTGCATTGTACCAGTTGCTCTTATTGTTGATGTATTTCTGAGCTCAGTTTAAAATATTGCTTTTTCGGCAGACAGCAGCACCAGCCTGGGCTTGGAAGTTAAGCAGGTATTATAGGCTAAATTGGGAAGCTGCAAACATCCTGGAAGATGGCAATGGGAAAATCACTTCCATATTGCCGCTAAAAAAAATACATGGCAATACCTGTTAAATTACCATGAGTTAAGTTTAGCTTGAAGGAGAGTTTGCATTGGGAAAAAACCTTTCCAGCCTTAATCTTCAAAAGCTTGAAAGGTGGCACCAAGCTGAACCACTTCCATCCATATCGCTTTAAATCAGTGGTTCGCAAACTTTTTCAGTCCACACGCCCCCCCCCCTTGGTGCTACAAACTCATCCTCAGTGCCCCCCACTCCCACCCCCTTCAGGTGGGCATGGCTTGGTGGTCAGGTGACCGGGTGGGCGTGGCCAACTTGTAAAATGTGGTGAAACTCACTTAACAACGCTCTTGCTTAGCAACCAAAATTTTGGGCTCAATTGTGGTCATAAGTCTTCCTTCCTTCCTTCCTTCCTTCCCTCCCTCCCTCCCTCCCTCCCTCCCTCCCTCCTTTCCCCTTCTTTCTTTCTTTTTTTTTCTTTCTTTCTGTCTTCCTTCCTTCCCTTCCCCTTCTTTCCTTTCCTTTTCTCTTTCTTTCTTTCTTTCTTTCTTTCTTTCTTTCTTTCTTTCTTTCTTTCTTTCTTTCTTTCTTTCTTTCTTTCTTTCTTTCTGTCTGTCTGTCTGTCTGTCTGTCTGTCTGTCTGTCTGTCTGTCTGTCTGTCTGTCTGTCTGTCTGACTGACTTACTTACTTACTTACTTACTACCGTCTTTCTTTCTTCCCCTGCCAATCCTCCATACAAACCGCCCGCCCCGTTTCTGCAAAGGCAGAACCCTGCAGAGCGATCTAAACATGGGAGGGGGATGCTGTAGAAAAGGCAGCCTTCCACCCCTGCCTCCCATGCCGGCTCTGCGGGACTTGGGGCTCCAAAGCAGCCCACTGGCTGAGTTCCCAGAGTAGTGCCGGCGGCTGGGCCGATCTGCAAAGAGAGCAGGCAGGTGGCCTATTGTAAGGTGACCAGACGTCCCGATTTTGGCGGGACAGACCCGCTTTTTAATCATTTGTCCCGCGTCCCGCCCGCCCTCTTAAAAAGTCCCGATTTTTTAAAACAATGTCGGGACATCTGGTCACCTTAAAACACCCACCCATGCCTTTCTCTCTGCAAGGCGGGCGCAGAGAGATGACGTCGCTGCTGTCGGCGCCCCACGCTGATTGGCTGTTGAAGGGTGAGCGGTGGCGGCGACAGCAGCAAGCCGGGAGTGCTCGCCCAGAATTGGAGTCAGCGAGCAGCCGGGCATCGGGGCTCTTCCCCCGCCTTCTCCATCCTCCAGTGTCGCCACTGCGGGGGTTCCGTCTCTCCGGTGGTGCCTGCGTTGGAAGGGAAGGGGGGGAAAGAAAGGCAGCCTGCGGGGCTTGGCACGGCTGGGAGTTGCGAGGCGGCGTAGCAACCGGGCTGTTCCTCCGGGTGTGCTAAAGTGCTCGAGTTTTTTCTCTCTCACACACACATGCACAACCTTCCAACGACCGGGTCGGACTGGATCTCCCAGCACGACTTCCCGGTCGTTGGAAGGTTGTGCATGTGTGTGTGAGAGAGAAAAAACTCGAGCACTTTAGCACACCCGGAGGAACAGCCCGGTTGCTACGCCGTCTCGCAACTCCCAGCCGTGCCAAGCCCCGCAGGCTGCCTTTCTTCCCCCCCCTTCCCTTCCAACGCAGGCACCACCGGAGAGACGGAACCCCTGCAGTGGCGACCCTGGAGGATGGAGAAGGCGGGGGAAGAGCCCCGATGCCCAGCTGCTCGCTGATTCCAATTCCAGGCGAGCGCTCCCGGCTTGCTGCCGCCGCCGCGCGTGAACGCGGTCCGCGGCGGGAAGCGAGTTCAAGCGACCCTCCGCCGCTGCCGGCCTGCAACCCGGCACCCCGTCCTGCGTGCCCCGCCCCGTGCCCCGTACTCAGCTCTTGACTTTTGCCCTCTGCGCATGCGCAGCGTTCTGCACATGCGCAGAGGGCAAAATTCAAATGGCGCCGAGGCGGGCCCGCCCCCCGTCCCGCTTAAAAAAAAATCTGGTCACTTTACCTATTGAGAAGCCAGTGGGCTGCTTCGGAGCCCCAAGCGCCGTGGAGCCGGCACAGGTGGAAGACTGCCTTTTCTGCAGCATCCCCCTCCCCTCTTTGGATTGCCCTGCAAGGGGGGCTTTGCCTTTGCAGAAACGGGGCAGGCGCATGTGCAGCAGCCCCAGGACATCTGCTTGCCCTTCTGCCACCCCTCTCAGCATCTGCATTTCTACCAAGGGCCGTCCGCCCACCCACTGGCCGGGCCGGGCGACACTGACCTCGGAAGGCAAGCGGGCATGGGGGTCCACTGGGAAGGCTGCGTGGAAGGCCGCCAAGCATGGCAGGGCTGTGGGGAAGGGAGTAGGCTGCTACCTCCCTTCCCCACCACCCTGACATGCTTTCGTGCCTTCCACGTGGCCTCTTAGTGCCCCCTGCTGCTCTCCTTGCCTCTTAGAGCCCCCTGCCACCCCCTTGCCTCTTAACGCCCCCTAAGTCATCCCACCGCACCCCAGGGGGCAGTATTGGGAACCACTGCTTTAAATTAATAATCCAAAGCCCTATTTGCATTCCCATCTCTTTAAATTGGCAGTCAAAGAATAACAAGTTAACAACTATAACCCTATACCTACCAGACTGATTATCACCCTATATAATGTGTGTTTGCTGAAATTCATGTTGGGGCTGGTGTCAGTTCATTCACAAAAGAGGAGTATCTTGCTTTGCAATGTCATAGTCAGATTGTCCTGTGTGAATTCCCCCGTGTCTGGCCCAATCCTTTGATTCTTTTACAAAAACCTTGAAATCCTATTATTGTTGATTACTTTCTCTTAAAAGTTTTACTCGGCTGTTAAATGGAATTCGTTTTAGCTTGTGACTGAGCTAAACATTTAAAGTTGTTTTAATTTTACTGCTGCCTTTTATTGGTTATTCATTCTGAGGTTAATTTAAGTTTGATGTTCTATTATTGTCACTGTAAGCTATACGGAGTAGTTTGCTATCCTTGAAGCCAGCCTATACTCTTAAGTATATTTAAATGAACAAAGATTAGCTGTAAGTGTTAAATAATTCATGAAATGAGCTGTTGAGGGCAAGTGAAATGCACAAATGTTCAAATGTAAATCAAACATGAGTGTAAATGACTTTTAAATATATACTTTGAATGTTTAAAGCTGAAGAAGCATTTCTTTGGAACATTCAATTTTTTTCTCTATTCTTGTTTCCTATTATTTGCTTTCTTCTAATAAACATTCTCAGTATTCATCAGACTCCTTGGCCATACCTAGGTAGCTTAAATTTGGGGTTTTCTGAGTCTAGACATTATATCAGTAGTGGGTTCTAAAACCCTTTACTACTGGTTTGCACATGCGCTCGTGCGCGCGACACTTCTGCGCATGTGCAGAAGCGTCCCAAGCGTGTGGGCAGAACCTCCCACCACCGGCGCTACCGGTTCTTAGAACCGGGCCGAACCGGGAGCAACCCACCGCTGCATTATATGTTTCCTACAGGTCTCTTCCTGTGACTTTTAAGAGCAGCTTCTACTTTATTCTCTACTCTGATGATATGCAAAGAGGGTAAGATTCTGCTAGCTTCTTATAAGGGCCAGTAGGAAAGGAGAATGACATAAATATAGAAAAGGAATAAAATTGCTCAAACAATAGTGGCCTTTTTTTTAAACTTCAGAATTGACCCTTGTTAAATGCTGTTGCACTTTAATTCAGGTGATACAATTAAGATGACATTTCCGAAATGCTAAAATTGTTTTTACATTGTTATGAGACATTATTTTCATTAACATGCTCTAAGATATTCTAATATATTTGCAATTGTGTATCTCATTGCCTAGCTGATTAAGAAGCATGGCAGCTAATTAATAAAACAAATCTGTGTCTATTAACAGTTTGGTATACTGTAAGTTTGCTCTCCTCATTTGTGATTTTTCTCTTTTTAATTAATTGGTAAACCTGCTCTGATCCAGATTGAAAATGCCAATTAAATACCCATTTAATTGAAATGGTAGATATTACATTTGTTTGCTCGAATACTGAAATGAGTTCCATTCTGACCACAGATAGGGATAGATACATGCTTATAGTTAAATTGCAGCGACATATCATCTAGATTATATGCCCAGTTTATTAAAATCCAGGCCAGTTTAATTTTGACAAAATAATTTTAAGGGAAAGAAGATATACGTTCCATTTTAATCACTGTAAATTATGTTCCTGCCTGCTAGAAGTTGGCAAGGTATTTGGTTATACGGTGAAATATAAATACCACGATGGATTATTAAAAACTAAAATACCAAGAGCTGGTGATATTTAATTAAATGGGGGGGATTAAATGATCAGATTTTTACCGTCCGTTAAGGCACTTTATTCCATCATAAACTTACAGCATTGTCTGTTGTTGCTGGCCTGGAAGAAGGATTTGGCAGTGCTTCTTTGGGACAGATGACTTCAAGTGATTAGCAATCTGACATCAGATGCTGGCAGTAGGATGCTAAAAGAAGATGCTAATGTCCTCCATTTTGACACGGTGGATCAGTTTTGTAATGAGCTGGCACTATCGCTGATTCCATTTTTCTGTCGTAAATACCACGGCAGATGGCAAGTTCTGTAGCCAACTCAATTGCCATGAACTCCAAAAGCATGATAATGGTGAAATCAAACCATGCAACTTGCCTTCCCAACTAAGCTGGAGAGTTATTTTCCCTAAATTTCATCAGAATTATCAGAAGGTTGGCTGTTCCCTATTCCAGGGGGAGACCCGGAGAAGACTTAGCATGAAATAAACAGCATGTGGTGAATAGGAACCCAGCACTTCCCTTCAAAACTTAACAACCTTGTTGTCTTGAAGGATCTAGCAAGGCATCTTGTTTGCATGGTATTTATTAATCAACCACAATAGCAAAGTTCTTCATCTAGTCTCATATCTAAATTGTTCACTAAATCTTCTTCGGTTTGAACCCAGCAACTTTGTTGACTTTTTCGAAGTAGCAATAATAATTTAATATTAATGTTTTTATTCTTCTGGCTGGTTTTAATCCAATAGACATTAAGGTAGCAGAAGTTCCAGAGTTTATATAGAGAACGTGTGTCGACAGAAATGCATCTCACCAGATGGGATGGTCTTGTGGAATAATATATATTCCTGGAGCTATTATAGGGGCACTTCTGTTTTGCCTTTTTATAGTTCTTTAATTTTAAGCAGGAGTTGAAGCAGACCAGAGATAGATTTTTCATGACATCATTTATTTATTTATTTATTTATTTGTGAGATTTATATACAGTGCAAGCACTCTCTAAACAGTTTTATTTATTATTTATTTATTTTGTTATTCTTATATGCCGCCCAACTCCCGAAGGACTCAGGGCGGCGTACAACAAAGAGAAATACAAGAATAAACAAAATTTCATAAATTTAAAAAAACAATACAAAATTTAAAAAACAGTATAAAAGCAGCAACATCCATTCAGCAACATACATACTTGGGGGGTAAGCTCGAGTGGGTTAAACTGTCCCCCCCACCTGCAGGAAGAGCCATGTCTTAACCGCCTTTCGGAAGGCCAGCAGAGTGGGGATAATTCGGGTCTCTGGGGGGAGCTGGTTCCAGAGCACGGGGCCAGCCACAGAGAAGGCCCTCCCCCTGGGGCCCGCCAGGCGGCATTGCTTGGCCGACGGGACCCGGAGGAGGCCAACTCTGTGGGCCCTAACCGGTCGGAGGGAAGTATGAGGCAGAATGCGGTCCCGGAGATATCCTGGTCCTAAGCCATGTAGGGCTTTAAAGATGGTGATCAACACCTTGAATTGGACCCGGAGACCGATGGGCAACCAATGCAGCTGGCGGAGTATCGGTGTCACGTGGGTGTACCTTGGCACACCCACCACAGCACGCGCAGCTGCATTTTGCACCAACTGAAGTCTCCGGATACTCTTCAAGGGTAGCCCCATGTAGAGAGCGTTGCAGTAGTCCAAACGCGAGGTGACAAGGGCATGAGTGACCGTGAGTAAAGTCTCCTTCTCCAGATATGGCCGCAGCTGGTGCACCAGGCGGACCTGTGCAAAGGCCCCCCTAGCCACAGCAGAAAGACGATGGTCTAATTTTAGCTGTGGATCTAGGAGGACCCCCAAGTTGCGGGCCTGGTCTGAGGGAGTCAATTTCGCACCCTCGAAGACCAAGGAGGGACAGTTATCATGGTCCTTAGGAGGCATTATCCACAGCCACTCGGTCTTGTCGGGATTAAGTCTGAGTCTGTTCCTCCCCATCCAGATCTTAACGTCGTCCAGGCATCGGCACATTACATCAACTGCCTCCCTGAAGTCAGACGGGGTGGTGATGTACAGCTGGATGTCGTCAGCGTACTGATGGAAACACACCCCATGTCTGCGAATGATCTCACCCAACGGTTTCATGTAGATGTTAAACAGGATGGGCGAGAGAACCGACCACTGGGGCACCCCACATGATAGGGGCCTAGGGGACGATCTCTGCCCTCCTGCCAACACCGACTGCATCCGATCGGCGAGATAAGAGGAGAACCACCGCAAAACGGTGCCTCCCACTCCCAACTTGCCGAGCCGATGCAGAAGGATACCATGGTCGATGGTATCGAAAGCCGCTGAGAGGTCAAGTAGCACCAGGATGGAGGAGTTCCCCCCATCCCGGGCCCGCCAGAGATCATCCATCAGAGCGACCAAGGCAGTTTCTGTACTGTAGCCGCGCCTGAAACCCGATTGATAAGGATCTAGATGATCTGTTTCATCCAGGAGCTGCAGAAGCTGGGTCACCACCACCTTCTCCACAACTTTCCCTAAAAAAGGTAAGTTGGAGACTGGACGGTAGTTCTTCAAATCGGCTGGATCCAGGGAAGGCTTCTTCAGGAGGGGTCGCACCACCGCAGCTTTTAATGACTGCGGTACGGATCCCTCCCGCAAAGAAGCGGTGATCACCGCCTGGATCCAGCCGCGTGCCACCTCCCTGCTGGCAGAAACCAGCCAGGAGGGGCACGGGTCCAATAAACAGGTGGAGGTACCCATCGCTCCCATAGCCCTGTCCACATCCTCGGGAGAAACAGGCCCAAACTCTTCCCATAATGGTGGACTAAGACTCGCCCCTGTCAACTCTATGGACTCTGCCCTGCCGGAGTCCAAATTTGACCGAATCTGAGCGACTTTATCCGACAGAAACTCAGCGAATTCCTCAGCTCTACCTTGTAAGTGTTCCTCGCTCCCCCCTTTTGCAAGGAGGGAGCGAGTCACCCTAAACAAGGCGGCTGGACGAGAATCTGCGGACGCAATAAGAGCGGAAAGATAAGATCGTCTTGCCGCCCTTATCGCCACTAAATAAGATCTGATGTAAATTCTTAGTAGTGTTCGGTCAGACTCGGTCTTTTTGGCCCTCCAGCGGTGCTCCAGACGTCTCTTCTGGCGTTTCATCTCCCGGAGCTCCTCGGTAAACCAGGGAGCTTTCCGGGATCCACTGCCACGGAGAGGTCGCTTAGGCGCAATTCGGTCTAGAGCCCCTGATGCTGCGATGTTCCAGGCAGCCACCAGGGCGTCAGCCGAATTGTGTACCAGGGTTTCAGGTATTTCCCCAAGTTCCCTCTGGAATCCTTCCGGCTCCATTAGGCGCCTGGGGCGGAACCACCTAGTCGGTCCCGCCTCCCTGCGGGGGAGGAATGGGGTTGTGAAATCAGTAAACCAGTAAGCAATGTATATTTATATTTCCCCCAACAATCTGGGTCCTCATTTTACCTACCTCAGAAGGATGGAAGGCTGAGTCAACCTTGAGCCAGTGAGATTTGAATCGCTGACCTGCGGATCACAGTCAGCTAAAGTGGCCTGCAGTACTCTAACCGCTGCGCCATCTCAATATGTCCTTCAAATTTTCTTGGCAGCAATGTGAGGATGGTTTGCTATTTCTGTTTTATGTTTTTGCTTTTGCTTTTTGCTTTTGTTTTTACTTCTCTTTCTCTGGAGTTTTCATGACGTTCCTAACCAGGCTTCATCCTGTTTAGTTTTCTAGGCCAAACAAAGTTAGCCAGTTCCTGTTGTCTTCTGAAACAACTAAGGATACCTTTCAATCAGAAGACCATTGCCAGTGAAGCAGAACATTTTATCTACCTGATGTTGATGTCTTAGCTCTGAAAACCCCAAAATATGCTTATAATCTTTGTTATTCCGGATGAAAATCTGGTGTAACTAAACTGATTACAGAGAATCAGTTTTCCTCTTGGCACAAATACTAGGTCAGTGTAGACAGCTGCTGTTTGATGGCACAGAGCCTACACACAAGTTGGTCAATTCTTAAGCAGCAGTAAAAGTGCCAGTAGCTTTGATATCAGTATTGCTCCTCTCATCAATAGATCCCGAATTCTATAAATGGAGGCACTAAACTGCAGGCATGTAAACCTAATGTATTGTTTCTAAGAGGTCTGTAAGGGGCGTGCATAAGCGCACCACTGTGCCTACCGTCCCTATCCTACTGTCCTATTGTCCTCTTTTATCGTTACTTTTTACTTAAGTTATGTTTATACAAACTACTACTATCCTATACATGTTTGACAAATAAATAAATAAATAAAATAAAATATTCCTGACACAGGTGTTCAAGGACAGGCCTTCAGACGAAGAAAGACATTTTAATTATAGTTTTCAAATATTTATTACTTTATACATAGCTTATGCGTGTGATATGATGATTTCCTGGCACTTTGATTCTATTGTAGTGAGCTAAATGTACCAGTGCTTGAATTTAGAATCAACAACGTATCTATAGTAGATTTAGAATTAACACATCTAATGGGTTGTCTTATTTTTGTTGTTATAAAAATGAAATGTGTTTATTTATTTAAATAAATGTCAATTCTGATTTCTCTTTGTCGTATTTTGAAGAATCTGTTGTTTCATCAAATGTTAGTATTTTTTTAAAACCTGCACTAAATGTTATATGCACTTGGATATATATTTCTGCAAACCTATGCATTGTACATATTGTGTATGCACCGAATGTACAGTATTTGAAACTTTACAATTTTTTTGTTTTAATCCATTTTTGTACATCACTTTAATGAATATGTGCAGATTTATTATTTTCCTAAAAATACTTTTCCCTACTTTTTAAAAATTGACGAACTATATTGAAAAATATGCAAAAGTGTGAATTTTGAATAGGAAGGTTGCAATTCATTATTAGCTGAAAAACATTAAGTTAGGCCAATTTTCATTTAAGCGGGAATAAATACATTTTCTCTGCCGTTCTTACTTGGAACTAGCTTCCTAGACAATTAAAGAACTGTTACTTTGTTAATGCTCAGGGAAGACATTTTTATTTTTCAACAGAGTTTTGGGGATGTTAAATACATTGTATAACTAAAAACCAAGAAGCAAATGTTTATGACATAGTTCCATGAATGTTATTTTGAACAGTCAGAGGGCCACCTAACAATATGAAACATGCTAAATAAAATGTTTAATAAAATGTTATAAATAAAATATTTAGCAATTTACTAAAATTATTGGGCAGTGCTGTGGCTCAGCGGTTAAGGTGCTGAACTTGTTGGCTGGAAAGCCGGCAGCCCAGGTTCAAGACCTGAGTGCCATGCGATAGGGTTAATGACCTTCCTCGCCAATCTAGCAGGTCAAAAACATGCAAATGTGGGTAGATAAATAGATAGCACTTTGATAGACAGGTAACAGTGCTCCGTGACATCATGCTGGCCACACGACTATGGAAATGTCTTTGGATAGCGCTGGCTCAATGGCCTTGAAACGGAGATGAACACCACCCCCTGTAGTTGGTAACATCAGGGGTGGGTTCGGACCGGATCGCCCGAACCGGTAGCAACCTGCTGGTGACATCACTGTCGATGCCGTTCCATGTGCGCCGCCATCTTTTTTTATTTTGTGCGAATTTTCCCCTTTCGCGGCTTGAAAAAGGGCCCTCCCGCCCTTTTTCTGAATTCTGACCTTTATTTCTTCGCCCGAAGCACAGCTGATGAGCTCCTCAGCTGTGTTTCGGGCTAATTCCTGCTTCTGAGCATGCACTGAAGCCAAATTGCACGAGGGGACGCACACAAAATATCGCGATACGAACCGGTGGTGAAGGTAAGTGGAACCCACCCCTGGGTAACGTCTAATAGAGTAAAATCCGCAGTAACTCCTTTATCTTTACTAAAATTATTAGTAAAACATCAAAACCATTGTAGCCCATTTCCACAATTTGTAGTCTGTTTCTAGAGTTGAATTCTGAACTTTGTGCCTTTTCAGAGGCTTGAAACGTGCCAGAAGAGCCATTAGATCAGAAATTGGGACTTGATTTTTCTCATAGGTAGTAAGAGACAAGCTCTTCAGTAAAGGTGTCTGTTTCATTTCAGTAGATGGTGCAACAAGAACACATGCTGAAGGATGCCTTGCCTCTTTTTGCCAGATTCATCATCAACAATGGGCTAAGAACTAAACATGGAGAATTTGAGATCCTCTTGGAGACAGTGGATCGAGCTTTACCCAGCGTGGTCAAGAACCAGGGCCTGAGACTGTTTGAAGGCAGCACGGCAGTTCTTTCTCCAGATATTCTCCAACTTTCAGACCCAGATACACCACCACAAAATCTTTCTTTTCTCCTAACACAGTTCCCACAATACGGTCAACTCTATAACAGGGAAACTGGATTATGGCAGCAAAACTTCAGCCAGCAAGATGTGGACAATCTGAATGTAGCCTACAGACATGGAGGAGATGGTTCTCAGATGGACAGGTTTTCATTTATGGCAACAGATGGAGTAAATCAAGGATTTCTTGTAAACAACAAGCTGCAAGTAGACCCCTTGCCATTTATTATTCAGGCAAGTTCTACATAAATGCCTACATTCACGTGTACAAACTTATTTCAATATACAGAAAGTGCGCAAACATAAGATTTTTGAATTATTTATTTAATAATATTATAATGCAGCCCGGAGCAGTCAAGGGATACCAAGACTGAGTATGCTTATGTTTAAAATAGAACAAAATTCATTTCAGTATGTTTTCTCTCCAGTGCATGCAGACATTTTCAGAAACTTCAAATATAATTTGGATTATATGTGCCTAGCTCTCTGTATGATATTAAGTCCAGTTCACAGCATGGATGTTGGTTTTGATTATACAACTGTTCAGTTTCACAAAGTAGAAGTTACACATTACTTTTGTTACAATCTAATCTTTGACCAGTAACAGAAATTATTATTATTTTCCTACAGGTGGATAGCCCAGCAAACAGAGCCCCAGAAATTGTTCATCTTCATACAGTTTCAGATGTGGAACTTTTGCACAATGGCAACTATGGGATGTACATTACAACACGGTCCTTGAAAGCATCAGATTGTGATACTGAAGATGATCAAATTGTTTTTAAAATTTTACGAGGACCTCAGTATGGTTACTTGCAAAATATAACAACAGGTATTGTGTCCTAATAACCTTGTGTTCTAACCTGTCTTATGTAACATATCTTATGGGTATTACAGCTTATGTTTCATTAAGGATGTAGGATTTTTAAAATATTTTTTTATTCCACCTTTATTTTTTTTATATAAATAACTCCAAGTGGCGAACATACACAGTGTTCCTTTTTCATCCTACTGTATTGTTCCCACAACAACAATTCTGCAAGGTGTGCAGGGCTGCGAGAGAGTGACTGGCCCAAAGTCACCCAACCATCTTTCATGCCTAAAATGGGACCAGAACTCACAGTCTCCTGGTTTCCAGCCTGGTACTTTAACCACTGGACCTAACTGACTATCTTATTCCTTCCCAGAAGGTTAACATTATTTCCCTTCCCAGAAGGGTAGTCTTACTGTGACTAATTAAAAAAATCATTTCACCATTCTTCCAGTTCTTTTTACATAACTGATGTATTGTGAGAAGAAGAAAGACAGAGGAAGCCTTGGAAAAGTTAGAATTGGAGGATTGCTTCTGGGTGCCAATAACATTCTTCGAACGAGTAGTAATATCACCACAAAAGCCAAGTCTGGGAGTTTTCATTGCAGATTTATTATGGAATATGAAAAAAATCAGACAACTTTGTCAGTAAAATATAGTTGAGATTCTACAGAAACATATAGCTCCAAGTTGTGTATCTATTTAGATTTTTTAAAAAATAATTGGTGGGTTTTTTCCCCCTCTATGGCTCTGTCCTATTTCGTAAATTGACGATATGTCTTATAAATTAGAGCCAATTTCCCCTACATGCTTGCTTTTCCTCCTGGTCCCCTTGTCTGTTCCATATTTGTTGTTCATGTTTACTGGAAAGAATCTCCTTCGACGGCAGCGGTGGTAGCACTAGCAATGGGATTGGTGGCGATCCAGTAGAAGCAAAGAGGCAAATCTGGGAAAGCAGGACAGATTTGATCATAACGGTTCCAACTTCTGCCAGACTGAGCAGTCATAGGGTTCCTGCTTCTCTGGGCTCTGTACAGAGGTGGCTTTGGGGGAACTTTCCTTGGAAACTATTTTGAGAGGTCTTGCAGGAGTCCATCTACAGGTAGTCCTCAGTTAAAGACCAACAGCAACAGTTCAAAGTTATGACATTGCCAAATGAGCAGTACTTATAACTGCTCCTCAAACATCTGCCCATCCCAGCACCCCTGCAATTAACACGATCATGATCCGGTGGTGAGCGGCAACCAGATTGCACTTACGATGGTTGCAGTGTCCCGTGATCATGTGATTGCCATTTGTGACTTTCTCTGCCAGCCTCTCGCAAGCAAAGTTAATGGAGAAGCCGGCAGAGAAGGCTGCGTGACATTCCTGTAAGTTGCTCCCGTTCCCATTGTTTGCGTACCCTCTCACCTCCAACAGCAGCCACCCCAGTCTGGCTATGCTTGTACTAGTGACTAGTCTGTAGCAGCCTTTTTACGCACCCCACCACCCCTGGCAGCAGCCATTCCTGCTCTGACAGTGGTTTTGCTAGTCTGAGACAGCTGTTTTCATGCCCTCCTGCCCTTCAGAGCACCTTGTTCTGGGTTATGGCAACAGCTTGCATGCCCTCTCATCCTCTGGAGCGCTGATCCTGCATCTGACACACTAGCGGTTCACCATAGCAGCCATGTACCTTCTTGCCAGCCTGGGACTTTCAACTTCCTCCTGGCTTCCCTGTTGACTTTGCTTGTAGAAAATCATGAGGATGTCCATGCTTAATGACCCAGCATCCTCACTTAGTGACAGCAATAGGGACTGCTGTTACTGAATAATGTGGTCACATGATGTCATGCTTTACAACTGCATGGGTTAGCAATGGAAACTCCAATTACCGTCATTAACCGAGGACCACCTGTATTCCCAAACATCTATATGAATTTGCTGGAATGGATCATTCATAAGTTTGAATTACTCACCACAAAGTTGGATGATGGCTGTACAGGATTAAACGTGCTACCATTGCTCTCTGTGCTGGAGGAAAGAAAGTGTGAAGTGAATTGTACAACTGTGTAGATAGAGAGCATCAGGAGATTTTTTTGAGACAAAACATCAGGCTAACTCCTTCCAAATTGAAAGAAGTAATTGAAAAACTGATCAAGCCATTTAAGACATTATTTTCTGCTATTGACATTAAATTAACAACATCACCCCCATCCTAGTGAATTGTATTTCTTTCTTGATACATTGGTAGCCACACCACATTTTTCAGTGGTTTTTCAATTACCTAACCAAATAACAATTGTCATCTCTAAAAATTGACTGCACCAGGGTTGCTTAAACTGTGGAGGCCTATGTTCTGTAAGTGACTAAGGGGAGAGGGGAAGCAATTTTCTATCAGTACACTTTACACAGTACACATCAGGACTCCAGAGGATGGTAGAAAACAGGAAGGCCTGGAGGAACGTTGTCCATGGGGTCGCGATCAGTGGTGGGTTCCTACCGGTGCGATCCACTCTATAGCACCGGTAGCGGCCCGCTGGTGACATCACAGTACCGGTGCGGTCGGGTGCCTGGGTGCCGCCATTTTTTTAAAAAATTAATTTTTTTAAAAATTTTCTTCTGTGCATGCCCAGAAGCCGAGCTTCCGGCACTGTGCATGTGCTGCCTTCCTATCCCACAGTAAGCCCAAGCAGGGGAGGATGGCTGAGGGAGCATGTGAGATGCTGAAAGAATGGGCAGCAGGACCTATCTCCATTCCCCTCCCTTCAACAGTCCGAGAAGCCACGAACGTGCGGTGATGATCCCAAGCATTTTCGCACGTTTGAGGCTTCTTGAGCTGCTGAGGGGAGGGGGAACGGGCAGCAGGAGCCTAGGATCATCTAATGGGGGGAAGCATTCAGGCCGGACGGAGCCTCCTAGAAGAATCGCTGCTGCGGTCTTGCTGCTCCTGCTGCAGGGGGCTGCGTTGCGTGTGGGCAATGCCCACCCCCGTTTCTCTGGCCGCTGCCAAGCTCCCAAGGCCCACGCCCACCCGGTCACATGTCTGGCAAGCCACACGCACAAAATAAGCCACGCCCACAGAGTGGTAGTAAAGAAATTAGGAACCCGCCCCTGGTTGCGATGGGTCGGACACGACTTCGCAACTAACAACAACAACAACAACAACAATCAGTACACTTTAGTCTTTTGATCATGGTTTCTGGAATTTGTTTTGATTTTTGTCTTTTAACTAGCAATTTCCACAACTAAAAAAATGTTTGAAAACCCCTAGTCTAGATAAACGTGGACAACTGTTTTTAAAGAACATTTTGATTTTTCTATATCTCCTTTATTTTATCAGGAGAAATTATTCAAGAACAATTCAGCCAGAAAAATTTAAATAGCAAAATAATATTTTATATCATTGATCCTTACTGGGAGGAGAATTCAGATGATCTGGAATTTCAGGTTGTGGATCCTGAAGGACATTCTGCCCTCCCCCAAATGTAAGTTAAGATTTCCTTTCTCTAAATGCTTACATTCATTCCCAATAATTGCTGTTTGCTTCCTTAAGTCAGACCCGTATGAACAGCTTTGAAACTAAACTTAATAGAATTGCTGGGCCTTACGGGTTTATACTGCAAAATACACTATCAAAGCAGTGCCTTTTTTTAAAAAAAATTATGTCGCTGTTTCATTGAAAGAAATCTTTTTGTCCAGGAAATTGCTGCCATGTTGACTCTTAAATGATAGTAATACTTCAAATCCATTTAGATTTCACAGTGCACCCATATGCTTTGCCTGGGTTTACCCACTGCATTAAGGCATAATGTTGTTAACTTGGTTTGGCTTAATGCAATGTGAACCTAGCGGCTGGGTTTATGGCTTAATGGGATATATGAACTTAATCAATATCCTTAGACATAAAGTTAGACAAAGGTAAGAAATTGCCTTGTTCAAGATCTCCTGGCAGAGGTGAAATTCAGGCTGAGAAGTTCCTATTGCACAGATAAGGGTGTATCTGCCCTGCTAGGTGGCCCCAAATGATGAGTATGGACCAGCAACAGCTTCTGGCTTGGCCGGAATAAACATTGCTTTCTATTCATTTCCTGCCTACTGAGAATGAGACCCACCACCTTTCATGGTCTGAGTTGAAAGCAGAAATTTCCAGGTTATGCCACTCAAGTATTGTTCTTCAGTTTGTCTCCTGTGTTTTGTTATAGACAACCCTCTGCATTTTCATTGGCTACTGCATAGAGACAGGAATGCACTTGAACCTTATTTTCCCAGCTTTTCTTCAGGAAATTCTGCTGCAGCCTCTGTGTTGCAAGTTATTCTGAGTGGCACAGGGCCTCTTTCTTCCTCAATATGTAGGGTTGAAAGCTTGGAGGGGGAGTTGTCTCTTTCGCCCCAATCTTAGGAGCTCTCAGGACAATTCATCGCCTGAACTCAAGGCAACCATCTCTTTCTCTCATAAAAATGCATTGAATTGAGGAAAAGTACACACATTTTTTCAGTCTGTTTTCTTAGTGAAGGATTGACAAGCATTACGCTCATTGTGATGCAGGACACCACAACATTAATGATGTCACTGATAAAAAGCGTTTCTACTTGTGAGGGGGAATTTTGCTGTACATTACTCACTAAAGCAGCCTGGGGTTCTCAAACTGGGGGTCGTGACCCTTTGGGGGTCGAACGACCCTTTCACAGGGGTCGGGAGACTTCGTCCGGACACCGCCATTTGGGTTCTTTTACCCTCTGCGCATGCGCAGAACGCTTTGCGCATGTGCAGAGGGTAAAAGAACCGAAATGGCGATGGCGGGGCGGGGGTCATGGCGGCAGGCATGGCGGCAGGATGGGTCGCGGTGGGGACGCGGGGGCGGGGCGCAAGGTGCAGCATTAGAAAAGTTGAGAACCACTGCACTAAAGTAAACTTCCATTTGGAAATGGGGAAAGCTACCTTTTGATGTGCTTTTCTGGCAGCTAGAGGTCACTCTAGTTCTGAGATATTAACATGTCGCAAATCTATGCAACAATCCTTAGTAAGATTTTTCAAAATGACAAGAGTGTAATTATATTTTGAAAGCTTCCCCAAAACCTGACCTTTTTCTCAACAGTGTTTCAATAACAGCTGTCAGCACATGCTCTGTCTTTTATCTAGCACTAAAATCTGCATACCGCATAAAATGATGTCTCCGAAGGTAGAAACAGTATATTTTGGAAATGTACCAGTGTCATTTAAAGGTAACTTATTTGCATTCTTCTATTTACAGCAGCAGCGATGGACAAGAGGTAGACCTCTAATGTTGTTTGAATCTATAGCTCACTTCATCTTTAGTCACAGAGTGGCTAAATGGATGTAGCTCAGTTTTAGCCACTCCGGGCATCAGATAAAGCAAGCAGTAGTATATTTACAAAGCCTATACTTTTCAATAAAAAGTAGCAGACTCTTTTTAAAATCCTGCCTAGTGTGACTAGCTTTCTTTCATCATTCTTTTTTGGCTTGTTAAAGTTTAAAATAGTATGGGAAAAGTTCTGTAAGGTGTTACTTTTAATATAATTGGATCAGATTCCCTGGAGGGACAAAACAGGTGGCTTTAACTGAAACCTCTCTGCTGTGTATTTCTTTGCTATTTTGGTTTTGAGCGCAAAAAGGAACACCATGGAATGATAACAGTTGCTTCAGTGCTGTTATACCTCTTTTCCAGCATTAATTATATTTATTTTTAAATAGAAGGTACTGTGGTAATTTCCCACTGAATTTATGAAATCCTCCGATTTGCTAGATGTAGAATGGACAAGTGGTTCAGGTTGCAGCCTTAATATGAGGGTAAAAATTACCTAGAACTCTCTCCCTCCCTCCCTCCCTTCCCTTTCTCTGTGCGTGCATACGTGCATGTGTGCGTGTATGTACAAGCATTCTTGTAATAGGACATGAAGGCATGTTGGCTTTTCCTTGGCTTTCTGCAGTCTGCTGAGTACTTCGTTAGAGAGAATGTCACTTTGAGAAGAGAAGTTGATGACATTGGGTGTTTGCCCAAGGGCTGATTGTTGCTGTCATAAAGTCTACAGCATGTAGATTTCACTTTCATTATATTTAACGAGGATACTTAAATATAACATGTACTGTATGTCCATCATCTGCATTCTGTCCTTAGTCAAAAAAGTAAAATCCAATAAAAATGAGATATTGGTTTATTTTTTGCTGTTTTCTTCTTATGATCACATTGTGTGATAGATTAGACTTAAATCACAATGGCACAGTGTAAATGCCTCTGGAGATTCTCAGTCACCCAGGTCATGATCGTCCCAAAGGTGCTTTTTTTACAGAATTGTAGCTGTTCTTGCAGAATTGTAGACATTATTAAATGAAATTATAGATGGGAACAGAAGGAGAATTATTTTGTAACTTTAAAAAAGAAAAATGAAACCCACTGAGCATACCCTATTCCTCTGCCCCTTTGTACTGTGTATCTCCATTTTACTGGATTTTTACCCCACCTTTATTGCTTTATAAGTAACTCAAGGCCATGAACATACCCTAAAGCTCCTTCTTCCTACTTTTCACCATGACAACAAGCCTGTGTGATGGGTTGGGCTGAAAGTGAGTGACTGGCCCAAAATAACCTAGCTGGTTTTCATGCCTAAAGTGGGACTAGAACTCACAATCTCCTCGTTTCTAGAATCTAGAGTCTAAATTCTATCTAGACCATCACCTTTACCACTATACCAAGCTGGCTTTTCATTTTGCTCTGTTACTCTCACTGAACCTTTGCCTGTTTGTCTTTTTCCGTATCTGTCAAACTAACACCAGATTAGGGAATGCCTTCTAGCTTGTTCCTATGTCCTACTATTTAAACTTGCAAGCCAGAGATCAAATCATTTCTATTTGCATGAGCATTAAACCAATAATAATAAAAAAATCTTAGAAATAGCTGTCATCAGTCCATGCAAAAGCTCTTTTGCTTTCTACATAGTGTGATTAGGTATAAAACTACACATAAAAACACAAGCAAGTCTTAATTTTGATCAGATAAACTGCTTACCTCTCTTAAAACAACTCTTCTCTTTAAAACAGTGACAAACAGCTAGAAAAAATAAATTTCCCTTAACAACAAAGAGACAAACTAGCGATTTTGGGGGGGGGGATTTTTATGAGATCTTCTTGTTATGTTTTCTTCCTCTCTTTTCCAATAGGTTAGAAATAAAATGGTCTAAAATTGAACTGCAGCAGGATGTGTATGAAATGTGTGAAAATGAGGAGATGCTATCTTTAAAAATCACCCGATCAGGATACAAGGGAGATTCTGCTTTTGTGGCAATGAAGGTAATTCATCACAAAGGATAATTGTATTTAGGACACGCAAATTAAGGACATGCAAATTAAGAATCTGTCTGCTGGCTGGGGTATTCTGGGAGTTGAAGTCCAAAAATACCAACTTTTACATTCAAGCCATCAGTGTTTAGTGCTATATCCTTTTTTCTTATTTTGCTTCTAACATCTATTGAATTTGCCATAGAATTTCTCAATGCCTTTTTTCGTTGCATTGGAATAGCTACGTATATTTGTATAACATAGATATTCATGGAAATCCACTCATTCTAATATATATTATCATGATTGGATTATAGCCAGGCACATACCTAGCAATGCCCTTTTGCAGTATCCATATTACTATCACATTTACAAGGTAAGATCTTATTTAAAGTGCTCATTCTAGATCTGTGCACTTATTCCTAAAACATCCAATATAATACATTTTAGATGCATGTTGATGTTTTTAATATTGCTACCATCAGTGACTAAATTTCCTTGTGGCTTTTGTGTGTTCATTTCATCTGCTCCTTTAACCTGAGACTCTCATCTTCAGTCATATCCATATAGTTCATATCTATTTTTGCATAATGCAGACATGTTTGGCTATTGCCTTCATCTGCATTTAAGTTTCATATTCTTTGTGTCAGGAATTTTGGTGCCCCACATCTGCCTTTACCCCATTGTATATTACTCTTAGATTCCCCCCTTCTTTTTTTTAACATTGGAAAGAGTCACCCTACCACAACCTACTGCTTCCGCTTGCATTTGTGTTAGGATCACTGAAGTAAGTCACTGCTCCCACCACATCAAGGTGTTCATTTCTTGGGAGAGTAGTCTATTAACCAAATTGCAATACAAAACCTACAACTTGTGTATGTGCATCAATATCCTCACATGCATGTCCAGAGGAACGCGGCTTTGATTGCATGGCCACAATTGCTCTTTGGACTTTTTTGAATTCCACCGCACACACAACTGTTTTTCAGTTTTTATATTTATACAGTATACGGGAATCCCTGGTGTGTTAACATAACCTTTAACTTGCAGCAAATATCACCCTATGCAGGTTTCACTCTAGACTAGAGCAAATATTTTCAAGGGCAGAAATTAGGTGGAAGGTTTTTTGATACAAACTTTTATGTCAAAAGGTCTAGTTCATGCTATTGAATGGAATAACCTCATTTTTATAGACAGCATAACAATATTTTGCTGTTGGCTTTCTTAATAATTCCTTATGATTCCTCCATCTTGTGCATATTCTCTTGTACAGAACCGTAGCAGCACAATCGCTATGGGAATTGAAGAAGATATTTACCAAAGTTGTCTTTTTTGAAATCATGCCCTTAAAGCAAAGGCTTCATTAAGTCAAATGCATTTTTCTCTCCCTGAAGAAACTTAAATACACTAGGGATAATTCTTTGCAAATCGAATTCTCAGTACTTTAAATTCCCTTGTTTTTGTTTGTTTTGGCTCTACTTTATTCCTTCCTTTCATTTGACTGCAGTTCATTTGACTCTCTGTAGTGAAAGATAGCTGTTCCTTTTACTTTCACCTGTGTCCCTATTCAAGGATTTAAACTAGAAACATCATGCTCAGACCTTGTGTATTAGCTTGGATGGTTGCTGAGGGCTAGCTACATTTCAGGCACAGAAGCTGATAATTAGTTATTTGTATCCTATAACAATCATTAAGTGTTGCACCTCATGATTCTTGACAAATGTATATTTTCTTTTATGTACACTGAGAGCATATGCACCAAAGACAAATTTCTTGTGTGTCCAATCACACTTGGCCAATAAAGAATTCTATTCTATTCTATTCTAATGGCAGATATCTTGGACTGGCTATCTGTGGTAAAAGATTCAGAGCTTCTATTTTATAGCTGTGTTTTTCTCTCTTAGGTTAACGAAATGACTGCTTTATCGGGAAAGGATTTCATCCTTCCTCCTTCAAAACTTATTCAGTTTGATCCAGGTGAGCTTTCATCAGTGGTTAAGGTGATGGCCTAAAACTGGAGCTGTGAATTCTAGTCCTGTCTCGGGCATGAAAAGGTGACTTTGGGCCAATAACTCTTTCAGCCCAACTTACCTCACAAGGTTGCTGTTGTTGTGGGGAAAATAGGAGGAAGAAGGAGTATTGGGTTATGTTATCACCTTGAGTTATATAAAAGTAAGAAAGGCAGGATAAAAATCTAATAAAAAAAACAAAAGAAGGCAATGGCTTGAGAGATGTAAATCAAAACCAAAGCAGAGAGAGAAGAGAATCTATGAGTGGTTGGTGTCCTTGTCTGAATTAGGAAGTAAATTTCCAAGCTACAGTGATGTCAAAATTATAACATGTGCATCATGAAATCATTGTACAAATTGCAGAGTTATGTTCTTGAGGCAAGAAAACTGATACAAAAGCGTTTTTTCATAGCATTATGTGCAGGTCCTTCCATCTCCTCTTACCCCTACTGCAGATGCTGTGATGACCCTCCTATACTTGAGTCTTTGGGCAGTTATTCTGTGACAAGCTTAGATTGATAGGTCATCTGTGGTATTTGTCAGACAAAGGAAGTCTGTCCATGATGATTCATGTTCCGATAACATTCCATGTGGCTAATTACAGTATAATGGACAGAAAATCGCTCAGAAGTCCAGCAGTTACAAAAAGGCTGTAGTTTGTTTATCGATAAGATTCAGATATTTGGACTATGACTGCACAATATTCCTTTCCCTTTTAGTATTAAACTGACTATAGGCCTCACAGCTTATGGACTGTAATTTTAGTACTGTAGACCATGTGTAATTGACAGACTGGATTTTATCATAGATTTTATCTGATATTTATTATTTTATTTTATAACTTTTAATTGTATATTTACTGAGTGTTTTTATTTGCTCTAGTCTCTGGTCTATGACTGTAATAAACTGAATTGAATTGAATTGACTGCACAACAATTGAGCTGGCTTCTGTTCCAGAATTCAAAGATCAGGGCTTAGCCTTTCAAAGACCTGCAGTAATGGGACCAGCATATTTTAAGGAATATTTGCGCTCATATGAACTTATCCAATGTTTTGGATCTTCTTTAGAACTTTATTTGGAGCTCACTAAATATTCATATAATAATGCTTTTCTTTCTTCATTTTAATAGTACCAGATTTTTTAATGACTGTTGCTATTAGCAATAGCAATATACCGCTCCATAGCACTATACACTATAAGACGTTTACAGAGTCAGCGTATTTCCCCCAACAATCTGGGTCCTCATTTTATTGACCTCAGAGAGCATGGAAGGCTAAGTCAACCTTGAGCCGGTCAGGATCGAACTCCTAGCAGTGAGCAGAATCAGCCTGCAATACTGCATTCTAACCATTGCGCCACCACAGCTCTATTATTATTACTTTAACTACATTTATAACTACATATAAATAAGCACGTCATTTTCAATTAGGTTCATTAAAAAATATATCATCCTGACAATAGAACAGAAACTCCAAATAAAAGTAACTGATGTGAAAAGACGTATAGACACGCTTCTTTGCTTTATTTTGCCTGCGTGCCTGTGTGCAAAAATGGTTACAGACAGAGTGGCTGAAATTCCCTTCTCTCTTGGGACTGCTCTATTGGAGATAAGTGTTGGAGTACATTAGTCAAAGAATTGACACTCTAAAACACGCCTTTCTGGAGGGCTGACACTGGTGTGCAGGATTTCCATACAATATCAGCATTTTGATTCAATGATGGCAGCCATGGGAAACTCAGGGTTAGCTGCAGCTCAAGTACTTACATTCCAGCAGAAGAAGGAGATCTTAAAGATCTCAAGAAGGAAGCATTGTTCTTGGTCCTTGGGCCAAAACTGTAGCCACCATCATTAATCCTAAGAAGCACAGATGTGCAAAAAGAGTCATTTAGGCCATCCACTTCAACCACTCAAGGCCCTTGACAAATGTTTAAACAAATCCAGTCAATGAGAGCCCAACACTTTTCTGGTACTTGGGTTCACAATTAAGCTGCTCTTACTCTTATAAAGTTTTGGTTTTTTAAAAGGCATCAACCAGAATTTGCTTTCCATATTCTTATGTTATCCTGTTGACAATTCCACTGTTCTTTTTCTAGATGAGAATCTGCAAATATATTTTGAGTGTTTGCATTAAGCCAAAGTCAGTAGCAATTAAGAGATTGCAATACTTATTTCTTCTTTTCAAAGATTTCTTGGACTTTCTGGCCAAATTTCCAAATTTGCTTTAGTAGTAGTAGCAACTTTATCCATTTTAGTTTTTCTCAGACATTTTTTTTGAGGGCGTATGTATGTGTGTATGCAATGCATGGGATACTTATTTCTACTTACAGCTGAACAGATTACTTGGACTTTCCAATAAAGATACTGGCTTGGGTTCAAGGTGTTTGACAGATATACCTGGAACTTGGAATAGAGCTCCTGGTGATGGGTGATTGAAAATGACAATATTTCAAAACACAAGTTGGTTCCTTGCAATTAAGATTTCAAAATGAAGAGTTCTCTTAATTTCTTTTTTAAAATTTACATGAAGAGCCAATCCTCCCCTCCTGAACTGCATGCTATTATCCCCCATCCATTTACCCTGTAGGAAACCAATCTTTGTTACTATTTGAATGGAATCATCAGTGCTTAGGAACAAATTTGATCTCTAGTTAGTGTTATTTCGGAAAGCCACAGGAGTCCAATCAATGGGCAGAAGCACAATAGAATTATACAAGCCAGTCTGTTATAGCTGTAGACATGTTAATTAATATATTTCTTCGACACCTAGGTTGATTGAAAAAGCAATTAAAGTGTAATTAAAATGTTTACTTCTGGTAGGAATGTCAACCAAGATGTGGAATATAGCAATTACCTATGATGGATTAGAGGAAGAGGATGAGGTCTTTGAAGTGGCTCTGATCTCCCCTGTGAATGCTGTTCTTGGCACTCGAACAAAAGCTATAGTGAGAATTTTGGACTCGGAAGGAGGTATTTTCTTTTGATCTTCCTAATGAAATCTGGAGCAATCTTGGCTGAGTAGTTTGCTTATTTTTCAACACACAAATGTTGCTGCTAGCACCTTTGGATCAAAATGCTTCATTTCTTTCTTAAAAGAAAGACAATAGCTTTGATAGTTGCAGATCCCTTCTCTTCTGCTGAAGGAGCACAGCATGGAGGAATCAACAAACAACCACAAGAGCAGACACCATTGTCATCTACCAAAAGATCTGGAATCTGACTAATAAACAGATGAAGTTGTGGCTTATAGCTCCTTTTGTGGGACTTGCAATACCCTTCCACTCTATTCCCTGTTAATCATAGGGCAGTTTGGGGTAATTCTGAGGATGCAGTTTTGGAAGGAGATGGCTAAATACAAACAAGCAAAAAATCAATCAATCAATAATATTTGGAACCACCCAATATATAAACTATCCAGTATATAAAATTTAAAAGGGGCAAGCAATTTCAAAAAGTAATGAAAAGGCAGGGAAGAGCTTTCAGGTGTTAACCAGCCCCATGGCTGCATATTCCTCTGGGTGTCTCAAGCAGGACTGCAGAACCCAGGCGTGGGTTCTAACTTACCTTGCTGCCGCTTTGCTTCCTCCTGCGCCGCGTGGCTATGCCGCGTGGGCATGCGCTTTGCACACGCGCGCATGCGCAGTGGCAAAAAATGAAAAAAAAATCAAAAAAAGCCGAAAACACGATGGTGACCGCATGCACAGTGCCGGAAACTCAGCTTCTGCGGATGTGCAGAAGAAAAAAACCCTGGGAAAAAAATCCCCCCCCCAAATAAACCCCCCCTAAAAAAAAGCTGCAAACAAGATGGCAGCCGCATGCACAGTGCCGGAAACTCGGCTTCTGCACATGTGCAGAAGAAAAAATGCAGCTACACAGTAGAGGTGCCACATGCACCATTCTTTGGGCACCCAAAATTGCTCCCGTTTGTACTATTGAAATGTGCTTTACATGGAGTTACCTTTGAAAAGTATCCAGAAACTTCAGCTGGTACAAAATGCTGCATTTTGTATCAGATAAAGTGCTGGATACTTTTCAAAGGTAGCCCTATGTAAATCACATTGCAATGGTCCAAACGGGAGATGACCAAGTGACCGAGTAGAGAAGCTCCCTATCCAGGAAAGGGTGTCACTGGCTCAGAATATAAATTGAGCAAAGGTCCTGGCAACCAAGTTTTAAACAATGTTGAGTTTAGATGTACTGCTGCATCACTAGAGGTGGAGCTCTTGCCTCACAATCAGGAGGATCCTAGGTAGAGGCAGATGTAGGGTCTCCTGCTTGGGCAGGGGATTGGACTAGATGACCTGCAAGGTCCCTCTCAACTCTGTTAAACTGTTAAATCACAGTATATATCTTGATATCATACATCCACGAGATTAATTTTGAACCACTCTGCATCACTGAATAGCTAGAGAAGCATGCCTACCCTTCTATCTTCAAAAGCATAAATATGCATTATTTAAAAAAAAGAGAGAGAGAAAGCAAATGCAGCATTTAAAACTAATAGATAGGTGCTCCCAATTCGAATAAATATATATTGTCTGTATAGATCCACGTTTAGAAATGATAAATATTTCAGCAGAGTGGAAGAGCCCGTAACATTTAGTTGGCTATCCTGATATGGGTGCCTGCTTTTCCCATTCTTTTTATTCCTTTTATCTTCACTTCTCAATACAGTTTAACTAGTTTTAATTTTATACACTGCCTCAGGCTGTTTATGGCTTGAAGGCAATCTCAAATATTTAGATAAATAAAATCAAGACATAAGCCAACAATGATTTGGCAAGCCAATGTGAACAAGCACAGTTGACATCAAGAGTCAAACCTTCAAAGTTGTGAAGTTCTGTGAATCAAACAGATGGGAAGAGTAGAACTGACACTCCAGGAGGAAAGGCAAGATTGTAAAAACATGAAAAAGAGGTACAGTATTTGTGTGATTATACTGTTGCTAAAGTTTTAATGTGGGGCTTACGCCCACAAAGTTTGGACACAAGCAGTTTTTTTAAATCACCTTTTTTTTTAATTTTGAGAAATTATATTTTCTTCATCTCTCACATCATCAAACTTCTACAATTGTTTTTCAGTTTTCAAATTAAGCAGAGAAATAAGAATTATTTAAAAGAACTAAACGAATATCAGATGAACTATCATCCCATTTTTAATGACAAGCTGTTTCATCATCCATATCAATGTGACCAATTCTCTGCTTTTATTTATTTATTTATTTATTTAAAAAAAAAAGACTGACCATCTGCCATCTTGTTTGCTTTTTAGGTCAGTGCAATTCATTCCGTTCCACAAGCCAAAACATTCAGAACTTATGGATGAAAGAAAGAGCGCTTCCAGGTTCTCCTTCATCATCCAGGCACAGCAGTCTTAATTTGGAAGGAATCCCGCTGCCTCCTTCCAAAGAGACAATAGCACAGAGACGGGACAAACTACCCAAATTCAGCTCAGTGAATCTTGCAAGGAACCGGCTACGGGTCATCGGAAATGGCAAAATAGTAAGTGTTGCCTCATGAACGGGAAAAAGAAGCATTGATTCAAAGTTACATGCATGTTTTCATGAAAATCTCACCTGACTTAATAAAAATGAGACTGTCTGTGAATGAGGCTGAAAAAAAGGCTTTTAAGATATGATTTAAGGTTATGGTAATCCTGCAGTTGCGGCTATAATGGACTCAACTGTCAGAACTTTGAATCTGGTTCATACGTACTCTTTTTTTGGATCAGTAGTAACTTCAAATGATCGCCAAGAAACCAGCAGTAAGTCAAGGTATTGTCTATGCAGGGCCAACTATAGATATTTTGATGCCCTGGGCAAGTTGTATTCTGGCACCTCCTATTGCTCATTACCTGATTTTGACCTCCTGTTTCTTTTCCCCCCCTTTGAGTTAGGAGTCTAACTCCTAACTCAAAGATTTTCCTAAGATTTTCCAGTTCCAATTTGTTTCTCAGATATTTTAACCCTATTTACACAGTATTCTCAATTACATCATCAGCTATTTTTGTCATATGGCAACAATTCTGCAAAATTATATTTAACCCTTGAGTGAGTGCATTACCTTAACATTGTCTGCTGTTTCTGCATTTTGCTTTTTTATTGTGTTTTTTAGACCACAGTTTTGGCAAACCTTAAAGTTTTAGCATACTCTTAGGTCACTGTCTACTTGACCTTAGCTTAAAGCCAGTTCTGCTATATGCATTTTCTTAAAATACTCTATTAGAGTTCACTATTTTGTGAAGCATGACAAAAGCTGAAATAATTTAATCAGAAATAGTAATGCACATTTTAGAGAAGGATTCCCCTGCCATGCCAGCTTAAATTTTCCATCTTCATTATATGGTTGTTGTTTTTATAGAGTCAGGAGAGAAATATTCTCCCTAGGGGTCAAAAATTCAGAGAATGATAATGCTCAGATAAACTAAAGAAATCTTTTTTAAAAAATGTTCTATTCTGTTGGGATTGTAAAATATTTTCCCTTTTATATATTTATATATCCCTTATTTATATATTGGTACGTTGTGGCAAAAAATGTATATTCAGATATAGGTTATAAAGCTAATTTGTTTGCTTTTCATTGCTCCAAGAATTGTAGAATAGAAAGCCAAGAGTACAAAACTAATAAATTAGAATCAGGGAAAGAAAGTTAGGTAAAGTTGACTAATGCCAATTTGTTTATAATAAAAGGCTCTATTTGTCTGGGTGAATTTTGTATTTGTAATTCAAAAGATTTCTTCCTTTCCCCCCAATTATTCAAATGATATAGACTAAAGTTTTGTCATATGTTCTAACTATGGTCAATACTACTAACTACCTTAGGAAAATATACAAATTATATTTTGCTTCTGTTATTCAGCTATACTTCTCCCTTTCCTTTCAGATTCATCCCTCTTTTATCTTTCGAAATGGCACAGATGAGTTTTTCAAAGTAAGAACATTATTGGATAACAAGTTCCTTATTTGTAATATTTATTTATAGCTCCATTACATAGAATACTTGATGAATTCAGGATACTCATCATTTTCTGTGATGTAAAAAGTGTTTAGTATAGATTTAATTCTATGTATTTTCAGTTTAGTTGGCTTAGAAATGGTGATGACAACTATTTAAACTGCCTTCCATCAGATTACTAGAGTTGGAAGGGACTTTGTAGGTCATCTAGTCCAACCCCCCCCGCTCAAGCAGGAGTCCCCTACACCATTTCAGACAAATGGCAGTCCAATCTCCTTTTGAAATCTCAAGTGTTGGAGCTCTCACAACCTCCGTAGGCAAGCTGTTCCACTGGTTGATCACTCTTGGTCAATGTTAGGTGTGAAATAGGATGACGTTGAGCATGTAGGCTGATTCTTAAGAGTGAAATTGAGCATGTAGGCTGATTCTTAAGCAAGGAGAACTAAGAAGAACTGTTGTAGTGCAAAATATGTTTGTGAATGACGAGTGCAAGAATGCTTCCCATGCTCATTTTTCCATTTACCCTCATATCCCCAATAAGCTTCCCTAGCCAGAATATACTGTAGTATTGGAAACAAATTGTGTAAAAATAGATAAAAAGAGGATAGGAGGATCTATCAATTCACTTTGCATGTCTTGTTTGTTCTCAAAAATTACTGCCCACTTTATACAGTATATGACCGGAGCAGCTCTACTTTAAATATTATTCCCACAGATATTGGGTACCTTTGTCTCTTTGGTATTTGTATATCCAGACCATCTCTCTCTCTTTTTTTGTGTGTTCTGTGAATTAAATGCCTTTGGAATTAACTGGTGTGAAATTCTCTTTTCTATCTGTTACAAAGTACCATGGGATGACAGGGCTAAAAGTAGATGAGGACAGTTCTGTGCCTAGAAAAACCAAGATGGGACCTGTATCTTTAAGAAGCCAAAAACAGCCAAGAAAAAATGTAGCTTCTTCCAAGAAAATGGAAGTTCTTCAAGCAGACTCCAGCATTCTGGTATGTTCTGTTGAATTTGCACTTCCAGTGGGGAAGATGTCACCTTCCAGAATTAAAGTTCCCAGCAGCTTTAGAGTAGTAGACTTGTCCAATGGTGATAGAGCCAGAGGAAGATAGGGTTCCATCACTCTGGTGATTTTGGAAACATTTTTAAAACCAGAAGTTTGACCATTTCACATTTATTATTATTAATTGTTGTCATTGATTTATGACAACAATAAAAAGTAAAGCTATAGGAAATTTTTGTGATGGAATCTAGTAAACAAGTGGATTCCCCAGGAGGGAGGGGGTGCATTCAAAAAGGAGTAAGAGGCAACTCAGCCCAGATCTTATATGTGAAAGAAAGAGACAGACCTTCCCTAATTGTTCACAGATACAGATATATGGCAAAATAGGTGAACCTATTTTGGCTCGGGTGCCAAAAGGGTGCGCGTGTGCACAATAGCGCGCGTGCGCGTGCCCACACATGTAATGCAATGCCCTCCCCCCATGCATGCGCACAACCCCCGTGCTGCACCCCCGCACATGTGCACAACCCCCTGCACTGCCCCCCTGCGCATGCGCGCAGGCCTCACTGAAGCCTCCGGACTTCCGGTAGGCCCGTTGGGCAGTTTTTCGCTCTCCCCAGGGTTCAGGAGGCTTTCCTGAAGACTGAGGAGAGCAAAAACGGCTGAAAAGAAGGCCGAAAATAAGCTGGCCAGCACGCACATGCATGCTGGAGCTGACATAGGGCAACGCCTTGCGTGCCCTCAGGTATGGCTCGGCACGCGTGCCATAGGTTCACCATCACTGGTATATGGTATATGCGGATGGTAGAGTACTCAATCTGTCTACAGATGTGAAAACAATAAAGAACGTAGCTTGGTGGAATCACCATTCTTGTTTTGGGACCTGACAATATTGTACACTTAATTCTGAAAGTGGTTTTTAAATGATGGATTTCTTCAATGATGTCACTGATTTAACATCTATCAACAAAAATAAACAGAATCTAAAAAATAAACAATGAATAATATAGAACGTTAATATTTCAAGCGTTCTGTTTCAGAACACTCATTTATAACTGTTGTTTACTTCATAAAAGTCCTACTCATTTTCAGGTTGACAGCCTTTCATTTCCAAATAGATGCACACCAAATTTGAAGGGTCTCCTGTATTTTGAAGAAAACATACAGAAGATGTTTCTGTGCAATGGTACTGCCTGGACATTATGGAACTACTCAAACAAGGTAGTGTGTGTGTGTGTGTGTGTGTGTGTGTGTGTGTGTGTGTGTGTGTGTGTGTGTGTGTGTTTGAAAGCGAGAGAGGTGGTTTTTTCTTTTTTCTTTTAAATTCACCACTGGCAAAAAAATAATTGTTTTACAACTGATAAGGAATAAAGATGGCGGCCGAAAGGAATCTGGTTATCCCTATGTCTGGAAAGAGAACACCTTGTGCTCAGGGTGTTTAACTTTTGAGAAATATAAAGCCAAATGTTATTGTAATAATTTGATCCCCACATCCAACTTTGAAGGGAGAAAAATGTAAATGCACTCCTTATCAGAATGCTTGAGAATGCAGGTAGTCCACGACTTACAACGGTTCATTTAGTGACCGTTCAAAGTTATAACAGCACTGAAAAAAGTGACATTTACAACTGTTGCAGCATCCCCATGGTCATGTGACCAAATTCAGCCACTTGGCAACTGGCTCCTGTTTATGATGGTTGCAGTGTCCTGGGGTCATATCATCCCCCTTTGCGAGCTTCTGACCAGCAAAGTCAATGGAGAAGCCAGGTTCATTTAACAACGGGGATACTAACTTATCAGCTGCAGTGATTCACTTAACAACTGTGGCAAGAAAGTTCATAAAATGGGGCAAAACTCACTTAACAAATGTGTCACTTAACAACCGAAATTGTTGGACTCAATTCTGGTCATAAGTCGAGGATTATCTGTACTACAATTTATGGAAACATAGTTTGTGAATCGAAGGCCGTTCATTGATACAACAAAAATTATAACTCCAGGAAGATATATGTCATGAGGGAGCGGTTATGACATGCTATAAGGAAGATGGTGTAGCAAGTAAGTTATTTTGCTTAGATATATTGAATGTACCTTACGAGAACAAGCAAAAGCAGAGATAAACAGGTATCTTCAGGGACCTAGTTATGAGCATGTAGAAGGCATACATTATAATAAAAAAAATCCTTCCCCACGTTACAGAAAGGGAAAGAATAATTAAGCTTTTGAGTGGTACTATATTCAGGAATTCTTATTATTGCCAAACAATAGGCAGTATTTGTGTTTCATTTATAGCCTGATGCCATCAGAAATGCAATAAAAGCCAAATTCATAGTTTAGAACAGAAATGACCCAATTAACCAATGTTATCTTTCCCAAGCCCAATTCTGAAAGGAGTCAATCAATTCCTTTGAGGTGGACAATTTAGCAAGTCATTCTGAACTAAAAAAATTGCTTTATTCCAGGATATTAAAATGAAAACTTGTCAGTCAGGATGGATCTATCATGATGGAAGATGCTATATCCTAATCACTGAGTCAAAAGCCACATGGGCAATTGCTGCTCAAACTTGCAAGAAACGGTAGGAACAACGTTGTTTGTACCTTCCTTCCTTCCTTCCTTCCTTCCTTCCTTCCTTCCTTCCTTCCTTCTTTCTCTTTCTTTCTTTCTTTCTTTCTTTCTTTCTTTCTTTCTTTCTTTCTTTCTTTCTTTCTTTCTTTCTTTCTTTCTTTCTTTCTGTTTGTTTGGCATTTATCCCATCTTTATTATTTTATTAGTAACTCAAGGTGGTGAACATACATAATACTCCTTCCTCCTATTTTCCCCACAACAACAAACTGTGAGGTGGATTGGGCTGAGAGAATGACTGGCCCAAGGTTACGCCCAAGGTTCATGGCTAAGGCAGGACTAAAACTCACCCTTGTCTGGCTTCTAGACTTTTCATAATACCCAAAAGCAATTGTCTGAGACAGCCAACTTTTTAAACTAACCATGATTCAGCTCATCTCTATTGGAAGACAGGATAAAACAATGAGGCATTTAGCAGCAAGAAGTTTCAGAAGTATGTCTGAATCATTCAGGTCAGGGCTGAACCGAAGAAGTTTCTTGGATGAGAAGCAAACTGTTTCCAAAGAAAAAACAAGAAAGTTTAGTTGCCTTTTGTAAAAAATATGCCAAATCTAAATCTTCTAGCTATTGTACCGGTAGACTAGCTCAATAAACTTGGTTTTATTAGTGTATTTGACAAATAAGAAGAATCATTCCAGTTCAAAGTAAATGGATTTATGATGAGTTATTTTAAGGCAATAAACTTTAATCTGATCTATAAAGTTTTCCTATAGAAGAGGCATTTGTATACATATTAGACACACACACACACACACACACACACACACACACACACACTTGTACAGGCAAACAAAAATATTTTTCTTTTTAAATAATTACTTACTGAAGAGTTGAAAAAACATAAGCAAGAAAAATATGTATTTTAATCACCTGACCGTTTTCAGCCAACTTGTGCTGAATTTATGAAAATTAAGTTAGAACATCTTTGTATATGATTAAGACACCATACATAGTAATCATCCCTTAATGACTGTTTGAAATTACAATGGACTCCCCAAAAGGTACTTATGACCTGATTTTGAAGTTCTGATGGCCACACCCCTCCCTCCCCCATAGACACATAATTGCATTTTATATCTTTGGCAACTGGCTCATCTGTACAAGCTGTTTTCAGTGACCTGTGAACACATGATTGCAATTTTTGACTTTTTTGCTGATTTCTGACATTTACTTCTGTTTTTTTTTGGGGGGGGGAAATCCAATGGATAAAACAGATTTACTTAATGACCACTGTATCTGTTTAACGACTGCCACAGAAAAGGTCATAAAAATTGGGCACGGGCCCAAGGTGGCCTACTTAATGAGTGCAGTGACTTAAGGCCATAATTCCAGACTCAATTATGGTCGTAAATCAAGGACTATCTATAGAACATGTTAAAAGTTCAGCATGCTTAGATGAAATAAACTGCTGCTTATATATAAATGTATTTGTAGATAAAAAAGCATGCAGAAAACTTTTTCAAAATGTCCTTTCAAAAATAATTCCTAAAACTCTTACTAATGACTCCCAGTCTTGGTGTCTATTGTCAAACTGCAAGTAATTAGTGCATTTATTATATCTTGATGAGTGAGTGGTGTGGCGGCCCAGTGGTGAAGATGCTCCCCTCCCTCTTGGAAGGTTGAGAGTTCAATCCTAGGTAGAGACAGATGTTTATCAGGATGCAAAGAGAAAATTTCTGCTGTGAACTCCACATAGGCATCAGGAAGGGCCTCTGGCCAGTAAAAGCTTAGCTCCTTTCAGTTGCCCCCACTGTAGCCTAAATTATGAGATTACAGGGTTGTATAAAGAAAAAAAAATCTTGATGAGTAGCAGGTACTATATCTCCTCTGATTTAAAAAATATATCTTATTTCTAGGTACCATGGCCATTTAGTAAGTGTGGCTTCCAAATCACACATGCACTGGCTCTGGAACTTCAGTGGAAAAAGACCTTTTTGGATAGGTAGGTATTCTTACAATTGTCTGAAATTTCCCTATGAAAGATGCAGAATTCTACAAATACGAGGAATCCACCAGAGCTAGTCCTTTCCTTACAACCATTCATTTAGTAAACATTACAAATTTACAAGTCCCCAAAAGGGACTTATAACTGGTCTTTGCACTTATGACCATTGCAGCATCCTCATGATCACATGATCAATTACCTTGCTTAGCAACAGAAATTCTGGTGTCAATTGTGGTCATAAGTCGAGGGGTATCTTTAAGCATCCCTAACAGAGGGCCATCTCGTGTCCCAGTAAAGGAGAACACACTACCTCCATCTGTTCCATTGTGGGATAGCTCTTACCATTGGAGTTTTTTTCTTGAAGTTCATGGAAAATCCACTTCCCAGTGATTTAAATCCTTTATTTCTCTGGATCAGCTCTGAACAATTTTGCCCATCTTCTAAATGAGGGCCCTTGAAAATGGCTGTCATCTCTCCCTGCAGCCTTCTTTTTTCCAAGCTAAAATATACCCAATATGCTAACCATTCTTCCTTTCAGGACTCTTTATCATCTTGGTTGTTTTGCTTTTAATGTACTCCAGTTTCCCAATATCTCTCCAAAAATGCAACATGCAGAATTTGGCACAGCATTCTAAGTGTGGTCTGACCAATGGACAATAAACCGTGATGTCCCTTGATCATGACTATAATTCTATTGATGCAGCAACAAGGATTAAATATTATTCCACAATATTTTAGACTTCAATATTTATGTTTGTGATACTGTACATGCAAATACACTTACGATAAAACGTTTTCATAAGCAATACCTCTTAGCCCATCTAAGCCTTCCTGGGAGATTGGGAAATATACATTTCTGGCTGCTCAGTTTTCTGATTTACGCTTCTGTCCTTGGGACACTTGGTAATTTGACCACTCTACCAACTACCTCCATACTCCTACCATCACTGACAGGGCAAACCACTAGTATATAAAACGAGAACAAACTCCCACTCCCTTCTATCACTGATGGTGTTACCTACTTTGGTAATGAAACATCTGCTAGAAAACAACTAAGGACCCCATACTTCCATTATTGTTATTTTTAGTTTTTCCTTTGTGTCCTAAAAGCTAATGGAAGAATGGTTCTCAGTCAGATGGTAGAAAGACAGCCAGAAATCAATAGATATGATCAGTTGCAGCAGTTCTGTGCTTACAGCAACTAAACCTTCAGAAATTTTTCTAGTCTAAATACCTGCAGAATCTATTTTTTATTTATTTATTGTTTTATTTATTTATATATATATATATATATATATATATATATATATATATATATATATATATATATATATATATATATATATATATATATATATATATATATATATATATATATATATATATATATATATATATATATATATATATATATATATATATATATATATATATATATATATATTTGTATGCCGCCCAACTCCCAGGGGACTCTGGGCGGCTCACAACAATAGGAAAAGACAGTCATAGAAATAAATTATTAAAATACAGTAAAAAAATTAAAAAACAATTTCAGTCATACATTATCATAAAAGGGGAGATCTTCAAAGTTTTTATGTATTAAGATCAATTATCCCCAGGCCTGCCAGAACAGCCAGGTTTTGATGGCATTCTGGAAGGCCAACAAGGTGGGGATGGTACGGACCTCCGGGGGGAGTTGGTTCCAGAGAGCCGGAGCCGCCACAGAGAAGGCTCTCCCCCGCAGGCCCGCCAGCCTACATTGTCTAGCTGACGGCACCCGCAGAAGCCCAACTCTGTGGGATCTCATCGGTCATAGGGAGGTATGTGGTAGTAAGTGGTCCCGAAGACCGCTGGTATTTTCACAACAAAATGTAATATTCCTTGTCCATGGAACAAATTTATTGTGGAAGAGAGAAAAATCTGAAAATTATTAGAAAATCTGTGACATGGAAGATCAGATAGAACCAATAACACTTCATCAAAATGCTTGAATCAGTTGTTCTCAGACTGTCTGCTTATACATGTACTGCATTATAGGTTTGAATGATCAGCGAAACCCAGGTCAGCTGGAATGGAGCAACAGGGAACGTGTTGTTTTCACAAACTGGAGAAGAGGCCCACCTCGTCTTTCAAAACAAAGGAGGAACTGTATTTTAGCACAACAGCAAGGAAAATGGCAAAGAAAAGACTGCAGGAAGGGCAAAGCATACAGTTATATATGCTCCACAAAACTGTAAACAAAACTGATAGTTAGACACCTACCTGGCCTTCTATATGATAAAAGAGTTTTCAGGCAGTTGGAAGCGTTGATGGAACTTGCTTGGCCCATTTGCAAAAATTCCTACATGAGAAAAGGGTTCAAATGTGATGCAGGATTTTGTTTTCTGCTTGCCATCCTATCTTCTGTTGATCTCCTGTGTTTGCGATATAATGGCTATGTGTCAAGAATCAAATTTATTGGTTCCACAGTTCATTTCTGTCTCTTTCAAGAGACCCTATATATGAAGGTGCTAAAAGGCTAATTGGAAAGAGCTTTGAGTTGAGTATAGACATTATATCATATGCTACTCACCATCTTTCTTGGGTAGGATGTTTCATTCACCACAACTGTTATTTAGAAATTTAGGCAATATCCGGCTCTTCACTTGATCAAATGAGACTGGTTGCAGATATATCGAACGAAAAAAAAGGGAACATTATGCCACTCCATAATGCTCATGCCCATTTTATAATATACCTGGATATAAACTTCCAACAAATGTCAAACATTCCCGTAACAAAATTGCATCACATTATTCTGTGATAAATTTCTATTATGTCTATATTTGGGGCAAATGTAGGAACCATGATAGCATAGTGCAGTGATGGCGAACCTATGGCACGGGTGTCACAGGTGGCACGCGGAGCCATATCTGAGGGCACGCGAGGCATTACCCTATGTCAGCTCCAGCACTCATGTGTGTGCTAGTCAGCTGATTTTTGGCCTTCTTTTCGGCCGTTTTCGCTCTCCCCAGGCTTCAGGAAAGCCTCCTGAACCCTGGGGATGGTGAAAAACGGCCCAACGGGCCTACCAGAAGTCCAGAGGCTTCAGTGAGGCCTGTCCGCATGCGTGGAGGGGGCAGTGCGGGGGGTTGTGCGCATGCACGAGGAGCAGTATGTGCGCATGCGCAGGGAGAGGGCATTGCATTATGGGTGTGGGCACGCACATGCACGCTATCGCGCGCACGCACACCCTTTTGGCACCCGAGCCAAAAAAGGTTCGCCATCACTGGCATAGTAGTTAGAATGCAGTTGTCAATCCTGTTGACAGTATTGCAGACTAACTCTGCCTATAACCAGGACTTCAACCTTGACCAGCTCAAGGTTGACTCAGCCTTCCATCCTTCCAAGGTCAGTAAAATGAGGAGCCAGATTGTTGAGAGCAATATGCTAACATTTGTAAACCTCTCAGAGCGTGCTGTAAAGCACTGTGAAATGTAAGTCTAAGTGCTATTGCTAAATGTCAAGGGAACTTTCCAATTCTCATGGTAACAAATTCAAATGTGTTCCCTTTAAAATAGACTGAGTTATGAATATAAATTTTGAAGTATTATAGGATTTCCCTAGCCATCAATGTTAGTTGATTTCCCAACAGAAGCATATTAACTTTTGCTACCATCCCTGATCAGCTCTGAGCTTTGTTTGCATGTAAATTTCCCTGGCCTCTCTTTGATAGTTTTCTTTCCTTTCTTCCATTAACATTGGAGACATTCTGAATGTCCATTCAACTTTTTGCAACTTTGTGATGTGTCGAGACTACAACCAACCTAGACAAGAATTCTGGATGCTGCAGTCCAACACATTTTGAAGGTGCTAGACTGGGCCAGACAAATCTGAGAAGTTATACACATTTCCCAATCCTCTTGTGTGGATGCTTCCTGGGAAGAATTGTACTGCAAATTGTGGAGGTAGAATTTGAAAACAAAATCCAATTGCACATAAAATATATATATATGAAAAATATATGTGAAGTTCATATAGGCTGGAATGTGTTGTAGAATGTGCAAAGTACACTTGGTAATCTACTTGAGTTATTATAAAAGCCTGGAATTGAATAAATATTCTGACAAATTCTGAAAGGAAAAAAAGAGATGTACTAACAAATCAATTTTAAAAAACTCACTGCAATTCACTTTGACATATCAATAATTTTCTAATACACCCTTGTATATAAATCTGAGACTGCTCGTTGGAAAAATAATGTGTGTAATTTTTGGAAGTCCAATTTTACCTTCCATTATTCCATATTAATAAGTAAGTAAAAATATTTATAAATATAACAATCCATTATGGGCACATAGTCGTTCCCCCTTTTTAGTGGCACTAAATTTTTTTTTCCTGCAATGTTTATTGCAAGGGATAGAATAAATCTAGATAAAATAATACGTTTACTGCTGTAAGTTTGGTTTTATTTGAACTTAAAGAGTGCCAATCTACTTTTGTACCTTAAATGGCATGTGTTGTTTGCTGTTTTCTACTGTAATATCTAAATTGAATGTATTAATAAAAATAGCATTGGAGATTGCTCAAACTGTATAATCAATTTTCCAGAAAAAACTTGGTGCTGATGAAAGTATATCACGTCAACAGCTACCCATAGAAGGGAGGGGGAGGCAATTTGCAACACAGGTGGTGTTTGTTCCTATTTCTGCCTGGTCTCTTCCCCCACACAAATACATACACACACCCACACATCATGTGGCTTTTCCAGCATGGATTGTCCAGGTGCACAATTGTCATATTCAGTGACCCAAACAATTGCATAGAGTTGTTTTGTTTGCTTTAAAAAAAGAAAGAAAAGGGAAGTGGGGCACAGGTGGGAGGAATGAAAAGAAAAAAGGCTGAGGATACTTCCAAGTCATCCCCATTTTTTCCCTCTGTAAATCAACATATTTTACAATAGAGAACCAACAGAGGAGTTCTCTGCCTCAAGTTTACAACAATACTTTTACTTCCAGAACCCTAAAAATGCCTTCTTTCTGGGGCCGTGAAACACTCTTTTTGTTTTGAATAGAATAGAATAGAATAGAATAGAATAGAATAGAATAGAATAGAATAGAATAGAATTCTTTATTGGCCAAGTGTGATTGGACACACAAGGAATTTGTCTTTGGTGCATATGCTCTCAGTGTACATAAAAGAAAAGATACATTTGTCAAGAATGGTTGTCCTAGGGCAGTGATGGCGAACCTTTTTTTCCTCGGGTGCCGAAATAGTGCACACGCCCGCTATCGCACGCATGCGCGTGCCCACACCCATACTCAATGCTCCCCCACGCACCCCTGCTCCCCCATTTCCTGACTTCCGGTGGATCCGGTAGGCCCATTTTTTGCCCTCCCCAGGCTCCAGAGGCTTTCTTGGAGCTTGGGGAGGCAAAAACGCCCTCCCAGAGCCTCCGTGCGAGCCAAAAATCAGCTGGCGGGCGCCCACATGCACGCTGGACCTGAGCTAGGGCAACAGCTCACGTGCCAGCAGATATGGCTCCATGTGCCACCTGTGGCACCCGTGCCATAGGTTCGCCATCACGGTCCTAGGGTTTATGTAAGCAATTGCTGCTTGATTGTTTTTTGCTGCAAAACAACTGGATCTCAGGCACTTATTTACCTCTTTAATTCTGAAGACAACAGTCTCTCCAGCCATTACACCACCTCCTTGCAATGGGACAGAGGTTCTCCTGAGTGACAGAGCAGTAATCCTTATAGGATGTACACCAGATGTTTATTTGTAGGGATGAGTAGCAGCAACATTTGTAAAAAAAAAAACCCTCTTCTTTGTGTCCTAAGGCTCAATGCAGGTCTGTCTCCTTCCTCTCAGGATGGCTATTCAACAAAGAAAACAACAACTATGCAAATATGTATTATGGTGGCATGTGTCTCCCGAAGATGTTTATTCATTGCAGTCCACATCCAGCAGAGCCAATTGCAGCAACTTACAATATCCAGATTGAAATCTGTAAGGAGGACCGAGACAGACTCTTAAACAATGCAACAGCTTTCTTTGGACTCACTGCTTACCAAGATTGTTATCTCTGTTTCCATCCCTGTATAATGTTTTATGTGTCCATGAGAATGGAGACATCTCTTCCTGCATCCAGCAGTTGAAAAATATATAATAAAATGAAGCTTTTAAAGTGACTTTTCCCCCTAGCTTCTTAGATCCACATCAGTGGCGGGTTGCTGTCTTACTGGTGCCAGTGCGCTGCGCTCGCATCTCCAAGTTTGAAGGGGGCGCTTGCTCGCTATGTGCGCGCGCCCCCTCACGCGATTTTGCTTCTGCACATGCGCGGAAGCAAAATTGCACCGAAATCTCGCGCGTGCGTCCCCTCACAAGATTTTGGTGCGATTTTGCTTTTGCGCATGCGCAGAAGCAAAATCACCCAAAAATTAACGAAAAAAATGGCAACGTGCACGGTGGACTGGCAGAGAGGGCTCCGAAGCGGTCGCGCGCAAATTGCGCAATCGGCCGCTCCCTACCAGAACTGCGCATTGGGCAGCTCCGGCAGGAACCCACCTCTGATCCACATGGTATCTCAGATGGAAACTTACGTTCCCACTTTTAGAAAAAGCAGTTATGTTTTTTTACTTGCTATTATAGAACATGATACTTAAAAAAAAAGACTTAAATCACAGGTCAAGCAATTAAGAGTACTGGCGGCCAATGCTGTTTTCAATCGTTTAAATGAGAAGAGTTATGAAATGATGAAAAATTATACCATAATGTGGAAAGACATAGGATCCAATCCCTTCTGATGAGAGTATTGTGATTTGCTTGAACAGCAGTAACTTACAGCCAAACAATCTTTGAAAGTTCATATATGAAGACACTATTGAAGTCTATAAACATTCTAGATGCTGTTGGTGCAGCATGAGTAAGATATTTATATCAGTGCTGGTTTTTTGCGTATAAACTGTAATATAAAACCAACTTTCCCATTGTACCCATCCAGTTAATTGTGGCTTTTAGAAAAATGGAATAGAATACTCACTTTCCATTTTACTGAACTTTTGTGGCAAACCCATTTCTACAGAAATAGATAAAATAAATGTCTACAACTACTATGATACCCATGGAATACCATAGTAGTAGTACCAAGAGTAGACATGGACATTCCCCTTTTACACAGAGTGTAAGATGGTTGATCCAAATCAATGGGCACATTTTTTTTGAGTCATCCATGATTTACAAACAGTTCATGTGCAAACAAGGTTGAGAATAATACCTACTTATCAGAAGGAAAACTATACTTAAAGTCTGCACTCTGGGGATCTGCATGCACTAATACTTTCCCCTTGAGGTCTATAAACATTCTGGATGCTGTTGGTACAACATGAGAAAAATATTTTTTATCAGTGCTGCTTTTTGCTTATAAACTGTAATGGAGATTTGAAAGGCACCCCTGCCATATAATTAACTATTGTAAGACTTAAAAGACCTACATAGCTTTTAAAGAGCCTTGCAATAACTACAGATTGAACTAGAACATTTCCAAAATCATGAGAGTTTTAAAAATCTGAGTAGTAAGAAACTGGCTCATTATTTTATTTAGTATTTGCATTTTTCAAAAAGTGCATCCTCTATTAGTCTTTACACTGTAATTAAAAAAAATTAATTAGATCCATTCAAAATGGCATATAACTTGACTAGATGTAATCCAGCGGTCAAATGATAAACTTTCATCTTACTAAGAAATGAAATTAAACTTTGTTGTAATGTGGTACCTACAAACATAGTTTTTTCCATTTGTTGTATTGAATCCATAACGCCTTATGGTGACTTGGTGCCAAATGTATCAGGTAAGTTAATAAGCATCTAAGAACTTCCCCCAGTATCTAGACAACAGCTAAACTTCTAATCCAAATATTCAGAATGATTCCTACTAGAGAAAACAGATGTAACTAGAAATACAAACACAAAACACACACGCAGCAGGACAAGCTAACTTTATCTTTGTTAGAGGCTGACCTTAATGAATGTTAATGGGTATCACTGATTAGCCTTCCCCTCTCTCCCCCTCCCATGCTCAACAGCTGGAAATGAGTACTTTAGGCTTCCTTTATAAATACAACAATCTTCCTACTGCTGGTTTTTTTTTTAGCAGAAGGGAATTGAAGGAGAAAGAAAACCGTCAAGAATAATGCTTTTACTATTGTTTCAGATACTGTTGATTTCATGGCTTGGAAAAGCAGAGCAAAAAGAAGAAATGCAGCAGAAAAATTCCATACGTGATATGCTCACCAAATATTTAGGAGAACTAGAAGGCATTGTGAGGAAACCTGAGAGGCCAGTGGTATCCTTGGCGGAAATGAAAATCAAACAAGACTTGTCACGAGGCCCTCGGTTTATGTTCCCAGATACAGTTAAGGAAGAAGTGGCTGATGATTTGGGAGGTTGGGCTTCTGCAAACATAACCCCATCCTCTGTGTATCCAAAACATCCACCTTCTCGCCCACAGAACAAGAGAGATGCAGCGGCGGCCTTCAGAAAAGATGCCAAAAAATTCTGGGACCTTTTTAAATTGAAGACCAAGTCAAGATCTGAAGAGGTGATCCTTCCAATCAAGATAAGTGAAATTTATCAGGAGGTTTGCAACATGCTTCCTTTCTCTCAGGTAAAGTGACTGCCACAAATACAGTACTTTCCTATATTTTATTTTAATTAGAAATAAGCCCTGCTATACTAAATAGTTCAACCTTAGAATAGCTCTGGAAGATAAGCCATTTCCCCCCATTTATAGAAGGAAAGCTAAAATAAAGGTTATAAAAATGTATACCGCTCCTAAGGTGAAAACAAAATATGGATTTTTAATATATATATATTTGCAGGTATCTGGTAGCAAGTGGATTTTTGCAGCTCAAACCTTGTAGCTTAACTGCAACGAAAGTGGTTTGCTGGTGTTCTTAAATTCAATCTGATATCTGAAATATTAAAAGCATAAGAAACCCAGAATATTGATAGGTTTGGGCTGGAAATTTCTGTTACAATAGACTTCAGGTTTGTTCTATTGAAATTGCAAAAAGCTGAAAACAGGTGTTTGACTTATATTCTGCTGGAGAATATTTTCAGGAAATTCTTAGGCAATAACTTTGAGAAATTTGTAGAAATGTCTGTATATTTCAAAGAGACGGCAAACAGTTTTCCCCTTTAAATCTTTCTGCATTTCTAATAATGGCTAAGACAGTAAAGTTATGATTTAGTATCTCAAACAATTCTCACCTTTGTACTACTGGCTTTAATCCCTAAAGGTTTCAGGAACACTTTAGTTTTTATATCAGGGGATGTCTTATTTTGGGAGAAACAGGATAGTACTATGGCAAGTATTTTAACAATGTGTTTCCTTTCAGAGCATTACGCATGAAAATTGTGACAAAGTGGTGATACAAAACAACCTGTGCTTTGGGAAATGCAGTTCTTTCCACGTTCCTGGTGCTGATGATCGCTTTTATAGCTTCTGTTCCCTCTGCATACCCACCAAATTCTCCACGAAGCATCTGAAGATGAACTGCACCATGATTAATCCAGTAAACAAGATGGTTATGATCATTGAAGAATGCAAGTGTGAAGTTCAGAATATGGAAGAAATGGAACCAGGGTTTCTACACCCAGCTCTGTATTCAAATGAGCCTTAGCGCAAATGAACCTTCTGAAATGACTTGATTTTTCCATTGAATCTGTAGTTGCTAAGGGCCAAGAATACTTGATTAAATCCTTTTATAATAGTTTGCATCTGCCTTGATAAAGACTGTTGTAGCTTATATGAAACAGCACACTCTAAACATAATTGCAGCTTGATATGTTCATTAGCAACAATAATTTTAATAGTCTTCATACATCTTTTTAGGGGTATATTTGGGTATGTTTTATGTATATTTTAGAATAAAAGTATGATTCTGATAAATGTGGAACACAGATTAGGACAGTAATAATAAACCTATTGGAGTGAACATTTAGTAGCAAAGCAAAGCTTTCTCTGCCGCCTCCTGCACCATACTGGTAGTATTAAATGCATAATGTGAGTATTGTTTATCCACAATAAAATTATGGAATACTGTCTTTCTATATACTTTGAATAAAAATGTGTTTTTTAAAATTCATGGACTGAAATTAATGATCTCTTACAAACTATGTAAAACAACTTTAGCTTCAAGGCTTTTTAACGCTTATTTTTCAAAGTCATGTTTTTAGTAAATCATGTGAATTTTTCAATTTTGAAGCTTTTTGGATAGATCGTGGCCTGCATTTGGCTACAATAGGGATCCCACTAGCAATATAGAATGTCCTATAAAGCTTAAATTGCCTTAACCTCTCCATCTTTGTGTATGTGCCTCATATTTGAATTTCAAAGGGGCAAAAAAACCCAAACAAACCCTGAATTGGAATTGAAGGAAAATCAAGCTACCAGTTCTGGGCTGCAAACCTCCATATTTTGTAGCCCAGCATTGATGGATCCAAATGTGACATCAAGTTGATTAGAGTTCTGAAACAGCTCATTTTAAAAAATGCAATGACAATATTCTAATATGTGGTGGTATAGCCAAAAGAAAGTGTGATGATTATTACATTTATATGCTGCCCAACTCTCAATAGTAAATATACAGGAACTCAAGACCTATTAAAGAACTCTAAACTTCCATCAATTCCTTTCTAATGTGTACAATTTAAATTTCCCCCATATATTCACATGTAGGTATATCTATACCACTATTTAGTTCAGTAGAAATTTAGGCACAAAACTCTACAGTATTATGCACATGTGTACATCAATCCCAGTTCTAAGAAGTGTTAAGGTTGCTGCTGATACCTCTGAATGAGTACTGTAAAATTGCTGTGTTCAAACTTCAACAGTTAAAGGGGTATATCAAATAAAATGTAAACATATTTTAGCGTGGTCTTAAGCAAGCACCATTACATGCTCAGTATCAAATTATTTCTCAAGTGTTCAGTTCTCTGAGTGCTGACCACAATTTCTAACCTCTTTCTGCCATCCACCTCAAAGGGAATTCTTTCAGAGGAAGGATTTGCTGGATTAGGAATATGAATATGCACCATTTAGAAAGCAAGTGTAAAGAGAAAACAGCAGCTGTAGTAATTGTTAATTAGATTAATGCCTTAGCTGGGGGGGGGGTGAGTGTTTAATTAACCCAGCAATGATCAGCTGCATGTAATTAACACTATTCTGTTATATCAAGGATGTGTTAATTGGATCTGATTTTAAGAGTCAACTCCCATATTCAGAGCAAGTTGAGCCCAGGTGCTAACAGAATATTGCTTCAAAAACAAAAAAAAAAGGGAAAGGGAAAGGCAAAAAATTGCTGCCCAGGGAGAGTGGTCAAGGGCTTCAGTACAAGCACATTTGACTGTACATAGAACATGGGATGTTCTGAAAAGTAGCTGGTGTATTTTGAGTTTTTAAAATTCAATTTAAATATTCTGGGTTTTCAAAGGTCTTTCCAGCGGGAGGGGAAGTAATTAACAGTTCCCAGTTATTGCTATACTTATCCTACTTAAATATAAGTAATTGTCAGCCTCCATAGTACATTTTTCCCCGTTTTAAAAATCAAGGTTAATTAACATAAATAGCTCTTCTGGATCACAAATGTCCCAGTAATGCCTGTAACAATTAACAAAGTATTGCATATTTATTGTTAGCACAGATTTTAGGGAGGTAGGGGATGCAAAAATTTTGAAAAATACTGTGAGAAATATTTAAACCAGTATCTGAAATGTTAATAAATGCTATAAAACACATTCTTGTAATAAAATAGGAATGGGCTACCAATGGTTGCAAAATACTCATTAATATGACAGTAGGAAGACCAGTTTCCAGCATCCAGGACAATTATGTTGGCTGTTTGTGTAAGGCCAAAAATTAAAATATTTGCCTATTATTTAAAGTCCATATTGAATTGGGTTAATTGGTGAGGATTTCATGTGTGAACATGCTTTTTTTTGGTCAAACTGTTCGTTTTATGCTTTAGTCCCTTTGATTAGTTGCAAGTTATATGAGTACTCAGGAGTAACAATAGCTCAACAGTGTTTTCTCAAAGTTTGGAACTGGGTTACAGCTTGAGCACAGTCCTATAGACACCTTCTTCAAAGTACTTCATCTTTTAAGTAAACAGGGCTCACTTCTAAATAGACATGTACTGTCATACAACTGCAATATAACACCCAGGTTAGTGTAGGAGTTAATGTACTGGACAAGAAACCAGGAAATCATGAGTTGTAGTCCTTGTTTAGATGTGAAAGCCAACTGGATGACTTTGGCTTGGTTATTTTCTCACAACTCAGCCTCACAGAGTTGTCATGGAGAAAATAGGAGAGGTGAGAATTATATTTATTTTCTGTCGCACAGGTAGAAGTATAATAAGGATGCTAAAATACTTGCTGTCAAACTTCCTGTATAAGAAGCTAGCCAATTCAGATCTGGTAGTTTTTAATTGAATGAATGAGTGAATGAATGAATGCATAGATAGCGGTACATTATCCTTTGTGAAGATTAATATCTCTCATATATCTTATTATCTAATAACCCAGTCTCACACTCTTTCTAAACTGGTAATACTGGTCAAGCCTGTATTGCTAGAGATTGTGAGACCATGTATCACAATGCTTTCCCTCCCCCCATTAAAAGGCACCATTGGTGAAAGCAATGAAAACTGGCAGGAAGAAATTTAAGATGGAACTATTTTCCCTTAAGTGTGTATTTGTTTTAGCTACAGTACATGAAATATTCCATTTGTGTCAATGAGCCCTCCCTACCTACAAATTGCAATGGTATAATTAAGTCGCCATGTTACTATTCTGACTACAAACTAGGTCTTTCAAGCAGACATAGTTAAACACTACTGTTGTGCTTTTCAAAGGCAGTTTATTCTAAATTCAGAGGAACAAAATGTAAGGTGAAGCAAGATCGGTGTGTGTGTTTTAAAGCAGGGGTCGCCAACCTTTCGGACCTCAGGGACCACCAAATTCATAATTTTAAATCTCACGGACCACTAATATGAATTTTAAAAAAAGATAAATAGTTTTTTTTTATTGAAAAAGTTTTATTAGTACAAAGTACAAAAAATTTTCATATTCCCCCCCCCATCCCCCCAACCCCCTCCCTCCCCTACCCCGACTTCCCAGAAAGAACACAGGATATAATCTTAAACTAACATATACTAACAAAACATAAGTTCTATTATAAAAACCGTTTTAAAATTCTAACCATATATCATTATTAAACTATATATATCTTCTTAATCTGATACTTTTTTTGAATATAATCAATCCATCTACTCCATTCCAATATATATCTTTCATTTGAATGATCTTTTAAGTATGATGAAATTCTTGCCATTTCTGCCAGGTGTGTAACTTTTATTGTCCATTCCTCTGTAGTAGATATATCTTCTTTCTTCCAATATTGTGCTACCAACAATCTGGCAGCCGTTATCAAGTTCAAGATCAATTTAGTCTCTATTACAGTACAGTCCATAATTATTCCCAGCAAGAAAAACTGTGGTGTAAACTTAATTTTTTTCTTCAAAATATTCTGTATAATCCACCATATTTTAATCCAGAAAGCCTTAATTTTCCTACAAGACCACCAAACATGAAAATAAGTTGCATCTTCACATTCACATCTCCAACATTTAGGTTGTAAATTTGGATACATACAAGCTAGTTTCTTTGGGTCAAAATGCCATCTATAAAACATTTTATAAAAGTTTTCTCTTAAATTTTGAGCTTGCGTGAATTTCACATTTCTAACCCATATATTCTCCCATGTTTCCATCATTATAGGTTCACCAATATTTTGAGCCCATTTAATCATACAATCCTTAACTAGCTCTGTTTCAGAATCTAATTCCACTAATACATTATATAATCTCTTTATATGCATTGGTCCTTTATTCTTTATTTGATTTATCAAGTTGTCATCTTGCTGCGAAATACCTGCTTTTGAATCCTCTTTCCATCTGGCCTGCAATTGCCCATATTGAAACCAAGACTTAATTATTCCTTCTTCTTTTAGTTGCTCCATTGATTTTAATTGTAACCTCATTCCCTCTATATAAAGAAACTCTTTATATGTAATCTTATCTAGTTTTTGCTCTGTATTTATATTCTCTATCGCAGTGGTGGCCAACCTGAAGCGTCCCATGCGCCAATTGGCCCAGGCGTCCTGGGTGGGCGGGCCCGCCTGGATGCCGCCATTTGAGTTTTGCCCTCTGCGCATGCGCAGACGGCAAAACGACGCAAATGGCAGCATCCAGGTGGGCGGGGGGGGGAGGAAAGGAGCAGGAAGCGAGGAAAGGAGGAGGCAGCAGCGGCGGCTGCAGAGCCGAAAAGCGGTGGGAGCCGAAGGGGAGGCTCCATCGCCGCAACAGCCCCGGACCTACAACAAAGAACGAGGCAGGGTCACCTTCGCACTCACGAAGGGCCCGCCTGCACCGCATTCACCTCCGGGACTGGGAATCCCCCGCTTTGGCTCTTCACGCAAACCCGGTGTTGCCAGAGAACCCCAAAGCTCCCCATTTGGCAGGGCTCCGTTCCTGAGCTTGGCTCCCTCCATCGGAGGGTGGCTGGCTGGCCGGGCGAGCGAGGCTCTGGGCGGGCGGCGGCTGGGCAGCGGGGCGAGCAAGGCTTCGGGCGGCGGGCAGCCGGGCGAGCGAGGCTTTGGGCGGCGGGCAGGCGGCGGCCGCATCCGGCCAAGCGCTCGCTCGCTCCCCCCGCCGCCCATCGCCCAAAGCCTCGCTCGCCCGGCCGCCCGCCGCCCGCCCAGAGCCTCGCTCGCCCGGCCAGCCAGCCACCCTCCGATGGAGGGAGCCAAGCTCAGGAACGGAGCCCTGCCAAATGGGGAGCTTTGGGGTTCCCTGGCAACACCGGGTTTGCGTGAAGAGCCAAAGCGGGGGATTCCCAGTCCCGGAGGTGAATGCGGTGCAGGCGGGCCCTTCGTGAGTGCGAAGGTGACCCTGCCTCGTTCTTTGTTGTAGGTCCGGGGGTGTTGCGGCGATGGAGCCTCCCCTTCGGCTCCCACCACTTTTCGGCTTTGGGCGACGGGCGGCGGGCAGGCGGCGGCCGCATCCGGCCAAGCGCTCGCTCGCTCCCCCCGCCGCCCGTCGCCCAAAGCCTCGCTCGCCCGGCCGCCCGCCGCCCGAAGCCTCGCTCGCCCCACTGCCCGCCCGCCGCCCGCCCAGAGCCTCGCTCGCCCGGCCAGCCAGCCACCCTCCGATGGAGGGAGCCAAGCTCAGGACCGGAGCCCTGCCAAATGGGGAGCTTTGGGGTTCTCTGGCAACACCGGGTTTGCGTGAAGAGCCAAAGCGGGGGATTCCCAGTCCCGGAGGTGAATGCGGTGCAGGCGGGCCCTTCGTGAGTGCGAAGGTGACCCTGCCTCGTTCTTTGTTGTAGGTCCGGGGGTGTTGCGGCGATGGAGCCTCCCCTTCGGCTCCCACCGCTTTTCGGCTTTGGGCGACGGGCGGCGGGCAGGCGGTGGCCGCATCCGGCCAAGCGCTCGCTCGCTCCCCCCGCCGGCCCTCCCAGAGCAGCTCCGGGGACATAAAGGAGGCAGATGGACCTCTTGGAAAGCTGCAGGCGGGGGAAGGGCGCCGAAGGAAGCACTACTTACGGTTGCTGAAGCCGCCTGGCAGAAAGCGCGCCCGGGGAGGCGGGCATGGAGGAGCGGCGAAGGCGAGGCGCTCTGGCCCGGGAGAGGGACGGTCGCCGAGGAGGAAGGCCTGCGCCTCCGGAACTTGGCCCCAGCCCGCCGCTCCCCAAAGCCCAGCGCTGCAGGTGCCTTCAGGAGCCCTAAAGCTCTGCCGGCTGCCTCCTTTCCTCGCCTCCCATCTCCCCTTCGGCTCTGCCGGCAGAGCTTCAGGGCTCCTGAAGGCACCTGCGGCGCTGGGCTTTGGGGAGCGGCGGGCTAGGGCCAAGTTCTGCACGCCGGAGGCGAGGAAAGGAGGCGGCCAGCAGAGCCTCCCCTTCGGCTCTGCCGGCCGCTTCCTTTCCTCGCCTCCCACCGCCCCTTCGGCTCTGCGCGCGGCGGGGAGAGCTGCGAGACGCGCGTCCTACCTGGGACTTGTTCCGTCGCGTTCCTCGGTAGTGTGTCCAGGGCAGCCCATTCTAAAAGAGAAAGTCTCGCGAGTTCAAACTTCTCAAACTCGCGAGACGATCTCTTTTAGAATGGGCTGCCCTGGACACAATACTGAGGAACGCGACGGTGGATGCGCCACTTGAAATCGTGGAATGCGCCACGTTTGGCGCATGCGCCACGGTTTGGCCACCCCTGCTCTATCGCATGCCTCGGCACTGTCCATATGGGTAATTTATCATTTAATTTACATTGATATTTCTTCCAAACACATAATAGAGCATTCCTTAATATATGACTCTTAAAGGTTTTATCTACTTTTTTATTATACACTAAATAAGCATGCCATCCGTAAAATAAGCCATACCCTTCTATATTTAATGACCTCTCTTCCGTCAGGTTAATCCAATCCGCAATTGCTGAGAGGGTAGCTGCTTCATAATACAGTCTTAAGTTAGGCATTTTTAATCCTCCCCTTTCACGTGAGTCTTGCATTATTTTTTGATTTACCCTCGGTTTTTTCCCAGCCCAAATAAATTTATTAATACCCTTTTGCCATTCTTTCAAATTATCATCCTTTTTAAGTATGGGAATTGTTTGAAAAAAAAATAAAAACCTAGGTAAGACATTCATTTTTACTACAGCTATCCTGCTCAGCAAGGACAACTGTAGCTTTTTCCAATTTTCCAAGTCTTTCTGTATTTTTTGCCATAATATTTCATAATTATGTTGATAAAGTTTCGTGTTTATTGACATAATGTTAACCCCCAAGTATTTGACCTTTTTAACTATTTCATATCCCGTAACCCTTTCTACTTTTTCCTCTTGATTTCTGGTCATGTTTTTAACTATTATTTTAGTTTTATCTACATTTATTTTAAGACCAGCTACTTGTCCATAAGAGTTGATAATATCCATCAGGCCTATAATTGATTGATATGGCTGAGTTACAGTAACTACTAAATCATCCGCAAACGCTCGTAGTTTATATTCTTCTCCTCTTATTTTAATACCTTTAACTATCTCAGATTCCCTTATTTTACTAAGTAAAATCTCTGTAGACAAAATAAACAAAAGAGGTGATAGAGGACATCCTTGTCTGGTTCCTTTCTCTATATTAAAATTGTTTGTTAATTCACCATTAATTATTATTTGAGCAGTCTGTTTTTGATATATTGCCTTAATAGATTGTATAAAATATTCTCCAAGCTGCATCTTTTCTATTAATTTTAATAAAAATTTCCAATTCAATCTATCAAAAGCTTTTTCAGCATCCAGGAATACCAGTGCAGCGGGTATCTGATTATTCCTCCCCAAATACTCTAATAAATTAATTATGTGTCGTACATTACTCTTCATTTGTCTACCTTCTATAAAACCAGTTTGATCTTGGTGGATCAGTTGTTGCATAAGTATCATTAATCTGTTGGCTAATATTTTGGCAAAAATTTTATAATCCGTGTTTAACAATGAAATTGGCCTATAATTTTTAGGGTCTGTGTGATCTTGATTCTCTTTCGGGATCAAAGAGATAAAAGCTGTTTTCCAAGTTGGGGGTACTTCTCCTCCTTGCTGTATAGTATTAAATAACACCTTCAGAGGCTCCACCATTTCGTTCTGTAAGTTTTTATAATAAACAGCTGTTAAACCATCTGTACCTGGAGCCTTTCCCAATTTTAGCTGTTTAATGACCGCCAATATTTCCTCTGAGGTTATAGGTTGATTTAAAGTTTCAATCTGCTCCATGGAAGCTATATGTATATGACCATTTCGTAAATATCCATCAATATCTTCCTCTTTAATCTCGTCCCCCTTGTACAACCCTGAATAGAATTCTAAGAAAGACTTTTTAATTATTTCACAATCAAAAACTTCTTTCCCTTTATACTTAACTTTTTCTACTACTCTTGATTTCTGTTTCCTTAACATATAAGCCAACCACCTGCCCGGCTTATTTGCATTACAAAAAGTGTTATGTTTGGCATATTGTAAATTAGTTGCAACTTGGTCTGCCATTAACATATTAAATTGAGCTTTTAGTAAATTAATTGTTTCTTTGATTTTTTTATCTGTTGGTTTAGAAATCAAAGCCCTCTCTTGTTTCTTAATTTCTTCCTCCAGTCCTTTTCTTTTAAATTCCTTCTTTCTTCTATATTTATTATTCAAATATATTAAAACACCTCTCATATAAGCCTTACTTGCGTCCCATACCATCTGAATTGATGTGCCTTTCTGCATATTCATAACAAAAAATTCATTCATAAATTTTTTACACTCTCTTACATTATCTTCATATCTAAACAAATTATCATTTAACCTCCAAGATTTTCTTAATCCGTACTCAAATTCCATTTCCAGCCAGACAGGGCTATGGTCGGACAATCCCCTCGTGTATATTTTTGTTCTCTTCACCCTGGAAAAAAGATCGTTAGTAATTAAGATAAAATCAATCCTGGAAAGAGATTGATGTCTGTCTGAATAGAAAGTAAAATCCTTTTCTGTAGGGTTTCTTTCACGCCATATAGCTCTCAAATCCCAGTCTTCCATCATCTCAAAAAAGGATTTAGGCAATTTTGCTCTTGCAAAGATGTTTTGCTTAGGACCCTTCTTGTCTTTCTTAACATCCAAGACACCATTCCAGTCCCCTAGGAGAATGCAAGTTTTATAATCCCAATATATGAGCTTTGAATGCAAAAGGTCGTAAAATTTTTCTTGTTGTTGATTCGGGGCATATAATCCAATCACTAATATTTTCTGTCCCTTTATTAAAAGTTCAATTGCTAAAAATCTTCCTTGGTCATCTGCTTCTATTAACTTTGCAAACAAATCTTTTTTCACGTATATAACAATACCGTTTTTCTTTTCTGGAGCTGTAGCAACAAAATGTGTACCTAGTCTTGTATTCATCAAATATTTTTGATCTTGAGTCCTTATATGACTCTCCTGTAAACATATCAAGTCATTATTAAATTGTTTTAAGTAGTGAAATATTTTCCTCCTTTTCTGTGGAGAATTCAAACCATTGACATTCCAGGTAAGAAATTTATTTCCCATCTCTGGGCTTCCGAAGCGTATGGAGCACCCCTTGAAGATCTACCTTGGATTTTTCTTTTGGTCGCGCTCCTCCCACTGCTTCCGATTTAGGAGTATCTTGAGTTGCCGCCTGTTGTCTTTGTTGTCTCAATTCTTGTCTCCGTTTGGCAGCTCTAGTCTGTCTTTGTTCTTTAATCATTTCCTGTCTGTTGAGTTCTAAATTTTGTTCCATTTCAATAGCCAATGACACAGCTCCTTCTTGTACCACTTTCAGCAATTCTTCTCTTTCTTGTTGTTGTTTCCCTTCTGGGGGTTTAGGTGAACCAAGCAGTAAAACATCTTCATAAAAATCTCTGGCCTTTTGAACTGTATTAAGTCGATATCTCACTCCCATAAACGTAACCACCAATCCACTTGGTATTTCCCACCTGTACTGGACTTGTTGTCTTCTCAGTTCTTCCACCAGGAAGGTGTATTCCTTCCTGGCTTTCAACATCTTGGAGGGAATTTCCTTCATTGTCATCACTTCTTGTCCTTCAACTTGAAGTTTATTTACAAAAGTCGCTTGTAAAATATCATTACGTAGCGTTCTAGTAGTGAAATAGATGACAATATCTCTTGGTAAATTTCTATTTCTGGCCACCCATGAGTTAACGCGATAGATTTTTTCTATTTGCCATGCCAGCTCCTCCTTCTTCACTCCAAGTACTAGCTCAAATGCGTCCAACATGATATCCTTCAAGTTTTCCTGCTTGTTTTCCTTAACTCCACGAACTCTTATTGCAAACTCCATACATCTGTATTGCATAATTATCATTTCTGCCTCCTCCCTCTCAATTTTATTTTCTACTTCGCCAACCCTAGCTCCCAACACTGTTGTAGTTTGCTTAATTTCTTGCATTTCTTCTTCCATAATTTCATAATTGGTGGCCAAGCCAGAAAAGGCATTAATTATATCTTCTCTAATCTCTTTATTACGAGTTGCAATATCATCAGAAACTTCCTGTATTTTCTCATTGGTCTCATTAATTCTTTCATTAATTGCAGAAATCTTCTCATTAGTTTCATTAATTTTAAAATTAAATCCAGCTGCTAATTCTGTTTGCATTGATTTAAGTGCTTCTTGTAGCATTGGGAGCGTTAATGGCTGAGGGGAGGGGGCTGGTATTTTAGAAGTATGGATGGGAGAGCTGTCTGCACTCGCTGGTGCTCTAACAGAGGTGGTTTTTTTTGAAGCCATTGCAAATCACTTCACTCTTTATACTTCAAAAGAAAAAAAGAAAAAAGCCAGAAACATATCGCCAAATAGCCAGGAAAAGTTTTATCAAGCCCTTTTTCTTTCTTCCCCAAAAGGAAGTCAACAGGCAATTTAAAGTCCAAAGTTATCAAAAGAGGAGCTGGCAATAAAAACAGCACTCAACTTTTAACTTTCGTTTCTACGCCCAGAAGCCTCCAGCGCCATTTCTTTTGTCCCTTTGTTAATTGATTGCTTCCTTCCTTCTTCACTTCCAATCCACACACACAAAAAAAACTTTTTTACTTGCCACTTGTTGTCTTTGCCTCCTGAGTCTTTCCGCCTGCTACAATATCTCCTTTTGATCAAGTATGTTGATTGCAGGGATTGGATGCAGCTTCTTGCTCCGCGGATAGCAGAGACTTCCCAATTCCGGAGCAATGGCAAGGTTCCTAGGGGGCCCTCACCCTTCGTGCCCTAGGATCTCACCAAGGGCAGTAGGGGGGCTCTACCTCACCCCGCCGGCTCTCCTCACTCCCCTTTGCCCGGGGAGGAGACGATCGAGCCGCCAGACAGCTGTTTGGCTGCCGATCTGGCGGCGAACGAAAATCGGGAATAAGCGCTCTGCGGAGAGCGCTCTCGAAGCGGCAGCGCCAAACCGGAAGTCCCGCCATAAATAGTTTTAAGTGCTATATAAAAATGCAAATAATTTTTCTGCTGACCACCAAAATTTTCTCATGGACCACCAATGGTCTGAGGACCACCAGTTGGTGACCGCTGTTTTAAAGGATGAGGGTGTAGATCTGTGCCTTTTCTATTCATTTAACATTAAAAATGAGCTTCGTTTCTCATCTTTGGAGTAGGAAGTTCATATATGTGGCCAAGATGATCCACTGGTGTTAATCTTAAAACCGTGATGGATGCGAAGGAAAGATGCAGCTTCTGGTTCAAGATGATGCTTATAGGGTGACCCTGCCAAAATTTCTCATGAAGAACCAGGCTTGTAGACAACACCGTGTATCCCCTTCTCTGGTTGGCTGCCTCCACAAGAGAGCATCAGCTGCTCAGGCACATGGCACGATTTCAGCCTGCTGATTTAATATTTACAGAGTGCCAATAAATTTTGTATGATGACAGCTGGTGATTCCTGTGGTAATTTATAAACAACAACATAACACAGACATCAGGGAGCCCCAAGAAAGATTCTGCATGGCTGTGCAATATTTAGGAACCTCAGATACAAGGATTTTTTTCTCTCCAACAAATAGGAGAAGTGTATGTATTTATTTGTTGGTAAGATTTTGAGGAAACAGTACAGAACCATTGCTCAAAGACAGCCCTTAGGTACAATTCAAATTAAGGTTATATAAATCCATTCCAGTTATTCATATTCTCACATTTTCAGGACAATGTTCCAGATGGCTTGCAAATTGTATAAACAACTATAAATAAAATAGCCAAAATATTGAAAATAAAGACTTTTCTAGGATTCATTCCAAAACAGCAGGCAGACGATGAACATGGCAAGTTTGGTTGAGTAAGCTTTGAGGATAGTCTGCAAGCGCTTGGTAGAATTTGGATAGCTGATATATCTTGAAAAACCAGCTTTCGCAGCATTACTAGAAAGTCAATCAAATTGTCCAGCAAACATTACTGTCGCCAGACCTTTCTAATACATTTCAAGCCATTTTATGATGAACTTTTTTCTTATTTTTAATTTAGCCCCCTAGGGAAATTCTTTTTTATAAAGGCATGTGTCTCTTTAATTACAGGTAGTCCTCAATTTACAACCATAATGGACCCTGCCATTAGGCTGTAATCCATGACAATCATGAAGCAAGCCATCACCTAACTGTACTCAATTTCACAACACTTTTTGCTGTATGAACATGGCAGTCATTAAACCAGGGGTGTCAAACTCGATTTCATTGAGGGCTGCATCAGGGTTGTGTTTGACTTCGGAGGGGGGGGCAGGGAATGGCATGGCTGGGGGGGGGCATGGCCAGTTCAAAATCACTCTTGTGGGTGCCTGTGGTGGCCCGAGCACTCTGCCAGTGAAAACGGGCTCTTGAGCTCTGTTTTCATCTGCGACGGCCTCCTGCAATGCTCTGCCAGCGAAAACGGAGCTCGGAGGACCGCCAGCAGCCCTCGCAAACTCCGTATTTGCTGGCAGAGGCACCGTGGGCCGGTCCTTCGCTGTTTCCAGGGCAGCCCCGCGTGCCAGATCTAAGCACCCTGGGCCTTGAGTTTAACACCCCTGCATTAAACAAATGCCGCAATCATTAAGCAAACGCACTGTTTTTTGTGTCCCCCCCTATAAACTAGAAGTAAATGCAGGTTTCTAGCAAAACTGTTGTAAATTGCGGTCATGTGATCAGTGGGAGCTGCAAATGGCTGTAAATGCATGATTGCGAAGTGCTCAAAATATGGTCACATGCATGGGGGGCTCAGATATACCATATTTTTTGGAGTATAAGACGCACCGGAGTATAAGACGTACCTTAGTTTTGGGTGAGGAAAACAAGGAAAAAAGGCCTCTGCCTCCAAGCAATTTGCCAAACAGCAAGTAGCATACACTGTTTGCTGTGTATGTGTGCATGTGTGCATGTGTGTCTGACCCATAGAAATAGCAAAGAATTGGAGAAATGTACATTATGCCAGAAAGTTTTCTTAAATGTAGTCACATTAACTCCTCCCGATTATTTAAAAAGATCTACTCCAAGGTAAGTCAGGATTTAATTCTAATACTAAGCAGGACACTGTTACATTTCAGACTATACTTGTACAGAGCTGTTAAAATTAATTAAAATTTCTGGAAGTATATAATATTCTCTATTATTTAAAAGAAGATACAATAGCACTGGACCTCTTCAGAGCAAGCATTTATTTTGAAAAGCTTCTTTATTTTGTTAAGTTGTCTAGACAGGGGTCTCCAACCTTGGCAACTTTAAGACTTGTGGACTTCAACTCCCAGAATTCCACAACCAGCAAAGCTAACAAAGCTGGCTGTGGAATTATGGGAGTTGAAGTCTACAAGTCTTAAAATTGCCAAGGTTGGAGACCCCTGGCTCTAGAACAATAATAAAGCAGTCTTTAAAAAATAAGTCTAATAATTTGAACATTCTACAGATATTTATAGTTATTCACCTACCCCCTTGCATGCAGTTCAGCAAAAAATAAAAATCTGCGTGTCTCTCTCAGCTATTTGCCTCTTTGCAAGCTAGTTTCGCTTTCATTTTAGCACGTGGCAAATCAGCTGTAGGGCGAGAAGCTGCTACTGACTTGTTTGGCTTTACAGGCTCTTCCCTCTTTGCTGCAAACAGATAAATTGCTGGAAGATAGAGGCCAAATGGTGGGGGTGGCTGGGTGGGTGGGGCCACATTCGGTGTATAAGACGCACCCAAGTTTTCACCCTCTGTTTGGGGGTAAAAAGGTGCGTCTTATACTCCAAAAATATGGTAACTTAGGAACTAGATTATAACTTCCTTTGCGGGGTGTGCATCATAATTTCAAGCAGTCACTAAGCGACCAGTCATTAGTCGACCACCTGCATAGGAGAAAGAAGCTAGGAATAAAACAACGGATTAGTTGGAAAGGACAGGTCAATACTAACAATCCTTGACATCTTGGAAGCTATTTAATTTGAATTAAAAATAGCCCCCAACCTATAACTATTTTATTACAGGTAATCCTCGACTTATAACCATTTACTTAGTGACCAAAGTTAATCAAAAGTTAAAACGGCACTGAAAAAAGTGATTTATGACTGCTTTTCATACTTTACAACCATTTCAGCATCTCCATGGTCACATGATCAAAATTTGGATGCTGGGAAACTGGCATGTATTTTACAGTATCCTGCCGTCATCATATGATCTCCTTTTGTGACCTTCTGACAAGCAAAGTGAATGGGGAAGCCAGATTCACTTAACAACCGTGTTACTAACTTAACAACTGTGGTGATTCACTTGACAAGGTAATAAAATGGGGCAAAACTCAATAATTGTCTGGATACACCTATTAACCGTTTAGTCTTTATTGCTTTAAAAATATTTCATAGTGTAGAATTTTTTTTACAAATATGATGCAAGCTGATAATCTTTAAGCTGCCTATTCACCTATAACTTTTAGAATGTTAATACAGAGCTGAAAAATCGGACTGGCTCAGAATGGGCAGCCTGCCACTCTGACAGATGGGAGGTGTCTTCACAGCCAAGAGACTGAGTATGTGCATCAGTTGTGGGTGCTCAAGGCAGAATTCCCAGCTGGTAGCGACGAAGCTGCCATCCATCCTGATCTGCCTATGGCAATTAGCCATAATTGATTTTGCTCTGGGCAGAATTTGTTTAAAATATTTCTTTTTATAGAAGCCATAAAACATAATTTTTATAGAAGCCATACAAGATAATTCATTGGATTTGGATAATGTGCTAGAAATTATGCTTGATGTAATTGTGACTTAATGAAATTCAAAATTTCATTAAGTCAAAAAGTAATGAAACGTCTGCAAGAAAACAAGTAAGCTCAGAGAGCACCAAGGACCCTCCAATTTTGAATTTTGCTGTTTTTTGATATATTTTGACTTTGGTGTGTGCATTTGTGTGTGTGTGTGTATACATACCATCGATTATACATCCGTCCGTCTGTCCGTCCATCAATCCATCCATAATTCTCTCTCTCTCTCCATCTATCATGTATGTATGTATGTATGTATGTATGTATGTATGTATGTATGTATGTATGTATGTATGTATATATATATATATATATATATATATATATATATATATATATATATATATATATATATATATATATATATATATATATATATATATATACACATAAATTGATAGGCATTCTATAAAAGCAAGCATCTCTTCCATGGGGATTTTACACTCTGACGAAGTCAACAGGGGTTGACGAAAGCTTAGCAATTTTAATAGTAGTTTTAAATAAAATTTTAAATGTTCCAGAGATCGTGATGGCTATCGCTTCTTTATCTGTAAATATGCCTGGAACTCGCATTTTTAGAACAAATGTTTAGTATTAGAGTTTAGTTACCTTGGAGTAGATCTATTTAAATAATTGGGAGGAGTTAGTGTGACTACATTTAAGAAAACTTTCTGGCATAATGTACATTTCACCAATTCTTTGCTATTTCTATAGGTCAGGCACACATACACAGAAATACACAGCAAACAGTGTATATCATCTGTGCTGTTTGCTGTTTGGCAAATTGCTTGGAGGCAGAGGCCTTTTTTCCTTGTTTTCCTCCCCCAAAACTAAGGTGCGTCTTATACTCCGAAAAATACGGGTATGTGTATGTATATGTGTATGTGTATGTGTATATATGTATGTATGTATGTATGTATGTATGTATGTATAGGTATAGGTATAGGTATAGGTATATGTATGTATACAAGAATTTTTTGAAGGTAGCCAAGGATTTCAGGTTTGCTTACTTTGAGTTTCTAATACTTTCTTCCTTTCTTTCAGTTATTCTATGCATATGTGAATGGAGAAGAATTGTATTCATTGTGACTGTTCCCAGAAGCATCCGTAGTAAACTGCAGTAACAGCAAAATGACTACATATGCAGTGTCACCACAATGACACGCAATGCCTCAATTACACACTTGCATTCCAATGCCTGATGTATGCACACAAATTGCAATATTGCATGATGTTGTCACACATTACCATAATTTTACCCCACCCACCATTTCTCACGTTTGCCCATGATTTTCCAGGTAAAGACTCTGTAGAATTAAGTTTGATTCCTGTGAGCTTCAAAATCTATGTAGTTTTCTTGGCAACAATATGGCTTGCCGTTGCCTATGCTCTGGGATTATCAGTCAGGTAGAAGATCTGACTCAACCCTGCTTGGCTTTTTGTAGTTCAGATAAGATCATAGCTAAGTGCTATGACTTACTTAGAATAAATAATGACCTACATACCTTGCCTTTATTTCTGACATCCTGTTGCAACCATAATCAAAGTTATCGGTTTATTCATTATTCAAATGGATTCTTAATTGGTGACTCAACCTTAAGTATGTTTACTCAGAAAGAAGTCTTACTCACTTCAGAAAGGCGTATTACCTGGTAATTTTGTTTGTGATTGAAGCAAGGATTTCATGTAATGGTCATCTGGATTTTTTTGAGCCCAAATCTGGTAGCTCTAATGAAGTTGATTTCTAGTTCACAATAACATAATTGTCTAAAATTATGAAATAGATCTTATGTAAATTTCATGTAATACTGTAGCTAAAATTTGACATAAAAGTACCAATGCTTCTGCAGGATTTTCCCCTAGATTTGCAACTTAAGAAATGATTCTTCATATACATAGCCTACTGACACCTTTATATCATTTAACAGAGTAATGTGTGGCTTCAAACATTCTGTATGTCTAGTGCATCATCTTATTAAAAGAGATAATAAGGAACCCTGCACCAAAAAGTTAATTCTGATACTAGTTTATGACTTGAGGCAACTCAGAGTAAAGGTACAGCATGGAAGTATGTTCAACTTTTCATATTAAGAATTTATTTTACCGTTCCATATGGTACTGCCCTTGAAGGCCATTCAGAAGCATCAACTGGTCCAGAATGCAGTGGCATGGGTAGAGATGGGCAGGCTATGGCATGCTTATGTTGACAACTCTGCTTTGTGAGTTGCATTGTCTGCCACTTTGGTTTCTGGATGCAATTCAATATACTGTTGTTTGGTTGGCTTTTTATTTGTATCCTGCCTTTATTTTTACAAATAATTCAAGGCATCGAATGTACTTAATACTCTTTCCTCGTCCTATTTTCCCCACAACAACCTGAAGAGATGACTTGGGCTAAAAGAGAGTGACTGGGCCAAAATCACCCAGTTAGCTTTTATGGATAAGAGGATTTGAACTCAGGATCTCTAAGTTTCTAACCTGGTGCCTTAACCACTAGACCAGAGTTTCCCAACCTTTCTGGGTTGGCGGCCTGGAGCGGGGATGGGGGAAAGAGAGGATGTTTTTGTGGGAGGGGCAGGCACATGTGTGTGCGCGCGCACCTGAGCTACCATGTTTGCAGTGAAGCAGCTTGTGCAAATGGGGCCAACCACCCACGACGAGGCTTGTGCGAGTGGGGCTGCAATCTCCTGCATTGCTTGCGATGACATTCACATGAGTGGGGCCGCGCGTGTGTGCACCGGCTGGCTACTTGTGGCCCGGTGGCGATTAGGCCACGGCCCAGTAGTGGGCCGCAGCCCACAAGTTGGGGATCCCTGCACTAGATCAAACTGTCTGTCGCCTATAAAGCTCTACAGAACATAGGATCAGGCTATTTGAAAGATTGTGTGGTACAGGTAGTCCTCAACTTACAACAGTTCATTTAGTGACCGTTCAAAGTTACAATGGCACTGAAAAAAGTGAGTTTTTCACACTTACGACCATTGCAGCATCCCTTTGGTCACATGATCAAAATTCAGATGTTTGGCAACCGGCATGTATTTATGACAATTGGAGTGTCTCAGGGCCATATGATCCCCTTTTGGGACTGTCTGACAAGCAGTCAATGGAGAAGCCAGATTCACTTAACAACCAGGTTACTATCTTAACAACTGCAGCAATTCACTTAACAACCGTGGCAAGGTCGTAAAACGGGGCAAAACTCACTTAACAAATGTCTCACTTAAGAATAGAAATTTTGGGCTCCATTGTGGTCGTAAGTCGAGGACCAACTGCAGAGACTTCGGCTCTACTATCAAAGCTCACACGCCTTTCAAAGGAAGCGGTGCTTCCTCCTTCTTCAGGCCGGGAGGGCGCAAGGTTTTCCACCCAATTAGCTCTCGCTTGGGCGGAAGTCAAGCGAAAGCAACAGGAAGCCGCCGGCTTTTTATTTATATATTTATATACATATACATATATACAGCAGGGAAAAGCGAGCCGGGTAGGAAGCGCCGAGCTTTTTTTTTTTTTTTTAAACCCCAGGATCCTGGCGCGAGGGCGCGCGAGCCGTTGGCCCGGGCCTCTTGGTGCGCGTGCGCAGGACGGTTAGCGGAAGCCGGCGGCGCGGCGCTGAATATCGCGCACGGGGTCCGCGGGGCCTCCCGTCGGTGAGTAAACGACGCGAGAGTGACGCCAAGCGCCGGGAGGCAGCGCTGTTGCTCGGACGGAGCTGGTGGGCAAGTGGGGGGGAGGGGAGGGTGGAATGGATGTTGGCGGTGTGGAAAAAGAGGGAGCCGAATGAGCCAGGATCCTTGCCTGCCTGCCTGCCTGCCTTGTCCGTTTCTCTTCCGCCCTTCTGGCAGGGCTGCTCTGCGCCTTCCTTCCCTTATCCCGAGGTGCTTGGGCTCTGCTCCTTGAGCAAACCTTGAGATCGGGGCGTGCTTCAGCAGCAGCGGCGGCTCCCTTCGGTGGCCCGGCTTGCCTGCCCATGCTTCCTGCTGAGCAAGCGAGGGTGGGTGGGGGTGGGACATTCAAGAGGATCGATCAGCGCTTCATTTGGAAGAGGTCCTTCGTGAAATGTGTGTGGGGATGTGAATGTGTATGGATGTGCTGTAGTAATTTCCCTGGGACTCGCCAAAACGCCCCTGTCCAGAATCCCAGGATATGACACAAGCCTTGGTAGCTGGGAGATCTTGTCCAACGCCATAGCTGCTTTAATAAGAGAGTCCACATCCCCACCCCATACATTGCCATGCTCCCCTCCTCTCCTGGATCCAAGCAAGAAATCAATCTTGTTGGTTTGATAGTGGAGAATATCTAGCTCAGATGTAGGATGAGGGTGGAGGTGTGTTGTCCTACCCACAAGCTGGGAAAAATGACCCTCCACTCTCAAATTAATCTGTCCTAAATTATGCAGACCGCCCCCCCCCCAAAGGACCCAGAATGGGTCAGTGTTATTGTCAATGCAGCTTAAGTGGATAAATTCCTAAGGGCTGTAAATGGGTTGTTTGACTTGACTGAAATTCCAATGGTGAACATCATTCACCACATGAAAAAGCCTCTGCAGAATTGGCATACACAATGTTCTGCTGATTCCATTCATTTAATTTTGTTTTCCTCATAGACTGATTAAAGTTTTATTTCTTGAAATGATGGGACAACCTGTTCAACCGGCCAACCACATAAGAAGAAGCAAAAAGAGTGTCTTGAGTTGGTGATTGAGAAAGGATTTGCCTGAGAAAGCCATAAACTACCCAAGAACATTAAGTGAGGAACCATGGTTCCTCCCAGCAGTGGCTACTAGGAAAGAAATTCCCTGCCAGGCAGGGTATGGATGTACAATGGACAAATCCTTTCAGCTTTACTTCCAGTTATATATCTAAAGCCAGTATCAGCCCTTTATGGTAGCCCAGCTTAGGAAACAGATTCCACAAGGACTACTGGAACATTACTTTATTGTTGCAGAATATAATAACAAATCTTGACAGCCTGATGAAGATTCTCTCTCCATGCTCTTATACCAAAGTAAATCAAGGCGAGACAATCTTGAGGGTTTTTTTCTCACTCCTTCCAGAGGGCTAAGCTGGTGTTTGCGTAAATGCTGTTGAATTTCTTCTTCAAAGGCAACTCCATATTCCTCTTCACCAATGGCTATTCAGTTCAAGGGCTTTGCACTTTAGGTCACCTGTGAATCTATGACATGATTTAAAAAAGTGACTATGAAAGTCAGAATCTGGTCTCCACAGCCCAAAGATGATCAAGAGGGCAAGAGAATAGGTCAGGAGCTGAATGAAAAGGGGTGTTCTAACAGGAAACTGGCAGGATCAGTTGGAGCCACAAGTTTACCTACACATCATTTCAAAGCTCCTCCTCCATGTATATCAACATAACCAGCATTTCTGACATGCCATATCTGGAGGGAAGAGAGAAAACACAGCTTCCAGAGCAGAACATCTAAAGCTGTCTTCAGGCTGCCTTGCTTGTGAGTGGAGAAAAAGGCCTGTAGATTTCTAGTTTGGAAAGAGTTAGTGAATCCTCTTCATATGGGAATGTATTAAGCTAAAATTAATAAGCCCATTTTGTCATGCAGTCTTTAACCTATTCTTCTGTTTCAGATCTTAACAAAAGTTTATCATTTGTACATAATTCAATACCCATTTCTGTTTAGTTTTTCAATTCCCATTATCTTCTTATCCATATCAAATCTTTCTTTTAACTGAGTATATGAAAACCGTTGAAAACAATATTCTTCAGTCAATTGTTGTCTTGACTTTATATAAAATTATCCCTCCTGTATTAATATAGGTGTTTTTTTTTCCTATCTGCTGTTTCAGAGCTTTACACTTTTAATAGAACCTTTGTATCAAAGAGTTTTCTACAAAGTCTAATTACCTAAATTTTCAGATAGATATTGATTAGAATTATGGATCAGATAATTCCAGCCCAGCTTATTCTATAGCTTTCAAGAGCCAAGGATGATAGTGGCTGATATGGTAGTTACATATATTAATCTTCCCATGCTTACTGTTCTAGGTCTTTAGTGATCTTTTTACAGCAGAAAACTTGCTCCATTCTTAGCTATTGCCTCTCTAATACCAAAGTGAAACTTTTGATAATTAAGTAGAAAAATGCTGTATGGCCACTAGATATGGCTAGATACACCCTCAGTGAAGTAATCTTTCTTCTCTTGTATGTTTTCAGAATATGACTTGTTTTCATGCAAATTCTGATTTGTTTGCTGAGCTTTTCTTGGGAAGGAAAAACTTGCCTTACCTTTTTTGAGTTTGAACATTTCCCATAGAGTGTTCTGTATCTGTATGTGGAAATCAGAGCTTCACTTAACACATTTTTGTAATGGCATTTTTTGCTGGAGCAAATTCTGTAAAAAACTATACGCTGCAGGAGTTGAGAATAAGTATTTTGCGCTACAGTTAATGCTTACAATTTAAGCTTCTGAACTAAGAATCTCAGACAAGAAGTGAAAAGCAAAATGGGAAGAAATAGAGGGAAAAAAATAACCGATGTTCAATTTAGGTTTGCATATAATTTCAATTTTTAATAGAATATGGAACAAGTTGCCGACAAGCAGTGAATCCTGTGACATGCAGAGTATCACTATGAAAATACTTTCAATTCAAATAAGAAATTATAAACAGTCCTACATTATTTTGTTCTGATTACCTTGACAAATTATGTGAAAATCAAGATAGTTACTTTCCTACAGAATGTGGTCACATTAGCTGAATTCTCTGTGGAGTGGGCGGCATACAAATGCAACTAATAAATAAATAAATTCATTTCTATTATTACCCAGAATTCCCAGCCAGCAGGGTTAATACTTATCTGGTTGAGAATTATGGAAGAAGTCAGTTCAGCACATCCAGAACTCTACAGTAGTTTTGTTATAGAATGATTGGAATTCCAGCTGCACAGTAATTGTAATCTATTTTCTGTAGTTAATCGATGAAAAATGGAAGAGTTCAGAGGAGTAAAAACAATATTTTGAAGGACTCTACCTTAAGGTTTTGGATGCTTTTCAGTTGTTATTCAGCATCTACATCAAACCAGTGAGTAAAATTGACAAAGGTTAATTATTATTATTTTTTCTTTCAAAATTGTTTCTCTTTTATATGTCACTTAGATGACGCTGCAGAAGTGCTGAATCAGTACCTGGAACCAGTAATGGGCTGGATGAGAGCCAGGAGATTGAAGTTTAATTTCAACACATTGAAGATTCTGTAGGTATGTGGTTTCTCTATTCAGAAATTGAAATATAACCTATTCTTTGTTGGGGTCCATTTCATAGTATTCAGGGCGGCACGTTGTTCCAGTTTTGATCAATGTTATCTTATGACATCATGTTGGATACCTCTTAGGATAGTGAACAAATTACATTCTCTTTTGGCTGGAAATAGGTTGACTGTAGTTAGCTACAGCTGTAAAGCAATCAGGATGAGTGTTACCATGCCATATACAGTACGTGAGGCTGCCTTTGAAGATTTTGTGAAATTACACTTTATAGCTGAGCTGTTGCATTGTCTACTAAAATGCTGAGCATCCATAATCTGATTTCTGGCCCATAATTTAGAGTCCTTGTGTGGTTTTGAACTTGTTAATTTGAAGGATTGTGCATTGAAGTAACAGATGGAATCTTATCAAAGAGAGATCCAATCTAGAATTAAGGAGAAATTTCCTGTCAGGGAGAATGATCAGAGAAATGGCTTGCCTCCAGAAGTTGTGGATGCTCCATCACTGGAGGTTTTTAAGAAGAGACTGGACAGCCATTTGTTTGTAATGGTATAGGGCAGGGGTAGGCAAAGTTGGCTCTTCTATGACTCATGGACTTCAACTCCCAGAATTCCTGATCTAGCATGATTGGCTCAGAAAGTTTGGGAGTTGAAGTCCATGAGTCATAGAAGAGCCAACTTTGCCTACCCCTGGTATAGGGTCTCCTGCTTGAGCAGGGAGTTGGACTAGAAGACTTCCAATGTCTCTTCCAACTCTGTTATTCTATAATTCTGAAGTCATCTTGGAGGAAGCCACACCATTAATGGCAAAACTGGGGATTTTAAAGACTTGGTCTTCTTGATAGAAATGCCCCATCTTTGAAATTGTTTTCTGAGGAAGGCTTACCTGCATCTATCCTATTGTCTTTTTGGGAACAAGACATCAGTCTTCCCAACTGCTGTATGCTGCTTTTTAAAATTATTTTATATAACTACGGGTGTATTATTTTCATTTATGTGGAAGCAAATTTGAGTTGAAAGGTTGCATAGAGTCCTCTAAATATAAAAAAAATATCAAAGATGCATAAAGCCAGAGAGGGTAAACTAGAGGTGGAGACTTGAAAATCATTTAAATAAAGAATAAGAATTACAATGTGGCCTCGGTCTGTGATTATAGATAGTCCTTGACTTACAAGTGGTTGCTTAGCAACTGTTTCAAGTTATGACATTTGAAAAAAAAAGTTACAACCTGTTCTCAATGTTACGACAGCTACACCACATGATTGTATTTCAGATGCTTGGCAACTGGCTTGCATTTACGACTGGTTGTAATGTCCCGCAGTCATGTGATCAGCAAAAAATGTCAACGCCCATTGGATAAGCTGGAATTGAACTTAAGACCACATGATTTGCTTAATAACAGTGGTGACTTGCTTTACAACCATTATAAAAACAATTGTAAAATCAAGCCCAGTCACATGGTGATTTGATCTAAAACAATCAAATTACTTATAACCAGGATTCCAGTGTCAGTTGTGATTGTAAATTGAGGACTACCTGTATTTCAGTCCAACATAACTTCAGATTGGCGGCACTTCAAAAAATTCATAAATTTGCAGATATTATGATTAGGTTTTTAAATTATTCACATTGCTAATCTAATTCTAATTACAATTCTTTTCTCCTTTAGGCTGATTTTCCCCTTTCAGTGTGGGACAAACTGTCATCAGATTATGTACAATGGGACTACGAATTCATTTTGTTGTTGACCCTCAGGGCTGGTTCTGTATGGGTCTGATAATCTTTGTCTGGCTTTACAATACTCTCTTCATTCCAAAAATTATCCTCTTTCCGCACTATGAAGAAGGACATATATCTGCAGCTGCTATACTATGTAAGTCAAGTTTGTCATTTTCTTCATTCTATTCAATTCTTATGTGGAAATAGAGTAGGCATCTAGATACTTTTCATGCGATTCTGCTCGACGGTTTGGTATTGCTTCTTTAATATTCTTCTTTTATATGACAAGCATGAGGTAGAATGCCTTTGAACTTTCAGAAATGTATATGCAATTCTTCTTCTGTAAATTCCAAAAATCCTACTAATTCAAGTTTTCTGAATGGAAATGTATCTGTTTTTCAGGCTACTATCTATTTTCATTGTTCTGTATTGCCTCATTGTTAAGAGCTTCGGTAGCAGATCCAGGGAGATTACCTGAAAGCCCAAAGATACCAATTACAGGTACAGCTTATATCAACATGACTGAAGTTGTGTGCTTTAAATTAGTCACATGCCCAAAATATTGATCCATGTTTTGATCTGTCTCACGGTGGAAACTGTCTTGGTTGCCTAAGTCTGTAAGGAATTGATACCCTTGATCCTCTGAATCTCTCAGCACCTTTTCATACCCTCAATCATGGTATGCATTTCGACTTATATGCAGGTAGTCCATTCCATTCCTTTAGTGACTGTTCAAAGTTACAGCAGCACTGAAAAAAAATGACTGGTTGTGACATGACTGTTGCAGCATCCCCATCATCACATGATCAAAAGTCGGGCACCCTGGCAACTGCGTGTATTTATAATAGGTGCAGTGTCCTGGGGTCATGTGATAGCTATTTGGAACCTTCCCAGCGGGCTTCTGACAAGCATAATCTGGGGGGGAAGCCAGATTCGCTTAATGACGGCATGAGTCACTTAACAACTGCAGTGATTTGCTTAAGAACTCTGGCAAAAAAAGGTGGTAAGTTGGGTCAAAACGCACTTTAAAAACTGCCTTGCTTAGCAACTGAAATTTGGGGTTCAATTGTGGTCGTAAGTCAAGGACTACTATACACACACCATGCAGCGAATTACTGGCTGCTTTCAAGAAAAAGCTGAGTGAGGAGCTTGATGGGATTCTAGAAAATACCTTGAACTGATACTGCTGAAATTGGAGCTTGCAAATGAGGCTGGGGAAAGGCGGGTGGGCATGCCAACCAAGAATTTCCCAGCCTTGATTCCTATTCAGGGGATTGTCAAAAGATTTGGCGTGCGACGTAACAGTAACGTTTATCGATAATTTCCTTTGTTTATCCGTCGCCTGGTTTTTCTGTCAACGTTAATATTCAAGAAAGTAAGATAGCCTTATGAAATAGTTTTAAAAATGAGGGGTTTTTTAAATAAAAAAAATTAGAACATCCTAACAGTTTCAAAGCCCCCTGTAACAATTGGCCTAGAGAACAACCGACTAAAGGGACAATGTCCTCCTGTCAACGCAAGAACCACCTTCCAAGCACAAAGAGAAGAAGATGTCTGTAAAACGTAATCGCCGTGCTATGTTGTAAAATTGACTAGATGTCCCAGCAGAAGGGAATGAGAAAGCTGACCGTTCCTTCTTGCCTTTCTCCATGCAGTGGAAGTTTCATTGCTGGATGATTGGGAAGTGGGGAAAGAAAATGAGGGAAGGGTGGTTAATTCTTTCCTCTTTGAAAAGACTTCTATTGGCAACAGTGGACACTCATAACTATGGACAATATATTTGATGAGAGAGAGAGAGAGAGAGAGAGAGAGAGAGAGAGAGAGAGAGAGAGAGAGAGAGAATGAGAATTAGGACTGAGATCCCTAGAGACCTTAGAATCAAGTGTTGAAGCAACATTAAACAGAAGAGGCAGTATGCTATAATTAAGATAAGTGCCTACAGAAATCCCATGCGTTTATTGCATGCAAATAGAAGAAGCTTAGATTATATTCTTGATTTTGTTGAATTATATTAATGTAATCTGGGGAAGGTTCTTTTTTTGGGGGGGGGGGTGCAAATATACCCAATATTCCAGAAGCAAAGATACCATACTTGTATGGTCAGATGCATTTATTCCCTCCTTTTCCTCCACAATTACATTGTGGAGCTTGCCTTCTGTTAATGGTAGCTCTCTTATTAAAGAGTAACACCTTTGTGACATTGGCTTTATGAGAACAGACTGAAAATCAGTTTCCCATCTGGCATTATTGCTAGTTTAATGATCTTGAATATTAGATTTCCAAACTGCCAATGTGCAAGTATGTCATTTTTCACCAAGTTGAGAAATATGGCAACTCACAGAAAACTTAAAATCGATCTTTATAAACATTTTTTTTAAAAAAATGGATTATTCGTTATAAATGTAATTTTATGGAAGTACTAGGTTTAATATACATAAAAGAAACGTTTGGCCATGTCAGTGTCATTCTGTTTAAGTTTCTGTTTCAAAATAGCTTTAACATTATTTTAGTGTGCTCAGATATAAAAATAAAACCATGCTCATAAAGCAAATATACAGTAGGTATCATAGCTTGCATCTAAAGTTCTTTTGTGCGGAATTAAATGCATCCTTAAAAATAAAATTAATTTTAAAATACCTGCACAGATAAATATTGGAAGCAGTTAGATGTGCCTAAATATATTTGAATTTGAATGGACTATATATAAGTTCTAAGATTTAATTTAAATTCTGAGGTTTACCTGGATGTTAATTTCAGTGTGCTTTTATTATGACCCGTGATTCCAGTTTCAGTCTCTACATGGGAAAATCCAATAGTTTTGATTGATTGCAATAAGGGATATAATTTTATATGCTTTCTTCTAAAATCGTCAGCATTCTTCCCTACAAGTACAAGTCTGTGGTTGTTCTTGAAGAGAAGCAAGAACTTAGCAACAACTCTGCATTTCTGTTAATGTTATTTTTGTTTCTCTCTTTAGAAAAAGACTTTTGGGAATTATGTAACAAGTGTAATATGATGAGACCAAAGCGTTCCCATCACTGCAGTAGATGTGGGCACTGTGTTAGGAGAATGGATCATCACTGTCCATGGTAAGAGGACTCTAGTATGTCATCTAATTTCATCTTTTTTAACTTCTAATTTAATTACAGTGACTCAGTAAACTTTTTCTAATAATTACATTCTTCTAAATTCTACAGCAGGGGTCACCAACCTTTCGGACCTCAGGGACCACTAAATTCATAATTTTAAATTCTGCGGACCACTAATATGATCTGCCTAATGACCAGCTGGGTGGGCGTGGCTAGGTCATGTGACTGGGTGGGTGTCACTCACATCAAGGGGCACCTCCCCAGCCTCTACTCGCCCCTCCCATGCACTCCTCTCCTGCCTGCCTGTGCTCCTTAGGGCCCCAACAGGAAGCAATTGTTGGAGCTAAGCAGCCACCATGAGAAAGAGTTGGCAAAACAGCTGGCTCAGTTCAGATTGGATCTAACCAAGAAAGTGACTCAGCAGAAGCACCTCACTGGCAAAAAAGATCAGAAAATCAGACATGACTTACTTAACGACTGCATTGCTCAGCAGTAGAAGTTCCAATTGTGGTTTTAAGTCGAGGACTATTGGCATATGTTATATAATCATCCTCTGACCTTATTACAAGAAAGATATCCATTGAAGAGCAAAAAGATGCAACTTTATAAAAATTCCCTGCGTAGCTAAATTACTTTTATCGTTGTGAAAGGTTATAGCTGGTAGAACTGGACCACTACAAATTTAGCTGATGAAGGCAAGGGAAGGAGGATAAATGCAAAGGAAAGTAACAGTAAATGTTTTTCTGTTGCCCCAATTCTTTCAGCCGCTATGGGAAACGTGCTTCTCCCCTTAGAGGGGAGTTTTTTGACGCACCTGCTTTAGTGTTGAATGTTATGAACCTTTGATATTCCTGTCTCTGTATTTACATTGTTTTCTGCAGGATTAATAATTGTGTTGGTGAAGATAATCATTGGCTGTTTTTGCAGTTGTGCTTCTACACAAAACTCCTGAGTTCGTACACACTCCTACTTGATTTCTGCCACTATTACTACTTTGAACCACTAAGAAAAGTTAATGCGGTAAGAGAAGCTTCTGTTTGTCAGAATAGGATAAAATGTGCGCTAACGTATTTTGGTCATTGAAATAGTTGCTTTTGGAGCAGGGAATTCATTATCTCACTTTCATAGATCGAACACTACTACTACGCTGGTGGGCATTTGGGAGGACAGGATAAGAATCCATGAGAATTATAGGATGATCTAGATCAGTGTTTCCCAACCTTGGCAACTTGAAGATATCTGGACTTCAACTCCCAGAATTCCCCAGCCAGCGAATGCTGGCTGGGGAATTCTGGGAGTTGAAGTCCAGATATCTTCAAGTTGCCAAGGTTGGGAAACACTGATCTAGAGCACTGCTTGTCAAATTATGGCCTTTAAACCACACCCTGCTTGCCATCTGTATAAAAACAAGAATGGATGGGTGGTAGGTGGCAGATTGCCAGGTCTGAGTGTCAGCTGAGCTTCCAGATTGGGTTCCTTGGCCTGCAGATCTTCCAACAGCATCCAGAGAGGTGGGGCAGCATCTGACCCTTTACAAAAATAATCCCCTGCTGACCCCTGGAAAGATTGCACAGAAGGTGGTAGAAGGAAATGGGGAGGGACCAGGCTAAGAGAGAAAAAAGTGAGTGAGTGGAGAAGAAAGGATGGATGCCTTGGGAGAGCTGCAAGAGAGGAAGGGAGGCGGTGAAAGGGTAGAAGAAAAGATAAAATAATTATTTATTTTATTTTAGCTTCAAAAATGTTAGGTAGTCCTCATTTAGTGACTGCCTCATTTAGCAACTGTTTGCAGTTATAACAGTGATAAAAAAGGTAACTTTGCAATCAGACCTGGCATTCATGACCGTTACAGGTCTGTGAAGCAAAGGAAAGCTACAATCATGATATCTCATTTAGTGACCACTTTCCTTAATGATCAAGTTGCCAGGCAACTTAATGATCAAGTTGCCAGTCCCATTTGAAGTCACTAAACAAGGTCAGCTGTAATGTCAGTTATATTTGGGGATGATTATTAATGTATGGAGTTGAGATCTTGAAGTTCTGCATAACCGCCTCATCCCATTCTTTACTCTTGTCCTTTGGCAACAAGGAACAAAAATAGCTCGGAAAACCTGTTTTATCAAGACAAAAATTCAGTATAATCAATATTTCATCTGACACGTTGTCAACTGCAGCAATTAATGCCTTGTCATATTTCATTCTTTCTCATTCTCTTTACACTAAGTGGTCTGAGGCATTATTACCTTCCTGATTGATTATAGGACTAGTTCAGCATTTCTATGATGTATCCTAGCCACAACATCTCTATCATGCAACAATTGTCGCAACTCTGTTCGTTAGGCTGCACTGCAGATAGAATCAAATTATCGATTACTTGGGTTTCCCCCCTCCCCCAGATTTTAAAATCTAAATAAAAGTAATATCTACTAGGTGGTGACTCCGAAACTTTGTTTGTGACAAACATCAGCAAGATCCAACCCGTAAAAATATTTAATGTTTGTAATGTATAAATATTAAAAATGAACTTCAGTAGGTCCACGTTACATTAAATAGCTTGTAGACTATAAAAGCTTTTCTTATACTTATGAACTAACAGATATTAGCGTAGTAGAATTGACTATAATTTGCACATTCTGCTGGAATGACTGCAGCATAGAAGTATTTGATAAAGGAGTAAAATAATACAGATCTTGTTGGAAAATCTGCAGATACTGCAGTTGTTTGTCCAGTAGGAGGAGTAATTTTGCAAGATCTCTCTGGAAAGGAATTGTGTACAACATACAGATTTCTTGGTAATTATCGGAAGTCATTGCAAATATCAAAATTTCATAAGCTATCATAGGGAAACACAAGAGTTGTTGCAAGACTTAGTTTTCGCAATAGTTTTTGCTCAATTTGTATTTTTAAAGTGTATCAGTCGTTACTATGTAGAAGAGGATAAGGGTCTTTGCTGACTCCTGTAGTAAACAAAAATGTGAGGGAACACTTTTTTTTGCTACTCATATTTTGGCCAAAGAACCTACAATTTTGGAGAACCTTTTTGCATTTCCTGCTTATCAGAATAACAACATTAAACTCTTACATTTTCTTTCACAGGATGTCTTTGTGTTTAGGCATGAGCTTGCCCTAACAAGAATATCAACATTCATGGGTTTAATTATGTTAGTTGGAATTACTGGACTCTTTTATACTCAGCTAATTGGTCTATTTAATGTAAGTATTTAATTCCTTTGAAATATTTTTATGAATATATTTGCGCAGTGCTGAAAGTATATAATCTGTTGTTCTTCAGCTGTTGAGTTGTTTCCAACACTTTGTGACCCAGAGCTTATCAATTTGCCAGATTTGTCTGTCAATAGCAACTATTTTTGAGTTCTTGTAAGTTCCTACTTGTGTTGTATTACGCAACAGTATTATCTAAACATCTTGTTTTGTTTGGCCTTTAACTTTTCCAAACAACAGGGTTTCTCTAATAACTCTTGCATTCACATTATGCATCTATAATATTGAAGTTTTTGCTTCATTATAAGTGCTTCCTGGAAACAGTCTAGTTGTATTTAATCTAGTACTGAGCAATTTGTTGTTCTTGTCATCCAAAGTATTCTCAGCATTTCCCCCCCAGTAGTATAGTTCTATAGGTTTCAGTCTTTATTCATTCAGCCTTTCTGATGGTGCAAATTTCACAACTATTTGTTACAACTGGGAAAACCATACTGTTAAATGAATAACATTCTACCGGTACAATTATTGGCAAAGAATCCTGGGACTAATGGAGAGACAATTAGAAAATAATCCATGGAAGAATCATGGAATCATTGTTTTTGTATTTGATAACTAATGCGTGACTATTATATGCATAAAACAAGAGTCTGAAATACCATATTTTTCGGAGTATAAGACGCATCTTTTTCCTCCCTAAAAGTGGCTGAAAATTTGGGTGCATCTTATACTTCGAATGTAGCTTTTTTTTTTCCAGCCCTAACTAGGTGCTAACAGATCTTCCCAGCTCTTACCTTGCAGGCTCTTTCATTGTTACTCTCTCAGAAGAATGTTTTTCCAGCCCTAAGTCTTTGCAGAATTTTTTTTCATTGCTCTATTTGCTCTGAATAAGTTTTTTTCTAGCCTTAACTAGGTGCTAATGATCTTCCCAGCTCTTACTGGTTTGCATGGTCTTTCATTGTTACTCTCTCAGAAGAAGGTTTTTTTTAAGTCCTAACCAGGGGATAAAATAATGTGCTGAAGCTGCTCCGAATAAGTTTTTTTCTAGCCCTAACCAGGTGCTAACGATCTTCCCAGCTCTTACCGGCTTGCAGGCTCTTTCATTGTTACTCTCTCAGAAGAAGGTTTTTTTAAGTCCTAACCAGGGCATAAAATAATGTGCTGAAGCTGACCAAACTAAGGATGCTAGCCAGATGAATACCTGGTAGGCAGATTGTTTTCCCCTATTTTCCTCCCCAAAAACTAAGGTGCGTCTTATACTCCGGTGCGTCTTATACTCCGAAAAATACGGTACCCCAACAGATGAATAGTTGGTGAAGAAGACAGCAAAATGGACTTGCCTGATTAGGGAAAGGACAATAACCACATTTACTAGTGTCTGGAATTCATTATGGATTTTTCTATTGAAGAAAAAAATGACATGTGATTTATAGGTTTGATGATTAGAAAGGGTAGACTATGAAAAGAAGGGAATTGTAATCTTAGCATGTAATTTTAAGAGAGAGAGGGTAAAATATAAATACATTTATAACCATTCTTAAGATCAGAAGCTGCTTCTTTATAACATTGCCTTTTTCCTTTCTTATCTGATCTTTATTTTTCCTTTTTTTCCTTATTTCTTTTCTAAAATTTGTACTGTCCCTTTATAATTTCTTGACTAAAAGTTATAATCAAAAATTATTTGCCAGGAATGAGTTAAAAGAATATAAAACAGTAAAAGCAGAGGGGAAACAGGCAGATTTGAAGACTTGGAACAAATGCTTAATAAAATTTAAAAAGAAAAAGATTGCTGAAACTGGTTGGAAGGCCATATCTCTGAGCTCATGCTGCGTAGTTGGGTGGTAGCATTAAAAATCTCCCTTTGCTTGCAGCTATCATACTTCTCTTGATACAGGCACCAAAAGAAAAACTCAGGGATTTTTGTAAATACACGTTTGAAGATTTTATCTTTTAGTACCTTGGGCCCAAATCAGTTTGATGTTAAAGGGTCAAAACAGAGTTGGAAACCAAATAACAGCCATTTTGTTGGCAATAATATGTTCATAGTGCTGAGTTCCAGCTACCAGTCTCAGAACTTTATTATCATTTGACTGAAGTTTCTGGACCATTTTCAGAGGCAGCCCTGCATTAATAGTAATTCAAATGAGAGTTTCCCAGAGGATGTATTATTGAAGCAGGCTGATCCCCATCTAATTAAGATTGTGGCTGGCACAGAAGCTTATGCTAGAAGAAGCCATCCTAATCTATAGGAACATTTGTGCTCCTAATGATAATTATGGATCATGAGCACTTTTAAATTAAGAGCCCATTCTTTGAAGAAGGTGTGTTTCCTTGCAGGACAGGATGGACCAGCTCAATTCAGAATTAACTAGCTACCGTAGTAATACTGTCTTGTCATAATTTAGTTCCAATATATTAGCATTTCTCTAGTCCATTATATGGGACAAAGAACCAGTGTAGGTCATCCAGTGCTTTTTAGGAGTTTGATGCAGAGGATAAATAGTTGGCGATGATGAAGGCATAACCTTAAGTCCCTAAACTAGAAGATATCAAATTTGGTGGCCATTAATTTGTGCGCACCCTCTCTCCAAATAAAACCTTTTCACTGTGCTCTGATACGGTTCTCCCTCCCTTTGTCCAGTCAGAATTGGGAGTGTGATCTGGAAGTATTCCAGCCAACTTTCTCAAGCCAGACTAGTGTACCCAAAACTGGATTGTTTTTAGAAGTAGTGTCTGGAATTCTGGCCTAACTTCTGGCCCTAACACTTTTATACTTACGGCAACTGTTCCTGAAATATCCCCAACCTGTTCTTGAAATGCTACCCAAGTGACATCATAACAACAACAACAACAGAGTTGGAAGGGACCTTGGAGGTCTTCTAGTCCAACCCCCTGCTTAGGCAGGAAACCCTACACCACTTCAGACAAATGGTTATCCAACATCTTCTTAAAAACTTCCAGTGTTGGAGCATTCACAACTTCTGGAGGCAAGCTGTTCCACTGATTAATTGTTCTAACTGTCAGGAAATTTCTCCTTAGTTCTAAATTGCTTCTCTCCTTGTTTAGTTTCCACCCATAGCTTCTTGTTCTACCCTCAGGTGCTTTGGAGAATAGTTTGACTTCCTCTTCTTTGTGGCAACCCCTGAGATATTGGAACACTGCTATCATGTCTCCCCTAGTCCTTCTTTTCATTAAACTAGACATACCCAGATCCATACCCAGTTCTTCATATGTTTTAGCCTCCAGTCCCCTAATCATCTTTGTTGCTCTTCTCTGCACTCTTTCTAGAGTCTCAACATCCTTTTTACATCGTCGCGACAAAAACTGAATGCAGTATTCCAAGTGTGGCCTTACCAAGGCATTATAAAGTGGTATTAACACTTCACGTGATCTTGATTCTATCCCTCTGTTAATGCAGCCTAGAACTGTGTTGGCTTTTTTGGCAGCTGCTGCACACTGCTGGCTCATATTTAAATGGTTGTCCACTAGGACTCCAAGATCCCTCTCACAGTTATTACTGTTGAGCAAGGTACCACATATACTGTACCTGTGCATTTTGTTTTTCTTGCCTAAATGTAGAACCTTACTTTTTTCACCATTGAATTTCATTTTGTTTGATAGCGCCTAATGTTGAAGTCTGTCAAGATCCTTCTGTATCTTGAGCCTATCTTCTGGAGAGTTGGCTATCCTGCCAGTTTGGTGTCATCTGCAAATTTGATGAGTTCCCCATCTATCCCCTCATCCAAGTCATTGATGAAGATGTTGAAGAGTACTGGGCCTAAAACAGAGCCTTGGGGTACTCCACTGCATACTTCTCTCCATGTAGATGCAGTTCCATTGAGCACTACACGTTGAGTGCGGTTGGTCAGTCAGTTTTGAATCCATCTGGTGGTGTTGCTGTCTAACCCACATTTTTCTACTTTATCTAGTAGTAGGTTATGGTCTACTTTATCAAATGCCTTACTGAAGTCCAAATAAATTATATCAACAGCATTCCTCTGGTCCACTAATTTTGTCACTTTGTCAAAGAATGCAATAAGATTAGTCTGGCATGATCTGTTTTTGACAAACCCATGTTGGCTTTTGGTTATTACTTTGTTTGCTTCTAGGTGTTCATTGATTCGTTGCTTGATTATCTTTTCCAGAATCTTCCTGGTATTGAGGTCAGGCTGATAGGCCTGTAGTTTCCTGGATCTATTTTTTTCCTTTTTTTGAAGATCAGCTCTTAATCTTAATCAGGAATAAGGCTATCTTGTCTAGTCTAACATTCTTTCTCACCCCAGGGTAGTATGGCTGATTTGGATTTCTTTTGGGGGAGCCGCCATACTAGATCATGGCCCTGAGGCTGTTCTCCAGGTAGCCTAAGCACTGCACCTTTTTCTTTTTTCTAGTTAATTTGCACCCGTTGAGGTGCCCCCACCAAGTTTTAAGTGAAATGATTGGGGAAGCATTGATGCAGAATCTAAGGATAGACATTTGGGTTGAAAATTTAGTTGAATAAAGTGATTTAACTCAAAGGTCATATAATACTGGTAATACAACTAAAATATCAGTTAACAGATTAAATATCAGAGTAGTCAAACTAATACCAATACCAATACCAGTATTTGTAATACCAATACCAGTAATTTTATTTCATAAACACAACTATTTATTGATCTTATATCTTTGTGTTTGCTTGAACTTTTAACTATTATGTCGTATCTATTGAGGTTTCTTAATCTCTCTAACCATTTTGAGTCAATTTTGAGTCCTAATAAAGAAGTATTTGTGCAAGGAACTCCAAACCTATGAAGTTCTGTTTAAAATGAAACTTGTTCCCTAATAGAGATAATTATAATTGGCTATCTAAAGATTGCCTAGTTCAGCAGGAGTTTTTGAAAAAAAAGTAGAAGAATCTACAGTATGTAATCTGAATTTCATGTCCTGATCCTTTCCAAATTAATCTTGTTTGGAAATTGGCCAGAACCAATAAATAGATGGAAGATGAAAGTATCTACAGCACTCATGATTGTTATGACCGGGCAATATTTCAAATTGAAAGAGGCATAGGTCTTTGGAATAAACTCTGCAGAGGCATTCAGACATCATCTCCTTAAATGAACTTGGTCCTTCCCAGGACCATACAGCTGCCTTTGGCAATTGCAAAGATTTCGGAGAAAAGACATTTCGGTTGAAGATGTTGCTAACGGATGCTTCATATGCACATAGGAGCCCTAGAGCACAGATGTCAAACTCGCTGTGTCATGTTGCCATTGCGTGACATTTCACGACGTTTTTTCCCTTCGTGGAGCTGGGGTGGGTGTGGCCTGTGTGTGACGCATCCGGCGTCACCCTGCCCTAGAAGTAAGTTTAGCAAAGAGGAGAAATTCTGGTCTTGTTATGGGGACACTTTGCTGTTCTTCTAGATGCGCTTTTAAGAAGGAACAAAGGGAGTGTGGGCTATCTGATCCATCCCTCTCACTGATAAGGTGACTCTGGGCGGATAACAGTTAAAAAATAACTATAGAAACAATTACAATTAAAAACTAGAGCCAAGGAGACAAATGGCATGGGATGAGATCTTATTACCCTGTCAATCGCCTCCAGTGCTGAATGCTCGTCTCGGAGCCCCAAGCCAACCAGCAAAACCGGATTTGATACCCTTCCGGAAGGCAGCAGTTCTTGTTTCTGGTGGTAGGATGTTCCATGGGTCTGGGGTCGCAGCGGAAAATGCTCTTCTTGACCCCACCAGTTGGAATTCCTTATCCGACAAAGTCTGCAGCTGAAGTAGCCTTATGGCTAACTATCACCTACCATTAGCCTGAATCCAAAGTTTAGAAGTGATGTATTCCTGATTTCTTTAGGTGTATTAGAAAGAAACTTAAATCTTTTACCATTTTAAAGCATTAACTAAAAAACGTTCCTCTTCCTTCTTTGCCTCCATAATTTTTGCTTAAAAAATTCCCCCCACTATTTGCCAGTGAGAAGGTACTGTATATTTTAATGGAAAAAAATAATGTGCTTCATTGATACACGCAAGGAGTCTTGAATGGAAGGAAAAAAATATGTTTTGGAGGGTTTAGATGTATTTGAAAGGAATCAGCCTTTCCCTGTTAAACACACATCTGTAACTTGTAGGAAACTGTTCTCACCTTGTTTATAAAACAGTAATTATTTTCACACCAAGATGTTACTTCTGATCCCTAGTTGTGATCTGAACTTGGTTCTGACAGTGTATACATGTATACTATATGTATATTTCCTATGATTGGTGTTGGTATTGTTAACGTCCTGTGACCTACCGTATTTTTCGGAGTATAAGACGCACCTAGATTTTAGAGGAGGAAAACAAGGAAAAAAGTATTCTGAACCAAATGGTGTAGTAATATATTATTTAATAAAATACCAGTGTAGCAGAATACTTTTTACAACCATGTATACTTTTTACAACCATGTACACTTTTTACAAACTTCAAATTTGACAGCTTTAAGACTAGTGGACTTCAACTCCCAGAATTCCTCCTCCAGTCATGCTAGCTCAGGAATGGGAGTTGAAGTCCACAAGTCTTAAACTTGTCAAGTTTGAAGACCCTTGCACCCCTAACCCCTAACTCAGGGATCTTCAAACTTGACAGTTTTAAGACTAGTGGACTTCAACTCCCAGAATTCCTCCTCCAGTCATGCTAGATGGGGTAATTAGAAGGCAAAAACACTCCAGTTTTTGCAAAAAACCCGGCTCATTTTTCACTCATTTTTTTTTTGCAAAAACAGGGTATGCAGAGGGTTTGGGAAGCCTGCAGAGCACTCCTAGGGGGTGGGGGAAGGCAAAAACGCCCCAATTTTTGCAAAAAACGGCTCATTTTTTGCTTGTTTTTTCCCCCCAAAAAATTAGGGCATGCAGAGGGTTTGGGAAGCCTGCAGAGCACTCCTAGGGGTGGGGGAAGGCAAAAACGCCCCAATTTTTGCAAAAATGGCCCGTTTTTTGCAAAAATGGGATGCAGGGGCACGGCTTCGGGAGGCCATAATGGCTGTATTCGGTGTATAAGATGTACCGACATTTCCACCCTCTTTTTGGGGGCAAAAAAGGTGCATCTTGTACTTCGAAAAATATGGTATATTGTATGTGTGCAGTCTCTTGTTGAAGGAGTGCGAATTATTTTTCAATTGTTACAGCAGTGAGAAATTTGAAATTAGTTCATTTGCTTTTGGTTGCATATGACTTAAAGAGCTGTTATTGCAATGGTAATTTCCTGGTATACTTATTTCCACAATTCCTGTTCAAAGCTTATCAGTGTAGTTCTAATCACTTAGCTGCTGAATTAATTCTAATCACTTAGCTGCTGAATTTTTTTAAAAAATACAAATCAGTATTTTTAGCTTCGTATTGTTCTTTCACGCACTTTTCAGAGCTTGAGTTATCTGAAGTCAACAATAAAAAATTAATCTGAAGTTAATGAAAATTTAGCATGATAAACATGTACTTAATATATTGTGCAATCAATTAGTATGGTTTTATACAATATACATATTTAGTTAAAATGAATAAAATATTTAGTATTTTTCCTTTCTTTTTATTTTCTGGTAATTTTGAAGGCAGAAACATTTTGAATTGATTTTTTTTAAAAAAACTAAATTTTACATTAGATTTTTATTTGGTCAGCCACTTATCTGGAGTGTTTTGTATAAATGAAAAATCCAGGTTATCAGTAACTGCTGAAAATAACAGGATAATCGCTTAAGCAGTGATTCTCTGATGTCATTGTGGGAGGTTAGTAAAAGAGGATTATCCATGACCCAGATAAAATAATTAGAAATTACTTGGACACTTACAAATGAATGATTTATTGTACTAATCTCATTTCCAAAGTTAGAAAAGATCTGTCTCTCAATATAATACTGCCAGATGTTTTTAGTTAAAATGCATCCTTTGAAGAGACTAATCTGAAGCCTAATTTTAAGGATTATCTTTGATTATTTTTATTTAAAATCTTAAACAGGATCTGTTTTTATTTTCCATATGTTATTGCAAATGATTAACAGAGTTAACAGATTTTTTTCCTCAAAAAGAATGATCGTCTGGAGCTCATTGTATTTAGATGTAGATCGTGATATCTGTTTTGGTATTGTTTTGGGGTTCCTTCAAGTTAGTCTTTTGGAATTCTTGAATGGTTCAACCAAAGCAAATTGATTTCTTTACACATTTTTTTTATTAAAATAGTGGTGAATTGTACAAGTGTTCTATCCAATGTTATACTTTCAATGAAGAAGAATAGATCTGCGTATGGGACATTTGCAGGCTCTGTTGTAATGAGTGAATCCAATCTCACTGTTATCCTTGGAAAAAGGAAAAGAATATTTAATTGCCTAACACCAGCCATTTTACAGCTGAATTTCGGCAAGGCAAATTTGAAGTATGGGCTGGGGAGGGGGTTGCATTTGCAGCCCACAGGTGGCCGATCTCTGAATGGTTACAATTATATGTCATTTGTACTGTGATTACACTCTGGCTATAATTTTTCAGATATCCTAAAAATAAATACAATTCATGCTCTATGAGGCTATCAGCGAACCTCATTTATGCTCTATTAATCCTCTAAGAATAAGGGAGTGCCTGGTAGAGGAGGCTTCTGGGAGGCAAACTATTTTAGCCTTCATGTCTAAATAGGCCTCTAGGAAACTATTTTGTCACTGAATGGTAGCAGCATGTTTCCTTACTGTTTAGGGAGAGAAGGATTGAACAGGCTTAAGATTTCAGTGACTTGGGAGGAGGCCCAGAGGTCTTTCATTTCCATTTCCTCTCTTAAACTCAACCCCTGTAAGCCCAAATTGGGCTGAATAAGTGAGCTTTCCAGCTGATAAGGAGCAAATGAAAGTCTAGGCCAATAAAACATTCCCCAACCTTAGCAGGAGCTATACGAGCTTTCTCATATTGGAAAATTTAATCTATCCTTGCACCTGAATTGGTTGTTCGATTATTTTTTACCTGCTGCAATTGAGCGATTCATCAGGTGACAGTCATGACATTCAAAAGCCATGGTACAGTGCATTAAGTAAGCAATCAAAAAAGGCCGTAAGTGTAGAATAGCCATCATAGAAATGAGGAAAGACAAAGGGGGGTCATTTAAGAATGAAAGACCTCTTAATTCTATTTCGTCTAATTTTCTGAAGCCTAATAAAGTAGGAACTGAATGAATGTCAGAGGGCAAAGAATTCCCTAATATTGGTCCTGCAGCAGAAAAACTTTGTTGGGACTTCATCCACCTTTTTTCCTACAGCTTCTCCTGCATGTGAGATAGGTTAAAATTGGTCAGGGAAGCTGATCCTAGACTGATTTTTCTGCCTGTGTGTAAATGGGAAACTGTTGGTAAAATTTTCAGATTTCTTATTTTTTGACCAGCAGATACTACAGATTTTTAGCACTCTTGTTATTTCATATAAGCTATTTTTATGAGTTATTTGAGATGCCACTGAGCTATGATGCCTCCAGCTGTGATCTCCTCAGATGTACTGAGCTAAGTAGGGTCATTCCCGGTCAGTAGCTAGATGTACAGCTATGGGAGAAAGCTTAAACACTACAGGAAATGTTGGCAATTCAGAAAGCGAAACATTTCTTCTGAAGTGTTATTGAATTAATCAATGCCCCGATAAGGCCTGCTGTTGCTTCCTGAGGTCAGGTCAGGGTGGCAAATGTATGATTTTTTCCCTTTTTGCAAGAACAGTTTTTACATCTAGATCTAGTCTGAAGGCAATTTTGCAATAATGGTCTTTTCTTACTATGTAAATGAATTTTTGTACAATACTGAAGAATTGTAATCTTTCCTAAAGTTCTTATTTTTTTAATTGATTCACTTGATGCCATGTTCTTCCCATAGGTTATATCATACATGTAGAAAAAGCTATTTTTTCTTAAGTATCTAGACATCTTTAGCATGAGCAGATTTTCATTTTTTTGAGAATTTTTCCTCACCATTTATGCTTAGCATTTTGTTACATATTCATTCTAGAATTCTCACAATCCAGTATAGTTTTTGTATTTTTGTGTTTGTGAGATTTTCTCTGGGTGAATTTGGATGTTAAACATTGATATTTAAAACTTTGACATCCAAGGTAGATGTCTAAGATATTTATGTTTCTTATATAAAAATGTGAAAATGTCCGTGTTTGAATTGTAAGCCCAATAAAAGATGCCTTGTGATGATATTTCTTGTGATTATGTGGACACGACGGAGCAGTTTAGTTGGCAGTTTTAGAGAAGTGCTTTGCCATTGCCTTAATCTGAGGTGTGCATGTCTTTTAATTTGCTAGTCTAGATTATAATCATACTGGTTCCCATTCAAATACAAACTAATCCTATCCTGCTTAGTTTCCAGGTTAAGTCAACCAGATGGCCATGGTTAAAAGTTTTTTTTTTAATCCAGATAATGAAAATTCTTGAACTAGGAAACATAGAATACAGCCTTGGTATTAATACTGTATTAATATGGTTATATCACTCTGTATAAGTGAATATTTATAGAGTTTGAAATAGAGTCAAACAATATCTGCACTGTCTGCTTAAATTTTGTTTCTTTAAATACCCCCACATAAAATAAAGTAAGAAAGTTTATTCATATTCAGCCCTTTTGGGATTTTTTTTTTTTACTTTGACATTTTTTGCATTATTTTTAATTTATTTTCCCTTTTGCCTTCTGGTTATTTGAATTTAAATTATTATTTGAAAGAAATCAAATACTGTAACTTTCATGACGTTGTATGCCGAACCTCTAGCAAACCCCAGTTCAAAATGAATGTCAGATTTCCCTTCTGCTTGGTAGGATATTTTGAATTAACCTTGACTTGGGAGAGGTCATCTGCCAGCCCAGTCATTACTTAAGATCCAAAGACAAGCGTCTTGTTTCCTTGATGTGGCTGTATTGCTCAAGCTGAGGATGCTGAACTGCATTCTTTCATACTGGAGAGATTTTTAATTTAATTTAATTGTCCAGTTCAAATAGTTCAACGAAGACAGGATGAGACTAAAAGAGTTTGCTCTTATTTCGGTTTGACCAAGGTCTGAATTACAACCCCACAGAAGGCCTACATGCTATACTATGCAATTTGATTTTTAAAAAATAAGGAATGGCTTCTTAATTCAAAATTTAAATTAAGGATATGCTTTAATTTCAGAAAATACGTGAATTATTTCAGTCAACAGCTCACTATTCTCAATATAATATTTGGTAATATAATAAGTGGCACACTAGTTTGATCGAGTATAACAAATGAAAGAAATTATTTTGGCTACAGCTCTAAAGATCCATTATATTCAGACATTTGAAACACCGCATTTCATCTTCTGACCAAGTAAAAAACTCACACTGAAACAGAAAACATCTGTATTTCTCTTGGGTAATAAGATTACAGTAAAACTCTAGAAAGTTTGTTATCTATATATTTTTTGTCTCTAACTGTATGTGCTTATACACACATAGAGAAATAGAATATCTCATTGTCGAAGATATGTCAAAAAAAATTCTTTTTTGTTTTTGTAAGCATTTTACATATGTGCTACTTATATATATTTTTGAAGAATAACATTCTTTGTATTTTCATGATAGGAAGAAATATTTAAGATTTTTTTCCCCCTTAAAATAGGACATTACAAGTATAGAAAAACTGGCCAACTGTTGTGAAGAAATGTGAGTATCATTTTGTTTTGTTAAAGTCTTTATAGAGCTTGGGAATAAAATGCATGTGTGAGATGCGCTTAGGGCATTAATGAAAGCTTAGTTTACCTTTTTCACAATGATTCACACCGTGCTTTAATTTTAAAAAAAGTTCTATCTGATACAATCAAAACAATGCTTTCAAAGCATGGTCCAGAAAGGGGATTTGTTTTGTTTGCTCTCTTTTGTTGGCAAACAGTTCGTTGATTATGAGGAACATCTTAGTTCTATAAGTGCAAATGCAGTTTGTGTTTCTTAAAGTCTCAACTGCCGCTGAAGTGAAAGAAAAGCTTTGCTTAATGGCGGCTCAGATGTAATTCATCAGAGTCAAGTAATGGATCCCCAGCCAACCTGTATTGTTCTAGTGGACTGAAGTGCACCATGGGAGTGCTGTCTTTCACTAATAATGCTGTCGTCTGTAGATCAAGACCTCGAAAGCCATGGCAGCAGACCTTCTCAGAAGTTTTTGGCACTCGCTGGAAGATCCTGTGGTTTATTCCTTTCAGGCAACGGCGACCACTGCGCATTCCCTACCACTTTGCCAATCACGTCTAAACAGATGGATGGTAGACACAGATGGGTTCTCCATGCTGGATGTGTGTTGCAGGTTTTGTGATAATAGAACTATGGCACTCCTAAAGTCAATTAAAATCTACCCACCAATCTTAGACGTCACAACGTGCCCCAGGCTTTATTTTAATAATGAAGATCTTTATTCTGCTTAGGGATTAAGGCACACTTCTCTATTTATGTTCAAAGTGTACTTACATTCAGATTAGCATTGCAGAGAAATCACTGCAGGTTCATAATAAAAACAATGATTGATCTACAAATATTACTTTTCTTTTGATACTGGACAATACAATTGATTTTGCTAGAAATGCTGTCATTTACACAGATCAACAGGCTTGCAAGTATCTTGACTGGTTTGAATTTCTTATTCTTTTTTTTAATCAGTCATACTAGTTAGATTATGTAGAAATGTCTGTTTCCCTATTCATCAGTTTTAATGCCTCCAATGCCTTTTTATTTATGATGCATGATATTAAAATGCAGCTTATCTCTAGAGAAGACTGGCATTTTAACAGTGGATTTTTAAAAGGAAGAATGAAGTTTGTTCCTCGTGTTTTTAAAAAAAATGTTGTTATGTAAAAACAAGACATAAAATCCATTGCTGTTTTGAAAGAAAAATAGGTTATAAAATGTGCAATTTTCTCTTCTTTGTACATGCAATAATTAGCCTTAAGTGCTAGATGTGTCTTAGAAGTATATACTGAGTTAAAAAAAACAAAGCTTATGCCATGATCCAGCCAAAGTTAAGCACCTTTTAAATCCTACTTATATTAGTGATACATTTAGTATTTTTTTTCATTCACTCCCAAAAGAACAGGCAAGCTGCTGTGTTGCAAATGGAATACTGGCAGATACGTTTTTCTGGGTTTAAGCTGCAGTCCTACACCTATAAGTGATTTATTTTGAATAGATATGCATAGGATTCTACTAAGTGCCTAATTTTGGTGCGATTGTGCCTATAAAATTTATCAACTTTTACTATATCATATCTACTGAAAACATATACAGTACTATGTTGTTGTTGTTTCTATGTACTATATTTCTTGTTTTGTACTGTCACCACTAGAAGTATTTAAAATTTAAATTTCATGCGTTCATAGATCGGGTAATATATGTTGGAGATATTTTAACAATAGTATTTATATAGTAAATATAGATGTAACATTTAGCATTATCTACTCTGTATTACATTCTAAATAGATTATATGAACTGAAGCAGGCATGCCTGTAAAGCGAGATTATGATTGATAAAAATAGATAATTTGAGTTGTAGATAAATCAGTCTTTTGGTTTGCATCCCAGCTATTTTTTAACATTAAAATTTTAGGAAGATCATTCTTTCAAAAGGAATGTTTGCTGATCCGAGGCTTATATAGAAACAAAATCAGTGATCAGTTATCAGTTTTGAAAGCTGTCTAAGAAACATCCATTTATGTAATTAAGACGTATGAGGGTATGGAAGTGGCCTTGAGCTTCTGGACAAAGGGCAGGATATTCTTCTAATAAATAAATAGGCCTAACTGGGAGGACATGTTGGCTCAAGCTCAGGCTTACAACAGGCATGACGTACCTATGTGCATTGTTGAGAATGCATTTTTTCATTCACTTGGCCTTATCCTATCCTTTCTCCACTTACGTTTGCCAAATAAGTCAAGAAGTGAAAGATAACTTCAGTTCTTGCATCTGTACTGCACTTTTGAGCCTTTGTGCTTATAAGAGCTGCAAGCCTGCCATATCTAACTGTGAGGCCCATAGTTACAGGTAGTCCTCAACTTACAACTACAATTGAGCCCAAATTCTATGTTGCTAAGTGAGAAATTTGGTAAGTGAGTTTTGCCCCGTTTTACGACTTTTCTTGTCACATTTGTTAAGTGAGCCACTGCAGTTGTTAAGTTAGTAACACGGTTGTTAAGTGAATCTGGCTTCCCCATTGACGTTGCTTCTCAGAAGGTTGCAAAAGGGGATTACATGACCCCGGGACACTGCAGCCGTCATAAATATGAATCAATTGTCAAGCATCCGAATGTAAATCAAATGAGCAAGGGGATGCTGCAATTGTCATTAGTGTGAAAAATGATCATGTTACTTTTTTCAGTGTCATTGTAACTTCGAACTGTCACTAAACGAATTGTTGTAAGTCGAGGACAACCTGTATTTGGGGGCAGATACATACTGGCTAGTGAGGCAGCCCCAGGAACAGATGCGGCTTCTTTTGAGTTGCTAAGGAGTGTGTGCAGGTATGCTTCAAATCCCCTTTTCCCGACAGATCTGGACTGGTGTACAGTTGTGTTCTAGAGCATCAATATCATTTTATGAGTAATGGCACACAGAATAAATACTGATGACAGATGTTAGTTCAGTTGATATGCAAAAACAACAAATTATGCTAAACCATTTCTGACAGATGTTTACACTGATTATACATGCATCTGTTAATATAACATTCTGTTCACTTGTTTTGAACAGCTCCCATATCCTCTTTCCTTATGTCTACTTTCCATTCATTCTGATTGGAGATTATCTTGTCTTCTAACACTTTTTCGTCATCTTTCTGAAATTGGCTAACGTCCATTTCTTTCATTTTCCTTTTCTGCCATGGTCATTTTTTTTTCTGAAGATCCATTCTTGACAGTCCCAAAAATAGTTTGTCCACACTCAGCCTCTCTTACCATGCCTCTATCTCCTTCAAGCTTTCATCATAAACAATCAAGTCAACCAGGCTTTTAAATTTATATGTTTGCCATATGTACAAATGAAATGAATTATTCTTATGAATTGGGGGGGAAATGCAACTTTTTCTAAGCAGGTACCCACCAGATATTCACCATTCTAATTCATGTTGGGGTGTCTAAACAGTCCAGTCCTTTTCTATATTTTCTTTTACTTCATTCAAATGACCTAGAACAGTGGTGTCAAACTCGATTTCATTGAAGGCCGCATCAGGGTTGCGTTTGTCCTCTGGGGTGGGTGCGGCCAGGGTGGGCATGGCCAGCTCGACGTCACTTCTGTTGGGGGCGCCTGTGGTGGCCCGAGTGCTCTGCCAGTGAAAACAGGCTCCCGAGCTCCGTTTTCTGCTGCCAAGGCCTCCTGCAATCCTCTGCCAGTGAAAATGGATCTCCGTTTTCACTGGCAGAGGATTGCAGGAGGCCGTGGCAGCCAAAAATGGAGCTCGGGAGCCTGTTTTCACTGGCAGAAGCACCGCGGGCCAGTCCTTTGCTGTTTCCAGGGCGGCCCTGCGGACTCTGGGCGGCTTACAGTGAACATAAACAATTTAGTATAAAAAATATAAAAACAAATTTAAAAATACATTTAAAATATTAACACACATATCCAACATTCATAACATTCAGGGGGAGACCGCATTAATCCACTCCGTAGGTTCACTATCCCCAAGCCTGTCGGAAAAGCCAGGTCTTGACGGCTTTCCAGAAGACCAATAGGGTGGGGATGGTACGGATCTCAGATGGGAGCTGGTTCCAGAGAGCTGGAGCAGCCACAGAGACAGCTCTCCCCTGAGGACCTGCCAGCCGACATTGTTTAGCTGACGGGACCCGAAGGAGGCCAACCCTGTGGGATCTAACCGGTCGCTGGGAGGTATGTGGTAGTAGGCGGTCCCGAAGATAGCCTGGCCCTAAGCCCTGTAGGGCTTTAAAGGTTATAACCAACACCTTGAATTGTGTCCGGAGCCCAATGGGCAGCCAATGCAGCTCGCGAAAGATTGGTGTTACGTGGGTGTATCTTGGAGCACCCACTACGGCTCGCGCAGCTGCATTCTGCACCAGCTGAAGTCTCCGAACACTTCGAGGGTCGCCCCAGGTAGAGCGCATTGCAATAATCGACCCATTCATTATTGGAACTACATCTTTATTTTTATTTTTTAACATATTCTTTAGCTCAACAAGTATAAACCACCTACATTCCCATCTATTACGTCTTCTTCAATGTTTCACATACATACAACATATTTATTTTTCTTTCTTATATTTCACTTGTTAGTCCATGCATTTGGGCCTTTATTTCTTAAATGCTCCACATTGTGCTCCTCATCTTCTGTTTGTCAAGATTGTTCCCTGATGGGCCTAATAGGTAATAACCTCTGTGGTCCAACTCAGCTTTGCTTAACTATTCTTTCCCCTATCACCTTTTAGTAAGAGAAGGTCTAAACTATCTTACTAGCTGTAGTGTACCTATGCCACATGCAGCATTCCCTGCTAATGGAGAGTACAGTACCGGTCATGACCGGCATGACCTAAGTGCAAACCAAAGTATTGTCAATGTATTCTGTGCAAGATTCAATCTCTAATATAGAGACTTCCTTGGAACCAAATATCCTGTTGCTTCACCCTGTCATATAGGAGTCATATATAATGTAATGACACACACAGAGGATGTTATGAACTATAATAGCTGTGAAATATGTTTATTACCAAATAATTCACAGATGGAACATGAATTTCACCATTAATCTGACACCCATATCCTCTTATAAATACTGTATGTATTGGCAATTTTTATTACATTACTGGTATAATTATTTTGATGAAACTATTACAGCCAGTTTGGTCTAGACCAGGGGTCTCCAACCTTGGCAACTTTAAGCCTTGGCAGACTTCAACTTCCAGAATCCCCCAGCCAGCAAAGCTGGCTGGGGAATTCTGGGAGTTGAAGTCCGCCAAGCTTAAAGTTGCCAAGGTTGGAGACCCCTGGTCTAGAAAACCAGTTTTGTCAGGAGACTGTGAGTTCTAGTCCTTGCCTTAGGCACAAAAACTGCCTGGGTGACCTTGGGCCAGGCTTTCTTTCAGCTCAGCTCATGGGTTATTACTGGGAGAATACAGTAGGATGAGAAAGGAATATTAGGTATGTTCCTTGAATTATTTATACAAACAATTGGGATATAAATAAATATCACTTTATGTTTTGTGTAACTTTGGAGTAGCCCTTTGGTAATTGCACCTTGAGAACTTTGGCACATAATGGGATATTGATTGAACTTAAAATAATTTACAGATAGAACCTTTCAGATTCATTCCAAAAGGAGATGACTGCATTGTCTCCCAAATGTCTTAAAAGTCTCTCAGACATCTGGATCCATTTACAGGGTTTAATGACTCCTGAATGCATTATTTTACGAACTGTTTGTGCAACGCCAATAGATTTTAAATCAGAAAAGCTAGTCTGTGGAGAAAGTTTATTGATAACATTTAGCTCAAAACTAAAATTGAGAATAGAGAAAGCATTGAAAGCTAAACATATGTTAAACAGACTGTTAGTACTCTTTCATGCATTCCATACTGGATTGTTGTTTAAATGTGGCAAAAAAGTGTTAGGAATATGTCTTTTCCAAAGAATTAAAGCTATCTAGAATATACTTACATAAAGCTTTGTCCCATATTGTTTGTACAGTACTTGAGATATCTACCCTTATTTTGTTCTTGAAGTGCCCTCTCTTGGTTGATCTGTGCAATTTCATTACTATTAAGAAAAGTAGGTAGTTGTACGCCTTATTTTTTTCATACACACATAATGAATTTGTAGGAGAAAAAAATCATTAGATCATGATGTGTGAGTGATGCAGCAAGATTATACACCAAATTCTTTCCATAAAGGAAAAGAAAAGATAATACAATAAGATTCTGTACTTTCTTGATCTGCCAGTTAATAATGTTAGCTGCTTGACTGGTCAGTGAACATATTAAAATGGATCGTAAAAAATAATAATGTTCCTGTTAAAAAAAAACAACCAAACACAAACCAAGGTGTGTCAGGGAAATAGATTTTTGTGCCTGTTAAGATAAAAAGTTCAATAAAATGTTTTCATTCTAAATATTCTCCATATTCTTTGAAATGTTGACGTATGTCATATAATGCATATAATAATGTTGGTTTAAAGAGAGTATTGAGAATATCTGTTTTGAGATATTGCCTTTTTAATATTAATAGTCCTGTGGATTTTTATAAACATTAAAACCCAGTTTTAGGGAAATGTTTTCCCTGTGTATATAAAAGATAATATTAGGATAATAAATTGAGAGATTAGTTGGGACTAAATATGTTTTAATGTGAGTAGGACAGCTGCTTAATTTTCTTTCTTATTCTGCATCTGTTATATTTGTTCATAATCTCTTGATTTTGGTGCATGAATTTAAAGAAGTGTTCAGAGTAGATATTGTTCACAAAATGCTAAGTATTATATGGTGCAAATTATACAATGTTTGGAAATGTATTTTGCGCCTAAATTATTTACAGATATTTTAGACTGCATTATTTGCTTAGTTATATATTTTAGCATCTCTATTTAGGATCCCATGAAAATAGTTTGGAATAATTAGCAATAGTTTTGTTTCCTAAGGACCTATTTTGTAACTGCAATTCATCTCTTCATAAAAAGTTCTTAACCAGAGTTCTTATAAGATAACCATATAGCTATCAATATCTACTGTATATACAGTATGTTAGATTCTCCATTGTCCAGAACTGTTGTTAAAAATTGCAATCTTAATTCACTGTTGCCCTTTAGAAAGATGAATTATAATTCTGCCTTGTATGTGCTAAGTGGAGTATATTACCAAGAGGTCAGTGAATAATTCACAACTAAAAGAATGCTTGGGGGCTTTTTAATAACAACTGAATAATTATGAAGGCTGATGGCAAAGTTCCCAGTGATCAGAGTGATAGGTTGGGTTTTATTGACTGATGGAGGTTTTAAGGACTAGCATACCATTGTCCACCACCATTCCCAGGTATATGGCTTAAAATGGGGGTTCAAGCATTCCAGTCCTTAACGGGGCCCACAGCCCATCTTAGCCGAACCTTCTGTGCATTCTAGCAGCCATCTGTGTAACACAAGTGACTTGGCTCAGTTAGCTTACAGCCGCTTCTGCCTGAATTCCAGTGTGCTTGGGATGCATGTAAAGCCTCCGTACTGTGCCATCTGCAAAGCTTCTTAGGATAAGGAGTTCCATTGCAATCCATCCTTTGATTTTTTTCCCCCCTGAGATTTCAATGACAAAAAGTATCTCTCCAGCTACAATATTATTAAAGTAAAATATAGAAAAATGGTTTTGACTGAAATGTGCAAGAAGCTTGGACTTAAAATTCACGCTGATACAGCTGTCGTTTTTCTTAAATCACGGACCTATTTGTAAACAAAAGAATCCTATTCTAACCTTGAAGGTTTAATGCTCTGTGCCAAATGTGATTCTTATAAATAAAAGTCACTTGTTTATGGACATGACATATTTCCATATTTGTTCCTGCCATTTAATAGAGACCTTCCTACCAAAATGAAGAATTCTGCAAATGGACTTTGACCAAAAAATTAACCATTTCTTTTTATCAACTCTGGAGCTTTGTATTAGGATAACTTTTTATTAGGATATTAGGATAACTTTTAGGATAACTTTAACTTTTAACAACAGGATAGTTTGGGCAAAACTCAGCAGCACTTTTTTGTGCAGCTGTTGATAAAAATAGGATTACTAACATGATTGTCAACGTCCAATGACGGATATGGCACAAGAAGAAGAAGAATCACCTGTGTTTCCAGTGAAATTCTTGTGTGTCTGGTTCATTACAGGAATACATTTAGAACTTCTGGGTGACTTGATGCTGTAGCTATCAAAGATCAGCTTAGCTGTGCTCTATTTTTCAGACATCCTGATCCTCTCTTACCTCTGCATAGGGCCTAGTATAACTTTTCAAAGCCTTTATAGCAGTGGTTCCCAACCTTTTTGTGATCGAGTACCACTTGGAGGTCCCGTACAGTCGCCGCGTACCACCTGGTTCCAGAGAAACTAAATTCGATCAGATATCACTTTATTTCCATAATTGTACCGTTCCTTTTTTGGCCCCGCGCATCCAGCAACTAGATTCTCAGGCCGCTGGGACCAGGTGGGTGGCGTGTGGCAACAGTTGTGTTAGGCAGTAAACATTTTTGTGAAGTAAAAAATAACTAAAAATCGTTCATGACCCCGAAAGTGTTCGCGAACCACCTGGAAGGCCCTCGCGTACCACTAGTGGTACACGTACCACAGGTTGGGAACCACTGCTTTATAGGTTACCATCAATTCTGCTGATAGGATTTGAATTCTGTTAGCACACAACCTTGGAGCTCCTTTCCTTAATAATGTCTTCAATCTGGTTTGGGCTGTTCAAAAGCCAAATTATCAATTTTATGGGGAGCTACTATTGACCATCTAATGATGACATATTTATTGAACATGCAATTTGATGCTGCATACTGTACCACCAGAAGATCTTTATCCTTAGGTTGCTACCCCATTTAAACAGCTTCCGTCCAGGAGCTCTGGAGCAGAGTTTTTCAAACTGTATTTCATGGAAACTTAATGAATTCCATGAGAGACTAAAAGAAATCCCACACTTATATAAGGCCAATTTTCTACCACTAGAAATTTGCCTCTTGATTACTGTTGCCTAAGCCTGCCAGAGGAACCTTTGGGGCGGGGGGGGGGCAATTATATTGGGAGTGAAAAGGTGATGCAATTGTGCACTTATTTCCCACAATAATTAGAAGTGGAAAATAGGGGCTCTAAACAGGATGCTTTATTTGCATTGTACTTCTGACTTTTGCCTTAGTTGCTGATCACTTGTAACAGTAAAGCAAGAATAGTGTCCTTCAGCCTGACAAAGTGAAATGTATAGGAGTTTCCTGAAATGTCATAGTTTAAAGGAAATGTGGGTAGCAATAATTAAGATGATGAATGATCATTTTCAAAATAAATATCTTTTTAAAATTTGGTAAGAATAATTATATATTAAAACATAAAAATAAAACACCACCACCATCAGAACTTTCAACTGGCATATGCCGCATCTATGGAAGTATATACAGTATACAGTATATACTTTTCACTGTTAATGAATATGGCAATGTGTGATAGTATCTGTCCCTTGAGTTCTAGGAGCGTTTAGACCTAGATATATTTCAGAAGACACATTTTCCTGTATGATCTCTGCAAGTCGATTGTAAGCCACAAAATAAATTGCTTTTTATAATAGTCATTCACTTAACCCTAATAAATCCATGTGTTTTTTTTAAAGAACGGTTTCCGAAAATATGAAATAGAGTAGTTTTAACAAAAGAAATCAGATAAGGATATCCTTCCAGTCACAACTCAGGTCTATAAAGTCCAGCTCCCGGGTATTTATTTTTACACAATCCCATGGACTTCCATTTAATAATTTCTGAACATTAGAATATGGAGAGCTACTGATAGCTGTATATTTAGAAATGGAGGGACATTAGTTGCACTACCATTTGAAATATCTTTTTTATTTGCTATTCTAAAAAGCATAGTGGTTGTTCTGAACAATTTGCAGCTTAAATGCCATGATAACGATTGTTCTATGATGACACATAAAGGATAACATTTTGTAACAGGAAATTAATTTTTTTTACTCCAAATCTAACTCCTCTACTATTTGATTCACACCTGTTGTATCTGGACTATTTCTAAAATCATCAAAACTGTTTACATTCAGCATTCATTGCTGCTTTCATTTAACTGACTATTGTGTGCAGATATGATTGGGAGAAGGGAATTTGAGGATAATATCAGATTATAAGGTTACTGTTGTTATTGTACAGTAATATTCTGAACAAAAATGTGTTTACTTTGCAGACTTTATTTTTGTACTTTTATTGGTGATTATATTTGGGTTACATTTATGATTTTTTTTAAAAAAATGTGGGTGATTTAATTTACTTCTGTTAAAAATGTTCTGTACTGTATTTTTGGAAATCTTATTTATAAATAAATTATTGTGTGCTTGTATTCCCTTTAAGAGGTATAATGCTTAAAAATGTGTATATTTGAACAGTTTTCTAATATTTGAATTCGAATCCTAAATTCCATACAGAATTTCCATCTGTAGTAAATTTGTTGCACATTGGTTTTTATAATTTAAATGAAGAAACCCTCTAAACATAGTTGTAGTTCCATATGCAGAATATCATGAAATAAATCATTAGAACAATGTATTTTGTCACTTCTGTTTTTCATTATTGTTATAATTTTATTGGATGTAATGGATACTTCACAGATGATTAATATAGGGGTTCCCCCCCCCCAATAATATGTGACTAACCAGTTTTGGGAACAAATACTAAAATAGAAGAGTCTTTGCTGTGATCCAACAAGGCTCATATATATATATATATTTACTATATATGGTATTTTATCAAGTGTGATGGCTAATAGCACAGGTTTACATAAGAAATGTGCACATCACACTCAGTAATGAAAAGTGCTTCCCATATGGAAGAGATTAAGTCAAAATATCTGATCTCTATTAATGGACATATTTTATGTTTACTATTTTTGGGTATTAAAAAAGTCTAGATATATTCACTGTTTCCGTTTGTCTTTCTGAACCACATTTATGATCATCTTATCTTTCTTTTCATGTACAGTAGTTAACAGAATTGGGAGGCTGAAAATAAATTTTGAGGAGTTGCCTGATAACCACATATGAGCAAATGCATGATAACAGCATGGTAGGTTAGCCATACTTATATGAATGGCAATTATATGAGCGTTCAAGGACCAATGTGAAGAAAATTGGACCCTGTGGGTATCCAGCTGAGTAAACAGGCTTGAGGAGAGATAGAGGATATGTTGGTTTGAATTAAATACAAGGTAAATTTTAAAACACAGAGTTTTGATGATAATAGAAGCAATTTTCTGAGTTCCTGTGTTCAGCTTTATTTCTCTAAACAACTCCTTTGCTAAAATCTGGTCTGTAATTGGATGTGACCTTGGGTTCAAGTCACACATACAGTTCCATACATATATGTCTCGAGATGATACAAACTCCCAGAGGCACCTAGCCAATATCCTTTGATCTTTAGATTTTTGAAATGAAAATAAAGAAGCATTTTCTTTAATTATCTGTGCATTCAGCCATATACCCACAGAGAAGAATCATGTCAATTTAATACCTATGGCATGGCAGCCTATGAAACTTTCTGTATTAGAAACATAGAATTTGGCAAATAATGAACAGAAGCACCCTCCTTTTAATTTAAGTAGCAATCACATATTGTGAATGCTGTGCCAGTAAGGTAAAAAGTTTCATTTATTCTAGCTCATGTTCAATTTATTTTTGCTATGAACTTGAGAAAATATGTTTAGAATTGTGGTAAAATTTCCAATCCTATGGATACTGGGGTTAAATTGCTAGCATCTCTAAATTGTTCTTGCATAGAACTTGGTCTATTAATGGGAACCCCTCTCAAGAATCTTCTGTATAGATTTTGAAATGAATATAAATTGTTTTCTAATATTTGTTTTTAATAGCTTTTGCATCAAATGTAAAAAATCATTCTACAGACAGACATACACCCATAGTAGTGTAATACTACTTACATAGCACTACTGACATAGAACTTTAAGTATTTATAAAGAAGAACTCATGAAAACCATTAGGGCATTTTTATTGATTTGTTAATTGCATGCTTTGGATTCACACCAACTCAGTATGTAACAGTAATACAACAAATTTCCAATTTGGTTCACTGAAGTCAAAATACACCAATTGTTAAGTCTCTGCATTATATCAGAGAAACGTTGTAAGTTAAGTCTTGATCCAAGTTTGTTACCTCTGAAATTACTGATGAGAATTTTGTTCACAATAGACCCTGTAGGAGGACAGCCATGCTGGTCTGTGGTAGCATAGTGGACAATTACACTGTATTTCCTCAGGTCATGTATGGGAGGCCCATATCTGCATACAGATAACACCCAATCTGATTTTCACAAGCAACAAAAAAATAACAGGGACAATGATATTTAATGGGAACAGACCTTACAACAAACCTACTTTGCCACCACATCTATCCCAACAGCACCATCTCTGGTCCCAACACGTACATTAAATGATGACATATGGCATTATTGCCAGCAATATCCTTCTGAATTTTGTGTACTGTAGGACAGAGGAGATAAACTTTGTGCAAAGATAAATACAGTAATGGGCACAAGTTTGATGTTAAGACAAACTTTGACCCAAGGAATTAAAGACAAAAGTAATAATACCTGAGCATTTTTTCAACCTTTAAAATCATAACTGAGTACAACTATTGTAGATCTTTAAAATGTCCATTTTGGGAAAGTAAGCTTTTATCAACACCACTGACTGGGAAACTGTTGAACTTGCATACATCAGGTTTCAGGCTTTCTCAAAAGGTCTCAGCAACCACAATGGGGTATGGACACATTGCAATTGCTAATTGTGAGGTGTTTTAATCTGATTTATGTGTTATCTGCATAAATAAACTGCTATCCTTTGCCGCCTCATGCCAATTTAAACCCTACATCAGTCCAACTACACTGCATTGAGTATATGAGCTGCAGCTATGAAAGCTTACGTCCTTTATTTTAATAAAATTTGTTAGATGGAAAAGTAGCTCTCAAACTTGATATTTAGTATACGATAAATCCCTTTGCCGCTGCATAAATCTTGAACTTGCTGTACATTTAAAGAGAACTTACCAACACAAGAAAATTGGAGGCCATTTTTTAAAATAAAAATGATAAACTTAATTCATGGAAATAAATAACATTACACAGGATTTCATTGTAAATTAGAAAATAGTTTTATTGTTCAAAGAAGTTTCAAAGAACTTTAGACTATCGACTAATTATTACCACCACATTTTTCAACTTGCTTCTATTGGTAACATCACTGTTTGGTACCCCGTCCATCATGGCAGAGAAATAGAAGATCGCCTTCTTTTTTAGTAGTGATCATGAATAATCTTTCACACTCAATTCCCTTGGTGTCTTGAGGGTAAGATGGACTGTCTGTTTCTACCAGTCTTTAATGTTCTGGAGAGTTAGCATGGTCAATTTTGACATTAAGCCTCGAATAAGAGCAGGATCAGGTTGGTAAGTCTTGTGAGAGAACCAGCCAGCATTCTGAAATCAAGAGAGCCTTGAGGACAGCAGCCATCTTGCCTTCATTGTATTCCAATGGCTGGAAGGAGACACCAGCCATCTCAACTGCTTCAAGCCCTGAAGGGACCTGCAAGTGCACAACCAGCCAAAGTATAATTTGTGAGTCCTCCTGGAGTTGCAGCCCTTTTCGAAAAGTAGGTGACAATTATGTTCAGAAGGCCTTTTTACAAATTTGTCTTGAGTGCTAAATCTACCTGTTCCTGGGTTGGAAGGCCCTGCTTGCTATCACTCATGCCTCCTACCCTAATTGGACTATTGCAACATACTCCACTGTCCTTGAAGATCACCTGAAAGCTACAACTGATCCAGAAAGCAGCAGCATTGCTAGTTACAGGTATGCCTATATGATATCTCTATTGTCTACTCTGAGCTGCATTGGTTTCCTACAGGCTTCTGAGTGCAATTCAAGGTGCTTGTTATCATCTATAAAGCCCTGCATGGCACAGATAAGATAATCTGTGGGATTGCCTTTCTCCAGTGCTATCTGCTTGTCCTAGATCAGTGATGGCGAACCTATGGCACGCGTGCCACAGGTGGCACGCGGAGCCATATCTGCCGGCACGCGAGCCGTTGCCCTAGCTCAGCTCCAGCGCACTGGACAGCTGATTTTCTGCTTATACGGAGGCTCTGGGGGGGCGTTTTCAGCTTCCGGGGGGACGGAGGAGGTCGTTTTTGCCCTCCTCAGGGTCTACCGGGCCCACCAGAAGTTGGGAAATGGGCTGTTTCCGGCATCCAGAGGGCCTCCAGAGGGGTGGGGGGAGGCCGTTTTCACCCTCCCCAGGCATTGAATTATGGGTGTGGGCACTCACGCATGCGCGATAGCATGTGCGCACACGCTTTCGGCACCCGAGGAAAAAAAGGTTCGCCATCACTGTCCTAGATGTTCCAATAAGTTGGGCGTGCTTTGTGTCCCACCTTTGAAGCAATGCCATTCCTGTGTTCCCCACTCCTGACATAGTGGCCCTTCAATAGGATCCTGGCTGTTTGCTTAGGTGTTTGGACCAGGATGGTTAGAGTTTCCATCCAGAAGAGCAAAATAAATATGAATTCCTGATCGCTGATCAGTTACTGTTTTTCACTTTTTGCAGGAATTGTTTGATTCTTGTATTTTGTAAGCTGCCCATAATCACAAAGTTTGAACTGGAGAACAATATAAGTGAAGATGATGACGATATACATAAATAAGATAGACAGACAGGAGAGAGAGAGTGATATTATCCACTCACTCTCCCTTAAAGCAATATCCAGCCCATTTTGGATCTGATTAGGTTATTTAGATGTGCCTTAATCAGCATTGCAATATTGACAAGAGAGAGCTGTTTCAAAATGATGTTAATGTTCTTTTGCTGGTCAGAGCCTTTAGAAAACACAGAAAAGAGAACATGACTATTTTTTGTCAAGTCTTTAATCTATGTCACAATCCCCTATATTGTACCAGATTGCTAATCTTAGTCATAAAACCTTCCAGAGATGATTGAGAGAGGAGATCAGCTGCAGAAAATCATCTTTCCCTGTCATAATTAAAAATAAAAGTCAGGTTTGGAACCCTTAAACATTCTTTAAAAACAGAAATGGGAGAGTTTGTGTTTTCTACTTTTTAGATGGTCACGTAAATCATATTTAATGCCTTCGGTCACTGGAGAATTAATGATTATTATTTTTTTCAAAGAAGAAAGGCACATGCAGACACATAGCACATGCTGAATGATGGGTCCACTGCATAGGAAAGGAGGAAAATAGTGATGAGGGGGAAAGCTAAATGCTACTTTGATGAAGAGAAAGACAAGACTTTTATCTTAAGAAGGGGCATTGTGTTCTTCCAAACACAGGAACAATGGAAGCCTTATTCCCTTCACCCCATGCACTGCTCTAACACTAAAGGTTCTGTAAAAGGAGTAGAGGAAGAGAGCTTTTGTACAGGAGAAATAAAGAACAATTCATAAGCACAGGGGATGGGAAGATTTGTTGGTTGACTGGAATTTGCATTTCATTTAAGGAAATGCAACCTGTTGGATTGGCGATGATTAGGCACTAGGGTTGACTTTTGATGTAGGATAGTTACAGAAAAGTAGTGCTGTACACAGAGGTTAGCTTTAGCTTACAGTTCTATAGAAAAGGTTGCCTAAATTTGCATAATAAGGGATATGAGTGAACAATTACTTAAGGCATGATTGGTTATTCCATGCATAGAATAGTTAATGAATGGAGGTCTGCATATAAAAACGAAGAGGGAGAAAAGCAAAGAACGATGGTTTGTTTCTTTGCAAAACGAAAGAATCGTTTCATTTGCAGATATTTCTGTAATTCAAAGAAAAAAAAGAGATGATTTCTTCTAGTTGCTTCTTCCTGGGGATTTCTCCAACATGATCTCTTTTACAACTCTGAAGCATTTGTAATCCTCTGGACCAAATTTCTAAGAATCATAGAATCCTAGGACCTTGGAGGTCTTTTAGTTCCAACACCCTGGGCAGGGCAGGAGTTTATTTCATCCTGGACAATCTTTTTTTGAAAACCTCCATTGATGGAGCACCCACAACTTTGGGAGGCAAGCTGTTCCACTGACTAATTGTTCTTACTGTCAGGAAATTTCTCTTTAGTCCCAAGTTGACTTTTCCTCTGATGAGTTCTATCCATTGCTGCCCTGCCCTCAGGTACTTTGGAGAATAAATTGAGCCCCTCTTCCCTGTGACAGCCCTTCAAGTATTGGAAGACGGCTATCATGTCACCCCTGTTGGGCTAAGCATACTTAGGTCTCTTAGCCGTTCATTATATGATTTAGCCTCCAGTCCCCTTATCATCTTTGTTGCTCTTCTCTGCACTCTTTCTAGGGCCTCAGCATCTTTTCTGTATTGTGGTGACCAGAACTGGATGTCGTATTCGAAGTATATAGCCTTAGTAGTGCAATATAGAGAAGTACTATCGCTTTGTGTGATCTTGATGCTATACTTTTTTTTGATGCAGCCTAGGACAGTGTTGGCTTTTTTGGCAGCTGCAACACACTGCTGATTCATACTTGAGCAGTGATCTACTAGGATACCTAAATCCCTCTCAGGTACTACTGTTGAGCCGCAGACTGAAGAGAAAAAGAGGGATCCACAACATTTCTTTCTTTTTTGACTAGGCAAAAGCCAACAGCTCTTGTGTCAAAAGAAATCATGACAACAGCAATACATATGCTAATCAGTGACATAAACGCTAACAGTGAAAATAAAATAACGGATTTCTAGATGCACAGAAAAAGATTAATTTCGTGTAATTTTCTGAATAAATTCTTTTTTAAGACATTGAAGACATATAAAACCATGTTATACCCAAAAACAATAATGTCATGATGGCACATTTAGATAAAATCTTTCTTAAACTGAGCTCAACTCTTCGTAATTACATGAACATGATTATTTCATTTTTATTTTCCTGGCAACAACTTGAGATTTTCTGATGGGGTCTTGTCAAAACAATAGCAAGAACATTCCTGCCTAGATTTTTTGAGGTCCTCTAACACCAGCTCACAAAATATTATAAATTCATTCTATTAGCAACTAACCAAAAAGGGCCCAACAATTTTTAAGAAGCAAAAAATAATACCAGGTAGTCCTTGACTTACAACAGTTCATTGTTCATGTTATAAGAGCTGAAGTGGTGCAGTGGTTAAATGCAGCCATTGCAGGCTGACTGCTAGTTCAACAGTTCAGCTGTTCAAATCTCACTAGGCTCAAGGTTGACTCAGCCTTCCATCCTTCCGAGGACGGTAAAATGAGGACCCAGATTGTTGGGGGCAATATGCTGAACTCTGTAAACCGCTTAGAGAGTGCTGTAAAGCACTATGAAGCGGTATATAAGAAAAGTGCTATTGCTATTGCTATTTACTGACCGAAGTTACAACGGCACCGAAAAAAGTGACATATGACTGTTTTTCACACTTCTAATGTTGCAACTTCCCCATAATCATGTGATCAAAATGCAGACACTTGGCAAACTGGCATGTATTTATGACAGTTGCAGTGTCCCAGGGTCAGGTGATCACCTTTTGTGACCTTCTGACAAGTCAATGGGGAAGCCAGATTCACTTAACAACTGTGTTGCTAACTTAACAAGTGCAGTAATTCACTTACAACTGTGGCAATAAAGGTCATAAAAGCTCACTTAAAAACTGTCTTGCTTAGTAACCGGATTAGCAATGGAAATTCTGGTCCCAATTGTAATCGTAAATCTCTCTCTGTGTGTGTTTGTGTAACTAGATATGTTGTGATAGGTATATGTATATATAAAATCTCTCCTGTTGATCTTGACTCCTGGTGATACATGGGTACACTGGTGTTACTGTCTTCATAACAACATAGAAATGGTTAGCCATTGTCCCTTTTTTAGCAATTTTTTTCATCTTCCCATTCTAGTTCATAGCCCTGGGATTGAAATCCAAGTAGGAACTAGGCCAGGCTCGGTTTAGCTTTTTTGAGATCAGCCATGCTTGCCATCTATGGTGACAGGCTCTTGAAAAAGATGGAAAGAAGTTACGTTTCAGCCAGTTGGTTGGATCAGAAAAAGGAGAAGAGGAACTATCAGAAAACCTTGGAGTGACATTCAGTGATATACACCTAGAGTGAACATTTGAAAAATACATCCCAGTAGCTGAATTAGAAACCCATCTACCTCCGGTAATGCAATCTACTTCTGCGTATCTATTCCCTAAGCATTCTTATTTATGAATGTAAAAAAATATTTGACCCTCGGTTTGGTTTAAGAGATTTTAATGTTATGACAAGTGGGAGGATTGTAGATTTCATTACATTTCCACCATTGCCACTGTCTTAATAAAGTAATACTTTAAAGGGTTGTCTATTATTTGATTAATCTGGTAGGATGCCAAAAATTATAAAGCACCTGCGATATTCAATCTTGCAGTGCATAGACACCATGCATGGTTTCTATATCCAGGGTTTCCGGTTACGGAAATCATATTTCAGTTTGTAGGATGTTTTGGCATTTCAGCCCTGTGTTGTGATGACCTGTGTTGGTGTGTTGGCATAATCTGAAGGATTTTACATGCAGTAATACCGGAAGGCTTGAGAAAAGTTCTTTCTATATTGCTTGTCAGCAGTGTTGAAAAACTACATCATTGTCATTTTGTACTCAGAAGACTTACCATTTTTAAAAAAAGATAGAACAAAGTGGCATTCATTTAGTCCCACTTCCTTCCCCCCGTCCCCCGACATAACTGCTTGGAAATATTTATGAAACGAGGCTTGCAAAATAAGCTGAGCTTTGTACTGCTTCCACTTAGAAGAATGTGCTTTTTTTTAAACCAAGAAAACAAATAAATTCTAATTCAAATAACATGCCAAAAAGAACAGCATTGATAATTCATTTCACGTCACAGTTTCCAACAGAGTTTATTGCCATTCAGTTGAATGGACTGAGATGTTAATATGCAAATCTCAGCCTTGGTTGAAGCAGAGCAGAATAGAAAGCATAGTAACCTCACACTGGAACATCATTCGTGTATTTTATATATACATATAAGGTGAGGGTAGTCCTTGACTTTCCAACCTTAGGGACCATTCAAAGTTACAATGGACTTGGGGCTACTTACGACCTGGATTTTAAGTTGGTTGGTCCCCGCTCCCTTTGGTCTTGTGACCGAACCTCTGGTGCGCAACAGCACGATTGCATTTAAAGCTATTTGCCATGTTTTGTAGAACATCAGATCGCGTTTTACAATGGTTTGGCCAAAACCCAACACTTTCTTTTTCAGCAAAAGCATGCCCAAAGTAAACGCTACAAAAATGCTCATAAAATCAGATTGATCACATAACTGACCCATTATATAATTATCACAAATTATGACTGTGACGGGCAGATTCCATTACGGTCATAAGCCGAAAACGACCTGCACTTCAGGTGTGCCTGTCCTTGAGATTAATCCCAAAAATATTGACTTATAAAGAATGCAGTGACTAACCGCTTAATGGAACTCCTTACAAACCCACCTTAGATATATGGTAAAAGATCTCCACTGACTACTGGGTGAAATTCCTCTAAAGGGGGTATCCAGTGGCATCAACCTGCCAAATATCAATGACCTTTGAGGGAATTCTGCTCTGTACTTACAGTTGATGCTTACATCGATGGACTTTCCATGTGGTAGCATGTGTTGAGGAAAGACATCTCCCACGTGCTAATAAAATCCCACGACTAATGTATTATTAGTAGTGTTATTAGCTAGGAGGTCTGGAAATATTAAAATCACTGCAAGACTCCTTCTTCCAATAATTTCTAATAGATAATTTCTGAGATATATTAGTTACAGTAGGCTGCAATCTGTCTGACAGAATTTCCTAAGAGACTAATCTGTTTAGCTGTTAGCGTCTAGGGAAGATTCAATAGGAAGTTTTTATGGATCTTCCTACCCAAGTTTAAAACTTAATAAAATATTATGAACATTCCAGAGATACAAAGAATCTACAGCCATGCAATTCTGGTGGTGTGAAAATTGTTGAAAGTGAAATTCCATTTTTAAATTAGCGAAGCCAAATTTTTAGATATAAAAGGAGAAGTTCATGTATTAAATTTATTACATATAATCTGCCTTGGTACAGTAAATTACCTTGAAGTAGTTTGAAAGAGATTATCTGGACTTTAGGTAGAGAGGAACTGTTGTTTTGCCAGATCAAAGAAAATATCCATCTCTAACATCATCAGTCTAGCCAGCAAATTAGAAAATTAATTAACAACTGCACCTCTTGTCCTAACAAACATTTGCTTAAATGATAAACCAATTACTTCATTTTATAAAAAGGATTACATGGCTTATTGAAGTTAACAACCAGTTGTAGGGGTGCTGTGGAGTCTTACCAATAAACAGAAGGTGTCTTTAAAAAATCTACCCTTTTATGTTGACTTTCCCGAGCTATTAACATTCTTTAATATTTTTGTTTTAATATTTTTTATTTTTGTTAAATTTGAATGAATGTACGTTATTGTAAACTGCTTTGAAAATTTATCTAAGGACAGCAGTAAATTAATTCACTGCATTTTGAGTAAAAAAAGCAGGCCACTGTTTGTTTGTTTGTTTGTTTGTTTGTTTGTTTGTTTGTTTATTTATTTATTTATTTATTTATTTATTTATTTATTTATTTATTTATTTATTTATTTATTTATTTATTTGGCAATTCTTATATGCCGCCCTACTCCCTAGGGACTCATGGCGGCTTACAACATATATAAGAACAGCTATAAACAGTATCAAACAATAATAAAATAACAATTAAAAGAATAAAAATAAACCACACATGCAACCCACTCAATCACCCCGCCTGCAGGAAGAGCCATGTCTTAATGGCTTTCCAGAAGGCCAGCAAGGTGGGAATAGTTCGGATCTCTGGGGGTAGTTGGTTCCAGAGAGCCGGAGCTCCCACAGAGAAGGCTCTCCCCCTAGGTCCCACCAACTGACATTGTTTGGTTGAGGGGACCTGGTGGAGACCGACTTGTGGGACCTAACTGGTCGTAGGGATGTATGAGGTAGGATGCAGTCCCGGAGATAGCTGGTCCTACACCACTATTGTGATTGACCCATGATTCCATCATTAAAATTGAGTCTGGAAACAAAGAGGCTATGAGTTGAAGTCCTGGCTTAGGCACAAAGCCAGTTGGGTAACCTTGAGTCAGGCACACTCTCTCAGCCCCAGGAAGCAGGCAATGGCAAACCATTTCTGAAATCTTGCCAAGAAAACTGCAGGGACTTTGTCCAGGTAGTTGCCAGGATTCAATGCAGACATGAAGGGATGAAAAGAAAAAGAAAAGAAAAATGTCTGCACCCATTCTTTCTTTCCTTCCCTAGTCATATTCCGTTACTTATTTAGGACTCCAGCAGCCATCATTTCTTGTTACAAGACAAATTCCTTGTGTGTCCAATCACACTTGGCCAATAAATAATTCTATTCTATTCTATTCTATTCTATTCTATTCTATTCTATTCTATTCTATTCTATTCTATTCTATTCTATTCTATTCTATTCTATTCTATTCTATTCTATTGTAATAGGTAAACAGGAGTCACAATTAGGTTCAAAGTGATTTGGAAGATTAGTTCATATAGTGATGGAATATGGTTTTCTTGAACCATGAGATAACTGAATACTCAGTTCTTCAGGAGCAAAGAAACACACAACTCTATGCATTGGATGGAAACTTGGATAAATCATGACTGAACTGGCCCATTATTATCTCTAAGTACATTAACATTTCAGTGTTAATTATAATTATCTTAGATATTCTTCTTTCTCTGATTCTAATTACAGATTTGCCATATGAAGGTATCAGACATTTTTGTAAGTGGCCATTTATGGAAAAGAGGGTGTAATTAAATGACACCACAATTTAATTTATATTAACTGTTCCAGTTTGGAAGCTTTATCAATGTGAAGAAGATTCCTTATTTTGTTATTACATATATAAATATTTAAACACTTCAGCTTCCTAAATGACAGAGGATGAAAAAAATGCATATTTTTAGACAGTTTGTATATTTAAATATAAATACGCATCTGTCTACAAAACGATTTAGAAATATCTAAGACAACTTGTTTCTAGCTATTCCAGTTATGAAGTACAGATAGTCCTCGACTTAACAACAGTTCATTTAGTGACCATTCAAAGTTACAACAGGATTGAAAAAAGTGACTTATGACCATTTTTCACACTTATGACAGTTGCAGCATCCCCATGGTCACGTGATCAAAATTCAGATGCTTGGCAACTGACTCATATCTATTGCAGTGTCCCAGGGTCATGTGATCCCCTTTTGCAACCTTCTGACAAGCAAAGTCAATGGGAAGCCCGATTCACTTCACAACCTAACTTAACAACTTCAGTGATTCACTTAACAACTGTGGCAAGAAAAGTCATAAAATGGAGCAAAACGAACTTAATAAGTGTTTTACTTTAACAAGAGAAATGTTGGGCTCAGTTCTGGTCATAAGTTGAGGACTACCTCAGTGGTGGGTTCCTACCGGTGCGGTCCACTCTGTCATTCCGGTAGTGGCCAGCAGATGGCGCTATTTGCGTGCGACCGCTCCGGTGCCATCTTCAGCTGTCCGTCGCCCGCATCACCATCTTTTTAAAAGAATTTTGGGAGTTTTTTGCTTCTGCGCATGCGCAGAAGCAAAATCTCGCTGAAATCTTGTGAGGGGACGCGCGCGCGCGAGAGATTTCGGCAAGATTTTGCTTCCGTGCATGCGCAGAAGCAAAATCTCACCGAAATCGCGTGCATGCGCGTGTCCACTTGTGACATTTTGGCAAGATTTTACTTCCGTGCATGCGCAGAAGCAAAATCGCGTGAGGGGGTGCGCATGTGTAGCGAGCATGTGCACGCACGAAAGTGGAGATGCGCGTGCAGCACACCGGTATCGGTAAGTGAGCAACCCGCCCCTGGACTACATGTATTGTCTTCTCACTTCCTGGCAGTTTTTGTAATGGACATGATCTAGTATATTTCGTTGGTGGTATGGTTAATAACAGTAGCTGGGATCTGCCACTTCAGGCTGGTCTAGGAAGACATCTCTCTTTGGTTTATTGAGCACTGTCTTCTGCGGCTATTTTGCCTTTGATTGCGGGAGACGCATAAAGTGGGCTGTCTGACTGGCATCTTCCAAACCACTTCTCAGATTTTATTCAGTTTTCTTATATACAAGTAGTCCTCCACTTACAACCACAACTGAGCCCACATTTTCTGTTGCTATTTGGTCATATTTAATTGAATTTTGCCACATTTTACAACCTTTTTTGGCAAAGTTGTTAAGTGAATCACTGCAAATGTTACCTTAGTGACACAGTTGTTAAGTGAATCTGGCTTTCCCCATTGACTTTGCTTGTCAGAAAGTTGCAAAAGTTGATCACATGACCCCAGCATAACTATGAATCAGTTGCCAAGCATCTGAAGTTTGATCACATGATCCAGGGGGAGGCTCCAGCAATTGTAAGTGTGCATAACGGTCATAAGTCACTTTTTTCAGTGCCGTTGTAAATTTGAACAGTCACTAAACGAACTGTTGTAAGTCGAACATGGATTTAGCAGTCTTTGAAAGAGCAGTAGACCTGGGTTTTGAGCACAGCTTTAGTGTTCTTCCAAAAGAGCCTTAATCCTTCTGTACTCTACAGAAGTTTCATTTAAACTGGGAAAGTCTTTTTCCTCAGGTTAAAAAAAACAACACCCTGATCAGCTGTAGGTTGCTTCCTCTGTTACCAATGAGGGGATTACAAGCTTTCCAAAGGAAAAGGAGTTTCACCTAGTTCAGCGGTGGGTTACTCCCGGTTCGGCCCAGTTCAGCGAACCGGTAGCGGTGGCAGCGGGAGGCTCCGCCCACCTGCCTGGGACGCTTCTGCGCGCGTGCACGAGCGAACCGGTAGCGAAGGGATTTACAACCCACTACTGACCTAGTTGTATTTCTTTTACTGTTTTTATTCTTTGGGAAGGTGTTGTTTTGCCTACTGCATAGGCTACTTCTGGGTCTTGCTGGGCAAGGCCGCTCATTGTCAGCTTTGCATTCCATTGTGGCACTAATTGAAGATCGGACTCCCGTATTATCAGTGGTTCCTTCCTACTTTATCCCATCTCTCTCCTCCATCCCTGTTGGTGTGGCTAAGTGGAGGAGAGTGCAATGAGGCTCTCTGCAATTGATATTCTAAGAGGACCATCCCACTCCTCCCCCCCATGTAGTGTCTCACCCTGTGCTCATCCTCTCAACGTGTCAGGCACCCTATTTCAAGACACCAGTTTAGCGCTCTTTCAAAAGAGTGTTATTCTCTGGAGATCTCTCTCCCACAGCTGTATTAATGTATTAATTGTGCAACTTGACAGATGGTTAAACTCGCCATTCCAAGTTCTCATCTAGAGACTTTCAGCAATGCCCCATTACAAGCTTAGGAGAGTAACTGGTGGCAGTTGTGCTGTATCTATAAGTGTATTGAGAAAAGCACCTAGATCAGTGGTTCTCAACCTGTGGGTTGCGACCTCTTTGGGGGTCGAACGACCCTTTCACAGGGGTCGCCTAAGACCATCAGTAAACACATATTTCTGATGGTCTTAGGAACTGAGACACTGCTCCTCTATCCGTCTCCAGGCGGGTCCACCCACATGCAAATAGACTACTGCAAAAAAAAAAAAATCTGTACCATGGGAACTTCTGAGCATGCGCAGAAGCCGAATTTCCAGCATTGTGCATGCATCACCATCTTGTTTTCAGCTTTTCTTTTCTTTTCTTTTTTGCAATTTTTGTAAAAAAAGTTTGGCACTGCGCATGTGTGCACACGCAAAGAGCACGCGCGCCCATGAGGCGCGGCCAGCAGCACAGGAGGAAGCAAACCGGCAGCGAGGTAAGTTAGAACCCACCCCTGAGTTTCCTTATTATTTTATTATTTTATGGTTGGGGGTCACCACAACATGAGGAACTGTATTAAAGGGTCACGACATTAGGAAGGTTGAGAACCACTGACCTAGATTCACTAGATTCATTCTTTTTCCCATTATTCTATAAGTATTTTTTAATTACAGGTAGTCTTCGACTTAAAACAATTCATTTAGTGACAGTTCATGGTTACAATGGCACTGAAAAAAGTGACGTATGACCGTTTTTCACACTTACGACCTTTGCAGCATCCCCATGGTCGTGTAATCAAAATTCAGATGCTTGGCAATTGGTTCATATTTACGACGTCATGGGTGTGTGTGTGTGTCGTGATCATCTTTTGTGACCTGACAAGCAAAGTCAGTGGGGAAACGAGATTCACTTAACAATCGGGATACTAACTTATCAACTGCAGTGACTCACTGAACATCCGAGGCAAGAAAGGTGGTAAAACAGGACAAAACTCACTTAACAAATGTCTCGCTTAACAACAGAAATTTTGGGCTCAGCTGTGTGTCCTAAGTCAAGGACTACCTGTATTAACATGCTTAGTGTAAAAAATTCTGCACTTTTTCAATTTCTGAGAATCCTAATAGGCTAAAACAACTGACTGGTTAACATACAAGTCACCATATTTGAAAACTATAGAACTAGAGTATGATTGAAAGTCATTTATGGCCTCATAAGGGTAATGAGTAAGGCTGAATAGTTCTGTTAATTTTTATATGGCTTATATATTTATAATTTAGAAGACCATTCAACTACCTCCAGATGGTACAGTAATCCTTGACTTACGACCAATCACTTAGCGACCATGTGAAGTCATAATGGACTTCCCCAGAGGTGAAGTTCCGACGGCCATCCCACCAATCATGTGATCACATTTTAAGCGCTTGGCAACCAGCCTGTATGTATGGCTGTTTGCAGTGGCCCACGATCACATGACCATGGCTTACAATGTTATTTGCTAGAAACTGGTGTTTGCTTCTAGGTCCCATTGGGTACAATGAGTTCACTGTCTTAACAACACTGGTGTTCCCTTAATGACCACAATGCTTGCTTAATTGTGGTGTTTGCTTAACAACCAGTGCAAAGTGGCACCACTTATGACTGTAATTCCAGGCTCAATTATGATTATAAATTGAGGGCTACCTGTATACAATGGAAAACCAATACAATATCTAGAAAAAGAGAAAACAAGCATAAAAGGGGAACAACATGCTATTATTGAGGCAAAAAGAGTCAGTTTGGTCTAGTGGTTAAGGTAACAGGCTAGAAAGCAAGAGACTGTGAGTTCAAGTCCCACCTTAGCCATGAAAGCCAGCTCGATGACTTTGAGCCAGTCTCTCTCTCTCTCTCTCTCTGCCCAACTCACCTCACAGGACTGTTGTTTGTGAGGAAAATAGGAGGAGGAAGGTATGTTGAATTATTTGTAAAAATAATAATGGCAGGATATAAATAAATAAATACCGAATGGGTACATCAGCAAGATTTCAAGATGGTCTAAAGGTCTGGGTTGGTACCATAGCAGAGAAGGGGCACTTTCTAGTTCCTGTTAGATGACATTGCATAACAAAGGGGATGTCAAGTGGATTTTGGACGCATTCTGTAAGTTAGCTCATTTGAGGTACCTTGGTTCAAAAATTGTTGCCCTATGATGCCCACTTCCCTCCCAGTTAAAGATCATGACAAGAGTTTTAGTAGCATATAGATAAGCATTTATCAGCATTTTCTTAATTCAATCTTACTTCAGATCATTGTGAAAGAGGCAAAAAGATTCTGTCAAGAGAAGATCTGTTATATACTATATATATATATATATATATATATATATATATATATATATATATATATATATATATATATATATATATATATATATATATATATATATATATATATATATATATATATATATATATATATATATATATATATATATATATATCTGACTAATTTACAATAATTTAAGTATTATCTATTGTAAACTTCCTTGGGTCTCTCTGTTTTTATTTCTGTTTGGAAAACAGTCCTTGAATGGGTGCATGGGTTAATCTGATGTAATCGGTACATGCTTACTTTCCATTTAATTTATTATCATCAAATATAACAAGGCAAATCATAATAAATCTTGGAAATAATTCATGCATGTTAAAAGAGGCAGATTATATAATTTCCTCTTATTACATCTTCCACCAAAATAAAATATGGTTAGAATGAATTTGGGAAACCTCACTGGAAAAAATGGACACAAATGACCTACAGCCGTTTTCTGCCCTGTTCCTTTTTTACCTCAATGTACCGGCCACACCTCCATTGTTCGTGCCAATTTATTTCATTCCATCCTGCTATTTTTCCTGTCAGACAGTATGTGTTAAATTGTTCCCATATGTCCGGTGTGTTAGTAAGGCTTGTAATCCTTGGCATCTTTATCTACAGCTGCTACCTATATGTTCCTGTCTGTCCATATATTTTTATGTCTGCCTGTGGGTGTCTGTGTGAGAGATGTACGCTGAGTGTCATTTGAACTGTGGCAGTCTAAAATTGTGTAAATTAAACATTTGCACCTATTCTGGAGTAGATCTTAATTCAGATCATTTTATAATGCCTCCTCCCTGTTTCTTCTGCTCTCCGAACTGATCGCAGAGAATGTCGAACAATGTACAAAGGAAAAGAAGGGCTGCATAGCCCAGCAAAGCATTTAGCCACCCACTTGAAAAATGCTTAACTCTTGTACACATGATACTGAAAGAATGCTAGGGAATTGTACCAGTCACTTCGGCTTCATATGCATCCTCCACCGTCAACACACACAACCTGAGCCTTGTCTCTGTAGCTGTGAGGATGGAGTTCTTACTAATAAAGGAGCTTTTCCCATGATGCTGTGTAATAAGGATTGGTAGGCCAGCAAGCTACTAGGATGTTTTCTTGATTAGATGTCTTATCTTGCATTGAGCTGCATCAGATGAAGGTCGCTGACAGCGTAATGGCAGGGAAAGCGTCGGACAACTCCATAAAATGGCAGCTATGTTATGACATGTCAGCCAGGACGTGGTGGATGGTAAGTTGGCGCAATAACAGGGATTTTTTTCCCCCTCTTTCTTTCTCCAAAGATTTTTTTAACTCCTCCTTCGCTGCCGAAGTGCACGTGCTATGAAGTTCACAGTCGGGCAAAAACTTTGATGTGGCAGTTCAGCGACTCTGTGGCTCGTTAAGCATCACAGCACGTTAGATAAGGTTTCTCTCGTAGGGTAGAGGGGTCACAGACAGCCATTTTAGACCTACCACAATGACCGGGTTTAGACCCTTTTTGTTTTATTTAAACAAATTAGCATAAATTGTCGGTTTTACCCGATGCGCAGACCGTTGGTTTTGAGAAGGTAGACCTAGAAGCAATCATGGAAAGTAGCGGTGTTGTCATAATAATTTTGACTGATTGTTCTTGAACTGATCCTAAAACAATCTATCTATTTCCATTTTCTCTGAATATATCTATATATCTATTGCATCACATTGCAAACAGCCTCTTAATCAGTTTTCCATTCTCCTTTAATTTGGAACCGTTCTTCTTTTCAATGAATACAGTAACTGGAGCAACTACTGATTAATATGCTGCTTGGCATAATTAAATTTAGTTAATGAAGCTGTGCGTGTTAAGTCCAATTCCTTTTTGTTTAGGCAAGCATGAATTTTTAATATGTGTGTGTGTGTGTGTGTGTGTTTGTGTGTGTGTGTGTATCTACAGCTGAAAACCGAAAACAAAAACAGCCACAAGGCTGAACCTAAATAGGCAGAACTTTTATAATGTTGTTGAGAAGAGCATGCAAGTTTTCTTGAACAAAATCCTATGATTTTGATAAGAACCGGCTGCTGAAGAAGACAAGCTTGTCCGTTTCTCCAGGGTTTTTGTGAAATTTTATTCATGCGTTCATTTTATTGTCTAGACAATAGCCCCTCGTATGAAATAATTTTTCCTTTGAATGAAGACATTTGGCTGGCAACTCTTCCATTGCGAATATTAATTTCATTTCTGGTCTGCTTTCTCTGTTCATTTATTTTTAACTCCTTTCGTTTGTTCCTTGATTGCCTTTGCTTGTTTGTCTGGATAATTATTATGCTTGGTGCACAGGCTGTTTTTTTTTCTTTTCAGAATTAGTACAGGGCAGAGACAATAGGGACTTTATTCGTGGCCGGTGGGTATGAGGAACACCACTGGATAGCTCGTCCCACTGCCGGTACGGGAGGCAGCTCCCTAATTTTGGGGCTCTTCCTACGCCACCTCACTTTTCAAGGACTTTATTCTTGTTTTATTTATTTTTCTTCCCAAAGTGGATGTGACTCTGTGCCCTCTGAGAAGGTCATTTCTTAAAGGAGTATTTTCCTCCAAAGGATGCTCCGTGCGGGAATTTGTGTTGTGAATCTTTCATGCAAGGAGAGAAACTATTTCTACTTGTTGAACACTTGTTGGCTGAGCGATCTCATTAGTCGAGTTACACAAAGAGAGTCGGTGATTAAAAAGTGGCTTGGTTGAATCTGGGTTTTCAATTTGGCATTAGTGTTTGGTGAGAACAGATTGCTGTTTAACGCTTGCAACAAAATTTGGTACTTGGGGTGTGCGTGGCTGCTAGTTAAATGAGCCGTTGAAGTAAGAAAACATTGTATAGAAGCTGGTTTGGAAAATGTATGTTGTGACAGGTTTAATTAAATTATTGTATATTTATAGGGTTTCTTTTTCCTTTTGAAGTAACATGCCTGAGTTTTAACAAAGGTTTTTAAGGACAGCTTTCCAGTAAGCTGGCCTTGTTAAAAGAAAATCAATACTTTCACTCATGAGCGTTTTATTGAGAAGCATTCTTTAAATTACAGGCAATTAATGTAACCATACTACCATATTAAAATGATGTTGAACAAAAGTGTATCTGACAGCTACAGCTGGTATCTTTTCTTGGTAAAAGATAGTGGTTAAAATACATAATAAATAAGTAATAAAGTGTATTTCAGAGAGTTATTTGTTAATTTCAGAAAAAAATGTATATATGTTGAATTCTTCCTTCAGGAGCTATTATTAATGTACTATATTTTAGATACTAAAATTTTACTTTTTGGGGAATATAAATTAATGCTGTAGATTTTTTCATAATGAACTCAAAATTGCCCTAATTTTGTTTAGTATGTTTGATAATTTGATAATTTATCTTTAAGGTAATTAACACTTTTATAAAAACTGAAATATTAAGCATACTATATTGAAAGTAAACGTCATTTACTAATTCTGAGCATAGTGAAAATTTGATTGTAGATTGTAATTTTAATTAAGTTCCATTTTAACTTATGTTAGATATTTAGAAATTCTAAATATGTTTAAAATAACATGATGGAAGAGATTTGCTGTTTAGTTGATGTAATTTAATTGTAAGAGGCACAATTATAATTTAAATATCTTTAAAGATATGTTGTGTATATTTTGGAATATTGTATCAATAGATGTTTTAGTCATGTTAGTTGTATACTAATTGCACTTGATTTGCATTTAAGATTTTTAATGTTTTCGTTCTAAGACGTTATGAACATTTACGTATTTTCCAAGACTTGTAAAGATTACTAGGCATTTTTAGATAAGAACTGTGTAATTTGGAAATATAGATTTCCTGTTTCTGTCTTTTCCCAGAAGTCTTATTTCTCATATTGGTCTTAATTTAAAAAATTTATTGAAAAATTAAAATGAGAAAAATTTATTTTCAGAATTTCAGTTCTAATAAACTTTTGTTTACAATAATTTTATAATTATTAATAAAATAAAATTTATTTATGATAAATACAGAAATAAGAAATAAGTGTAAGTGTATAACAATAGACAGGCTGAATAATTTTTTGCGGGGTCATGCTTTCTTCCTACACAGAATTGATGGCATTATAATTGCATTTTCAAACCATTGAAATCAGAGCATGATGGTTGGGGAAGATAATTTGTTATCCCATGTTGTATGGTAGTCATTGGGTTGATGTACATTGTAAAATGTAATATCAGGATATTTTGAAGTCGCTGTTCCCTTAACTAGTGTGACAAATACGCTGATTCAAATGAAGGATAAATGCTTGATAATGATAGTCTTAAAATACATAGCCTAAGTTTGGATGAAATCATGCTATTGCTTATAATAGCTGAGGTCAACTTTTCAATTTTGTAGACATATGCTTTTTACTTTATTTTGCCCCTGCTAATGCTACGTTATGATTTGATATGGTTGTTTGACTAATCAATAAAAATAAATAAACAATAGACTTGCCTTTGCCCATGCTTTCTAAATTGCTCTGCAATAAACTGTAGAGTAACTTTTTTTTTGCCTTTATTTCTTTTTTGCTTCAAGTAACGGAGTATAAAAATTATGTTGGGACATTTGAATAACTTTAATGTTGTATTCAAAATCTTAAAAATATGGGTATAATCCTTCCAAAGATCATTCTTGTTTGTCAGCAGTATGAACGAGAGAAGCAGAAAGTAATAATACATACAAGCGGTCATTGTAGAATGCCTAAATCATGCTTCGTGATTCCAAAAATGGCAAGTAAACCTTCTATTCTTTAACAGAGAAGATAAATTTATGATGCTGTTTTTTGCAACTATAACAACATTTTGTTTTGTTTTTTGTATTGTTTGTTGATCACCTCAATTATTAAATATATCCATTACTTTGTCTTCAAGTTATATGTGGATATTTGATCTAAAATATTATTCTTAATAGAAAACATTTAAATGAATTGAAATTCTTTACCCAGCGCCACTTATTAATTATAGTGAATCTTATTTGCATAGACATGCATAGGATTGCACTGATATTGTGTTATAACAATGTTAATAGAAAGACATACTTCTAGAGAAACTTGGGCTATCCAGCAGAGCCTTAGAAAGGACTGCTAAAAAGGAATAAAAAAGGCAGTAGCCTGAAGTAGATTTTTAAAGACATTGGACACAAATTTGCCTTCAGCTTTTATGTCAGAAGAAAATACTTCTGTGATTCTAATCAGAAGTTGATTTTTACTCATTTCCCTGTTATTTCGGCAGCATTACTTCCTTCTAGTTTCAAAGCATTGGGGCGGGAAGGGCGGATGCAAAAGTAATGCTCCTGACAAGAAAACAGAAAATATGCACGTTCCTTTCTGCAGAAAATTATAAATTCTTGGGAAATATTACTTCCATGAGAACCAAATTCAAGATTTAGGCCAGCATTATTTGTTGTCGTGGTATAGTTCAAATTACAGCTGTGAAATGCTCCCGGTTCGGGTGTGCCTGCCGGTGGTCGGAGAGCCGGTAGCGATGGCAGCGCAAGGCTTCACCCACCTGCCCGGACGCCGCCATTTGGGTTCTTTTACCCTCTGCGCATGCGCAAAGCGTTCTGCGCATGCACAGAGGGTAAAAGAACCCAAATGGCGGCATCCGGGCTGGTGGGCAAAGCCTCACACTGCCACCACTACCGGCTCTCCAACCACCGGCAGGCACACCCAAACCGGGAGCATTTCACCCCTGAGCTAAAGGACATATAGTGTGCGACTCTAGCAGTATAATTTACTGCTAATGATATTGAATATGAGTGTTTCTTACATTAATTACTGAAGAATTCCTGTATTGGGTTGTCTTGGGGTTCAGCACAAACTGTCCATTCAAAAGGTAAGGCATAGCTTTAAGAGTACATGTATAAATATGTTTACAAGCTCCTTGAACACGTTCTCATGTTGTAAGCAAAACGTTGTGTCACAAGGGAAACAATTCCTCCCTTTAAGATCACTGCACTATAGCCATACTGCATTAGCACTCTACCATCAAAGTAAAAATAGACCAAAATTTGGGGGATAATAACTAAATTGGACTATCAAGATCATGGAATGTGCGGAGAAGGGGGAACACCAAAAGATAATTTTTCTATTCCTGGTCAGTCCAAAACACCAATTCTCCCAAAGGCAAGCTAATGATGTTACTTCCTGCAACCTTCTCCAGCTTCAGGAAGGTCACCACTCACTTCAACTTATATTTCCAATGCCCAGGTAAGTACACGTGTAAACCCATAGTGAATTGTAGTCACGGACCATTTTTATTCTTTAACAAAGATAGCGGGGTTTAGGTGAGGCCCAGAAGTATCCTTGTTGATAAAGGACATATTGACAATTGGTTGGTTTTTGCGGTATCTCAGTATCCAGTTCATTTTGTTTTTTTTAAAAAATGAAAATGGTTTTAAACAAATTCTTGTTGGACAGAGCTGGGTGCCTATTGGAGGCATAGAGCGGTCTGCTCTGTTACTGCTAGAAAGTATTGCATGAACTTTAAACACAACTTTGTACTTGCTAGTACCTCTAGATTCATACTAGTGACTGTTAAACTGAGAGGAAGTTTCATAAAAATGTGCACTTTTGTGCTTTGGTATGCAGCAGGTATCTGTTGAATCAATAGTGTTGATGAAGATGTTAGAGTACTAGCATTGGGTGAAATGAAATGCCGTTGATGTTCATTGTAAGGGTAATATGACACCATGACTTTGAATTGAACGACTGTGAATTCAAGCAGAAGATTGTGTTGGTGTGCAAACACTCTAAACTTTTCTTTAGAGAGGATATGCTGTAGAAAAATGACTGAGAGATTATGGTAATGGTAATGCTCTTTGTGGACATTTTACAATGAAAAAATGTGGCAGACGCGCTATATAGTTGCATATTAAATGTTTGTACAGTTTTTCAGAGCAATGAATATATTTTTTCAGGCCTGAATGAAAATAGCTTAATAATGAACCTTCTAAATGTAATTAATAAGATAATAGTAATTCACTCTTATTAGATACAACATAATTTAGCCACAATCCAGTGAGTGACTTCATACTTTGAACTTTGCATTGCTTTCAAAAGGCTCAAGTGCCATCACTGCACAACAGTCACCATTTTTGTTAATGAGATCTTTTTACTCAAGTACCCCTGTCACTACAAAGAAGGTTGCACGTGGTTTTCCATGTGCATTTTGGTGGTCTTTCTCTCATGATGGTTTCAGATGTCATTTCTGTGGCTTGCTTCTGAGGATCCTTTCTGCACAGATACTTGTAACAGAGTTGGTGGAAGGATTCACTGTGGAAAAAATTGGAATTCACTCTCCTCAAATGGAAATCATTTTTATTCTAAGTTGTGGTGCTATGAATCATTTGGGATAATGCCCCAAATATCAGCAAACATGACCAATTCTATGCAATGTAGATTTCTATACAGTGTAGAATGCAATAATGGCCTAAAGTCTAGATTTTTCATACTTATTTCACCTGAATGAAAAATATTAGGTAAAAATATTCATGTAATTTAATGACTAAATTAAGTTGTCCTTCTAAAAATACATTTATTGCAACTTGGTGATAAGAATGATCTCACTGGCACTTCCCTGAAGTTACTAATACATAGTAAGATATACAGTGCCAACAAGAGGCAAAAATTTTCCTCCATTTAAATCTGATCTGCACTAACCTTTCTCCATGCTGTTTAGACTCCTCTATTTTCTTATTTGCAAGGAAACCCTTTTTTATATCCTAAATATTTTTTATTATTTGGGTTATAAATTTCATTCGGCTGTCACTAATATCTGCTGTATGTACCTTAGAACTTATTCTGATGACATTGTTAATTTTAACTCTATTTGTGAATTCTAAAACTATCATCCAGAAGAAGGAAAGTTGAGAATAAACATATTGGATTTGCTGTTGTCTCTGATTTTGCCACTTTTTTTTTGCATGCAAAACCATTTTTGGGAATGTGGAGGATGTTCTATTTATAGAATGTGTCTATGTGATTTCAAAAATCAAGGTTTTGTGGAACAAGCAGACCACCAAGGAAAATTATTTTTCAAAAATGTATTTTGTTCATAAGAAAAGTGACAAGAATAATGACTGGAACTCATTAGCCACATTGCTATGGCAAATAATTTTTAAATTAATATATAATTTATAATGTCCAAAAACATATTTCTGGTACAGTAGTGATTTTGATACCAAAGGGAATTGAGAGAGGCAACACCAATAAGAAGTTGGCATCCATTTTTCTGTGATTTCACATTTTTATTTTGCAATCATTAGGAAGGCTACCAGTTCTCTGAATTTATTGTCAGATTTTGATCATATACAATACAATACATACAATACATATACAATACATACATGTGTAATGGAATCTGATGGAGTGTATTACATGTTAATGGCTTACTGTACTAATTATGGAATATATTACAGTAGAATCATTAGAACAAATTCTTCTTCATTTTTTCTCTAATATTTTAGTTGTTTCATCATTTGATAGCAAAATTAGGTCAGATGCCCTGCATTTATAATTGTATTATCTTTATCCACAATGGTTTTAACTTTAAAGAAGGGGTTTAAAATATAAATAGCATTTTATTTTTGATTATGCAGCCTTCATTCTTGCCTTTTTCTGAAACTTTCAAAGAGGTTCAACAGAAAATACTTTGTAAAAGAAAACTTTAATGTGCTTAGAACTTGAGATATTTCTTACATTTGAACATCTCCATACATATATAATAGCCAAGGAAACTTTTTACCTGAAATTGATTGTTTAGTTTATTAGCATAATAATCAATATAGAAAATAACTGCTGTAACATTTACTTCTAGACCATTTAGACATGCTACTAACAGCCATGCTAGCACACTAGTTGCAAATTATTCTGAATACATATTCATACATGAATTAAAACCACAGGTTAACTTTATGTTGTCAATTAAATTATACATGCTAGGAATATCAGTGATATAAATGACAAGGACATATGTTAGTTGTTCATGTATGTAAACTCCAAAGGGAATTTATTTATTCCACTGATTTTTGAACTCCAGATTAGACATGAGGGATATAATCCTTCTTTGTGTTGGCTTATTAACAAAAAAGTAGATTAGTATAACATTATGAGTTCTGCAAATAAATAGATGCTTACCTTTTAAATAGCACTACCTTTGTTCTCAGCATGCAGAATGCAGTCCAAAAATTGGAAAGAAATCAGGAATAAACTGTTGTTTAATTGAGACTGACCAACTGTGAAGTAGCAGCAAACATCTGTTTTCTTTTTCGTAAACAATATTACAAGAATGCTTGTAAAAACCTGTGCACATATATGTATGTGTGTGAGAGTGAGATTACACTTTTTGCCCAGTTGATTGAATTGTAACCGCTTCTCTGAAGTTGCATATAAGCAAATATGCTTGACCTATTGCTTTTTCTACACTGCATTTGTTATTAAATTTTGCAGGACTTATATTTCTTTCTATCCTCCGCAGGCAAGATTCCTGTTTCATTGGAGAATTTTGAGGGAATGACACATGTAAGAGCAATGGGATTGCTTTTTTAAAACAGAAGTTGGCACATTAAAAATGTTCTAATGTTCCATTCTCGTTTTCCTTACTGTTCTTAATATGTGGTTGATAATTTAGCAGCCTTTTATGATTATACACAGTACAGACTGATTTGCAATTTCAGTTTTCACTTGGACCTTGTAAGTCTAGACATACAATTCAGATGTATCTAGATGCACAATGCCAGTCTATTGGGTAGGGGGAGCATTTCATGTGCTATTAGTGTCCTACATTTTCCCTCATAATAATGAGCTGTCACAGAGCGCATTCTGGAGATGAGATTAGTGTGTAGATGAATAAATAAACCTGTCCAGAAGAAAAATAATTAAATCAAGCAGAAAAATATTAACAAGTATGTTAATGAGCATTTAACATGAAACCAGGTCAGGATTCAACCAAGCTGTTGCACTGGCAAACAGCATGTGAAATTATATTAAATAAATTGTCAGACATTGAAAATGACTATTCACTGAGATTAGCTAAAGAATTATAGTCACATGGATTTTTCTCAGTAGTTTAAGTGGCATGGAAGAGAAATAATACGTTATCTAATGCTGTTTTATACAACAAGCTTTTCAAAGAGTCAGTTTGGTCTAGTGGTTAAAGCAACAGGCTAGAAAGCCAGAGACTGTGAGATCTAGTTCTCCTTAGCCATGAAAGCCAGCTGAGTGGCCGGTCACTCTCTCTCAGCCCAACTAACCTCACAGGGGTTGCTGTTGTTGTGAGGAAAACAGGAGGAGGAAGGTATGTTGAATAGTTTAACGTGTTTCCCCGAAAATAAGACAGGGGCTTATATTTTTTTGACCCCCAAAAATGCCTCTGGCCTTATTTTTGGGGGGTGGCTTATTATTTTTGGGGTGCAGGTGGGGCGGGGCACGAGATGCACCACTTACTGGAGTTTGCCAGCTCCGTGGTCTCTCGGCTAGTCTCTTTAGGGAAAAAAACCTTGCAAACAGACAAGCCGAGAGACCACGGAGCTGCAAAACTCCAGTAAGTGGTGCGTCTCTCTTGGCGGGGTGGGGCGGGGCGGGGCAGGGCAGGCGTCCTACCTGGGACTTGTCCCAGGACCTCCGTCGCGGTCTTACGGTCTTCTCTCCACGGCAGCCCGTTCTAAAAGAACGTCGCGCGAGTTCGAGAAGTTTGAACTCGCGAGACGTTCTTTTGGAACGGGCTGCCGTGGAGAGAAGACCGTAAGAACGCGACCGAGGCATCGGGACAAGTCCTAGGTAGGAGGGGCGTCTCGCGCTGGGGTTTGGCAGGGCGTGGCGGGCGTGGGGGGGGGGGCGTGGCGGGCATCCCTTCAAAATGCTTTGAAGGATTTTGAGGGTTTCGGGCGGGGGATGGGGTGTGGTGCGACGCGATGCGAGTGAGGAAGTCAGCGGTGACAGGGACACCCTGCCCATCCCCTGCCCTAAACCCCCAAAGTCCTTCGAAGCGTTTTGAAGGGATGCGTTTTGCCTGCCATGAAGGGAACCGATGCTTGCCTCCTGTTTTTCGAGGAACATCGGTTCCCTTCATGGCAGGCAAAGCGCATCCCTTTAAAATGCTTCGAAGGACTTGAGGGTTTCAGGTGGGGGATGGGGCGTGGCGCGGCACGAGTGAGGAAGGCAGCGGTGACAGGGAAGCGGCGAACTGCCAGACGCTGGTAAGATGAGCGTCTTGCAGCCCGGCCCTCCCCTCCTCTGCCTCCCCTGCCACTCCCAAATTGTGCCTGACGATCTTACCAGCGTCTGGCAGTTCGCCGCTTCTCTTGCTTGGCAGGTCTTTGCAGGGAAACTTCTTAAAATGAAAAGTTATCGCGAGTGTGAGAAGTTAATTGCTCGCACTTGCGATAACTTTTCCTTTTCATTTCAAGGAGTTTCCCTGCAAAGACCTGCCAAGCAAGAGAAGTGGCGAACTGCCAGATGCTGGTAACATCGTCAGGCACAATTTGGGGGTGGCAGGGGAGGCAGGGGAGGGGGAGGGCCGGGCTGCGAGATGCTCATCTTACCAGCGTCTGGCAGTTCGCCGCTTCTCTTGCTTGGCAGGTCTTTGCAGGGAAACTTCTTGAGGGATCTCTCTCTCTCTCTTTCCGGGCCAAAAGAGTGCCGCTGCAAAAAGAGCGGCTCCCGGCATGTCCCCCCCTTTCCCCCAGAAGTAGTTGGGGGGGCTTATTTTTTGGGGGTGGCTTATTTCAAGGCATGTCCCGAAAAGCCCTGTGGGGCTTATTTTCGGGACATGTCTTATTTTCGGGGAAACACGGTATTTATTCTTATGTATTTGTTGAATTTATTGGCCGGGAAAAATTGAATTGGTCCTAATGATGGCTGTGATCTCCATGTCCATCTTCCATTACTCCCTCTGACAATTCTTGGCTGCTTTCCTAAATTCCTTTGCAGAGTTAATTATGGGGGTAGAGAGATTGCATCACCTGTTCACTTATAGTAGCTTGGCAACACAAATAGGAAGGGGGGGGGAGAATCTTTATTCTGCTTGCCATGAATAAAAGCTGTCTTTCATTTTACCCATCTTGTGAATCTAAGACAGACGTTAACGCTCAAGGGTGAAAAAAGTCTTCAAAATTCTCTCCCCTCTAATATTTATTAAATTAGCAGCCTGCTGATGTTGGGATGATAAAAGACATGTGTGTATTTGTATTATTTACAGTCAGCTCACCAATCTCTGTGTAAATATATGCCACCATTCTTTGCCTTATTAGTGAGCTTAATTTATAAGCTTCGAACACAGCATTGTATGGGAGGTTTTATCCATCCATTTCTATAACAGGAAATCCACAACGTTTGTGTATCCATTAGTTCCATTCTTCAAACCAACATATCCAGAAAAATGCCTCTTATATCTTTATTTATTTATTTATTTGGATTTATTTATTTTACTTGGAGGTTCTTCTATGCCGCCCTACTCCCTGAGGACTCAGGGCGGCGTACATTTTAATAAAACAACCAACCAAATCATTAAAAAAACAATTTAAAAAACAATTTAAAACACCTATAACACCCAAACATGGGGGAGATATCCGATGTAATGTTGTCTCAGACAACTATTCCCAGTTGTCCAGTTGTAAGCCTTGCTATATGCAGAGAGATGTTCCTGGTAGGCACACACACACATACACAACCTCCCCCCACCTGCTTTGTTACCAACTCCACTAGCAAAAACCCCCTCCATAAAGAGTGTCCCATCATCAGAATCTCCAAAAATGATCTAATCTCCAAATAAGTCATGGATTCTTTATGATGAAGCAGATTCAGGGTTTAAGGAGTACAGGGCATGGATGCACCGCTGTTGATGTTGATCTATGAAAAGAATATGAAAGTTGTATGATGGGGAAAGGACAGCACATGAAAATAATTTTATTTCTGCTCACTTTCCATAATAGGAATGGATGAGTGGGCAGCACAAAGAAGAAATCAGGCCAGGTCAAATAATAGTTTAATAAATGTATAAATAAATAAATATATTTAAATAGCGGGAAATAAATAGGTTTGCAGCTCACACATTTAATATTTTTCTGCTGTCATGTTAATGACTCGGTAGGAACCTTCAGAGGTATTCTGAGCTGCAATGTGCGCATTCCTGGTTAATAAGAAATGTTTTATCACTGAATCATATGAAAAGTGGTGCTTGTAATCCAAAAATGTACAGACTAGATTGTTCTTGCTTTACTTCGCCTAGAATTCCCTAACAGAAGATGGATTGGCCAAGGTGGGGATTGGGGCAATCTCTGTTTCTCTTCCACAAAAGCAATCTCTGTTGCTACAAAAGGGTTTAGCAGATGTCATGTCTGGCCAAGAACCCTCCTTAAATGATGATGATGATGTTCGTCCATCGTGTTCGAAGAGGACCTAGACATCTGGGGGGGGGGAGGATGTCAAGACTTGCGCGTGAATTGGATTAAAGTGAGGGAGAGGTGCGCATAGTCAGCCTCACTCTCTCTTCCCAGATTCCATCTTACTCCAAATAGCAGGAGTTTGGGAAATGGGTGGAAAGGGGATTGTGGATCTCCGGTGAGTGGAGAAGATGCACAGCACTGGGGTTAGAGTCTGTGCTTTGAATAGAGTAGAATGACAAAGTTGGAAGGGACCTTGGAGGTCTTCAGTCCAACCACCTGCTTAGGCAGGAAAGGCATACCGACTTAGGCATGCTGACTGCTGCAGTTGTCAAAAAAGCCAACACAGTTCTAGACTGCATTAACAGAGGGATAGAATCAAGATCACGCGAAGTGTTGATACCACTTTATAATGCCTTGGTAAGGCCACACTTGGAATACTGCATTCAGTTTTGGTCACCACGACGTAAAAAGGATGTCGAGACTCTTGAAAGAGTGCAGAAAAGAGCAACAAAAATGATTAGAGACTGAAGGCTAAAACACACGAAGAACGGTTGCAGGAATTGGGTATGTCTAGTCTAGTGAAAAGAAGGACTGGGGTGACATGATAGCTGTGTTCCAATATTTGAGCGGTTGCCACAAAGAAGAAGGGGGTCACCTATTTTCCAAGGCACCAGAAGGCAAAACAAGAAACAATGGATGGAAACTAACCAAGGAGAGAAGCAAGTTAGAACTAAGGAGAAACTTCCTAACAGTGAGAACAATTAATCAATGGAACGGCTTGCCTTCAGAAGTTGTGGGTACGCCATCACTGGAGGCTTTTAAGAAGAGACTGGACAGCCACTTGTCTGGAATGATATAGGTCTCCTGCTTGAGCAAGGGGTTGGAATAGAAGAGCTCCAAGGTCCCTTGCCACACTGTGGGACAGAAACAGCTAATAACTCCTTCATATTTGTATTTTTGGCTTTTATGATATATATTTTATATCTGTTGCTTTTACCTGCTCATTTTCCACCAACCAGAGTCACTTTTAGTGAGATGGTTGAATGTAGAAATCTGACAGACAGACAGACAGACAGACAGACAGACAGACAGACAGACAGTTACAAATGTTGTAGAAGACATTTGGTGAACTCAACCATAACACTTTTCTTAGTGTCTGGTTGATATGTGCATCAAAGTTTACTTCCATTTTACATGCCCATAGCTTTTCTGCATGGGCAACATAATTTTATTATGTTTATTTTTGGGTAATGGTAAATGATGAAGTACGCAATATACTCTAGGCACTTTGAATCAAGCACTAATGATAGATATCCTTGCAGCCTTAGCAAGGATAACACTAGCCATATAAATCTCTTAAATTATCTTATAGTGGCTTGGTCCCTGGGTTGTTTGTTCTTGAAGCATAGCTTGATGTTTGCTATCGTGCTTCTTAGAAGTCAGTCTGAGATACTTCTGGACATCATGCAGTGGCAGGGGGCTTCAGGTGACTAGCAGGTGACCGTGTCATCCTGAAACCAGCATGGTTTGGATAGGTAGGTTTAATTTAGTGGTTTGTATAGGAACAGGCAGTAAAGTCTACCTTGCTAGCATTAGTACCATCTTTTTCTCTCATTGTTAATGTTGATATTTCTAAACAGCTGCAAGATCTTCTATAGATTGATGGTCTCCTTCCTTTGTATAAAAACCTCTGAGATATACCTTTTACATGGCAGATAAAAGTTATTAGCAGAAAAAGGACCTCAAACCTTGTTTCAAATTGAGAGAAATGTCCTTCCTTCCTTCCTTCCTTCCTTCCTTCCTTCCTTCCTTCCTTCCTCCCTCCCTCCCTCCCTCCCTCCCTCCCTCCCTCCCTCCCTCCCTCCCTCCCTCCTTCCTTCCTCTCAAAACAGGTTAATGTTTCTGGGATACAGATTTTCTCCAACACATGACATTATTCCTGTGCTGAGGAATTACCTGCCTTGGAAAAGAGCCTAAGAACATAGAGATACTTCTCTAGGAACACTGTAGGGTCAGAAAAAGTAATGTGTTTTTTTATCGTAAAAGTAAGTAAGTTAAGTAAGTAAGTATGGTAAGTACTTCTTAAAATATGGGGAAGTGCTCAAGTTATTTATCTTGAACTATGAGGGTAAAGCTGAAAAGTGTTTTGCACCTCCCATATATACTGCACAGCAAGGCACATTTAGACATTGGAACATAGTTTTTAGGAAGGAAATTATGAGATCAATCCAAAATAATAGATGAAAGTATTTAAATAGATACTAGCAAATATCTAGAGACTGTGGCTAAAGGTTGGGGAAATAAACAAAAGGGGAATAGAGAAAGTGTTGCTAGAGAGTTTTTCCATTATACTTTTATTTATACTTTTCAGATATTCTTTTTTGTGTTATTCAATTGCTCCTATCCAAAGTAGACCTTTTATTTCATTATTTTAACATACTGGTAAATACCTTTTTAAAATAAAGGTTTTGCATGCCAGCCTTGGTTACATTTCATAGATCTTGCAGAGATCCGTTTAGCATCTCCACAAAAGCAAGGTGGCTAATCTCTAGAGGTCACCGGGACAGAAACCCACTGCCAGGCAGATTGCGGAGGGAGGGAAAGTTCTAGGAAAGCGTCAAAAGTGAGTTAAGCTGAGAAGCAATTTCATTTTGTAGCTTTTTTTCCTTCCTTTTTTTTTCTGCTGTAGCCTCAGTTGCCCTCAAGAGCCATTGTTTTCATCCGAATGACAAAAGCAAGATTTGGGTTAGCCTTAAAAGTTTTGCATCTGTTCTTCTTCTCTTTCTTCCTTTCCCCACTTTTCCCCCCTAGTGTTTAGTTTAAAGGTTTTTTAATATTTTGGTTTCAGTTTTTCAATGTCTGTTGTAGAAAAGAAAATCAATATATATTTTTAAATATTACAAAATATTTACTTGGATCTTTAAAGCAGGCAAAATTTCCAAGACTAGAAATGAATTATTTAATAGTGATGGTAATAAATGATAACAGGATTTTTTTTTAAAAAAAACCCTTTTAAAATTCTTTAAAATTTTTAGATATCCACAGTGGTGAATAATTTGAAAACCTAAATTGATGTTACGTTGTTCCACCTCTGGCCTTTTACTTTTCTATAAATGTTAGCACAACCTTCTTTCCAAGTAGAAAGTATTTTTAACACATCCTTGCTGTTCTTTGGTTGTTTGCTTGCAGACCTTTTATTACCCAACTAGGTAACATCATCAGTGCAAATGAGTGTGGGGTTTGCTTCCTGTTTATATTGAGCATCTTGCTTTGCCAATATGGTTTTCTCCTTGGTTTTTTCTTTTAGCTTCTGCTAAAATACTTTTAGTGGAAACCCAATGTAATTATTCCTCTAATTAATATGAAACATGAACTAGCATCAGGTAAGCAGAGTAATAACCTACCCAGACAATTCTTCTCAGATTCCAATTCATATAGAGGTCAGTCACAGTAATCATATACTACAGTATATTTTACTCCTCCGTTCTCTTTAAAATGCAATTGATGATATTGTTCTTAATGTTGTTCATAATCCCCAAATGTTAAATATGATGTATGAACTACAGGTTTTTAAAATATTTATCTTCTTTTTGATAAACATACAAACTACAATTGGATCATTAATTGAGTTTGAGAATAAATAAAAACTTAGAAAGGCATCTACAGGATAAATATATTTTGAAAATATGCTAGTCATTTTGGTATAACTCTTTACATCAAAACCCCACATTTAAACCGAGAAGTTCTTGAGAAAGATTTTGCACAGTGATTTTTAACAATAGGACTATTGGCAAGAACTATATTTCTTTCATCTTAAGATTTCCCCACTGCCTGGTCATTTTACCTTTAGCAAAACAAAATCGTTTTTCAGAATTAAGCACAGAATTACAGTTCTGTGTATTCAGCATTTTTAATAAGAAAATATGCATGCAGAAGAAAAATACAAGATAATACAAGGGGCCAGTGAAATAAATGGCAAATAAGAAATCCTAAATATGATTATTTAGGGAAGAAACTAATAATTGGACACAGAGGGATTGCCTTTCAGAGAAATCTGTTTAGGATTATGCTGTAAAGAGTGCTGGTCTGGATTCACCCTTATTAAACCTATTTCTTATACTGATAAAATGATAATCTTCATCTTGTCTTTTTTAAAAAACAACAACAACACACAATTAGATCTTGCACTACGCATTATTCTCTATCTGGTATTTAAATACTTAAGTAAATCTTAATGTTACAAGAATGGGTTTAATGAATTTTAAGGTCCTGGGGCTTAAATCTCAGGAATCTGAAGGAGCTTTGTGTGCTAAAAAATATAATCTGCATGAAAAAAAATGTTTATATTGTTGGATTATACTTTTTGATGTCCATAGTTTCCAATGTATTAAATTTTTATTTATGACTGGTCTTGACACCATGGCTACATTTTTTGACCAGACAACTCTTGCTACCCCACAGCCAGAATGCCTGCTCTCAACAACATGCTCTCAAAATTATAAATATGCCTCCTGACCAAACATATTGATAATCTCTTGCCTATATCAATTGACTATTTAACAGAATCTCAGAAACAAGAGATGATTTAAAGTTTGCAAAAGCAGATATAGATTAAATCTACTTTCTCAGTTATGATATGAATTTAATCATTGTTTTACGCAGTTACCGAACGACTTGATGAAACAATTCTATCAAAAATAATTGAAAAGGTTTCTTGTCAAATGCTTCAGATATAGATCCACTCTTATGAAATACCAACACTGTGACAACTCATCAAAGAAGTTCAATAGATTTTTATTGGGAAGTTATTAGGGAGTTTGATAATGAACATTCCAGATAGTATTTGCATACTGAAATATAATTAATTAATTAATTATATACACAATAGACATACACTTCCATAATTCAAGGATAGGAGGAAATGTATGCTTATCAAAAGTTAAAATATTACCAACTTAAGTGAATTTAGGGCCAAACTTAATATATCCCATGGTGTTGAAGAACTGATAGAAGCAATATCAGAATTATTAATCATAAATCTTTGAAAACTCCCAGAGAACTGATGAGGTGACAGAAGGCTTCTGGAGAGCAAATATATCCCAATATTAAAAAAGAAACTGATGATAGGTCAAGGAAACTACAGAGTTTAATGTCTCCATCAAATAAATATTCAAACAGAGGCAGGGGTGGGTTCTAAATTTTTTTACTACTGGTTCGTGGGCATGGCTTATTTTGTGGGTGTGGTTTGATGGTCATGTGACTGAGTGGGCATGGTCAGCTTGATGTCACTCACGGCCATTCACATGACCCTCCACCAAGCCACACCTACAGGAAAAGGTAGGAAAATTTCCTCTCCTTTAGCGGCCCTGCCCCATCACCTGCCACCCCCAAATTGATCTTTCCTACTGCAGCACCGCCGCCCCTCTCAGCCCCAGCACAGTGGCTGTGACTTTTATTATTAAAACCTACTTGAAATAAATAAAATAACTAACAAAGCATGGTCAAAATGGGGCAACATAATAGACTTCTATATACTAAGCTGCGGATGGACTCAGAAACCAAGCAAGGCCAGAGCAGGCTAGGACTTGAAGGGACCTTACTAGCAATCTTAAGAGCTACAGTTATAAGGTCCTTTGAAAATAAGTGGCAACATATATAAATGAAAAACTATATGTTGCCAGGAAAACTAAACAGATATGTCCATGAATCATTTAGGAACTGAGCTCTGCTGGAAAGAAACATAACCTTTACTTTTGGGGGTAGCTGTCTTTTTGGCAGGTTCAGAAACAACCTGTATTCATGCATTTGTGTCATGCCATGATGTAACTGGATTGGTTTTGGCTTAACGTGTGAATCCAGTCATTTTATGTTTAATAAGTTAAACTATGTTTAAGTAAGGCTGTGCATGGCTGTACCTGAATCCAGCTATAAAGAACCTGGCCCAAAGGCATCAAGCAAGAACCGCAGCTTCCCTCCCCTCTTCCCCACCAATCTCAGAAGAACGGCAGCGAATATTCAGAGTAGATTTTGCCGGCAGTCAAAACCACAGGGAAAAATTGACATTTTAAAAAATGTCGGGGAGGACAGCGGACTGTCTTGGGAGCAAAAAGGAATACAACCTAGTACCCCCCCCCCACACACACATACTGTATGTAGGGAGCTACTCTTAGCACAAATTACCTCAAAGGAACCTCTAGAAAGCTTATCTTCGCGCCACACACCCGATACAATGTCTGTTCTCAATCAGAAATTCTTCCCTAGAAGATTCATCCCGTTTTCTCCTCCAATGTCCTCTTTCCCCGCCAAAGTCCCCCTCCTGGGAATCTACGAATAGCTCCTCTCCTCATAACTTTCTTCATTTTTTCCCTCTTTCGACCCACCACACCGTAAGATGACTGGCTAACTGCAAATCTCCAATGTGTCTCGCAGCCTTCCCGCTTTTGCTGGTGGGCAGCGGCAGGGGGTGGGGTGAAAAGTGAGCTCTAGGCAGTGGCGGGCATCTGGGACATCTGCCCGGCCTACCACCGCCTGGAGCTCGCTTTCACACACACACCACTGCCCAAACCCATGCAGGGAAACTTCCTGGGAGTTCCAAAATGCCCCGAACTCCAGAGTTTTTTCCTGGGCGGCTTTTGCCGGTGGGGGGTGAAAAGCAAGCTCCAGGGAGTGGTAGGCAGTTGCCCTACCCCTCTCGGACTGCTGCCTGCCACCGCTTGGAACTCGCTTTTCACACACACACACCGCCGCCCAAACCCGTGCAGGGAAATTCCCCGGGAGTTCCAGGATGTCCCACCGCCGCCCCTCTCGGCCCCGACATGCTTGCCTGCCTTTGATCCTGATGGGAGCTCCAGCCGCAGCGGTGGTGGAAGGAAAGTTTCAGAGCAGCGGCAGCGGCGCTCCAGGTGGGTGACCCTCAGGGCCCTGGGAAAGCGCACACTAAGGAGTTGCCGCTTTGGGTCCTCCCAGTCCGGAAAACACTGCAGGAGAAACTACCGAGAGCGCCGGCGGGCTTCTCTGTCTACACGAGCCCAGGGAGTTGCGGCAATGAAGTGCTGGAAACTTGGCTTCTGCGCATGCACAGAAGGAAAAAATACCAAAAAAAATTCAAAAAAATTGAAGAAAAAAGATGGCGGCGCCCACAGACTGGCACCGACAGAACCGGTTCCGTGACATCAGTGTGATGTCACCAGTGGGTCACTACCGGTTTGGGCAAACCGGTCCAAACTGGGAGGAACCCACCTCTGAACAGAGGACATCATGTTTGCAAGTAGTTACTAAAGACTCTGCCATTATTACGACTGAGATGCATTTGTTAAGAATAATGTGTCAGACTAACCACATCTCTTTTTACGACTGAGTGATTGGTTTGGTAGACCAAAAAAATGCTTTTGAATGCATAATACTTTGAGCTCAGTAAAACACTCAGTAGAATTCTCATTATATCTTTGTCAACAAGATGGAGATACGTGGACAGTAACATAATCTTTGGATTTGCAGCTGAAAGAACAGCTGCATGCAGATAGTTTTAATATATCATTCTGCAACATCCACCAACGAGTATCAAGCAAACTCCCACAGGATTCTATACTTCTAGAGCGATCGATCATCCTTATACGATCTAGCCAATGATCATATCAGATCTGCAGATCTGAAACCAAGCTAGGGAGGTTGGCGAATGCTTCAGAGAAGAAAACAATAATTCAAAATTAAGTCTGCAGAACATTGGGCCAAATCCAATAAGATGATAACATTCTAGATCTGGACAGGAAAAATTTCGCTTGTTGAGATTGTCAGCTGTAGAAATGAAATTAAATAAATAAATAAAATGCTGAAATTGGAAAGTGTTGATGGCAAGAGGACTGAAATGATGACCAGAAAGTAAGTCAGATGGGGAACAGTTAAAGAAGCTAGGCATGCTTAGCTTTCAGAAGAAAAGAATAAGGTGAGAAATGCTAGTTTACAAGTGTCTTAATGCTCATCAGGTGTATGTAAGGGAGGAATGAAATTCTCTGTTCAACTACTGTAGGACATGACTCATGGGCTGAAATTGCAAGAAAGGGATTTTAGAAGATCTTCCTGATGCTCAGAGCTGCTAAACAATGGAAGAGTCTGCCTAGGATAATGGGGGGATGTCTCCCCTTCACTGGAAGTTTTAAATAGGGAGGGACAAGGACAGTAGTGGGTTCTAAAACCCTTTACTACTGGCTTGTGTGTGCGCTCGCGCGCAACTCTTCTGCGCATGAGCATGCACATCCTGGGTGGGTGGGCGGAGCATCCTGGGTGGGTGGGTGGAGCATCCTGGGCAGATGGGTGGAGCCTCCCGCCGCCGCTGCCACTACCGGTTCTTAGAACCGGGCTGAACCGGGAGCAACCCACCGCTGGACCAGGGTGGACAGGATGACCAATATCCAGGTCTCTGCTAACTAGTACATTTTATGGTTCCATAATAAAGTCAGTTCATAAATGCAACATCAACAATTGTCACTCGTGGCTTTCTAAGATATGTTTTACCCTTCTTTCCAAAACTTAATAAAGTGATTTGCAATATTGGTAACATATACTGTTTGTTTACCTTTGATTCCACCAAGAGACTTAGCATTAAACTATACATTAAACTTTTTATATTTATGTGTGTTTCTAAGCTAACCATTCTAATTGTATAATGAATCTTTATTCCGCCATTTCCTTTTTATTTCTACTCTAAAGCAATTAGTAATTAGCTACTCCTAGTGTTATTTATGGTAACAATAATGTTGTAACCATCGAGACAACCACAATGAATGCATATGTCGATTTTGCACTCTGTGTGAGTGGGTAAGCATGCGTATGTGTGTAGAGTATAAAATCTGTTCTATTTTTGTTGTCTTTCTGCACTGGGAAATCTTTTTGGAATCAAGGAGCTACAAGATAACTTTTGGTAACTATCTCATTACTAATTTAGTTAACCCTGCTTACATTTTAGTTGGGAAAATCATGTTGATCAGTGAGGTGTACTTTTAAATAGTTGTGCTGGAACCGAGAAATGTACTAAAGGGACAACTATAGTGAAAATGTGATTCAATAAAGCTACACAATTGTTGTATTCTGTCCTGTTGCCTTCTGTCATGATCCTGCCTATAGTAGGCAAAAGTTCTCTGTGCCACTCCCCTTCCTTGAGAGTATCATATTTAGAAAAGTTTAGGACATCATAAGAGTAAAAATAATCATCATCAGGGACATTAAACAGGGAAAAAGTATCTCTGCTTTGGAAACTTAAAACATCTCATCCTTTCTGAAATTACTAGTGTTCATTGTTAAATCGCAAGAAAGCAATTTAAGGCTTTTTTTCAGAGATCACTATCATCTCCCTTGAGAAAAATCTATTCATGCAACAAGAGAAAAGGAACGGCAAGAAACAAAGGTATTAGTCATTACTGCTGATATGTCACGTACCCTCTAGTTCAGATATCAGTCGATTTCGTAAGCAAGTTGTTCTGTGATAAAAAAAAATTGAAAGGGATTCTTATTATTTGCCATAATGCTTTCTTATCAACATACTAGATGGCATGTAATTATCTTGTCCCTTCTTTATAAATACAACAGGGCAAATGGGTAGTCATTGTGTGAATATATGTTCATTTTCTAAACTGAAATATAGGTGTGAATTTGTGACCTATTATTCTAACAGGAAGTGGATAAGTAACGTTGGCCAGCTAAACCTGAAGTAGAACTTATGGAAAAGAGCATTTAACCTCTTCATTTTGGGGAATGCAGTAGTGTGTCTTTCTAATTCCTGCAGAAGGGAAGATGTATGCAGTTATGATATCTTGAATGAGGAAACTCAGGCAGAATTTGTTTTGCACCCCAAAATTTGCACACACATATTTTTTTCATTTGCTCCTATCATTAATCTCTCTCTCTCGTATCATCATCTATCTATCATCTATCTATCTTCTATCATCTATCATCTTGCTATGTAATCTGTTGTTGGGAGAAAAATCCAGTCCGGTTCCAAGTTGGGAGAAAGGCGCTGGAAATAAAATGGAGGCCAATTGGAAAGAAGAACTCTGTTTATTGTTGAGCAGAACCAATCACAGCATGCAGTTCTGGGACATCTGACAAATGGGTTTGATGAGTACATGGATTTTTATAGGATTCTGAGTTGCTGCAGAGGATTGTGCAATGTCTGAAACACGCCTAGGGGTTGTGCAATGTAGTGAGCCTGGTGTTTTTTGCTATTATAATGGTGTTTGGTTAATCCTATTATGTCCTAAAGGTCATGTCCTGTTCTTAGAATTTGGGTGGGTGGGATGTAAATTCCTAATCCAATCTTCTGGACCTGAAGGTATTTTGTTTGTGAATAGGCTGGCCTGGATTTCTTAATGGGCACAAAATATCCATCTCAAAAGACTTCGGGCATCTACTGGAGGCTGTTAGGGCTGCTTTCTGCCTCTGTTAAGATTTTTCTCCATTTCTCCTTTGGGGAAATATAATATTCTGCTTCTTCTAGGAGTGGGGGCTTCCCATACTGTCTTTCATAATTCTGAGCATTTATAGTTAGTTTTCCAACAACTAGGAAGATATGAGTCATAGCGAACAAGAATTTGAAACTAGTATGTGTCTCTGAAGTATTTTCTGCATTTATAACACAGAAGGTATTTTCTGCGATGAACTCTAAATACTGAATTCTCATCTTTGGTTGACTTAACTTTCAGTGACATTACGACATTCGTGATGCCAGTTTAGGAACGTCATTGGCATTTTTAAACAAACATTCGGTTTATTTTGATACATTTAGATGAAATTCTGGAGTACAGCAAATGGTGAGAACTAAATCAGAATGCAGAAAAAAGACACTCCTCTTTAGAGTTATCTTTAAAGACATTTCTTGTGTCCTATTTCCTACCTTGATTTCTTTTGCCCGTTCTTAGGTTAGGCTGCTGAGCTTAGTTATCAATTGCCAAACTTCAAGATATTAAAACTTCTAATTATTTGTTAAAATCTAATTTAAAAAGGATAAAAAGTCTTATCCAGTCTGATTTTTAAATACATAGTACATGAATGAAAAAAGCGACATCCCCAAAAATCTTCTGCACTTTGGCATATTCTCCCAGAGACTGCAGAACAGCTGCAAGGGGAAAACGGGGATTTTAATTCCAAACAAGAATTTAGTAGTGTACAGTTCCTTCTGATATTGCAGTTTAGATCAGAGTTTAAAGAAGAATTTCTCCTGCACTTTCAAGATGCTCGGTAAGAGTTCACCTCCGGTCACATACGCAAAATGGATTAATTAGCCTAGTTCATCCGATCAGAATGTTTTCCTGACCGACCTAGTTCCTAGTCCTGCACATTTATTCCTATTCTGCCTTGGGAATCTGCTTGGGAATCACTTCACCTAAATTGAAGAGGTGGTAAATGCCACATTTAGCAAGGCCATAGTGCTGTTAATGAGGGCTTGTAATACAAAAGTTAGGAAAATCATCTGTCTGGAACCCACACCGCATATCGGACATAAATACATTAGAAAGTGTCCAGAGATACTTCACAAGAAGAGCCCTCCACTCCTCTACTTGCAACAGAATACCTTACGCAACCAGACTTGAAATCCTGGGCTTTGAAAGCTTAGAACTACGTCGCCTTCAGCACGACCTAAGCATAGCTCACAAAATAATCTGCTATAATGTCCTTCCTGTCAACGACTACTTCAGCTTCAACCACAACAATACATGAGCACACAACAGATACAAACTCAAAGTGAACCGCTCCAAACTTGACTGTAGAAAATACAACTTTAGCAACAGAGTAGTTAATGCCTGGAACTCACTACCTGACTCTGTGGTTTCGTCACCAAACCCCCAAAACTTTACCCTTAGACTGTCCACTGAATTGCCCTCACCCGATTCCTAAGAGGTCAGTAAGGGGCGTGCATAAGCACACCAGCTTGCCTATCGTCCCTGTCCTAATGTTCCCTCTTATCAGTACCCATCTTATGTATACAAACAATGTTATATCTATGTATATTACCAATGCGTACTTGACAAAATAAATAAATAAAATAAAAAAATAAAATAAAAAATAAATAAAATAAAAGAACATGGAATTACAATAACATTTGGTCTGGGAAATGCAGAAATGCAGAATATAGGCCCAGAGATGTTTATGAAGAGAAATGTTTCTTTATTTCTACCACTTGCTTTATGAAACAGGAATAGATACTATACACAGGCATATATGTATGTATAATATTGGAAAAAATTACTACCTAATAAGAAACAGGTGATAGAGAAATGCTGTCATCAGGACATTTTAGATACAGATTGTGTGCAACTAATCAAGATTTATAGATGTCAATTATACAGGTTAAAATTAAAGAGCGAAGATCAGTGTGAATAAATCCAGAGTGGTTAATTTATGGAAAAACATCTGAGTAATTACGGAAAAGAAAGAAGTAAGATGTTGAAAACCAAAATGGGAGGAAAATCCCAAATTTTTGAAGAGGAAAAAAAATCCAATTAAATTTCAGAATACAGAAACATGATAGAAAAATTAGGTGAAACAAAGGCAAACACAGACTTCCAGTTTCAAACAAGAAGGGACATAGAATGGAATGGAATAATAAAAATGTCATCAAGTAGATTAAATGTGTATATCAGTGACAATAATATATAAACATTAAATTAGGGGAAAATGCATGAAAAATTGTTCCCATTAGCCACTTTTTTATAAAATGTATTCTATACCACGGGTCCCCAAACTTGGCAACTTTAAGACTTGTGGGACTTCAACTATGCTGGCTGGAGAATTCTGGAAGTTGAAGTCCACAAGTCTTAAAGTTGCCAAGTTTGAATCTATACCATCCTAAAGGCCATATGAATTCATGCAGATCTTTTTAAAAGTTAGTAACAGATGCAGAAATAAGTCAAACCTAAGATGAAAAACATTAAAAAAGAAAGAAAGCATAATTAATTGGTTTATCTGTTCCTTTATTAGGGGAAACCACAGTATCACCAATTAACAAGCCAGTTTTCAAGGCCTAAATTTATCATTATTACTTTCCAAGCTCAAGTTGTTTGTCTTGATCTTTAAAGTGGTAAATAGATCAGGTCATATTTGACGGAATATGTCTTGAGATGAATTTGTTTGGATGCTAAAATCTCAAAGAAGACATAGAGAGAAATTTATTTTCCTGTGTCACATATGAATGATAAAATGTACTTGCTTTAGAGCTGTGATTTGTATCATTGCCTCTGTTGTCAAAGAAGAGAGCAAGTTAGAATTTACAATGTTAATTGTTTTATTTAAAAATGACTAATATTTATGTATAATTAATGTTAATAATGTAGGAGAAGAGCAGGAGCAGGAGCTGGTGGTGGAGTTAAGTGTGTCATCAGTTTAGAGCAGGGCTGTCAAACTAGAGGCCCGCGGGCCAGAGGCGTCACGTGCTGGCCACGCCCATGCCTGGTTTAGCGAAGGGGGGGAAAAGTTGCAATACATCACATAACAATGCATTGACGATGCGAGTTTGACACTCCTGGCTTAGAGTCATTACAAGCAGTCCAAATCTAATCCCTCCTCAATTCTGTTAACCCTTATCTGGTGCCAATTTACTATTAAACTTTAGTTGACTAGATTATTGTGTATAAGCATGAATAAATCTTCTATGCTGAACCTAATGGATGGGTCTGATTCTTTGCACCTGACATATTATTTTTAAGTATATTACTTATTTCTGTATTCTTATTGCTATAGGGGTTCCCTACAAGATCTTGGCCCTTAGATATTTTTATTAAAGATCTCCAAGATAACTTGCTTTTGTTCTTATAGTTCCCAACATTTTTCAACTTTCAAGCTTATTTTGTGGGCGTGGCTTGATAATCATGTGACAATGGGCGTGGCTTGTGACTGGGTGGACGTGGCTTCATGGTCATGTGACTCGGGCGTGGCTTGGTTGTCATGTGACTGGTTGATCATGTGGCTGGGTGGGCGTAGCTGGGTGATCATGTGACTGGGTGGGTGTGGCTGGTTGGTTATGTGACTGGGTAGGCAGGGCCAATGACATCACTCATGTCAAGGGTTAGGGTTAGGGTGCCTGGCCTCTCTTCGCCTCAAAGGCCTCAACGAGATACAATTTCCCTGTCTATTTATTTACTACTACTGAACATCGAAAATATACTATTTAATCCTATGTTTTTTCTTTCTTGTCTCTCTCTCCCTCCCTCCCTCCCTCCCTCCCTCCCTCCCTCCCTTCCTTCCTTCCTTTTTCTTTCTTTCTCTCTTTTTCTTGTCTTTCTCTCTTCCCCTTTCTTCCTCTTCCTTCCTTCCTCTTCCTCTTTCTTTGTCTCTCTTCCTCTTTATTTGTTTCTTTCTTTCTTTCTTTCTTTCTTCTCTCTCTCTCTCTCTCTCTCTCTCTCTCTCTCTCTTCTTTCTTTCTTTCTTTCTTTCTTTCTTTCTTTCTTTCTTTCTTTCTTTCTTTCTTTCTTTCTTTCTTTCTTTCTTGTCTCTCTTTCTTTCTTTCTCTTTCTTAATACCCTATATGAGCCCTAGACTCCACCCACCACAAATGGATGGCTTCAGATTTTAAAACACTTTTTAAAAAATACAATAACCTGGTCAGTATTTTCATTTTGACAAATTTATCCTTACCAGTAAAATTTAAGCATTTATGCGCTTCAAGTTACTCCTATTTTTTTTAAATAGGAGATGAAATGATAACACAGAATAAATTTTTGCAGGTGAAAAATTGTCAATTTCAAATTGTAATAATGGATAGAAATGACAAAGTATGGTGCTCTATATCCCTATGTAAATTTCACTGACATTCATTGAAAGCGACACCCTTTTTCTCATTTAGTCTTATGGAAAGTAACCCAATGGCTCAGCAGAAGATATTGCATAGCAATAGCACTTAGACTTATATACCACTTTACAGTGTTTTACAGCCCTGTCTAACAGAGTCAGCATATTTCCCCCAACAATTTGGGTTCTCATTTTACCCACCACGGAAGGATGGAAGACTGTGTCAACCTTGAGCCTGGTGAGATTTGAACTGCCAAATTGAACTTGTATGTTCTACCCTTTTCTAAGTGGAAGTTTCATATTTTATTGCAAGTCATTCTGATTGTGGAAAAGCGGAATATAAATTATTTTAATAAATAAGGGATGTCCTGTTATATTGCCAGCACACCTAAGATGAAATATTTTGTGCTAGTTTCTTTAAAGCTCACTAATGCGAAGTCAGAAATTATATTAATCCCATCATTGGAAATAATGACAAGTATGTTTTAAATAATAATTTGATTAGTGGAAATTGGTTTCTAGAAAAACATCTGGTAGTTTTAAGGAAGATTCTTGAGGTTTAGATCCTTATTAAGTCTGAGATTTGTAGGAAAGGAATGCTAAAAACATAATTTATTATCATTATGGAACTACAAGTTTAGGCTTTATTTTCTGCTAAAAGTAATTACTGGATTTTTCTTGAACAATAAGGAAATAGTTGCATGTACTCAACACTAATGCAATATTACTGGCAACAGAAAATAGACAATAGTTCCTCAATTCCCTTCCCCAATCTGCTCTACAGGTAAAAAGTTGCGAGCATGAAAACAGCTGTTCTTACGTAATTTTGGGGTGCTAAAAATGAAAATAACATTTAAAAATGTATATTAGCTCTAGTTTCCATGATATAAGCAACCAGCTAATGAAGTAAGGTTTATAAAATGCATGATGCAACTTACACCATAGATTACATAGTCAGTATTTGTGACCAATAGAAAACCACCATGCGTACCAAGATGATGCAATATTAGCTAATATTACATCACCAAATTCTATAAAAGTCACTGTATCTGTTGCTTGGCGAGTTAGACAGTGTCTTTAAACATTGTTTTATGCTCATAAATTTAGTTATGCCTCGAACCTGTTTAAATAAAGCAGATAATTTCTGCTATATTTGCAGTGAAGTTTCTTTTGCATCCCAAAAATGTGATTAAGAAAGCCCACAACTTGTATTTTGGTTGCAAAATAAAAGACCAGGACAAAAACTGGGCACCACACATATGCTGTAATTCATGTGGATCGAGACTTGTCCAATGGTTGAATGGGAATAAGCCTTCTATGCCTTTCGCAGTGCCAATGATTTGGAGAGAACCAACAGATCATGTCAGTAATTGTTATTTTTGTATGGTGCCTCCAATTGAGAAAGGTCTTACTAAGAAAAAAAAGTTGTTTGTGCAGTATCCAAACATTCCATCAGCAATATGTCCAGTACCTCATGGAGAAGGACTACCGATTCCAAAAGCGCTAATCTTTCGTAGTTGACTCCAGTGAGGAAGAACCTCAGGAAGCTTGTAGTGATGAACCAACAACCTTACATGACCCCGATTATCTGCCATCCACATCCGCTGAACCGCACCTCATAACACAAATGGAATTCAATGACCTAATAAGAGATCTGGATCTTCCGAAGAACAAGGCAGAGGTTTTAGGTTCAAGACTAAAGCAGTGGAATCTCCTGGCAAGTGATGTTCATACAGATCCGTGAACTTATTAACAATGATGAGTTTCTTTCTCTGTTGCATGGCAAGGAAAAGACTGCGTGGATAGCATTCATGTCAGTGACATCAAATTGTCTTGGAAACAATAAAGCAGCAAACTACAAGGAAGTGGTTGAAAAACTCATGCAGGCCTACAAAAATCTTGGTTGTAACATGTCCTTAAAAATTCATTTTCTACACTCTCATCTGAATTTCTTTCCATCAAATTATGGAGCAGTGAGTGACGAGCATGGGGAGCGCTTCCATCAAGACGTTGCAGCTATGGAAAAAAGATATCAAGGTAAATGGATCCCATCAATGCTTGCAGACTACTGTTGGACAATTGTAAGAGACAATCCTTTCCTTGAATACAAAAGAAAAGTCAAGAGAAGCAAAAGGGACACAAACTGAAGGCAAGATTCATGAGAAATTTAAACTTTTGAACATTTTACACTTGTTTACTAATTTAGTTTTTCTTGATAAACATATACAATAGATAATTTCATGTATTCACTGTTGCGAATATAATTCACTTAATTTTAATAAAAATATATGGGTTTATATATACGTATTAAGTTTTGGCGCATTATTTGCCTATTACCTGTGGTTGGAAAATGTAAAATGTCCATTGCATGAAAACTAGAGCCAACTAACAAATTTCATTATTATATTTGAATTCAGCATGTGAAATTCATTAAGAAATGGCACATTTCATTTCTGAAACTAAAAAAAAATTGAAAATTTGTAGAACAGTGTTACTTATCTATTATCTATTTTCAAATTCTGAATACACAAAGAGTATTCCTTTTCCACTCCCAGATGATTTGAAATGAATAATCAACTCTTCCTTGTTACAGAGCAGGGCCCCCCAAACTTGGCAACTTTAAGACCTGTGGACTTCTACTCCCAGAATTCTCCAGCTGGTTGGAGAATTCTGGGAGTTGAAGTCCACAAGTCTTAAAGTTGCCAAGTTTGAAGACTTCTATTACAGAGTTTCTAATAAAAAAGAAAAAAAATTGATATATCATTTCTCTTTCCCTCCCTCTCTTTCTCTCTCCCCGCTTTCTCTTCTCCTTTTTCTCTTCCCCCTCTTCTCTCTTTTCTCTCTCCCATCTCTCTTTCTCTTCCCCTTGTCTTTCCCCTCCTCTCTTTCCCTCCTTCCCTCTTTCTCTTTCTTCCCCCCTCTCTTCTTTCCCTCCCACCCCTCTCTTTCTCTCCCTCTCTCTCTTCCCCACACTTTCTTTCTTCCCCTTCCTCCCTCTTTTTCCCTTCCTGCCCTCTCTCTTTCCCCCTTTCTCTTTCCCCTCCTCTCTCTTTCCCTCCCTCCCTTTCTTTCTCTCTTTCTTCCCCTCCCTCCTTCTCTCACTCTTTCCCACCCTCCCTCCCTCTTTCTCTTTCCCTCCCACCCCTCTCTCTTTACCACTCTTTCTTCCCCTTCCTCCTTTCTCTCCCTCCCCTCTCTCTTTCTCTCTCTTTCTCTCCCCCCCTTTCTCTTCCCCTCCCTCCCTCCCTACCTTTCTCTCGCTCTGTCTCTGTTTCTCTCTCTTTCCCTTTCCCTTCCACCTCCTTTCTTTCTCCCCTGGGGGTATCAGCCCAGCCCAGCCCAGCTCTGTCGTGTTTCTTGCCATCCTTTGTGGGACTAAAAAGCCATATGAAACAGCCTTTAAGTCAGTGTTTCCCAACCTAGGCAACTTGAAGATGTCTGGACTTCAACTCCCAGAATTCCCCAGCCAGCGAATGCTGGCTGGGGAATTCTGGGAGTTGAAGTCCAGACATCTTCAAGTTGCCTAGGTTGGGAAACACTGCTTTAAGTGAAATTTAGCCCGCTTCCCAATGGGGTGACAGGATCTCCTCCTCCTCTTGGAGCCCTGACAGCTGTGCCAGGTGAGGAGGGGTGTGTGCCGGGGCTGTTGCTGCCTCTGTTGCTGCCACCTCTTCTTTGCCACTTCCCTCCCCTCCCCCACCCCGGCTCACCGGTCTCTTTAAATCGCGCCTCTTTCTCACCATGTGTGCTCCATCCCCCGCGCCACCCTGAAATGAGCCCGTCCTCAGTAGAAAGCACGTGTAGCAGGCTCCTCTCAAGGGTCTGAATGAGACAAAGCAATTGGGAAAGGATTGGGGGGGGGGAAATAAGGTAAGGAGGAGGAATGGAGGCATCTCGGATCGCCTCCCGGATGACTTTTCTGGCAGGGTTCTCACATGTGCGCTTTCTACCAAGGATGGGCTCATTTCAGGGTAGGGGGGAGTCAGGGGGGGTTCTAAGTTACCTCTCTGCTGGTTCACTTCCTCCCGCGCCGCATGGCCACGCTGTGTAGCCGCGCGCATGCACAGTGCAAAAAACAAAAAAAAAATTTAAAAATTTAAAAAGCCAAAAACAAAAGCTGAAAACAAAAGATGGCAACACATGCACAGTGCCAGAAACTCGGCTTCTGCTCATGCGCAGAAGAAAAATAAATTTTTAAAAATTAAAAAAAATTAAAAAGATGGTGGCGCCCACAGAGCAGCACTGACCGAACAGGATCCGTGATGTCATCGTGACATCACCAGCAGGTCGCTACTGGTTCGGGTGAACCGGTCTGAACCGGGAGGAACCCACCTCTGGAAGTAACTGAGAAAGGGGGGAACCAGCCCAGAGGTGGGTTCCTACTGGTTCTAACCAGTTCCTTAGAACTGTTAGTAATTCGGTGATGACATCACAGAGCCGGTTCTGTCGGTATCTCCATGGGTGCTGCCATCTTGGATTTTGCTTCTGCGCATGCACAGAAGCTATTTTTTGATTGCTGCACATGCGCGCGCACAGCGCAACCCTGAGCAAACCGGCAGCAAAAGGATGCAGAACCCACCCCTGAACCAGACATAGTTTGGTTGCTCAACTATGGAGGGAGACCAAATTGAAGGTTGAATATGGTTTGCATACAATGCTGAATAAAAGAGGAGAAGAACTTAAATGAGGCCTTTCAGAATCAGAAAAGGAGACTTCTGTTTGTTACCTATCACCCACGTGCTCCTAAGAAATAGCGAATGATGGAGAACAACAACAAAAAAAGTAGAATGCTATGGTCTTCTCAGACTACTTCCCAGAAGGAAAGTAATCTGCCTATTTTTTTCCCCAACAGGCCATTGAATTAGAATGACCTTTGACCCGATACAACAAAGATCTCTTTATACTCTTACCTTTACGCTGTTTCCTAGCCCGCCCTGAGGAATTTAGGTCAGAGATTCACAACATCTGGGGTCTGGTAGGCATAAGTGGAATGTTGAGAACATGGAATTTTATCTCCTCTTGTGAAATGGGAGATTTGCAAAATGGTGGCCAAGAATTGACATAGCCTGGGACAAAATTTGTACGGGGCAGGAAGCTATCAAGGCTGGTAGTCCTAGTGACATTGGAAAAACAGCTTTAAGAGAAAGAGGGGTGAATGGAACTGCTGGGTCTTTGGCTGAAATAAAGTTTCTCTCCCTATTTCTTTAGACCAGTGTTTCCCAACCTTGGCAACTTGAAGATGTCTGGACTTCAACTCCCAGAATTCCCCAGCCAGCAAATGCTGGCTGGGAATTCTGGGAGTTGAAGTCCAGACATCTTCAAGTTGCTAAGGTTGGGAAACTGTGCTTTAGACAGTTATGATTTTTCTGTGGAAACTAGCGTTCATTAATTTTCACATCCCACAGCTTGTTCTAACTCTGCTAATTAGTCCTCAAAGCTTCTTTTCTTTGCACAGAGTTCAAAATATACTTTGACCTTGCACATTCCAGGAACCTCATATCAAGGAAAGAAGTGAGAAGCACCTTCATCTGGTGTCATTTCATCAAATTATCTTTCGGTATGAGAAGCAAAGGTCGGAAGCAGATGAGGTGCCCTCAGGTGGTCTCTTTTAGTATTGCAAAGGATTCCAACCAGAATACACAGTGGATTTATTAAAACCCAACAAAGCAAAGATATGCTATATTGCATTCTACACTAGAACTATTCTTTTTCAGAATATTAAAAAGAGCAGTCATATTATGGGCTTCATTTCATATTTCTATATCATGGCAAAACGCAGACAGCCCAAATAACATAAAAATGATTATCTTTTGATTGTTCTCTTATGTTTCTAAAATATTACATCCTATTAATTTTTAAAAGATGCAACCTAAATGTAGAAGTTATATGCTCTTTTACACCATTTTCATTTAATAGCTATATATATTTAAAAAACAGTCCATGATTTGAATTCCACCTGTTATTGAAAAACAGTTTAGTTGAAATGCAGGCAAAAGAATTTTAAAAAATGGAAATAGATTTAAAAAAATGGAAATAGAGTTTTCAGTGATTAGAGCAAGCTGAAGATGATCCAATGACAATCTTTATCACTATGATTGATTGCGCTATACTCATTTAAATAATATTACCATGTTTCTCCAAAAAGAAGGCCGGGTCTTATTTTCTTTTGACCCCCGAAAAACAGCTAGCCCTTCTTTTTGGAGGGTTCTAATTATTGACTCACCTCGCGGCAGTGGCACCGACAACCCCGCCCAGCAAGAGCCCGCTGCTGGCCCACTTCTTCTGCGACCGCTTTCTGCCACTTGCACGCATCGCCCCGCTCGTTTTGCCTTCAGATGCCTTCCAGAAGGCATCTGCAGCCGATAACAAAGCTCCGGATCGATCTGGAACTCTGTTATCAGCTGCAGATACCTTCCGGCAGGCATCTGAAGGTGAAACGGAGGACAGGGCGATGCATGCGAGTGGCGGCAAGCGGCCGCAAAAGAAGGCGAGGCAGGTTTTGGGGTGTGTGAGGCCTGGTAAGTAGGGCAGCTCCACCCCCCCATCCCCACCCTAGCTTATTTTTTACCTGTGCTCCTCACCCCACCCCCTGTGGCATCTTAATTAGGGCTAATTTTGTGGGTGGGGCTTAATTTGATCGCATGTGCTCAAAAATGTGATTGGGTCGTCTTTTTGGAGAAACACAGTATTTTTTTTCTGGATTTTTATTCATCCATATCACATACTCCCTTTCAGAGTAAGCAACACTTTGAAAATCACATTAAATAGTGAGGAAGTGGACACAGGAAATTAAAGGAGATAAGCTTAAAGAAAAGAAAATCTAACTAAATCTAGTTTACAGTAATAATATTCACTATTAAAATAGTCACTATAAATTTCTACTCCTTTCTATTGTTGCTAACCATCCTTGCTTCTACCACATCTCTCCATCAATTCATACCACATGTTTTGTTTTTCAGATTCTCATTTCTCTCTCTCATTACCTTCATCCACCCATAACTTTCTGAGTGTTTCCTTTCTTCTTAGCCTATTCCATGGGTGTCAAACTCATGGCGACATGTTGCCGTCACGTGATGTATCGTGACATTTTTCCCCTTCGCGGAGCTGAGGTGGGGGTGGCCTGTGCATGATGCATCCGCCCACGGGCCGCCAGTTTGACACCCCTGTAATACAATCTTCCTTCCAGCATGGCTGGCTGTGGAATTCTGGGAGTTGAAGTCCACATGTCTGAAAGTTCCTGAAGTTGAGAAACACTGCTTCATTTATTTTCTCTGCAGGACCAACCCACTTCTATATCTTTTTTAATACTAGTCTCTCACTTTTGTACTTCATCCACATTCATTCAACATCCATTCATTTGTGAACCTATTTTAGTTTATTAAGCATACTTCTTCAATATCCCATCGCAAAGGTCCCTTTCAACTCTATTCTGGTTGATTGATTGATTGATCACAACTTAGTATAGTTCTCCTTACATATCCCAATAAAATGGCATCATCTATCAGGAGACTCCAAAGTTTTCAACTTATCAACCTCCTCATGAAGTTTTATTCTCTCTCTCTCTCTCTCTCTCTCTCTCTCTCTCTCTCTCTCTCTCTCTCTCTCTCTCTCTCTCTCTCTCTCTCTCTCTCTCTCTCTCTCTCTCTCTCTCTCCCTCCCTCCCTCCCTCCCTCATTCCTTTACTTTCTTAAAAGTATTTATCAACTCATCAACACACGATCAATTCACTTCCATGCAGATCAATTCCCCTTGATCTGCATGGAAGAGCCGAGGTGGTGCAGTGGTTAAAAGCAGCACTGCAACCTACTTCAGCTGACTGCTAGTTCAGCAGTTCAGCTGTTCAAATCTCACCAGGCTCAAGGTTGACTCATCCTTCCATCCTTCCGAGGTGGGTAAAATGAGGACCCAGATTGTTGGGGGCATAATTTGCTGAACTCTGTAAACCGCTTAGAGAGGGCTGGAAAGCACTATGAAGCGGTATATAAGTCTAAGTGCTATTGCTATTGCTATTGGTATTCCTCCTAATTTCAGAAACATACAAACATTCTATTTTTTCTTCACCATTCATTCACACACATTCCAAGTTATACCATTTAAAATTCCAATGTCCTTAGTAGAGAGGACATTAGGAAGGTATCATAAAAGGCTGCAGAGGAAGGAGGAAATTATTTTTAATTTTTCAGAAGAAATTATTTAATATCTAATTAGTGCAACCAAGTCACGAGTAATGCAGTGCAGTTTGGATATACTGAAGAATTATTTTGCTATTCCTAAGTTTCCTTAATATTTACACTTTCTTAAGTAACTCCGAAATCTCCATAAGGTAGGAAATTCTTACTATAATACTATTAATTAACTTTTCAAACAATGGGGCAAGAAACCACATGCTTTCAGGCTATGTCATTTGTACTAGAATTGTAGCAGAACTTGATTAATCAAATTTCTAATTAATAAATGAGTCTTACAACTATTATAGGTTAGCACTGTCTTATATTAATTTAGTTAAAAAATGAATCTTGTATACCCCTTGGTGCATCCTTCCGAAAAGTATTCACAGAATTGTTGCTTCAAAAACTTTTTATTAAGGCTGTTTCTTGTATGATTAAACAGGCATAGATTAGGCATTTTTCTTCTTCTCACATCTTCTGTTTTAAAGAGGAAAAAAACTCTTACTGATTTGCTTATTATCATAAAAGTTTTCAAAGTCTTCATTTCACACATCACCAGTGGTGGGTTCCTACCAGTGCGATCCACTCTATAGCACCGGTAGCTGCCCGCTGGTGACGTCACAGTACTGGTGCAGTTGGTTGCCAGTGCCTGGGCACTGCCATTTAAAAAAAATGTCAATTTTTTAAAAATTTTCTTCTGCGCATGCCGAGAAGCCGAGCTTCCGGCACTGCGCATGCGCTGCCTTCCTACCCCACAGTGAATCCAAGCAGGGGAGGATGGTTGAGGGAGCGTGTGAGATGCTGAAAGAACGGGTGGCAGGAGCTATCTCCATTCCCCTCCCTTCAGCAGTCCAAGAAGCCACGAACGTGCGGTGATGATCCTAGGCATTTTCGCATGTTCGAGGCTTCTTGAGCTGCTGAGGGGAGGGGGAATGGGTGGCAGGAGCCTAGGATCATCGAATGGGGAGAAGCATTCAGGCCGGACGGAGCCTCCTAGAAGAACCACTGCCGCGGTCTTGCTGGTCCCGCTGCTGGGGGCTGCGTTGCGGGTGGGTAATGCCCCCCTGCTTCTCCGGCCGCTGCCAAGCTCCCGAGGCCTACGCCCAGCCGGTCACATGGCTGGCAAGTCACACCCACAAAATAAGCCACGGCCACAGAGTGGTAGTAAAAAAAATTAGGAACCCGCCCCTGCACATCACATATCCTTGATTTCTCCCATGTCCTTGACACTAAAGTATTCAAAAGTACAATTTTTAAAAACATAGTATATACTTTCGATTTTGGTTATTTATGCAAAATTAATGAATAGGTTAAAACCTGCTGTATGATACATTTAATTCAGCTGTTAAAATAACTGAGCCTTTTTTCAAACAGCCTATTTTCCATGTGTGATTTCCATGGTTCATTATACGACTAGTCTCATCCTAGTATTATTGTTCCTTTGTTTCATCTGGCACATTCTCATTACTACAACAACTCATACATAAAATGTGATAAAAGAATGTTTATTTAGACATAAAAACAGACACGAAATGGAAAATGAAATCTATGACAAAGAAATAGTTACAGTTGTCCAAATAAACTAAAAAAGATCTTATTCTCCATTGTACGCTTTACAAATACATGAGTAAACTAATAATAGTGCTTCCACGGTAGGTGGCTCAGAAGAGATCTTTTATAATTAAGTCTCGAGACCATATGTTTCTGTTGACATTAAAGTGCTTAGTTCCAAATGAGTCAGGTTCATTCAAGCATCTTAGTTCAAGAATAGGTGATTAGATCTTAAGCTGAAAACCTATTAGTAGGTAAGCATTTACACGACAGCAGTATTAAACGAACAGTGCAATTATAGTGCAATTGCAGACAGATACTTTATATCTGGGTCTAGAAACCTAATTATTGTTTCATATTTTGGACACTGAAAATCTAAGATAACTTCTCAGGTCTGATCACATTCGTAATAATTTGAATTGGATTATCATTCTGATCATAAATCATTCTGATGATAAGAACCAAGGATCAAATTGTATATTACAGAATAGAATGGGAGATATATTAAAATGTTTTTCAACGCAGGTTCTGCACCCCTTAGTCACCTAACATAGGTACTACTTCCACAAGAAGACGATTATCTGCAACCATAAGTGGGATTTAGAGAGTCATGATTTCTTCTAACGATTAGGTAACATTACATCTTTGAAGATATTGGGCTTTTAGACGTATTGTTCCATCTAAAACCTATTCCCAGTTTGGTTACCAAAACTCCAATAGATTTTTTCCTTATTTTAATTTCCTGCTAAGTCAGAAGTCTGCTTTGATCTCAGTAGAAGCAAATTGAAAAGTTGGCCTGTGCATTTTCAGAACTGAGGAAAGACTAGATTTGAGGTCTTTCCTTGAAGTTAGATTAGGTTAGATTTGAGGTCTTTCCTTGAAGTATCTGATACTTCCAGGAAGTATCTGATACTTCAAAATCTATCAGGTGCTAACACGCTTAACACACTGTAATCAGTGTCTTGCCACATATTCTAATTTACAAACTGCATAGCCATTCAAAGACTTAATTCTGGGATTGGTTTGATTCTTTCAATCTCCTTCTGTTTGTAACACTTCAGCATATGAATAGTTTTAGAAAAATTAATAGCTTCCATGAATTTTTATGTTGTTTCGTTTAATCTTATTAAAGAGTTTACCTATGAATCATCTTAACATAGATAGGCAGACAACCTGGCCAAGTCTGTGAATGATGCTAAATTATTCAGGGTGGTTGAAGCCAAACGTCACTGTGAAATGTTCTAGAAGGACCTCCCTAAATTGGATGTATAATCAACCAAATTTAAATAAATGTAAAGTGAGTGCATTGGGGCAAAAACCTTCATGAATACTCCAATGGGCATCTAAGCCGCCTGTAACTAAGCAAGAAAAAGAACTTGACATCATAATGGATCGCTCAATTAAGATGTCAACTCACTGTGCGTTAGCTGTGAAGAAGGAAATTCCATGCTAGGGATCATTAGCAAAGAGAGTGAAAGCGACAACACTAACACAGTAATGCCCTTATAAAACTTTATTGTTTGTCCACATCAGGAATACTGTGTCAGGCTTTAGTTGTTGTATAATAAAAGTGTAAAAAGAGCAGAAAAAGAACAACCAAGATGATCAGGAGCTTAAACTTTTCTTGTGAGACAAGATGAAATTTGGGGTTCTTTAGGTTAGAAAAAAAATGTTTAGGAAGACCATGATAAAGGTGTATTATTTCATGCATAGCAGGGAGAACGTAGACAGGAAGAAGGTTCTCTTCTCAAAACATGAATGGAAGGAGATTTAGATCAGAAAAAAATAAAACACTTCTTCACAGAATGCAACTTGGATAGTTTTAAAAGGAGATTGAATACATTTATGGAGGGCTAGTCTATTAAGGGCTACAGGTCTTGAATATCCATGTTTTTTCAAGTTAGAAGTCCTTATTGCTCTCTAAGCTTGGTTGTTTTCTTGCAGATGTTTCATTACCCAAACTAGGCAACATTATCAGTGTTACTAACTTTTTTTTATTCAAAAAGTTTTATAAGTACAAAGTACAAACATTTTTCATTTTTCTCCCCCCCTTCCCCCCTAACCTCAACCCACCCCCTTCCCTTCCCCCCCTCTCCCCCCCCCCGGACTTCCCAGAGAAAGTACAGGGCATATTATTCAATAAAATAAATTTAAATTAAGTTAAAACAAGTTCTTAATTTCCACATTTTTAAAAAATCTTTAACTCCGAATTTTTCAAGACTGTCCAAAACATAATCAGAAGAAGGATAAAAATAATAAAAAATAAAGAAAATAAGAAATTAAAAAGAAAGATAAACAAGTAAAAAGAAAGAGAAAACATTATATTAATACATCATACAACATCTCATACTATACTTTACATGTCTAAACCTCCATCTTTTATATAATCTACATATAAACTAATAATAATAGAAAAGAAAGAAATAAAAAATAAAAATAAAAGAGAAGCAAAGTGTGTTACTAACTTTTGAATGCTACTAGCACTGATGATGTTACCCAGTTTGGGTAATGAAACATCTGTAAGAAAACAACCAAGCACAGAGAGCAGCAACAGTAGTGGGTTCTGAAACCCTTTACTATCGGTTCGCGCGCTTGCATGCGCGACGCTTCTGCGCATGCACAGAAGCGTTTTGGGCAAGTGGGCAGAGCCTCCCACCACCGGCGCTACCAGTTCTAAGAACGGGGCCAAATCAGGAGCAACCCACCGCTGAGCAGCAAGGACCCCTCATTTCAAGCCTGAGCTACACATATTCTCCTTTATTGGTTATTTCAAGTCTCAAGGCAGCGTGCCCAGGGGTGGGTTCCTAATTTTTTTACTACCACTCTGTGGGCGTGGCTTATTTTGTGGGTGTGGCTTGCCAGCCATGTGACGGGTGGGCGTGGGTCTTGGGAGCTTGGCAGCGGCTGGAGAAGGGGGGCATTGCCCACCCGCAACACAGCCCCCTGCAGCGGGAGCAGCAAGACTGCAGCAGCGGTTCTTCTAGGAGGCTCTGTCTGGCCTGAATGCTTCTCCCCATTCGATGATCCTAGGCTCCTGCCGCCCGTTCTTTCAGCGTCTCACACACTCCCTCAGCCATCCTCCCCTGCTTGGACTCACTGTGGGGTAGGAAGGCAGTGCATGCGCAGTGCCGGAAGCTCAGCTTCTGGGCGTGCGCAGAAGAAAATTTTAAACAAAATTTAAAATTTTTTTAAAAAAAGAATGGTGGCGCCCAGGCACCGGCAACCAACCGCACTGGTACTGTGACGTCACCAGCGGGCCGCTACCGGTGCTATAGAGTGGACCACACCGGTAGGAACCCACCACTGAGCGTGCCTCCACATTACAAAGAACAGTGGTGGAAGTCTTGCAGTATCTCCATCTCTTGCTTCCAAGCACCCCATGTACATCACAGATTTTTATGTTCTTAAACTTTTTAATTATGTGGGTATGTCCTTCTTTTTTGATGGACTGATATAACTATTTTGGTTTCTAATATATGTACGGCAGGGGTGGGTTCCTCCTGGTTCAAACCGGTTCGCCCATACCGGTAGCGACCCACTGGTGATGTCACGATGATGTCACCGAACCGGATCAGTCGGTGCCGGTCCGTGGGCGCCGCCATCTTTTTTAAAATTTTTTTTCCTTCTGAGCATGCGCAGAAGCCAAGTTCTTGCTTCTGCATGCGATCGCCATCTTTTTTTCTGCATGCGGTCGCCATCTTTTTTTCTGTTTAGTTTTTTTTAAAAAAATTGTTACTGTGCATACACGTGCCCAACAAGGCACGCCCACGTGGTGAAGGAGGGAGGGAGGGAACCGACAGCAAGGTAAGTTGGAACTCACCCCTGATTTGGGCTGGAAAACACCCCCACACCCCCACCTTTATCTACTGGAGTTGTCCTTCTGCTTTTCCCGGTTGCTTCCCTGATTCCTGCACTACAAAATAACCATTGAAAAATCAGAACGATTGGCCCTTTTTGCAGGAGGCTCTCCTAACAGGAAAGGAAAGGAAGGGACTGGTGAGAGAAATACACCGAATCAGTATGAGGAAACCTCCCAGTTTCGTAGCAGCGCTGCTGAATTTCAAAAGAGAACCCAACAGTTCCTCCCCACATGAGTTATTTGTGGCTGTGCAAAGCAAAACTTTACTGAAGGGGGAAAAAAGCAACAGGAGGAATCAGGGAAGCAACCGGGGAAAGCAGAAAGACAACTCCAGTGGATAAAGGGATGAGATGGATGGGTTTTTTTCCAGCCCAAATGATTCGGGGCAATGTTTATTCTCAGCAGAGCCAGGGCGGGTGGGCAAGCAGGCAGGCAGGCAGGCAGCGGCACAACGTTAGTTTATTTATTTAGCTATGCTGGCTGGGGAATTCTGGGAGCTGATGTCCACAAGTCTTAAAGTTGCCAAGTTTGAAGATTGCTGCACTAAAGCAACCCCCAGCTTTGCCCCAACTAGAGAAGGAGATACTTTTCACTTCCTGTTAGCTCATTTTCAGTCTTTTCCTTTTCTGCAAGGAGAGGGAGGGAGGGAGGGAGGGAGGGGGAGAGAGAGAGAGAGAGAGAGAGAGAGAGAGAGAGAGAGAGAGAGAGAGAGAGAGAGAGAGAGAGAGAGAGAGAGAGAGAGAGAGAGAGAGAGAGAAAACATGGCTCCGTTCCAGATCTGGCCAAAACACCTCTCACCCCTCCCCTCCCCACCCCACCTGATCGGAGAGCCAGAGATATTTTGGAGAGACCTGCTCCAAACCCTAATTTGCTGCGGAAAACGCAGGGGATGGCTTGGGATCGGGGCAGAGGGCGTCTGGATGCCAAACACTGGTGGAGTTTGTCTTACTATCATGTCTCCCCTGGTCCTTCTCTTCACTAGACCAGCCATGGCCAGTTCCTGTAACCGTTCTTCATATGTTTTAGTCTCCAGTCCCCTAATCATTTTTGTTGCTCTTCTCTGCACTCTTTCCAGAGTCTCAATGTCTTTTTTATAGTGTGGTGACCAAAACTGGATGCAGTACTCTAGGTGTGGTCTAACTAAGGCTTTATAGAGTGGTATTAGTACCTCACTTGATCTAGATTGTATCCCTCTGTTAATGCAATTTAGGATTGCATTGGCTTTTTTGGCTGCCGCTGCACACTGCTGGCTCATGTTTAGCTGGTTGTCCACTAGGACTCCAAGATCCCTCTCACAGTCACTGCTATTAAGCCTGGCTTCACCCAGTTTATATATATACTTTTGGGTTTTTTTACCTATGTGTAGGACTTTACTTTTCTCTACATTGAATTTCATTTTGTTAGATAGGTCATTACTGGTACATTAAATACACCCCCCCTTCTTTCTGGCAGCCCTTTAAAAGCCTGTTGCCTATCACACTCTTGGGCAAAGCATGTGAGCCATTTACTCCTTTCAGTGGTTCATGAAAGTACATCTATAGTGTGTAGATAATAAAGTTGAAAAAAGGTGAACAACATTTTTACAGACCTATAGATACGTTGAGGCTGGGTGTGACAAAGGAATGGCTGGGAGGGGAGGGGCCAGGTGAGGCACCCCTTGATGTGAGTGACATTGAGTTGGCCACACCCACCCAGTCACATGACCATGAAGCCACTCCCACCCGGTCACATGACTGCCAAGCCACTCCCACCCGGTCACATGACCATCAAGCCACTCCCACCCGGTCACATGACCGTCAAGACACTCCTACCCAGTCACATGACCATCAAGACACTCCCAAAGAATTAAGCCACTCCCACAAAAATTAAGCCACGTCCACAGAGTGGTAGCAAAAAAAATTGGAACCCACCCCTGATGTACGATATGTGCTTTTAAAAAAATTAAATTAGTCTAGCCAGTATATTATAATCATGCTTTAGTTTTGGTCCAAAACTACCAATACATATGCATTCAATTTAATGTATGTTCACATAATCAGAAAATACATTAGAATTAGATTATCCATTAAAGGTCCTAGATTAGCAACCCTATTATATTTCGAAGCAATTTATCAGCAGCTATTCATTTTTGAAGGGCTCTCCGAAAACTAAATATGCTCTAGCTTTAAGTATAAGTAAGAGTTATTTTACTTAAAGGTGGTTCTACTATCTTATATCATTAATACAACAAATATCATACAAAATAAATGTTGCTAATATGGTAATGGAAAAAAGCATACAGTGCTCTATGTTGTTTTATATAATTCAATAAAATCTAATATTCCAAGATAAACATTATATTGAGAAAGTAGGATTTTCACGCTTTCATGCCCATCAAATATTTTGATCATTTTGCTGAGGATGTTTGAAAATGTATTCCGAAGAGTAAGAGTTGATCAAGGCTACTACACTTAATAGTTGAAGGCTGCATAATAGATCAGATGTGTTTAAGAGACTCTCTCTGTAAATACAACTTGATGTAACATATGTATTATTAATGGGCTTTTGAAAAGCGCTGCCACGGCACACTAGGTCTGATGACACAAAGGAAGAGTTATAAAGCCATGACTCTTTGCTTCCTCTATACTTAGTGTATTTAGTGATAGCAATAGTCCAACACTTATGTGGTATAACTGAGTCCTGTCTTCCTAGGCTGTCATTCAGTATCTTAATTTAAATCTTCTTCTTCTTCTTCTTCTTCTTCTTCTTCTTCTTCTTCTTCTTCTTCTTCTTCTTCTTCTTCTTCTTCTTCTTCTTCTTCTTCTTCTTCTTCTTCTTCTTCTTCTTCTTCTTCTTCTTCTTCTCCTCCTCCTCCTCCTCCTCCTCCTCCTCCTCCCCCCCCCGCACTATGGCAGGATCCACTTGTTGGTAAAACCATCTCCATTTGGCTGGATACAGGGCAGTTTGAGGGGTGACACCCACACATTTCATGTCACATTAATCTAAATGTATATGCTTTTGACTTAAACAGGATTTATTCTTAATGATGTTTGTTTAGTATGTGCTCTTAAACTCTCCCCATCCATGACCCATTTTAGTACTTTGAATAGCAATAGATGTAATATTTCAAAAGTTATAAGCAGGATGGAAGATTTCTTAAATTTAAATACTGTACATCTTTTTCTATTCAGAGCCGTTCGTGACAGAAGTTTGTGACAGAACCTAGCTGCAGATGTAGGTTTAATTCATTTGTTTGCTGAATGTGTAAGTCACCCTGTAGCACAATGCAAAAGTTGCTAACCACTTATTATATTAAGATGATCTCATGTTCTCATACCAGCCTATACTGTAAAAAGGTATTCTGTGTTTTAAGGCATTTGTATCTCCACTAGAGAAATGGATCACAAGCTCTTCCAAACAACTTACTGAATCTTCCCTGGGGCTTGACATGGGTTCTAGAATATATTCATAAGATGCTCATCCAAGGAGCTTATATTTGGATGTGGTTTATTTGTTCAAATTCAATCCTGATTAAGGTCCTCTGTGCCTCTATGGTTTCATCTGAGTCCCAGAATTCTTAGAAATGGCTGTACTGGTGGTAGAATTCTGAGAGTTCAAGTCCAAATATCTGGAAAATTGCCAAAGTTGGGAAACCCTGAACTAATGGCTCAAATTTCCTTTATCGTATACAGAAGACTCCAACATATAAGGTCATCAGGAATCAATTTCCTCTAACTTGTACTCATGAGAAAGTTTAACTGACTCAATGAAGCTTTATCTCTTTTTAGCAATCATGATGATGTTCGTCCATCGTGTTCGAAGAGGACCTTGACATCGGGGATGTCAAGACTTGCGCGTGAATTGGATTAAAGTGAGGGAGAGATGCGCATAGTCAGCCTCACTCTGTCTTCCCAGATTCCATCTTGCTCCAAATAGCAGGACAAGAGTCGAGACAGGTGGAGATGGGCTGGGTGCAGTGGTTGACCAGGGCGTCTTTCGTGTCTTGCCATGCTCTTAGCGCACCACAACGCTTGCAGAGACCGCCTTCATGACCGTTGTCCTAGTCTGCCGGAATCTGTCTTCACATGCTCGGGATAGACAAGCCCCTATCTCACTGAAAGTCAATGACCCAACAGCTACTCTCAACCTGGTTTGGCCAGCCTGTTGAAGCTGTTGCCCGGGGTGTGGCCGCTGCGCATGCTACAGCGGCTAGGAGCCACCGGTGAGAGCTGAGTGACAGGTGGGGACCAAAGGTGAACGAGCTGCCCTAAAAGCTGCCCTAAAATGAGCTGCCATAAAAGGACACGACAAGCCCCTACACCAGAGGTACTACCCCTCCATGAGCACCCCATACACCCCAATCATAATTAGCAATCATAATTGAGTATGCAACCACTTTCATTACCCTATATATTAATTTTAAACCCAGGTTTCCCAAAAAAGTTTGATTGTATTGGAAAAAGTGTGCTGTAGTCTAAATCCTTTTGAAAGACACTTCCAAATATTGTCTCTGTGATATGACACCCCTACCTCTGCAATATACTTTACTCTGGACTATAATTGTCTGGGGCAAACACATTGTAAAGGCCAACTGTCAGATTTGTACTGCTGGCTGTGATATCAAGATATAACAGTTTTCAAAATAGCCCACAATTGTTGCAGGCCTGTTTGAAACTTGCATGATTGATGTTGCACTAAATTAAATTGAAGGGTATTATTTGTTTTAATAAAATGGTATGGTTTCACTTCATTACAGTTGGCTATTATTGCAAATCAATTTTGTTATACCCCAAATCATCTCTGTTGGAATCTTTGTGAAACATTTAGCATGTTTCCTGGTTCAATTTGACATCTATTCTTGATACGTCTTTATTTTACAATGGCCCATTTTCTTCACTGAAACATATGTAGCATTCTCATTAGCAAAACTGACACATTCCTATCAAAACTTCTAAAAGGGAAACAGTGATTGCTGTAATTGTGAAATGTGTGAGACTCATGTAGCATAATTAAAGAGCGCACTGTTATTATCTAGCCTCTATCTGTGAAGTGTTTCTCTGGGTTAAAACCATTTCTAGTTTTAAATAAAGCATCATTTGATATATATGGTAGCAGCAAGAGAGCAGTTTCCTTCAGTCCCTACTTCTTAATTAGAACAGTTGTGTTGGTTGATCATCTTTTTGCTGCTGTTGTTAAAAAGATGTTTTAACAAGCAGTTTGTTCAATCAGATGACATGACAATGCAGTGGTGGCAGGCTGTTATGGTAACCTGCACCTCCAAGACTCTTTTTTGTGTGACCCCCCCCTCCCCCAATTGACCCCGATCTAAAATTTGAGGATGGACTTTTCTGACATTCTGAGGTTGAAACCCATAGGAGATGGCTTAGCATTTCTCTAGGTTTAGAAAATAAAGGATTAAAAAAGTGTTCAATTCATTGTGGTTCCTCAGATCCTTCAAACGTAAGAGTGGACCTCAATCATCCCAAAGTGGCTCCACATTTTGTGAATGTTTAAAGTTGTTCTCCTCATAACTGGGAAGAAGGGTGTTTTCTGAAGCTCCTTCAGCTAACGCAGGACTGTCAAACTCACGGCCCGCCGGCTGGATACGTCACGCGCTGGCCATGCCCACGCCCAGTTTAGCGAAGGGGGAAAAAGTCGCGATACATCACATGACGCTGCCGTGACGATGTGAGTTTGACACCCCTGAGCTAACAGAAAGGGACTTTTTTATTTCAAGATTTGAGGGAAAATTGCGAAGGCAGCGTTGAGTTGGCTGAAGGCAGAGTCACCTTATGGTGCAAGGGGATTTTGGATGCCAAGTAAAAGCAATAAGAGAGCAGCTCTACATTTTGCCTGTATAATTATAATTATATATAATCTAATTATGCCTATAATTATTATTAGACACCAGGAATCTAAAGAGCTTTCTCATCCAAAGGAAACCAAATGCTCCTATGTTATATTGACCATATCTCACTGATCACTTAAGACCATAAAATGCTCCATGTCTGATAGAGTATTAATGTTACTGTTACTCTTTAGCAGCAATGTCCAATGTCCATGTAATTTTATTAATTTTTATTAATTTTATTGCCATCCATCTCACTGCCAAGCGGCTCTTTAGAGTTAGAGTTGTCTTTTTAATGTCAAAAAGAACAAAAGGCTGGAACCTAAAGATTATAACTTAATTTGCTTCCATTAAAGGAGAATATTTGTAGTTCAGGCCAGGGTTGAAATGAGGGGTCCTTGGTGCTCTCTGAGCTTGGTTGTTTTGTTGCAGACGTTTCATTAGCTAAACTAGGTAGCATCATCAGTATTCTCATTAATGTTCTCCTTATTTCTCATGGGTTTTCCTCCAAATCCATTTTTTATTTTGCCTTTATTTTATTTTTATTTATATAAATGTCCATCTTTGGTGGCACACATAATTAATGGAACAAAATAATTAAGAACAAAATGTTGTTTATAGCTTTAATAATATTTATGAACGTGTTCAACTTGTAACCTATTATTTAAAATAATTTTAAAATAGCCAAAAGAATAACATTCCTTACCAACTTTTTTCTATTTGTTTTCTATTGTTACTAAACAGTTATTAAATAGTTTTTCCTCAATCATCAATGTTATGTTTTTCTTAAAACTATAAAGTGGCACAGGTTTTGTTTCAGTTTCATATTTTTCTTATGGGGTCAAACCTGTTCTTAGCATAACGCTCTGCATATTTTTGTGCCCCTGGGAAAGCCTTAATAATTTTGCTCCCTTCCTTATTGCTTATTGGTTCCCCCTAAAAGAGAAAAAAAAACCTCCAGGGAAATTAAGTCAATCTCATTTGGAGCTGAGGAGATATTCAAAGACAATATCTTTGCATATGCTTTCGCCAGTAGGTGGCGCTAAAAGCATAAACGTCATCATTTAGTCTACATGAGAAAAAAAAGCTACCGGGATGTCAGCTCCAGTGTAGCTCGCCGTGATCGTATAGTGGTTAGTACTCTGCGTTGTGGCCGCAGCAACCTCGGTTCGAATCCGAGTCACGGCACATGAGGAGGAGCAAGTTTTTAATCCTAAACTCTCTCTTGTTTAAGAGTTTCCTAATTTTAAAAAGTTATTTAAAAAAGAAAGTTACAGAAACTATTCCAGAGAATGTGGTTATGAGCAGGCCACTCATATCCCCTTACTGCCTACTTAAAGGTATATCCCCTAGTTACAAAATAGTCACAGTCCAGCTCTCCAAATATTCAGTTGGATTATTTATTATTCAAGTGTAAAATAATTGCTGATTTTTTTAAAAAACAATTATTTACCATGTGCATTAGGGTCTCTACTTCTAAGATGCCTATTAACTCCCAAGTGTTTCTGAAGAGATCAATGGGTTTTGAAACACATAAAATAAACTTTTTTTTAATTGCACCGGTTTTTGCTTTTAACTGCTGGAGATAGTTTCATGGCCCAATCTCCTCATGGGCAGCTGGTACCTAACACATTTGCAATATTAGAGGTGCCGGCTGCGGATGCTGAGCATTGTGGTCCAACTCAACTTCAAAGGTGAGAGTGGTTCTATGGAAAAGCAGATGTTTGTGCCATACAACATCTGTGCAGTACTCCGTGTGCCTAGCATGCAAAGCCAAAACGGTCTCGGCTAGCATTTTATTAGGCAGGTTAGAAAAACAAAGGCAGGAAAAATAAATTTTATTTTATTTTTAAAAAAAGACAGAAAAAAACTAAAAAAATTTCCCTTTTGGTGCTTTTTTTGCCGTGACTCGGATTCGAACCGAGGTTGCTGCGGCCACAACGCAGAGTACTAACCACTATACGATCACGGCAAGCTATTGGAGAAGCTGCTTGCACGTGCTTGATTTGCACCCCCCTCTAGCAGAGCTGGGAGACTACTGCCCTCTAGTGTCAATCAATATGATTGAAACTTCGTCCCAACTGCCCATTTATTTCATTTCATTTCATTTCATTTCATTTCATTTTTGATTACTTTCATTACTTTTATCTTACTATAAGGATTTTTTTTTTGCTCCTGTGCGGACACATATTACATTTCACACGAATATACGTTTCTGTTATTATTTTTAATAAAATACATTACATTATAACTCTATATAATTTTCAATTCCCCTTTCAGACGAAGATTGGGAATAGGAGGGCTTTAAAATATTAATTTCATAACATCAGACATTTGCAAATGGATTTTTTTAAAAATCAGGGACCACGGTGCAAATAAAAATAATTAAAGAAAGAACAGGGTCTCTCCTTTAGGCCTCAGAGACATTAAGATAAACTGATCAAGGAGAGATTCAACCTAGAAATAAGGAGAAATTTTCTGACAGTGAGAGCAATCAACCCATGGAACAGAAGTTGCCTTCAGAAGTTGTGGGAGCTTCATCACTGGAAGCTTTCAAGAAGAGACTGGACAGCCATCTGTCAGAAATGGTGCAGGATCTCCTGCTAGGGCGGGGTGTGTGTGTTAGACTAGAAGACCTACAAGGTCCCTTCCAACTCTATTAATTTGTTAATCTTAAATTTCAACAGTTCAGGAAGGTTTCAATTGGATTGACGACATTAGCAAGTATTGTGGGCCAATTGGCAAAAGAAAGCTCAGGACCCTATTGGTTGGAAATATGCAGAAGAGGCCTTCATCCTGCAGTGGATATACACAATGGCTAAAATGATGATGAAGATGATGATGATGATGATGATGATGATGATGATGATGATGATGATTGATGATGATGATGATGATGATGATGATGGATGATGATGATGATGATATGTATGTATGTATGTATGTATGTATGTATGTATGTATGTATGTATGTATGCATGTATGTATCTAAAACAACTTCAATGGTTAAACTTCCTTGATAAATCTCACGGCTTGACTATTGTAATGCGCTCTACATGGGGCTACCCTTGAAGAGCGTTCGGAGACTTCAGTTAGTCCAAAATGCAGCTGCGTGAGCTGTGGTGGGTGCACCAAGATACACCCACGTAACACCAATTTTCCGCCAGCTGCATTGGCTACCTATCGGTCTCCGGTCACAATTCAAGGTGTTGGTTATTACCTTTAAAGCCCTCCATGGCACTGGGCCAGCATATTTATGGGACCGGCTACTACCACATACCTCCCAGCGACCGGTGAGATCCCACAGAGTTGGTCTCCTTCGGGTCCGTCAGCCAGACAATGTCGGTTGGCGGGACTGCGAGGGAGAGCCTTCTCTGTGGTGGCCCCGACTCTGTGGAACCAACTACCTCCGGAGATCCGGACCATCCCCACTTTACTGGCCTTCCGCAAAGCCGTTAAGACCTGGCTCTTCTGGCAGGCCTGGGGATAGGGACCGTGGAGAATGATTTTAAAGGGCCACCCCGTGATATGTTTGATAGTTTTTTAATTTTTATATGTATTTTAATTATTGTTCTGTTTTTATGGTTTTGTTCATTCACATGTTTCTCTTTGCTGTAAGCCGCCCAGAGTCCCTTTGGGAGTTGGGCGGCATACAAATTGAACAAAATAAAATAATAAATAAATAATGCTTTGGAAACTCTTACTGAGTCCTTAGGGAGTAGGGCGGCATAGAAGAACCTCCAAATAAATAAATAAATAAATTACTGCAACGGTAATGGCTTCCTACCCAGTGAGCAAATCCAAACTCTGCGGTTCTCAGATTCAGCTGCAGATTTAATATCTGGAACTGATGAATGGTCACTTATGGAGAATTATCACTTAGCATCCTTTTATTCTTCATGTCAAGGAGACTGGGAAGCACTGGATGATGCTGAGAAAAGATTTCAGAACCTGCCTTGACCATCTCCTTTTAGACTCACTTCTAAAATTGGTGGGACAAAGGAGATGTTCTCCATTCACTGTGCTAGAGATGACCAAATCAACCGGATCAAATATAGCTACTTCATCATGCAACTATTCAGGAATTGCAGAAAAACTAAAAGATTCATTTCTGAGGATCTGTTCATGACTAGGAAAAAAAGGAAAGAAATAAGTGGAAATAAAAACCACAAGCATGCTGATAAGTCACAGTGTTTTTCAACAAAAAAAAGAAAGGGAAAATACAAATAATGTCATTGTTTTGATTTTAATCAAGAAAATACAGAGAAGTAGATGGAGAGGAAAAGGGAGTGGTGGAGTTTAAAGAGATATCAAAAGCCACAGTGGAGAAAATAAAGAATAAGCGAAATGCCGAAAGACAAGATGCCAGATAGAAAATATCAGGATCTGAAAAGGAAAGTGATCCTAAAAGAAGTAAAACATAAGCAGAGGGAGGGAAGGGAAAATAATGTAGTTTCCTGCATTCTTCAGCAAACCAAGGACCGTCATCTGCCCATTTTCAGGTTATCGGTAAATATAATCTGTGGAAAAAAGCTTGAGGTTTAGAGACTTAATGTCATAATCAGTAGAGAATACAGGACCTGGAATACAGATAGTCTTCAAGTTACAGCCATTTCTTTAGTGACCATTCAAAGTTACTGTGGGAAGAAAAATCCAGTCTTGTTCCAAGCTGGGAGAAAGGCGCTGGAAATAAAATAGAAGCTGACTGCAAGGAAAGAAGATTTATTTGGTTTCCAGAAACTTCAGTGACAGCAGCAATGTTTCTGGGGTAGCTGACAAAATGACTGAGTGGATGGATCTTTATAGGGCTCTGGGGTTTTGTGATTGAGATGCTCCAGGGGGTTGTGCAATGTAGTGAGCCTTGTGTCTTTTACTATTTCAATGGCGGTGGGTTAATCCTATTATGTCCTAAAGGTCATGTCCTGTCCTTAGAATTTGGGTGGGGGAATGTAAATTCTTAATCCCATCAGCTCCAGCCTGGCTGAAGGCATTTTGTTTATGAATAGGATGGCAAAGTCTTCTTGAATGGATACAGAATCTGCATTCCTTAAAGGTCAGCCTCTTCAAGCTTCTTACTTTGAACCTGTTTTCCTATGGCAGGAAGACTGGGACTGCTTTCTGCCTTTGGTCCGATTCCCCCCCCTCCATTTCTGCTTTAGAGAAATATAATATTCTGCCTCTTTTTAATATTAAGAATAAAGAATATTTTAATCCCGGGGGGGGGGCTTCCTACAATACAAAGGCACTTTAAAAAGGCACTTATGACTGTTTTTAACCCTTGTGACTTTGCAGCTCCCCCATGGTCACGTGTTCAAAATTCAGATACTTGGCAACTGACATGTCTTTATGAGAGTTGCAGTGTCCTAGGGTGATGCGATCACCTTTTGTGACCTTCTGACAAGCAAAGGCAGTAGGGAAACCAGATTCGCTTAACAATCATGTTACTAACTCAACAACTGCAGTGATTCACTTAACAACTGTGACCAGAAAGGTTGTAAAACGGGCAAAATTCATTTAACACGTGTCTTGCTTAGCGGTGGAAACTTTGGCGTCAATTGTGGTTATTAGACGGAGGACCATATGTGTATTCTTATGTGCATATGCCCACTGTGAGCAGCAAAATGTTTCATGAATGCCACTGCTTACCTAAAATTCAGATTCCTTTGTTCTGCGTTGGGACGAATTTATATCTGCCCCCAGCAGATATTTGGTGCCCATTAAGAAAGACTGGGCCAGTCTATCTACAAGACAAAAGACCTCCAGTTTCAGGGTGATGGGATTAAGACATGACCCCTCAGGACATCGGTCTCCTCCAGGTCCCGTCAGCCAGACAATGTCGGCTGGCGGGTCCACGGGAGAGAGCCTTCTCTATGGCAGCTCCGGCCATCTGGAACCAGCTACCCCCGGAGATCTGGACCACCTCCACCCTACTAGTCTTCCGTAAGGCAGTGAAGACCTGGCTCTTCCATCAGGCATGGGACCGTTGACCTTGAGAATATCAGGGATAAGTTCCGGCCCAATGAAAGTAGCATGTATGTGTTTTAATGGATTTTTAATTGTTTTTAACTGTTTTTTAGATTTTGTATTTGATATGTTGTTAGTCGCCCAGAGTCCTTTGGGAGTTGGGCGGCATACAAATCTATTAAATAAATAAACAAATAAACAAACAAACAAACAAACAAACAAACAAACAAACAATAGGATTAACCCATTTAGCTCACCACATGGCACAATCTAAGGACATTGCATCAGCACACTTCAACCAAACTTATCTCAGACAAACTCCTAGGATGGGAGTCTGGCAGCAGCCAATAGAATACATGCCCTTGATTATGTGATACATTATGTGATAAATCTGAGGCTATATTATGTGAATATAATTCAAGGACTAAGCCAGGGGTGAAATCTAGCAGGTTCTGACAGGTTCTGGAGAACCGGTAGCGGAAGTTTTGAGCAGTTCGGAGAACCAGCAAATACCACTTCTGGCTGGCCCCAGAGTGGGGTGGGAATGGAGATTTTGCAATATCCTTCCCCTGGAGTAGGGTGAGAATGGAGATTTTGCAATATCCTTCCCCTGGAGTGGGGTGGAAATGGAGATTTTGCAGTATCCTTCCCCTGCCACGCCCACCAAGCCACACCACACCACGCTCACCAAGCCACGCCCACAAAACCGGTAGTAAAAAATTGGATTTCACCACTGGACCAAGCTGTATAAATAATACAGTTTTCTCATTTTATATTATACCCAAATTAATTGCATCTCAAATATACATGAACTAGAAAGCCTCCAGACCTGATTTTGGTTTTGTTGTCTCTTGATTTTTGGGGAGGTGGGGGGTGGTTAGGGCTGTCTTTTGATGCTCACCAAGATGCAAAAAGTCTCTTTCTGCTGTTTAATGCAACTGAGAGTAGAGATTTGAATCCCAATCCTTATTCTGCTCATTTTTTGTACATCAATTTTCTTACTTAAAAATAAATAGCTTGATTTCTTCGTGACAGTGGAAGTTGTCAGTGGAAAAATAAATCAGCTCAAACTGGATTAGAGATGGCACATCCCTCAACAACAAGCATGTAGGATTAAAGTAGACAGCCATTCTACTCTGGCTAGAAATCTTGTACTTTATACATAGATCTGATTCATATCATGGTTGGCCAAAATCACAGGCATCTGTTTCAAATTAAAAACAGTTAAGCCATCTTAAGTTAATCATACCTTGAAGAAACATTGTAGGGTAAGTGAATCAAACAAGCTTGGGTTTTGTTTGGCCTTATACATTTTTCTTTGGAAACTTAAAACTCACATTTGAACAATGCTGAGGGTTCTTTTTTCAATATATCTGAATAAAAATTGCAAGTGCATTTAATAAAATAGGAGAAGTTTGAACTCAGGTTATTAGATCTGGTTCGAAGAGTTCAAGATAATATTAGGATGTTTTATTGCTAGGCCAGATGAAGAGGTTTGGATTTAGCATTTTTATGGCGGGGTCCTTCAGCGGTTAAAGACGCTGAGCTTGTCAGCTGCAGAGTTGACAGCCTGGGTTTCAGACCTGCACTCCGCGCAAAGGGTGAGCTTCCGTTAGTTGCCCCAGCTCCTGCCCACCTAGAAGTTCAAAAGCATGCAACTGCAAGTAGAATAATAGGTACTACTTTGGTGGGAAGGTAACAGCGTTCCATGCACCTTTGATGTATAGCCAAACTAGCCACATGACCATGGAAATTGTCTTTGGACATCTCTGACTCCCTTGGCCAAGAAACGGAGATGACCACCGTTCCCTATAGTCAAACACGATTGGAAGAGAAATCTTTACCTTTACACTTCATATTACCAATTTTGACATGGCTAGTTTTCTGACGACTATTTCACAACACTATACACTGTTAATGATCATGTGCATAAATGGCGGATTCAGAATATGTGTTTCAATCCCGATAAAAGTGTACTGGAAATCACAGACCCCTAGGTTTTCCTCTGTTGTTCAAAATGAGTGTGCACTGGTTGTAGTATGAACACAATTGTTTTCACATGAAGAGAGAAAATATCAAATAAATAACTGACATGTATTGAAATAAAAGCAAGCAGCATCGCCACTGATTCTGCACCAAATATCCGATGGCCACACTATATCTTTGGAGTTGCAGCACAACTCTAGTTTACATTGTTACTACTTTTCCTCCCTCTTTCTAAATTCATATTCCCCTAATCTTCGTCATAGTGACTATGACCTAAAGACCATTAAGTTCTTGTCTACTTTAGACAAGCAGCAGCAATAACAAAATGTCTTAGAAGTTAATCCTATTTACAAGAAAACTAGAACCAGATGATAAATTAGATTAGCATTCTACTCATTAACAAGTCTGAAAGCCACAGCAATTTATGGAATATTTATTAAATATGGCAACAGAAGGAGAATCACTAGACGTTCCAACTAAACTATGTCAGCAAATGTGGAGAATTGACATAGTGGCCGACTGGAAAAACTTTATTTATATATCAGTACCCAAGAAAGAAACTATCCCCCAATATTCTTAATTTCATATGCTGGTAAAATAAATAATGCTTAGGATCATCCCACAGAAATTAGAGCCCTACAAGAAAGGGAAATACCAATGCTCAAGCTGATTTTAGGAAAAAAAGACATTATTGTTGATACACTCTGGAGAATTAACACAGCCAAGGAATGCCAAAAAGAGGTGAACATATGCATCTTTGACTATAAAAAGGTCTTAAATTGTAGTGACCACATCAAGCTGTAGAATATTCATAAATTGATGGTGATCCCAGAACATCTCATTATCCTCATGCAAAATCTAAACAGGGAACTGGAAGCCAGAGACCCCATTAAAATGGAATACGAGAATAACCTTGGAAGATGGGGGCAAGAGTTGCTAAGGAACAACCAGATAGAAAGGGAAGAAGCCCACACCAGAGTAATGGAAGAAACCTAGCAAGGATCCACCCTATCAGATTGTTAAAAAGAGACAGTGAGATATTTGTATTTTCAATCTTGCAAGATTCTGTTCATGTAGCCTCACAATCAGGGGTGGGTTCCGGACTCTGCTACGTCCGGTTCATTCACGGACGTGCCACGTGGGCGGGTGTTGCGCACTGAGTGTGCACTTCGCACTTTGCGTGTGCGTATGCGCAGTACTAAAAAAACAAGATGGCAGTGGCTATGGCACCGCTGATAGAACCGGCTTGGGGGCATGGCAGGCCTGGGTCACTGCCGGTTCCAGCGACCCAGACCAAGTTACTAATGGTTCTATAGAACCGATCCGAACTGGTAGAAACCCACCTCTGCTCACAATAAAGTAACAGATATCAGATTAACAGAGTTGGAAGGGACCTTGCAGGTCATCTAGTCCAACCCCCTGCCCAAACAGGAGACCCTACATCTGCCTCTACCTAGGAACAAACTCACAACCTCCTGATTGTGAGGCAAGAGCTCCACCTCTAGGCCACAGCAGCTGGGTAGAATTAGTTCGTCTTGTTGTGTTTCCTGTCTGGTCTATTTTGGAGATTGACACACACAGAACATGAGCAAAACAGTCTGGCTCCAAGTTGACAAAGGACTAAAGCAATACTCTATACTCTCTCCATATTGATTCAATCTGCATGCTTAATCTATAACGAAGGAAGCTAGATTGGAAAAAGATGAGCATGGTTTTAAATTGGCGGAAGAAACATCAATAATGTGCACTAAGCCAGTAACATTAATCTGATATCTGAAAATGCAAATAATCCAGGCATGAAAGTCAAGGAGCACAGTGCAAAGAAATGCAAATAAGATTAAATATAAAGAAAATCAACCTAAGGACAAAAGATGTAGGAATGAGATTTGGAAATGGCAATGAAGATACTGAACAGATAGGTAGCTTCTGCCTTTTAGGATCGATTATCAATTCTAAAGAAACCAGCAGCCAAGAAATACACTATTGACTAGCACTTAGTAGGCTAGCAGTGAAGACCTTGAAAAAGATATTTAAATGCAGTGATATGTCTGTACCTACAAAAATCAGAATTGTGCAGGAAATTATTTTTCCTGTGACATTCTATGGATATGAACACCATACTGGTGGTTCTCTGTTCTGAGACAAGCTTTTCTATCTGGGAAAGAGTTTTGTTTCAAGCTGGGAACAAATTAGGTCCAAATGAATATTCCATCAGAATATTCTTAAGTTGATTGCATTCTGACGGGGGAAAAAAACTTGATCCAGTGATAGGATCAAAACAATAGGATTTCCATATGCGTCCCTTGAGTAAATGGAGTAGCTGCCCAAGTAGTAGCCTGCTGTCAGCGTGTCAATTTGGAGAAAAATCAAGCAAAGAGCTTATTTTGAACACATATTTGAATTTTGTTTAACAAAAGCAAGACACCAAATTGAAGCCTACTGAAACAGAATAACCCTGACCACTCCTTTTCAGTAGAAAACATTGAAGTAAACTCCTTGCAAATTCATCCAACACGCAAGGATGCAAGAGAGCTAATCACTCTCACCTTTGTTCTTTCCATTAAAACAATTAGCATGCATAGCACTTTAAGAGCAATACACATCATACAGGTGGTTCTCGATATACAACTACAATCTGGACCAGAATTTCTGTTCCTAAGCAATGCAGTTGTTAAGTGAGTCACACCTGATTTTATGTCCTTTTTTTTGCCACAGTTAGTGAATCACAGCAGTTAAGTGAACTATTCAGTCATTAAGCAAAACCAGCTTCTCCAATTGATTTTATTTGTTGGAGGCAGATTGGGGATGGTGATCATGTGATCCAGGATTCTGCAATCATCATAAATAATGCCAGTTGCCAAGTGTCTGAATTTTAATTACAGCATCTTGGAGATGCTGTGATAGTCACAAGTGAAAAAATGAATTGTAATTTTTCCCCCCAGAACTGTTGTAACTATGAAAGATCACTAAATGAATGTTTGTAAGTCAAGGACAACCTGTATATCCAAAACGAACAAGAGAAGTACAAACTAGAGCAGTGATGGTGAACCTTTTTTTCCTCGGGTGCCGAAAGCGCGTGCGTGTGCCCACACCCATAATTCAATGCCCCCCTGTGCCACGCCCTCCTGCACATGCACGCATGGCCCCCCATCCTGCCACGCCCCCTGCACATGAGCACACGACCCCCCGCTCCCCCGTTTCCTGACTTCCGGTGGGCCTGGTAGGCCCGTTTTTCACCCTCCCCAGGCTCCAGAGGCTTCCCTGGAGCCTGGGGAGGGCGAAAATGCCCTCCCCCATTCCCCAGAGGCCCTCTGGAGGCTGAAAACACCTTCCCAGAGCCTCCGTGAGAGCCAAAAATCAGCTGGCTGCAAATGCACGCTGGAGTGACCTAGGGCAATGGCTTGCGTGTCAGCAGATATGGCTCCACATGCCACCTGTGGCACGCGTGCCATAGATTCGCCATCATGGAACTAGAGTATATATATATTTTTTGAATGGTTTTCTCTTTTCTTTTTTTTTCTTTTCTTTTCAAAACAAGAGACCTTGCTAATGGTATCAGATTTGGAGACCAAAATTGGAGAATATGCACCAATGGCAAAATTGATAGTATATCTCCATAATAGGAGTTTAACCAAATTTAAGCAGGATGGACTCTGTTACATGCAGCACGTTACACACCAAGGCAAACTTAGACATTTGGAATAAGGTTTCTAGAAGAAAAGTTCTGAGACCAATTAAAAATAACAGCTGAAAACAGTTAAATGGTAACTAGCAACAAACCTTAATGTTTAGTATAAAAGTATAAATATATAAATTGTGGTTAGTAGTTGGGGACACAGATGGAAAGGAAAGAGACAATGGGTCATTTAGAAGTTTTTCCACAATACTTTTTATTCACACTTCGTAGTAATTTCTTTTTCTTCATTTTCTTCTTTTAGTTTTGTATTTCATTATCTTAATAATTAAAAACTAAAAAAACACACCCCTAATGTCATATGAAAATCATGGCACTGTGTACACTACCATCACAAACCCCAATACGAACAAACTGTCCTACAACCAACAGAGCAACAAACCTAAGAGGAATCATGCAGTAGGACTCAAGAGAGCAAAATTAGATGAGAGGCTCAGTAACACAGGAGAACCACCACAAATCTCCTATAACTAAGGTGACCAGACGTCCCGATTTTGGCGGGACAGACCCGCTTTTTCATCATTTGTCCCGCGTCCCGCCCGTCCTCTAAAAAGTCCCGATTTTTTGAAAGAATGCACGACTAGGGCATTCTTTCAAAAAATCGGCCTGAAAGGCAGCAGGCCTCTCAGCTCGGGCTGGCCGTGGGCAGCGGGCGGGCGTCCCGCGTTGTTGACTCCTCCAGCGGCGGCTGGAAGCTGGGGGGAGGGGGAAGGGAGGCTGCTCCTCCTCTCCTTCCCCCGCCCCATCCCTAGCCCCGCCCTCGGAGGCGCCGCTGCTGTTGGGAGGGGTGAGGGACGAGGAGCCGTCGCCGCTTTGAGTTTACGAGCGGCGCAAACAGCCCTTCCTCGTCCCCCTCCCCTTTCTTCCCCCCGTCGCCTCGCTGCCGCCGTTGCCCTGGGGCCGGCCGGGCGACCAGGAGACCGCGGCGCTTGGATGCTTGGAGCAGGTAAGCTGCAGGCTGCCTCCTTTCCCCGTCTCCCGCCTCCCGTTCGTTGCTTGCCAGCCCGGCCGAAGGGAAGGCGGGAGGCGAGGAAAGGCTTACCTGTCGCGAGCTGCAGGCATCCAAGCGCCCTCCCCCCTCCCCCCTCCCCCCACCTCACCTGGACGCCGACATTTGCTGTTTTGCCCTCTGCGCATGCGCAGCGTTCTGCGCATGCGCAGAGGGCAAAACAAATGGCGGCGCCCAGGCGGCTCCCCCCCGTCCCGCTTAAAAATTAAAAAATCTGGTCACTTTGCCTATAACCGTGATGGCGAACCTATGGCACGAGTGCCACAGGTGGCACGCAGAGCCATATCTGAGGGCATGCAAGGCATTGCCCTATGTCAGCTCCAGCGCACATGTGCGCGCTGGCCAGCTGATTTTTGGGCTTCCGGAGGGCGGGGGGAGGCCATTTTCACCCTCCACAGACTCCAAAGGCTTTCCTGAAGCCTGGGGAGGGAGAAAAATGGCCCAACAGGCCTACCGGAAGTTTGGAGGCTTCAGTGAGGCCTGTGCGCATGCGTGGGGGGGCAGCGCAGGGGGGAGGGCATTGCATTATGGGTGTGGGCACGCGCATGTGCGCGCCCTTTTGGCACCCGAACAAAAAAAGGTTCACCATCACTGTCCTATAAGATCCCAGATATAATATATATAATATATAATCAAGTGTATAAAGATTAATATTAATAGCTAATAGGCTATTAAAGACGTACAATTTCATTGTTATGGTTTGTATTAGTTGGCATTATTTTTGTAGTTGATTGCGTATGATATTTGCTTACTGTAGTGTTTTCTACAGCTTTTGTATTTGTTTTTTTCTGTTGTGTTTATTTTTGTTGTTGTGTGTATTTAATTGTTATGTTTTTAAAGGAAAATTCAATAAATACTGTATTATTTTTTTAAAAAGATTTCAGAGCAACATACAGCCTCAAGAACTGTCCTTTATAAAAAATTTCTAAAACCTCCACACTCTGTGCATGTGCACCCACACCAAAGTTTAAATAAACGAAAGAAACGCCATTCAAGTACTCTTTCCATTTCCAAGTCCTGCAGCATTAACAACACTTGCATGTATAACCCAGAACTGCACATATCTGTATATTACAGTGGTTCCTTGATTCTCAACTATTTTGAAACTCATCGAATTTGATACTCCACACATTTTGACATGAACATTTTGTTCCAGTACTCATCATTTGTCCCAGTACTCATCGTTTGTCCCAGTACTCATCATTTGCGCAAGCTAGAACTTGTCAGTGTCCCTGCCTTGTGACTCACTACATTATTCCCTATGGGAAAAGTGTATTTGGTATTCATCATTTTTGGTGCTCATTGCATCTCCTGGAATAAATTAATGATGAGTACTGAGATACCACTGTATCTGTCTGCAAAAGAAAGTGCATGACAATTCGTGTGCAACCCATGGTCTCACTCAGATGAATTCTGATGTCCTTACTGCACAACCTTTGTCAGTGTCTGCCTTGGGAGGTATTCCAGGTAAGAAGCACACCCAGAAGTATTAACTGTAACTTTCAAGTCTGAAGGTACATCTGCCTCTCTCACATTTACAGCCGAAGACACTAGGGAGGGTCCCTTCTGAGATGTTTGCCACACTCACCTTCCGTCTGCAGGCTCAGCTGCCTCTTATCTGCCATGGTCTAAGTTGCAGCTCGTTTCCCAATATCATTCCCATGTACCATTACATCAAATCTGGTCATATTGCTTAACTGCTTCTTTTTCTCAACTCTTGATTTCCTCCTCATTTCATGTAGTATCAACCAAAATGATTAGGATTGCCTGACAGGCTGAATAAGCTGGGGGAAAAATTCAACTCAACTCAACTCAGCTCAGCTCAGCTCAACTCAACTCAACTCAACTCAACTCAACCATAAGCTAGGAACTTAACCATAAGCTAGAAAAGAACAGCCCAATGTTGAGATCCAGAATACTTAAAACAAGTCAGGCTGTTTTCTTCCAAGGCCAGAAGAAAAGTGTTTCTTTTTTCATCTAGGACCCTGGAAACAGCAGGTTCTAGGTAGAACTTCTGCTTTATTAGATTAATTCTTGATTTGGTGTATTTACAAAGTTAATCCATTTCTTCATATGTAAATATTTCATGCATTGTTTAATGTGGGCATGCCAAGAAATATTTCATAACCTTTTTTTCCACTAATTTTTCAAAGAAAAACTAGTTTCGGAAACAACAGAAATTATTTTTTCTTTATTTTTTCTCTATGGACCTTTTCCTCTTCAGGCACATATATTTCATAAAAACAGAATGTAAGCAAGAATCTAACACTGGCATTACCTTTTTCTACCACAAGGAGAAGAAAAGTTGGCCTCAGGAAAAGTCTCATTTGATGATGGATATTGCACATAGAAGCCACTAGGTGGCTCGCTCTACAAATGTTAGAGTATTGTACTGCCAGCTTTCAAGCTACAGAATGAAACCGAGCATGCCCTAGTATAGAATAGAATAGAATAGAATAGAATAGAATAGAATAGAATAGAATAGAATAGAATTCTTTATTGGCCAATGGTGATTGGACACACAAGGAATTTGTCTTTGGTGCATAAGCTCTCAGTGTACATAAAATAAAATATACATTTGTCAAGAATCATGAGGTACAACACTTAATGATTGTCATAGGGTACAAATAAGCAATCAGGAAACAATCAATATTAATATAAATCATAAGGATACAAGCAACAAAGTTACAGTCATACAGTTATAAGTGGGAGGAGATGGGTGATAGAAACGATGAAAAGACTAATAGTAATAGTAATGCCGCCTTAGTGAATAGTTTGACAGTGTGGAGGGAATGGTGTGCTGTGCTGGCTGGAGAATTCTGGGAGTTGAAATCCACAAATCTTAAACTTGCCAAGTTTGAAGACCTCTGACCTAGAGCAAAATTCTGGATGGCAGTTGGATAGCAACAAAAAGCTGCAGAGATCTCTAACTCTATGCTGACATTTAGTGCTTACCAGGATTTTGGCTACTGAGATCTAATAGATCTAGCTGCTATCTGTTTTTTGTTAGATCAATTTGTAGATTACTGATGATGAATTTCACATGATCCATAGATATTATACTTGGAATTTTCTAGGGCAAGTCACTGCAAATCAAAGAACATAGTTTACCTCTTACAGCAGAGATTTCTCACCTTACAATGTTTTATCAAATGTAATTAATAAATGAGTATTTTCCTTCTAGCAACCTTTATTTGCTTTTTATAACAGAGTGTGCCCAGTACTTCCAAATTCTTATCTAATTGCTTGCTGCTAAAGACCGAGCACATTTTCACCATCCTTCAGAACATGTCCCAAGCTAAACAACTACAACAGCTTTGTGACAGTCATTCAATCCAGTCATCACCACCAAAGTGGTAACTAATATTCAAGTGGAGCTTCAGCTTGAAGTGAAAGTCAAGACATAATTTATTTTGGGTGTTTCCATAGCAGCTCATATTACTGCCCCAATTAAAAGGGAGACAGAGCATGCGTGTGTATGTGATATGCAAAAAAGTTCCATGATGTTTTCTCAAAATAATAAAATTCCTGTAAAAATAATAAAAGTATTTGTCAAAAATACTTGCTATTCTCCTTGTAGCAAAATTCTACATTATTGTTACATCTCTAATTTTCCAACAGTGCTATAGGATGCTTAGAAATAATAATTGCATTTTTCCCTTACGTCTCCAGAACATGAGAAACATGGTCTCCGACATCACCAACTTTGCTGCCTTCTCACAATGACACTTATCTTCTAATGGAATCTTGTGTGTTTGTACTTTCAGCAATAACATGATACCTGCCAGCTGTAGCACGTTACTGCTCATGCTCAGCGCTAGAAAATCCTGTTCAAAAACCTTGACTGTCTGCCAGAAGGCAGTATTGCTTCCATGTGATGCTTTAAAAACACAAGAAATGTGAGGGTTACAGAAAGAGATTGTTCCTGCCTGCAACACAGCCTTTCTTTGGCTGCCACAAATGTTGAGTGTAAAGCTACATGATCGTCCTATGATCTCCGATTATTTGCCTTTAGCAACTATTTCTGCATAAATGTTTAGTTATTATCTTTCCATTCAACGTTTTTCCTGTGTTCCCAGGCTTTATGCCATATTCTTAGGAATTGGGGGAGGGGAGGTTATAATTAATGTTATAATCATATGGCAACAGAAGAGAATAGCTCAAAGAAAAGAAGGTTTACCTCATGTCTGCCTACTACAGGTATTTTATAAATTATTTAGAACAGTGTTGGCTGGGGAATTCTGGGAATTGATGATGCCCACACCTCTTATTGTTGCCAAATTTGAAAAACACTGATTTAGACCAGGTTCAGTCAAGATTCAGGACTGGGCATAAAATCAGGGGTGGGCTGCTGGGGGTTTGCAGGGGTTCGGGAGATTCTGTGCAGTTCGGAGAACCCCCAAATCCCACTCCTGGCTGGCCCCACCCACCCCTCCCCTTCCTTCCCAGGAGTTCCCATGCGGCCTGTTTTGGATGCAGGTAAGTGGAGGGCACGGGCGGAGGCTCGGGGAAGGGGGAAAACAGACCTACCAGAAGTTTGGGAAGGCCAGAAACGGGCCTGTTTCTGGCCTTCAGAGGGCCTCCGGAGCCTGGGGAGGCCGTTTTCGCCGTCCCAGAGGCTCGAGTAAAGCCTCTGGAGCCCAGGGAGGGCAAAAACGTCTCCACCCCACTGTGGTGCAGGAGGCTGACTAGGCCACATCCACCATGGCCACGCCCACCCAGCAACCGGGCAGAGAACCCCTTGCTAAAAATTTTGAAGCCTACCCCTGCATAAAATGGAACTGGCATTGTTCTGGAACAATGGAACTGGAACTGCTGGATAATCTTTGTTACAACCTACACAGGAATAGTGTATCCCTACTGATCCTACTTGAGTTCTCAGTGGTCTTTGTCACTCAGCTCTGATAACCTTCTGGACTGTCTACAAGTAATGATTGTTGGGAGGCAACTGTTTTACAGAAGTTCTACCAGACTAGTAGTTTTAGATGAGGTGATTGACGAAGAGAAGTCAACCCTGTAAATGGAGTGTCACAGAAATTAGTTCTCTTGCTTGGTTGTTAAATCTATACAGTGTGTTATGTGCATGTGTGTGTGTGTGTGTGTGTGTGTGTGTGTGTGTGTGTGTGTGTGTGTGTGTGTGTGTGTATCCATCTACAGTGACCAAGCATAAATGTGTACTCTAATGCAATAATTTAATATTTAACTAAATTTCTACCACTTTGTTTATAAAACAAAAATGCTTTGCTGCTCATATCTTCCTCATTCCACGATTCCTTATCAAAAGCCTAACAGCTTCACCTCTGAATGCTCTCTTGCCCAGAGTTCCACCATCTGAACCATGTGCCGTTTTCTAGAATTCAGGATGGTGTTTTCTTTTTTTGCTGGAACTTTTTGGTAGGTTCTTCTTCAGCTTCAATTGACTTAGGTTTTTCTCCCTGGTTGTGGATCTTCTGGCTTCCGGTTCTGCCAGCTGATGCTTCCTCTGCTCCACACCTTGTCCAGGTGCTTCTCCCTCCAGGGGCATCTTCTGCCAAACCTAGAAGAATCTCTTCCTTTCTTCACTCCACCGCCTGTGGCTTCTGTTATTGTTCTTTCTTTTGATACCAGGGGCGGGTTCCTAATTTTTTTACTACCACTCTGTGGGCATGGCTTATTTTGTGGGTGTGGCTTGCCAGCTATGTGATCAGGTGGGCATGGCTTCTCGGACTGCTGAAGGGAGGGGAACTGAGATAGGTCCTGCTGCCCATTCCCGCTCCCCTCAGCAGCTCGAGAAGCCTCAAACGTGCGAAAATGCCTGGGATCATCACTGCGCGTTCGTGGCTTCTTGGACTGCTGAAGGGAGGGGAATGGAGATAGCTCCTGCCGCCTGTTCTTTCAGCGTCTCACGCGCTCCCTCAGCCATCCTCCCCTGCTTGGACTCACTGTGGGGTAGGAAGGCAGTGCATGCGCAGTGCCGGAAGCTTGGCTTCTGGCCATGCGCAGAAGAAATTTTTTTAAAAAATTAAAAAAATTTTTTAAAAAATGGTGGCACCCAGGCACCGGCAACTGACCGCACCGGTACTGTGATGTCACCAACGGGCCGCTACCGGTGCTATAGAGTGGACCGCACCTGTAGGAACCCACCATTGTTTGATACCTATCTGCAAGCTTGCAAATGATACTTAGCAGTTTTAAATGTTGGCCTCTTTCTTTCCAAGCATCTACATGCCTAAGCTGAGTAACTGTCAGTCAGATCAACGCAGGGGAGAAAAAAACTTGACAGTCCCAGGTAACATTTCTCAGATTCAGGTAAGTTCTCCCTTCCACAACGCATGGTAGTGTATTACAGTGGAAGTGTTGGTACATACTGACAGAAATCTGTATTCCCTTCTTCAATTGGTTGCATAGTATAAATCTGATATAAAGGGATGAATGCTTCATCCCAGGAAAGTTTGCTTCAAAGCTGCAAGCTGATAAGAACCCACTAGTGTTAAAAATAGAATTCCCCATCATACACCAGAAGGAATATTTACACCACCATTAGATGTAGCTACCTGAGGCTCCTAGGCAGGTTAACAAGTTATTTTAACATGGAGCAATTCAGGACATGTATTGCAGCCTACCAAAAAACTTCATCAACCTTTTATTTGTAGAAATTTAAATATGAAGAAAGAGAAAAAAGGATTTGTTTTACGAATTTGGTCCAGAGGCTAAAAAAACACTGGCCAGGTATGAAGACCTGAAGATGTGAGATTTGAGACTAAATTATAACCCTTAAATTGCACCCATAAACCACAGAATGGTTTTCTCCTAATACCAGGCTTCTCTACCACGGGAAACCAAAGTGACCATCAGTAAACCAGAATTACTTGAAAAAGGAAACCAGTTTAAAATGTAGCAATGAATTTGACAGCACTACTCATGCTGGCACGAGGTTGATGCCCAGTGGAGAAAACCATTTGGAAACCCCGATGGCTGAATGCAGTAGAGCAGCAGTCCCCAACCCTTCTGGCTCCACGGACTGGCAGCAGCAGTGGCGGTGGCAGGAGGGAGGAGAAAGTTTCGTGTGTGCAACCTAGTTACCACGCATGTGTAAATGAAGCTTCATGCACTTGCCCGCTACCTGTTGGCCCAGTTCCCAAAGGGCTGTGGAAGGGTACCGGTCCACGGCCTGTGTGTTGGGGACTCCTGCAGTAGAGGATTACATTGTCCACTTCAGTCTTCAAGCAATCACCACTAGCCACACTCAATTGCTCTAAGGCAGTGATGGTGAACCTATGGCACGTGTGCCACAGGTGGCACGTGAAGCCATATCGGAGGGCATGCAATGCCCTATGTCAGCTCCAGCGCACATGTGCGCACTGGCCAGCTGATTTTCAGCCTTGGGGAAGGCTATTTCACCCTCCGGAGGCTTCAGAAGCTTCCTGAAGCCCCAGAGTGCGAAAAATGGCCCAACAGGCAAACCAGAAGTTCGGAAAAACGGACTTCCGGTTTGCCCTTTGGGCCATTTTTCACACTCCGGGGCTTCAGGAAGTTTCCCTGAAGCCTCCGAAGTGTGAAACACAGCACAACGGGGAAACCGGAAGTCCATTTTTCCGAACTTCCGGTTTGTCCGTTGGGCCATTTTTCACCATCTCAGTCTTCAGTGAGGCCTGTGCGCATGCACTGGGGTGGGATTGTGTGCATGTGCAGGGGGTAGCGCAGGGGGTGCACATGTGTGGGGGGAGGGAATGGGTGTGGCTACATACCAAAAAAGGTTCGCCATCACTGCTGTAAGGCATGCTGGCCCTGTAGATCAGCTCTGGATTCCCCTTTCTGGGGAGAGGAGTTTAAGAATCTATACAACATAATTATTTTTACTTTCATTACTTTACTGAAAAAAAAACATTTGGAAAGAATAGTTCATTTCACAAAGCCCCATTCACCAGTTATCAGCTAGATACGGATAGCGAATGCCTCTGGGGGATGGTTTATAAAGCAATCAAAGCCATAAGGCAAAATCACACCAGAGACTTCAAAAGTGAAGCACCAGCAGGGATTAATACCATCTGATTCAAAATTGAACTGAAATTAATCTACAGTACAGTTTGGAATCAGAAGATTGGAAAGAGCAACCTGGAGGAAAGGAGAATCGATGACACACTTACCTGATGAGGTTAAACACGGAGAATGATTGTTTTATTTATATCTGTGAGGAAGATTAAGCAATAATCACACCCTTCAGTTAGGCCTCAATCAGCAAACTGAAGTTATGAATAATTATAATAATTATAATTATAATAATTAGCATAAGAATAAAAAATATAAATATTATGAAATCCTAGGAAGAGGATTGCCTTGTTAAGAAAGAACAGTAGGATATCAAGGTAATACTCGTGCGCTGTGATTAATCTCCGTGTGTACATGCTAAGTCTTTCAATTCCCTATAACAGAAAAAGAAATGACATGTTACATTTTAAAGCAATTTCCATGTTCAAATATCTGTTTTACTGATGGTCATTTTGGGTTCCTGTGGTAAAAAAGCCTAATATGGATATAATTTAGTCTTAATCTCACAGCTTCAGGAACTATACTGGCCAATTTTTTTAGACTCTAGCGCATGGGTGCCCAACTATGGCAACTTTAAGAGCTGTGGACTTCAAGTCCCAGAATTCCCCAGCCAGCATGGCTGGCTAAGGAATTCTGGAAATTGAAGTCCAAAGGTTGGACACCTCTGCCCTAAACCAAATTCTAGAGCCAGATTCTTTTGTTGCCTTTATACATATTTAAAGTTCTACAAGCAAGAGGTTTATGAACTTTCTGGCAGGTTGCAATCTATGTTATGAAGTGCTATATGTTAAAATATGTTATTATCTTGCCTAGGAATCTCAGATAGCTAAGTCCAGTGATGGTATAAATATTCTTTCTGGTATATGACAGGGAATTATGTTTCTAACAGAATTGAAGCAAACTTTTCTGGGGTAAAGCTTTATCTATTTCTTTTATTTTAGATTTATATTCTGCCTTTCCCTCCTAAAGAACAGCTGAAAGCAGTGAATTAAAGAACAGAATACAGAACCACATTAAGCAGAAATGGAATATTTAATATAAGCCATTTTATGGTGCGGCAGTAGAATTAAAAATGAGCATACTTGATGTATGGGAGGAAGGAAAGCCTCTGTGCAAAATTGACCATAAAAGTATGTCTGATATCCATATTAAGTAAAGGAGAATGTGGAGGAAAAGTGGCTATGACTCCATTTTAATATATATTTGTATGCAGTTAAACCCATATTCAGAACAGAAGCTGAGAAGACTTTTATCTTATATTATTTTAAGATGTTCAGTGGGATATAACCCAGCCTAAGCAAACAGTCAGAACCCCGATGTGTGATTTATCCTTTCCTGGTGTAGTGTCCGAATTAGGGCATCCAAGTGTATCTGTGTACCAAAAAGCTTCATGATCATGGCTGCTATCTTGACTTTTGTGGAGTGGTTCTGATGAATGTTTGTGGCCACCATCCTGACTTTGAGTCTCCGAAGATGTTCCTGGCCCCAATCCCTTGATGGGTTCCACACTGGATCATGATACGCAGAATGAGACCAGCAGCAAAGCCTATTGTGGCCCGCCAGCAGCCCGTGCAGTTGGTAGCAAAGATTAAAACTTGTCATCTTGCCTATAACAAGTGAAAGTTTCACAAATCAGGACACTACAGGTCCAGATCAGAACTGATAGCCAGTTGTGAAAGTCACAAATGGTGATCACACAATACCAAGATACTGCAATCATTGTTAATACATGCTGGGTGCCAAGCACTTGAATTTTGACCATGTGACTGAGGGGATGCTGCAGTTTATGTAAAATGTTATGTTTTATGTTTATGTTTGTTCAAAATGCAACGGCCCACATGGTTTTGTGCAGACCTCAGTATGTACATATGTCACCTCTCCTGCAGGAGCTGCATTGGTTCCTGATTTGCTTCCAGAACAATTCAAGGTGCTGGTTATCTTTAAAGCCCTTCATGGCTTGGGACCAGGTTATCTGAGGGACCCTCTTTTGTCGGTCAGATTCACCTGACCCACTAGAGTGGCAAGAAATGTTGCAGGTCCCATCCCCTAAGGAGGTACATCTGGTGGGACCCAGAAGAAGAGCTTTCTCTGTAGTGGCTCCCTCCTTCTGGAACATTCTCTCACCAGAAATTAGACTGGCCCCCACTCTGACACTCTTTTGTAAGGCCCTGAAGATGTGGTTTTGCCAGTGGGCCTGAGGAACCCAGAGTGGGATGGAGCCCATTAAATGGTTGATTTGAGTGTGTGTTGTTGCCAAGGGAGGGTGGGGAGTTATTATTTTATTATTATTATTTACTTTTTATTATTTATTATTTTTTCTATATTGTGTTTTTATTATCTGTAAGCAGCCTATAATCACTGTGAATGAGTAGGCAGCTATATAAATGATCTAAAATAAAAGAAAGAAAGAAAGAAAGAAAGAAAGAAAATAAATAAATAAATAAACACAAGGCCAGGTTGTAAGTCACTTTTTTCAGTGCTGTTGTAACTTCGAAGGGTTATTAAATGAAATGTTGTAAGTCAAGGACCATTTGTCCATAACTAGGAATAGGCCAGCCAAGGTATTGCCAAGTGGGAAGAGCCATTTTTTTGGCAGACATTGTGCTGATTCTTGGATGGTTAGATAACATTACCCATAAATCAGTAGTGGGGAGGGCTCCTCTGAAGATGGCATTCAGGGCCATGCCTGTTAGCCTGCCCAGAGGTGGGTTCCTGCCGGAGCTGCCCAGTGTGCAACTCTGGTAGGGAGCGGCCAATTTGCACGCGGCCGCTCCGGAGCCCTCTCTGCCGGTCCACCGCACGCGTCACCATTTTTTTCCGTGAATTTTTGGCTGATTTTGCTTCTGCACATGCATGGAAGCAAAATTGCGCCGAAATCTCGCGAGGGGATGCACGCACGAGATTTCGGTGAGATTTTGCTTCCACGCATGCGCAGAAGCAAAATCGTGTGAGGGGGTGTGCGCATAGCGCACCGGCACCGGTAAGGGAGCAACCCGGCACTGAGCCTCCTGATGTTTTTCTCTCTTTCTTCCTCACTGGTTTAACTCTCTGTTAATGTTAAGAATCTCATTTTTCCTCTCTTAGGAATCCTTCTGTGTGAACAGTCTAGGTCCTGAATGGTGACCTTGTGACACGATTGCAACATTAAATTGGGCTGAATATTTTGTTATTGGAAGTCGGATGATGTGGCTCTGGCTGGAACTTTCTGTTAAAGCTTTTAAATTAAAAACAAACAAAGGTTTCTCCCCAGGGGCCTTTTAGGAGCAGTAACTACAGAGCGATTTGCTTTTCTGCTGCTGTTTAACGACACTTCTGAACCACAAATTCTCATAGCAAGCCACAATTTTGTATTCGAGATTATTCCTATGTGGTGTACACAACAAGAGCACTGGGGAAGCAGGCCTTGTTTCTTTGGTATCTTTACACAGCGTACTAGAAACTTATCAATACGTTTTGGCAGTAAAAGCGAAGCTGGCTTAAATTGTTCATAGCCAGCAAAAATGCACTTTGTGAAAACCCAGGTGTAGGGAAAGCATAAAAACACCAGAAAATAGCAGCCAAGCATGCTTTAGCCTGCGAAGTCAGGCAAATGACAATTTAAGGACTGTTTACCTTTGGATACTTGATACACTTCTCAGCCACATGTTCTGCTTATTTGACAAACTTGCATTTGAGAATGAATATATATGACCATTAGCAGGAAGAACTATTTCCAAAAGGCCTCTCTTCAGAAAGGAGTAAAATGTTTTATTCGTGTTCATGTGAGACTGCCGAAGAGAAAAAGAGCAATGGCCATCAAGAAGTGACATAGAACATATATGGATTTTCTACATTTTAAATGTGAATTGATTAACAGTTATTTTTATTTTCAAGCATGTATGTTATTTCTGTGTGTTTTCTTATTGAACCCATTGTACATTTAAATACTCATTTTAACTATTTCCCTCCTGGTTCTCAGTCCAAAAAAACCAGCATTTTACTCCTATATGGTGTAGATTAGGGCTGTCAAACTATCGGCCCACGGGCTGGATGTGTCATGTGCTGGTCACGCCCATGCCCAGTTTAGCAAAGTCCCGATACATCATGTGACGCCGCTGTGATGACATCAGTTTGACACCTCTGGTGTAGATCATAAATGTTTCAGTCACTTTGAGAACTGGAACGGTGATACCTAAATATGACAAATAAATAAATCAAAAGGTAATCATAATAGATTCTTGCAAACAATGTTTTAGATTTTTGAAGTAAGTTACAAAATGATGGGGTTCAATGCTACCATTTTTAATAATTACTAAATATTTTTTCACAGATATAAAAAATATAATACAAAGTGGCATGCGCTTAAAACATACACACACACACATACATATATGTGGGAGGGAGCATACTCATACATACATACATACATACATACATATATATATACATACATACATATACCGTGTATGTATGTATGTATGTATGTATGTATGTATGTATGTATGTATGTATGTATAAGTATGCTCCCTCCCATATTTGGATATACCAGGTTGACTCAACAGAAAAAAACATATAACCCTTCCCTGGTACAAGCTGATAGAGGAGGAGAGCCTATGGCTTAGAAGTTAAAGATACTGCCTTATAGGCAGGCTGCCCAGGTTCAAATCCCAGTAAGGGTATGGCTAGCTGATGAGAGCTAAATAGCTTGAAATAGATCAATACTAGTCTCCCTTCATTTTCATTATCAGCAAAAATGTGTTTTACACACACACACACACACACACACACACAGATATATATATATATATATGAAACTATCAGTCTGAGATGGAGGTCAGGAAGTAAATCTTGGATCTTCTTAAAGCTTAACTATTTGTATACCACAGAGCATGCAGGTCATAAAAATTAGCCTTTAAAGAGACAGGAGTTTTTAGGATATTGTCAGAAAGATTTTTTTTCCCTCCTTCCTTTTGCTTCTTTGTCCATCCTCTATCTTTGAGTTTTGTCCCCTTTGAAAAGAGAGAATACAACTAGGTTTTCCCAATGCAGATCTTTGAACCCAGCACAAATAAATGGCAAGAGCTCTTATTCATGCTGGAATGAGAGATCTGCAGCCTAAGCTGACTTTCCATTGGTTGACAAAAAAACCCAATGAAGTTGATGGATTTCTTACATTCAGTCAATGCAATTTCTCCTGTTCACATTTTTTATAAGAACAGTCCCCAACCTTTGCAGCTTGGCATCACGGCTAGAGCGGGGAGAGGGGAAGTGGCCTGTGCATGCATGGGTGTATGCGTGCATGCAGCCCTTGTATGAGTGGCAGGCCGGTACGCACCTGTGCGAATGGCGGGCTGGCGCACGCACACACGATTGCCCAACTCATTTCTTGCGCAAGTTGAGCTGCCTGTGCACACACTTGCGTGGCCCAAATCCAAATAGGCCACGGGCCCGGTAGTGGGCCGTGGCCCAGAGTTGGGGATCACTGTTTTAAAGCGTAGGTAGAGAACACATTATGCAGCTTAAATGACCCTATAAGGAGAAATAGGCTCTTAAGATACATGTTTGAATCCAAGCTGCCTCCAGGAGCCGTGATTTGCCTCTTGAAGGAAACCACCTTCACTGGCTGCCTGGTCAGTTTAGTTGTGAACTTCTTGTTTATTGCCTGCTTTTAATTCCCAGGGTTCACGCTTGAAACTACTACTCTTAGGACTTGAAGGGTTATTAAACTGAAGTTGCTAAAAGCTACTCTGAAACTTAAAAAAAGGGAGAAACTCTATTTTAGAGAGAACAATGTTACTATAAGGCAGAGGTCTTCAAATTTGGCAACTTTAAGACTTGTGGACTTCAACTCCCAGAATTCTCCAGTCAGCCAGGGGCGGGTTGCTCACTTACCTCGCTACCGGAGCGCTGCACGCACATCACCATGTTTGGTGCACGCGTGCGCTCGCTATGTGTATGTGCCCCTCACACAATTTTGCTTCTGCGCATGCACGGAAGCAAAATCTCGCCGAAATCTCACGAGGGGATGCACGCGCATGCACGATTTCGCCAAGATTTTGCTTCTGCGCATGCATGGAAGCAAAATCTCACCAAAATCGCGTGTGCACATGCGTCCCCTTCCAAGATTTTGGCGAGATTTTGCTTCCGTGCATGCGCAGAAGCAAAAAAGCCCAAAAATTCGGCACCGGAGCGGTTGCGTGCAAACAGCGCCATCTGCTGGTCGCTACCGGAACGACAGAGTGGACTGCACCGGTAGGAACCCACCACTGCAGCCAGCATAGCGTTGAAGTCCACAAGTCTTAAAGTTGCCAAGTTTGGGGACCCCTGCTATAAGGAAAGGGTCATGTGGAGGTCAGCTTTACAAGTTTTTAAGGCTAGCATTTGGGAGGACACAGAAGACATTAATAGTACCAGCTTTACAAAGTTTCTCAGCTCTCTGTTCAGTCTGAAAGCTCCATTCATACTTAAAGTGTTTCTCCCTTTCCTTGTGCCTGATGCATATTGGGGGGAAAAGGTAGAAAGTATTTTGTTTCACTAAAGTTGTCATTATTACCATGAGTGTCGTCATGCTACTTTTAATAACTGCTTTGGCAGGGGAGACTTTTGAAAGGATGCATTTTATTTCCATTTCATATCCATGAACATATTTTCACATGAAGGCACCCTGCAGCGCACAGCCTGATGCTTTACTCCCTAAAGATGTCAAGATATGTTTTTAATTGCTGACAGCAGTTTTTCCAGCATAGATACTTAATCTGAAGAACGATAAATAGGAGAGGGTGTAGCACAGGAAACGAGAAAACAAAACCTTCAGTGCTGTATTTAGTAAAGGGGTCAAGAGGAGGTTTATTAGATAGCATGTTTAGAAATAAACCTAGGGTCAAGAGTTCTCCCAATTTTCATTTGTAAATGTTAAAATATGTGGCAGTCTGTTGAACCTTCTATTATATATTAATACAAAGGGAGAATCCCATTTCTTTTAGGATACTTGCATATTAAGCTACATGCAGAATTGTACCAAACAATGTCAAACTTATTTTGGGGCGAAACATTTAGAAATATCTCTGTCTGTCTGTCTGTCTGTCTGTCTGTCTGTCTGTCTGTCTGTCTGTCTGTCTGTCTGTCTGTCTGTCTCCATCCAGCCATCCATCCATCCAGCCATCCATCCATCATCCATCTCTATATCATCTGTCCATTTATCCATTATTTCATTGTTACGAACAAAAATCACAAGGTGATTAATAAGAATAAAATCATGGTATAATATTTATGTCCTAAAGCACAGTGTCCAAAGTGACATTCTGTGAGTGACATAGGAAATCTCTAATCCTGATACTACTCTAAATGGCTGCTCTTGTTGTCTATCTTATATATGGCAGTCATTCAGCAGGTAGAAGCATAATTTGAAAATAGATCCAGCTGAAAGGAGTAGATTTTTCTAATTGACTAATGCACTCTAATAATGGAACATTATATACCTTATTTGAAAAAGCTTCATGGAATTCAAAGGGCTAGATATCTTAGCCTTGTTACAAATCAATGATTCATATCCAAAAAACCCCACAGAATTTAGGTTTGGAAGGGACCTAGTCCAATTGTCAGCCTTCTGCAAGAATTCATTATTAAAGCTTTATTTGGGCAAGCATTCAACCAATCAGAAATATTTTCCTCTCTGATCTGAATTTGTTAAAAAGGAAAGAGGCTTTGGGGGTGGGGGGGTTAGAGGCAGATTTTTAATTCTCTATTGGTGTCTCAGGCAAGACATAATCACTGAATAAAATATTTGAAAGAAAGTGCCAAAGACACGAGTCCAGGTTACATGCACCATGTGTTGGATTTTGCTTTGCTGTTGGTACCACCAGCTCTGTTTCTTGCTGATTAATGCCCTGCCATTTTTTCCCCCTTTGACTAAGCTCCTGACAAAACCCCTTCAGGTTGTCAGAGCATCTGCTGCGACTCTCCTCTAGGGAGGGATTGGAATTAAATTATGATAAACCAACTAATCAGAATACATTATGGAATTTGAGCAAAACACATCTTGCTACATCATCACTAAGCTTTAAGATCATAATATTATGGCACAATAATTATGTAAACTAGTTTTTATTTTGGAGGGAAAGGACATGAAGATTACAAAGCAGGCATTCCAGACTACCCATATGGAGCTGCCAAGAAAGGCCGGGCCAGATGGAGTCTTCTGTTCATTGCCCCTGGATTGATCTGGCTGCCTTTCTTTTCCTGTATATACAGGAAGACAGAGGAAACACAGAAAAAATAATAATAAAGCTGCTTGAGAAAAAAGAAAAAAAGAGAGAGAGAGTAAAGTACAATAAAATAAATAAATCTATTCCGTACAACAGTGTTTCCCTACCTCAGCAACTTTACAATGTGTGGACTTCAACTTCCAGAATTCCCCATGGCTGGCTGGGGGATTCTGGGAATTGAAGTCCTCACATCGTAAAGTTGCTGAGGTAGGGAAACACTGCATTGAAAACATGAGGACATCTCCTTGGGTGGTTTGTTGTTCTGATTCTTTTGTCAGAATAAGTTCAGGTTGCACAATTGACACATTTCCTTGCCACAGATCAGAAAAATGGAGATGGAAGGGGAAGGACCAGCTGCCCTTTAAAATGCTGGCTTTTTAGGATCTAGGAGTATATTCTCCTTTATCTGTTCCTGTATTTCAAGCAATCTTTCCTCAATTTTGCTCAAAAAGGCCTTTCCCCTCTCTTGCTATCCTCTTTTTAATTTTTAATAGTGGAATACAAACAGCGTCCTCTCTCGGCCATCTTTAATTCTTCCTCATGCTGGATATGTTTATTTATTGAAGATTTATTTATTTATAGAGTTACACTGGTGATTTCAGAAAATCAAGGTGGCTATCTCCAAGGATAATAAAACTCACAGCGATAGGACCATCCTTCCCTACCATCACAACTCTCATTAAAACAGCACCCATTCCTCCAAAAACTTAATCCAATTAAAAAGATGTTTACATCATCATAATCCCTGATTTAATCCCAGCTTCTCATTTTTAGCCTCAGAATAGACAATGAACCCAAATCCCCATAAGTACCAAGTTTGAACAATACAAGTTTGAACCTCCAGTGACTACAAAACTGAAGCTGTGTTTTATGAGATCATATGCAACTCAGCAAAACTTCTGCTATCAAATTTTGGACAATAATTTAGAGTTAAACCTGTGATTGATAAAGCGAGAAAAAGAAAAGAAGGAACAAGGTATAAGAAAGTATGATGAGAAAAGATTGTGTTCTGGAGCCACGCACTTTTTGCTTTGACCTCACTCAGTTTTCCCGTTATCCTGCCTCATTCCACACACTTCATGATGTCATCAACCCAAGAAAAACCACATTGGTTCTCTTGCTGAATTATGCGGTTAAAAAAAAAGAGGAATATGAACAAAGAACAAGCCAAAACCGCCTAATGTTAAGTTTTTCAAGAGATTGAGAAAACATTTTTCTTTGATACCACCATGAAAAAACCCTTAAAAGCTGCTCTTTTCCAGAATACAGGCGTTTCATTTTTCCTTCATTCACAGTTAAATGGTTAAGCCAGGGCCTCAGATTTGGTATTATCTTTTCTGGTATGTAATACACAATTGCAACTAAATTTTGGATGAATGCCCAGATTTAGGTGACTAAAGCCTCTGCTAAAAGCTATGGAAGCAGTATGCTACCACCTAGGTTTTCTCTAGGCAACTGCAGATTGATTAACTAGTGACAGTTTTAGACTTTGATCACAAGCATTTGAAGAGAAGCATTGCAGTAGACTTCTTTTCACCCACAATTGGAAAAATGTTTATATAGTGATTCCCTTGTGCTTGCTAATGGTAGTGAAACATTCCTTCTTTTACTGCGCGAGAGAGGAGTTGCTGGAGGATTTGGATGGAAAAATGTTCATGTGTTATCTATTATTTTTCTTGCTGGATTTAAGGAACGTAATTTCCATTCCTGATCTCTGTTTGCTACAGTTCAGTTTATTTTGTGTGTCTGCAGAAAGGAGAAGAAAGTTCTTAATGGAGTTGATGCATATGTACCGTATTTTTTGGAGTATAAGATGCACCTAGATTTTAGAGGAGGAAAACAAGGAAAAAAGTATTCTAAACCAAATGGTGTAGTAATATATTACTTAATAAAATACCAGTGTAGCAGAATACTTTTTACAACCATGTATACTTTTTACAACCATGTATACTTTTTACAAACTTCAAACTTGACAGCTTTAAGACTAGTGGACTTCAACTCCCAGAATTCCTCCTCCAGTCATGCTAGCGCAGGAATGGGAGTTGAAGTCCACAAGTCTTAAACTTGCCAAGTTTGAAGACCCTTGCACCTCTAACCCAGGGGTCTTAAACCGTGACAGCTTTAAGACTAGTGGACTTCAACTCCCAGAATTCCTCCTCCAATCATGCTAGATGGGGTAATTAGAAGGCAAAAACACCCCAGTTTTTGCAAAAAAACGGCCTGTTTTCCGCCCAATTTTTTTTGCAAAAACAGGGCTTCCAGAGGGTTTGGGAAGCCTGCAGAGCGCTCCTAGGGGGTGGAGGAAGGCAAAAACGCCCCCGTTTTTGCAAAAAAAGGCCCGTTTTTAGCAAAAATGGGATGCGGGGGCGGGGCTTCAGGAGGCCAAAAATGGCTGTATTCGGTGTATAAGATGCACCGACATTTCCACCCTCTTTTTGGGGGCAAAAGGGTGCGTCTTATACTCCGAAAAATACCGTATTCAAAATATAATATTGGACAAGGACAACTTTCTGGATCCCCTGTTGTGGGTTTATAGGCAGGGAAGGATAGTTATATTATAATTTTGTGCCTGTATGTAGAGCAACAGATTGTTATAAAGGAATGCCATTTTAGTTTCCCTTCTCAAAGATCTTGTTCTAACGAACAAATTCACGCATCATTTATGACAATGGGCAGGCAAGCTGAAGATAAAATCTTGATCTCCTGCTGGATCTCTGAATGCTATGAAAGTTGAAAAAGATTTCAGACTGATCTGTGCTGCACTAATACCTAAAATGAATTCCTGGACTGCGTTTTAGTGTTTGACTTTTGTTCTAGATTGTTGTAGACTTAGTTTGTAATTACAGGAGAGGGAGAGAGAAGTAGATTTGGAAAGCCTGAGCACAAGTAGTGATACACAGTGGTGGGTTCCTACCGGTCCAATGCGCCATCCTGGTAGGGACCTACCGATTGCGCAATTTGTGCATGACGGCTCCAGTGCCATCTTTGCTGGTCCGTCGCATGGCGCTATCTTTTTTCTGGAATTTTTGGGCTTTTTTTGCTTCTTGCGCATGCGCGGAAGCAAAATCTTGTGAGGGGACGTGCGTGCATGCGAGATTTCAGCTATTCTTTGTTTCCGCACATGCGCAGAAGCAAAAAATCACCAAAATCTTTCTCACGCGTGCGTCCCCTCATGAGATTTTACTTCCATGCATGCGCAGGAAACAAAATTGTGTAAGGAAACACACACACGTAGCGAGCCTGCGCATGCACAAAACCAGATGATGTGCGTGCAGCGCACCGCCAGGCAGGTAAGAGGAACCTGCCCCTGGTGATACATGAGTCTCATTATGTGTCTAGAATTGGTAAAAGGTGATTTAAACTCTTGCAAACTATTTCTTGAGCAAAGATGAACATTGGCATTACCTTATCCACGTGGAAGGCCTTGTCAGCATTATGACATGTTATTTCTTCCATGTAAATTTTAGTGTGGTTGCCTGATGAATTTTTCATTTTAAAAAGGGCATCAAATCCTGGCACTAAAATAACAAAACAGAAATACTTTCCACCCGGTTATAGGAAACACTGTGGGAGGTGATGCAATAAGCTATAGCTAGTCATGCAGGATCAGCATAGAATGTTTAAGGCCTTTAGAGCCTTAATTTAGTTTCATTACACTAGAAACTTTCTCGGTTTATATATGTCTATTGTGGTAGTGGGCTATTTTTAAATAATTAAGCTTTGATTTATTGTAGTATTTATATGAATAATTTACACTCAATACAGAATTCTCATAATGGGTAATTGTATAAAGGAACACTGTAATATGAGAATCTGAAACATATTAATAATAGGATACTTAACTTTTGATATATTTTGATATGACTCAACACATCATGTAAAATAAAAAAAAGTGATGGTTTATCACATCTGAATTACATAAAAATATGGACAATTGCTAGATGATTAAAAAAGATATAGTAAAGTTTAACTCTTTGCTTTTATCTAGTGGCTGTTTATGTCCAGGGTTATTAAAGTCGCCTAATGAACATATCCTTAGAAAAATAAATATTAATTATGTATTCAGTGAACTATAAAGTGATAAGAAAAAATTTTATACCTCGCCTTAAATACTATCAGTAAAGTAGTAAAAATGGAATTACCATTTAGTAGTATTGATGGTACTAAGAAGCAGTGAGATATTATTCACCACAGGACATTAACCTAAGAAGCAAATAGATCTCATATTTACTAATTCCCAACTTAGAACTCATTGACACCCACATTGTCTACTCTTTCCTATTCATTTCCTGGTAAAACAATGGTGGTCTGTGGACTTTGGCTGCTTCCAATATAAAGAACATATGGACCCCTTTCTACAGAGGTTTTGGGAAAATTTTGCAGCAGCACAAACACTATGATGCATTGACAAGTAGGCTTTGTGTGGAAGGTTGAGTGGATGTTGTCCCCAGTCTTTGCAGCAACATTCATTCTGAGATTAGATTAGCCCCAATTTTCTGGCCTTTCATAGAGACCTAAAACCTTGTGTTTTGTGTTTGGGCCTGTGGGCCCTGTCTATTGGTTTTGTTGGTAATCAATTGTGATGCTCAGAAAATGGTGTGTTATTCAATCAATCAGAATAGAGCTGGAAGGGACCTTGGAGGTCTTCAAGTCCAACCCCCTGCTCAAGCAGGACACCCTATACCATTTCAGACAGGTGGCTGTCCAGTCTTTTCTTAAAAACCTCCAGTGATGAAGCACCTACAACTTTTGAAGGCGAGCTGTTCCACTGATTAATTGTTCTCACTGTTAGGAAGTTTCTCCTAAATTCCAGGTTGCTTCTCTGCTTGATTAGTTTCCATCCATTGTTTCTTGTCCTGCCTTCTGGTGCTTTGGAAAATAAGTTGTCCCCCTCTTCTTTGTGGCAACCCATCAAATACTGGAATACTGCTATCATGTTCCCCCCCATCAGTCCTTCTTTTCTCTAGACTAGCCAGACCCAATTCCTGCAACTGTTCTTTGTATGTTTTAGTCTTTAGGTCTTTAATCATCCTAGTTGCTCTTTTTATTTTTATATTATATATTTCATTAAAGTCTTATCTATTTCATTGTAAGTTTTCTAGTCAGGGGTGGGTTCCAACTTACCTCCCTGCTGGTTTGCTTCCTCCGTGCTGCGCAGGTGCGCTGCATGGGCGCGCGCGCACTTTGCACGCGCATGCGCAGTGCCAAAAGATCCAAAAGAAAAAAGAAAAGAAAAGAAAAGCCAAAAACAAGATGGCGACCGCATACACAGTGCCGGAAACTCGGCTTCTGCACATGCTCAGAAGAAGAAAAAATTCAAAAAAAAAAATTCAAAAAAAAAAAGCCAAAAACAAGATGGTGACTGCATGCACAGTGCCGGAAACTCGGCTTCTGCACATGCTCAGAAGAAGAAAAAAATAAAAAAATTCAAATAATAATAATACTAACAAAAAAGCTGAAAACAAGATGGCGACCGCGTGCACAGTGCTGAAAACTTGGCTTCTGCACATGCTCAGAAGAAAAAAATAAATAAATAAATTCAAAAAAATAAAAAATTTAAATTTAATTTTTTTAAAAAAAGATGGCGGCACCCAAACCTGTTCCGTGATGTCATCGTGATGTCACCAGCGGGTTGCTACCAGTTCAGGTGAACCATCCAAACCGGATGGAACCCACCTCTGGGTCTAGTGTTACATATGCAAGATGGGCAGCTATATAAATGGAATAAGTAAGTAAACAAACAAACAAACAAACAAACACACACACACACACACACACATACATAAGGAATTATCCCACTGTTGTGTGGTTTGGTTCTTATTACGATGCATCATTACTGAATAATTATTGCTGAGAATTGTGAATGCTAGCATAAATACTAGAACAGTTCCTATGTCACCAATAGTTTAAATTTCTATTAATTTGAAATTGGCACTGCTGTTTAAAGGTCAGCAGACTATGACTGTATTATACTAATGTTACATCAGCAATTGTTGGTTGGGGGGGGGGGGGCTATAGGTATTTTCCAGATTCAGAACAGCTTTCTAAAGCATAATATGACAACACCAAATAATTTTTAAAAAAAAGAATGAGGAAACAAAGGTTCTTTAAAATGCAGATTGTGGTTTTTAGAAACCTTGTAACACACTGAAAGATTATAAGTACATTTTATTAGCATAATAATACCAGACAATCAATATATCTGTGGCTATCTGGATGCAGCCTTTTATGCTTTTTTTTTTTAGCATACATTCAATTTCTTTCTGGGAAAAATGGTAGTTATGACTGCTGAGAATTGTCAATGCTACAATAAATACTAGAATAGTTCCTATGTCACTAAACTATGTTCCTATAGTTTAAATTTCTACTAATTTGAAATTGGCTCTGCTGGATTTGCTGCCTTTCTTCTTAATTTTAAACCAACAAGTAAAAAGTAAATGCCATTATTAAATATGCAGGGAATTATATTAACTACATTCAAATAATTTACTTAAATTATATCATATTTAGTTTTTTGTCCTGGGCCCATCTTTTTGGGGGGATATTTTCACCTCCAAACTCTGATATCAAAGGCCAACTGTACCCTCAGCTTGGGGAAAAAAATAGCAATGTATGGCCCGAGGAAGCCATAATTTTATGACTGTTGTAGCTGTTTTTGCTGGAATACATTAAAGCAAGGCTGATTATCGTAGAAAAGGAATACATTTCTCCTTACCCCCTGGGTTAGCTAGGCCCAGTAATATTGTTTCATAATCTGTGACACGCTCTAGAATCATTCAGTGGTGCACTTGAGCAAATCATTTTGAATTTGGAAGCAAGTTAGAGCTATCCCTGGAAAAAAAAAGGTGAGGGGTTTTAACCTATTCAGTAAATTCTGCAAACGTGTCCTACAATCCACAAATCCTGCAATTTAAATGCATTATGAAATTGGTGCAAGTTTAAACAGAATGTTTGCTTACCATCCGCCATTTACTATTCATACTTTCCAGAGTATATATGCGAAGAATGTTTAATTTTAAGCTTAGCTCCTTTTATTCGGGACAGAGAACGGTTGGGCCTTGCAGATAGGAAAAAGTTGGATTAAAAATGTTTTTATAAAGTGGAAAAAAAATCCCCATTTGTTTTCAAATATTTCTATCAAAGCCAGATGCATTAGTATCTGGAAAGATATGCTCTCGGTTTCTTGAACAAATTGCTAAAGGGACTGCTACATTAATATCTTTCAGCTTTAGATCGTCTAAAATTTGGCCGCTCCAACCATTCTGGGTCTTATTATAGGCCGAGTGTAATAACGTCAACATATTAAAATTCTTAAAAGTGGCTTGGAAGCTATTTGGTTATTTAGATTTTTAATTTTTATTGTTTAATAACTTTCAGTTGTCCCCCATATTAGTTAAATTATGAAATGGTAACTCCCCTCCCCTCCAATTCCTAAACACAGTTCTAAAAGTGCCAGCCAGCATTTTTCCACAATGCAGGGGAATTGAGAAAGTTTTATTATAATTCCTCAGCTATGCTCTTTCTATGGCTGGGTGCAGAGGTTCGCATTGCCCAGGCCTTTTTTTTACGTTGGGGTACAAACTACCTTTGCGAAGAGACAATACAGCGAAGCGTAGCTCTTGCTGATTGCATTTGAACTTGCTTCCGGATAGAAATGGGATAAAAAAGGTCTAGCAACTCTCATCCGAACTAGACTGTGTTGTTTCTCTGTGTCATATAATATACTGTATGTGGATGTGTGCATAACTTTGTATTTATTTTATTAAGGGGCGTGCATAAGCGCACTAGCGTGCCTACCGTCCCTGTCCTAATGTTCCCTTTTATTTGTAGCCATTTCATGTAGTCATAATTATGTTTTTTAAATGTTATCTAATACATGCCTAAATAAATAAATAAATAAATAAAAATAAAAATAAAAATAAAAATAAATAAAAAAATAAAAAAATAAAAATAAAATATAAAAAAATAAAAATATTTGTCATATTTATGTAGTATATTGGAGGTGGTGACCCGTTGAGAGCTGTATGCAACGAAATTTCATTTTAATGTATGCCGATTAGTGTACAACTACTACTTCTTTTCTTCTTTTTCTTCTCTCCTTCTCCTCCTCGCTTTCTTTGGGACAGAATTGGGCCCATGCTTTGTCTTAACTAAGTTTCCTGCCGTGCCGTTGTCTGCACTTGCATGTCCCTGGCAGCAGGGGGCGCGGGTCCCTTAGTCTAAAGCTAACCACAGGAAGGCTGCGAGAGATCACTTTAGCCTTGACCTTCGGCGATTTCCCCGAGACCCGCCCCTTCCTACTCTGCCTACCCACGATCTGCCCCTTGCTGCGATGCCCGCCTCCCTTCCCACCCACCCCCACCCCCGTCTGCTTAGCAAATCCAGCTGGGGAAAGCAGCCAAGGGGGCGCTAGGGGGGAAAAGAAACGCGAGAAGAAAAGGGTCGGTACCCGCGCGAAAACCCAAGAAGAAGCGAGGGCTGGGAAGGAAAAACAAAAACCGGGCGATCTCTTCCGACACCTTAGTCTTTTGCAGTTCTGTTGCCGGAGCTTGTGGTGCTGGGGATCCAGGTTTGCAGCGAGTGGCCATGGCTCGTGAAGCAGAACAGAGGGGCATCTTCTCAAACCCAACGCCAATTTTTGACTGTCCCCTTTTTTCCCCGCTCCCGATTCAGTGACGAGCTTTGCTGCAGAGAGATTGTGTAATGCGCAAACTTCGAGGTTCCTTGCAAACCAGTTCGGATGGCCGTGGAAGCCCTGGACAGGGAAGATGCCCACGGGTGTTTTGTCTTTTTTTTTTTAGCCGGATCCTATATTTCTCAATTCAGAAACTGGACAGATCTCGGTGAGCTCAAACGCCTCTAATTCCTGCAGGAAACTCCGCCGTTGCGATTTGATAGAGAGGAACTCCTCGCTGAGAAAAGTGACTTTTTCTGAATTGATAAAAAGCCCGTGGAAGCCAAGCCGGTTGGCTCCCTTAGCTGTAAACATTTGAACAACAGCTGAAGGTATTAAGCAGCAGCTGTACGGCATGGGGTGGGGGGTAAAGGGTGAAGCAGCAGCCGCAAAATAGAAGGTTGCAGTTGGTGGTTAAATAAACTCAAGGGTTGTTAGGGCCAAAGCTGGGTGAATAGCAATAGCAATAGCAATAGCACTTTACTTATATACCGCTTCATAGTGCTTTACAGCCCTCTCTAAGCAGTTTACAGAGTTCAGCATATTGCCCCCAACAATCTGGGTCCTCATTTTACCCACCTCGGAAGGATGGAAGGCTGAGTCAACCTTGAGCCTAGTGAGATTTGAACAGCTGAACTGCTGAACTAGCAGTCAGCCTGCAGTCCCAGCATTTAACCACTGCACCACTTCAGCTCAGGAATAGCTTCCTGCAGAGTCGTGTGGGTGAAATTTGGGGTGAACTGATGGACTCAGTGCCCAAGGTTGGCGATAGTCTTGTGAGGAAATGTGCAGAATTTATTGAGGAGGAAACATGCTTCCTCTATTTATTCATTGGCTCTTCTGTGGCCCTTTTCCACATGCGGTTTATTTATTTATTATTTATTTATTAGTTGCATTTGTATGCCGCCCACTCCACAGAGACAGTAAACAGTTTCAGTTGGCTTCAGGATGCCTTGGTGGTCCGTGAATTCCTCCCTGATATTCTCCCCTAATTATACGGGTAGTCCTCAACTTACAACAGTTCACTTAGTTGGCTGTTACAGCGGCACTGAAAAAAGCGACTTATGACCATTTTTCACACTTATATGACCATTGCAGGATCCCCATGGTCACGTGATTTACATTCGGATGCTTCACAACTGACTCAGGTTTATGACGGCTGCAGTGTCCTGGGGTCACGTGATCATCACCTTTTGCAACCTTCCAACAATGTCAATGGGGAAGCCATATTCACTTAACGCTGTTACTAATATAACAACTGCAGGGATTCACTTAACAAATGTGGCAAGAAAAGTCGTAAAATGGGGCAAAACTCACTTAAAAATTTTCTCGCTTAGCAACATAAATTTTGGGTTCAATTATGGTCATAAGTTGAGGACTACCTGTAATACACTGTCTTTATCTTCTAGTTCCTGACTCTGAATTTAGGCAATCTTTACTCTCCCTTCCAAAGTACAGGTTAAAGAACAGGTAGTCCTCAACTTATGCCTGCAATTGAGCCTGGCAATTATGGTCATAAGTCGTATGACTGGACCAAATTTTATGACCTTTTTCATGGTGGTCATTAAGCAAATGTAGCAGTTGTAAAGCAAAGCCCGTAGTTGTTAAGTGAACCCATTGTTTGCTATGTTTCTTTGCTGGAAACTGGAAGTAAATGCCAGTTTCAAGCAAAACCCTTGAAAATCACAGTTGCATGGGGGCGCTGCAACAGCTATCAATACAGGCCACCTGCTGAGCACCCAAATGTGGTCACATGGGGGGTGGCATGTCAGAACTTCAAAACCACATCTCAAGTAGCTTTTTGGGAGTCACTGAGTGAGCAGTCATAAGTTGAGGAACTACCTGTATTTTTTGCCTGCTTAAAACAACAGTGTCCCCCTACAAGAAGATCTGTACAAAGATGTAACTTCATAGTCTCCTTTAATGATAGCCTGGCTTGATGTCCTGCTTTGAGGGGTTGTCCCTGAAATGTGTGTGTGTGCACGGCCAGGAGTTCTGACTGGCTCAAGGTTGACTCAGCCTTCAATCCTTCCAAAGCCAATAAAATGAGGACTCAGATTGTTGGAGGCCATATGCTAACTCTGGAAACTGCTTAGAGAGGGCTGCAAAGCAATGTGGGGTTTAACTGCTGTTGCTATTACTATCCTTTCCCTGCTTCTCTTGATCTTTGATTTAAATTAAATGCTTGGAATATTTAATTATATATAAGCCCTATCAGCCCAGTGAGATGGTGGCATCAAAAAGCTAAACAGAGTTAAATCAAGTAGTCATTGAGCGGGAGATCTTCATGAAATTCTAGGGCTGCAGAGAAGATTGAGAGCATCTTGGCTACATCTAGGACAAAGGCAGCAGTACCCAACCATGAAGTCACAATAAGTCACCCTCAAAGGAAACTTTATATACAGCGTAAGTTCTGTTGTTTCTCCATACTTACATCTCCTTCTGTTTCCCCTGTCATCCACTCATCCGGCACATAGAAGCATATACTACTGAAACCGCATCCTACCACATACCTCCCTACGACCATTGAGGTCCCACAGAGTTGGCCTCCTCCAGGTCCCATCAGCCAAACAATGTCGGTTGGCGGGTCCAAGGAGGAGAGCCTTCTCTGTGGGAGCCTCATCTCTCTGGAACCAACTCCCACCAGAGATCCGGACTATCCCCACCCTACTGGCCTTCCGTAAAGCCGTAAAAACATGGCTCTTCCGGCAGGCGGGGTGAAGAAGATCGGATTCCCCCATGAATGAATGGTTTTAAAGTTGTGTAATGTTTTAAAATTATATATTATTTGTATTGTTCTTATTCCTGTTGTACGCTGCCCTGAGTCCTACGGGATTGGGCGGCCTATAAGAACTATTAAATTAAATTAATTTAAATTAAATTAAATTAAATTAAATTAAATTAAATTAAATTAAATTAAATTAAATTAAATTAAATTAAATTAAATTAAATTAAATTAAATTAAATTAAATTAAATTAAATTAAATTAAATTATTAAATAATTAAACATATCTCGGAAAAAGGATGGTTTTATAGAGTAAAGAAATGTGGAGGAACCAAGACAGGAGATAAAAAAATACTTACAACCATTCATTTGGTGACCATTCAATGTTGCAAAAAACTTATTATTCCTCACTCTTACAACCATTGTAGCATCCCCATGGTCATATGACCAAAATTTTAGTGCTTGGCAACCAGTATGTATTTACAATGGTTGCATCATCCCAAAGTCATGTGATAGTCATTTACAACTTTCCCATCTGGTTTCCAACAAGCAAAGTCAATAAAAGAAGTCGGATTCACTTAACAACTGCAGTAATTCACTTAACTGTGACAAAAAATGTTTGCAAAATTGGTTTTGACTTGTTTAGCAATCGAAATTCTGGTCCCAATTGTGGCTGTAAGTCAAAGACTACCCGTATTCAACACCTTATCAATTTCACTGACTTTTGGCCTTACTGTGACAGATGTTGCATATCTTAAAACTGGTGTCATACAGTTGAAAGGGACCATGCAAACCCCTTGTCCATCTGATAGTACCTCCATTCAGTGCAAGGCCAGTTAGAAGATCTTTGGCAAATAATCATCCAGACTCTGTTGAATGATTATTGAAATGAAAAGTCCTAGTGAAATAGCACTCACATATCATGTGACAACTAGCTGACAGCTAATACAGCCAGGATGTTCCTTCTACTGTTTAATCTGAACTTCCATTTTTATAGTTTTATCCCATTGGTTTTGGTCTTGTCCCCTGAGCAATAGAATGTAAATGGTCATGTGGCACTTTGTCAAAACATTTGATGAATTCCAGATATACTATGTCTACAGCATTCCCCTGATCTACTCTAAGTAACTCCTATCAAAGAAAGAGAGAGCATTAGTTTTGCACAATGTTAATAACAACATGCTTATTCAAGTGTTTACAACATGCTGCTTGGTCATCTTTTCAAAGACGTTGCCCAGTACAATAGACTATAATAATAGATCTGTATTTTCTGGGTCTTTCTTCTTCCCCTTTTGAAGATAGGGATAAGGTTAGCTCACCAACAGTCTTCACCAATTGTCCAGGAGTCAAACTTTATCAAGAATATTTCTGCAATTATTAATTCCTTCGGTAACCTAGGATGTAATCCATCAAGCACCAGAGACTGAATTCATTTAAATTAGCTAAATTTCCTCTCATTGTCTGTCCTAAACTCCAGGCCCTCTTTCTCTCATTAGCCCAACCATTGCAATTCAGAACTTCATTTCCCTATTGAGAAACGACAGGTGCTCATTAGAAGTTCTGTTTTCTAATTATTACCAATTATAGCTCATTCTCAACTTACAACCACAACTGAGCCCAGCATTTCTGTTGCTAAGTGAGATGTTAGGTGAATTTTGCCCCATTTTATGACCTTCCTTGCCACATTTTTTAAGTGAATCATTGCAGCTGTTAAGTTAGTAACACAGTTGTTAAGTGAATCTGGCTTCCTCATTGACTTTGCTTGTCAGAAGGTCACAAAAGGTGATCACATGGCCCCAGGACACTGCAATGGTCATAAATATGAATGCCAAGAATCTGAATGTTGATCACGTGACCATAGTGGCCATTATGCACGTGTCCATTATGCAATGGCCATAAGTGTGAAAAACAATAACTCACTTTTTCAGTGCTGTTGTAATTTCAATCACTGAATGAACTGTTGTAAATTGAGGATTACCTGTACTGTTTCACCACATTTTCCTTGGTATATAGACTTATACTCTCCTTTTATTCTGAATATACCTCCAAAACACTTTCCCCCCCCTTATTTTTATATCTCTTACAAGCCTTAGCTCTTTCTGAATGTTAGCTTTTAGAGAAATTTCTCATGTTTCTGGAGACTTAGTGCCCTGGGTGATCCTGCTAAGAATATATATACCGGTATTTGGCATACACTTCTGACATTTTTTGTTCACACACACACACACACACACACACACACACACACACACACACACACACACACACACACACACACACCGGCCAGGAACACCCCCCCCCAGTACAGTAGGACTTGAGGATGAGGTGTTCAGCATTTTAGGTGATCCTTAATGTATCTATCCTGGCTTCAATATTTCTTCATTTCCCCTTCTTGTGAGAATTGCGGTGATTTTGCTTTCAATATCCAGTTTTGTAGGATTTCCCAACCTTCCTTGATGCTTTTCTCCTTTGGGATTTGAAGCCATTATTCCCAACCTACCTTTCCTGAGTTCATCAAAATTAGATCTTTTGAAGTTGGATGTACAGATCCTACCGTTCTTAATTCTTCCACTTCTGGGTATCACAACTACTTCACAAACTCATACAGTAGCATCATTTTTTGTATTTCTTTCCTTTCAACATGATTTCCATGCTCTGATTCTTAAGATTTTTGTGCAAGAATATTTTTCTCACTACATACAATACACCATACCCCACCTAGGATGGTTTTTTTTAAATAAACTATAACTCTCCAGAGTTGTGGACCAATCATGAGTGATATCGCACACTTGTGACACCTATCATGCTTGGCTTTTTCAATTAGGTTAGGATCTTTAGTTCCCCTTGTTTAGTGCTGGCTTGAATATTACATTCATACAAACGTAATAACAACTTGTGCCAAATTTAGGCTGTTTCATGCTTGAGACAGCCTGAGGCTCATCTAGATTGTATTAGAACTAGCGCAACACTTCAGCTCCTTTTTTATTTTTCCTCTTGTACTTCTGGGAGAAAGCTGAGTTTTGCCTACCTCCATGTTTCAAATCTCTTCATGATCTATGGTGAGTTTGTGTCCATAAGAGCTGAGATGGCGCAGTGGTTAGAGCAGGGGTGAAATGCTACCGGTTCGGCCCGGTTTGGGCGTACCGATAGTGGTGGCCACCGGTGGTTCGGAGAACCGGTAGCGGTGGAAGCGCGAGGCTCCGCCCGCCCACCTGAACGTCATCATTTTCTTGTTTTTAACCCTCTGCGCATGTGCAAAGCGTTCTGTGCATGCAGAGAGTGTGAAAAAGCATGTTTGATGTTGGTGCGCGCTTGTGCTTGCGAACCAGTAGGGAAGGTAAGTAGATTTCACCGCTGGGTTAGAGTGCAGCACTGCAGGCTACTTCAGCTGACTGCTAGCTGCAGTTCGGCAGTTCAAATCTCACCGGCTCAAGGTTGACTCAGCCTTCCATCCTTCCGAGGTCGGTAAAATGAGAACCCAGATTGTTGGGGGCAATATGCTGACTCTGTAAACCACTTCGAGAGGGCTGTAAAAGCCCTATGAAGCAGTATATAAGTCTAAGTGCTATTGCTATTGTGTGGTCGCTTTTCAAGTTGGTGTATGGGTTCATGTATGGCTCCTTGGCTTCAACAACATCACCAGAAGAGGCGTTAATGGGTCACCATTATTATATTTCACTCAGGTTTTTTTGCAAACTCTGTAGTGGGCCCAGCCCTGTCAGTACCCATTCAGTAGCCTTGAGTTCTCCAAAGATTAACTGAGTGTAGACTCCTTTCCGATGTGACATTAGCAACCACCTGTGAGGTAGAATTCAGTAGCCAAAACAGTCTCTGCTGGAAAAGGCATTAAAGTATGTAGAGTTGCCAAATCTGGCCTACAAAAATCAGGAATACCATTAGATGTTGGAATATTAGGTGGTTTTTTTTGCAGGGTGATATGAAATTTGTAGTCTTTACTTAAGGACTTGGAGAGGAAGCAATGCTGGACTCCTAATACACTTGTTGGGTATTGTGGGCAACGTGTGAATAAACTTAAGCTGATTTATGTTTCTCCACCTGTTTTCACTTCTTGTGTTTCTCAGATATTTAAGAGAATAAACTAGTATCCTAGGGAAAGAGCAGGAACAAATATCTCTTCTTGTTCAGGGCCATTTCCCCTTAGCTGTAACAGAGACGGGAGGGGGGATTTGAGTTAATCATTTGATTGGCATAGTGTCTCTAACTTGTCCACTCTTTCAAACCATCCACCCAAAAGAAGCCAAAGAGCAAGCATAAAAAGGACCAGGAAGTTGCTGCCAACTTCTTGGCATCCTTTGGATAGCTAAGCCCAGATAGTGCATTCCAGTGGGAGTGATCAAGTTATGGAGATATCTGGACATCATTGCTATGCAGGGCTTCCTATCAGAAGAAGAAATTGGTTGAAGTTGTGAAGGTTGTAGCTGCTCCTCCCTCTCCCTGCATCTATTTCTTTGGAAGCAGTGCTAAGGTGAGAAAGGGGAAGAAGCTACAAGTCTCTCTTGTTCCCTTTTTGCTTTGGCTGGGAAGGGGGCTGGGGAGACCTCAATTTTCCCATTACATTGCCAGGGGTTCACCCTGCAATGGACCAGGCAATCATGAGGTTAAGATAGCCCTTGCTTGGCAGCTATGTGGAGGCCAGAGGTTCCAGACTGTTCTGCTTTCTTAGGAAATGCAGCAGGAACAGTTGAGCCATCCAAATCCAAAGGGATAGTACTCTGCAGCCTGGTGAGAATAGAAGCGGGAGGGAAAGTACCAAAGAAACCCATTCATCCTGGACTTGGAGGAGCCTTGGAGGAGAGGATGTGCAAGGCCAATGGGATGGCATCACCTTCTTCAGTTATCCCTCTGTTGTGACTGTGGCTGCTTCATTGCCCATTTCAAGGGCAGCAGGCAGGCTTGGATGCCCCAGGAGCGGAGATGGGAAGCTCTGCAGGTTTCTTTGCCGAGTGCCCCTCTTCCTTGCAGGAAAAAGGAAGGGGAGGGCTAGAGGTACAGGTGGCACTGCTTCTCCCTTAGCAAAGGAGTGCAGCCCAAAATGCGATTCTGTGCTGGGGAAATGGCACGTATGAAGAAGCCCCCCTCATACTAGAAAAAAAAAACATAGTTAATGCTGGGTAACTGTCAGAGTAGCCTCTTTGCACCCAGGTTCAAATTAACCTCTATTGAATGAGCCACTCTTGAGGAGGGTGCAAAGAAGATAATCTTTGTTTGTAAATGGAGAACGCCTTGAGAGACCCTGCCTTGAAGAAAAGCCCAAGTGAAAGTGTATCCAGGGAAAGAAGGGGGTGGTCCTATGGGGGGGGGGAGTTCACCCCCCCAATGGGTGCAGCTTGAGAGCCGCCTTAGGCTTTAGTGCAGGGGTCCCCAAACTTGGCAACTTTAAGACTTGTGGACTTCAACTCCCAGAATTCTCCAGCCAGCTGGGAATTGAAGTCCACAAGTCTTAAAGTTGCCAAGTTTGAAGTCCTCTGGGCTAGGGTCTTCCGCTGCCAAGACCCGGAGCCTGGAGCTTACTGATTTAGAAGAAACCCACCAAATCTCGCGTAGTTTTCGCTGCCTTCCAAGCCAAAGGGGCACTGACGTTTGCAGAACTTTTCACTCCCGAATGCCTGGGTAAGTGCAGAGTCGTAGGCGAGGCTGCTTGAGCTGATCCACCCCCAGAGAAAGAAACATCTCGGATAGGAAAAGAAGCAAGTCCCGTCCCAGGTAGTGACTGGGATGAGTTTCAGGGCATTGGTCTGATCACCTCGCATTAAAACCCCCGCTGGAGTGTCACACCCGCGAGTCTAATCAAACCGGAGCGAACTGCTGGAGATTCCAAATCTCCGCCGTCTTTCTGGACCGGTCAAACTGTGCTTCCCTGAAGGAACCACAGGCTAACGTCCTCCCTTCGACCGAGACGTCCAGCCACTGTGCCAGTTACCTTGACCCGTCGTCTTCGGTCTTTTTGGGGGAAAAAAGGAGAGGCTGCTCTGTCTGCCGGAGGGCGCCGAGAGCCTTGCCACCCCCGGCAATGTTCGGCGATCGCCCCTCACCCAATTGGGCCGGGGTGTCTCTTTCGGCTGCAGCGAAGCCTCCAAAGATATCCGCGATACTTGGGAGTTGGGGGTCAGTCTGAGTCCAGGAGACGAAGCGAAAGAATCGTACCGATCACCAAGTTAAACTGATGCGTGCTAAATTCAATCTTTAAGCAAATTCTGGGTTCTCACGGAGTTGATTTCTTCACTGAAGAAATCAGTGTAAGAATGAAAGTGGATTTCGATATTTTACCGTCTTAAATACCATAAAAATCAGCAAGGTATTCCCCTCCCACCCCACCCACTCCAGAATCATGGCTCTTTAGCTTTCCAAACTTCTCCGTTCAGGGATAAATTAAACAGAAGGGGGAAATGGCTAGAATTTAATCTCAGAACGACAAGGGTAAAGCATATTCAGTACATACATCTGGTTTGGAGTAATACAACACAAAACTCAACTGGGAGGTACTTCTGATTAGTCACATCTATAAGCAGTTTTCAATGCTCAAACCGTAACAGCGTTTGCCCGCATTCCTCCTTTTGAGGACGTCCTTTGAACAGGAAAAAAAGTTAGGACGTTCGGCTGAGATCTGAATTATTTGAGCTTGAAAGATGTTAAGATCTGCAAGCTTTTTCTGAAGCATACTAGCCATGCAACAGGGTTAAGCAACTTTCTGGATTAAAGCGTTTTCTGGATTCCCACAATAAACTGAAGAATAAAGTACCCAAGTAGATAAAAACAGCATTCTAACCATCTAAAAGATAAAGAGCTATTAAGTTTTAGCATATCATCAGGATGGATCTACTAGGACTTTAACAGACCTCGTTAAATGTGTAGTGTGAGCAGTTTATGCAAACGCCTTTCTGACACAGGAATTTGACTTAATTGGGGTGGGGGACGGGGCTGGAGAAATGTTCTGCGTCGAGCACTTCGCCCCTAAATAATATTAAGGGCCCATATAACTAAACTTGTGATTTGAGTACAGTCAGTACATATCGTCTATCTCTTTATCCATCCGTCTACAGTACGTTGTTTTATATTATAATAGATAATGGAAGAAAACACCAGATTTTATAATACAGAACTGAGCGGGTCGGCTGATTTCGAGAAGTCTGGCTGGGTCCTGCAGGGAAAAAAGTTTTTTTTTGGGGGGGGGGGATCAGTTTATTGGAAAGAGTTAATATTCCCGGGGCGGGGAGTGGGCTCGGCCAGGAGGTTGAAATAGCTTCGTGTTTTAACTTCCAGCCCAAAAAAATCTACCGAAGCGCTTTCTTCCTCCCAAAAAGCAACCAGCATCGAGAGTCCCAGACTTTTCTTTGCGAACGCCCCGCTCCGATCGTGTTTGCTCCGGCGAAGGGATTGGCCTGACTGACCGAGACCGCCGTTTCCAAGCAGGGCTGTCAGGCAGGGAAAGTGGGGAATACTTCGGTGTCCCAGTCACCGAAGAAGCGCCGCTTTCCCTCCCGCACCAGCCAGAGCGAAGGCACTCGGAAGGCGAGTCGCGGGCGGCGTCTCTCCCTGGCTCCCAGCGAGTGGATTCGGCTCGGAAGTTGTTGGGAGGCAGGGAAGAAAGAGGCGGGCTGGTACAGCTGTCTCCTGCGCACCCCGCACCCCCGAGAGCCTAGAAGCAGCTGTTGGGGCGTTAAGGTGGGACCTGTCCCGCCTGGCCACAGGTGATACCAAATGGGAGGAAAGGAGGAACAGCGGGCCAGACCCCAGTTATGTACTCTACGTCAAACTATGACCTCCTAAGCTAAGTAAGCTAAGCACTAACTCTTTTTAACCAAGGAAAAGGTGCGGAAACACATACAATTTTCTTTCTCTTCTTTTCTCTTCTTTTCTCTTCTTTCCTTCTTTCCTTCCTTCTTCCTTTCTTTCCTCCTCCCTCCCCCTCTCTCTTTTTCTTTTTCTTTCTTTCTTTCTCTCTCCCTCTCTCCCTTCTTTCTCTTCTTCCTTCCTTCCTTCCCTTTTTGTTTCTCTCTCACTCTCACACAAACACGTTTTAACTGCCAGTTTTAAGCCTCCTTTTCTAGCAAGGAAAAAGTGCGGGAAATACACACATACACAAACGTTTGTGTGTGTGTATGTGTGTGTGTTTCCTCACCTTTTGCTTGGTAGAAAGGGAGGCTTACTACTGGCTCTTAAACCTTTTTCTAGCTAGGCTCCCAGGCCCTTGGGATTGGAGAAGCTGCCCGCTTTATCTCTGGGTAGGCCCGGGGATGTTCATCTTCGGAAGTAACGCTCGCTGAGCCCCTCGCGCTGACCTCCAAACGAACCTGCTGCTTCCATTCGGGTTCTCAGCCCCGCAGCCCCCACTAGCAGAAAGCAGCTGTCCCTCAACTCAAAAGGCCCCCACTTCTTCCAGCGAACAAGGGTAGGGTATGGGTTGTTTTCCTGGAGAGGCCTAGAATCTGGACCGTAGCTCGCGCATTCAGACGACGCTGCGCTCCGGGCATTCTAGTGAAAGGAGGTCGTGGAAACCAACACAGCTCAACAGGGTCCAGAGTTTTAATAGGGAGATCCCAAATCCGTTTCCCTGGGCAAATGTCCTTCCAGGCAACGGGGTGGGTGGGTGAGTGGGGGTGGGGGTGGTAAGCAGGTGAGATCTTTGTGTAGGCAAAGCCCAGATGCAGGAGGAAAGGAAAACCGGCTGCAAGACCCGGGAAGTCAGCGAGCCAGAGTTCCCGTACGAAGCTCAAGTAAAGAATCCGATGCCAGCTGAAGCGCCCCTCCCGTTTCTCTTAGTCACGCGGGAATTTGGGACCTGGGCGGGTGGAGCATTCAAACCGGCCTGGGCAGTCTCTCTGTTAAGTCAGTCCAAAGCAGAAGCCCCCACCCCCGTTTCCTTGGCAGCGGGGAGAGGTTTTGAATGGCTCCGTTATTGTTCCTTCTGAGGGGCATCTTCCACCCCACCCACAAATGAGCCGAGCCCGCGGATCCACCTCTCGCTCTCGCGGTTAAAAGTATAGAAAACTTGCTTTGGGTGGCCTTGGCTTCCCGCTTCCCGTTGCTTTCTTCGGCGCTCGTCTCTCAGACCCAGGCCCGCCCCCTCCCCCACTCTCAGAGCTGACCCCGCCGCCCAAGGGTCCCGCCTGGCCCGGCGGCTTCCCTCGCACTTCGCTCCCCGGGTCGCCTCCAGACTCACCCTTTCCCTGGAGGGCTTCGCGACCTCTCCCTCCGCCCAGGAGTCCCCCGAATCTCTGGAGAGGCTGCGAACGGACGGGCGGAGAGCGAGCGGCCCCTTTCCCCCGCCCGGGCAGGCAAAACGAGGAGCGGGGGGCAGCGCTCCTCTTTCTGAACTTGGGGGGAGCCAAAAGAGGGTCGGGAATCTCTGGCTGAGGCGGCTCCGGAGCAGCGTCTCTCTCGCCTGTTGGATGATCTGTGCCAAATGCTCTCTCGGGGACTCGGAAAGTGTTGGGGAGGCCCGGCTGTTGGGTATTTCGTTTTGAGGTGAGGGGGACCCCCGCTCCGTCCGGGCTGCTTGGAAAACCGAGGCCTAGTTCAAGCCGCTTCCTCGCAGCCCTGGAATTCTGGGTCTCAATTTAAAAAGAAGAGCTGAGGAGAAGCAATAGCACTTAGACTTATATACCGCTTTTACAGCCCTCTCTAAGCGGTTTAGAGTCGGCATACTGCCCCCAACAACATGAGTCCTCATTTTACCAACCTGGGAAGGATGGAAGGCTGAGTCAATCTTGAGCCTGGGTTCCACCTTCCTCCTCTTCCATTGCTGTCTGGGTCTGAAGTCTGATCTAGCACAGGGTCCCTTAATTTCAATGGGCCTTCAATGGAGGCTGAGACTAGTCTGTGTATATTTACCCGAGAGTAAGGGCCACCAATCGCCATGCGGGCTCAACGTATGGGAGGGTAGTCAAGTTAGGAAAGAAAGAAATTTTAAGAAAGAAATCTTAATTTGTTGAGGTTGGCAATGAATGGGCAAGGATGAGATTTGTTGGCTTTGCAATTGCTGGGCAAAGAAGTTGGGTCTTCCCCAGAGCTAAATCTTGTTCCCTTATTAGCAAATGAAACAACACTGAACAGCTGAAAGATCAAGGGCAGTGTTGGATTGGACCTGTCTTCTGGAAAGTCTTTTCCAACCCAGGCAATAGAAGTTGGAAACGGTGGCCTTGGGCAAATGGAAAGGATCCTCAGACAGGATCTGGAATCTAGACATGGGAGAAGAGCAAAAAGTGCTACTTGCTCCTCTCATATTTTAATTGATCCTGTTGCTGTGTCCCTTTGAAATCTTATGTGAAAGCAGAAGCTCCTGATGGGAAACTTTTTCCTAAAGTCTAAACTTCTAAAGCAGTGTTTCCCAACCTTGGCAAGTTGAAGATGTCTGGACTTCAACTCTCAGAATTCCCCAGCCAGCATCCGCCGGCTGGGGAATTCTGGGAGTTGAAGTCCAGACATCTTCAACTTGCCAAGGTTGGGAAACACTGTTCTAAAGTATCTTATTCTCTTGTAGGCTTGTCAGTCTCCCCATACAGTCTGCTAAATCCTTCTTATTGAACTTGATCCCTTACAAAATCTCCCCCATGAAAATCTCTCTTTCTGGGACTTTGGACTACTCACAGGGTAGAGTAAAGTCTTCATTCTTACCCATGCCTTGTTGCAAGTTTGTTGGATGTTTCTCTAGGTTCCTTTGGGGTGGGATTGGATCCCCTGCTTGGGTCACACGGGGACAAAAGGTTTCTGCTTTTCCATTGTTTAGCCTCATCAATGGGTTAGAATGCCTTTGGCCAGACAATAGGAAAGGTTGGTATTAAGGGGGCACATTGCAGCCAAATCAGGATGGCCTGCCCATAACCCATCACTGCAATAGTACAATGGCATCAATTAGAGAATTGACGGTTTAACGCCTCTCCTTAGCTCTATGCCTCCTCCTTCTCTTTCACTTTTTCATGTACAGGCCTCTGTTCTGCCACAGTTCTGATGAAACATAACTGGCAATTGAAAGCCAAGTTCTGGGAGAGTAATCAAATAACAAAACTAAACTAAAAATACCAGAAACAAAAACCTAGCAGTCTCAACTCTTGTTTGTATTTCATTAGTATATCAGGGTGAGAACTTGGGAGGCCCTACCTATTTTTGGAAAATATTTTAAGAAACTGAAGGGTTACATTTCAGAGTTTCATAAAACTAAATGTGTACATTTAAATTTTGCAGGAAAATTTCATACAAGCAAGAAAGAGGTCCGGTCTTATTTTAACTTTCCTTGCTCCCTTTTATAGCATTATTCGGAAAGTACAAATAATGAGCAGAAGATGCAAATACATGAGAAACTTCAAAATAACTGCAGGGAAGCAATTCCTTTTCTCCTTCTTTGTAATGGTAGCGAGCCTAATCAATAATGGAACCTACTCTAGATTAAGTAAAATTAGGTTGCCTATATGAAGCTGATCTTTCTTAGCAAGGCATATTTGCCAACAAGCCACACCATTTTGAAGACTTTGGAGCAACAGAATGTGTTGGTTTGTGACAAAGTTATGCTTATAGCATCTCTTCAGACAGAGAAGATAAGAACAAAACAGCAAAAGTGAGCAAGGTAGTGATTTATTGTCATATTTTGAGAAATTTTCAAGTAATTGCCATGGATTTTTAACTATCCAAATAGATCTATGAATCTATTGTCTCCCCAATATACTGCTAAACTGAAATTATTTATTCAACACATTTGTGATTAATAGGAATAACTTTTTCTATGGAATATTATGGGCAATTTTCAGTTTTGGTATTCTTGCACTCAGAGTTCCTTAAATCCCAAACATATCCAACTCCAGTTGATGGATATTGGAGCCTACCCCAGTTGTGCAGAAACTACAGCCTGCCTCATGAGGGAAAAGAGAAAGTGATGGTGTTCAGGGTAAGCAATTATTAAGAAAACATGAAGACCTGAAATATGCATATGGAAACAGTATTCAATCATTTGTCATCTCTGCTGTTAAAGTGCTTTGTGTTGAGATCTCTTGTCCCACCTGTATCTGTTCCGAGACACTGGCATATTTCGAAAATTGAAGGCAACTCTTGTCAGGCTGCAAAATAAAAATTTCCAGAAAACATTTAATATTGGTCTACAGCAGTGGTTCTCAACCTACCTAATGCCGTGCCCCGCGCCGCCCCACCCCGCGCCCACCGCCGCAACACCTGCCACACCGCCACCATTTGGGTTCTTTTACCCTCTGCGCATGCACAAAGCATTCTGCGCATGCGCAGAGGGTAAAAGAACCCAAATGGCGGCGTCCAGGCGAAGTCTCCCGACCCCTGTGAAAGGGTCGTTCGACCCCCAAAGGGGTCGTGACCCCCAGCTTGAGAACCGCTGGTCTACAGTATTGTACTTAACTTCTAACCATGATTCTAGAAAATCATGAAAACCTTTTCATCTGAAAACTCTAGCAATGACCTTGGAGTGCAGACCAGGAGAACATTATCTTCTTCCAAAAGCTGGAGATATTTGATAAGAACAACAACAAGAGAGAAATACCCGTTTGGAAGCTGTGTTTTGCTTCCACAATTTGGTGGGATACTGGCGAACTAAAATTACGGCTCTGGCATCCGAAGATGTCCTCTAGTCTAGATCAAGAAAGTGATTCTTGTTCCTTCACTATAGGATATGTAGGTCTACAAGTTGTTCTTTCCTGGCATTCACTTTTCCCTGAATGGGTGGCCTACCTAGAGTTAATAATCTCCACCATTAATGAGAATCTTGTTGCAGGAAGTAATACTTCATTAAGCTTAATACAGTACTTTGATTACTTGGCTGACTGCAAATATATAATTTTGAACTGGGCTATTTGTTAAGAAAATGAATATAAATTGGTGTTTGCATTGCACATGTTTCAATGCAGTGCTTATTTATATTTCCATTGGGTTTTTTGTTTTGTTTCATACTACATTTTAATAGTCTCTATTCTAATAGCAATTATTTGGATATATTATATACTATATAAGCATGTCATGGTAATATTATGTAATAATAGGAGGTTGCTGAATGTTCTTTAAAATAAAAACAACAAAATGCAAACAAAATCTCATCAAATACATCAAAATATATCAAAATGAAGCTGGTCCTCTGTGGATCACATCCCTACTTCTCAACATAGTCACCGTTTCTCTCAATAGCAATGTTCCACCTTCGAATGAGAGCATGTAAAATTTTGTTGACTGTTCTTTGAGCCACTTCTTCACTGCGGTTTTCACTTCTTCGTCACTGTAATAATAATCCTCCATACTCACCAGATTTAGCACCTTCAGACTATCATCTCTTCGGCCCCATGAAAGAGGGTTTGAGAGGCAAACATTATTCCAGTGACGAGGAAGTGAAAACTGCAGTGAAGAAGTGGCTCAAAGAGCAGTCAACGAAATTTTACGAGACAGGGATACATGCTCTCATTCGAAGGTGGAACATTGCTATTGAGAGAAACGGTGACTATGTTGAGAAGTAGGGATGTGATCCACAGAGGAAAAGCTTCATTTTGATGTATGCTACATGTTCCTGTGTTGGTAATTATACTTGTCCTAAAGAAAATGGCATTACTTTTTGACTCACCCTTGTAATACACACACACACACACACACACACACACACACACACACACAGTATGTGTATGTGTGTTGTGTATTTCAAAGGAAGCAGTATGCTCCCTCCCATATTTGGGTATACCAGGTGACTCCACAGAAAAACATTTAATCTTTCCCCTGGCTCAGCTGATAAGGGAGGAGAACTTGTGGCTTAGAGGGTAAAAGCACTGCCTAACAAGGCAAGCAGCCCAAGTTCGAATCCTAGAAGGGTATGGCTAGCTGATGAGAGCTAAATAGCTTGAAATAGATCTATACTAGTCTCCCTTTATTTCTTCATCAGTTCTTTGTAAGTTTGAATATGTATACACACACACACGTGTGTGTGTATGTATAAAACTTGCTGTGTTCATGACAGTTTATGGAAAACGAGGATTGCTAACAGATTAGCCCAGTTGTAGGAAATCTAAACAGCTTACGGTATTTTGACCTGTTTATTCTTCTCGTAAATATGATCTTTAGGTGACGTATCTTATGCCAGATGAAGGAATTTTTCAATCTAGAACATAATTAAACCACATATAATGTAAATATGTAGATAACTTTAAGAAGAATATGCATAATGAGTACTGTATGAAATCTTATAGAGAACTCACTGGAAACATTTTATCCTTAAGAAATAGGAAATGTGACTGCAAACTTATGTATACTTACCCAAGAGTAATGGCCACTTAACTCAATCGAACTTTCTATGTAAACATGCAAAGGATTGAGCCATAATTACATCTGATTCAAGAGACATTCATTCTGAGGGTATTGTAACAAATTACCTACTGACACCCAGGAATATTATCTCAAACTATCAATTGTGATATAAATATCATTCATCTGGAAATCTGTTTTATTGACTGAAGTTATAACATCTTCTGCTATAATAGAAAATATTAATAAAGATTGTCAACTACGATTTTAAATTCAAGACATCAGAATTTGTAATATTGAATAATCACTATTATCATAATGATGTCCTTATCCATTTAACTTGATAAATATTGCTAATTAGAGGCAACATTTTTATGTACTATTCTGCATCACAGAGAAGGCAGAATAATTCCTGTAAATAGCCTCTATGTATTTATTTCATAATACAATACTTCTTTGAATAATATTTGCATTAGTGCATCAAATAAAAGGTATGATGCTAGGAAATCCTTTTAATCCTCTTACACTGCAGCATAAGGTAAGAAAAAAAGGGGGGTTAAGGAAAATCACAACCATTAGAAGGTTTAATCAAACAATAATTTATGATTCTGTTTTAAAATGTTGATGTTAACATTCCCTCATATCAGAGACAAAACTTAGTTCTTGACACTTCTATGAAGAATATTCTTGTAGAGTGCATATCAAAATATTTTATGCATGTGATATTTTATTGTAATTTATTTAAAATAAAATATAAGAGCTACAATCTATTATAGTTACTAGGAAGATTTGGTGGCTGAGATAGCAAACCACGTATTTACATAACGTGGAATAAAAATAATTTCATCACTTTAACTGTAACATGAAACCAAAATCCAGAATGTACTGATCATTTAAGTATACTGCATAACTTCCATGTCACTCTATATTAAGAGTTCCAGTGATTGGATTGTAATTTGTTTTCAAAACAGTACCAGTAATAAAAAATAATATATTAATATCACTGTTAAAACTGAAAGTTGAAAACAACAAGGATTGTTCAATTACCCTAAATTGTTAAGAAACAAAAGCAATTTTAGTTATTTAGTTCAATACATGTTTGCAATGTTGATGAACAATATCCATTGTGGATACCATGTCTTAACAAATTAAATTTCTTTTATATACTTTTCTTATAGTGAATGTCAATTAACCCACTTTGTACTTCCTCTCAATGGTTGCTGGGTGGTGGCTATATATCAGTTCTATGATTGAGAATGGAAGCCAACAATTTTTGTAGATCATTGCTTTATAAAGTACAGTACTGAGGTGATACTTAAGTACATTTAAGTGAATTGCAATTTCAATGGAATTTATATGTTAGTGAAACGTATAGAGATTACAAAATAAACTCAATTTAGGCCCATAAAGGTAATAAACTTTTTGAAGACAAGGTTACATATAATTAATACCACAACTACCCATTAATTACATGTGTTAAGAAAATGATGTATTACAGTGCACACTGAAGTTAATTTTTAAAGAAGCAAAATGAATACCAATAAAATGTGTTGACCATATTATTTATTCTAAAATTTTGTTTCACTCTCCATCTTCATTGAGCTACAGAATGTCTAGGTTTCTTGCACAAGGATGCTATGACTTTATTTACCAAGGATGCCAATTAAAGTATGTCATTAGATTGAGATTATATTTCTTTAAAAAAAAGCTTTGTAAAATGATACACATCATAATTAAATCAGGTTTAGCAGCTTATGTAGTTATTATGGGCTTGTGTTGTGTATAGAAAAATGATTGTTTAAAAGGATGCAATGGTTTTCTTTTAGTTCATACAAATTAGAATTTTGTTCATCTTGTTGCTCATCTCAACTCTCATTATGTATTGTGCTCACTGCTGTTTTTTTTTAGTTTAGAAGATTCTTGGTTCTTATTACTGATGAGGTTTCAGACTTTCAACTAAAATTCTAGAATAATTTATTACCAGATCTGCAGTCATTTTAAGATAGTTCTGTCTCTATCTATCTATCTATCTATCTATCTATCTATCTATCTATCTATCTATCTATCTATCTATCTATCTATCTATCTATCTATCTATCTATCTATCTATCTATCTATCATCTATCAATCATCTATATCTATCTATCTATCTATCTATCTATCTATCTATCTATCTATCTATCTATCTTCTATCTATCATATCTATCTATCATATCTATCTATCATCTATCTATCTATCATATCTATCTATCATATCTATCTATCTATCATATCTATCTATCTATCTATCATCTCTATCATCTCTATCTATCATCTCTATCTATCTATCTATCTATCTATCTATCTATCTATCTATCTATCTATCTATCTATCTATCTATCTATCTACCTATCTATCTATCATCTATCTATCTATCTATCTATCTATCTATCTATCTATCTATCTATCATCTATCTATCTATCTTCCTAGTAACCTAAAACAACTATATTCTTCTGTCATCAGAAGCCTGATAACCAGATAAATTACCTGACTGAATTTCCATGAAAAAATGCATAAGCATAACCATAGTTACTAAATCAAGTGAACACTGTTCAGTTCTTTTCCTTAATGCACATATTCTAAAATTATGTAATAGAAGTAACAAAATTAAACCCAAGCTTTGTTCCCAGTATTTAGGCAGCTTTTCTTTTCCTTTAAACTTTAATAAGTTTATTGTTTGTCTAAATATGAATATAGTTTTAGAAGTTTAATTTTAATTAATAAAGATAAAAATTACTGCAAGATTTCATCCTGCACGTATGGAACATCTTTGTGTAACATACATTTTAACAAGATTTCATTCAATGTATTCATCTATTTCGATCTTAAAAGCCAACTTTTCTGAAGTAAACAGAACTGAATTATTCTATATAGTTTAGATAGTTCTACACACTATAATTTGGGTGTTCTGAAAAAGCTACTTAAGGGTATGCATATTAATGCAATATGCATTAGTATTGCAGTTCCAAATGTAAAGTAAAAACAGTGCAACAAGAATGGAAATAATTGAATGATTTTTAAAATCTGTCTTGTATACTGGTGATGATTGTAAACATTAAATTGATATTTGTATCTTTATAAAAAAAATTCTCTCCTTATCCTGCTCTGTGTCAAGATGATTTTCTTCCCAAATATATTTATTTAACTCCATTAATATTATTGGACACTAAGATAAACCTTTACACCTATTAAATGTTATCTTGACTACTAGAAGGGAAAGGAGGAAGTATACAATACAATTGCTTGTTCAAACTGGATCCTTTCAGAAGCTTGCCTCTGTTTCCAAATTTAACTACACAAATGAAGTAGTCTTTTTCAAAAGGTCTAGTCAGCAGCTCATTGAAATCAGTGCATTTATACAAGGAAACTGATTCTGTATTCCTTGCACATCTGACATTTTCATTAACTTAACTGGAAGAGCTGATAACTCAGATTCTCATAAATTCTACTTCCATGAATATTAACTTTGTGATCTATGCACAATTTCTACATATGCTGCACATTTTACATTTATCCAAATATTAGTTTGAGTGCTTTTCAAAAACAAAATTCTTGCAATTACGCTTATGTTTCTGCCATTAACCAAAGGACATTTTCTATGATCAAACCGTTGCTTCATTCCTAAAAGTGTTTATCTAAGAGTGACTAACAGTAAAATCATTGGGTCTTCTGAAGTGATGTATAGAACGCCTGTAAATTAGATTTCCGTTAATCCCATTAAAAACATTTCCCTTCTCAAAGCAGTATTTGGATTCTTTTTTCCCCCCTTTAGCCGCCGAAATCTCAGCATCTCTCTCATACTCACGCACACACAGTTTTGTGTAAGAAACTCCACAAACTACTTTGACATGCGCTGATTTCAGGGTCTTTGACCTGTCTGGAATTACACACTTTATAGCGGGTGCCCTCTGGTTCTCCTCCCGCTCATTGGCTACTTGAAAATGAATATGCAAATAGCCTCCCACCCCCACAAGCTTCCCTTTCTTCTCTTTTGGTGTTTCAAGCAGCCGCCAGGCGGAAACGAAGAGCCGCGCTTCCCACGGATGCCGCGAAGGGGAGGGGAAGGGGAACGGGGAGTGGCAAAGCAAAGTGGTTGGTGGTTAAGGGAAGCCACTGCTGAGGTTCTGGCCAATGGCGACGGGGTGGAAAGAGGCCAAGAACGCAACTCAGCCTTAACACCGCCAGCTCTTTCTGCGGAGCCAGACGCGCGGTGGGGGGGGGGGCGGTGTGTGTGTGTGTGGGGAGGGAGGGAGAGAGAGAGAGAGAGAGCAGCGAGCGCGCACACCCCATCCAGCCAAAGGGAGGGGGGTGGGGAAAGGGTTCAGCCTCTCTTGGACCACGTCCAAGACAGCAACCACAACCCACTCTTCAGTATTGCAACTCAAAGAGGAAGGAAGATTGAAAAAGAGGGAGAGCAAAGAGGCGGGGTGTGTGTGTGGGGGGGGAGGCTCTGTAGACAGTTTTTTTTTTACCTTCGCTGATTTCTCTCAACTCCTTCTCTAGCCAAGACTTTCTGAACAATCTGAACCAGTAACTCTTTCGGGTACACACAGAACCTATGTATAAGAGGGAAGGTTACCCTTGGAAATCCAAACAAAACTAAAAAACCAAACAAAACAAAACGACCCACACCGGCATACATTGGTTCTCTGAAAATCGTGAAGCCAACGGGTCCCGTGTTGTGTTACAGAATTCAGGAGTTTAAATACAATACAATTCAATGGTATGTGGCATTGAAAAAAAAGATGTATTTTTAACTTGCTTTGTGGGCTGTCTTCTCTGCCTGGGTAGATCGCCTTGGATTTGCAAAGTGGAGGCTATTTACAACACACACACACACACACACACACACACACACACACACACACACACACACACACACACACACACACACACACCCGTCATTTTCTGATTTTGCAGGATTGAAGAAATGAATTTGTTTGTGTTCTTGTCTCTCTTTTGGCAGCTTTGTCTACGGGTCACATACTCCTGCCAGGAAACAGTTAATTGGAGCTTGTGTCCAAAAGTGCTGAACTTGGTGTATTTCCTGCTTCCAACTTTCTCTCCTCCCGTTTGCTGGCAAGTGCCCGTTAAGCATTGAAAAAGATTAATATAACATGTTGGTTGATTAATTTGCAGCTATGTAGTTAGGGTTGCTTTCCCTTCTTAGCAGCTGTCATAGATACACCCTGGTTCCTTCTGCTAAGCTGTATGGGAGGGCAGTGTTGCTGTAGTTACAGGGCTATTACTTTTTGCACGCTAGTTAACTTATAAGAGTAGTTTGCTATCCTACACTATGGACGTTTCTTTTCTCCTTCTGAATTGCTAAGCATTCTCTCCTTGGGTACGCTTTTTGTGGCTTGCTTATGTTTTCCTCTAATCAAGTGGCGGTGTAGGTCTTCCTGTCTTGCATGTTTTCAGACCTATTCCCTGGGTAGATGTCTGCTCTCCCCACTTGTCCTCCCTTTGCCTGTGTCTGGGCCATATTTTAATGCACAATATCCCATCCATTGTGGTTGAATGTGGAGTGTGTGAGGACTTGGCTGCTCTCCGGTTGAAGGGGGCGGGGAAGCCCGTTCGACTTTGACACAAGATGCCGATGTGGCGTGATCTGAATTATTATTAGGGCTGTGAACATGGCTATCTTTCTTGCTGCTGCTGCTGCTGCTGGAAAGGGCTGCCACTGAACTTGAGAAGGGACAAACAACATCTCGCAAGTCCCCTTCGCTCCCAGTACAGTAGCTGGTAGAGAAAAGGCACCAAAATACACAAGATTAACTTCCCTTTAAATGATGCCGAGGCTCTAGTCATGTAATCCTAATGATTAGTCACAGGAATAAAATTAAAGCTTAGAAATATATTTTGTAGCTATTGAAATATATATATATATATTAATAAGTTAAGAAAAAGTTGTAAACTTTCAACCTTAAGTAATTTAAGTCTGATTCTTTATCAATAATATTTGATTAATATATTCATGTTTTCAAAAAGGCTTTCTACTGTTCTGGGAAAACAGAGGGCTGAGCAAATTGGACATTTATGTAGGCAGGGTGAAAAAATTTAACTTGAGTAACATAAAACGTTGTGGTTTTCAGTTTTATATTGAGGCCTGATGTTTGCATTTTTTGGTCGGCGAATGGAGAAAGCTTGGTTAATAGAGACACCATCAAACCATATGTGGACAGAGGTCAAGCACACATACGCTATGAGACAGATATGCATGCACACCACAGATATTTAAATAGTTGAATACTCAAAAATACACATGCATGATGAGCATAAACATCCTAATTCCTCAACCAGAAACAATATTTATTATATGTATACTTTTTTTTTCAAAAATACAGAATTAAGCAAAAGGAATATAATGTAGTAATGCGATTAAAAATAATAAAGTGAAATATAGATGAATGTTAGACATATATTTATAAAAGTATCATATACTGTGAAATCAGATATAAGTCCCATTCAATTCAACAGGCTTATTCCAAAGTAATTGAGTATTTGTAGTCTAAAATAACTAGTGTAAAAATTTCAATTATTTCTCAAAAGTGTCAAGGAAGAAAAAATATTTTTATATAGTAGGATTTTCTGAGACTATGAATGAATCTGAGGTATAACATGGGTTTCAGAGTAATATTTTAACTAAAGTAATCAGTATCTTGCAAAATGAAGAGCGCTTTTTCTCAGATGTCGGTGATCTAAATGTAGGCTTTTCAGCTTTGACTATCCTTTAAAAATGTTACTGGTAAAATATTTTGTAATGTGTTTGTGAACATTGTGAAATGTTCAGTGTTGTACATAAAGCCAGAAGGAATAAGAGGGTTTGTTATTGAGACCTAGAAAATGAAACACTGAGTCCTTGTCTAGGGAGAATGCGGGAGGGGGCAGAGGGGGAGGGGGCGAGTCAGAACCTTCTAGATTTTGATAAAACATACAGTAAGAGCCAGCTAACTTTCTATGTTTGCAGTAAAATCGCTGCTGCTTGCTTGGTGAGTTTCAAACTATAGATATGCATGAAATCTAGGGAAAAAAGGTGACTATACCTAATTGCTCTGCAATGTGTATATAGGTAGTAAAACAATTGAAAATATAATTTATTTGCTTAATTTTGTCCCCACAATACATATACTTGTGCCTGTGATACTGAAAATGATGTTGAAGAATGAGTCTTACTGATCCTTCAATCTCTGATATAAAAGCTTAGGGTCAAATGGTCATCCACTAATGGATTATTCAATTATTTGTGTAGTATACTATGCTCTTTCATTGTTTTATAGTTTTTAAAATATCTGGCTAAATTCCTAATCCTAAGAATATGCTTTGATAAACCATACATATCCAATTGCAGAGCTGGCAATACACGTTTTTGTTCCATTTTAGTGTTTCGGTCCTGTTTTGGGGTTGCAGACTACATCTTTTAAAATTAATGTTTATATAAATGTTTATAGGTTGCAGGTTGTAAGAGAATCAATTGACTATTCATGTAATGTTCTAGTAGAGATCATTTGACAATGCAGACTTAAAAAAAATTGTCGCAGAATTTATTAGTGTTTTTTTTAAACCTACCAGTCAAAACTTAATATGTGAGTTTTCTTTCATTTAGAAATATTTTTCTCCTTACTGGATTTGGAATAATTGTTAATTATTGCAACTATATATTGTTAATATATAGTTGGCTTGGAATTGTTGTGATAGTATGGGAAGTATATATACACATATATTCAAAATTATATTTTCATTAAAAGTGTTCTAAAAATGGATTAATCTACAAGAGGATTAATAGAATTGTGGCAATACAATTTTGTATCTTCCAGTGTAAAATGTTTTAAAATGAGCAGTATATTGTGTTCATTTTTATGCATCCTTTTCATACTTAAGCATACTTAGCACTGCTTAAGCTAAATCTTGTTTTCTCTTGAAAAATTTCTCATTACTGCAAGAGACAACCGAAAATATCTTCCAGGTAAAAGTTTTAGTTTGGCATATGCACATTATCTGTTTATGCTTCTGTACACGCTTAAGTAATTACTGTACTTTATGTCCTCAGGAGAAAGTTTCTAAAACTAGTGGATGCTGTTAGCATGTGGTTATTATGCTTGGATTATTAAAGATGGGCATTTATTTAGATGAATCACAAAACAATTTCCACTCCCTTCTGAAAGATGCCTTTATGGAATGAGCTTGGTTAGTCTTGGCGTTCAATCTTGTTCCTGGAAAAGTCTGCAGTTTGTGAAGCTCGTGGTGCTGGTTTGTTGGTATGTCAGTGAGTAAAAGGGCAGGCTGGGCTGGGCTGGGCTGGGCTGGGCTGAGCTTTATGTCTGTGGGGCACCTAAGGACACCGAGAAGCACAATTATACTGTAGTTTTACAAGAGTTTTTCCATCCCCTTGCCACGCTGTAGTCAGACAGAGATCTGTCATGTTCTTTTTTCCCTGCTTAGTGGAGAGGAATAGGGTTTGCCTATGTTTTCTCAGCTTCCTGTCATTATGAATATGTAAACTATGTATATTCATGTAAAACCAGCTGGTGAAGCTCTTTTTGGAATTATAATAAAACTAGCTATAATTCATCAGGGCTACCTCCTTCTCAGAGGAGTTAGCAGTAGTTAACACTTTTGGGTTTCAGATCATATTCATTATTAAAGTGTTTGTTTACCTCTCCGAGCAAGGCTAGAGTACTATGTAGAGCCAATTATCTATAGCAGTGATGGCGAACGTATGGCAGGGTGCCACAGGTGGCATGCGGAGCCATATCTGAGGGCACACGAGGCGTTGCCCTATGTCAGCTCCAGCGCGCTAGTCAGCTGATTTTCGGCCTTCTTTTCAGCCGTTTTTGCTCTCCCAGGCTTCAGGAAAGCCTCCTGAACCCTGGGGACTGTGAAAAACGGCCCAACGGGCCTGCCAGAAGTCCGGAGGCTTCAGTGAGGCCTGTGCGCATGCGCGGGGGGTTGTGCGCATGTGCGAGGGGCAGTGTGGGGATTGTGTGCATGCGTGGGGGGAGGGCATTGCATTATGGGTGTGGGCACGCACACGCACGCTATCGCGCGCGTGCACACCCTTTTGGCACCCGAGCCAAAAAAGGTTCGCCATCACTGACCTATAGAATGAACTCGATTGCCTTTGAATAGTATTAATACAGGTAGTCCTCAACTTACAACCATTCGTTTAGTGATTGTTTGAAGTTGCAATGGCACTGAAAAAAATGATTTACAACTGGTCCTCACACTTACAACCATTGCAACGTCCTCACAGACACCCAGTCAAAATTTGGGTGTTTGGCAACAGGCACATACAGGTATTCCTTGATTTATGACAACAATTGAGCCCAAAATTTCTGTTGTTAAGTGAGACATTTGTTAAGTGAGTTTTGCCCCATTTTACGATCTTTCTTGCCACAGTTGTTAAGTGAATCATTTCAGTTGTTAAGTTAGTAATATGGTGATCACATGACCTTGGGATAGAGCAACGGTCATAAATATGAACCAGTTGCCAAGCAGCTGAATTTTGATCACATGATCAAAGTGCAATTACTGAGAAGCATTTTCACTTGTAGCCTATCACATTTTAAAATACTTAAATGTGAACCTTCAGATTGTAAGACTTTGTACCCTCTCCTAATAGCCATCAAAATGTGGAGCAAAGGCATTTAAGCTCACGCTACTTGAATTCACATGTTGCCTTAAGTCAGAATGTATCTTACTTTGGTTTTGGATTAATGTGTTTTCTTAACTCAAGCACTGTAGTTTGTAAATCATAATTCATGACTTAGTGTGTTGTCTGAATCTACCTACATATTCATTAAATTAATCAAACTACAATTTATAATGATTTGTGAACCCAGCAATTAAACAGTGGCTTAGTTCACATGACACTCATGTCATGTGCTTCCCGATTGAAAGGATTAGCTGGTGACATCACTGTTGCTTGGGGGACACCCAGTTGGGGGCTCTTTCACGCCCCTGGCAGCAGCTAGAGCAAAGGACTAGATCTTATCCTGCCACATGGCAGCATCTGGGTCTCGAACATCGGCTTGCTAACTTTCAACCCAGCAACCTAACCATGCAAGCTATCGTGCTCCTTAGTGGCTTATTTTATAATGTGGCTGGTTTGGTTTTGGCTTAGCCTTGTTATATAAACATAATTTCATATAGTTCAATTAAATCATGGTTTGCTTATGCCGTAGTTTTAATATAACAAAATTGACTTGTTTGTACTAAGGAAAACTGGTTTACAAACCACGATGAGTGAGTTTAAAGAATACACTAAGCTATGAACAAATTGCTTTATAACTTGCAATATTGTGAAAACCTAATAAATCTACATATACGGTAGCTAAATGCAGATGTTTCTGTATTATATTTTTCAAGTAGCACATGGTAAATGTTGTGGAATATGTAATAGTTGCAGCTTCTCACTGTTCACTTATTGAAAAAATAGACAAATGTTTTTGGCTAGTGTGGCCACACTTAAAATTTAGAGAAACGTGAGAGATACAGTGCATGGAAAAGGAAGAACAGTGGTGGGGATTTTATTTTGGCTCTCAGTCTTGGGGGAGGTTTCCGATGAAGAGAGTTTTCATGGTTTTTTACTGTTCAAATAGTCAGAAACTCCACTTTCATTTTTGAATAATTGAGATCTGAAGGAACAAAAAAAAAAGGTTTCAAGATCTGAAGATTGCTCAGCCCTGCCTTGGAAGACAGAATGGTACATTCAGAACGGTTCACTCTGTAAGCTAACTTTCTTTTCTCAAATGAGAAAAATGATCTGACCATTATCAAAGCTGAAATGTGCCTCAATATTGGATAGCTATCCCATCACCCTTGACTCAGCACAAAAGAATGCCAGGAGAACATCTGCTTGTTCCCATTATTAATCCCTATCCCGACTTTACTACATCTGTTCTGAATCACTACTGAACAATTTATTGGAATTTTGGAGAGATGCTGGTATCAAAAATAAGGATGGGGACAGATGACAAGCACTTAGGAAACAAAGTACTACTCTGGTTAAGCCCAAAATAGCTCACCTGACCTTTTTCTAACATAATGCATGGTGGAATAATATGAGTTGAACAGAGAAGATATTACTTTGAAACCGGTGCACTTCTTTATTTAGTAATTTTAAAAAGTTATATAACCACCTATCTTTCAAAGTGAACCTAAGTGGCTTAACACCAATAAAAGCAAGGATAAAAGAGTTATGACTTTAGATTGTTTCATTCATGGTTGGAGGCAAAGTAATGATGATGTCATAGGGCATGGGGAAACTGGGTTTGCAAGGGCCTGTGTAAATGAGAACATGCAAATTGGTCCTGCAAATGAGAACATAACCTGACTGCTGGTCAGTTTATTTCTGAAGTGATAATAGGGGGGAAAAGTCATATTTTGTCACAAAGAGTAAAATAACTTAGACAAACTGCATCTACAGCATGGACATCCAACCGTTTGGCTTGTCTGGACCACACTGAGCAAATAGGAATTGTTTTGGGCTACATATAAAACAGTGATGGCGAACCTTTTTTTCCTCGGGTGCCAAAAGAGCGTGCTCGCGCGCTATCGCGCATGCGCGAGTGCCCACACCCATAATTCAATCCCTGGGGAGGGTGAAAATGGTCTCCCCCACCACCCTGGAGGCCCTCCGGAGGCCAGAAACGGCCCCTTTCCCAACTTCTTGTGGGGCTAGTAGGCCCGTTTTTCATCCTCTCCAGGCTCCAGAGGCTTCCCTGGAGCTTGGGGAGGGTGAAAATGCCCTCCCCCGCCCGCTGGAGGCCCTCCGGAAGCCGAAAACGCCCTCCCAGAGTCTCTGTGCGAGCCGAAAATCAGATGGCCGGAGTGCACATGCACGCTGGAGCTGAGCTAGGGCAACGGCTCGCGTGCCGGCAGATATGGCCCCGCGTGCCACCTGTGGCACGCGTGCCATAGGTTCGCCATCACTGATATAAAATATATAACATACTTAATCCATAAAAATAACACATTTTCTTTTCTTTATATTTTTTAATTATTTGGAAGGTCTCGGTTACTAGTTGTCTAGGGCCACATGTGGCTGTGGGTTGCAGGTTGAACATGCCTGATCTAAAGGCTACATGAATGTAGACCCAATTGTGACAACCTGATCGTTTTTAGCTCATATGTATGGCAGTGTGTTATACAAAACTAGTGAGTGCAATTAATTTACTATTCAGTGTATAGTACAAATCCAGAGGCCTGGGTTAGTTTAATAAAATATAACTTCGTAAACATGGGTAGATGACTATTGTTATATTTATTATTACTAACAATATTAAATGTGAATGTCTGAAAAGATGATCTGCATAAAAATCTGTGTCATTAGTGGGAATACTGGGGAATGTGGCCTGAATCTGGGACAAGCCTGAAAGGGAATGCTGCTGTTATTTGGTTTTAGAGAAATGAGAAATACAGAGACTTTTAATACCAAGACTCGAATTAACATTTGTATAATACTTCAACACTGAGATTTTTTCAACCTCATCACACCCTCTGTTGTAAGCTTTTATGATCTCAGAAGGTTCATAGCATTATCCCTGAATTAAAGATCGGAAATGAAGCCATACTGTTTTGAAAAGTTATCAACGAAACTTCATACAGTAATAGAAATTATATTTTGGCCAACAATCACACTTACAAATTACAAATATATTTAACTTGAAATAAATCTGAAATTATTTGATTGTTTCCAAAGATAAGTAAGAAGGGTTGAAATGCCATGAATGCATGGGAAAAATGCATCTCATCTATTCTCACATGTTTTCATTTAAAATGTATCTGTTGCAATTATTGTTTGTGATTCAGCGGATTTAATGCAGGTTATTAAAACTGAAGTTTTGTGTCATTAAAAAAACCATTACATTTTTTATAAATATAGAATTAGCCCTTGTAATCTCAGGTTTCACTGAGTTTATAAGCAGTGGTTTGCTTAACCATGGTTTATTCAGTAACCTGTAATTTTTAGGTTCAAACTACACAAAGCCATAATTTATAGTCATAAACCAGTATGGTTTGCATTACATGGTTGAACACTCCTAGTATGCTGAGCCCATGCCAACCTAACCAAACTATGGCTTAAAATGGATTATGTAAACTCAGCCACAATGCAATTCATTTGATCTTGCTTTATTGTGTTGTATGAATCCAGCCACTCATGGTTATGGCTTAGTGTGCTGTCCAAACCGAGCTAAATGTGGTTTTCTTTTCCTAACCCCCCCTCAGCTAAATAAACGATGCCTTATTGTGATGTGCATACTGGTATTAGTTCTTAATTTACTTTTGTTTCTACTTCCTGTGTTTCTGGCTTTCTAGTTTACAATGTAAGCCCAGGTACTTACAGAACATTTCTGTAATTTGTGAATCAGAAGAAAATGGAAGACTATTGGCTTCAACTGATGCCCAAAATAATGCCTTATGCAAGTGTCAAAACAGTTGAAATAAAGAATTTTGAGCAAAGAAATTTAGTGAAAATACATTGAGTATTCATTCACAGGCCATAAGGAAAGCAGGCTCATGGCATTTTTAACGTGATATTGAAAATTGTGTGGGGTAAATTCTGAAATTTGCTACATCTTGTACTACTATATGTAGAGTTTTGTTCCTAATGTCATTCTTTAATGAAAGAATATAATTTATCTATTTTACCCCTTTAGAATTGCACCTACATTAAGGTGGGCTGCTTTTGAAGGCTTAACAGGATGAACTTCGTTACTTGCTTTGACATTACCTGCTTTGTCCGAGCCCCTTCACTTCCCCTGCCTTCAGTTTGTAAATTTATGAGAATTGCAGCTGGTCGCTTTGGCAAGTTACTCTCATTAAGAGCCCCCTTTGAGAACAGGCTGTGTTTGAATATTTCCCTAATGAGGACAGGACGGGGTTAAAAAGTGACCATTTCATGGTTGACTTGAACCTGTCTCCCGTCGATGTTTCGTGGGGAAATGCCTGACCCGGAGAAATGCATTTTTGCAAACGCGAAAGTCAGCTGGCCCTTTGCAAATAGTTCACACGACGGGGAGGGAAAAGGGGCTGAAGGAGGACGCGCCAGGGACCAGTTTACCTGAGGCAGGCAAGTGCTGGTTGTGAAGGGAGCTTGGCTTGGGCAATCGCCCTCCCTCATGCTTGGGGCGGTTTCTCATGGCCTGGCCGGGCGGGGGCGAGACGTGAGAGTTACACAATGCTTTTGGACTGGTGGCCTCGATGCAGTCCATACACAAGGGCTTCGGTGGAAAGGCTCGGGTTTGCTTTGCCTGGGCGTTCCTCGGATCAAAGTCCGCAGGTGTCAAGGCGGTGAAGAAAATCTTGGGATTGTTTTTCCTAAGTCCATAAAGCCTTAGGAAGGTATAATGTAGGTGTACTAGTTGGAAATGCAAGGCCAGTGGGCACCCTGGTCATGCTTTACTCCTGCACTTGGCTTTCCGTCCCTTTTGTATTTCTTGTGGCCACTTTCTTTGCTCTTCCAAGAACAGGAGACTTTACGTCTGATAAGTCTGACGAAAACAAAGTTTTAAAGCAGAGATTTATTTATTTGTCAAACATGTACAAGATAGGTATTTGTATGAACATAAGCATAGAAGTACAGATAAATGAGGACAATAGGACAGTAAGACAGGGACGGTAGACACAGTGGTGCGCTTATGCACGAAATCGGGGCGATTTCGGAACTTGGCGTCCAAAATGAGAACTTTTCCTAGTCTCGAATCCACTCTCAGATAAGTTCATCAATGTTAGCGCACCCCTCGCAAGCACGCACCCGGGGTTGCGAAGGAAAAAAAACGTTCCTCAAACTGACTTCTCGCCTCAGGGCGAGTGTGAGAACGTCGTTAGTGAGTGCGTGTGTGTTTTAATGTGCTTGCATTCCTGGAAAAACAAAAAACCCACGGGCGCGAACTTCTTGGCACGAGCTGGTGGGTGAGATTGAAAGCAGACGAGCCTATTGCTCCAGCAGCGGGCTTTTTTTTTTTTTAACTTCCCTCAGTGGGGCCGCCACCCATTTCCTCCTCGCACCCTGGTGGAAACGGCTGCCCGAAACGGACCCCACAAATCAGATACGGGCAGGAGCGAAAAGTCTCGGGCGGGGATGGAGGCCACGTGGAAGGGGTTCCCTACGAGCATGGCGCCTTTCCACCACGGGGTCTGCAAAGAGCAGGCTGGCTTTCACTTTTCAGGGTGGAGTGAGGAAGAAATCTGAGCGAGTCTTCAGTTCGGTGACCTTGCTCCACATGTAGGCGACGGGGTCGCGGGTTTCCAGACGCTGTCTATGCTGCAAACGTATGCAGGGGAAGAGCCGCCAACACACATTTCCTCCTTCCCCCCCCCCCGTTCCTGTTGTCTAATCGGTAGCGAAGAGGCAAACTTTCCCGCTTTGTAGCCCCCTCCCCTCGATCGGCGAGATTCAGGGTCTGCAGACAGACCGTGTTGGGGCTTCTTTCGCCCCACCCTTCCTCCCCCCTCCTGTGAAGGAATTTTCCACCGGGCGGTGTTGTTACTGCGCTCTTTTCGCTCTTCCCGAACTTGAACTACGAAAACGCTCCCCAGTTCCCCCAAACGGCCCCGCTTTTCAGTCCCCTCTGGAAGGGGAAGGAAAGTGAGAGTGTGTGCAAAAGCAAGCGCGTTTGGAAAAATGTGTGGCCAAGCTCTAGTACTGTACGGTGGTGATTAAAGAGGAAAGGCTGGGAGAGGGGAAAGGAGGGGGCTCGGAAGAGGGAAGGAATGCATTAGCAGCAGCGACGGGGGGGGGAGGGAGGAGGGAGGGATGTATGCGTCGATTGTGTAATTAAATAATAAACCGAAATCCTGAAGTGTTTGAGGAGAAAGCTACAACGAAGGAAGGGCCAGAGAAAGGCGCTCTCGGTAAAATACCCTCCCCCTCTGCTGAACTTCCAGGTCTTGCAGAAACCAGTACACCGAAGAAAGGGGAAAGAGTGTAAGGGAGAGGAGGGAGGAGGAGGAGGAGGGGAAACCAGAGATTGATAGTTTTGAATTTTCAAGAGATCATTTTTATTACAGTGGGCGTTTGAAAAGCAGGCTCTGAACATTATCCACAGAGAAAGGGGGTGGAGAGAGAGAGACAGAGAGAGAGAGGGGCAGAGGCTGCTGCTGCTGCGAAAGAAGCTCAGCGTTTGCGCGCTGCTGCGAACTGTTTCTGCAGCCTTGGGGGACGCGCGCGCACACACACACTCCCGGGTTGGCGCTCTACTGCACAGGGCTGTTGCAAAGTTTCGCCTGCCAGGATACGCCAGGATTTTCCTGCTCCGCCGCTGCAACCTTGAACTTTGGCAACGTGGTTGATAGTACCGTGGTGTATCCCGCTAGCTGCTTTTCCAAAGCGCTTGGAAATCCGGGAGAAAGGGGGGGAAAGCAACGCGAGGAAGGAAAAAAAATTGATATCCCGAACCCCCCCTTAACTCCCTGCATTCCATTCAACCCCTACCCCCATTCCGCCTCCTCCTGTCCCAATTCACCAGCAGCCACTGCAAACAGCAGCAAGAGTGAACCGCCGCCGAGAACAAGAGGGTTAAAAGTGTAGATTGGATTTCACCCCGGGAAATCTAGCGCTCGGAGTGAACTTGAATCTTTGGCTATTTAAGGAGGACCGGGGCTGGTTGCGAAGTTGTGGCGATTCAAAGCAGAGCTTGCTCCGGATCCATCTTTTCCTTTTGGAAGCGTTAGATGATTGTAAAATGAATAGATGAAGCCGTTGCGCTTTTGATACTTTTCCTCTCAGCAGAAGTGCTATCTTAGAGCGAAGTCATGATGTATTCTCCCATCTGTCTCACTCAGGTATAGCCGCCTTTTTTCTTTTCCTTTATTTTTTTTAAGGGGGGAAGTAAACTTGTACCGAGTTGCACCGAGTACCTATAGTTAGAACTGTTCAAAGGAATATTCGTTCCGTCCTTGATTTTTATAAGGGGGGACGACTAAAAATGTATGTACTTGTGGTATAAACCTATTTCAAGGTGTGTGTGTGTGTGGGGATAGGAACGAAATATAAATATTTCAGAATGACAATGATAAACGAGTATTATTAAATTACTCTTGCAGGAAAAAAGTGATTAGAACTAGCAGCCACGTCGTGTAGATTCACATGAATTCGCCACAAAATGATCCGTTTTGTGGACTATACTTAACCTGAAAAAGGAAAGTGTTCCCTTATTTTTAATTAAACAATGACTGGTAACATAATACCATCCCGTGCTGAATTAATCATATATACTTGAGGCTGGTTTGAGAAAAGGTGACTTAGCTGAACGCTTTCTTTTTGGATTATCCTATACATTTTTTTCTTGATAAATTCCGGTACTTGAAACTTTTTGAAGTCAACACCCAAGGTCATAAAAAAACTTGAACCTTTCCTGCTATATTAGGCCTGCAGACACTCGTGTATTTTTAAAATCGAGTAATTGTGTACACTATACATACATGATTTTACTTTGAAGAACATATATACAAAATGTAAGTTGATTTAACAGGTAATGGTTTCCATTCACATAAGATAGTTAGAATTGCAACACATGATGTGATTGGAGTAAAGGTTGGTGGCATAGAAGTTTCAAAAGGGAAAAAAGTGCAGAGTGGATCCAATATAAATTGTAGCACAGAAAATGCCTTTGATATGTTCAAGTGTCTAAAGCATGTGACATTTGTATTTTTTCATTCATTAAATATTACAGGTAGCATGTAAAAAATCAGGTCTGGTTGAAATCTTAGGGTACAATTTGAACGTGTTAATCTAATATAGCTAATATTTGTGGGAAGTAGGTCTTTGTTATGTAATATTTTGGTTGGTATTATGATCAAAATAATAAAACTTTCCTTTGACAATTGGAAGCCATTGTAATTCTATTGGACTGGAGCATTCACAAATTATGAATGAAGATTTAAACAATGATAAGGATTATTCAGTGATTGGATACAGTCCTGTAGCTTTTTGGCTGACACGTTTTTTATTGTTTATATTTTGTTTGGCATCAAAGTGTGATTAACTTTGGAATCTTTTTAGAAAGTAAATGGGAACTTTACTGATGCAAAACAGGTGTAAAAAGTGTTCTGAGGTATTTGAGAAATTATAAAAAGTCAGCATTTACACATCAGCGCACACACGGTTTATGTCTCTTGATCAATTGGCAGAACATTGAAAAATTCAATATATTGTTTTTTCTTCATGTATAATATTTAATACTTAAGGGTACTTCTACCAGCCACATAGAAATATTTGTTAGTTTCCTAGGATTCCCTTGCAAAGCCATGATTACTGGTATAGGATCATATATTTGGGTTTCTGTGGTGATAGGTGTAGCTGAAAATGTACCTTAAGTTTTTAATGTAATATGCTTTAATTGTAACATAAGGTATTATCCATTCTTGTTTCTGGCCTAATGCCTCAGTTCACAGAAGTGTTTTAGAATAGGTATTTGTGCCTGAACTTATTACAGGGAAGTATTAAAAATTTTCCTTGGCTGTTATTAAGCAAGTTTTATCACTTGCTTATTTACCATAAGCATAGTATTAAATGTCACATTGCATTTTCCAAAGCAAAATAAATTATTTAGATGTAGTTTGCATGCAATCTACAAGTCGAAACAGTTTTACGGCAAACCTAGTATCGACCAATTTAAGATAAGTCAAGTGTTTCAACAAAATGCCCACTAGTTTTGAAATGAAATGTGTACTGTTTTGCACAAATGATTTCTAAGCTGGTTTTCTATTTAGTTTGTGAATTTATAATTCACAGACTTGAAGAATGAATAGCTATAAGAACAGTTGGGACAAAAATCAGACCCCCCTCAAGTTTTGAATACATACCCATTGTCCCATGTTTGTAGAGCAGATTTATGGTGAATATAATATTGTACTACCGGTATTTTATAATATATTTTTTGTTAGAAATCTTAGAAATGAGGAAAAGGAATATTAGTTAGGCTAAAAACTGTATAGAACATGCATTTGATAAACATTTTTTTAAAAGAACCTATATAAAAATAATAGTTAGATTTTAGGAGCGGTTACTTTATTGTATGGTTGTGGTTACCTTGGAGTCAAATTAAGTTGCATTGAAATCTATAAGATATAAGAATAAATAAGGTGTCAATAGACATTTTATATCTTGGAAACCTAACCTGGTTAAATAAAACAGGATTATCTGAACATACTCCTCCTTTTGTGTAATTAATATAAACTTAGTTTTTAGGTCCATGAATAGTTCCCTATGTTTGTTAGTACTCACAGCTGAACTCTTTTTTTAAGAAGTAGTCCAGCAGTAAATACAGATTTACGGTATTTTATATCTAAGCTAGAATTGCTAAATTGAACATTAAACATAAGTGTGCGTACCTTTGGCTATATCTTTGCAGTGTTAACTTTATTTTTTGAAATAATTTTCTGAATTCATTTAACAAACTAATAGGAAAGTAAAATAGAAATGGGAAATCATTTTTCATTTTTTTCTGGAGAAAAAATAAGTTTTTTTTAAATAGGGGAAGGTAAATAATATGAATATATTGTGGAAATTGACCATGATTGTAGATCCGTAAGTATTGTGGTTTAAAATAACTAAGAAGCTTGATTTATCTGTTATAAAGTTTGCTCTTTGTTTTTATTGCAATCTATGCAAAATACAACTTTTTCTTACATTGTGCATCTTTCAAAATATCAGATTTCATAGTGAGTGTATAAGCATTTTTGAAGAGAACCTATGTAACATAAGTTTTACTTGAGAAACAGTTCTTATTTGAACAATGTTTTGGAATGTTACAATAGTTGATATGTATATCAGTGACACTAATTTTATTTAAATATGAATTTTATGCCAAGTTCTGTTATTTAATGCAGGAGTTTAAAAACACAAATGTATTTTTTTTATCAGATAACTTGGATTTTATAGCTGCATTTTTATAGCAGTAAATACATTCTGGAAACTTTATATGTAAAATTAGAATTTGTAACCATTGTGCATAATTTTAAAAACACAGAGTACATAGCAATAGTAATCACAGAGACCATGCATTTATCCTGTTGCATTCAGGTAGGTCTGTAGTTACCTAAATGTGATTAAAATAAAGTAAAATTAAAATCCAAAACTTCATAGGTTTTTTTTTGTTAAAATGCCAAATACCATGATCTGAGTTGTCAACATCACAAGATCTTTGATTAGAATTTATAAAGTAATATATATTGTAAAATAATTTTTAAACAGTACTGGACGTAGTTTCTAACCATTCAATTCCTAGACTTTAATAATTTCTTATATAAGTTAGAAGTAATGAATGAAGTTTCTTATTAAAATACATGTTTTACTAAGAATTCTATAGCACTCAGTTTCTGAGAAAAAGAAACTAGTAGTAAAAAAATGGCATCAGAGTGCACTGAGATAGGGAAGTCTTATCGAGGGCTGTGGTTGCTCTAAGCTGTGCTCTCTTCCCACACAAAGAGCAGATTGTGGTTTAACTCTTTCCTTAATGTAGTTTGTGCCCTTAAAGTAACAGAAAACTTAAAAGTCTCTGGGTAGAATGGCTTATCACTTTAGTAATTGCTTGAAACCTTGTTTTAATTGTTTTATTTTTGTGCCCTGTATTTCTATTCTAGTTTGATTAATGTCTGCCTTAAAAGCAAAGAGACATATATAAAACCAAAATTGAAATAACATTGCAGGTCTTACAGTACTTCTTGAAAAATCTTATTATAAGGTGTTATTATAAAGTCTTGCTATTTTTACTAATAAAAATGCAGGATTCAGTTTAAAGAACATTTCAGTATTCGGTGTGAATATTTTGCATGAACTTTTGTTGAATATTGATTGTATGAACTGTTTGATAAAACTCTACAGGAATTTTGAATTGAATTAATACATTTTATGTTCTCAAACTTAAATATAGGATTCTTAAAATTAATGACATTTGTTTTCCAATTAAGTGTTTTAGTATTAATATATATGCTACATTTTGCTTGAAAAAGTACAATTTAATTATATCAGGACTAATTTTAGCGTCAATATTTTAAAATATTATTTAAATTCAATTTGAATTAAATATGGTCTAAAAAATAATAGGTCAAAAGAATGAGTAACATTTCCCTTCTTTTGCCACAGTTTTCTTTCAAATCTTATGATAGGTGCCAGGACTATAGAGATAATTTTTCTTTGAAGTAAATTATATACGGTATGTGACAAAGATGAAATTGAGGCAAAACACCTTAGTAGTTCTTATTGATCAAAATAAAGTAATTGCTAGTATTAGTCAAAATTTAGTCAATTGAAACAAATAATAAAATATAGAAAATCTGTATGAATAGTTAGGTAAAGCCTGTAAAAGGAAAAGTTTTCAAGTACAATATTTCTGTGTATTTCAGAAAAAAAAGTTTACCCAATAATGCAGTATTAATGTCACACTGCCACAGAGTGTTAGATCACTGAGAAAGCAAAATTTGTTTCAAATTATCCTTTTTTCTTTGTGTACCTAAAATGTTTTTTTTGGGGGGAGAGTGGGATGAAATAATTATTACATACTTGCAAACCATCCTTGAGTTAATAGGTAATTAATTCAGTGAGGTTTTGTATGTACCCCACAGTGGACTGGAACAAATCGGTTCCATATAATTTTCAGTATTTTTTTAAAAAAAATTGGGTAAAGTTAAGCAGGGAAACATGGGCAGCTGGTGAACGCTATAAGATACCCTAATTTTATTAGAACGGTGTCTTTCCTTTGGCCTTTCTTGCCTTATTTCTTGATTTCTGTGGTTATTCCTGCTAGAATAATACAATGATAACTGGAATGTTGGGTAATTAATAAGGGATTGAGTTATATTTTCATTGTTCATGGTCATTGTGTTGTCATCAGTCTTGCTGATGACAAAAGTGGAAACTACATAAAGCAACATTGAACAGGTATACCATAATGTTTCTGAATATAGAAGGTGAATGATTTGCAATATTAACTTCTACATTTATAATATTTCTACTCATTTGCCTTAAAATTTGCTGTGCCAATATTTGTCGTTTGTTAAATCACAGCCAAAACATTCAAAATCCCAAAGCCATTTTGTTTGATTTTAAACTAATATAATTGTATGTCAGTTTGGATCCAAGCCTAAGGAATTGATGTATTATAAAATATTATTATAATACTTCCATAAGTGAATTATAGACATGCACTTTTATAATATGTATGTATCTTTTCTAGGAATTGTAAGCCTGCTAAAAATGCTTAGGAATGCTCATACGTTTGCATTATACTCATTCCCCCCCCCCAAATATTGTTTGTGATTGTTTAAGTAAAACTGGTCCCTGAAGTTTTGTTTTTCTGTTTTCTTCCAACAGGATGAATTTCACCCATTCATTGAGGCACTTCTTCCACATGTCCGTGCAATTGCCTATACGTGGTTCAACCTTCAGGCTCGAAAACGCAAGTACTTTAAAAAACATGAAAAGCGAATGTCAAAAGATGAAGAAAGAGCAGTCAAGGATGAGTTACTTAGTGAAAAGCCAGAAATTAAACAGAAGTGGGCATCCAGGCTTCTCGCCAAATTGCGCAAAGATATCCGCCAAGAATATCGAGAGGATTTTGTGCTAACTGTTACTGGGAAGAAGCACCCATGCTGTGTATTATCCAATCCTGACCAGAAGGGCAAGATTAGGAGAATCGACTGCCTTAGGCAAGCAGACAAAGTCTGGCGCCTGGATCTAGTGATGGTGATCCTTTTTAAAGGTATCCCCCTGGAAAGTACCGATGGAGAACGGCTCATGAAATCCCCCCATTGCACAAATCCAGCACTTTGCGTTCAGCCACATCACATAACAGTATCAGTCAAGGAGCTTGATTTGTTTCTGGCATACTATGTGCAGGATCAAGGTAGGGCTTTAAAAATATTTTATTTATTTATTTATATATTTATACACACATGCACATGAATACGCTAAACCACCTTTTTGTTTTTTTAAAAAAGCTGTAAACATTTCATATATCTTTATAGATATTGATATGTGCTTGGTACTGTATACATTAGATGCAGGAATATCCAAAATACATATTAACATTTGTTATAAAAGTTGAAAAATACTAGGAATGATTTTGGTGTGTGTTACAGAATATATTCATAGCATATACATTGTATTCATCTTTTTAAATTCATAGTTACTTATTTGCCATTCTGTCATCATTATGAAAAGAGAACTATTAAATATAAAAGAATGAAAAAATGGCATGTTATTTTATATATTTATATATATTATGCAGTAAATATAAGTATGTGATATAGTTGCCTTATCAGTGTTCATAGTGTGGCATTTCTCCAAATTTTGAGGTAAATAACTTCTGCACACATTTTAAACATTGCTTCGATATGGTTATTTTAAATGATAATGTAGTGAAAAACTTTTGTAGTTAACGTTATGATTGTATATCTACTTAGATGATTTGTTTTCAGTGATGATTTTTTATCTAATGTAGAATTTATTATGTTTTTGTTATGTACATTTTTTATATTAAAGCCTGTAACCATTATGGTAGATTGTTTCTAGAACCACATAATAAACATGTCTAAGTTATAATCATGGAGTATTTGCAGATGGCGGCTTTTTACATAAATTGGCCTGGTCCTAGAAACTGCCAAAAGAAAAATGGGTTTGGAATGTTAATACAAATATAAAAAACTAAAATTATTTTTCATGTTTCTGGTGATACTACCAAAAGACTTGGCTTTTTGTTGGTATTCTTTGTGTTGATTTTGTATAATTCAGTCCAACATTGTCATTGCTAACTTCTAACTTTATACAGTATACAGTTACTGTATGGTAGCTTTACCGTGAAAAACAAACATTTACCATAAAAACAGACAGTTCTCTTTTTCAACAATGAGAGCAGTTATAAAATGTAGGCTGAATTCCAGTTTAGAGCAAGTGAATACTATTTACGTTCCATTGGTTTCAATGTGAGTTTAGCATGGCTAACTTTCTAAGCTTTGCTGTGATATGTATTTGAAAATTCTTGTAATCTAAATCTGCAATCCTTGAATTGAAGGGATTGAAGGAGACCCTCATTTAGGATTATATGAATTTAAATACACTGCAAATTAATCTTGAAAGAAAAACAATTGATAGTGAAAATTTCAATCTGATTGTATGAACTATATATTCCCTTTACCGCAAAGAGTATTTAAAAATGTAATTTTAGTAACTGAAACAAGTGTTAAACATAGTTAACATACCGTGTTTTCCCAAAAATAAGACCCTGTCTTATATTTTTTTGAACCCTGAAATAAGCGCTTGGCCTTATTGCCATGCACTCAAAAGCCCGATTGGGCTTATTATCAGGGGATGTCTTATTTATATCTTTGCATATGTATTTCTTCGGATGCTATGTTTGCTTGTATTGAGAGAAGGATTCCTGTAAAACACTGATGATATCCGATGATACCAGGGTTTGTGTATGAATTGTCAAAATAACTTCTGTAAATGTTTTCTAAGATGATTGGATTTTTCCAATATTTTTTCAGTTAGTGATAATTGTGGATGAAAAGTTGGTATCTATATTATGTTACCTACAGAAGGACACAATCACAAGTGATATATATTTAATTAATAATCTGCTAAAGGCTGTTTTGGAGTTACTGTTTTTGTGGTAGAAATATATTTTCAGCCATTTTTCTTTTATATAGAAAAAGATTCTAGGTTTGAATTATTCTCAAGGTAGCTTCCTCTTAATCCATTGGCATGCAGGGAATGAATGAAGGCTGGTTACATGTATACATGAATTATATCAAACTAAAATATTTTTAAAGAGAATTGGGTTTTTTTCGCTAAGTATATGAATATCTACTTGGTAATGTTTCATTGGTTAACGGGTGGGATGATAAGAAAAATTCATGGACAGAGTTGAAAAAAGGATAAAATTCTTGAATGAATGAAAGAATAAAATAGAGCTATATTGAAACATTGGCAAAAACATGAGGAAGAATAGTTTGAGAGCCAGAAATGGTTGCCAGTGGCACCAAGGTTGGCATTGGACCTTCTTTGTTTAGACTAGAATGCCTGTGATTTGTTAGTTGGTATCCGCATTGCAGAGCAGAGTAATGCTACAATATATTGATAATTTCTTGATATAGAAATATAAGTCACTTTTATGATTTGCTGGAGAGTATTTTTCAGTTTTTCCAAATCTGCATTGAAGGAAGAAATATAGAAATACTATAAGAAATAAAGAAAGGAAGAAATACTACAAGTTATGATATTGACAGTATATAACTCTTTTTCTTAAAAACTGCTCTCTCTCTTTTGCCATCTCTTTCCCCCCAAATTCCTATCTTAAAGTTTCAAAACACAAGAGAATTAAATTCTTATTTGATTGATGTTGATTCCTTTTGCTAGCTGGGGGCAGAAAATAGTCTTAAAATAATTTGTGGTCTACAGGTGTGCAGATGAAGCAAGAAGCCTGTTTTAATAACGTTTATTTAAATGTTACATGTTCTAGTTAAATTCATTTCAAAATTAAGAATTAGGATTACAGTATCTTGCTTAACTGATAAAGGATATATTTATTAGTTTCTTTTATTTGGTATAGGCTGTGTTTCAGTCTATAAAATCAGTTGGTAATATTTGATTCAATCAGTACAGCTCTTATGCTGTGTTCTGTTTCTACAAGAACCGCCATTTTGTTTGTCAAGTGCCAGCAGAGTGGGGGAGGAAAAGCAGACAATGTGCTTGATGCCAATAATGGTTGCCAGTGGCACCGAGGTTGGCATCAAACCCTCTTTGTCTAGTTTCTGAATGCCTTTGATTCGTTGGTTGGCATCTGCATTGCAGTGGGCACATTGGAAAGTTTTTTGACAATCACTGAATGAAAGCTGTTGTATTTATTTGCTGCAGTAGAACTTCAGATAAAAGAAATCTGTCCTCTAATTGATAACTTTTTTATTCTATAGCAGCACATTTTTAAAGTTCCTCTTTTTTATTGAAATGAACTATTTTTGGTGTGTATTTCTTTTCTAAATAATTTAATCCTCCTGGTGTTTGCTGTTCTGGAGTTATAAAAAAATACATGCTTTTATTTTAGGCTGCCTAATGCATCTTGGGATATATTATGTGTCCTTAAAATAATTATGATAACACATAGCAGATAGTTATACACATAGCACACAGAGTTTCTGAGTCTAATTCAGCTTTAGCACATTGATTAAAAATATTAGGAGTCTAATACTGCTTCCATTTATCAAGCATATAGAAATATATTTGTTTTCCGCAGAAAGATACAGTTTATCCCGGTTTGCTTTAGTTTGGGTGCAACTTGGATTTCCAGATTGTAAAACATCAATTATTTTTGTAAGTAAGCTGCATGAGTTGGCACCCAAGGCCAGTGCAAAGACTAAGGCATTGCTGCTATTTCCTAGATAGTATTAATATTGCTAACCTCCATTATTCTCTTAATTAATAGGCTAGCAGTTTTACCTAAAAAGCCACATGAAGGAAATCTGGCCTACATAAGTGCTGAAATGTGTCATGTTTGTAGAAAAAAAGGGGGAACAGATCAGGTGACTGCTAGTTTGATCTTAGAATAAGAGAAAAGAGAATAGTTGATTATAAAAATAAAGTAGTGTGTGTGTGTATTTAAAACACCCACATGTTCTTTGTTGGCATTATATTAAATTCATATGCCTTCTACATTTGTAGCTTACATGTAGTTTATACCTAGAAGGTGAATTATCTTGGAGGAATGGTAATAGTTTATATTATTAGTATTATCTTGGGAGAATCTTTTTAAGCATACACAATTTGCAGCTGTATTGTATTCATTGGGGACATTGATATTAGGCATTGGTTAGTCTTCTCTCCCTCCTGGTACGTATTAATGCAGTAATAGATATTAAAATAAAGATAAGATCTTAACTTAAGAGTTAAGTATTTCTTAAGTTGTTATTTCAAACTATTTTGTATGTGTTATACATTTTGACTATATGTCGATTGATGTTAATAAATGTAAATAGAATGAGAATTTTATCTGTTAAAATAAATGTTGAAAACAATAATCTGGACATGTCATAAAGACTAAGTTAAGGTACAGGTTTATTGCTTTTAGAAGCGAAGTATTACAATGCAGCAGAACTTAAAACATAATCTGCTACTTCTTACTGAAACAGTTACAATATTGATTAATTAAACTAACTTTTAATAGTGTATTGGCCATTTTAGTATTAGAATGATGATTTTGAGAAGATATATTTTGCACACAGTGAAATGACAATTTAAAAATTATATATTTGAAATAAACCATTTAATAATGCAAAAACAACATAGTGTAATTGGTGTGTGTGTATGTATGTATAATGTGTTTCACATTTGATATGAAGTGCATTTCTATGTTTCTAAGGACTTCAAAGGGTATGGATAATAGTCATTTGTTCATGCAATTTTCTATGTAAAATTAGTGTAATTATGTCAGTGGTAGCAAGTTTCTGTAGAAATCACTAGTACTATATTATTTATGAAATAAAGTCAAGTCCAGCGATCTAGAAATATGAGCATAGCCATTGTGGTTTGTAAACCACATTGTAACCTATTGTGAACTCAGCCATGGTTTAATGCAGTGGTTCCCAAACTTTTAACGTCATTACCCATGCAGAATGCAATCTGGATTGGTCACCGGGCCAGAGGTTTAGTCTTCCAAGCTTTCGGACTTGTGCTGGAGCCCATCCTCAGGGAACTTCTCGCTACCACACATTCTGGTAGAGAGAAATTCCTTGAGGATGGGCTGCAGCACGAATCTGGAAGCTCGGAAGACTAAACCTCTGGTCCCATGACTGACCCAGATTAGATCCTGCAACATTATCCTGGGACACAATCAGACCCAGATTAGATCCTGCAACATTATCCTGGGACACATATATTTGCCTTCATTCGTAAAATATTTTAAAGTCATTTTAAATGTCTCTATTGTGATTGGTTAATGGGTTTGTGTATTGTTATCCACAGGAAAAGCACTTTTACCGAAGTTTGGGTAATTTACCCAAGTTTGGGAGGTACTGGTTTAATGTGATATGTACACCCAGCCATTTAAGATGTTTGCACAAAATGGCTGCTGCCAAACTTGAATGTATCTGGTGACTCATTGTTTCCCTTGCATGTAAAAATGTTACATTTGTATTGATGTCACTCTTTGGTATTGTATTAAAATATTCAATACAGCGTTACATATTCCAGCATGGTTCACTTTTCAGTAGGATTTGGCATACAATTTTGTGTATTGAACAAAATGAGTGTTTTGTGTGGTCTTGGAATTTTCTTACTAGATATAAAGCATTTCAATAATAATAATAAAGGTATTAATATGTTAAGGATAATATTGTTTCAAAGTGGGCTGAATATTTAATTTCCTATTTCTTGAGAATCTAAAAGCATTCTTAATATCTTGCATGCCAAAATAAGCATGATTTTTGTCTAGTTATTTTAATGATTGCAATAACTAATTCATGTTCTGGACCAGAAACTTTTAAAAAATCCAATCTTTGGAAAAGAAGCACTTAATTTTATTTAGAAATGTAGGAGGTGAATTAATCAATTGGGTCAGAAAGGAGTAAATGGATATGCAACATAGTTTCTCAGCTATTACAATTTCTTGTTTTACCTAGCGATATTTCTGAGGGTCTCTGGATTGTTTGGAATTATAAGATGGAGGGGACCCAGCAGCAAGGCAGATTAGTTGAAAGAATGTTGCAGAACTAGCTTTAGTAAGAAGTAATGCCTTTCTGCTCCTATAAACGGACGTCTAGAAACAACTCTTATTGCTTCTTAGTTTGTATTTGGATAGGAAGACAAGTGTTTAATGTTTTGAATCAATTTATTTAGTTAAAAATCATGTTTTCTAATATTTTGAGGTAAAATTAGAAGTGGGTAATAAAATATTTAAAGGAAAGTGCTTCAGAATAATTTCTGCTATGTAATGTTGAACAAATTCCACTATAGAAATAAAAGCTAGTGTATAATTACTACTTTGGTTAAATATTTTATTGGTAATTTGATAAAAGTTCAGTTTTTGACAATATCTTCTGGAAAGGATGTGTCTTTATAATATACCTTTATGACATGAATGTACAGAATTTTGAAAGGACAGCTCTTCTTGAGATACTATATTCATTTTATTTTTGTGAGAAGAATCCAGATGATGTTTGTTCATCAACAGAGCAGTATTTATAAGCAGAACAATTTTGATCTGTGTCCCTCAATCTGCTATAACAAGTAGTGGGCCACTCTTGTGTTAGTTTAAGACTCAGGAGGAAGACAGAAAACTGTTGCACAAGCAGAAGCCCATTCATGCAACAGTAAATGTCAATAATAGATAGAGAACATTCTTAAATTAGTCTAATTTTATAAAATCTGAATACATTGAGCTTCAATTAGATGGTTGATATAATCATGCTTGGTAAATTTCACAAGTTTTTTCAAAGGATGACAAAATCCAATTACTGGGTGTATTTAGCATGTATTCAAGGTAATTTGGTCTTGTGGATATAAGCTAAATGCATATTTGTAATTAAAGAATGGTTTTAAAGATGGAAATAACAGTAGTTGCTGGAACTAATAATTAAGGGATTAGAAAAGAAATGTAGCAGTTATTATTTTTGCTGTGGTCCTGAGGAAAGCCCATCTTTTAAAACTGGTACTTACTTTTATGAAACATTTCACACATTAACGTCATGAAGATTTCCTTCTTACTTGAAGTAGTAGATTCAGAGTATGATTTTTCCTCGAGTTACTAGTATAGGAGAAAGGGATTAAATTATTTTTTGCCATCTCTGTTCTGATTAATTACCACACATACTCACCTCTGACTATGTGTGTTTTAAATTTACATATTTAGGTGCAGTTTGACCCTTAGTTTTGGATTTTCACTGATTAGAATAGAATAACATAGTTGGAAGGGACCTTGGAGGTCTTCTAGTCCAACCTCCTGCCTAGGCAGGAAACCCTACATCACTCCAGACAAATGGTTATCCAACATCTTAAAAACTTCCAGTATTGCAGCATTCACAACTTCTGGAGGCAAGTTGTTCCACTGATTAATTGTTCTAACTGTCAGGAAATTTCTCCTCAGTTCTAAGTTGCTTCTCTCCTTTATTAGTTTCCACCCATTGCTTCTTGTCCTACCCTCAGGTGCTTTGGAGAATAGCTTGACTCCCTCTTCTCTGTGGCTGTCCCTGAGATATTGGAACACTGCTATCATGTCTCCCCCTAGTCCAGGGGTAGGCAAAGTTGGCTTTTCTATGACTCGTGGACTTCAACTCCCAGAATTTCTGAGCCAATCATGCTAGCTTAGGAATTCTGGGAGTTGAAGTCCACGAGTCATAGAAGAGCCAACTTTGCCTACCCCTGCCCTAGTCCTTCTTTTCATTGAACTAGACATATCCAGTTCCTCCAACTGTTCTTCATATGTCTTAGCCTCCGGTCCCCTAATCATCTTTGTTGCTCTTCTCTACACTCTTTCTAGAGTCTCCACATCCTTTTTACATCATAGTGACCAAAACTGAATGCAGTAGTGTGGCCTTACCAAGCCATTATAAAGTGGTATTAACACTTCACGTGATCTTGATTCTATCCCTCTGTTAATGCAGCCTAGAACTGTGTTGGCTTTTTTGTCAGCTGCTGCACATTGCTGGCTCATATTTAAATGGTTGTCCACTAGGACTCCAAGATCCCTCTCACAGTTTCTACTATTTAGCGAGGTACCACATATACTGTACCTGTGCATTTTGTTTTTCTTGTCTAAATGTAGAACCTTACTTTTTTCACCATTGAATTTCATTTTATTAGATAGTGCCCAATGTTCAAGTCTGTCAAGATCTTTCTATATCTTAAGCCTATCTTCTGGAGTGTTGGCTATTCCTGCCAGCTTGGTGTCATCTGCAAATTTGATGAGTTCCCCATCTATCCCCTCGTCCAAGTCATTGATGAAGATGTTGAAGAGTACTGGGCCTAAAACAGAGCCTTGGGGTACTCCACTGCATTTTTCCCTCCATGTAGATTCAGTTCCATTGAGGACTACACGTTGAGTACAGTTGGTCAGCCAGTTACGAATCCATCTGGTGGTGTTGCTGTCTAACCCACATTTTTCTACTTTATCTAGTAGTAGGCTATGGTCTACTTTATCAAATGCCTTACTGAAGTCCAAGTAAATTATATTGACAGTAGTCCTCTGGTCTATTAATTTTGTCACTTTGTCAAAGAATGCAATAAGATTAGTCTGGCATGATCTGTTTTTGACAAACCCATGTTGGCTTTTGGTTATTACTTTGTTTGCTTCTAGGTGTTCACTGATTGGTTGCTTGATTATCTTTTCCAGAATCTTCCCTGGTATTGAGGTCAGGCTGATAGGTCTGTAGTTTCCTGGATCTATTTTTTTAAACCTAGATTAAATAATGCTTGTGTCCTATATGGCACTTCATATGTTGCTGGACCATAGCATATTGGCCATGTTGTTTGGGAGTCCAGGCAGGGGGTTTATTGTAGACTCTGAAGGTCCATATGTTGCCATCTCCAACATTATACTGTGGTGGTCCACAGAATAATTCATGAAATAGGATAGATCTTGGCTATTTTACACAGAAAAGGTTGTTTATTCTATGAAGTAAAAATATCTATTAAATAGTTAATCATTGTCACATTTTCTGATTTAATAATTTGAGACATGAAAAATATTGGCTGTGTTTCCAAGGATGAGGATGCACACATTGCATGCTGGCAAATAGGAAGGCGAGTCGTTGCCAATTTTGATTTGCTTGCATATGTATAATTCACACTTGTAAGCATGTTTATCTAAGAAATATAATATAAATTCGTTTCAAATCATTGTGAAGAAAGTTCTTGATAGATATTCCAAGGATGTTCTATTCTTTCATAGACCTTCTAAAGCAGGGGTCCCCAAATTTGGCAACTTTAAGACTTGTGGACTTCAACTCCCAGAATTCTCCAGCCAGCATAAGCTGGCTGGAGAATTCTGGAAGTTGAAGTCCACAAGTCTTAAAGTTGCCAAGTTTGGGGACCTCTGTTCTAAAGACATTTGTTAAGGATTCATAGGGCTCAAATTCTACTGGTCTTCACCGCATAAAGTGCCAAATAAAATGGACTTGGGTTGTTTTACATGATGTCATGAATTCTTGTGCTTCACAGTTCTTAATATTTAGTGGCTATTATTTTAGGTATATCCATTTTATATTTCTTACTCAACCTAAGAAGTAACCTGTGGAAGCCTTCCACTATTTAAAATAGTTACCTGCTATTTCTAAATCCAACGTATGATACTTTGAGAAAGAATAATGTAGATTCATTTTCAATATGATGAAGATGGAGCATAAAGAGCTTTCTGCTCTCTAAAAGTAGAAATTATACAATCATATGCATCTCTCTATGTGTGAAGATCAGTTTACAGAATTCTGAACCAAAACTCTACTGTTTGGGAATTCTGGGAGTTGAAGTTTATATATTTAGAGGTCACCAAAGTTGAAGAAGACTGCTATAAGCATTTTTAGGAGAAAGTTCCTAACGCATTAACAATATTGTTTACATTAAAGTATATCTCACATAATGAGATTTACATCAGAATAAATTTCTAGAATTGTGCTGCAAATTTAGCATTAAAAAAATCCTAATACTTCTTTGTTTTATATATGGATATATATGTTTTATTAACATAGTGTTCTCAGTGCTCTGAGATGAAAAGATGTGAAAACTACTCTTGGTAAAGGCAGCTTGCATTTTATTCTGCTGATGTCTGAGGTTTCTAGATGGATTACCTTAAATTTGTTATGCCACGTTAAAAGCCTTGTTTTATGAGGCCAGTCTCAGCTCCTGGCCTCAGTGTCAGGAACCCTGCTATGTGATGCAACATGTCTTGTTAGGTTTAATTGACCAAAGCTGATTTGTTAAAACAATTCATTTGAACAAGTAACTTATGCCCAGGCCAAGTTGCTACCTGAATCTTTTGACCTTGACTTGTTGGGGTCATGAAAAGGCTATGAACTCCTTGACCTTTTTGTTGTATAGAAGTGTCACTGTTTCTTCTGGTTCTTTTATGGAAATAGCTGACAAGCAGGCTTCAGTTTTGACTTTACACCCCAGTGGGCTTCTAGGCAGCCTCTGGAATTACTATGTCTTTTATTTAATGTGGTCTGGCTGCAGTCTTGGTTTGCTTTTGTCTGCTGACAATGATGGGGACAAATTGGCAGCCCTTGTTTATATAGAAAGGATAAGGAAAGGATTTCTTGTTTCCAGAAGGCTAATTTTAGCTCTGTGCTTCCCTAAGGCTGTCCCACATTAAAAATGTGCATTTAAAAAAAAGGAGCACACAGTCATTTTGAATTCTTTTTCTGAACTTTTATGACAACCACACTAAAACTTTTAGCAGTTCTGGATAAACCCCTTGGTATAGACTTTGAAACCTGTTTTTAACTGTGCTTGGTTTTTTTAAATATTTTAAGTATTTATATTATTCCAGTGTTAGTTGGGAAATACTGGGGTGATATATTTGTACACTACTTCTAAATAGTATGCAAATACTGGATATTCAGGGATTTTGTGTTTTCAGTATTGTAATTATACAAGTTCAAACAAAATTAGTGGGCTGCTTATGAATAATATATCAATTTGAATAAATAACTTGAATAGCCTATTAATTTGAATATTCTAATGCTGGACTGCATATCAGTTTCTATTATTGATATGTTGGTAGTTCTCAAATAAAGATTCCATAGGTGATATATCCTCGTCCTCATTTTAAAAGTCCTTGCTAGCCTACCTGCCATACTAATTCTTAAGGCTTTTTCTGTGTGATTGGGGCATGGTCTATAGATCAATTTTTTCATCATATTGACAAGTTCCAGAGAGTTCAATGAAAGTACTCGGCATAAAATAGAGGATCCATGTGTAGACGTTAGAAAAGTAGATGCTACGTGTCAGTCTTATGCAAAGCATGTTAGTGTCAGTGAAAAAGGAAGCATGACTTCTGGAAGGATTAAAACAGCTGCATCTTTTAGATTGGTAGTTGGTTTAAAGGCTATCCTCAGTTGTCTACATGTGATCATGTTTGCAGTTCTGCTGGGACCTCCAGCAGATAAGCTGTGCCAAAATTGTTTTGAAGCAGTTTTGCAAGCTTTCTTAAAAGATGCAGTTGATTTTATCTGTTAGAGAGACATACCCAGTTTATGCTAATACACTTCGCAACCCCCCTCCCTTTTGAATACTTTATGGAGTCTTACTGCAAGGTCCAGGTGGGGGGAGTCCATTGCATAGATTAGAAACAAACAAACAATAAATTAGAACAGTGCAATTTTAGTCCATCTCATCCCCTAGTACGCTAGGTGTACTTAAGAAAATGGAATTTTATGTGAGAGTCGTTTCTCACATGGGCAAAGAAAAACAATATGACAACAGATTTGCCTGTGACTAAAACAAGAGACAGATGGCAAATAGGCCTTGTGCCTCAAAGGGTGGTGGTGGTAGCTGTTGCATAAGATGGGCAAGAGAAAATGACACAATAAGGTTTGATTTTTGGTTCTGTAAATAAGACCTACATTTGAATTACAGCAGTTACAAAAATATTTCATGAGAGTTTAATAGGATTTTAAAAAAAATCTTAGCATTTAAAAAAATTAATTCTTGTCCAGGTTATTTGGAGAGAAACATGTCTACTTCCTGGATCAAAGCCATAACCATTGATAGTTTCTTTGCAGGAAGAAGTGAAACAGTGCATCTGTGGAAGCAGCTAGTGGAACCATAGGTCAGTTGTTAAAATCTCATAAGGCATAAATTCCTCACCTTTTGAATAGATACCGTTGATGGAAGAATCCATTGATGGATTATGTACCATCAAGTTGTTTTTGAACGCCAGTGACAACATAGTATAACTTGTCCATGACAATATACCCCTAACATGTTCTTTCAAATCTCCCAATGGTGAACTCATCACCACTGCAACTGAATCATCCACCTTAATGCTGGTCATCCTCTTGTCTTTTCTTCCATTTTTCCAAGTATTGGAGCCTTTTTCCACAGAACTGGTTCTTCGCATAAGGTGTCCAAAGTAGGATAATTTGAGTTTGGTCATTTCTGCTTCGAGTGAGAACTCTGGGTTGATGTCTTCAATGATCCATTGATTTGTTCCTTTGGCTATCCATAGTATTTTCAGAAGTCATCTTCAAGTTCAAAGGGGTCATGTCCTGTTTCTTTAAAGTCCAACTTTTACTTTGGTAGAGTGTCACAGGGAATACTACGGCTTGCATGTTTCTGATCCTTATAGGAATTAACACATCATGGCATTTGAATATCTTTTATAGCTTCCTTTCATATATATTCGACATATAGTTGAATAAATAACGGGACAAAATTGAAAGATCCATGTGTATATTTTAATATACATATAGCCCTTGAGTTACGATGGCAATTGGGAGCCGAATTTCCATCATTAAGCAACGCAGTCATAAGTGAGATGTCATGTGACTTCATCGCTTACCAATGGGAATACCGGCACTCAATGTAGCTGTTATTGACTGAATCTCACTGCTCGTTAACTAAGGACTAATCCCAATCCAAGCCATTCTCAGATGGTCCCTCCCAGTCCCAAGACTTGGTATTACCTCTCTTTACTTCTATCTCCACCCTTTTGGCTGCCATACACCTTGCCTTGCAAGTTGGCAAGCATTCATAAAATTGCATGATTCTGGGGTTGCTTGCTATGCAGTTCAGGGGCTTCTTGGCACGCCTCAACTCTGCAAGGAACCCCTGAGCGTCAGTGTGAAGCTGCAGCGTCCAATCCTGCAGGACGAAGCCTTAGCCCAGTCCAGCAAAATAGTGCAAAGCTGCAGCTGCCCTTGTCACCCTGTACTCGAGACCCTTGATTCCCTGTGCTTTTCCTGCTGACTTTTACCATGCTCTTGCTCCTGTTCCTGACAGGGCATGCCCAGCCTGGCTCTTGGTGAGGCAGCTGTTGGTCACGTGAGGCCTTCTTCCTGAGGTCTTGTGAGGAAACTGCCATGTACAATCTTGAAAAGAAGCCCTTATGCAGTCAGTAACTAGCCTTGCAAAGGGCTGGGCTGGGTATACTTGGTCAGTAGTAGGAACAAGGAGATGGCAGAGTGCAGTAAGCCAAAAGGGCAGAAATGGGGGAAAATGGATTGCTAGGGGAAGTTGAAGCACCCCTGTGGTTATGTGGGTGGGTTGTCAAGTGCCCAAATTTTAATCACAAGACCACGAGGGTGTGGCAATTGCCATAACTTTGGGATCAGACATAAGTACTATTTGTTTATCGCTGCCATAATATTGAATGGCCTCTGAATAAATTTTCTTAACTTGAGGACTATCTGTATAATTAATTACTTTTTATATTCAGTCACACTTATTGCTGTCATCTGTTGAATATACGGCAGCAAAAATTATTTTAACATTACCTCAGTCAGAATGCCTTAAGACCTTTCCTTTTTTTTTAAAGTTTGAAGAGAGAAAATACCAAATATTTACTTGTGCAGGTATTAAATTTAATTAAAACTTTCATTAGCCAGGACAATTAAATGTAAAGAATAAGACTGGCTTAGCTCACAGGGTTGCAGCATAAAAGACACAGAATAACTACAAAAGCAGATGAGAAAGATAAGAGCAAGGGGGAATAAGCACAGGCACTCATTGTTAAACTTACTGTATATAGTAGCTTTTATGACTCACTGGAGTGGAAAAAAGTTCAGAGGGAGAAGTGATGTAATTTGTCTTCCAGGAAATCTAACATGGCCCTGCTTCTGTGTCTGTCTCCTGCAGCTTTTCTAATCCTGTATGGAATCCAGCCGATGTTTGCATTAATTGTTAGTGAAAAACTTATGTGGACAGTTGGTGGTTGCTTCAGGTGATACATGTATTAAACCTGTGCAACTATATTTTCTACAAAGACAACTGTATATTTTATAGAATAATGTCTGAATATTCTCCGCATATAATTTTGTATTCCACCTTTATTTTCTATGAATTAACTCAAGGTGGCGAACATATCCAACACCCCTTTGTCCTCCCATTTTCCCCACAACAACAAACCTGTGAAGTGAGTTGAGCTAAGAGAGAGTGACTTGCACAAGATTATCCAGCTGGCTTTCATGGCTAAGGTGGAACTAGAACTCAGGGCAGGGTTGATAAAAATCGATGATTTTTTTTAAAAAATAAAAAAATCAGATTTGTTTGATTTAAATAGGATATTTTAAAATCAAATTTATTTTAATAAAATGCTTTTGGAGTAAAAATCTATCCAAAGATAGTTTTCTATTTAAGATACATTAATAATTTAGTTTATTCAACATGAAATGGAGCTTAGTTATGTAGCATGAGGCTGTATATTCTGCAATATTTACATTTTTGGTAAACTAATTCAATGAATCCAAGCTCTGCAAGCGTAATAGGAAACCTTCATTTTGTTTGCAAATAATAATATTAAAGATTCTAACTACCAGCAAGGATCAGTCCTTATATTCAAAGAGCACCTGTCATTTCAGATCCATCATGGCAGTGGCTGTTAGCGGGCATCCACTCCCCTGCTGCCTGCCACGTCCCTCACCTTGTTCTGTCACTGCCGCTGCCGCATCACCAGCCGTCCCATTAAAGTGAATGGGACTGTGGGTGAATCAACAGCGGGTCAAAGGAGGAGCCGCTGCGGGACAGAGATGACGGTTGCTCTTTAAAAATTATAATTTAAATTGAGTTGATTTAAATCAAGCCTTTTTACTAGTGATTTAAATCGACTTGATTTAAATCAAATCCACCCTGACTCAGGGCCTCCTACTTTCTAGTCTGCTGCCTTAAACACTAGTCCAAACTGGAATGCTAGTTATTATGTAATGTTATGGTATAGAACAATAGTAGGTAGCTTTATGCCATATGTTTGTGTCAGTATGAAAGATGGAATAAGTGAGAAACTTTCAGAACAGCTCAAAAAGGCAGAAAGGTTTGCTTTGGCAGATCTAAATGTATGTAACACAAGGAAGAATACTTGAATCAGAGGTGGGTTCCTCCCAGTTCGCACCTGTTCTATAGAACCGGTAGCAAACCGCTGGTGACGTCACAGAGCCGGTTCTGTCGGTGCCGGTCTGTGGCCGCCGCCATCTTTTTTTGGGGGGGGGGAATCTGTTTTGGAATTTTTTGCTGATTTTATTTCTTCTGTGCATGCGCAGAAGCCGAGTTTCTGGCACTGCGCATGCACCGCCATCTTGTTTTTGGCTTTTTTTTGTGTTTTGGAATTTTTTGCTGATTTTATTTATTTTGCGCATGCACTGAAGCTGAGTTTCCGGCACTGCACATGCGCAGTCATCTTGTTTTTGGCTTGTTTTGGGTGGGAATATTTTGCAAATTTTTGGCATTGCGCATGCGCGCACGCACAAAGCGTGCACGTGCCCATGAGGCGTGGCGGTGTGGTGCTGATACAGATGAAGTGGCAAAATGAAAAGCTGAGGTAAAATGTAGCTGAAGGTAGACTTTATGGCTGACAGGTATGCAGCTCTATTGTTGGCACTATTCTTGAAAGAGGTCCAGCTGTTTCGCTGTGTGTAATTTGGGGCCTGAAGGAAAGCTAGATTAGCTCATTTTGCCCTTTCTCTTGACATTTTGTAAATTACTGATCTTCGGTGGTATCAGAAATTTGCTCCCTGGGGTATTCTGCCTTATCCTATATTTTTAAAGTATTACGTTATACAAAGCAATACAGAAATGAAATATAACCCAGGCATATCTGACACAAATCAACCATCCACCCTCACAAACATAAAAAACTAAAATGCAGCAAGTTTGATTTAGTGAATTCCACAAGTCAATTTTTAACGAATTTAAACTTTGAGCTCTATTGTCCTCTTTTTTTTATGCCACTGTTTCATGGCAGTGTGGTCTTGATTTTATAAGAGTAGTAAATGAATAGATACTACAGTACATCTAGGAAAAATACAGATGAGCTATACAATTATCATTGCATGATTTTCCTTGTTCTACATTATTAGATTTCTGTATATTTTAATTGCAAGGCTGTTCCAGCTTTATTTTTGGAAGGTTATATTGAGTTAGAGGTACCCAAAATGCTGATCATATAGAGGTGTTCAGATGGCTTTGATCTTGTATTTATTACATAGTAACCACCAAATCACAAAGAACCTTTCTAATTTGAAAGAAAAAATGTTTAATATTAGATTGAGTATGTCAAAGACTTTGGGCATGCTTAAACTTGTATCATGGCTTATTGCTAGAATTCCGAAGTAAAAATTATTCCCAAGTAAAAAAATAACCCTGTGAAATTTAGTCTTCTTTTAAGTTGTAGATAATGTACTTTGTTGGCTTCTTATAGTTCCTTCCTAATTTTTCAAGGGAAAATTAGTAAAATACTATGAAATTAAACCCAGAATATCTGATTTGTAACCTTATCTCTGTATAGTTAATTGTGTTATTTATGTTCCTTCCCTTCCTATCAAGTATCAGCATTAGAACCTTTTTAAGAAACAGAGAGGCCTAAGGGCAGAATGTAGGGAACCATAATTTGGATGAAGCTACCTCTAGTATGGTGTACACATTCTGTCCTTTTCCTCATGACTGCGCTTTTTTTTTTACCCTTCTAAAATGTTTTGAGGCAGCTAACTGGCTAATGTGCAAAGGCTAAAAAAAATTGTTTTTTTGGGGAAAATTACTACAATGAGCTTATTTCTTTTTGTTGCGTTTAATGATAAAAACATTTCTTTCGTTCCCTTTGTTTTGATCAATATTGATACTAAAAAGTGTGTTGCTGCTTTTCTACTGGCTAAAGAATAACAGGACAGTGTTACAAAATAGAATTATAAAAACAATTTGTCTGTCTTAGTGCAGTTGCAGACTTCTAAATTTTATATGCCACTGTTTTTCCACACAATGCTTTCCTGTTTTTCTACACAATGGTGTCAGAAATGTGTTTTTATCCTACAGTCCAATTAGTTATATTTGTCCGTTTATGTTTCTGGGATTAAGTTATATATTCTAGAAAGTTTTGTGGTAAGTATAGAAAACAGTTATTAGGATTGTTGTCATTGTAACCAAAGGGTCCAGTCCTATATTCATTTTGAGTTCCTTAAATCACTAAGTTTTAATTATGTTCTGGCTTGTAGTTTAAAAATTGTAAAGAATAAATTGAAACTAAGAAATAATTCTTCCATAAGGCTTATATCAGTATATGTATAACAGGAATCAATTCCTAAAGGAATGAATATTCTATTTACTTGTTACGTATTTATATACTGCATTTTAATATTATGCATTTTCTTGTTTTTTATATTAATGCAATAGTGGGTATTTTTTTCATGAGCTGTAATTATCCAATAACAATTACTGCTCCATTTATAAATACCATAATAAAGGGAAAAGTGGCTTATAGAAATACGAGGAATATTAGTCTCTCAATGATTAAATAGTCTCATATAGTATCAACCCTTTTAAAAAAAATATTTGGAATATTTTTTAATTCTAAGAAGATTGTATCAGAATCTAATCTGTTTCTCCTTTCTATATTTATCTAATATGAAAGGGACACACTTAAAATAAGATCAAAATTCTGTGGCTAAACATTTGAACAGTTACATAGAACAATGAAATAATGTGAAAATGTAGATGATAATAGGCAGATAATACTTAGGTTATAATGAATTATGAAAAATGTAAAAATGTGTCTGTCTGATGTCTGTCTAATCACTGTTTAAAATTGTGTTAGCATTTACATAATTTATAATTATTAGTTCCAAGTAATACTTTTTAAAATGTATAGCCAATGCTCTAAACTCTTCAAAAATCCAGGATGCATTCTTAGCATAGTAAATATTTGGACTGTACAAGTTCTAGAAAGAATTGCAACATGGAAAAGTGTCTATGAAAACCTCTTTTCAAACAACTGAAACGTATTTTGCTTTTAATGTTTGTTAAACACTTAATGTTTATTATATTATAATTAATATGCATAATATTATTTGCATTGTTTATAGAAATATATTCTAAATATATCTTAATGCTTTGGAATATGTATTATAATAGAGTACATTGTTCTCTTCCTAAATCACCTGATTGGTAATGCAGATGGATAAGATGGATAATAAACAAAAAGAGAAGAGTTTTCATATGTGAATAAGGAGAGATACCAAGAAGACCTATGTAGAAAAATAATAAGAAACAGTAAGCTAAAATATTAAAGGCATGAGAGGAGGAAAGAAACATAGATTAATCTAGCTTATACCAATAGGTTCACTATGATACTTCATATCTTCTATTGGAAACTGTCCTTTTTATTGTATCCTACTATCCTACAGTTTCTTTTTTTAAAAAAATCAGTGTTCTGTTTTTAAGATCTTAACTACATCCAGATATAATTTTCTTGGTCATCCTTTTCTTTTAACCCATTCACACTGAAAAACTGATGTAACTGGTGCAATTTACTTTATGTACATTTGCAACTGTAATAATTAGTGTAATTATTAATTTAATTATTGATGTAGTTATGTCACTTCTATCAATTTATCCAGTTTGCATAATTATACAAACAATTCAAATTACGTTAGAACATGAATTCGAATTTAATGGGCATTTGGATTTAACAGATGCTGTTTTCCTACTAATTGAAAGAAATGAAATAAGCTTTCACTGTATATACCGTATTTGAATGTGAGAGTCAGGCAATTCCAAATAAGTCTGGTCCCTAATAGTTCAAATTCTTACCTAGTATGCAAATAGGTTCTAAAAATTAGTTTTCCTATCTCTTTCTATCAACTTTCCTGTATTCCAGAACCCTGATAACCTGATAGGAGTTGCCAGGTTTATGGAAACTTCTACATCGTGGGTGTCAAACTCACTGCGTCATGTTGCCGTCACGTGATGTTTCGTGATTTTTTTCCCTTCGCAGAGCTGGGGTGGGTGTGGCCTACATGTGACGTATCTGACTCCCGGGCCGCCAGTTTGATACCCCTGCTCTACATGTTGTGTATGAGAATGTCTTCTCTCTTTATATCTGCACTGTATATGCAGATACGAAGGGAAGGACTACATCAGGGTAGAATTACTTGGCATGACCCCACTTACATGTTTAGGCTTTGACACGAATCCACTTATATGATTATGACTTGGATCATTTTTTGTTGGGTGGGACTCGTGAGTGGATGTGTACACTTAAGAATAGGTCTGTGCAGAGTTTTGGGAAAGGGGAATTCAGACCAAAAGGAATTTTCCCCTTAAATAACAGAGGTTTAGTATTGACATCCAAACTAATACATTAACTATGGGAATAACAAACAGCTGTATGGGATGCTGGCTGGCTTTGGGGAAGAGCCTGATCTATTATTGTTCTTTTCTAATACAGTGTTGGATTAATACCTGAATTTACTAATACTTGAGTGCATAGCTGTAGGCTTCAAACAAATTTATAAGAATCCTGAATTCTTGTTTAGAAGTTGACTGATGGTGAGCTAAGGACATAAAGAAGTGGATTTTATTTTGACAGTTTAGTTTGAATACCGTAGTATAGCAAAACATACTCCTTTCCTGATCTTTCTAAAGTAAAAAAAATCTTGTACTGGGTTGTAAATGAGAAATATCCTGGAGTCTGCAGAGCTGGCTAATGTCAAGTCAAGCTTGTAGAGATTCCAATAATCTTTTGTAAAGGATACTGTAGTTTTACACAAGCCAGATCCTTTTGTCTTCAATGGGATATGTTGCAATCTGAGATACTGTGCTTTTAGCTCTTATATTTTCAAATTTTGAATAGGTCTTGCAACCATCTAAAGGTACGAGAAGATTACTCTGGAGTTCAAATAACTGCAATCCTCTTATTTCAAATAGGAGAAGACTTCAGAAAGTTTGCTTGCCTTGATTTGATTATTGAATCAGATGCACTTGTACTTTTGAACACCACTGCTTAAATGTTTCTCCCACCACTAGAATCATAATCTTTATAGATGTTTTAAAGAATGGTTAGTGGAGAGAAGCCACTTACCGTATTTTTCAGAGTATAAGATGCACCGGAGTATAAGACACACCTTAGTTTTGGGGGAGGTAATAGGGGGGGAAATCTGCCTACCAGGTATTCATCTGGCTAGACTGGTCAGCTTCAGCTTTTATCCCCTGGTTAGGACTTAAAAAAACCTTCTTCGGAGAGAGTAACAATGAAAGAGCCTGCAAGCCAGTAAGAGCTGGGAAGATAGTTAGCACCTGGTTAGGGCTAGAAAAAAACTTATTCAGAGCAAGTAGAGCAATGAAAAAAAAACCCTGCAAAGACTTAGGGCTGGAAAAACATTCTTCGGAGAGAGTAACAATGAAAAAGCCTGCAAGGTAAGAGGTGGGAAGATCGTTAGCACCTAGTTAGGGCTGGAAAAAAAAGCTTTGAAAAAGCTACATTCAGAGTATAAGATGCACCCAAATTTTCAGCCACTTAGGGAGGAAAAAGGTGTGTCTTATACTCCAAAAAATACGGTATTTTACATTGATCCTTTATTCCCATAACGTTTATTTAATTAAAAAAAATTACTTGCCACCAACTCAAATTCATGATTTTTAGGAAGCTTGCAATGTTCTGTTGCTTCTTGTAGTTATATTATTCAGATTTGCAAAAAATTGTGTTGGATGGCAATTTGCCACAAAACATTAGGGAAGATAGCTGAAAAGGAAAATAAGGTGGTAGTTCACAAGGACTCTACCCTATTATTTCAAGTTGTTGATATGAATTCTCCATCTGGTGACATATCTATGAGCAGTGTCTCCAGCCTGTGGCTTAAAATATATCTCTTTCTAGCCAACTGATTTACATATCACAAAAGGCTTTCTTTTATGCCAGGGGACCTAACCTAGGAATGGATATTGAATAATCAAATCCTAGATAGCAGATTCATCTGAATATTCGTGGATACTCTTTAATAAAATTTTTGCTACCTGTCCTAGAAATGGACATTTAACGAAAGTATGGAAATTATTTTACTTCTAGAGAAATGTCTTTGAGGGCGAAGCCTTTTCTTTGACTTTAATTGCATAGAATGAAATTGGGGAGGGGGGGGGCTACACAAAACAGAAAAAAAATACTGTGTTTCAAATCCAGAACAAAAATCACTCTTCCTCCCTTGTAAGACATTGTTGCCAGTGTTTCAGTAAAGAGCATAAAAGCTGTCTCTCTCTCCCTACTCAGTTGATACCAGCATTGCTGTTATTTGGGCTTGTAAATCTGTTCCTTGTTGTGAGGGTTTTAGTGATAAGTGCTCTGAAGTTCAGGAACTTGCCCACTTCCAAACATTTTAAAACCACTTTTGTCCTTTGTCTGCCTTCAGCCATTGTCACCATCAGAACTTTATTTTTGTGTCTTTTTTAGTCCTGGTAACTGCTCGGAGTAGTCCTTTCCCTTCAATTCTCCATAGAACTGGGGAGAGAGAAGCCAGGAATGGGTGTAGCTCTATTCCTCTGCCTAGAGACTGAGCACGTGATCTTTTTTTGGTCACGCCTTCCTTTCTGGTGACCTCCCTAGTTCAGCTCAATCTTCAGACAGACGAGATGTGAAAAAAGAACGGCTTCAACTATCTTCCAGACTTTGCTAACCGTGAGCAAAGGGGAAAATTACTTCTAAAATCGCTTCGGCGATCAAGTCGGCTAACTGGTCCGCCAATTATCTGCCGTTTCCGGCTTCGGAAAAGCCAAGGTCCCTGCCAGCCATGTGGCAGCGGCGGGGTTCCACTGGGCTCTTAATCACCGAGCCGAGGCCCCAGGTTTCCTGTTGGTGGGCGGAGGGGATTCAGTCACTGCCCAGCTTCACCTGGGCACATTGATTGCAGTGAGCGCATGTTTGGCGCAGTTTTTAGCTGTGGCAGCAGCAGCCCATTGCCGGCCAGATCTGCCTCTGATGCTGTGGAAAATGGCGGTTCCGGCGACTTCCACTAGCCTGCACCTCAGGAAGGGGACAATAGGGATTGCCCTATAGCCTCCCTGAGCTACAGACAGGGTCCCTCGAGCCAAAGGGCAGCTGCCAAGGCAGCAGCTGCCAAGGAGCCATAAGGCAACTGCTAGGAGCGGCAGAGGCTCCAAAACGGCTGATAAGGACGCTAAAAGGCGCCAAAAGGCAATTGAGAAAGAACTGGCCAAAGCCCAAAAAGCTGATAAGAGCCAGAGAATGGGAAGCCCTCCAATGGGAGGAGCTGGTTTCTCCTGCCTTCCAAGTAACATCCGTTGGGTTCTACTAATTACCCAGGCATCTTGCAGCCTGCAAGCTGTCGCATCTGGTCACCAGATGGTGCCAGAGAGTTGTTCTCTCCAATTCAAATGCAACCAATCGATAGATCTGGGGTTATTGCTGCTGCAAATCCCAGCCTGTCTGTAGTAGGATCAGAGGGCCAAATTTCTCCACCAAGGGCAATACCTGAGGCTACCTTTACCTCAATTGCAGCAAGGCTCCGCTCAGGGGATGATGGTGGTGGTTCAGAATTACCTGACCATCTGATATTGATTATTTCCCAAAGAATAGCTGCAGGCCTTCAGCAAAGGAGCCAACCTCCTCAAAGTTTTCCTCAATTTCAGGCCCAGCAACTGGCACCCATGACTCAGGACTCCTGGGTGGATCCTCATGGCTTCTCCTCTCTAGCTCCTTCCATTAGGAGTGACGTCTCCTCTGCTGAGGAAGAGGAGTTCATGGCTCTTTTGGAGGATGAGGGAATGACCCCTGATCCTTCGCCTTTCACAGGTCTTTTCCGGCCTGATTTATTTAAGTCCTTGTTTTGCAAGGCCAAGGCCATAACTAATCTGGGGCCTGACCCCGTGCCAGAACCAGTTCTCAGCACTGCGGATTCCAGTCATACGCTCTTTTCAGAGCCAACTGTTGAAAATGAGATGGTTCCATCGGCCAAGCTATTTATGGATGTGGTTCAGAGACAGTGGGCCAATCCAGGGGCGGGCCCTCCCCCTATTGGCACTGAGAGGAAATTTTACAATGTAGCCTCAGACCTCTCTGAGGCCTTGCAAATTCCCACGGAGGACAAACCAGTGGCAGCCTTGACATCTGCGGCGCTCCTACCTAGTGATGCCATTGCCTCAAGGCAGACGACAAGAAAGCGGTACTGGCTTTTCGCAAGACCCACTAGGCGGCTTCCTGGGCATTAAAGGCCGCCACGTCCACTTTGTTTTTCAACTGGGCCTCATTGCCCTGGCTTTGCCAGGTGCAAGAGAGGATTTTCCCCGAAGATTTTAGATTACATCAAGACATCAACAAATTGGTGGCTGCATTTGAGTTTTCATCTGATGTCACACTGAATGCGGCAAAGTTTGCATCTAGGTCCATAGCCTCATCAGTCATGGCACGTCGCTTGTTATGCACTACCTGCATGCACGCACTACCTGCATACACGCACTACCCTGCATGCACGCACAACTCCTGCTTCCCCATTTCCCGACTTCCGGTGGGCCCGGTAGGCCCATTTTTTGCTCTCCCCAGGCTCCAGAGGCTTCCCTGGAGCCTGGGGAGGGTGAATCCGGCCTCCCCCACCCCCTGGAGGCCCTCCGGAGGCTGAAAACACCCCCCAGAGCCTCCGCGCGAGCCAAAAATCAGCTACTCGGCATACATATGCGCGCTGGGGCTGAGTTAGGGCAATGGCTTGCGTGCCGGCAGATATGGCTCCTCATAACACCTGTGGCACGTGTGCCATAGGTTCGCCTTCACTGCCCTAGAACCTATACTGGTTGACACCAAGGGCAAGGGCAAGGTCATGCCCTCCCTGTACAGGTGGGGCGAATGTCGTCCCTCGCCATATATTTGGAGGCAGCCCTTTCAGGTTCCGGACACGGGACTCAACTATCTTCAATCCCAGAGGCCATACTCGGGTAGGCAGGACAGGAAACCGGACAGGTCTGAATTTCAGAGCCGTCAACAGTTTAAGACCAAGCGGCCCTTTCATGGAGCAGGAAGTCGCCCATATCACCACTCTAAATGACTGCAGGGTCGATCCTCCAATCTGAGGTCGCCTCAGCCTCCATGCTCATCAATGGGAGGCTACAACATCGGACAAGTGGGTCCTCAGCACAGTGAAGTTCGGTTTGGCACTGGAGTTTATCACCTCACCCCCGGAGTTCTTTCTAAGATGTCACGTATCCAGGGACGCAGCGAAGAGAGGCCTGATGGAAACAGCTATTCAGCATCTGCTGGAAATCCAGGCCATTCAACCCATCCCTCAAGATCAGCAGGGACAGGGATTTTATTCTATCCTTTTCATGGTCCCCAAGAACTCCAGGGTGGTGGTGGAGGGTTATTCTAGATCTAAAGCGACTGAACAAGTGTCTCACGTACAAGCGCTTCAAGATGCAGTCCATCCAGTTGATACTGGAGAGCATTCGGGAGAGCGACTTCCTCACTTCCATTGACTTGACAGAGGCATACCTCCATGTACCGATCTTGCCTGCCCACAGGCAATTCCTCCAGTTTTCCTACTCAAACAAACATTACCAGTAAAAGGCCCTGCCATTTTGGCCTGTCGTCAGCACCAAGGACTTTCACAAAACTGGCAGCTCACCTCCGGGCTCTGCCAATCAGGGTCCAATGTTACCTGAACGACATTCTAATCCAGTTCTCCTCTGCAGCTCAGGCAACGATACAGGTACTACAGGACCATGGCTTTTCGATCAAGAGGCGGAGGTGATATTATTAGCTCCCCATTGGCCCAGGAGGCCATGGTTTGCTGACCTGGTCCACCTGTCAGTGGCTTGACCCTGGCGGATACCTTAGGACAGGATATCCCTCAGCCAGGGGGATCTGATCCATCCGGACCCCCAGTGGCTCCAACTGACCGCCTGGCAGTTAAGTGGAGGGTCCTGAGTCGAGACAATCTTTCTTCCAGGGTTATTCAAACCATTCAGGCCTCTAGAAGGCCATCCACTGTCAGGATATGTGATGCCACCTGGAAGGCCTTTTGCACCTGGTGCTCAAGGACACAATCTGACCCTTCTACAGCATCAGTGGCCCAAGTCCTGGAGTTCCTCCAGGAGGGATTAGACAGAGGGTTGACACCTAATACTATTCAGAGGCAGGTAGCAGCCTGTCTTCCGTCCTGTCTTGTGGGAACTTTCAGTCCCTCTCCAGGCACCCTAACGTGTGCAGATTTCTCAGGGTCGTGACTAACTTCCTGTTACGATCAACTAGCCTGCACTTCCTCATAATTAAGGTGGCTTTCCTCGTGCCTATTACATCGGTCCATAGGATTTCCGAATTGGATTTTGGTGGCACTTTCTGTAAGAGAAGACCTATGCATTTTCCACCCTGACAGGGTTGTCCTGCGGTTGGACCCCTCCTTCATCCCCAAGGTAAATTCCTGGTTCCATCCGGCCCAGGAATTGATCCTACCCAACTTCTGCCCGGGGCCCAAACATGCCCTGGAGAGGAAGTAGAATACTTTGGACGTTAGGAGGGCCCTCCTTGTATACATTAAAAGGACTTCTCCTCTTAGGAGGACTGAATCCCTGTTTGTTTCCTTTCAGCCTTCTACCTTAGGCAACAGGGTAACTCCATCCACGGTGGGACGGATTAAGGCGTGTATAGCCACAGTATATGAATCGAGGGTTCTCCCAGTACCCTGACACACAACAGCCCTCTCCACCAGAAGCGCGGCCACTACGGCAGCATGGGCAATACAGGCCTCCATAGAGGAGGTGTGTCGAGCAGCCACCTGGTCATCTCCTTCCCCTTTTATTAGGCATTACAACTTGGACATTTTCGCTTCAGCATAGGCGGCCTTTGGTAGGCGCGTCCTCCAAAGAGTCCACAATGCGGGCGGGGACTTAGGACCAGACTGCTCCCCGCCCGTAGGGACTGACCGGCTTTGGTATGTCCCATTCCTGGCTTCTCTCTCCCCAGCTCTATGTAGAAGGGGCATTGGTCCTACCTGATAGGCTCCTTCTCGTAGAGATGGGAGAGAGAAGCCAGCCCCACCCTGATATTTGTCTGGTCCACAGTCCGGGAGGGGCTAATGTTTTTACAGGTCACAAGCCTCATCTTTGCTACGCCTTCGCCGGACGGAGGAGGTCACCAGGAAGGAAAGTGTGACCAAAAAAAGATCATGTGCTCAGTCTCCAGGCAGAGGAATAGAGCTACACTCATTCGTGGCTTCTCTCTCCCATCTCTACGAGAAGGAGTGTATCAGGTAGGTAAAACGCCCCTTTTCTTGGCAAGTTTTTTTCAGAAGTAGTTTGCCATTGCCTCCTTCTGGGAGAAGGAGAGAAAGTTGAGAGAGAGCCCAAGGTCACTCAGCTGGTTTTATGGCTAATGCAGGACTAGAACTCACAGTCTCCTGGTTTCCAGCATGATACCTTACCTGCTGTACCAAACTAGCTCTCACTACAAAATGCTTTACAGTAAGTCAAGTCCATATATTTCCTTTTTGTTGCTTTCACCATCCTGGCACATCAGTTCTGCAGAAATCCATAATAACCCTCTGTATTGAATAAAAAGTACCCAGTGATGGTTGCTAATCTCATAATTAAAGTAATTTCTAGTATTTAATTTAAAGATGAAAGAATATGCAGTTTAATTTGATGGCTCTAATGAGAGTTTCCATTTAAAAATAAGGGTTTTTCTCTATGCTAGTGTTTATTACCTAGAAGGCATATAGATAGACACAATCATGTCGTAACCATGCCATTCTTCTAGATTCTGTTACAGGGAATAGCAGCGTGTTTCTTTTCCCTAATCTGTTGTAATGCTGCCTTGTTTTTTGAACCGTTTGTCACTTTTAGGTCATGTGCCTGGGACCACTTAGCACAGCCATGAAGAACGCTACGAGGCAATTGTTTCGGAACATGCAAATGAGACTACTGAATACTGAAAGTTATGGGCAATATTTTGGAAAATACCAATTTACTGACAGATTTATTGAGTCAAATGTATATATGAGGTCCCTTGATTTCATTGTAATGCACTGAAAACAGATGTTGAAGTGTCCCAAACTGAATTTAATAGTTAATCTACATTCCACATGGAAGCTACAAACAAACCATTTAGAATGTTGTTGTTAATCCTGTTAGAGATTCTGAAAATGCACCCTGCAGAGTAAATTCATTTTCTACTTTCTCTTGGTTTTTATGAGAATAGAGATAGATGCTTATGATAAATTGTAATTTAATTTGTAAGTCTTTTGGACAGAGACAATTTTCTATTTCACTGCAGGCAGGCCTGTAAGCTGATTCACACATCTGTGAACAGGATAAGCAGTCCTTCCTTTTTTAGATAAAAAACCTGAAAAAGCATAGGTCATGGAAGCTTGTATTTGTAGTTTCTCCAGATCAGTTGCGGGAGAGTCCAAAGCATGGGTTTGACTCTTCCTTCCTGCATAGACTGAGTCGACAGATTTTTCTAGCCACGCCTTTCCGTTTCCTCTTTCTCCCCTAGTTATTCGACTCAGTCCTTGCAGAGCGGACGTGTTCAGTCGACATAGGAAGTTTGGACTCTCCCATGACATCTTAAAACCTTTTTGTTTTAAATTTGGACTTGCCTAGCAAGAGGAGGGGGGTGGAAAGACAACGTTCGCGCTGCTGCGATCTTCGGCGGCCATCGGTTTCCGATCGCCCAAGGGGATCTAAGGGCTTGGCTGTCCTGAAAATACCCCCCCAGACAGGTGCGGGCTACCCCAGACCTGCTGGGAAGGCTACCAACACCGATTAGGGCATATTGGGTCCACAATCACCCAGTGCAGCTAGGAGCCTACCATCCTGATTTCCCCGTAGGGGGTGCGGGCTTCCCCAGACCTGCTTGGAAGGCCGTCGCATTACATTATAGCTCGTGGATGATCGAGCCTTGGCTGGCTAACCCGGGTTCATCCTGGCACTGCCGCCTGAACTGCAGACTTCTGGAGAAGCCGCCAGCGTGTGAGCAGGCTAACCCAGGGCTTCCTGGCACTGCCGCCACTGCTTTACTTGCCTTGCCTATATGTCTGATCCCAAAGCAGCTGCCTGGATTAGTGTGGGCTTAGGATGGCTGATAGGGCATCTCCAGAGCAGGGGGATCGTTCCCCTGTGCTTCCTGGAACGTCTGCTGTGTCCCCAACAGCTGGTAAGGCCCCAGCAACGTTCATCTTCAAAGAAGACCTCCAAGGCTTCAGAAAAAGATGCAGAGAGAAGGCAAAGAACTCTAGAAAAACGCATTGCTATTGCTGAAAAAAAGCAAGCTAAATTGGAAGGGGGGTTGGTTCCCTCCCCCGCACTTCCTGCAGCCTTGTGCACTTTTTCAGCTGAACGTTTGGTTGTTACCAATGCTGCAGCTTTACAGAACTAGCCTCCAGAGGGCATGGGAGAGCTGTCTCCATAGTTGTCCTTACAAGGCAACAGAGAGCAGGACTGAGATCCCTTTGCATGCATAACTCCTAGTAGCTGGCAACAGGATCCTGTGGCCGATCCCTGAGGCCACGTTTACGCCCACTGCGGCTGGATTGCACCCACGGGAAGACCAGGGAGTTGAATTGTCAGAAAATATCAACAAAACAATTTCAATGGCTATATCTCAAGGCATTGCTGCAGGCCTGCAGCCTAGTTACCAGCCCAGACCCAGAGCTTCAGAGGGCCTCTCTGGCTCTGTTCGCCTGAATCAGGGTCAGGCTGATTTTCCAATCACACAGCCACCCCAATCTTCCTGCCAGTCCTTGGATAATGAGGGCTCCCTGGTAGGGGATGGCAGCCAAGGTGACTTGGAGTTATTGGAGGACGAAGGGTTCATCCCCAGCCATCCAGTATTTACTGGATTATTCTCTCCGACCATGTTCAAATCTCTTTTATACAAAGCCTGTGCAGCTGGTAGCTGATTCAGACAGCGAGGAGGCTGGTGTGATTTGCCAGTGGCCTGTGCAGCTGGCACCAGAGTTGGAAAGTGAGGAGGCTGGAGAAGACTTGGTGCCAGAGGCAGGGATTCAGCCAGGGCCTTCAGAACCTCCAGAGGCTGCAATGAGTGCAGAAGAAGAAGAGGAGGAGCCTGTCCTCAATGTGCGCGCATTGAGCTGCCAAAAGGCAGGAATGGCTCCTGAGTAGAAGGACTACTCGGGAATAAGGCTTGGGGATAATTGGCCACTCCCATAGCCTATTTAAGTGAGGAAAAGGACTAACCAATTTGCATGAAACAACTTTGTTCATTCCACGTCTTGTCTCTGACTGCAAAACTCCTGTTCGGCTCGTGTTTGGAAGACGTCAACTTTCCTGCAAATTGCTCCTGGGCATTCTGCCAACAATAGTAAGATTGTGTGCTGTTATCAGACAGACTCTTCGTCGGACTTTTAGTTCTTTTTGCTTGGACTATTGCCCGGCTGTTAAGAAGGTTAATTAACAACTGTTGCTCCAAAAAGACTGATTTATTATTTCATTGACTTTAGAACGCCTGCTAATAGTTTGTTAATATTAAAACAAGGTTTGTTTGGACGCTGTTTGTGCTGTGTTCCTTCGTCCGGCAGCTGGGTCAGAACAGATGAGCTCTCTCCAGTCTATCCTGGAGGGCATAAGGGAAGGTGATTTTCTTGCCTCAATAGACTTGACGGAGGCTTATCTCCACATTCCAATGTTACCGGATCATTGACAGTTCCCGAGGTTCTGCTACGCAGGAAATCATTTTCAATACAGGGCATTGCCCTTCGGCCTGGCATTGGCACTCAGAGTCTTTACAAAGGTGCTGGCAGCACTTGCAGCTCATCTCAGGGCCATGCCGATTCGAATACAGTGTTATCTGAACGACGTGCTCATCCAAGCCAGCTTGCCAGAGAGGACAGAGGAGGACCTTCAGATGACCATCAGGTCCTACAGGAGCACGGCTCCTCTGTGAACATAGAGAAGAGCCACCTGAGCCCTACCACGCGCCTACTGCACCTGGGAGTAGTGATTGTCACCAGGCTATGTCAGGTTTTTCTGTCACAGGATCGTCAAAACACAGTATAGTGGAGCTGGTGAACCGAATAAGGGGGGAAAGCTACATTTTGGTAGCCCTCCTGTCCCAACTGTTAGGGAAGATGATATCATGCATATCAATCGTCCCCTGGGCTCGGCTTCACGCAAGGTTACTACAATGGTTCCTGTTGCCATTCCAACACCTTGGCGCCAACAACTCAGAGACACGAGTTTGAGTCACCCCAGCAGTCCTAACATCCTTCCGTTGGTGGACATCATCAGCTGTCACCAAGGGCTGCACCTTCAAAGAGGTCAGTCATCTCACGGTCACATCAGATGTCAGCCTCTTCGGCTGGGTGATCTCATTTTCAGACACACATGGTCCAGGGCCATTGGTCCCAGAGGGACTTGCTCAACAATATCAATTGGCTGGAACTCAGGGCGATCCATCTGGCCCTTCGACAGTTTCAGCCTCTGATACAGGATCAACATGTATTGATTCTCACAGATGTGAGCCACATCAATCGACAAGGGGGGACCCATTCCAGGGCTCTCATAGACGAGGCACACCGATTGGGTCTTTGGGTGGAAAAGCACCTTAGCTCCCTAAGGGAGGAGCACATCTCAGGGGCTTCGAACACACAGGCAGACTGGCTAAGGCGGACCACGATAGACAATTCTGAATGACAGTTACATCCGGAGCTGTTCAGTATACCTGTTTGCCTCCCTGAGGAACGGCCAATTACCAAGCTTTTTCACCAGGTTCGCGATGCCAGGGGTGGAAGAGACCAACGCTGTCCGTAGCCCATGGTCGAACGGACTGCTGTACGCCTTCCCCACTCTTCCCCTCATTCCGGGGGTGGTTCGGAAGGTGTTGAGCAAGAAGGCGGAGGTCTTACTAGTTGCACCTTACTGGCCCAGACGCCCATGGTTTGCGGACCTCATGAATCTATCAGTATCCCGACCCTGGAGGATACCTCAGGAGAGAATCTGCCTTTGCCAGGGGGGCTTGACCACCCGGAGCCTCAATGACTTCAACTGACCATCTGGCATTTGAGAGGGACCTCCTGAGGCGCGACAACTTTTCCTCCAGGGTAATACAGACAATCCAGGCCTCCAGACGGCCTTCCATGAATAGGATCTATAACTCTACTTGGACTTCCTTTACCAAATGGTGTTCCAGAGGACATATCTCTCCCCTTTCAGCATCCTTACCACAGATCCTGGACTTCCTCCAGGAGGGACTGGATAGAGGACTATCCATCAATACCCTTTGAAGGCAGGTGGCAGCACTCTCCACGATGATCTCATACGGTGAGAGTCCCTCGCTCAGCTTCCGGTCATTCGGAGATTCATCAAAGGAGCAGCCAATCTACAGCCTCCCATAGTACACAGATATCCCTCCTGGGATTTACACCATTTGAGCCGTTGAGATCAGTCAACCTGAGATTCCTGACTTTTAAGGTCATCTTTCTAGTGGCCATTACTTTGGCCAGATGCATTTCGGAGTTGGTGGCTCTCTCGGTTAGGGAAGACTTACGCATTTTCCACACAGACGGGGTAGTTCTGAGACTGGACCCCTCATTCATGCTGAAAGTGAACTCATGGTTCTATAGGACCCAAGAGCTAGTTCTTCCTGATTTTTGCCCAAGACCAACACAGGCCTTGGAAAAGAAATGTCACACTTTAGATGTGAGAAGGGCCCTCAGAATTTACATCAAAAGGATGTTGCCTTCTCGCAAGATGGAGTCCTTGTTTGTATCCTTTCAACCATCTTCTTTGGGTGCTAAGGTCACTCCATCCACAGTGGGCAGGTGGCTCAGAGCATGCATAGCTACCGCATATGAGAGCCAGGCCAGGCAGGTGCCTAGGGGTATAACTGCCCACAGACATAGGCAACTCAGGCTCCCATTGAGGATATTTGCAGGGCGGCCACTTGGTCGTCCCCGTCTCCCTTTGTTACAGGTTGGATGCCTTTGCATCTGTGGAAGTGTCCTTTGGTAGGAGGGTGTTGCAGATGGTCCACAGGACTGGGGGATCTCTGGACCATCCCCTTTGAACAGTAATCAGCTTTGGTATGTCCCAAGCTTTGGACTCTCCCACAACCGATCCGGAGAAGGAGCATTGGTCTTACCTGAGATGCACCTTCTCTGACGGTTGTGGGAGAGTCCAAAACCTGCCCTGGAGATCTCTTGGTCTGGACCTTCAGGGACATTAGGTGGACATTGGAGAGACACTTCCTTACTCAGCTACGCCTTCATCGCATAACTGGGGAGAAAGAGGAAATGGAAGGGCGTGGCTAGAAAAATCTGTCAACTCAGTCTATGCAGGAAGGAAGAGTCAACCCACGCTTTGGACTCTCACGCAACCATCAGAGAAGGTGCGTCTCAGGTAAGACCAACGCTCCTTCTGCTTTGGATGGATTCAATCTTTCATTGTGTGGATTTTTAAAATCTTTTGTTATTAGTGGGACAATTATTAGGAAAAATATATTTATTTTAGTTTAGTTTTTGCTGATACTACCTTTGTTTCCTGTATTTTTTATTCATTAAAACTAAAAGGATTAGTAACTTTAATGCTGAGAGGTTCGTGTTTCATTCTTCTTAGTCAAGAGAAGTCAGATTATAGGCAGTTCTCACTTAATGGTCGATTAAGGTTATAATGGACCCAAAAAAAGTTACTTACAACATTTCCTCAATGTTATGACTGACATGTTCACACAAACACACACTGCAGTCACGTGATCACATTTCAGGTGTTGGTGACATGACCACAATTTGTGACTTTTTGGTGGGTCTCCAGCAAAACACACTCATTTGGGAGAATGGATTTGCTTAATGATGTGGTTTGCACAACAACCACATTTTTGCATAACAACCAGAGAGACCTGCTTTATGAACATTGTAAAAAAGATTGTAAAACTGAGTCAGATCACTTGGTGACCCACTTAACAGCTGCAATGACTTACGACCAACATTCCTAGCTCAATTGTGATCATTAAGTGAGGACTACCTGTATCTGTAGAAACAATCAGTAAAAAGACAAGCTAGAGCAGGGGTGTCAAACTCATGGCATGGGGCCATCAGGTATCGGGACTTTTTTCCCCTTCGCTAAACTGGGCGTGGGCATGGTCAGCGTGTGACGCATCCGGCCCGCGGGCCGGGAGTTTGTCAGCCATGAGCTAGAGTTTCAAGCTAATCACTAGTCCATCAGGCAGTTTTCATTTTGGTCTTGAAGACGCATACTGTATGTATAAATTTGTCATAAGCTGTCATTTATGGTACTTGCAGTAGACCAGGGGTGTGCAGTTTCTGTGAAAGTACTTCTACTGTGCAGAGAAGTCTTGGGTTGGGGACAAGATCTGTTATTGTAGGTCTCTTCTCTTTATTTTCTGCAGGGCTAGAGAGGCAAAGGAGCCTTTTTCTGTACTGAATCCACACGTTTCTGTTTCTTTCCTGCCTATGCCATTCTAGGACTTGCCAAACGCCTCAGAGGTTTGGAAAACATAGAACCCTGCAATCAGTACAGAATAAACAAAATTAGTGAATGCTTCAGGTTTGATTATAGGAACCAAACAGAGTGATAGATTAAACACTTTTTCTGAAGAAAAGTCCAGAAAAACTACTGAGACCTGAATAATTCTGAGAATGCAGAATTAATGACCTCTATGATTTTCCATAATTGTCACTGTATTTATTGTTAATTTGGGGTTAGACATTTTTGTCAAGAGATGTCAAAATTCCTGCAACTATAATTTTGAAAAATAAAACCTGCATGGACTTAGAATAACTCTAAAATTCCCAATCTGTAAACACTATCCTGTGGATTCAAAGTTACTATGACCACCATAACTTTACTTCCCTAGGCAGCAGTAGTGTCTCTGAGTGAAAGCCTTATTTAAAAGTTGCTGTTACTGTACAGGAAGTAACAACATTGAAAATTAGTATAAAGAAATCAACACAAAATATTTATTGATGCTATAGGAATTGATGTTTCTAAAGTTTCACATGAGTCTTAGCAATCTCCAACAAAATACTGTCTTTTCTAAAATTATAATTTGAGCACATTTCTTTCATAAATATATTAATATATTAATAACATTGGAAATGTAATATTTATTCTTTATCTTAGCAATTGTCACAACAGAGAGAGCTACCTCTTTCACCATTTTCATTGCATCATTTTTGGACCACACGGGGAAGTATTTTCATGGCTGGTCTAGTTCTGGAGAAGATTCAGCTGAACTCTAGTTTATTGTGATAATTTGTGGTACATTTTGAGAGTTTAAGTTACTTACATCTGCTTATAATTAGTTGAATTTGTGGGGGTTGTATTTGGTCAAACTTACAGGATCAGTTTTAGTTATTGCAACCTAAAGAAGCAGGCAAAATTCTGGTAGATGTTAGGCCAATACTTTGTGTTTTAGGAATATAGTACACTGTGATTTTCAAAACATATACACACTGATTATATATATATATATATATATATATATATATATATATATATATATATATATGTATGTATGTATGTATGTATGTATGTATGTATGTATGTATGTATGTATGTATGTATGTATGTATGTATGTCTTTGGGTGTTCGGGTTTTCTCCCGTGTGAAATTGGAAGTGCCTTGGCGACGTTTCGATGAAGTCTCATTCATCATCTTCAGGCTGGTGTCTTCTGCTTCCTGCTTCTAGGAGCAAAAGAAGCAGGAAGCAGAAGACACCAGCCTGAAGATGATGAATGAGACTTCATCGAAACGTCGCCAAGACACTTCCAATTTCACGCGGGAGAAAACCCGAACACCCAAAGACCTACATACAAACACCCGCAAAAACCTCAGAATATATATATTTATATATATATACTGAGGTTTTCGCGGGTGTTTGTATGTAGGTCTTTATATATATATATGGAAGCAGTATGCTCCCTCCCATATTTGGGTATACCAAGGTGATTCGACAGAAAGAAAAAAAACATATAACCCTTCCCTGGTACAAGCTGATATAGGAGGAGAGCCTGTGGCTTAGAGGTTAAAGATACTGCCTTATAGGCAGACTGCCCAGGTTCAAAGCCCAGTAAGGGTATGGCTACCTGATGAGATCTAAATAGCTTGAAATAGATTTATACTAGTCTCCGTTCATTTTCATTATCAGCAAAAAATGTGTTACACACACACACACACACATACACATATACATATATATACATATACATACACACACACACACACACAGATATATATATATATATGTTTTTCTGTCGTGTTTTCTGTCGTGTTCTATAATATCTATAATAGTCTCCCTTTATTTTCATTTATCAGCAAAAATCCTACACACACACACACACACACACACACACACACACACACACACACACACACACACACACACACACATATACACATATATATAAAATAGATGTCAAGATAAAGCAGTTGTTTAATATGGTTCAGTGCTTTGTTATAAGAGAGAGGCTCATTGCCAGCAATGTGTGCTATTAAGATAGTGATGATGTGGAAACATGGAAGGTAGAATAGTCTTGCTCACAATGTGATAATTTTCTCAATGATCAAACCAAGAAATTAAAAGATGCTTGCTCCTGAGGAGGAAAGCTATGACAAATCTAAACAGCATACTGAAAAGCAGAGACATCACCCTGCCAACAAAATATAGTCAAGGCTATGGTTTTCCCAGTTGCAATGTATGGCGCTGAAAGTTGGACAATAAGAAAGGCTGAGTGCCAAAGAATTGAGGCCTTTGAGCTGTGGTGCTGGAGCAGACTCCTGCGAGTCCCTCGGACTGCAAGGCGATCAAACCGGTCAGTCCTAGAGGAGATCAACCCTGACTTCTCTTTAGAAGGCCAGATCCTGAAGATGAAACTCAAATACTTTGGCCACCTAATGAGAAGGAAGGACTCACTGGAGAAGAGCCTAATGCTGGGAAAGATTGAGGGCAAAAGAAGAAGGGGACGACAGAGAATGAGGTGGCTAGATGGAGTCACTGAAGCAGTCGGCGTGAGCTCCAGAGGATGATAGAGAACAGGAAGGCCTGGAGGAACGTTGTCCATGGAGTCGCGATGGGTCGGACACGACTTCGCAACTAACAACAACAATTGTACAGGAACTTGTTTCTTTGCTAAACAAAAATTATAGAATTATATTGAATAGAGATTTCTGTTTTTCTGTGTTATAATATAGTACAACTTTTCTATTCTAATCAGATGATTCATAACATCAAAATGCATATAAAATCCTTGGTTCCTTCAAAACGCTAAAACTCTACATCCTTTGTTGCGTAGCCTGTCATTTTTAAATCCATTTTCAGATCAGTCTCTGTCTTGTCGAGTAAAACTTGTTTGTCTTCCCTAACATCTTTTAAACACAGTCTGTCTATAGAGGAAGACACTCTTAAAATTAACTTTTGGGTTCATTTTTCAAAAGTATTATTCAGTATGTCCAATGTTAAAATATTTTGCTCCATTTTGTATTAGTATGTCAAACTGAGGTATTCTTTAATCTGTTCTGATTCCTTGTAATATCCAACTTTCAAAGTCTGATCCTATCGGTTTTTAAAAAAGAATTTAAAGCAAAAGCATTTTTTGCATTGAAGGTATTCTTATAATTCATTCCAAAATCTTATTGCAAATCCTTCTGGATTCTTAATCCATTTGTAACTTTCCAAAATGAAAGTTAGTTTTGATCATGTATCGTTTGTTTAAAGCTTAATTTTTGTGGTTTTCCTAAGCATATTGCTTATAATTGTTGTCACTGGGTTTTCCTTCTTGATATGTTGTTGCATTTTTAATATGAAACACAGTTTTCAGAAGTGGGTATGCTTACTAATAGCCGTTTATCTTGTCTACTTTGCAATCTGTTAAAAAGCAACGATTATAAGTATATCCATGTTTTTAACATAGTAACAAACTAAGAAAAAAATTGTTGTGATCACTGGATGCTCCACATTGAATCTGAATTATAGGGAAGAATTATTACAACACATTATTTTGGTTTTAGAATAATTGTAAACTTAAATTTGTATTTGGAGATTTTACTACTGCCTGTTGTGTTTATGTGACCACATAAAGAGCAGTTAAAACCTATAATTCCTGACTGCTTTTCCTCTTTTTGTTTATACATGTATGTAGTAATATGTATCCTCTCCTCTTTAACAGAGTGTAAGTCAGTTAAGATACAAAATTCAAGTAAAAAGCTTATAAGTGATACCATCATATAATTTAAAAATCAACATCTGTGCATATTTGCATAATTAAGGAAGAGAGTGTAATATATGTGTTTTTATTTTATTACTAATGGCAACATGCATGTTGGCACTGATAAAATTTAAGTATACCAAGAAGAGCATCAGATTTTTCTATGATGGTAAATTGGTTTACTGATGAAGCTATTATTCTGAGAGACAGGGGTGTAATTAAAAATATAAGAGTAATTGTTCTGCAGCTCTTACTGTTTACAGCTTTTAAACAGTAAAAGAAGCAAATATTTCATTAAGGTTTGTATATATTTTTGGAATTGTATTTTTTGGCATGAGCAGGAAAAAGAAAATTTATTAACAGATCAATACAGGTAGTCCTCAACTTACATCCACAATTGAGCCCAAAATGTATGTTGCTAAGTGAGAAATTTGTTAAATGAGTTTTGCTCCATTTAATTACTTTTCTTGCCACAGTTGTTAAGTGAATCACTGCAGTTGTTAAATTAGTAACACAGTAAAGTGAATCTGGTTTACCCATTGACTTTGCTTATCAGAAGGTTGCAAGAGGGGAATCACATGACCCCGGGACACTGCAACAGTCATTACTATGAATCAGTTGTCAAGCATCCAAATATAAATCATGTGACTGAGGGGATGCTGCCAAGTGTGAAAAATCATCGTAAGTAACTTTTTTCAGTGCCATTGTAACTTTGAATGGTCACTAAGTAAACTGTTGTAAGTCAAGGACTACCTGTAATTTAAAAATATTGAATAGTTGATGAAGGGGACTCTCACCTTCTGTTAAGTCTGAATAATAAATAATAATGCATACTACTAAGTAAAAGAAAAAGATCTAATATAAGATGCACCAAGATTTCAAAGAGGTAAAGTTTTTGTCCTCCCCTGCCCCCAGGAGCACTCTACAGGCCTCCCAAACCCTCTGTGTGTCCCGTTTTTTGCAAAAACAGGTGAAAAATGGGCCAGTTTTTGCAAAAAATAGGGCACGCAGAGGGTTTGGGAGGCCTGCAGAGAGCTTCTGGGGACTGGGAGAAGGCAAAAACACCCCCGTTTTTCCAGAAAACGGTCCGTTTTTGCCTTCCCCCAGCCCCCAGGAGCACTCTGCAGGCCTCCCAAACCCTCTGCGCACCCCACTTTTCGCAAAAATGGGATGCGGGGCTGGTGCTTCAGGAGGCCAAAAATGGCTGTATTCGATGTATAAGATGCACCAACATTTCCACCCTATTTTAGGGGGGGAAAAGGTGCATCTTATACTCCGAAAAATATGGTAGATTAATAATGCATAGGTCATTAACATTAAGTAAGAATAAAATAAGTGTTTTTCTGTCAATCCAAATTCTTTTTTCTTTGCTACATATTGCTACACAATATATTGAAAATCTGCTTCTTGACTATCGGAATCTTTCTGAATAGCATTCAGTGGAACACCTGGGATAATAGATATTGAGAAGCAAAACTTGTTGTTTGGATCAGAGAACTTGCACTTAGTTTTATAATAATAATGAAAATTTCTTTTGTTTCTTTTCTAGTTTTACAACTTAAAATATCCTTTAGTTATGGCTGAAGCCAGAATTAAATTGAGATCTGTTTTTGTAACTGTATTTTAAATACTTGCTTTGTTAATGGAAATAATTGTCTATAGCTCCATGTGTTTAATATATTAGTATGCATAATGTATTTACAGTTTTTTCAACATTATTTATATAGCATTTAATGTAGCATACTTTCGTAATTTATATGGCAAACCTAGGAGTTCCCAATGGGAATGAAGGTGATAAACATTCTTGCAACTATGTTAATGAAGGCATGAATTGGATACAAGAAATATAAAGAGGAAGCTATGTTGATATTCATACTCTTTGGTGTGTTGTATTATTCACTCACAATGAAGCTTACAGATTGGAATTCATTTAGAAGGCTGTTTCAGTTTGAGAGGTCTCATAAACAAGTAGGAAAATTGCTTGAGTTCACATGTCTCCCCAAACTTTGTTTAATGGTGATTATGACTATTTGCAACTAAGAAAGAGTGATGCTCACAAGCCTTCTATGATTTGAAGTACTAGGCTTACCATAAAGTACACAGGACTCTGGCTTCATGTGCTAAGAAAGATATCATTGAATCATGACTTGGTTTTGATTTGCTAATAGGTTACTTCTAATCCTGATTCTGGTCATGCAATGCTTGAGTAACAGATGGTTTGTTACTGGCACTTCTTCATAGTTGGAGCCTTTGAAGGTGTAAAATATGCATTCCTATTAAGATAAGATTATGGAATAGCATGACGTACAAATGGCCTACACTCTCCTGCCTTTAGTTGAACATAGTCCTCTCTCACTCTATTTTTTTCATGTCCATATGCACATATTCCCACCTAGCTTATTCAACATACATATCTACATTAAAATAAAAGTTCATAGGTAGCGCAGAATTAGGCAGCAAGAAACTGACCAATGGAAACCTAGAGACAAAGGTAATTGAGAGTGTCAGATGTGCTTTATTAAAGCAACTCCCCCCCAATTTCCATGGAAATCTAAGAAGTGTTATTATAAACTTAAGAAGTGTCTTAATGTCAATGAGTTGCTTTGCTAAAGCAGCTGCAACTTTCAGACTTGTGCAGAAGCTTAAAAAAGGGCAGATTAATTTAATGAACTTAATTAATAAATGGATTAACTTGCATCACAGTTGAGGGAATGCTTGCCAAATTTGCAGATGATAAAAAGAGGTGGGTGGAGATGTGGCTAATACTTCAGAGTAGACAGAAACCGTTCAAAAAGACTTGCAGCAGGCTAAAATAGAAACATAAAGAATGACATTTAACAGGAAGAAATACAGGTGGTTCTCGACTTACAACCACAATTGAGCCTCAAATTTCTGTTGTTAAGTGAAACATTTGTTAAGTGAGTTTTGCCCCATTTTACAACCTTTCTTGCCACAGTTGTTAAGTGAATCTCTGAAGTTGATAAGTTAGTAACCCGTTTGTTAACTGAATCTGGCTTCCCATTGACTCTGCTTGTCAGAAGGTTGCAAAAGCTGACCTTGGGACACTGCAATGGTCATAAGTATGAACCAGTTGCCCAGTGCTGTGGAGTCGGAGTCGAGGAGTCGGAGTCGGAGGAAATTTTGGGTACCTGGAGTCGGAGTCGGAAGTACAAAAAACTGAGGAGTCGGAGTCGAGGAGTCGGAGTCGGAGTAAATTTTGGGTACCTGGAGTCGGAGTCGGAGTCAAGGAGTCGGAGTCGGAGGAAATTTTGGGTACCTGGAATCGAAGTCGGAGTCGGAAGTACAAAAAACTGAGGAGTCGGAGTCGGAGTCGGAGTCGGAACATTTATCTACCGACTCCACAGCCCTGCAGTTGCCAAACATCTGAATTTTGATCACATGATCATAGGGATGCTGCAAAGGTCGTAACCATGAAAAATGGTGATAAGTCACTTTTTTCAGTGCTGTTGTAACTTTGAACAGTCCCTAATTGAACTGTTTTAAGTCAACTACCTATATATAGTTAGGCAACTAGGTAAGAAAAACAAAAGAAAGGATGGGGAAAAATCTGGCTCAAGAGCAGCACGTGAGAGAAAGGAGTTGGGTGTACTAGTGGATCACAAGCTCAGTTTGTTCCAACAGAGTAATATAGATACAAAGAAGGCCAACAACATCTTGAAGAACATCAAGAAGAGCATAGATGCTACTAAATCCTGGCTTGGGAGCTTTGAGGAATATGGTTATTGAAGTCAACTTCCCCCTGATGAGTACTAGATCAATTTCACAGGAAATAATTAGAGACTTTATACATTAAGACTAATAGAAAACTGTAAACTTTTCTTTTCACCTTTGAGTAGTCATATGCAAAAATGTTGGAGGGAATAAGCACAATGCTGCTAAAATCACTTACATTATCAGATAAGATAAATGTGGTTAGATCACAAGATAGAGTGTATCTGCTAGTAATATATGATACTTTATTGCATAAAGATTCAAGGAGTATCAAGCATACAGCAATTTATTTATTAGTGAGACTTATATACCGCTTCATAGTGCAAGCACTCTCTAAGCGGTTTACACCATTAAGCAATGTATATTTATATTGCCCCCAACAATCTGGGTCCTCATTTTACCTACCTCGGAAGGATGGAAGGCTGAGTCAACCTTGAGCCGGTGAGATTTGAACAGCTGAACTGCTGATCACAGTCAGCTAAAGTAGCCTGCAGTACTGCACTCTAACTGCTGCGCCACCTCGGCTCATTGAGCTTGCGTAGAGAAATCAGCAGTGTTCATAAATATAAATTAGATACACATAATATTACATTCTACTGTAGAGTTCTATCTAAACTTGTTTATGTGTATTCTTGGAGGTAAATTGATTTTATGAAGCCTAGGCTTCATATTTGCTTTTCTGGTTTTCTCAGCTTCTTGTAGAATTGCAACCCTTAATCAGGGACTCAGGAGAAACATGATCTTCTTTTTCTTAGCGCTGGTACATTACTTCTTGCTTCTCAGTTTCTTGATGGACAACTGACCATAGTTTTTCCAAAAACATAGTATCATTTCTGTCTGAATAATGAAACTATATGGAATTTCTTTTTGTTATGTTCTATCCAATCATGAATATTAAAATCAGCAATACTTTAAAAAACCCATAAGCAAGATGTCACCTTTATGGGATAAATCTGTAGGTCTGGAGTTGAAGTGAAATGATCCAAGTATAAGATTATTTGGGCACAATGGAGGTGGGAATTCAACTCAGGTCAGACTATCTTCCATTTTCTCCCCACTTGTCAGAATCCTCAATAACTGTTTATTTTTAGTTAGATTATAGTTCATTTTGTTTACCCCCTTCCTTTCAATGTTTTATTGATGGCCAGAAAATTTCTGGTATCTGTCTGGTTATATTATACAACACGGTTAAAGATGTGTATTTATTTTATTGATATACCAATACATTTGATTTTTAGGTTAAAGTTTTGGAAATTTTTATAATGTGCAGTATGGTTTTATATTTGAAACATAGTGAGTAGGAACATTACTGTTTTTATTATTCCTCATGCACTAATTTAGCATAATTCCAAGTATGATCAGGCATAAAAACCTGATGTGGCAACATATATGGGATCTCCCCTTATCAAAGAGAAATGAACAGCTGCACTTGTTAAGGTTGTAATTGAAAAATGTCAGTGACACTTTCTCTTACATCAGAAATATAAAACAGCCTTTTCCTTAATCATCTAACATTTGCCTAAAATGTTACTTAGCTTCATTTAAGATGTGCAGTCTGGTTAATCATCTGCTGATGAACAGATGTCATTTAGAATTTATTTAAAAAACTAGCCCATTATTTGGCTATTGACTATTTCATGACTGACTTTAGCTCCTGTCTGTTAATAGCGTGAATGTTGTCTTCAGTTTTGATTTTGCTTGCTTTGGGTACACAGTTGGATTCTTTTTCAGCAACAAGTACACACATTTGCTTTTCAAAACCCTTTATTTGTAGATAACATCTGGAATTTATAGTCTTATCTGCTAAATGTCATCAAAGGTGAAAAAAGGCTGTTTCCCCTGTGGTTGATTGTGGTGAAGTGCCACATTATATTTTACTACAGTTAACAGCTTCAGGGCGCCAAGAGCATGTAGCTCTCTCTCTCTCTTGGGAAGAAAACTTTTTTTTCCCTTTCAGTTTTAGCTCCAGGAAACCTGAACATTTGTGTTTTTAAGGCTTGCATACTACTGGGAAGGAAGTAGGAGTGGAGATGTGTACTGAGATTAAGTGGATATGAGAATAAGTTTGCTGTGTGTGATCTAAGTTCTGCAGATTTTATGAAACATTCTCTGGCACATTCTTGGATTAAAAAAAAAAGATACAGACAAATAAAGCAGAGTGATTCATCTTGAGAGAGAAATTACAGTGTACTCAGTGCATTAAACTGTTCCTTGGGTATTCTCCTTATGGGTGTTCCAAAAAGGGCTAGTCCTTGTTGAGTCAACTCAGGTCTTAAGACCTCATGGCTTCATCCATGTAGTTAGGTTGGCAACAGCTTCAAAGCAGTGTTACATTTCCTTTTCTGGATTTCCCCCCCATCTTCCTAGTCTATTTTGATCTTTCCTGGTGATCATCCATTCAAGAACTAACTAGGCCCAATATTCTTTAGCTTCCAAGCCAAAACCAGATAATTTCAGAGAGTTTCCATGCTTTCTTTTAGGTCTTGGTCAGAGGTGGGATCCTACCTCTGATTGCCGGTGCGGTTAATCGCTGAGTGCGCCGCAGAGCCGAAGACGCTGCTCGAGCCTGCTCCCATTCGCGGAGCGGGAGCTTTCCCCGGGCGCTTTTCCCGCCCGCATGGATGCCGCCAATTGCGTTCTTTTGCCCTCTGCGCATGGGGGCATGCACATGGGGGCATGCGCAGAGGGCAAAAGAACGCAATTGGCGGCATCCATGCGGGCGGGAAAAGCGCCCGGGGAAAGCTCCCGCTCCGCGAACGGGAGCAGGCTCGAGCAGAGTCTTCGGCTCTGCGGCGCACTCAGCGATTAACCGCACTGGCAATCAGAGGTAGGATCCCACCTCTGGTCTTGGTTTGGTGAAACCATTATCTGCTGGAAACTTTCTGGCATAACCAAAAAGGACATAAACATACAGGATAAATATAAATTAAAGTGAATAATAGCATGGCTTTAAGATTTCAGCTGGAAGTGGCAACAGTGCTGTCTATGACTTTTTGCTTTCTATAATCTCTCTAGATGACTATGGGAGCATAGGTAATTGTTCCCCATATAAGGGAATTTTGATGAAATATGTTAGAGGCTGGAAGTAGAATCACATACAATGGCTGTAAAATATTCTAAGTGTATTGGGGGAAGGCTTTATAAACAAATCAGCTTAAAAGAATTCTATATCTTGTGGGAGCTAGGCATTACAATTTTTTAAATATATTTTGAGGAACATCAATTCTTCATACATGATTGGTCTCCCCCAACCATTCTTCCATTTCAACTACTAAATCTTTCTTTTTGGTTAAGATTTTAATTTTAATTTTTTTATTTTATTTATTTGTCAAACATGTATAGTAGTAATTTGTATAAACATAAGTAAAAAGTAACGATAAAAGAGGACAATAGGACAGTAGGACAGGGACGGTAGACACAGTGGTGCGCTTATGCACGCCCCTTACAGACCTCTTAGAAACGAGGAGATGTCGACTGTAGACAGTCTAAGGTTAAAGTTTTTGGGGTTTGGGGAAGAAACCACAGAGTCAGGTAGTGCATTCCAGGCATTGATCACTCTGTTGCTGAAGTCGTATTTTCTGCAATCAAGTTTGGAGCGCTTTACATTTAGTTTGAATCAAGATCAAGATGAATACGGTCAAGCCCCTTGTGCTTTTTCTGTACCTTCTAAAAGAGAAAGTAGGTCAGAAAGTTGGACAGTAATATCCTAGAAGGGCCATGCTTAACGAACTTTGTCTTCTAACAGATGTAGATGTAACAAAAGTCTCCAATCACTATGCTTCTTTGACAGATCTGCAGTTAGCTTTGGAAAAGATTCTCTGTATTTTGGTTGGACAGATGGTTGAGTAGTAGATGACAACAGCACTGTACGAGAAAATGTAGCAGAGCCTGGGGGCAGAGTCAAGGGAGGAATTAGCCTGGAGTTGTTACGTTCCCACAAGCAATCCAGTCCAGCCCCCCTTGAATTCCATTAACTTTTCTTCGTGCCAATTTACTGCTGTTAGTTGAATAGATTCTTGTGTATAGGCATGAGCAATAAATCAGTTTAACTGAAACTTAATGTGTAGCCCTGATTCTTTGCACCTGACAGTATTGCTTTTATTAATATTTCAGCTATTAAAATCTCAAATATTCCAGCCAGAATTGCCAAGTTAATTCTCTTTACTTCGGATTATTCTCTTTATTTCTGTGATTATTTTTTTAACATACACATACACATGCTTTGCCCTTTCTATTACATTTTTAAATTGTTACATCTAGTCATGAGATTCCAGGTATACCTATTAAATTATGTTTATGTTCCTGGGTTCAGAATTGAAACTCATCTTGTTTATTTCCCATGATCATCAGAGTATAGACAGAAATGATGGTACATCTTCATGAGTTAATATTCATGCTATACTTTAATAGGTACTAAAGTAATTACTCTTTTATTTATTTCATGAGTCTTTAACATGCTTTATCTTTTTAAACTTCTGAAATTTCTCCAGTTCTCACAGGATGCAGATTAAATCCCTTCTGATCAAATTAATTAGGGCTTGAACCAAGTATATTCTTACCAGTCCTTAAGAAGTATAATTCATCTTAAGCTAGGAATCTGTCATCTAGCAAATATAGATCATGGTTCCAGAAATAACATATCCTGCCCCATGTGCTGTATATGAAAGCTCTTCTCTTTTTCAACTTGCACAGGAACCTCCTGCTTCTCAAGGCTTCAGTCTCTCATTTCCTGTTTCTAGTGGTCTTCTTTACGCTGCTAGGCTTAGAAAACCTAAAAGATGTTTCTCTCATGTATGGAATATATTCTGATTCTGTTGTTTTGGGTTGTCTTGTCCATTGGAGATAGTGTTCTATTCTTTGTGGGGAGTTACTTTCTGTACCAGTTTCTCTTCTAGCTCCTCCTTCCTTTTTGGTCCAATAAATCTTCAACCCCGTTACATACTAAAAATATAATTTTCAAATGCTTTAAATATACACAATATTGTTCCTGAAATAAAATGTGGCCTATTGTCCAGAATACCCAATTGACTCCTAAAAGCTTAAACCAGCAATTTCAGGATATATTCAGTCATTTATCTATGGCTTTTTTTCTTCCTTATCTCAGATTACTGGTATCTTCTGTGAATGACACACAGTATTGTAAATACTAGAGTTACCAGATTTCAATTCTCTACATTTTTCATTTATTTTGTTATACAAAATATATGTTTTATCATTTTACCATTGTTTACCATTAGTCTTTTATAAGAAACTGTTGTAAGTATATAACTTTTATAGGAAATAATTAAATTCCCTTTTTTCTGTCATCACACAACATGAAACAAACTTTTGCTAGTTTCTGTATACAATTCTGAGGCATGAACAAATAGCTTGGTTTTCTGTACAGTAGAAAATCTTCTATATTAAATAGGTAATTTATACATTTTTTGAAAAGTTGGTTATCTAAGTCATGCAAGCAGGCATTCAGTATAGTAACAGTTGATGCTAATGTGGAGGTACATCCTGGATACCTACAAGCATAGTTGCATTTGTTGCTCTGTTTGAGACATTAAAACAATCAGCAATGGAAGGAATTCCTATATGGTGTTTTCTTTGAAGAATGTAGCTTCCTGTGTTTCGTCTGAGAAGCATCTCCTTAGAATTAGAGGATTTCCTCTACTGGCTTCCTTCAGCATCTTTATCATTCTCAAGAGTTTTCTGACACTTGAGTATTACCCTGAGTGAAGCAGGATTGTGTCCTTCAGCAAGGCTGCTTCAACTTACATTAGGATTGGACACAACCAATTATGTACTATATATATATATAATCCTTTCTTTTAACATATGGGTTGACAGTATTTACCTGCCTGCCTTCATATAATTATGAAATGTTTTGCATCTATTATTTTCTGTCTTTTAATCAAATGGATAAAAATTATTTTGCTTGACAATGGCTTATCTTGCCTTAATTCTTCCCAAACATTTTTGGTGACTGTTTTGCTCTCAGTTTGCTTAGCATCCTAAAACAGCTACCATAGGATTTGTCAGATTGCTAATGAAGAAATCTTATTTCAAAAGGGATATACTGTAAGTATTTACATGCCATTATACTTTTATTTTTAATATGGACAGAAGCAGTGAGATAGAATCCCAAAATTCTCTATCTAGTTTTCCTGATATTTAGGTTTAAAACACTATTTGTCCTATCTGCATCTGTGTGTGTGTGTGTGTGTGTGTGTGTGTGTGTGTGTGTGTGTGTATGTCTATTTCAGATTTATCAAATATGAATTAACACAAAAATTACTCTTGACTAAAACAAAAACGTAAATAAAGATATAAGTAAAAAAGAATACCATTTAAAAGTGCCCATAAAAATTTAAAAAGATCAGTGTGCTATTATTAACTGCAAAATTTTATGAGAATGTGCTGCAATATTTTATTTGTAAAGCATGTTGGTTGCAGTTTGCCAAATTTAGAATGTTTCAAAGCAGCCTTTTTTGATCTCCAGCAGCTCACCCTCCTGTAAGCCTGCTGTCTGGTCATCCTTCTAATTTTGCTGCCACATTAGCATAGTGAAAATGAGGGAATATTATTTTATTTTTATGTGTTAAATTTATTTGCCACCTGTTTTGCATGGGACCTCTTTAGGCAGCTTACAGTAATGAAAAGAAAATGAAAGGTGTGTAAACAGAACAGAACTAAAATAATAGAACAATAAAGTAAACAATGAAAAAGAACACAACAAGAATATATCAATATGATAACCAAAAATATGGATGGGTGTAGAGCAGAGACCAAGGAGGGGAGGTGGAGTCTGCCACAATCCGGCAGCCACCTCCAGTGTGGAATTCCCCCAGGCCAGGCAGCTGAGCCAGATCTTCAGTCTTTTGTGGAAGGATAGGAGGATTGGGGTCAGATGTTACTTTAGAAGGTAAGATGTTCCAAAGGGTGGGTGTTGCAGCAGAGAAGGCTCTTCTTCCAGTTGCCAATAGTTAGAGTTAGACAGAATCTGCCCTCTCTGCCACCATGAGTAGGACTGGCTTATCCTAGTGGGACAAGGCAGTTCATCACGGCTCATCAAGGGATAGGCCCTTAATGGGCCTATCCCATTAAGGACTTTAAAGGTCGTAATCTTGAACTGTACAAGGAAGCAGACCAGTAGTCAGTGAAATTCATGGAGCAGAGGTGTAATATGGACCATCGTAGAGCCCCCCAAGGCTGTTCTTGCTTCCCCCCAAGTCTGCTGAGCCCCCCAAGTCTGCTGAGAACAAGAAAGGCAGGGCTAGTTGTATGAAGTTAGCAAATATGTGCTGTTTTCTTGGTTGCAACAGCTGAAGCTTCCGAATGGACTTCCAAGAGTAGCCCTACATACTGACTAGTGAAAGCTGCAGCAGCATCACTCAGACCATAGTTTCGGGTCAGTTGCAATCTCTCATCACTTCCTTTTCATTATCATTTTTACCATTGCCCTTGTCCAGGAATGATGCTCCTGAAGGACTTGCCATTGCTTGGAGTTCTGGCCTCCGAGCTGGAACTGTAGTAGATGGCAGCGCCTGATGGATACAGCTATTGCTGTATTCCAAGTCTGCTGAGAACCAGAAAGGCAGGGCTAGTTGTATGAAGTTAGCAAATATGTGCTGTTTTCTTGGTTGATTGTAATGCCCGCTTTTGCTGCTTACCCTAACACCTCATTTTTGTAGATTATTTTTCATTAATAGTACATAAGCATATGAGTGTACATACAGATATTAGCAGGGGCGGGTTCCTATTTTTTTTTACTACCACTCTGTGGGCGTGGCTTATTTTGTGGGTGTGGCTTGCCAGCCATGTGACCAGGTGGGCGTGGGCCTCGGGAACTTGGCAGCGGCTGGAGAAGTGGGGGGGGGCATTGCCCACCTGCAACGCAGCCCCCCGCAGTGGGAGCAGCAAGACCGCGGCAGCAGTTCTTCTAGGAGGCTCCGTCCGGCCTGAATGCTTCTCCTCATTCGATGATCCTAGGCTCCTGCCGCTCATTCCCCCTCTCCTCAGCAGCTCAAGAAGCCTCGAACGTGCAAAAATGCCTGGGATCATCACCGCGCGTTCGTGGCTTCTCAGACTGCTGAAGGGAGGGGAACTGAGATAGGTCCTGCCGCCTGTTCTTTCAGCATCTCACACGCTCCCTCAGCCATTCCCAAAAAATGGCGCCGCCCCGGCCATGGCAACAGACCGTACTGGTACTGTGACATCACCAGCGGGCCGCTACCGGTGCTATAGAGTGGACTGCACCGGTAGGAACCCACCACTGGATATTAGGTTTTAAATTTCCCGTAGAATTCATTAGATCTCTCCTGTCCAGCTATATAAGAGGACTTAAAAAAACAAGCACCTGAAATGGCCTAGCTTATTTTCCAATAGAAATAAAGGTTCTAAAGTTTTTCCCCCATGAAATCAATACATGTGCTGCCCTGATGGAAACAATTCTATTTATAATTTCTTTACATTTTCTTGTAGTTGATCTGTACTATAGAACTTCAGCTTCGTTTTCTTTTTTGTTTTTGTCCCATTGGGGAAGAAATGAATGATAAACTTTTTTTTTTAAAGTGGAAGGTCATCCTCCCCTGCTGGTTCCATAGTCTGGTTTAAATTTCATTTTTCATTCTAATGTACAATATGTTTGTTTCTACGTATCTGCAGTCGTGTGTTCTTTCTGAGTTTTTAATGACTCAGATGTCATAATTAATTTGATGAGCAGGTGGGGGTTATTAGCCTTGTGCTTCACTTGCTAATAGCTGCACAGCTTTTCTAAAGTACTCTTTCAACTAAAGAGGCATTTCTTCACACAGAATAAACAGTGCAGCACAAAAGCTTGTTAGATAACTATCCATGGATTTGAAAAGCTGCCAAGCAGATGTTGTTGTTGGAGCTGGCCCAGACGTGATTGGGCAAGGCAGATTCTAGTGGGGGAAGAGGTTATATACAACCAAGATGCTTTCTCTGCATCGGTTGGATAGTGTTATGGAAGTAGGAGGTTCTTCTCGCAAACAAAATCCATAGTTGTTGGCCTCGTGCTCACTCTTAAAAGACAAACTCTTCAATTGTAAATAAATGAGGAGTGAAAAAAGCTCCTTCCTCTTATTTATCCATATGGGAATGAATTAGAATGTTCATCCAGCAGCCAGAGACTTCTGGTTCATATTAAATTGGCTGTGTGCGATTTTTGAAAGGCCTACAGAGAATTTGCTTCATACCTATCAACATATGTAATGAGCGCTGCGGCTCTGACGTTTACCAGAACTTGTAGGTTCTGTTGCGTTGCTATAAATTAGGTCGTGCAAATTTAAGACAAAATAGTGTTTTGTTTCCTGTCGCCTCCTGATTTAATTTTTTCCTATCAAGACTTTTCTTCCTTATTAAGATATGACAAATATCAAGGGTTAGAGTAATTTGTTACGATTGGGGTGAGGAGAACAACAGTAGAATTCCATGCAGGACACTAGTAGATTGGACTGAAACTAGAGTGATCTGCTTTTTGGTTTTATTTTTTTCTTCTGTTGAAGAGAAGCTTAGCTTTCTCTTTCTCTTATTATACTACTAGAAGTTTTGAATCCAATAATGTGCTTTTTGAGAACAATTTAAGCTTTATAATGGTCAACAAGTAGTTTAAAATCTATTGTGTAGAATTACACATAGGAGGTGTGAATTAAATTGTTTTATACATGACATGAAATATTACAAAGAACATGTTTATACTAAATGTTGCAGAATACATTCCTACATGCAACACATGACCACATATGAGTCTTCAGAAAACGTCCTGTTGATCCTATGTTGATAATTAACAGCACATTGAGTTATTCTCGTATTGTCTATGAAATGTGTAGTTCTATTGCTGCAAGAAGCTATTTCAGATATTAGAAATGTGTTTTTAAAAGCATGAGAAAATCACCACTTGCCACCATTCCTTTTCTCCTCTTTTGTATTGATAAGAATTATCTGAAATTTGATGGTATTAAGCTATTTTAAAAAATCTATATACTCCATGCAGGTTTTTTTCTTACATTACAAGACATATCATTTATAAATTATAATAAATAATGTTTATAATAAAGTTTATTATTGCTTTTTATATCAGCTTTTTACTTGAAAAGCTCGAGTCTATTCTTATGCAGAATAACTTATTATAGATATTGCCAAGTTCTGTTTTGGTCAGAAATGTAAACTTTGGTACTATTACTTTGGTACTATTATTTCGCAAATATCACAATAGATTTTAAGATGATCTGATTGCACCCTTCCACTTATTAGTTTGACTGATGCTCCTGTGATGGACTATGGTCGAAGAAGGAGAACATACGGCTTCTTCATTCTTTTGCCCCAATTTTCAACAAACAGGTTGTAATAATGGAAATAAACCTGGCATCAAGATTCCTAATGTCTGCATCAAAACAGTTTTGTAGGTGCATTGCCAAGTATGAGAGACCGTGAGTAAAATTAGGTGTCTCTTACCTTCAGGAATATCGGGAAATGCAACTGGGGCAAATCACTTGGCATCAATAGGACATTAATAGATCAGTAAAGATAATCCAGGCAGCTTTATTGTGGTTCAGAATGCCCCACTTACTGTTCACTGTGGATAATACCCAATTATACAGTACATATCTGCCTTGGGCAAATTAAGTGATCTGTGGACCTCTTATCCCAGTGCCTGGAGGCTGTAAGATTCTGGATGGAGGACAACAGTTTGTAGGTGAACCTTGGCAAGACTGAATGGCTTTGGGTTTTGGGCCCTCCAATTCTTGCCCCAGACAGACCTGGTGCACTATCTGGGGTCCTCCTGCTTGAAGAGCAGGTAGCATTTGTGGCTAGGAGGGTCTTTGTACAGATTCGTATTGTATACCAGTTGCGCCTTGGATCAGGGGGCTCTGGTCACTGTCACTCATGCCCTAGTTACCTCCTGTTTAGACTTCTCTAATGCGCTCTACATGGGGCTCACTCTGAATAATAATCAGAAGCTTCTGCTGATGCAAAATACAGTGGCGTGAACAGTTATATGTATCCCTAGAATGGAACATGTTAATCTCTGCTCCATGAGTTGCATTGTTGGCCAATTTGTTTCTAGGTCCAATTCAAGGAGCTGGTTTTGACCTATAAAACCCTTTGTGACTTGGGACCAGGTTATCTGAGGGACTGCCTCTTCCTGATTATATTTATTTGTCCCAGTAGATCTGGAAGAGAAATCATGCCGTGGATCCTGTCTATTAGGCAGGTGCACTTGGCTGGTGTCAGGACCTTTTGTCTCCAAACAAGTTGTATTGTGACTACCTGAAAGACCAAACACTTTTTATGTACAATTATTCTTTCTGTATGTATGTGTGGTTTGGTCCGGAAATATTGACCAAAATAGGCTCTCTTCCATGAAGTCATTGGTAAGCATAAGCAAAAAGCTTATTTCAGTTTAATATTTCCCCTTTTTCTCTTCCACATGGTATTTTGCAGGGATAAATCCTCAGTTCATGAAATAGGAAGTGTGAAGAATTTATGCAGGGCAGCAGCAAACGGGTAGTTTGAGTGATCAGAATGAATAGGGGAGGACTCTTCTATGTCATCTCAGGTTTGGGAGAAAGACAGTCTTATTTATTTATTTATTTATTAGACGCTCTTATATGCCGCCCAATCCCGTGGGACTCACGGGATTGCATTCTCTTGCATTCTCTCACGTGCCATTTTCCTTGAGTTGCTTACAATTGAACAATGGAAGTGCAGAGATATCTGTTCCTTCTTCCCCATGGTTATCCACTTTCCCACTTGCTCTTTGTGTCCATGGACACCCCAGTAGGGGTCACAGAGATTCTGTACTGTTTTTCTGTACTGTAAAGCCAACAGGAGTACTGGAGCAGTGATGGCTAACCTTTTTCTTGTCGCGTGCCAAAAGCATGCGCGCATGTGCCAGCACCATAATGCAATGCACATGTGACCCCCATGCACCCACTGTGCTCCCCCCGCGCTCCCCGTTCCCCTCCGGAGGGCCTCTGGAACCCGGGGGAGGCTGTTTTCGCCCTCCTGGAGGCTCAAGGAAAGCCTCCGGAGCCTGAGGAGAGCGAAAAATGGGCCTCCCAGAAGTCTAGAGACGGGCCAAAAATCAGCTGGCTGGTGGGAGGCGCACGTGCATTCGCTGTGGAGCTGAGCTGGGCGATGGCTTGCATGCCCACAGAGAGGGCTCTGTGTGCCACCTGTGGCACATGTGCCATAGGTTCTCCATCATGGCCCTAGAGAGAAAGAATTAGCTATCTTTACCAGGAATCAGTCACAGGAAATTGTGGCAGCCACATGATTTTCCTGGAATAATTGTCCATGATTTCCTGTATATGACTGGACAATTACACCATCTCCCCCATCCCTTTCTGCTTTCTTCTCCTGCAAATACAAATACAAATATTCCTTTAGTGGCTATTTTAAGTTACTAAGTTACTATGGCACTGAAAAAAGTGATTTACAACCAATCTTCACACTTACAATTTACACAGCATCTCCAAGGTCACAAGATCAGTGTTTGGGCAATGGCAACCAGCATGTATTTATGCTGGTTGCAGTTTCCTGGCAGTGGTGAAATCTAAAATTTCCTCCTACTGGTTTTGTGGGCGTGGCTTGGTGGACGTAGCTTGGTGGTCATGTGACCGGGTGGGCGTGGCTTGGTCATGTGACCGGGTGAGCTCAAAAACCAACTTTCACACATCACACACAAACAACACAAAAGCCACAACTGACTCACACACAATGGAAAAGCACACAAAATGGCCCCTGCAACAACAAGCAGGAAGCTCACAGAGCCACAAAGAGTTCAAAAACCAACTTTCACACTTCACACACAAACAACACAAAAGCTACACAACTGACACACAATGCAGAAGCAGTTGGACTTCATACAAAATGGCCCCTGCAATAAGCAGGAACCTCAAAGAGCTTAAAAACCAACTTTCACACTTCACACACAAACAACACAAAAGCTACACAACTGACTCCTACACAACTGACTCACACACAATGCAGAAGCAGCTGGACTTCACACAAAATACCCCCTGGAACAAGCAGGAACCTCACAGAGTCACAGTTTGGGCAAATAGGTAGTAAAAAAATGCTTTAAAAAAATTTTAAAAAAAGGTTTTGATGACCCGCTCAACTAACTGTCAAACAGTTGATCCTTGGAACCTTAAAAAAAAACTTTTTAAAGCATTTTTTAACTACCAGTTCTGGGGAATGGGTAGTAAAAATGCTTTTAAAAAAGTAAAAAAAAAGTTCATCAGCTGTGACAATCAGCTGTGCATCCTGATCCTCGGAACCTTTTTTTTTACTTTTTAAAAGCATTTTTTACTACCGGTTCTGGCGAACTGGGCCGAACCGGTAGCATTTCACCCCTGGTCCTGGGGTCATGTGACCATTATTTGCAACCTTCCCAGTTGGCTCCTGATAAAGTCAATGGGGGAAGCCGGATTTGCTTAATGACAGCATGATTCATTTAATAACTGCAATACTCCGCTTAACAACTGTGGCAAAAAAGTTGTAAAATCAGGCATGACTCACTCAACAACCGCCTTGCTTAGCAATGGAAATTCTAGTCCCAATTGTAGTTATACGTCATGCCTGTACTATTTAGTTGTACAATGTATATTTACACTTTTTGACTGCAATCTATTCAAGTACTTGAAATACTTAATTTGCCCAAGGAATGTTCAGTTCCTGTTCATTCCTCCTCTCCAAATAGACTAATTGCTACTTGCCCAGAATGTGATATCTTGAATTACTTTCTGTGAGGGCAACAACAGTACTTTTGTTATTAAAGTGTAGTAAAAGGCAAAGATTGGGAACAGTAGTTTTTCAATGAACATTCATGAGAAGGACAGAACAAAACTATATTAGCATGAAGTATGTTGGTGACCCCTTAGTTGCATGAGGTTCATATCTGACTCTAAAATAACATAGACATTTCTTATAAAATAGTTTAACTACCAGAATCGAACTACAATTTGAGTGTATGCCGATTATTAGATTCAAACAAGTAAAGTACTTCTCAGAAATTACTAGGACATTTGCTAAACAGAAATAAGCCAGCCACAGTTTAGCTCAGTACATTTGTATAACTTCTACATGTTCAAGTTACGATTTCACTGTGTTGTGCAAATCTAGAAAATTGGTTTAATTTAGTAAAGAATATTAATGTAATGATGAGCAAGCATTTTGCACTAATACAGCCTTTGTATTTTATCATCAATTATTAAATATGACAGACACCTATCTTTTGAATAACATCAACTTTTCTAAGTTTGATGCTTCCAAATGTGTTGGACTTCATCTCCCATAATGCTCATCTGGCATGATCATTACTCATGCTGATAGAACTTATGAGAGTTAAAAATGAGATATATCTGGCAGACATCAGACCAAAGAAGATTGATAAATTATTGGTTCCTTGTTTGGGTTTAAAAAGTTTACAGTATGTGTTAATAGACATCATATACATATGGTACTTCTTTCAGGGATAAAGAAACTCAGTTTAAGCATTTTTAAACAAACATGTAAACTATAAAACACAATGTGGAATAAAAAGTAATTTAAAAAAAACCTAATGTGCCATATGTTTTAGCAATATGGTCTACATTCAGGTATGCACATTCCTGTAAGATTTTGGGGGAAAAGTTGTGCACGGAACTCATTGTTTAACAGTTTGAGACCCTTCGCCTACAAATAATTGTAACATGTTTAGTTGAGCATATGTAAGTTGACTTACTAGTTATTTTTCCCTTTTCAAAATTATGTTTTAATATCAGGAGACTAATTTCTTTCATTATAACACTTAATTAACCCACAATTATTGTAAGCAGAATTGTGTCAGAAATATACTAACACCAATATAAAAGTAGTAAGGGCATAGAATTTCAAACTTTCATCCAAGTCTTTGGGAAACTGTTTTAAGTTCCATGAGATGAATTGGGCAGTGAGCTGTTCTCTCTAATACTTATATACTTAGTTCCTACTAAAGATAAATACTTTGGTTTGTCTCATTGCAAAAGAAGAACATGTTAGTTCTAATATAGCTAGCTCTGAATCCTGCTTTTTTTAAACTTATCTAATGGTGCTACTCTGGGCTCAGTCCCTACAAGATCAACACTCTCTCTCATCCGCTTTGATCCTGGTAACTAAAGTTCATTCCATATCTCAGGTCAGACAGAAATGATGCATTGTATCACAGCTGCTTTTATGAAAGTGTTTATTTCATATCTGAAATGTTTTTAATATACATGTGCTTTGCTATGACTTGCAGGAGGAGATACAAAGCAGTTTTACTGGAGGCAAAACAGCCACCTGTGAAAACTAATTGGAGAAATTGCATTGTGTTGGTATCTGTGGGAAGAATCCGGCAGGAAGAAAGTAAATGTTCTTAATCTGAAAGCCAATTACCTGCATGACAAAATGTCCTCCTTCAGTAAGACAATAATTCAAAATAGTAGGGGGCATGGAGGTAGGATTGGAATAGGAGAGAGTTGGGCAGAAGCAGGTTACCTCTGCCCTTGAATTAACATCCATCTTCAAAAATTCAAAATGGGCAATGCTAAATTATTTAATTAAATATTATACTTGAGTACATTCATGGTTTTATTTTTGCCAATCTTTCCTCATTTTGGGGTTTCCTCCCATCAGCAGAGTAAGGAATATCATAATAGAAAAATAGTCACCAGTCTTGCTACCTGGCATGGATGGGAATTAATACCTAAAACATCTGAATATTGTCATGTTGCATATCTCTGTGGTACATTAAGGACATGAATAACCACTGCAAGTTCTGTTGTGCTTTTACAGAAAAATGCTGTTGTGAGTATGAATCAATTATCTATCTCTACTTTTGCATGTGGGGAAAGAGTAAGAAGAAATTGTATGACATAAAAAATAATGGTAACTTTGCATGTGTAAACCAGCTCTTCATATTGTGACTATGATATTACTGGTAATGCAGTTTTGATGTTTTCTACCCAATATCAACTCGTGCAAAGGATGCCATATTTTATTACGGTTTTTTTAAAATTAGCTTCCCAGCTGGTTATCTTCATGCTTCTGTTTATACATTTGCTTTCCCTTTTCTGTGTTTAGTATTTCACACATGTCTTTCATTTTATCATTTCATCTTTTGTTTCTGTGGAATTTGAGTTACTTGGATAGTTTGCACAGACGTGCTAACAGATTTTATGTCACACTTTTTTTTCTTATAATTGTGACAAAGAAGTCACAAGTGGCTATGCTACATGCTATATGTTCCAAAAGGTGCTTTGCACGCTGCCTATCATAACGTTGTCTAGATACTTTTTAAGAATCTGGGTGATATTGCTGTGTTAAAGTATTGTGCAGTATTATAGTAAATGACCATGCAACAGAACAAATAAATCCCACGATATAGCTTTTTCATTCTTTCAAGATCACTTGGGATTCTTTCTCTGATTTGTTGTGCCTAAGGAAGTGACCAGTTTGAAATTTCATCCTATTGTATTTAACTAATTGAAAACAAGCAGTTTCATGGTTTCTAATTTGAGCAGACTTGAGGAGCTTCATGATGTTTATACTTGCTTTTTGTCCTTTGCAAAATCAAGTTATGGAAAATAGATATGTAGAGAGCTATAGTTGTAATACGTTCATCCTATGAACATGAGGCTTAAAAATGGATTTATCTAGAGCAGTGTTTCCCAAAGTGTGGTACGCGTACCCCCAGGGGTACGGGAAGAGTTTGGTGGGGGTACGTGTTGCACTGGAGTTTGGTGGGGATCACGTGGGAATATCCACTGCACCGTGCTTAGCTGTGTCCACAGAACAAGGAAAGAAATAGGCGCTTATCGCAGTTTTTACATGGGAACTGGGGCCATCGTACATCGTATAGCAACTCATTATGGCGGGAACTTCTGCGCATCCTTCGCGCAGCTCGGGTTCAGCCATTTTTAAACTGCGGGAACATTAACAGTTGACGTTGAGCTGCGGAGCTGTTTAAACGCCGGAGAATTGCAGTGTTATCTAACAGACAGTATTTTGCGTATGTACCAAAAAAATAAAAAATAAATATATTTTGATTTTTATTAAAGCATATGTTTTTTATGAGGGGTACTCAGCGTTACAAAAATTATAGAAGGGGTACACATATGTCAAAAGTTTGGGAAACACTGATCTAGAGGTAAGCAGCGTGGTGCTTTTGAGCGCCACTATACCCAATTTCATATCATTGGGATCCTTCTCCACATGATTTTTGTGTTAAAACATTTTAACATTGAGATGAGATGGGTGGCAAACAAATCTAATAAACAATTTAAAAATAAGGTGCATTGTATTGAATAGAGCAATCTTTATAATCTGCTTTTAAAAATGTTGGACATGTGAAATTCAATATAATTTAGTGGCAATCATTGTGGTGGGATTTGCCCTTCAGTAATTAGTACTCAATCCTATGACCATTTATTTTGGTTTTGGTTTTATTTTGATCTCCCAGTGATCCTTGTACATGTTAGTTGGTTTGTTTGTTTGTTTATTTCTAATATATTTTAAATTGTGCATCAGTAATAGCAGTGTGGAAATATAAGCTAACTAACTCCAGAGGACCACTTCACCAGATAAGAAATGTATTCAGCACCTTTTGTTTGTATAATCTCTTGAAGTTTAATGCAGGACTTGTTGAAGTGATGGTTTGTTTGCATATCGTTTGCTGCAACCTGAATGACTGGTTATTCTGGTCAGAAGAAAATAGCACTGACATCATGTGATTCTGGAAGAATTAAAACCACATTGGAACTTGGCCTTTCACTACCCAAGGGTCTGGCAGCAGTCTCGGGGTTGGCTGGGAGCCCCATTGAGTTTGCTAATATAATCAGTTGACTGCTAAGCTGGACAGGCTGCCTTGATTTTTGATGGTTGGGGTGGGAGGGAAATGCTCTAAAAGAATAATGGGCATTAAGCCACTAGTGCTCTTCATAGAATATTGTAGAGATTAACCCTTTAGTTGCTTCTTATTTAACTAACAGTAAATCTTAAAACATATTGTGAAATGGAAAATCCTTTTTTATAGGTTCACTTATAGAAGCGCTATATTGTAAACATCTGGTTAAAAAAAGCTAGTTGTGAATCTTTATTTAAGAACAATAGATTCTTAAAGAATCTATTAAGAAATCTCCAATGATTTCAATGTATTTAGTTGAATTACACACATCAATCAATCAATCAATCAATCAATCAATCACTATTCACAAAAAGAAATTTATATAAATAAATAAAAAGCAAGAAGTTAGGATTGAAGCTGTAGTGTATATGTAGTGTTCCTCATTTTTCTTATATTAATATTTAGTTAAAGCTGTGGAACTTTTGATTCTCCCCCCTGGAGTCACAGACTGTGAAAGAGTCATTATAACAGTTGACAGTTAGGAACTATTTGGAAATCCTACCCAGATTTGGATCAATTTATTTTCCTGATTTAGTTTTGCATCCTACGAGTATGGTAACAATGGAGTAACTATTGAGCATAAAAAAAGAATAAATCAAACTTCAAAGTGAATGGTAGAATGGAATATAACTGGACTTGTTTCAGAGGTATTTCTAATGCTTTTTAATGTGTGTGCATGCACACACATGTGTGTGAGTCATTCTTTGCTGAGCAGAAAAAGACTGTCTTGCTATTTGCATGCAAATTATTTTTGGAGATTCTTCAGGGATGAAAGCAGCGGAAATTCTTGGATACCTTGGAGCAAATCCTGTTGGTTGGCTCTAGATCTTTTGCACCTGCAAAGCCAGCTAATAAACGCTAAAAGTGTTGTACCTCATGATTCTGAACAAATGTATCTTTTCTTTCATATACACTGAGAGCATATGCACCAAAGACAAATTCCTTGTGTGTCCAATCACACTTGGCCAATAAAGAATTCTATTCTATTCTATTCTATTCTATTCTATTCTATTCTATTCTATTCTATTCTATTCTATTCTATTCTATTCTATTCTATTCTATTCTGCTTACTAAAGCCATTATTACCTGTCTCCATTTCCATTTTTTATCTTGGATGTCATTGTGACATAGTTGTGTAGAATGAAGTATGTTCATAAAATTCTTAGGGTTATAGAAAGTATATCTTTTCTTATAGAAATATTACATGAGGTTTGTGTAGGAAAGTAAGTTTATTTCATATATTGAATTTCAAGTTATTCTCCATAGAGGTGGAGATAGCATCCAGGAATGGGTTAACTCCATCTGTTAGCTGATTGGACTGAGTCTGCAAGTTGTGATGACACGCCTCCTCTGCTTGCTTCCCCAGCTTTAGACTCAGTCTCAGCTAGGCTGGACATGTTTTATAGTTAATCATCCATTCCTGGATTCTTTCCACCAAACCAGGACAATTAGCAGTTTGAGCCCAGCTGGCTCCCGGTCTCGGCTGGTAGAGCTGCGGGCAATACCAGCATGAAGAGCTTTTAGCTCGACCCCGCTGAGGGCAGCGTGGTGGCGAATCAGATTGCCTGGGGGTAACACTGACAGGGCAGCGCACACGAGCCTTGCTCCGCACTGCTGACCCGGGGCTTGGGGAAAAGCCGGCCTGAGCGCCGCTTTATGTGTTGTTTGACTGTCGCAGCTGAGGGAGCGCCTGGTGGTTAGGTGAATCCGGGACCATCGGAAGGACTCCCTCCGGCCGAAATCCCCCAACATCAAGCCCACAGCCCCGACAATCTCCAGAGGCATCCGAGCCCCTGCCCAGTTCCTGGGCACATTAGTCAGTGTGGGACGTTTACCACGCTTTAAGCACAGGGCCCAAGGTGGGTGAGTCTGCTCAGCAAGAGATCAAAGATGGCTGCTGCATTTGGTAACGGAGCCTCACTTTCGGCGAGAAACATGGAACTCTCTTCCCAAGACATTGGTGACACTGCAAGGTCCTTGGGACCGAGGCTTGCAGGGAAGAGAGCCGCTGCAGAGCTCCACAAGAGTGGTCCCGCCAAGAAGGCCTCTAAGGGCACGGAGCAGGAGAATAAGCAGTGCCAGCCAGCCATCGAGCGCGAGGTCGCCAAGGCTCAGAGGAACAAACTGCAAACAATAGAGCTGGCCTGTTCCCGCCCTTTTGCCTCGCAGCCATTGGAGCTGCCTAGGATTCCTGACAGCCTACAGGCACAAGCATGGTCTCCAGATGGCGCTGGAGAACAGACTTCCGCTTCAGCCTCTAATCTGCCCAGCAACAGTGAGTTTTATTTCAGCTCACTACCAGAGCCAATTTCTGCAGGGACTGCCTGGGAGCAGCCTTTAAGGCAGAATGTTTCCTTCATTGAGGCAACTTTCACCCCTACTGCAGCGGGCCTTCGCTCAGGGGAGGGCGTAGAGCCTCAGATCACAGCCAGTATGGGGGCCTTGATATCTGAGGCAATCAAGCAAGGAATAGCAGCTGGCTTACAACAGAGCCAAAGAGCTGCTTCAGTGCTATGTGAGTGTCCCAGGCCTCCAGTTCATTATCTTGAGTCCTATATTTCAGGGGAAGTTTTACCCACCCAAGGGCAATACTCCTCAGCTTCCTCCAGTCAGGCGTCATTGTTGGAGGAAGAAGCACAAAGGGACCTAGATTTATCTGAAGATGAAGGCCTAATGCCTGATCAACCTTTGCTGGGCTATTTAGTCCATCGTTCAAGTCTTTCCTGTTAAAAGCAAAAAAGACTGCACGCCTGGGAACCAACCAGGCGACCCAAGATACAGCATCAGGGTCGGAGAATCCTGCAGACCCTCTTTTCTTGGAACCAGCAATAGAGACCCAGGTGGTCCCTTCCCCCCGGCTGTTCCTGGATGTAGTGCAGAGACAATGGGCCTCTCCAGGAGCAGGGCCTAATCCCAGCAGTCTGGACAAACAATTTTATAACAGGGGCCCAGACCTTTCCAAGGCACTCCAGGTGCCTAAGGTAGATGCCCCAGTGTCCACATTAACAACATCCTCTGTTATGGCAGGCTCTGCGGAGGACGCCCTCTGGCCTGAGGCAAAAGGGCAGAACAATCGTTAGTAAAAGCCCATCAGGCAGCCGCCTGGGTTGTTAAGGCTTCCACAGCCGCCTCCTTTTTTAATAGCGCCTCGCTGCTCTGGCTGCGACAACTGCAGGAGAGGATACCAGCTGGTGACACAAGGTCCCATAACAAATTAGTGGCGGCGATGGAATTCTCAGCCGCGTCCACGCTTAATGCGGCGAGATTTGCATCCAAGTCCATTGCCTCATCGGTGGCAACCCGACATCTCCTATGGCTATGCCAGTGGCAGGCGGATGCCAGGCATAAGTGGAGGCTAGCCTCCGCCTCATTTGCTGGGGAGAGGCTGTTTGGGGACTCCCTGGATCCTATCTTGGTTGAGTCCAGGGACAAGTGTAAGATACTGCCCTCCTTGTCCCGACAAGCAGACTCCCACCCGCCACCTTATTTTCACCGCTCGTCCTTTCGGGGGTTGGACAATAGATTTTGTCTGCCGCGTTTCTAGAGGCAGTATCCTCCCAGGCAAGGACAACAATAGGACAGATCGGGTGGGAATAGGCAGCAGTTACCCCCCCTAAATGTCCTTTTGGGGTGGGAGAGGTTGCTCCTTTCTCAAAGTGACTGCTCAACCAACCCTCCCATTGGGGGTCGCCTGTCCTTTGCCAGCTGTTGGGAGGACACCACCACGGATGCCTGGGTCCGGGAGATGGTGAGGTTGGGCCTCTCTCTAGAGTTCCTCCCCACACCCCTGAGGTTTTTCATTCGTTGTCCCTTATCAAAGGGCCATACAGAAAGATTCCTCTTGGAAGCAACCATAAGCTATCTGTTGGATATTCAGACTATCCAACCGGTTCCAGAGGACCAACAGGGACAGGGATTTTATTCCCTCTTGTTTGTAATACCAAAGGCCTCGGTGTATGTGTGTGGAGGGCAATTCTGGACCCGGAAAGGCTGAACCGTCACCTCGTTTACCGAAGGTTCAAGATGCAGTTACTCCAGACCATTCTAGAGAGTGTCATAGAGGGCGACTTCCTCACGTCAGTAGACCTGATGGAGGTGTACCTGCACATGCCCATTCTACCATCGCACCGACAGTTTCTTCGCTTCTATCATACAGTGAAGCACTACCAATACAGGGCATTACCGTTTGGCCTGTCATCCGCCCCTCAGGGCGTTTACCAAGCTGCTTGCAGCGTTAGCAGGACATCTCTGGACACTTCCCGTAAGAATCCAGTGTTACCTGGATGACATCCTTATTCAGTCCTCCTCGGAAACCAGGCAAGGAATGCTCCTTCTCGTTGGGTGGCGATAGCATCCAGCCCCACCCTTTACACAGTCTGGTCCTCGATCCGTGGACGGGCACTGATTCCGGAAAAACATGTCAGTCTTCCACTACGCCTTCGTCAAAAGCTGGGGAAGCAAGCAGAGGAGGCGTGTCATCACAACTTGTAGACTCAGTCCAATCAGCTAGCAGAAGGAGTTAACCCATTCCTGGATGCTATTTCCACCCAACGAGAAGGAGCGTATCAGGTAAGACCAACGGCACTTCTTTGTTCGTTTTTCTCAGTTTCTTACTACTGATTTTCAAATGTAGGGGAGGAAGCAGGAAGAAATACGTCTTATGCCAGATTTTTTAAATGATAGTTCCAGTTAACGCAGAAATCCAAGACCATTGGCCCTGGTAACCAATGATGGGAGGGGGCTGTCTAACAGTATAAGTGGTCTCTGAATGATTATAGTATATTATAGAAGTTTTAAAGAAGATATTGGATAACCATTTGTCTGAAGTGGTGTAGGGTTTCCTGCCTAAGGGGGTTGGACTAGAAGACCTCCAAGGGCCCTTCCTACTCTGTTATTCTGTTCTGTTATCATAGAAAAAATATTTTTATTGGGATATACAATTTTTATTGGAATATTTTGGCTTTAAACAAATATAGAAGACAATTTCAATTGTGTGAATTTAAAAATATATTATTAATTTATTGGGCTTACATCCTGCCCCTCTCAAGGCAGCATACACACATCTATTCTTCTCTCCTGTTTTCTCTGTACAATTGAAAATACGAGTTTAATTATGATTGAGTAGAATTTTAAGCCTGGCCTGTTTAAAATCTCAGAGGCTAACCATAGAAAATTAATGTTGTAGTGGTCATGTGACATCACACCTTAGGATTGTGTCATGTAGCAACAATTCCCACTCCCAATGATTCTTGGTTAGTGAGCACTACATGTACCTAAAAGGAAATAACACAGTGTTTCTAAATGCATGTGGAATACCTTTGTTTCACCCACAATAAATAGGGTCAACTTTAGTTAACCTAGAGGAGTCCTAATTAGAGTCTACAAAGTCTAAGGAATTGTGGTTTCTAATGTTTCTGCATTCATATAATCACCCACAGTTTTCATGCAATGTTTTCTAATCTCTGTGCTTGGTTTCTGTCCTTTTTATAGAATAGCAATGGGAAACAATATTTTATAGGTTTCAAAAATACTTGTTTTTTCTTAATTCCTTAACATTCCATAAAAGTTGTAGGTTATTCTACCCATCACTAATAGTGAAAAATGCTTTGTTACTATTATATGTTAACGTGCTTAACTAGAAAGTTGATAGAGAAATAGAAATAATACTTTAAGTTAACATCTGTTATCTGTTTTAGCAGACAGTATTATTCTATTAAATAAAAAAAGTAGTCGCTATGGGCTCTGTGAGACACAATAGGATTTTATTAAAATCTAATTAAAATATTCCTCCATAGTCTCTGTTGCCTCTTTCATTTGTTCATTGAAATATAGAACAGAAAGCAAGATGCATAAACATAGGTGGTATTATTTATTATTCTTTTAGTTTTCTGTTCAGAATGCTGTTTTATAATGCAATGTTAATTTTATACCATACAAATGAGTAGTTAAAGCTAAGTTAGTAATTCTTTTTCCCCTGAAAGTAATGTTAAACAAACAAAATTTCTTTATTTTTTAATTTTCATAATGTTTGAGATATTAAAACTTTGTGATAGCTTCATGAGTTAATTTTTCACCGTTATGCATGAAATTGTACAGTTTTGTCTCAACAGCTGTAAACCTGGTTTGACAATTTAGCTGAGACTGTTTAATTGGTAAGTGGGTGTGGGTAGTGTAGTTGGGTTCACACAGTAGACTGAGTATGATGTGTTTGATTTTGGATTAGGTATTGTGTGAACAAAGCCATTATAGTTTATAAGCTACACTTTATTGTGCAGTGTATAAACTCAGCCAGCTGTGGTTTATTTCAATGCTTTCATGATTAAGTAACTATGTTAGGTGTGGTATGTGAATTCAATCACTTTTAATTTCTGTTCAGTCTCTCCATCTGGAAACTAGATACTATCTTACAATAATCACCTAGGTTTTAATAGGTATGTGTCATGGAAAAATAGGGGAGGAATATTGATTCTCACCACTGACAAACACTTGGTTCCAGAGTAGTAGGGGAATTCCACATCTATTGGTTTTTTTAAAACTCAGATTAGCATGTTATTGATTAAAAGTATAATAATATTGATGAAGAGATGCACACAAAAATAAAGAAATTCAAATAATATTCCTATGCATTCGCTTAATATGTATACTCTGAATGACGAGAACCATTTTGGTCTAGTGGGTAAGGGACCAGGCTAGAAACCAGAAGACTGAGTTCTAGTTCCAGTTTAGGCATGGCAGAAGCTGGTAGGTCACTTTCTTTTGCAAACAATGGATAAACAGTTGGTCAAAAAGAAAAAGTAGACTTACACTTGAAGAAAATTGCTAGAAAATAATAATAATAAAAAAGAATACTTGTAAGACAGCAGTTACCAATCTTTATGGCACAATGAAACTTTACACGCTCTACCACTGCTTGCACAGCCTGGTTGCCAACAGGCCATGGCTGGTGCTCGTCTGCAGCCTGAGTGGCTTGGGACCCCTGCTCTAAGAGATATTGAGAAGGAAAGGATTTATTGGAATGGAAGCTTTGGGATTATTCTCGAAACTCAAGTGCATGAGTCAGTTAAGGCCTTAATTCTGTCTTAAAATGAGCAACTACAAGGACTTTGAGTGATGTCTCTGTGTCCAGGGAACCTATATATCGCCTTAGTTTATTGAATAAGTCTAGGAGATGAAACCTGCTCACTTAGAAGCATGACATGCATTATTATCAATATGCTTATAATCACTCTAACTTTTGCTACTGCAACATGCTGTACATGTGCCTCTTGAAGACCACCTGGAAAGTTTAGATGATCCGGAATGCAGTAGATCATTCAGTTTGAGGCACCTGTGGTTTCCCTGTGCTACCCCACTGCTGTGAAAATTGCATTGATTGCTAGTTTCTTTCCAGATACTAGCTACTAACTTTAAAGCTCTATGTGGCACGGGGCTAGGAAAAGATGTGGATTACTTACTGGAAAAAATATTAGGAAAAATGGAAGCATATGGGTACTTCTTTAAAAAAGCCTTTACAGATATAAATAATAAATGGGCATTGTTGCCAGTGTCTTGCCTGCAACAGTCTTTTAAAGTCAACTAGAAGACAGGAATAGAAAATTTCTAAATCTCGGGACAGAATTGCATTGGCACTTTGAATGTGGCTCTTAACTTTATTACACAATGCCTATTGAGATTGTCTTGCCCATAAAAAATTATGTGCTTCTGTTCTACATCAGAAGTCAATAAGAAGATGCACGCCCAAGAGCCAACAACTAAACCCTACTTTGTCTCGTGAAAATAGTATTGCATGGCATATCTCCTCTTGTGTACAATTATTTGTGTAAAATGTTCCGCGTTTTTGGTTTTCTGAACCTTATTGTTAATAGACTAAGTCCCATACAGGCTTACTTTTCTGTGACTTCTTCCCATTGTCTGAAATCAACCATTGCATTCCTCATAATCTCTGAGGAAAGTTAATCCAACAAATCTCTTTAGATGGTACACTTGGTTCTCAGCATAATTTCTCAAATTGATTGATGCTAGAAATCATGAATGTGTCTTAGACAATTTGTAAGAAAAGAAAAACCTTATTGTAATATCAACTTCAAATATATAAAGTGAGATAACCTTATGTGTGGTAGAAGAATACCCTTTAGAAAAGCTGCTGGTACTCATCAAATATGTGGCATAGATTTATGTAATGATTTTTGGAATATGGGTCTTTAAGACTATTCTATGATATCTAGATTGCAGTGGAAATAATGTCATAGAAGTAAACCATCTCTTTTATTTTTTATTAGCTGAATGACTAAAGATCAAAGAGTTAAACTATATATTTTTCTACTTATTTATTTATTTATTTATTTATTTATTTATTTATTTATTTATTTATTTATTTATTTATTTATTTATTTATTTATTTATTTATTTATTTATTTATTTATTTATTTATTTATTTATTTATTTAAATGGATTTCTATGCTACCCAACTCCCAGAGGACTCTGGACGGCTCACAACATGCTAGAAACCATTACAAGTATACTTTTTTTGGTGTAAGTTGTACGTTCTGGCTTTAAGATACTAGACAATCCCATTGGGTCATCATTTTAGAGATATTTCCTTATGTAAATAAAGAATGGACAGGCAAAAAGCAGTGGGAGTAGGAGTGACTTCTGACTTCCTGTTGAGTTTCCTTGTGGGAAGCTGGCAGGAAGCATTAGAAATCTCCCTCCCTCCTTCCTTTTCCTGCAGGCTTCCCCATTTACTTTGTTTGTGGAAAGCTTGCAAGGAGAATGTCAGTGTGGAAGCCAGCAGGAACTTGCAAGTCCAAGGCCCGCAGGCATGAACTGTCTACTGCCAAGTGGGAGAACAAGAAGGTATACAGGAGCGTGGGTCAAAGTGGTGTGAGCGCTGCCATGTGGGTTGGGGAGAGTTGTATGTGTCAGTGAGAGTGTCTGGGTTGCTTTGGAGTGTTGTGAGAGGTGCTGCACAGGTAGCTCCAGTGTACAAAGGGGCGGTATGGGAGGGGAGGATGTGCGGGTGCTCCTCCCTCCCTCCCTATTCTTCCTTTCTCTCCCTTTTCCATTCCAACAGGCAAGGGTAGGGTAGGAATCAAGGAGTTGTGGAGAGTTGCTGGTAAAATTTATTTATTTTATTTATTTTATTTATTTTATTTTATTTATTTTATTTTATTTTATTTATTTTATTTATTTTATTTATTTTATTTATTTTATTTATTTTATTTATTTGTTTGTTTGTTTGTTTGTTTGTTTGTGACATTTATATACCGCCTCACAGTGCAAGCACTCTCTAAGCGGTTTACACCAGTAAGCAATGTATATTTATATTGCCCCCAACAATCTGGGTCCTCATTTTATCGACCTCGGAAGGATGGAAGGCTGAGTCAACCCTGAGCCGGTGAGCTTTGAACCGCTGACCTGCGGATCACAGTCAGCTAAAGTGGCCTGCAGTACCCCACTCTAACCGCTGCGCCACCTCGGCTCTTGTCATTGAAAATTCAAATGTCATTGAATGTTCAAAATACTGTAAGCATCATATGACAGCAGCAGCAGCAGCAGCCTGGCAAAACTGAAGCCACAACTTCCCAAACTTCATTCCCTTGGGGATCACGGGTTTGGGACGTATTCTGCAAGTTAGCCCATTTGAGGTACCTTGGTTCAAAAATTGTTGCCCTAAGATGCACCGTTTTGTCCAGTTAAAAGTTACAGGAACGAGAGAGTTGTTAGTATAAAGATTCTATGGGAAATTGACAGTTACTTTTATTTTTGTGAATTTTGTGTCACAATATAATTTTGTCTTAGTGTAGAGATGTCTGAGTGTTTAAAGTCATTGCCAAATGGGCTGCTGATGGCTAAAGAGCCGTGAAGTTGGAGGGTATGTGTGTGTGTTTTTGGCAGGCGGACAGTACATACTGTATCGGCATTTGACAATAGTGCTTTAGACATACTGCCAAGTGTTTGTAACAAGATAGTGCTGTCAGTGTATTTAGTTTTCAGCTCTCCTTTTACATACCCTACATTTCTTTCTTATTCTATAAACAATGCATTGCATGCTTTTTATACTTCTGTAAACAATTCAGACTTGTAACTTGAGCTAGATTTGAAGTTTTCTATTAGCTGCTTGTACTTTTATTTTTTAAAATTCTATAGAATACTTGGCTGAGGAATCCTTGTAACCAAGTCATAACAATGTATTTTATTTTTAAAACTTTTTGTTTATTTATAATACCATTTGTGACAAGCAAACATGTTAAAAGAACTCAAGTTTCATTATTAAAAGTTTATGTTAATTAAGAAAGCAATCAGTTGTTAGGATTAAATAGTAGAAGAAAGGATGAAAGGTAACAGGAATATGATATTCTACTCCCATTGGTAATTCTTATTGTTAACTAGAAAGGGAAGGAAGGAAGAATGCAAGAGAACATATCACTAAACCTCCTCTTCCTTTAAAATATACACCAACTATTGACAGACAATTCATTACAAATCATCCCAGGTGAATTTTCAGGATGTTATAAAATGGACATATCTGTAGTTTGAAAACAAGAACTTTTAATTGAAGACACAGTAACCTTTAAATCTTCAGCAGAATTTTGCCTGTATGGGGCACACTGCCCAGCAGACATGTTTTGTTTCAAGTAATTGGCCAAAATCACGTCTGTCAATGCAGGATGGCAACAACTACCATCATGAAGCAGTATTTTGACAATGTTATCTCAGCCTTATGCAAAAAAGAATGGAAACTATAGTGAAAATGTTTTGCTTCCTTTTTGTCAAGTTTTTTTTTCCCTTACAGAGCCACAAAATAATTCTAAATAATGTTTCAGCACTTTACATATTGATGATAGAATGTAAAACAATTGTGATGGGTATGGAATGTATCTTTGTACAGTCATATGTTTCAGATTTAGGCACATTTAGAATATACCCATTGAATTCAAAGATTTTAATAAATCATGTCTAAATTAAATAATGGAAATCAGTTTACTTCTCCATAGAGCTGGGGAGAGAGAAGCCAGGAATTGGTGTTGCTCTATTTCCTCTGCCTGGAGACTGAGCACGTGATCTTTTTGGTCACACCTTCCTTGCCTGGTGACCTCCCCAGTTTGGCTCAGTCTTCAGCCAGACGAGACGTGAATTATGATCGGCTTCTCCTATCTTCCAGAATTCACCTAACCATGCGCAAAGGGGAAAATAACTTCTAAAATTGATTCAGTGATTGGGCCAGCTAACCGGTCCGCCAGTTAACCACAGTTTCTGGCTTCGGAAAAGCTGAGGTCCCTGCCAGCCGTGTGGCAGCAGCGGGGCTCCACCCGGCTCTTAATCACTGAGCCAAGGTCCCAGGCTTCCCGTCGGTGGGCGGAGGAGACTCAGTCACTGCCCAGTTTCACCTGGGCACACTGATTGCGGCGTGTACATGTTTGGCGCTGGTTTTTAGCCGTGGCAGCAGCAGCCCATTGAGGGCCAGATCTGCCTCGACGCGGTGGAAAATGGCGGCTCCGGCGCCTTCTACCAGCACACAGCCTCAGGAAGGGGACAGTAGGGCTTGCCCTATAACCGTGATGTCAAACCTATGGCACGCGGGCCACAGGTGACACGCGGAGCCATATCGGAGGACACACGAGGTGTTGCCCTATGTCAGCTCCAGCGCCCATGTGCGCACTGGCCAGCTGATTTTCAGCCTTCCGGAAGACGGGGGCACGCCGTTTTCACCCTTCCCGGACTTCAGGAAAGCCCCTGGAGCCTGTGGTTGGTGAAAAATGGACCCAATGGGCCTACCGGAAGTTTGGAAATGAACTTCCGGTAGGCCTGTTGGGCTGTTTTTCGCCCTCCCCTGGCTTCAGGAAAGCCTCCAAAGCTTGGGGAGGGCGAAAAAACGGCCCAACAGGCCTACCAGAAGTCCGGAGGCTTCAGTGAGGCTTGCACGCATGCATGGGAGGAGCAGCAGGGGGTTGTGCATGCATTCGCAGGGGGAGGGCATTGCATTATGGGTGTGGGCACGCATGTGCGGGCTATCGCGCGCACCCTTTTGGCACCTGAGCAAAAAAAGGTTTGCCATCACTGCTCTATAGCCTCCCTGAGCTACAGACTGGGTCGCTCAAACCAGAGGGCAGCTGCCAAGGCAGCAGCAGGCAGGAGCCATAAGGCAACCGCTGCGAGCGGCAGAGGCTCCAAATCGGCCGAGAAGGACGCTAAAAGGCGACAAAAGGCAATTGATAAAGAGCTGGCCAAAGCCCAAAAGGCTGGAAAAAGTCAGGGAATGGGAAGCCCTCCCATGGGAGGAGCTGAGTTTTCCTGCCTTCCAGAGGAGCGACCGTTGGGTTCTACTAATGACCCAAGCATTTTGCAGTCTGCAAGCTATCACACCTGGTCACCAGATGGGGCCAGAGAGCTGTTTTCTCCAAGTCAATTGCAGCCAATTGATAGTCTGGGGTTTTTGCTGCTGCAAATCCCAGCCTGTCTGTAGCAGGATCAGAGAGGCAAATTCCTCCATCAAGGGCAATACCTGAGGCTACCTTTACTCCAACTGTGGTGGGGTTCCGCTGAGGGGTTGATGATGATGGTTCAGAATTACCTGACCATCTGAAATTGATTATTTCACAGGGAATTTCACAGGGAATAGCTGCAGGCCTGCAGCAAAGGAACCAATCTCCTCAAAGTTTCCCTCAATTTCAGGCTCCACAACTAGCAACCATGACTCAGGATTCCTGGATGGATCCTGATGGATTCTGTTCTGTTCTGTTCTGTTCTGTTCTGTTCTATTCTATTCTATTCTATTCTATTCTATTCTATTCTATTCTACTCTACTCTACTCTACTCTACTCTACTCTACTCTACTCTACTCTACTCTACTCTACTCTACTCTACTCTACTCTACTCTACTCTCTATTCTTCTAGCCTTGGAATTCATGGATCATATAACTTGACCTATTCCTTCTTGTATTTATGTTCTCATTGTTGCGTGCCCCAACATCCCTTCCAAATTCAATTCTGAGTACTTGCCATATCCCCATTTTCTGCTCTCTCTTCTATTTCCCCAAAGGGTTCAAAGACTTCCAGATAAGGGTTGCAAGAAATCCAAACACATTGCTTTCTGTTCTTTTGGGGTACAGCCAATCTCATGTCACTTTAGAAATTAATCCCATATCAAAAATTCCAAGCCATCCTCATTGGCACCATCTGTTCATCCAGTTTTACTTTAAATATACTTATCTTCCTAGTCATCTTTCAACATAAAGAAGTCAAGAAAATGTTCCTTCTGCTGTGCCTGCAGCTCTTTAACGTCCTTCCCAAGAGTTCATAGTCCCTTGAGGTATTTTCAAGACTGGGTTTGACAATACCATTTGTTCCCTCTTGGATCAGTAGAAAGAGATAATTGACAGTGTACCTAAACAATCTTAGGAATTTTTCCCCTCACATTCTGAACGTAGTTCCAGAAAATAAATTTATTTATTTATTTATTTATTTATTTATTTATTTATTTATTTATTTATTTATTTATTTATTTATTTATTTATTTATTTATCTCTCTCTCTCTCTCTCTCTCTCTCTCTCTCTCTCTCTCTCTCTCTCTCTCTCTCTCTCTCTCTCTCTCTCTCTCTCTCTCTCTCTCTCTCTCTCTCTCTCTCTCTCATTTGCGATTCTTATAGGCCGCCCTACTCCCTGAGGACTCAGGGCGGCGTACAACATACATAAGAACAGCTTAATAGTATCAAAAAATACAATAAAAACAACATAGTAAAATAGTGATTAAAAGCAATAAAAAACAACACAATCACAATCACCCCGCCTGCAGGAAGAGCCATGTCTTAATGGCTTTCCGGAAGGCCAGAAAGGTGGGAATGATTCGGATCTCTGGGGGGGAGTTGGTTCCAGAGAGTCCGAGCTCCCACAGAGAAGGCTCTCCCCCTAGGGCCTGCCAACCGGCATTGTTTGGTTGAAGGGACCTGGAGGAGACCAACTCTGTGGGACCTAATTGGTCGTAGGGATGTATGAGGTATGTTAGAAAAATCCAAAAAAGGATGCGGTCCCGAAGATAACCTGGCCCTAAGCCATGTAGGGCTTTAAAGATGATGATCAATCAATACCTTGAATTGCACCCGGAGACCAATGGGCAACCAATGCAGCTGGCGGAGTATAGGTGTTACGTGGGTGTATCTGGAAACACCCACCGCAGCTCGCGCAGCCGCATTTTGCACCAGTTGCAGTCTCCGAATACTTTTCAAGGGTAGCCCCATGTAGAGCGAATTACAGTAATCCAAACGAGAGGTGACAAGGGCATGAGTGACAGTGAGTAAAGCCTCCTTCTCCAAATAAGGTCGCAACTGGTGCACCAGGCGAACCTGTGCAAAGGCACCCCTAGCCACAGCCGTAAGATATTGGTCTAATTTTAGCTGTGGATCTAGGAGCACCCCCAAGTTGCGTACCTGGTCGGAGAGCGATAATTTATCTCCCCCAATTAGTATAATCCTTAGGACAATTGGTATAATCCTTAGGAGGCAATATCCAGTCTTTGGGATCTATCAGGAGAAATCCCATTCCTCCTGATAGATATTCTATCCCTCTCCACAGAAATCTTCAGTTACCAGCCCCCATTGCTTCCTTATCTTTTGGACAGAGGCAGGAATCCCTTTTTGTCAGGCAAACTATGGAATAGCCTCCTTTTAAATAACCAAGCTGGCCTTTAATATGACAGCCTACTGGAGAACATTATAAAATAAATTACTCCGGAGGAACTTTTGCAGCTGAGTGTTGTCTTACTAATAATTGTTGATGTTTAATATTGAGATTTACAACACTAAGATGGGCTTGGTAGTGTGAATTCTAATTTATGGTCATTATAATTTTATTGGTTGATATTTGTTAATTTATTACTATGGACGTTTAATGAAGATGTCTTCTTTTAGAGTTACTGTAGATGTTTTATTGTTTATATTTGTTGTGCTATATGTGTTTTAATTTTTGTTGTGAGCTACCATGAGCCTCTATTGGGTTGGTAGCATATAAATTAAATGTAATATATTCAGAATCATCTCACATAGTACTGGAGATTTGCATCAGATGCTTTTCGCTCAGTAGTTCTTGAAACATCACAAATGGAGAAGACCTAGGATTTATGTTGAAGCTCCATAGCATCAGAATTTTTTAGATGTGGTTGGACTTTTCTGACCTGTTCTTCCATCTTTTTGTCCTTTCAACATCGATTTCGTATATCTTCTGGGGCTTCTTCAGAGTATTGTTGCTTTGCAGGTGCTGCCTGTATCTGTTTCAAGAATTCCTCACTTTTCCTGATGAACTGTAGGTGGATAGTTTTGCCTTTAGCCCCTGAATATTCTTTTTCAGGAGAACAGTCAACCAGGGCTAGCAATATATTCTTGTCTTCAAGAAGAGAGAGAAAAGGGGCATCCTCAGCAGGTCATTGAAGCTGTTTCCATCGTGTTCATCTCCATATTCTCTGATAAACCACAAAATAAGAAAGTGTCTGCTACACCCAAGCTTTATTTGGCTATTCTGTAGGAGAGGACTTCCTTATATGTCACCTGAAGTTGCCTCATCTAGGTCAGCAGAAATCAATGTTACACTCACACAGTTAGGGTTACCTGGTATCTGAACAGGTAAAGCAGGACACAGACAATTGGAAAGGAGAACAAATGCAGTGGGAGTGGGAACACACTGTTCAACTTCATTGGCATCCACAACAAAAATTATAGTGAAAAACTGCCTCTCCAAAGTACTTACTATCACGTTACTTTTTCCACCATTAGAAAGACTGGTTTTCCAATTACATGAATGTGCTACAGGTAGTCCTTGACTTATGACAGTTGCTAACCACCATTTGAAATTACAACAGTGCCAGAACGAGTGCTTTGCAGCCTGTAAATTACTTTTAGCTGTCATAAAATGTCAACTTGTAATCTTCATCCCCAAAAAGCTGTTACATGACTGCATTTCAGGTACTTGATGTAGGCTTGTTCTGAAGAGTCAGATTGATGTAGCTTAGCATAGCTTAGTCATGAGACAAACAGCATTGATTGTTCTGCTGGATGACCATTTTTGGCATTTAGATTGAGAGTAATGCACCTCTTCTTGTGCTATTACAGTTTGTCATATCAAACCACTGATGATGATAGCCTTTTCGATCACCTGCAAGTGATGGGAGCAGGAGATGTTGTTTACAGCAATTCCTCACCTACCTTAGTGACCTGTTTCAGTCAATGGTGATTGGGAAACAGCAATCCTCCCTTGTATTTGAAGTGCCCCAAGAGCCAGTATTTTTGCCCTATTATTTACATCTACGTGAAACCACCAGGAGAGGTCATTTGTTGGTCTGAGAAAAGTATCATTGGTTCTGTTTGTGTCACTACCATCAGCCATATTGTGATGTGATGTCTCAGTTTCTGGAGGTGGTAGGATGAAATGAAATAGATAAAATTGAATCCAAGCAGGTTAGAATTCATGATTGTTCATCAAAATTCTTAATTAATTCACTGATGTCTCTGGAAAAGGAGATAGTGGATTTGGATGAATAGATGGCTGCTATGGCCAGGAGGGCATTTGCCCAATTTTTGTTGGTGCACCAGTTCTGGCTCCTGCATCATAAGGCTCTTTCAACGATAACTCATGCCCTCATCATGAGTCTGTCTTTAAAGACCACATGAAACCACAATTGGTGCAAAATGCAGGTTTACAGATGGATGTTAACAGTGTAGAATTATTTTTGGGTTTTATGTTGGTTACCAGTAGGATTCTGGATGCAATTCAACATGTATTTTGGAACATGGCTTGAGACCCTGTAGCTGCAGGACTACCTTCTACATTTGGTTATATTCTGTGTCCATGAAGTAAGGGGAATGTTTCTCAGTTACACCTCTAAGCATGATTTTCAGCCCCAGAGCAGAGAGACAGTGCGGCTTATGCTGGGCCTGCCAAATCCTGCCCAACCCCCTAAGGCACTGCATAGTCCTTTTCTTACTGCACTGATTCTGCTTTCTGCTTGGATTTCGGCTCCCTTTCATATCTGAGGCTGGCTAAAAATGCTGCCTGCTGAAGGATTTCAGCTTCCCTCCGTGTATGGAAGGGAACTCCGGAAGGATGCAGAAATGAAGCTAAAATTGTCAGGTTCATTTCTGCATCCCACCAAAGTTGGCAAGCAGTTTTTTCAGATACCCCCAAAGATGAGAGGGAGATTTCTCAGAAGATGGCAGCTTGCAACCTTCCTTGCTCGTTTCCACATTGATTTTCAGGAAGTCAGGAGAGAGCATGGAGTCTTTGGGAACTGGTTGTAAGCACTGACAGGTTGCCAAGCACCCAGATTGTGATTACATGACTGTGAGGATGGTGGTGCAGTGCTTTGCTATTGCCGGAAGTTCCTTACAGGCTGTCATAATTCCGGATGGTGGTTAAACAACCAGTCATAAGTTGAGAACTAACTAGTTTCTTTTCACTTTCTTAGTTTTTGATTCTTTACTACAGTAAGCCACTTCACCTTCTAATAATAGTGACAGATCAGGGTTGAAAAGTATTTGGAGCTAAATCTCTTATGTGAATAGTTGGTAGTATTTATCAGCCATTTTTTATTTGAGTGGAGAATGGGATGAAGTTCCAAAGTACTGACTCATGTGGTCCTAGTAAAATGCTAGGATACAGCCATTTCCTACTTTTGTTTAAAAATGTACTAACCCTGCCCGGCGGATGCATGTTCTTAACTTCAGGCCGTTGTGGAAGGAAATGCTTTGGCTCTTTATTGATTACCAAATACTATTTACTAATTGTTTTTTACTTATTATATTTTACTTGTAAGTGGTAAACAACATGTCACATCACTTTTAGTGTGCATTTGTGAATATGGCAGCAATTTGATGACTTTTAAAGTAATTAGAAAGGTGAAAGTAGCCTGATTTATAGCAGGACTCAGAATACAATGTTTTAAGAGAATAGCAAATTATTCTGGAAATTCAGTAAGATTTATCCTCTTTTATAGAGAATAGTTCCATATCAGAATGATACACATCAAGTTTCAAGCATGTCTTGGGACCCAATAGAAATTTGTAGGACGGACGGACGGACGGACGGACAGACACCATATATTTTGAATAATAAAAATTTTGACTTTACTTTTGAGATTAACATTTTCAACATGTTTTTCACATTTAGAGCTTTTGATCATCAAGCTACTCACAGTTTTGTTTTCCTTGTTCTGTGAAACATCTAGCCAGAAGAGCAGTTCTGCAAAGATTGTGGATCTAGGTTTCCTTTTTTTAATTGGATTTAGTTAGTGAAACCAACCTTTGAAAGAATTTTACCTGTTTTCAGAACCTGGAAAATAAATACTCTTATTGTTTTCGTTTTTTCATTTTTTTCTTTATTAGTTGTTTTGTTTATTTAAACACTTCTATGGCCTCAATTTCATATTTTGGGTGTTTGTGTGTGTGTATTCATCCACACTGTAGACATTAAAGGCCATATAAATCAATAGCATTGACATCCAGTGTGGCTGGGATTACTACCTTGGGTGCTTTGTTTTTCCTATCATCTGTCCTTCCTTTCTACATATCCATAAACAATTTTGGAGTTTATATTTCTCTCTGTATATTAAATATAAATGCATAAATATCTGTATATCTTGCTGATAACACCTATACAAAGTATTTGAAATGGCACATTCACTAAACCTAATGACATAAGTAAAGCTGGCTTTTTTTGAACATTTGTAGTGATCATAAGGTAGATTCCTTGATGACATTTGTACTTTGAGAGATTTGCCTAGCAGAGGCTTGGAGTAGAAGACCTCCAAGGTCTTCCAACTCTTATATTCTGTCATTTTATGATTGTGAGTATGAATACATAATCTTTGGGACTTATAGAAAAGCAGAGCAGCAATATGTGCACATTTATGTGGAGATGACTATGGAAAACTAAAGCCTACAAAGCAATTGGGCCAAGCCTTCCAGGGGATGTAAAATGTGCCTCAACATTTTAAGAAGTAATGCTTTGCACTAAGACAATGCAACCTGCCTTTTCAAATGCTTTACTTAGCTGTACAAACTGCAGGTCCTAATTTAAGAGCACAAGTTGTAGTTCTCTGTTTTAGAAGCAATTCAGATTAGAAAATGGTTGCAATAATGACTTCTGTAAATCTTCAAGATCTGACTGTTAGGAGCAAAGATACACGATACTGCCTTGTGAAATATATTTTAACATTATATATATTTTTATAGCAACAAGATTTCAACTTGAGCTAGGGTCTCTTAAATTACTGAGCATAAAATATACTCTTTAATTCTGTGCTTGGATCTTTCAAAATTCAGGACAGTACAGTATTTGAAGGTGTATCCTTTTGTAATTGTAGTCAACTAAGCTATGATTTAAAGAATGAAGAATCATAGGAGAAAAGAACATCATTGTCGTTTAGTGTTTAGATAGCAAGGATACTATCTGTCCTAATATTATGAGATATTGTATTTCTATTTTTAATTGCACTAGTTATTATATATTTGCATCCATATATCGGTATATCTAGCATATATTAAAAGCCTTTAATGTTTACTGTGAATAGATTGCCATTATCTATATATATATATAAAAGCCTAATACTACTCACTCATCACAAAATCTCAAGAACTGTAAAGCCTACAAACTTGAAACTTGGCACATATGTTCCTCTTGGCTTCTAGGTGCTCGCTAAGAAAGAATTTTTCAAAATGACCATCAGATCATTAGTATTTCTTATATATTAATTAACATGCTCTAATGCTAAGGAGTTAGACGTTCTACTCCTCCCCACGTGAAAAGAACTCTGTTCCAACTGCCAGTTGCCTTATATTAACACGCTTTGATGCTACCGCTTTGCTAAACTGGGCGTGGCCATGGCCAGCAGGTGACTCATCCAGCCTGCGGGCTTGGAGTTTAGACATTCTACTCCCCCTCCCCACCTGAAAAGAACTCAGTTCCAACTGCCAGTTGCCTTATATTAACACACTCTGATACTAAGGAGTTACACATTCTACATAAATTTTCAAGCTTTAAGTATCAATGTATCAAGCCCCATCGTAACTACTCATTACTTTTCAAGCTTTAACTGTCAATTTATGAAGCCCAATCACATAGTTTCCTAGCGAAGCATGGATATCCAGCTACTAGTGGTAATATGTAACAGAACTCCCTGTCCAGAACGAGGGTCAAATGCAGTTAAAAATTTTTTTTTGTATACTTAGAATTTTAACTTAACCAAATTCTAGTTATTAACTGGGTTAAATACAGTAAAATAAACTCTTAGTGCTTCCTCTTCCCCTATTCCATACTTTTTACACTTTCTGTTTATCCTTCTTTAGAGCACTTGTACACTTTCTCCCTTGCCACAAGTTACCTTCTCTGTCTTATCAATCAGTTGTAGTTCACCTGCTCCATGTTTTTAACCCATACCATTCTTTATTTTTGCTCATAGCTTTTCTTTTGCTCCCTTGTGCTATTACTATTATTTCTACATCAACTTCTCTACATTGTCATGTCTTTTATTTTAGTTCTATTTCTGTCTCTGTCACTTATTTCTACTTCCCTTATTTTTTCATTTATTTCTATTGCCTCTTTAGAGCAACAAAACATTTCTGTAGCTGAAGTAAGATTCAGTTTCCTTAGCAGACTTGTTTAAAAATAAGTTAAAGGTTTGCGGTTTTAAAACTTTTTTCTATTTTCTGGCACTTTAAACTAATGGAAATATAGTCAGCCTAAAGAAGATAAAAACTAAACAATATTATTTACACACGCACACACTCATACACATACATATGTGATATTTATATGGTTGATTGTCTATATCACGAGTGTTAAACTCGCTGCGTCGCGTTGCCATCACATGATATATTATAACTTTTTCCCCTTAGCGGAGCTGGGGTAGGTGTGGCCTGTACGTAATGCATCTGGTCCGCAGGCCGCCAGTTTAACACCCCTGGTCTATATTATGTAAATTAAAATCATCCATACTTTTAACATTTTACAAGATAATTAATATTTGATTTTAAGTGAAAATAGAAAGAAATAAGAAAACAATGTAGATTTGGAAAGCTTCTGGGGAAGAATTCAGAAGTTACTGAGAAGGAAAAGCTCCTGTTTTAAATGCATAGTGCCAAATTGTCTTTCTTCACCCACTCCTTTGCTCTTTGTATGCTTTTCTCCTTTTAAGCCAAAACTAAACACAGTAGAGTTTACTGTTTGCTAATCGCCATGTGTTTACTTTTTCTTCCAAAACTGAAGTTGCTAACCAGTACATTACTTACCCGTGAATGTATCCAAATAAACATGGGAAGCAATAAAACAATGACACTATAAGAAAATACATCCTCATTCATGAAACTGCCTTTGGATTTTCATGGAATTTATTGTGAAAATAGTATAATATGGAGTTGTTCATAGGATTGTTCAAAATGATACCACCAGAAGTATTTGAAATTATACACTATTCCAGGTAGTCCTTGACTTACAACACTTCATTTAGTGATCGTTCAAAGTTACAATGGCACTGGGAAAAGTGACTTACGACCGTTTTTCACATTTGTAGCACCCCAGGGTCACGTGATCAATATTCAGATGCTTGCCAACTGATTCATACTTACGACTGTTGCTGTGTCCCAAGGTCATGTGACCTTTTGTTACCTTCTGACAGCAAAGTCAATGGGCAAGCCAGATTCACTTAACAACCGAGTTACTAACATATCAACTGCAGTGATTCACTTAACAACTGTGGCAAGAAAGGTCGTAAAATGGGACAAGATTCACTTAAAATGTCACTTAACAACAGAAATTTTGGGCTCTATTGTGGTCATAAGGTGAAGACTACCTGTATTTCTATTATTTTAACCTCTGGTTTTCCTTAGCCAATACTTTACATATTATGTAGAGGTTTTTTTTTAAATGGGTTTCATAGTAGCATAAGTTGCAACTTCATGAGTGAATGCAGTCAACTAAGGGTGTCAAACTCGATTTCATTGACGCCGCATCAGGGTTGTGTTTGACCTCGGGGGCTAGGGTAGGCATGGCCAGCTCAATGTCACTCATGTTGGGGGCTCCTGTGGTGGCCCGAGTGCTTTGCCAGCGAAAACAGGCTCCCAAGCTCTGTTTTCGCCTGTGACGGCCTCCTGCAACCCTCTGCCAGAGAAAACAGTGCTTGAGAGGGCCACCTGCTGTCCTCCCGAGCTCCATTTTCGCTGGCAGAGGCACCGCGGGCTGGTCCTTTGCTGTTTCCAGGGCAGCCCGCGAGCCAGATGTAAGCACCCCATGGGCCGAATCCGGGCCCCAGGCCGTGAGTGTGATACCCCTGAACTAAGGGGTAAAAAAAATAAGTGAAATACAGTCAGGTTTATTTCATTAGAGTTTTGCCTTTTGATCAGGAATACTTTTTAAACAGTTTGTGTAGTCCGGGAAAAAAAAATCTGAAAACCCCTGATGTCCAATACCCCCTATTAAACATATGATTCTTACCCCATAGCTGACTTTTGTTACCCTCAGATCCTTCTGTAGTATTCCTACATTTGTCCACAATGTAAATAAGAGTAACATTAAAGGATTTGACTTGAAGTGACCAGTTTTCTCTTTTGGTGTCGGTACTGTTTAATGCAGAAGGTGTAAAGTATCTCATTCCCTGTTTCTAAGCTTCTTCAGGTAGGCAAAACTGTGCCATCTATATAAAAAGGGAAGAAATTCAGCTGTTTTCAGAAATGCAAGCATCTTTTTGGGGGGGCAGTAGTGGGTTGTAAATCCCGTCGCTTGTGCGTGCGCTCGCTCGCAACACTTCTGCGCAAGCGCAGAAGTGTCCCAGGTGGGTGGTCGGAGCCTCCCGCTGCCGCTGCTACTGGTTCGCCGAACCGGGAGCAACCCACCGCTTGGGGGGGGGATGTTTTGAGAATGAGAGGGGCAAAACTCAGTGAGATGAAGCCTGCCCAATCTTTGGGGAAAGATGTACAGTATCTTAGAAAAGAGCATAACTGACTGATTAGAACAGTAAACAATAATATTCTATTCTGCAAACTTTGGTTGATGGTTCTCTGTATATAAAGCATTCCTGTTTGTACCGAAAACTTACACCCTACATTCCAAAATGAAAGATAGTCCTGACTTAATGATGATTCAGCAACTGTTCAAAGTTACAGCGGTGCCGAACATATGGCGTTTACGATCGGTTCTTGAAGTTACTACCGATGTAGAGCCCCCACAGTCAAGTGATCAAAATTTGGTCTCTTGGCAGCCTACCTGCATTTATCATCTGCATTTATGACTACAGGGAGTGCTTTCGTCCCCACCCACTTCATCTCTGCCCCTTTGGCTGCTCTCCCCACTGGGCTACTCTTCCGAACCTTACCTCTGCCAGCTGACATTCACTGTTTCTCTGCCTAGCCTAATGCTTTGCAAGGCCGCTGCTGGCCTAGTAATGCGTTACCTTCCTCACATGGCTGGACATGTTTTGTGTCAGTGGGAAGAAGAAGATGGCAAAGGTCAGTTGGGGATGGTGGACTGCCGGGTCTCCAAAAAGGCAGAGATGGGGGGGAAGATAGGTGGGTCATGATGCTTTGTGTAATGACTTAATTGCTTAGCAAAGGACATTCTGGTCCCAATTAGGTCATTAAATGAGAACTTCCTGTACATGTTCTTTACAAGGTAATACTTGGAATTAAGTACTGGTTTATGATGTACTGGCTTTTCAGAATTGCAGCATCCTTAATCCCTAAGAAGATGCTTTGTTACAGATTCATTATATTTTGGAAGTGGCCCTTGTACAATAGAGTTCAGCCAAGTTGCCCAAACATTACTATCTTGACTTCAGTGTATATAAAGGAGTTTCTGTTGTTAAATTAAATTCAGAAGTGTGTGTGTGTGTGTGTGTGTGTGTGTGTGTGTGTGTGTGTGTGTGTGTGTTGGTGAATGTCTTCCTTAATCTGAGCTACTTTTTAAAAAATTACGCTCTAGAAAATGGTGTCTCACTGGAGTGGCTCTTACAATTTTAGTTTCACAATTGACTGCCTGATTATGTTATGACACAGCTTTGCAAGCAAAATAAAATAAAATAAAGCTTGACACATTTGGTGTTCAAAAAGACATTACATTCCTGCAATACTATATTTAAAGATGAGGAAAAGAAAAAAAATAGCATTTTGCCTTTGTTAATTCAGTTCTTTGTCTCAGTGGAAATAGAATAGTGTTTTGTTAACCAGAATGGAAGATCTGCCACCTTCTAAAGTACAGCTTCTTAATGTGCAAGAGATTAAGTTGTCAGTTTAGTTACCCTGCTTTTATACATATAATGCTCTAGTGTGCACCTTTACACCTCTTGTCATAAAGCATATAATTAGCTGTATTCCATCATCATCAGTCATTCTTTAGATAACACCCTGATGCAGCTCTTTAAAAAAAAAAGGAAGATAGAAAACACTTTGGACTAAAGTTTGAATTAATTTTTGCATTTGTATAATAGAATTTATTATACAAATTATATTATAATTATAATTTGTATAATAATTAATAAATCAATCTCTGCTTGATGAAGAGGTTTTGAAAAGCATTGTATCTCTAACCTTGTTCAAGCATTGCCTCCACTATTTAATATAACACAGAGAGAGAGAGCGATGAGCTGCTCCTTCCTTTTCCTTGTTTCCTTGATGTCATAAGTGTGTCAGTTAGAGATGCTTACAGGGCAGTTATCAGCTGTGGATAGATAACTGTGCCATTACTTCCATATGCAATTGCTTTTCACAGTTGGTACAAAATGCTGCATAACCACAGTCCTTTTTTGTGGCAATTGTGGGAAATCTGCATTCCATAATCATTAGAGTGACATAGTTGAAGGTTGAGTTGTTCTATGTTATCTTTTGCTACTACATTTTGATGAACCCCACCCATGAACATTTGGATTCCAATCTGAATGTCTTCATCCACACACCCAAGATGCAAAGATGAATAGTTTATGTGCCTCTGAGCAAACAATTGTGTATCAACAAGAGACCAGCATTGATAAAACTGATATTTTGCTAATCCTTTCCCAAGTGCCAGTGAATGTCCAAATCATTTAACTAATTCTTTTAAATGATATAGTTGATGATTATAGGTTGTTGGTGTTACCCATAAACATGCAGAAGACTTCAGTGTTGCAAGATACTCTGCTTCAACATGCAGCCATAAATCAAGGTGTTGGGTATAATAATAATAATAACAGAGTTGGAAGGGACCTTGGAGGTCTTCTAGTCCAGCCCCCTGCTTAGGCAGGAAACCCTGCACTACTTCAGACAAATGGTTATCCAACATCTTCTTAAAAACGTCCTGTGTTGGAGCATTCACAACTTCTGGAGGCAAGCTGTTCCACTGATTAATTGTTCTGTCAGGAAATTTCTCCTTAGTTCTAAGTTGCTTCTCTCCTTGATTAGTTTCCACCCATTGCTTCTTGTTCTACCCTCAGGTGCTTTGGAGAATAGTTTGACTCCCTCTTCTTTGTGGCAACTCCTGAGATATTGGAACACTGCTATCATGTCTCCCCTAGTCCTTCTTTTCACTAGACTACATAAATCTAATTCCTGCATCTGTTCTTCATATGGGGGGGAGGTTGTTGAGAAAGTGGTGGCGCTCCAGCTCCTACGACTGTTGGATGACACTGATTTTCTGGATCCCTTTCAATCAGGTTTCAGGCGCGGCTACAGTACGGAAACGGCTTTGGTCACCCTGATGGATGATCTCTGGCGAGCCCGGGATGGGGGTTATTCCTCCATCCTGGTGCTACTTGACCTCTCAGCGGCCTTCGATACCATTGACCATGGTATCCTTCTGCGTCGTCTCGGAGAGGTGGGGGTGGGCGGCACTGTTTTGCAGTGGTTCTCCTCCTTCCTCTCTGACAGGACGCAGTCGGTGCTGACAGGGGGGCAGAGGTCGAGCCCTAGGCCCCTACTATGTGGGGTGCCGCAGGGCTCGGTCCTCTCGCCCATCCTGTTTAACATCTACATGAAGCCACTGGGTGAGATCATCCGACGACACGGGGTGAGGTATCAACAATATGCTGATGATACCCAGTTGTACATCTCCACCCCGTCTCAATTCGGGGAAGCCGTAGACGTAATGGGCCGCTGCCTGGACGATGTTAGGGTCTGGATGGGGAAGAACCGGCTAAAACTTAACCCTGACAAGACTGAGTGGCTGTGGATATTGCCTCCTAAGGACTTGACCAACTGTCCCGCCTTGGTTCTTGGGGGGGGAAAATTAGCTCCCTCAGAACAGGTTCGCAATTTGGGTGTCCTTCTAGATCCACAGCTAAAATTAGAGCAACATCTTTCAGCTGTGGCTAGGGGGACCTTTGCACAAGTACGTCTTGTGCACCAATTGCGACCCTACTTGGAGAAGGAGGCACTTCTCACAGTCACTCATGCCCTTATCACCTCACGGCTGGATTACTGCAATGCGCTCTACATGGGGCTACCCTTGAAGAGTGTCCGGCGACTGCAATTGGTGCAAAATGCAGCTGCGCGAGCTGTGGTGGGTGTACCCAGATGCACCCACGTAACACCAATTCTCCGCCAGCTGCATTGGTTGCCCATTAGTCTCCGGATCCAATTCAAGGTGTTGGTCGTTACCTTTAAAGCCCTACATGGCTCAGGGCCAGGTTACCTTCGGGACCGCATCCTGCCGCATACCTCCCTACGACCGGTTAGGTCCCACAGAGTGGGTCTCCTCCAGGTCCCATCGACCAAGCAATGCCGGTTGGCGGGGCCGAGGGGGAGAGCCTTCTCTGTGGGAGCCCCCTCCCTTTGGAACCAACTCCCTCCAGAGATCAGGATTATCCCCACCCTGCTGGCCTTCCGTAAAGCAATAAAAACTTGGCTCTTCCGGCAGGCAGGGTATGAATGAAAGTTTTTTTAAATGGATAGTATTTTAATATGGCTCCTTTTAAAAATTGTTTTATTTTTATATGTTTCTATATCTGCTGTGAGCCGCCCAGAGTCCCCCGGGAGTTGGGCGGCATAGAAATTTTAATAAATAAATAAATAATAAATAAATGTTTTAGCCTCCAGTCCCCTAATCATCTTTTTGCTCTTTTCTGCACTCTTTCTAGACTAGAGTCTCTGTATTCTTTCTAGAGTATATTATGTTCTTGTAGTGAACACCAGTAATTTATACCGAAACAACACATTCCAAGATGAGAAGGGCTCTTGTAGATAATTTTTAAAAAAAATTGGAGCTGCAAGACCAGGAATTTCAAAATTGGTAGTGAATTTCCTGTCCTAGTGTCAGTTCAGATCAGCAAGGATGAACACCCATTTTTAAAATTTCATCTACAGGTAGTAAGAACGACAAAGCTTAGTTCTGTTTGACAACATTCAACATAAAGACTACAGTACACAACTGAGATTTTAATGGCTACTTTAAAATCGACACCAAAGAAAAAGAGGGAGAAAGAGAAACCTTTTTATTTTTGGTCCCAGTATGTTGCACCCTTCTAGAGCTATTGGGGGACCACCTCTAGGAGAAAATGTGCCTGCTTTCAAAGTCACATCGAAGATGCCATGTTGAATAAGTTGATTTATTAAAACAGTGGCATCTTTTTTTCAGTTTTTTAGAAGCATGAAGAAAACATGCTTATGTGTTCTTGCCACACTTCTGTTGTATATATACAGCTTGGTGAAGACATGTTGCTGACAAAGTCTACGATAATTTACGAATGAAGGTGAATATACATGTCCCAGGATAATGTTGCAGGATCCAATTTGGGTCAGTCACTGGGACCAGAGGTTTTGTCTTCCAAGCTTTCGGACTCGTGTTGGAACCCATCTACAGGGAACTTGTTAATCCCCTATTACAGGATGCTTTCTTAAGTTCCTCAACTGCCCCCCACCCCCCACCCCAAAAAAAGGAAAGAAAAGAGGACAAATATTTTATACAATCCAGTCTTGTCTCTAAGGATTGTAAAAATGTTGATACCAGCCTCTACTTTTTGCATTCCTGCCTTATTGCAGTGGACTGATGTTTAATAGTGACCTTGCACTGAGTTGCAGTGTGCCTGTTCTGAATTCTTTGAATGGTTCTGCAAAGGAACAGCAATATTGAAGTAGGTGATACGTTACAAATTATGGAACATTTATTTGAAAATACAATCGTATTTATACAATTGACACAAATTATATAAACGTTATTTGTAAGTACGTAATAGGGACTTGTAGTGCCGGTTTTTATGTAATCAAGAGCATGTCTATATACAACAGGCAAATATTGACAATAGCACGATAATTTCAAGGTTTTCCAAAGTAAAAAAATATTTTAAGAAAAAGGGAGAAGAAAAAGGTTAGCTGCTAAGGACAAGGGTACATTCATCTGTGTATGAACCGCTAGAATATATTGTGTCTGGGGTAATTGGTAATTTGTCAGAGCCTTTCTCCTGGTCCACTATCAGACACTGTGTCCATTTGATTTTCTTCCTGTACAACAAACCACTTTATATTCCTGCTTTTCAAAAAAGGCAGGGGCAAGTGGAGAGAACCATTGCAAAGAGAACGGAGTTGGGGATTTTGTTTATAGAAGTGTCACACTTTTGTGTGTATTGAATTTTTTCTGATGGAACATCTTAAAACATTTATATTAAATTAACTGAATTATTTTTGCATCCAGATTATAAAAGATAAATGATCTCTTAATTAAGGTGGTAAAATGTTAATTTTTGGTTTTGAGTGATAAAACTTAACTATATTCTTATTTTGTTCTGGAGTGAATAAGAAAAAACATTTTTTCAAGATTTAAATGGTTTTAAGCTATATTAAGCAAATAAAAATAGCATATTATGACTAAAAGTCTACACTTCAGGGGAAATACACTTTTAATTCTTTTTTTAATACTTTGTATCACATATTGGATATTAGTATGCAATTTTATATGTACCATTTACCTTTTTCGCTAAAAGTTGAGGATACTAAATTAACTTTCCAGAGGCAAGCATTTGTAACTTCATAAAGCTAATAGGAGAAACCAGATTGCATTTAAAGCTTAAGTGAAAATTTGGCACTTTAATTCAAATTGTTAGGCAAATGTAAGGCAGTCACCAATTTTTGAAATTATTTATAACTTTATAAATAGTACGATAATAAAAAGTAGAATTCATTTCCTTTTTAATAAAAGATATTTTACATTTAGAATAGGCTTAGTGTAGCTTAAGCAGGTCTAATACCGCAATTTATAGAAGTTGAAAATGTATAATTTTTGGTTTTCACATTGAACAAGTTAACCTAGAAGCACTGTGACAGCTTATTAGCAAAATAAGGAGGTCTTTATTACTTGGTATCTTTTGCCATTTACCTTCCACTTTTAACTAAATTAGTTTCGCAAGGCGTCAGGGTTTAAATTGTGATTCAGTGCATTAACTTATCCCCATACTGCTTTGATTGAGCAAAGCATCCATTACCAATGTCCTATCCAAAGTGACGTTTCCATACAGGCTGCCTGCTGTTTCATTCAAAACCACAAAGCAGCCTGAAATGACTTACTTCTTTTTACAACTTGCAAGGACTTAATGGGCTGTGCTGGCCCCCTGCCAAAGCTTTTAAGAAACTTTATTAATATATTATGAGATTGGGACACCATCATGTGGGATTTAATTTCATTATTCATTTTAATTGAATAAAAATATGTGTGTACAATTAAAGCCATATTGCATTCTACTAAATGTTTAGTCTTCTTAGTCACTGATATGTTTAATTTACAGGTCAGCTTATGACTTTGTTTTTTAAAAGTTGAAAGCTATCACTTTAATACCCATACTTCGGCATAGTCTTTTAAATTTGTGTTTGAGACACCATTATACAGGTGTAAAGTAACTTTTTTTTTGCAATTACATTTAATTGCAACAAGATCATATAAGTGGCACTTACTGTGCATCTGACTTCTGCTTAATTATTGAAAAGGGGTGTTGGTCTTACCTGATACGCCTCTTCTCGTGGGGTGGAGCTAACATTCAGAATGGGTTGTCCTCGTCCAATCAGAGTGAGGACTGTTTCTGTCAATCAACTTGAAGCTCCATCCGCCATCTTGGCCCAGCTTTGACAAAGCCGAAGAAAAAACAGACCCGACATGCCAGACAACAAAACTGTCAAGTATCAGGAATAATCCCGGAGCCCATCTGATAACTGTCGTTGTAACTGTCCCTATTGTAGCTGTGTCTATTGCAGCTGGACCGGAAAGGAAATGGGTGGGGCTGAATGCTAGCTCCACCCCACGAGAAGAGGCATATCAGGTAAGACCAATGCCCCTTCTCCATGGTGGGTGGAGCTAGCATTCAGAATGGGACATACCAAAGCGCAATGTCCCATGGGCGGGAGATACCTGGTCCTCTATCTAGGTGCTTCATGCACTCACTGCAGAACTCTGCGACCAAAGGCTGCCTCCACTGATGCAAAAGAGTCAACCTTGTAGTGTAATGAATTGCGTTGGTGACGCCCAGTTAACCGCCTGACACACCACCTCCAGGGAGTGTAGGCATGCCCAAGGTGTTATATCAATACAAGATATCATTTTCACCAGGAGAGTGGACAAGAAGGCCAAAGAAACCCTCGGCTCACGTTGAATTTTAGCCGCTATCTCCTTAATACTGTCCTGTCTCTCCTGAGAGAGGAATACCCTACACTCTAGGGCAGTGATGGCGAACCTTTTCGGCACTGAGTGCCTAAACCAGAATGTGCATGCATGTGTGTGCGCCAGAGCGCCAGAAACCCGAAGACCAGCTGGCTGGTGCACATGCCTATTTTTTGGCCATTTTTGGCTGTTTTCAGGCTGTTTTCCCAACCATTTTCAGGCCATTTTGGGGGCATTTTCAGGCAGTTTTTTGGGCAGTTTTGGCCCAAAAATGGCCTGGAAAATGGTCTGCTTTTTGGCTGTTTTTCAGGCCGTTTTCCAGCACTCACGAAGACCACATGCATGACGGAAACAGAAGAGCAGCTAGCAATGGTGTGCATGCCCACAGAGAGGACTCTGTGTGCCATCACAGCTCTAGGGAGTCAATAACGGCAATAAATGGGGCAGAGAAGTGGAGGGAGACAGGTGACTCTTATCCAAATTAACAGAAAACCTGTGCTGTCGCAAGGTTAGAATTGTTACCTGGAGATGGCGCACTGCAAGGTGTTTAGAGGTGGTCTGAACTAAAATATCATCCAGGTAACATTGGACACGCACGGGCAGGGACTTAAGGTAGGCCTCTATAGCAGCCAGCACCTTGGTGAATACCCTAGGTGCTGAGGACAGGGCAAAGGGAAAGCCCTGTATTGAAAATGCTTACCTGCATAACAGAACCTAAGGTACTGTCTATGGAGATAGTGTTGTGGCTTGCCTGCATCCCGCACAATGTCATGGATCCGGAGGACCAAGAGTCGACTGTGGCGCGGCACTATCATCCCATGCACCTGGCACCTGAGTCCAATAGCGAGGAGGATTCGGTGCCAGAGGATGAAAGCCAGCCAGGACCTTCTGCACCTCCTCAGTTGGAGCTGAGTGACTCAGGAGAAGAGGAGGAGCCTCTGCTTGATGTAGGCAAGAATGGCTCTGCAGGAGGAGGTCTCCTCGCATGTAGAGCTGCGGGCTAATTGGCCATGCTCTAAGGCTATTTAAGGCTTCAGCACGCTGAAGTGGATGCTGGAAGCAACTCGTTACAATTACCTTACCACGTTTGCTGCTCTGAATTTCTACGGCTTGGATTTCTGGATTTTCAGTTCGGGAAATAATTAATTCCGGGCTTTCTGCCAACTTTTGTGAGTGACTGATAACTGAGGACTAATTGCCTGTTTGTCTTTGGGGGTTTCAATTTTGGCCATATCTTAAGACGGAACAGTATCGGACTTTTTCCACAAAGAACTTTTTCTGTTCTTCATGGACTTTAAAACCTAGCTACTAAGAACATTATTAGTAGTAAAACTTAGTATTATTTTGCAAACAGTTGTGTGTGTGTGTGTCATTTCTGAGGGGTCTCTGTGCTGGGACAGAACAGATGGTTAATAAAAATGTGCAGTTAGGCCTCAGTTAAGTCCAGAGATGCCACGGACACCCCCTAGGATGGACCTGAGGGGGTGCATCTTGAACCTGCGATACTTGATATACAGGTTAAGACGCTTCAGATCCAATATCGGTGTCCAACCCCCAAGGATTTGAGAACCAGAAACAAGATGGAATAGAATCTGGTTCCACGCTGGTCCAAAGGAACCTGCTGAATGGCTCTGATCTCCAGCAGGTGTTGTACCTCTGTATCCATGAGCTCTCTTTTGGAGGGCATTCTGGAAACTGGACATTTAATAAATGACCTCGGGGGGATGAAGGTGAATTCCAGAGAGAGGCCAAAGTGGACCATGTTCTGAATCCAACTATCCTGGGTGGTCTGATCCCACACGTTGGCATACAGGGACAAATGACCACCTACGGCCGGGTTGGGTAGGGAATTATCTAGAACCACGGAAGGGGCAGGATCCCCCCTTGGAAAGCCCGTTTAAATTGCCTCCCCCTGCCGGTTCTATCCTGGGACTGATGCTGTCTAGATCCGTACTGGCCTTGGGGCCTGAAGAAGCTGGAGCCCTGGTCAGAACCCCGAAAGGGCCGTCGGACATAGGGGTATGGCCGAAAATTACCCTTCCTCGAGAAGGAGGGAAGAATCTTTTTCCTGTCACGAAATTCTACCAGGATTGGGTCTAAGGCATCCCCAAACAGATGCTGGCCCCTGAGAATAGTTGACGCCAGCCACCACTTGTGGCAGGAATCTGCTGACCATTGGCGTAACCAATTCATCTTTAAAGCCCTACATGGCCTAGGACCAGGTTACCTTCGGGACCGCATTCTGCCTCATACCTCCCTCTGACCGGTTAGGGCCCACAGAGTGGGCCTCCTCCAGGTCCCGTCAGCCAAACAATGCCGGCGGGCGGGCCCTAGGGGGAGGGCATTCTCTGTGGGGGCCCCCGCGCTCTGGAACCAACTTCCCCCCGAGACTCGAACCATCCCCACCCTGCTGGCCTTCCGAAAAGCCGTCAAGACATGGCTCTTCCTGCAGGCAGGGGGGAATGATTAAATCCATCTGAATTCCCCCCTTGGTATGGCTGATTGTGAATCATTTTTAATTTTTTTGTATATTTTTAACTGTTGTTTTTAAATTACTGTTTATTATTAGTGTTCTCCTAAAACTGATGTACGCCGCCCTGAGTCCCTCGGGAGTAGGGCGGCATAGAAGAACAAATAATAAATAATAAATAAATGTGCCTGGCAACAGCAGAAGCGGCTATGGCCTTCGAAGCAAACTGAGAAGTGCACAGAGTTGCATCCGCTGAAAATTGAGTGGCAGCTATGACCTTGTTAAGGTCTTGTTGGGTGCGTAAATCAGAACTTGGAAGAAGCTCCTGAATTTGTCAAAGCCAAATAAGGGACGTTCTGGCAAAAAAAGAGATGCTGATGAAGAGGCCTTAACTGCCCAGGGCGCTGCTTGATGAGCTTTGAGGAGAGCCTGTTCAGTGCGACGCTCCTCTGGCTTCAACAGTTCATCCGACTCCTGGCATCACGTTAAGAAAATACAGTGCGGCTACAGGGCCATCCATGGATGGAACAGTCAGAAGAGAAGATAATTCAAGGAGCCACATTAAAATATTTCCTATCCAAGGAGGAAGGCATGGGTCCAGAAGATGGAGCGGACCATTGGCATTGAACATTGTCCAGGAACAATTGGGGTGCAGGAATGACATTCAATTCAAGGGTGTGTTCCACAAATAATGGATCCTGCGTGGTTGACAACCTCCCTTTTGGGGCAGGAGCAGTGTTAGGAAGCCCATCAGCATTGTGAGCTTTGAAAAGCAGGGATTTAAACAGGACAGGAGGAAAAAGGCCAGATGAAATTGGTTATTCAAGCTAAGTGCCCTTGTCCTCCGAGATCTCGAGTTCTTCCTGCTCCTTAACCTCCTGTGTAATGTAATGGTTGCCTTCATCTGACTCATCAGAAAATTGGTCGGGCTATGAGATCTATGGTGAGCGATAGCCCGATCACCCTGAGGCCAGTCATGGGAGGAACTCTTGTGGAAACAAGAAGGTTGACTGCCCCTGTGCTGGAAGCCTGCAAGGCCCTGCTGCACCGCAGCCGCAGTGATCGTCTGCAGGGTGGCCGGATCAAGGGAACCTGGAGCAGGCCCCACGGATGTCCCGGAATTATGGCCACTAATGGAGGCCTCCGCTGACAAAAGAGGCGCCCTGGACGTTTGAAATCGCATGCAGGAGGAGGCAGACACTCACTGTAGATGGAAATCAGTAGAGGATTTAGTCAATTTGTAGGTGTTAGCTGGTCAATTCAGAATGGGCGAAATTTGGCCACGTCCTATCTGAGGACTGAGTCGAAGCTGGGCCAAGATGGCGGACGGAGCTTCAAGTTGATTGACAGACTCTGTCCTCACTCTGATTGGATGAGGACAACCCATTCTGAATGCTAGCTCCACCATGAAGAATACAATAGAACTCCTCCTTTTTATCTGATAATGAGATGACAACATCTGGAGGTTTTTGTCCATAATTGTTGATATGTATGTTGAAATAACAGTTGAGATCAAAAAACACTTTGATATAACTGTTGAGATTATTCCTTTTAATATGTGTGCAAGGTACACCAACTCTTGTTTGTTTTGTTTTTTATAATATTTAAAGTTCCTTAAACTAAACAAATTCATCTGAAAGCACACTCTTTTTGTTGATGGAAGTACTCATGCTCTTAGAATGTGAGAAGAATGCTGTTAGAATTGGGAAATATTTACTCTTCCCAATGAAGAAAAAGCACATACTGTGTGTAAAGAACAAGTTGGCTTCATTTAGAAGTAATATTAGACTATAGCAAATATATATATATAATAACGCTTTTAAAAATAAGTCTTTTTGAAAGTAAACGAATAATTTACTTGTGTAATATTGGCTTGTTGTCTTTTTTGCTTCCTCATGAATACATTCGGGGTGGGATTCTACTGGTTCGGACCAGTTCGGGCAAACCCCTAGCTCCGACAATCAGCTGAGAATGAACCGGTTCGCTCCGATGATCAGGTGGGCCCGCCTGCCTGCCCCTGCATTATACTGACCTATATTTCCTTTGTTTGAAGCCCAGCTGATAGTCGCGGCAGAGCCTCAGCTGTTTTTCTCCCCGGGGCTGCAGTAGAATGTAAGTTTTAGAGCTGTTTTCAAACGCAATGCACGCAAAGCGAGCATGCACGTGCAAAGCACGCGCTCAGTGAACCGGTTGTTACACCGGTTGAATCCCACCACTGAACATATAGGCCTTGACTTACGACCACAATTGAGCCCCAAATTTATGTTGCTAAGTGAAACATTTGTTAAGTGAGTTTTGCCCCAGTTTACGACCATTCTTGCCACAGTTGTTAATTGAGTCACTGCAGTTGTTAAGTTAGTAACATAGTTGTTAAGTGAATCCGGCTTCCCCATTGACTTTGCTTGTCAGAAGGTCCAAAAGGGATTCGAATGCAATCTTCATAAATATGAACCAGTTGCCAAGCATCCGAATTTTGATCACATGACCATGGGGATGCTGCAACGGTCGTAAGTGTGAAAAATGGTTATAAGTCACTTTTTTCAGAGCTGTTGTAATGAATGGTCACTAAATAAACTTTTGTAAGGCGATGACTACTGCAATACTCAAAGAATTTTGAACAGCCATGAATCAGAACAATATCACTACAGTTGCCTTGAAATTGATCAACTGTAGAAATAGGATGAGAAACCAACTGGTTCTATTCTTAGATTTTTGGCTAACAATCTCATTGTGATTTGAAACGTTTTTATTTGGGAGGTTTCTTTTCCAACCTGGTACCAAAGGAGGGAAGGATACAATCAGCAAGAAATTGTCAGAGAAAGGCAGATGATAACTCTACTCCAAAGAAAGTGGTAGATTTTATCAGAAATGCTCCTTGTTTGCATATCACAATTTATTAAAAGCTCCTGGGTTAAATTAATGAAACTAACGATGATGAAAGTGTGCTTGAATATGTGTTCCGTATGATAAATTTTATCTTTTGTATATAAATCCTGCCCTTTTGCCTTTGAATGAATAAGCTCCATCATGGCAGATTTTATTTAAACTATACTAGATACTTTTCTTGTGTGAAATAATTTTGTTATATATCAAATGCTTGACATGGAGATAAGTGCTAGTTCCACTTTAAGAAAGTAGATACTATTCCTCAATCAATTCTTTTCCCTCCCTGAATTAATTTTTCTTAAAAATGGACGATGATATTTTTGGCACTAAAGCAGAAATACACCGGCAACTAAAATTATTAGGACATGAACTTCTTGTTTATTTAACTACAAATATTTGGAAGATTTTAGTTGTGATATGTAAGTGATATGCTAGGAGGGTGTTATCATTATCAGCAGGTTTTTAAACTTTACAAAAAGTTTATTTTAATCAGTTTTTTCTTTAGCAAACAGTCAAGTAAAAATTGAAATATAAAAAAATAAATGCAACATTAAAAAAAAATCAAATAGGTAAGTTTAGCCAAATTGGTATGTGAAACTTAAAATATTGGTACATCTCATAGAATCTTCCTCATGTTTTGGAAGATTTCCTCATGTCAGGAAATAAATACAATTTTTTTCTCCATTTCCCAGACTTCTCAAAGTAGAATAAATTAGTACAGAAGAAAAAACATATCTATAAACCTTCAGTAGAAGGCTATTATTCATAAATTTGTAATTAGTTGAAAGTTTCTAAATTGGAAATAATCGTGAAATGCTCTGAATGAATGCAGCTAAAAAGATTTGATACTGAAATTGTTAATACTTTTCATTAGCTGACAGTTGAAGACTGATTGCAAACATATAGTTTTGGTGGGTGACAATGAGAAAGCAAAAGTTACTTCGCATATCTAGCTGATAACGTCCTAGTGAAGCTAAACATTTGATTGGTTATATTTTAGGGGTGGGGAAGAGGACGAAAAAGAAAGTTTATTAAAGATTAATGACAGACTAGAAGTAATCTAGGGACATCCAAATCCTGAGTCTGTGGAATTTTAATTCTAGGTCATCAGTCGTTTTATTTACAATGACACTGAAATTTAATCACTCTGTGACTTTAAATTTGATTATTAACTAAATGGGGGAAGGTGCGGTTAAAGTCCTTTTATACATAAAATTGTCTAGAATGCACGTATTCTGTTTTCAAATGTTTTAACCACTTCTTTTTTTGTCTTTTCTTTGGTCTACACAAGATTGGAAGTAAACTGTATGGCACTAGAATCTTGAGAATTCCATTTTAAAAAGTCATATTAAAAATGAAGTTAATGCAGCTTAGCAACTTAGGTTCTGTCTTTCTTGGTCACCCAGAGTTTTCTAGGTTTCAAAACGGGGATTTTTTTTGCTGCATTTCTACCTTTAATATTGTTTGCAAACCTGTGGCAATTTCCAGATTTCACTTTGGTTATGATGGTTTGGAATAGGAAGCCATGAAGGTGAAGATGGCTGCTGTATCTCAAAGTACTATGGTTGAAGAAATATCAATCTTGAAATATGAAGTACATTATAAAAACCATAGATAATTACCATTTATAATAATACCATGCAATGTACATATGCTACAGCAGCGCCCTCTCCAAAACCTTTTAGGTGCCAGCCAGCGGTTCCATGGAGCAAGGTTTTTCTGTGGGCCAGAGGGGGCGTACATACATGCTGCCTGCATTTCTTATGTCTGTGGATGGGGCTTCACTCTTTTGTGCGGCCTGGTTTCTGGTGTGCTGTAGACCGCTGCCGGACTGTGGGTTGGGGACCCCTGTGCTATAAGACTGATATATGCAAAACAGAAACTTTTCTTTTGAACCTAAAACACGGTGAATAAATCCCAATAAGCCACATTTCAGGTTTTGTTGTTTCTGGTTTTCCTCCCCTCCCCTCTTTCCCTCCTCCCTCCCTCCCTTCATTTTCCTGTGTCCCTATTCTGCGTAATGCACCAGCATTCTAATACTCCCTTCCTTCATGTCTCCACTTTAGCTTTTGCCAGTACCTTAGGCTTTTATTCTTGCTCTAAGGTCCCCTCCCTACATTTCTGCCTGGAATGAATATTGGTCTTTGCTGTATTTTCATTCCATAATCTAAGGGCATTTTCAGTTTGGATAAGAACCACCCCAACTAACTGTTCTATCTATGGAATGATCCATGGGTGAACCATTTAATACATCCCTGGTAGGGAAGCGTTTCTTGTTGTCTATCCAGTATTACATTGAATATCAGGAGTGCTTTGTATCAGTTCATAAAAGCTGTTAAGATAAGAATCCAAGTTCTGCATGCCAAAATATCAGGAAATATTTGTCATGCTTTTCTGAACATAGCATTCTAAAAATAATTGCTTGGAAGTTTGATCCATTTGTATTTTTAGGTGTGACATGATTTCTACTTGAATTGAGTGATTTATTTTTATTTGGAAAGAAATTGGACCTGTAAAATCTGATTTTAATATTTCCTTAAAGTATGAAATGTATGTACATGTGATTTATTTCTTGATTAACTGGAATCTAATATATTATTTACTCAGCAATAAATCTTAGTAAGTTCTTTACTTTTAAGGTGTATGCTGAAAACCTTCAACTGCTATAAGTAAACTGCTCCTATTAAATTAATGTTTTAACACTGAGATGATAGGTTTCAGAGAATAAAGGGGTCAATGTAGTCTAGTTTATAACAATGCAGTTATAAAATTTCTTTAGGACATAATTCATATTCTGCCACTTTTGAATACATATTCACAATATGGTATAATATAGTACTCTCTTTTCCCTAGTAACCAAATTCTCTGATAGAGATTCAATACAACTAGACAGCTTTAAAAAAATAGCTTGGCTTTTGCCCTTCACCTAAGACGACATACCAGGTTGACGACATTTCAGGATAACTGCTTGGCAGCCATTTTAGATACAGACTATGCTGAGACCACACTGGCTGCCAAAAATTGAAGACGCTCTGTGCCAAAATACTCTTGGCAGTAGAGATAAACTTGTAGAGATACACAGTCCAGAAATATCTTATAATTACAAAGCACAGGGGGCAGAATGTTTTTACAATACAGCTGTGCTAATGTAAACATTTAATTTGGCAGTCTTCTCCACCCACTTTTCAATTAACTGGGTTTATGTAGATACTGTAGGTCTGTAATAAACTTTATTGCTACTTCTTATGGTGTATAGTTTATGAAACACAAATTTGAAGGCGTGTGGGTGGGTGGGGGCTTCCTCTCTGTTTTGCAAAGCAGGTTGAGCACTTTATGCTGTCATAAAGGGGAAATTGTGGTGACTGTTTGAAAATGCTGCAAGACCTGGCATTAAACGGTGTTGCTGTAAAAAACTTACTGACAATTGCATCTGTTTGGTTTCTTCAAAAGACAATAAGTGGGTATTATTATTAGAAGATGAGATCACAAAAGAATGCTTGTTTTGAAAGTTGTTAAAATGTAGTATTCTCAGTACTGCATATTGCTATTATAGTGTTACATTCCTTAATAATAGTTCTTTCTATAATTCTCTGATCCTTCTGATAATCTAAAAGAGATATAATTTTTTAAATATAAAATTATTCTTGAACTAGGTCTCATTAATGGTAACATTTAATATTACTTTTTTCTGGGAAATTCTACATTCATATACCTGGAACAATTTTTATTTTTTTAATGAAGTCGTTGCTTTTATTTCTTTATTTGATCAATTTATATGCCTGCGAATAGGGTTCAAAAACATACACAACTATTTGTTTAGCAAAATGAGCTACAACTGGTCCTCACACTTAGAACTGTCATAGCAGCTCTGCAGTCACATGATTGTGATTTGGGCACTTGGCATTTGGGATGTGTTTACAACAGTCGCGGTGTCCCAAGCACTCCATGATCCAAATGGAGTCTCGTGTAACCTGTAGGACAGTACTCATGAAAGCTACATATTGGCTATATGTTAGCTACAGACAGTCCTTCAACTTATGACCACAATTGGGATGGTTATTTCTGTCACTAAGTGATGTAGTCGTACAGTGCAATGACCCATGACAGCATTGCTTAGCAATGACAATCCCAGCAGTCCGTTGTAACTCCAGACATTTGAGTTGTTAAGTGGGAAGAAGAGGAAGACCAAGGTAAGGAGTTTGGAAGTGCCGCAGAGGGATGGGGGAGGCCCAATTCAGGCTGCGTGCAAGTTGGGAGGGTGCTGCAGTGCATTGTGGACTCAGGCTGGGGAAAATATATAGGGTGCATGGGTGCAAATGCAGAGAGGTCTGAGAAAGAATATGCTGAAACTCAGCGCTTATTGGTGCACTGTAGATCTGGGGATCATGTGAGCCACACTGAAGTCCAGTTCCAGCCCAATATAACAGCAAGCATGGAAAAGGACTTATTGTCACACCACAGCTCTGGGACTGCAATAAGCCCATCAGCTGCAATGCAAAGCCCAGCCCTACATGGTGCCGAGGGACTTCTTTATACCCCGTGAAGTTGCAGCCAGCCCAGCAGAGTCCCAGCTGCTGTCACCTTTTCCACTTGCACAGCAAGACCCCTGCCAACCTAGGCTCTGCCACCCTAGCTGACTCTTATTAGTTTCTTGCTATTGTTACTGGTGAGATGTGCCTGACTTGGTTCTTTGCGAGACAGCTGGTGGCTATGTGAGGCCATTTTTCTCAGGTCTCAAGACTGCCATGCACAACCTAGGGAAGAAAACCTTGTGTGTCCAGCATATGCTATAAAGGCCAGGTTTGCATGCTTGGACAGAGGCAGGAGAAAGAAGACAATGAAGATCAGCTAGAACATCAGGAGCTACAGAGTGTAGTGGGCCAAAAGGGCATAGACCGAGGGAAAGCTAGGTGGGTGAAGTGCCCCTGTGGTCATAAGTGCAGGCAGGTTTCCAAGTGCCCAAATTTTGATCACATGACTGGGGACACTGCAACAGCTATATCTTCATAGATTGGTCCTAGGTCCCTTCATTCGGAGCCACCATAACTTCGAACAGTTGCTAAACAAGTACTGCCTGTATACGATATTTTTAATCTTTTCGTCATTTGAGATTTGTTGATTGTCTACCCATATTTTACTACCGGTGATTCTTTTCCCTTGCAGTTATAGTAAACAACATGAAAGTCACAATTTATTTCATGACACAAGCCATTCCACCACTCCTGGTCCTGGCCATGGTAATACTACACCCGAAAACCATAGTGGGCACTTTCTGAGAGGGGAACAACCCATCTCTGTTCTAGGATCTTAAATTATATACATCATGTCGGTTTTCTCAAGATTCTGGATGAGTTATTAACATGTTGCATTGGTTGCCCATTGGTCTCCGGGTGCAATTCAAGGTGTTGATTATCATCTTTAAAGCCCTACATGGATTAGGACCAGGTTATCTCCGGGACTGCATCCTACCTATACATCCCTACGACCAGTTAGGTACAACAGAGTCGGTCTCCTCCAGGTCCTTTCAACCAGGCAATGTCAGTTGGCAGGACCAAGGAGGAGAGCCTTCTCTGTGGGGGCTCCAGTTCTCTGGAACCAACTACCCCCAGAGATACTATCTATCCCCATTCTTGCTGGCCTTCCCGGAAAGCTATTAAGACATGGCTCTTCCTGCAGGCGGGGTGATGTGACCGTTGAACATCTGAGGTCTCCCCCAGGTATGAATGTGTTGTTTGGGCTTTTTAATTTTTTAATTAATTAATGTTTTAAATCATTTATTATTTTTCTGTTACTGGTTTTTTTATATTGTTCTTATATTCTGTTGTACGCCGCACTGAGTCCCCAGGGAGTAGGGTGGCATATAAGAACAGCAAATAAATAAATAAAATAAATGTTCACAATTACTAGAGTCCAGACCCATGGAGGATCCTCTAAGCCAGCATTGAGCAGCATTCCACTAGAAAGGGTATGAGGCACTAAGTCCATCTTTCCAAAGAATGTCCTCCCCACTGCGCTTCTTACTGTATCTTCCTTTGCCGTCAATTCAGATACATTATGCCTGTCCCAATACCTTCTCCCTTCCATCCTTTCCTCAGAACCCAGAATTCAAAAGTCTGAACCGTACAATTTCACAGGTTCCAGTTGGCCTCCCTGCTGGGCACCTCCAAGCTGCTTCTGCTTGAGACTGACAGCCTTCGAATCTATTAAGCTACTCACCATTTACTTCTCCATCCTATGAGGAGCCAGCAGTCAGGATGGGTTGTCTCCGCCTACCAGCAGTCCAGGACGAGTCACTTTTTTTTCTTTAAAACCCCTGGATCCGCCCTCTGAGACCCAGTTTTTGACTCGTCCTCAGCAGAGCAGGACGTGGCGAAGACAGCTCATCCAACTGCTGGTTCCTTCAGGCTCCTCAAACTCATTCAGAACGCAAAGAAAAGGATAATCAGGTCGTATTGGGATTTCTTCTTTTCCACTCATCAAGAATCTGTGAGCGAGGGGACCGTGGCAAGCCGCTGCAACCTAGCCTAGGCTGCCACGTGGGGTTTCGGGCTCCAGGCCTAGCCCCTCTCCCCCCCCTTCTTCCCCTTCTGGGATCGATCGCTCCGCGGCCACAGCCAGCCTTTCATTGCCGTTTGGCTTCGGTCCGGCTCTGGCTGTGAAGGGCCATCCCGTTGCCGCCCCCTCGCTTGCAGCCGCGTGAATAGGAGCGATTCGCCCGGGGAGAGAGGGGCGATAGAAATCAAGCGCTTGCCGCCCGCAGTTAGAGTTGGAGGGAAATCGGAAGCGCTCAGCGGCTCAGCATCGGAGAGGGGCGATAGCCGATTGCCGCGTGGAGAGGCGGACTGCAGGAGCCTCGCTCGCCCGGCTCCTGCCGCTTCAAACTTGGCGCCATTCGAGCGGCTTCCCTCACAACGCTCGGCAGCGCCCCCGGAGGCCTCTCGCAAGGGGAAATCGAAAGCACCTCTCCCTCTCTCTCTTCGCTCGGCCACAAGGGAAACCGAAAGCAGATTTGCCACGAGGCGTCTCTCTCTCTCTCTTCCTTTTCGGCGCGAACAAGGGGAAATTGAAAGCAGCGCCTTGGGCTTGGCTAGCAAAGGGGGGGGGAAGAGGTGCCCCTGTGATACGGACGGCCTGAGACCTTAGTATAAATACAGGAGCAACACCATGGCTAAAGGGATGCCTCCCACCTCTTCCAAACCGGGGGGCAAGAGGAAGCACAAAACCAATAGGCCCAATGATGATGAGGCAGCAGCCTCTTCATCTCAGGCAGGCAGGGCAGAGCCTACTAGGCAAGAGCAGCGCAGGGACCGCGCCCTGCAGAAGATGCACGACAAGGCTGCCAAGGCAGGGGCATCTCAGGCCTCTGCCTCTCAACCTGCCCTGTCCCAAGGCCTGGAGGCCACAACCCTCCCCCAGATTTCATCTACCCTTTGGGGCCCTGGGGGACTGGGGATCCCATCTGCTGTCCCACAGGCGGCTGCAGGCCAGGAGGGCAATTTAGGCCCCCAGATGGCTACACCACAGGACCAAGAGATGCCTCAGCCGCCTCTTCCTCCAGCTGCAGCTCAGGGGATTGAGCCTTCCACAGCTCAGGTACCACCAGCTCTCCCCTTTGATCCTAATCTAATCCAACAGTGGATTGCCTCAGCGGTACAAACCAGCATTACTGCAAATCTCCAAGCCCTGGCGACTTCTCTACCGACCTTGGGATCTGGCACTTCTCCCCAGCTGAATCCCCAACCAGGAACCAGTGCTGATTTCCTGGCAGCGGATCAGTTGTCCAATATTTCGGAGGAGGAGAATCTCGATGACTTCCAGATAGACCAGATGGACACCATGGGTGATCTTTCCGATGATGAAACAGCTGGCCCCTCCCAGCCCCCGACGGCTGCGCTCTTTCCGCCTGGACTGTTCAAGTCCTTGTTAAGCAAGGCCAGAGCAGCCGCTGGCCTATCGGCCCCCGCCAATCCGGCACCCCTACTAAATACCCCTTTGGGGCCCATATTCTCTTCGGTCACACCAGAACCGGATTCAGTCCCGGCCCCCTCTCTATTCATAGATACAGTAAGGAATCAGTGGGCCGCTCCGGCCACAGGGTCTAACCCCTCCACACTCGAACGCCAGTTCTTTAGTGTGGCCCCTGAACTGGGGGACATTCTTGAGGTTCCAGCGGTGGACCCCCCAGTCTTGGCCCTGCACGCCCAGACCACCCTTCCCAGCGAATCGGAGGAGAACCTCAAGCCCGAAGATCGGAAAGTGGAACAGGCGCTCGTACGCGCACACCAGGCGGCGGCCTGGGCCATCAAGGCGGCTTCTACTTCCTCCTTCTTCGCTAGAGTGGCTCTCCTTTGGGTGAAACAATTGCAGGACCTCATTCCTGAGACCAACATAAGGGCACATCAAGACCTCAGCAAAATCTTCGCTACCTGTCAATTTCTCGCTGACTCCACACTGTACACTTCCAAATTTACATCTAAAGCAATGGCCTCTTCCATCGTAGCCAGACGCATGCTGTGGCTCAAACAGTGGCCCGTAGAGACTCGCCACAAATGGCGTCTAGCGTCTAAGCCCCTCAAAGGGAAACAACTCTTCGGGGACTCTCTGGACCCCTTTCTCATCGAATCGAAGGACAAGAAGAAGATTCTGCCATCACTATCTCGCAGAGGCCTTCCTCGACAGACCCCCTACCCCCGGCGGCCCTTTCGTCCCGCTGACCAGGGATCCAGTTTTCCCCGGTCCCCAGGTCAGTATTCGGGGAGGTTCCGTTCCAATCAGGACAGGGCCGGTAGGGGAAGACAATTCAGGAGGCGCTTTCGTGGTGGCGCCAGTGGGCGTCCCGCCAAGCGAGGCAAGTAGTTTCTCCCCCACAGACGCTCCTATTGGGGGGCGTCTGAAGCACTTTGCTGTTTGTTGGGAAACGACAACACATAATTCTTGGGTCCTCAACACAATTCGATACGGTTTGTCTCTGGAATTTCTCTCCCTCCCCCCTGGGGCCTTTATCCGGTGTCCCACGGCCAGGAATCCCGCTAAACGGGCTCTCATGGCCGAGGCGGTACAACACCTGCTAGATATTAAGGCTATTCAGCGGGTGCCCTCTGGTGAACTATTTCAGGGCTTTTACTCCATCCTTTTCGTGGTACCAAAGGCTTCAGGGGGCTGGAGGGCGATTCTAGATCTCAAACGCCTGAACCATTATATAGTATACAAAAAATTCCGGATGCATTCTCTAAAATCTATCCTAGCCAACATCCGGCCTGGAGACTTCATGGCTTCTCTGGACTTGACTGAGGCTTACCTGCACATTCCAATTGCACGTCAACACCGCAGGTACCTTAGATTCTGCTACGCAGATCAGCACTTCCAGTATAGGGCTCTCCCCTTTGGTCTCTCTTCCGCTCCCAGGGTTTTTACGAAGGTCTTATCCGTCTTGGCGGGTCACCTTCGGGCTCTCCCAATCAAGGTCCAATGTTATCTGGACGACATCTTAGTGCATGCTTCTTCCGAAGCGGTGGCTCGGCAACACCTTCGCACTGTTACCCAGGTTCTAACTGACCATGGGTTCTCCATTAATATCGCTAAAAGTCAATTGTCTCCAGCAACGTCCATTCTTCACTTGGGTTCCGTTATTGACTCCACAGCAGGTAGAGTATTCATCTCCCGGGAACGACAGGATAGTCTTAGGAGTTTAGCCGCTCAGGTTCAGGGAGCGGGGTCCTCCCCCCTTCTCACCCTATCTTCTCTTTTGGGCAAAATGGTTTCCTGCATCTCTATTGTCCCGTGGGCAAGATTACACGCCCGGGAATTGCAGTGGTTCCTTCTCCCCTTTCAGAAAGCGCACCTCGGATCATCCCTTCGCAAGGTTCACTTACCTCCCTCGGTCCGCCGATCCCTCACCTGGTGGCGATCCCCCGCTCTCACCAAAGGTACCCTGTTCTTCCCGCAGCCTCAAATCACAGTGACAACAGACGCCAGCCTGGCAGGATGGGGCGCACATTGCGAGGGCGCCACAGCACAGGGTCGCTGGACAGCGGCACAAGCCAGGTGCTCCATCAACTGGCTAGAGTTGCACGCCGCCTTCCTCGCATTGAAACACTTCCATCGTATGATAGCGGGATCCAACGTCCTCCTATTAACGGACAACATCACCACCAAGGCGCATGTCAACCGCCAGGGGGGAACCCGTTCGCGGACCCTGATGGACGAGGCGAGGAAGATCGGCCTCTGGGCGGAACGCCACCTCTTGTCCCTAACATCGGAGCATATTTCTGGAACAGCAAATGTCCAGGCAGACTGGTTGAGCCGATCAACGGTGGACCAGGCCGAGTGGCGCCTGGACCCGTCAGTGTTCCAGTCCATCGTGGATCGATTCGGCACCCCCCTTGTGGACCTCTTCGCGACCCCGGAGAACTCCCACCTACGGAGATTCTACACCAGATACCAGACGCACGGGTCGGAGGGGACCAACGCCCTGATTTGTCGGTGGCCCAGGGGCCTTCTCTATGCCTTCCCTCCCCTTCCCATCCTGCCTCTGGTCCTCCGGAAGCTGATCCAGGAGGGAGCGGAGCTAATCTTAATTGCTCCGTATTGGCCGCGACAGCCCTGGTTTGCCGAACTCGTGGATCTCTCCGTGATGAACCACTGGACACTGCCTCCCATTCCGACCCTCCTCAGCCAAGGGACAATCTTCCACCCGGACCCCAGGTGGTGCCAACTGACCGCCTGGCGCTTGAGCGGAGCGACCTGAGGCGCCAACTTTACGATCCAGATGTCATCTTCTACATTCAGGCCTCTTGCCGACCATCCACAGATCGCATCTATTCGGCGACCTGGCAGGCCTTCTGCTCTTGGTGCTCATCTCAACGTCTCTCCCCTCTCAACGTTCCCTTACCTATGGTTCTCCGATTTCTGAAACGGGGTCTGGATAAGGGCCTCTCGCCCAACACCTTACGACGTCAACTGGCGGCTTTGTCATCGGTCCTGTCATGCGGTCACTGGGACTCTTTGTCACACATCCCGACCGTCCGTCGGTTCTTGAAGGGGGTCACCAACTGCCACCCTCCAGCAATTCACAGGTACCCATCCTGGGACCTGCCTCGAGTGCTCCAATCGCTGACAGAACCTCCGTACGAGCCGTTGCGGGAGGCCTCCCTACGGCATCTTTCCCTCAAGGTCGCATTTCTCCTCGCCATCACTTCGGCTCGCAGGATTTCTGAGCTCGCGGCGCTCTCGGTCAGGGATGACCTCTGCATCTTTCATGCTGACAGAGTCGTTCTCCGTCTGGACCCGGCTTTCATCCCGAAGGTCAACTCCCCGTTTCACCGCGCTCAGGAGCTCATCCTGCCATCCTTCTGTCCCTGTCCGTCCCAACCTTCTGAACGCCTTTGGCACACATTGGACGTCCGCCGGGCCCTGCGCATCTACATCAGCCGCACACGTCCTTTCCGCCGGACGGAGGCGCTCCTGGTTACCTTCTTGCCTCACTCTAAAGGCCTCAAGGCGTCGTCCGCAACGGTAGGCCGTTGGATCAGAGGGGCAATTGCGAAGGCCTACGACATGGCATCCCTCCAGAGGCCCGCAGGCATCACGGCACACTCTACTAGGAGCGCTGCCACTTCAGCTGCATGGGCGACTCAGTGCCCACTGGAAGATCTCTGTAGGGCGGCGACCTGGGCTTCGCCTACTCCGTTTATCCGGCACTACAGGATCGACAAATATGCTTCGGCGGACGCGGCCTTCGGACGAAGGGTGCTGCAAAGAGTTCTCAACAACGCACGATCACCTGGTCCCTCCCATGGGTAATACTGCTTTGGTATGTCCCATCCTGACTGCTGGCTCCTCATAGGATGGAGAATGAGCGTTGACTTACCTGATACGCTCTTTCTCATCAGGAGGAGCCAGCAGTCAGCTCCCTCCCTGTGACTGTTCCGTTGTTTAGTTGCATCACCACGGGGAGGCGTCCGTGTCGCACTTGTTGGACGTTGGTTTGAAGGTCAGTGCCAGTTCCCCGGTTCTTAAGCACTGATGTTTGTATATTCCTATTAAAAAAAAAAAAAAAAAAAACACCAAATGAGGAGCCGACACGAGCTTGAGAAACGTGATCTTTCTTTCAACACTAACGAACCAGTCTACAAACAGTTGGGATGATGCGTCCTTTGGAATTCGGGTCTTCGCCACATCGAGTCGTCCCTTCGGATTCGTCAAAACTGGGTCTCAGAGGGCGGATCCAGGGGTTTTAAAGAAAAAAAAGTGACTCGTCCTGGACTGCTGGTAGGCGGAGACAACCCATCCTGACTGCTGGCTCCTCCTGATGAGAAAGAGCGTATCAGGTAAGTCAACGCTCATTCTCACTTACCTCCCATATGTTAAAAACTATTCAGAAACTAAAAAGTAACAAATCACATTTTAGGGCCCTCTTATGTTTATTGTAGTGAATGTGCATTTCCATAAATGTGTATATGTTTATACTTTGCAGCACAGATTCAGATAAATTAAAAAGTTTTATAGTAAGAATGAAATTATATATCCTGCTCTGGCTTTCAGCCATATCTATAGAAATCTGTTATTTACTGTAACGGAAGAATGAGGAACTGTGTGTGGAAATGGATACTGAATGCTAAATTACAGCTTTGCATTGCAGTTCTGCATAAAGGCCTTTAAAAGGGTTTGGGCAGAATGGACAGTGACTTAATTTTGCTTAGTAAGCATCAGCTTCTTAAATCGTATCTTTTGAAAACTGTTTCAAAGTAGTCTATATCCTAGTCCAATTCTGTATTACTTTATATATAGTTTTGTTAAAATAGCTTTTACACATTGTGATAGAAGGGGATTTTAGGCATCTGTTACATGTTCTTGTTTTTCATGAATCCCAAATAATGAATACTTCTTTCATTTCTGAAGATAACATTGTACTTATTTATATTCTTAAAAATAGTACAGGTCAATTTACAACTGCAATTAGGACCAGAATTTCTGTTGCTAAACAAGTTGTTTGTTAAGTGAGACACACCCAATTTTACAAACCTTTTTTTTGCCATGGTTATTAAGTGAATCACTGCAGTTGTTAAGTGAATCTGGCTTCCTCCCATAAACTTTGCTTGTCGGAAGCCAGCAGGGAAAGTTGCATTTGGTGATCACGTGACCTTGGGATGCTACAACTGTTGTAAATACACTCTGGTTGCCAAGCACCTGAATTTTGATGATGTGACTTGGCGGGGTTTGCTATGATGGTTGTTAAGTGCAGGAACTGGCTATAAACCACTTTTTTTCAGTGCTGTTGTAAACTTCAAACAAATGCTAAATGAATGGTTGTAAGTCAAGGACACCCTGTAAAATTTGTTATAGCGTTAGCAGTCAAAATAGTGCCAGTAAAGTATAAACAATATATTGAAACAATGTGTGCACATACCTAAATAAGAGTGTCATAGGTTGTCATTGAAATCAGTTGAGAGGAGGTGAACATTAAAAGGAAAATGGGATATTTGAAAGTTTAAATAGAAAACTGCCTCTTTTTTCTTGTAGGTAGACGGTGAGCTCAATTGTAGATTGACAAAATCAGGTAGTTTTGCTCTAACACATTTCAAAGTTTCATTATCTTGGTCACACAAATAAAAAAGTTTCCCATTCTTAGCAAGCCTCAATTAGTTCTTATTCCTTCCATTAGCAGAAATACCATTTTTGGCAGTAGTATAAACTTAATAAGATAAATCTTCTCCTATACAGGATTAATTGGATTGTGGTTGTGATGCCAAGATTATAGTGAAGTCAGTAAGAAAGTTTTCTTGAGCTCTGTAACCGGACAAAGAAAAAAGCAGAATATTTTATTATTTTCAAATTGTTTGTGTGGGTAGAATGTGAGAAAAGAGCATGTGATAATTTTAGAATAAAGACAAATAAAATGTCTGTGCACTTTGCAATACATCCAGAGCATAGACTTATCAAACAAAAATTCAGAATAATATTCTTTGAAAATTTAAGTGTTTAAGCTTAAAGTGTCTCTGCTTTGATTTGGCTAGTGATATATTCACTTAAGCAAAGTGAGTTTGCAGTTTTATAGGAGAAAAGCAAACAGTTGGTAATTATTGTGGGATATTGAATTAGGAAAAATATTTTGGTTCAATATGTCAAATAGCAGGTAGTAAAACCTACAAGGCTAGATTGAGGGTGATTATTTTATTTATCTATCTATCTATCCATTTATTTATTTATTTATTTCTTTATTTATTTATTTATCTATTATTTATTTATTTATACAAATACATTATATAAATCAAAGCTGCTGTATTTTTACATGATGCAGTAAAACTCTTATCTACCAACTTACGGTGCAAACATCACAAATAAGAAAAAGAATATAGACAAATTTGGCAACAAGTATTTGTTCTTTTATTTTGACTATTCTGTACATAACAGACATTTTATGATTCTTTCTTACCAAAGCAGTAATTATCTAGCCCAATCAGGCTAGATAGTAAGACAAAGAGATCTTGTTTCAAAATGTATTTTACTTACAGTATTTAAATGCAGATAGTTGCTCTATTGAAAATGAAATATGATCTATACTTAAGAGAACTATATACAACAAGTTGAAAAATGAAGCTAGACATGCAGTTTGAAGAAAAAAATACCGTCCTTTGCACTGTATAGAACAGGGGTGTCAAACTCGATCACGTTGCGGGCCAGATTGTGATGTATCGCAACGTTTTCTGCCTTTGCAGAGCTGGAGTGGGCGTGACCTCAGTGAGCTGTATCTGCCCCACAGACCGCCAGTTTGACAGGACTGGTATAGAGGGATGCATTAAGGATAGTTAAGGATACATGCAACATTATTTTGAAATGAAAAACATGTGCCACTTTATTCAATATTTTCCAGAAAGCTGTATATAATTAATTGATCTTATCTTTCCCATTTATAAGATTAACATTTATTATTAAACAACATGCAAATATATTACTATCACACTGAATTATTGTGACTTCATAATTTGTATTTCTTTATTTGTCAAGCATATATGATTATAAGCAAAGTATAAACAGTAAAACATGATTGAATATATATGTAATAGTACAAGCATGAATAAGAGTAAAAGAGGAATGAATATATGGGTACATTAGGACAGGAACGGTAGGCATGATTGTGCGCTTATGCACGCCCCTTACCGACCTCTTAGGAATGTGGTGATAATGTACAAAGGCTTAGCACATAAGGTTACAAATAAGCAATATTTGAAATTGAAGATTTGGCTTATGTTATCTGTGTTAAGTTGTGAGAGTAAAGTACTGTTTATTGCAAATTATATTCCATATTTCCTGAGAGCTAATAATAAGATGATGCAATGCTCTTCCTTTTTAAAAATACTTCAGTGAGGCTGAATAAAGCTTTCTGCAGTGCAGTAGCATAGGTTTAAGCAGATTAAAGATTGGCATAGGATTCAGTTTTATCAGGCATTTAGTATTTAAGATGTACAATTCATCAGTCTTTTTCTTGCCAATTATATGGGCTTCCCCCACAGTTTTTGGTTTGGCAGAGAGATAGTTGGTTCACCCTGTTGCAGAATTGCCTGCCAAGGAGACATGGCCAGCTTTTGCTTCCTGTCTTCCTCTTTGTCCCAGGCTCGCCTTTGCTAAAACTGCCAAGTCATAAATGCCAAAAGCTTCTTCCAGAAAGGTCAAACTAATAGTTTAGAACCACCTGTGCCAATTTTTTATAGTTCTTTTTATCTTTCTCTGTTTTGTGTAATGAAAAAGTAGTTGCCAGAACAGTATCTGGGACTTTTTGGATAGTGTTTATAGGCTGCACCACTGCCAACTGCTTGAGCTTAGTCAGCATAAGGTGTCTGAAGTGTAATTCTATTTATAACCATGCCACACTCAGAAGAACTTAAAATATATCCGGTTTATCTTGTGCTTTCTTTTGAATTCAGTCATGTACATGTTAAGGTTGTCTGTCCTCTCTGCAAAAGTCTGCTAAAATAATAACATGACACAAGACCATTTTTTTCAATGTGGTGATTTACAGCAAAAGTCCTTATATGTCATTCCAGATAATGCAGATATCTAGGTATGCATTGTTTTCTATGATTTTTACTATCACCAAAGTTTCTTTGCAGTTTGCAGTAAAGGATAAAATCATAAAACCAAAGCATAAATTAAAATGATTAACCATTAGAAACTGGCTTAAGGAGACCTATTTTCAAATATTTTGTAAAATTAGCTACAGAGAAACCTTGACCCCATTACCATGAGATAAGCCTGAAGCAATTGTTGATTAACTGTAAGCAGGAATTCATGCAGAACATGAATGGGCAGTGTTTTCCAGGTAGGAGACTGGAGGTGAGGCTTATGATTAGATGGTGAGTTGCAAGATGATGTTAACAGAATAGGCAGGGCTAAAGATGCTGACTTTCTGTTTTGTCTTTTGGGGAACATTCTAGACATTCTAAGAGAGTTTCTCCACAAAGAAGTCTGGATCCATGGAACTTCTGCTCCATAGAGGGCTCCTTGAGGAAAATAAGTGGTGGGAACGACTTACTAGAGTGACTTGTGACTGCAGGCTCGCCCGCCATCATCCCAGCCCAGCTCCACTGCGCATGCGCGTGCCTCCCACTGGCCAGCTGGTCTTCGGGTCTCTGCTGCGCATGCACGGGGCAGGGCATTTCCATGCACTGCGCTGGGGAAAGAAATTGGGATAGATCGGAGAAGGCATGGGGGGAAGGAATCCAGGAGGAAACTAGCGCGCACTGGGGAAAGAAATTGGGGAGATTGGAGAAGGCACGGGAGGGAGGAATCCAGGAGGAAACTAGCATGTGCTGGGAAAAGAATTGGGGATATCAGGGATCTCCCCATTTTGGTGCTAGCAGGCCTCCCTGAAGCCTCCTGGGACTAAATACGGGGGTCCCAGGAGGCTTCAAGTGACATACTGAAGCAGAGCATGATCCCCTCCCTTCGGAGACTGGGCCGCAGGGCAGTATTTCAACATGATAACGACCCCAAACAAACCTCCAAAACGACCACTGCCTTGCTAAAGAAGCTGAAGGTAAAGGTGATGGACTGGCCAAGCATGTCTCCAGACCTAAACTCTATTGAGCATCTGTGGGGCATCCTGAAATGGAAGGTGGAGGTGCACAATGTCTCTAATATCCACCAATTCCGTGACATCATGGAGGCGTGGAAGAGGACTCCAGTGGCAACCTGTGAAGCTCTCGTGAACTCTATGCCCAAGAGGGTTAAAGCAGTGCTGGAAAATAATGGTGGCCACACAAAATATTGACACTTTGGCCCCCATTTGGACATTATCACTTAGGGATGTACTCACTTTTGTTGCTAGCAGTTTGGACATTAATGGCTGTGTGTTGCGTTATTTTGAGGGGACAGCACATTTACACTGTTATACAAGCTGTATACTCACTACTTTACATTGTAGCCAAGTATCATTTCTTCAGTGTTGTCACATGACAAGATATACTTAAATATTTACAAAATGTGACGGGGTGTACTCACTTCTGTGACATACTGTACTTACTCAAAATTCCTGTAAACAGAACAGAAATCCTGAGGCCTGTTGTATAATAACGGCAACTATGTAGTTCAAAATTATTGAGAAGAAGTGCTTTGGAATGTGAACGCAGTGCTTGTTTGTGAATTATTCAAACTCAGGTTGCCTTTTCTGGGTTGCATGGCTGCTGTGGGGAGACACGGAGAGACTGCAAGGCAGGTTATAGCACCTCTGAATCTGAAGCATTGGATGGGCATAATAGTTTCCATTTTAAGGACCACCTGCCTCTAACAATACTATCTGAAAACTTTCTAAGTCAGTGTTTCCCAACCTTGGCAACTTGAAGATATCTGGACTTCAACTCCCAGAATTCCCCAGCCAGCATTCACTGGTTGGGGAATTCTGGGAGTTGAAGTCCAGATATCTTCAAGTTGCCAAGGTTGGGAAACACTGTTCTACGTGGATCACACCTCAGAATTATCTATCTGGCTTACCAATGCAATTTCATAGCCCTCTTTGAATGCAGTTTTAATTGGATTCAAAATACCTACAAATAGGTCAATATAATTTCATCTGCTGACATTCCTGAAAGAAACAGAAGCCATTTGCCTTTTAATCTGAAAATATATAGGTTAGCAAATGTGTTATCTTTTTTTGATGGTTGAACAAGGTAAACAGTCTTTTTCTATAAGCAGCATTTTTGTTCAAAATAAGAGATGCATTAGAAGTAAATTGCTTTGAGAGCTTAGTGGTTTCTTTTCTTTTGTTTTAAAGGGAGTAAATGTGGTAGACTCCATTCAGTTCCAAGACTTAAATGATTGATTAGTATTATGTGAATGAGCCTTTGAATTCCCATGTTCATTTCTCAGGCCCTGGAATAGTTGTAAGGAGAATACATAAATTGTGATAGAAATTAGTTTCATTTAAACTGGAATTGTATAAATTTATTGGAATAGGGTAGATCAGGAAGTTATCGTTTTATTTATTTCAGGTAGTAATTGTTTAAATCTGATGCCCTTATGGAACATAAAACCAAAATAATTTAAAATAATGGTTGTACAGCTGCATTGAGATAAGTGATCTTGAGAGCCTGAGAGTTAGCAAGGATCTCTAGTCTAGCATTATGTTAAGATTTTAAAAAAGATGTGCTAGACAGCCCAGATTTGAACTATATTAAATTTATACTATGCTGTTCAAACTGGGCTGTTTTATCATTTTTTGAATATTTTGAACCTATTTAGCATTTCAAATGACTAGTCCCCAAAGGAACATTTTGAACATGAAAGAATTGGAATTTGAAACATTATGTACATTAACCACATTTAGATTTTGCCACTGGTAAGCACATACTATTCTATAGGGTTTCTTCTGTCACCTTTGATTCTTGTAAGAACTGAAATAAAAAGTGAATAAGGTAAGTACAATTACAAGTATTCCTAAGTAACATCAAGTTTAATGAATGGAATACAATCGTGTGTGTTCTCTAATCACATTCTTTATTCTGTCTGAGACTTGAGTTATACTGGCTGGACAGTCTGAGAATGCAATTCCAGCAGTTCTGGAGGACGTAAGTTTGCGGGAAGTTATGTTGTTTCAGGAAGTGTCAGTAGGCTTGTATATTTATTAGCAGGAAAGACATAGTTTTTCTTAGTACACATACTGTGGTTATCAGAACTGTGCAAAGCTTCCAAGGTGTCCTTACTTTGAAGATTCAGTCAAAGAATCCTTTCAAAACTGCTTTACAAAACAAAGCCCCTTTAAAAGCAGAATGAAAACACTGCATTTCTTTTATTTCCTGTTGCTCTGAAGCCTTTTCTTGAATTTCTAGTAGCTGGAAGTGTAGCCTCAGAGCAACACACTGTCTTCGGGGAAAATTGCATTGCTTCTTGGGATAGTGCCTAGTGAAGCCCTGGACAGCCTCCACATGTGGTCCCATTATTTATTTATTCAATTTTGCTCTTGCATTTTCCCTAACTTGAGAACTGTACTCAAGGCAGATGACAAAATTTAAAAATCAAAGCACAGAATGAAAAGCTTAACATAAATTAGAATGGTAAAATAAATGAACAATTTATAAAGGCAGAGAAAGTGGAGGCTAAATATGGTTCCTTCGCAAGCATAATTTGGGAGTGATGTAGAACAGTGTTTTTCAAACTTGGCAATTTTAAGATGTGTGCAACTCCCAGAATTCCTCAATCAGCATGGCTGGCTGAGGAATTCTGGGAGTTGAAGTTCACACATTTTAAAGTCACCAAGTTTAAGAAACACTAATGTAGAAGAAGGTTATCCTTTGCATGTCAGTTAAAGGACCTCTAACAGCAAGTCCATCTTTGGACAGCCTCTCTGCACTTTAGGCTTCTAGAAAGTTTTGTAACAAGAAAGATCTATCATGTAATTATGCCTTAAGCCATTTGGGGTCTTTGTAACACCGATATTTTAATTGTCTCTAGTAAGCAGTGGCATTTAGTTCAGATATTTTGGTGCAACTTTGATAACACTAACTTGTATTGGTTATCAATGTTCTGCAGTTGCTATCCTTTTCAGTATTTGCAGGTTTAGGATAGTCACACAAAACCTGTAATAGGGAAGAATGCAGCCAACACTTTGTAATTCTGTCTGGCTCAGAAAATGTTACAGCTGACAAACTAACTGTAATCATGATGCAGTATGCTTGCCATACCTACCACCTGTAAATCAAATGATGGATAAGGATTAAGAAGCATTCCATACTGAATCTTAGTCCCTTGAGTCCAGTTTCCTACTAGCTAATAGTTCCTCTGTCTTATTGGCTTTAAGTTCAACTGGGTTCTTCCAATACAGCTTTTGCCAGTTGTTTCCTATGCACAAGTTGGTTTTGACTTTTAAGCTGATTATTGGAAGACCAGTTTATCTTAATATGAACTTGTTTGCTCATTAAAGTTGAAAGGAGAAATCTACTTAAAGAGGTCCTCACATTCTGAGGTCTGATAGTTTGATGTACTGGAGAAGGTCTTGTCTTCTAACTGATGAATTGTACATAGTCTGCACTCTTTCTGTTTTATGAAAGGATTCAAAAACTTCATATTTTAGACAAGACTTATTGCTTGAGCTTCTGAATTTTTAAAATATTTTAAATAAATTTTAAGTCTGTTTTATTTTTTATTTTAGTCATCTTGAGTACCATCTCAATAGTGATTATAGTGATGGTATATGCGATTTGTAATGATTTCTTTAGAATAGCCTTGATTCTTTGTTTGCATTTTTAGCGTATGATTGCAGAGTTGATATTCTGTGTTTGCTGTAAGCAAATAAACATTTATTTGGTGTAGGCGAAGGTGAGACAGGTGAGGGCCCAAAACAATATACTTTACTGTATAGAAAACACACCCGTGTACTTCAGCTTATGCTTGTGTATCAACCTGGATAAAGTTTATGGGCCTCAAGACCTGATTGTGAGCTGAGCAGATCCAATATGATCTTATTGCAAAATGTGTTTAAGTGTTTTAGTGTTTAGTATATATTTTCCCTATTATTTTTATTTATTTATTAGATTTGTGTGCCTCCCCCCCATTTTGTCTACATTTTAATTAAAAAAAGTAAATTGCATCGAAGCAAAAATACGAAATAGTTTTCACTAGAATATATCAGATACTGTATTCATATATACTCTTAAGTAATGGTATTGCAAAATGAAATTATGCAAATAACTGGAAACATTATGTAAAGAATATATTACAATTACAAATTAATTAATATTGATTTTAGTATTTCAAATATTTCATTTTTAATATTTTAATATTATGTTTAATATTTTAATAAACTGTTAATATTTGAAATCAATTTATTTTAATATTGAGCACTGATGATGTTACTTAGTCAGGTAATTGCACTTCTTTAAGCAAACAATAAGATCAGCACAAGGATCCACAGTTCAATCCTATATATGTTCTTTACATATATTTTATTAATTTTAATAGTTTACTATTTTAAATATGTCTATTTTTGAAATCACAGTTGTATCAGTTATAATATATCCTGTCAGATTCTCTAAGTCCAATTGATTTTAATAGAAGAGATTTGAACAGAAAATGAATGTACTAGCAAAACCAGTAGAGAAAATAGATTTTGTGTAGAACAGGGGTGTCAAACTCGCGAGCCAAATGGTCATGTGCTGGCCCTGCCGGGTTTAGCGAAGGGGAAAAAAGTCCCGATACATCACGTGGCGATGCCGTAACACCGCGAGTTTGACACCCCTGGTCTAGAATATGCTCATTGAAAACCAGAGATTTTGTGAAACCTAACCCTAAATCTGTCTATACTGCATAATAATAGACTATCTAATATAAAAAGTGTACAAAGCAACAGAAGTTTCATTAATGCCAAACTTCAATCTTTAATTATTTGGAAGTACTATTGAAAACGTGGGATTAAGGAAATATGTATAAGATTCGGCTGTGATTTCCAAAGCTAATTAGAGGATAAGATGATCCTAGTGAGAAATTCCCACAGTAGGCTTTGTAATTTCCCATGTCTAGGCCATATTATATAAAGTACTCAATATATTATATTGTCTTAATAGTTGTCCATGCCGATCTCAAAACAGATTTACCATAATTAAATAGGTTTGATAATTGAGGAATCAGTTTCAAGAGTGCAAATGTTTGGTCTGCTAATTTACAATCAGCATTTCGCTTAAATTATGAGCGATTCAAAAATTCCTTTAAATAAGTTGTGAACTTTAGCAAAACAGCCTGTGTTTTCATTTTGAGTTTATTTATAAAATAAGTAAAATAATATCCCACATTCATTTTTTTAATAACCTCAAAGCAGAATAATGCTTGTGCAAGCTTTGGTGTTGCCACCTCATTTCATCCAGCTTCAGATGTTACAAACATAATGCTGGATTCACTAGATGATTCTTCTATTTTGGCAACACATTCATTATTAACTTGAAAAAAAAATTGAGCCAAGTTTAAAAGCAGGAAATCCAGTTTTTCAGTAGAAAGTCAAACAGAAATAATGAAAAACTAATATCTCAACTGTTGGCAGCACCAAGTTGACTTTGGCTGATCTCAGAAGCTCTGATTCTTACTTGGATGGGGATCTCCTGGAAGTTCCATAATTATTAAAGTACAATAGAAAGTTGGAAAAAAAAATCATGGAAAAGGGATTCTGCAATGTTACAAAGAAAAAGGTGGTTACAGTGTCTTTACTTTTTCATATTTATTAACATTTGTAGAGACCATGCAGTGATAAATCTTTTTCTTCCTACAGTATAATACATGACCAAAAGCTCTTAGAAGCTATGATTGGTTTATGCATGTGTTAATATATTGTATGATGAGTACAGTACATTGAGTGGTTGGGATGCTCTTTTAAAATGCCTAATCTATATAAGACAATTGAAAGAACTATGCACATTTTATATTGCCATCATTTTATTATATATTCAAGGAAATTTTTTTGAAAACATGTCAGGTTTCTGTATTATTTTGTTCTTGTTTTATTTGTGATATCCATGTCTGCAGACATTAATTCACTTTTAGAAGACCTCTGTATGTAGGTAATTAGTAAATAATGTAATTTAGTTTGATGTAATTTTATTTCAAGGCAATGATTTCAAATAATAAATCTGAAAGCAATGTGGATTGAATCTATATACAAAGATGCATAACCAATACACTGAATACTTTTAAGAAATAAGTTAGATAATATTTAATTTAATCTATCTGAAAATTGCCCCCAGAGGGTATATCTCTGATATCTGTAAAATGTTAAGGTCTTAAAGTAATAATTACTCATAAAGGACTGTTTTGTTTTATATTACATATGAAAATTTAAAATTATTAGCAAAAATTACTATTGCCAACATGAAGGACAATGGTGGGATCTTGCCAGTCCTGCTTCTACTACCCATGTGGTGGCACTTCACAGTGGTATTACAGGGCCAGAATTCTAAGGTGTATGTGAAACACCAAGCAGAACTTTTGATTTCAACCATGCCTGTTTCAAATGGATAAACAAGTCATTGTAAATAAGACAAGCAAGCAAGCAAAGTGGACTGAGATGCTTTCTCTTGCTAATCTCTTGTACCTTGGGTACCGCTATATGGGATGATGCATTTCCAAGAATTTTCCTATAACCATACCTGTTGTCTGGTAACTGTCAGTGTTACATTAACAAAAGAAATTGATTCAATTATGTGCATTTGCTATACAGGTAGTTTTTGACCTACAATCATTTGTTTAGTGTGTTTTAAGTTACAATGGCATTGGAAAAAAAAACCTTATGACCATTTTTTCACATTTTATGATTATTGTTGTATCCCCATGGTCACGTGATCAAAATTTGGACATTTGTCAACTGGCATGTATTCATGATGGTTGCAGTGCCCTGGAGTTATGTGATCATGTTTTGCAACCTTCTGACAAGCAAAGTCAATGGGAAAGTCAGATTCACTTAGCAACTATGTTACTAATTTAACTGCAGTGATTGACTTAACAACTGGCAAGAAAGTTGGTAAAATGGGGCAAAACTCACTTAACAACTGTCTTGCTTAGCAACAGAAATTTTTGACTCAATTGTGGTCGTAAGTCAAGGACTACCTGTATTATTGTGCATGACATTTTAAATGTGAATATATTTATATTATTGGCTTTTTGCTTTTTAATATTTTAAACTATGTTTAGAGTAGATGCTTTACGTGATACTATCTGTCTCTATATTTAGGATAACATTCCTGTTAAAAAGCACTAGGCAGATGCAGGCCAGATGTTCTGCATGCTCCATGCTTATATTCTGTGATTCAGGATTGTATTCTTCTGTTTTGAAGAAATAAATAGTTTTAGAATTAGTACACAAGGCATACAATTTAGATAGGAGAGGTAGGGAATCTCTTGACTTCGATTCTGTTTTTATTCTCAAGAATATTAAACATTGAACAGACAAATGGTAAATTACAAACAGAGTTGATAATTTAGGCATATCTACATACCATCATGCTATTCCTCCTTCAGGTCAAGCAAGTTTTGCGGAATGCATCTTTGCTTGCTTCATTTCATTTCCACTGCATTCAATTTATTTTATATTTTCTTCCGACATATGTAATACGTAATAAAGTGGAAGGTTTTTATGCACAGCCATTGTGATTGATTTCAACAAACTTTCATTCCAAATAATAGACAAAATGCTACATAGCACCTTTATAATAGAATTTGTATCTCTTAAAATTTCTCCAATCATTTTTCCAGGTTTAGTAAACATTCTGATAGTTCTTAGTACTTTATTTAGCTGAGAGGAAAACATTTCTATTAAAAATATTTAACTTAAGCTGGATTTGAAGACCTTGATCTAGCTGATTTACTATTAAAGCTAATTGATATCCTTTCTTTGTTGGGCCTGGATTGTTTGAAAGATCAATGTTCATATACTAAATGAAATCTAAAGTTTGTAATTCCCCCCGCCCGCCCCCGAACAATTGTCCTGTTAGCAAGATAAGACTAGTACTGCCACTCCCCATTTTCCTAAAAGTTTCTTATTCTATAAGTCTAAATTTACACCTTCAACCTATTTGATACTACTTTCATATTTTCGTGGCATCATCAGAAAAGTCTTAGAAAGGAAAGGTATAGTAACAAAATGATGACTGAATGTTGCAATTTTGTACACATGCTTTCAAGCTGAAACTACAATATAGCTTTTTGCTGTCTTAAATTGAGCTGTAAACATGCAACATTAATTTGTACAGAAAGTAAGACATTAAATCTGTAAACAATTTCAGAACCAAGTCTGAAAGAATACTTTAAAGTAGATTTAGGTTTGGAAGTATATGTGTGTATTATTTAACAAAGAAGTACCTAATACCACTAGGATAGGAATATTGATATTTTACAAAATGACACTACTATGGACCTGAATCAAGCTTATACCATAATAAAAAACATTTTGTGTATGGCAGAAGCTGTACAAAAAACCCAACCCTATAAATGAAGAAAAATTGTCAAGTAGACACCTGCTTTGTTGGTGTTGAAATGATTAACCTATGGCCTATAGTTAGAGGTGCTGTTTACCTTACATAATGATTGACATGGGAGCAGCATTCCATCAACACACTCTTCTCTCTCAAAAAATGGAAGGCAAAATAATTGGCTTTTATCCAAGAAAAGAAACACCAAGCCTCCCAGATAGTAACTTACTAAAAATCATAGTTTTAAACGTACATTCTTTTGTTACCAATATGTAAAGTAGGAAACTGTCTATTCTTGGATAGGAGAGGCTGCTAGAAGGCTTAGCATAGAATGTGCATCGTTGACTAACTATTTTTTCAAACCTTTGTCCACCATTTCATGGCATAGAACTTTATAATTAAGATGTTTGTTGAGCTTTTTTCCTTTCCTACCATTAAACAAATGCTTTTTTAATAACTTTGTTCCTGGAATAAAGAAAAGGAGTGTTGCATTATAGTTGATAGAAGCAAGATAAGAATTACGTTTCTTTTTCTTCCTCAAGGGTTCTTAAGTGTAGTGTTTTTGTTTCTTCCACCTGTGGGGTGTGTCTGTAAGGAACTCTATTGTGTGTCACACCCATTGGATTGAGAAACATTGCCTCTAGCTAGGTAGCTGTCATACAGTTTACTCTCATCTGCCTTTTTGCACTTAATTTTCAAATTATTTCCTTAGTTCATTTTCCCTTGAAGCAAATGTCAGGATTCTTTTCCCTTTCCCCACCTGCAAGATATATTTACATTTTATTTTCAAAAATTATAGTCGGTATGGCTATTGTTTACATAAATAAGCTGTTGGATCACATCTTGTTCATATTTTGTGCTTTTCTCCATAGGAACAGCTGAAAAGCTTAGATTGTCCAGAAGTTTTATATTTGAGTATTTTAGAAATTAGGCCCCAGGCAAATATAAAGCAAAAAAATTCCATACTAACAAGCACATCATTGTTATGTTCTAATGTGGGAAAGCCAATAGACATGAAGACTTTACATCTCCAGACATACTCAATGTAGGAGTTGGCAGAATCTGAGAAAAATCTATGCAAAATTTTTGAAGTGAAACTATCCTTTTCCAGGAAATTGTACATATATTGTTCATTGGATTACATTGGTTATATGAGTTAAAACCTTGTTTATAGATTCATATCATAGTCCTGTTTTAATACAGAAACTAGTGACTAACTGCAGACTGCTATAATTAGAAATAAGGCTGAAAGGAAAACATCTTTTCATAGTGCAGGTGTCTTATCTTTTTTAATATTTATATTGAAGTTTAAAAATGTGAAAATGAAGACACTGTGTATGATTGTAGAAATGCTTTAGGAAATATGGAAATTGTTATTTTAAAGAAAAATGTTGAAAATCAATAAAATTTAATTTTAAAAAAATCAAAAATAAAATTAATACAAAGAAAAATATGAAAAAGAAAAAAGGGCAGAGCAAAAAAGGGGAAAAGAGTGTACATATATGAATATATATTTTAGTCTTAAATAAGTAAATCAATTTTATATTCTGTTTCTTTACATAGCAACTTACCATTTCCCATAAAATATAACAGAATTTATCTTCCCATTCCTTATCTCATTTCTATAAACAAATCTCCAAAGTCTCTTCATTCAGTTTGAAGAAAAAATCCATTAAGAAAACATATTGAAGTTGAATCCTTTCAAATAATGTCCCACAAATTAATTTCACTTAGTCACAAAAACTGCTTCACAGGTTTAATATTTTCCTTTAATTTTAATGCCATAGCTAACTTTCTCTAAAATATATATCTTCTTCCCATATAACATATATTTAATAACTCATCATTAGATATGAGACAAGGATGGACAAGAAAAATTAATTAAAAGCTACTAGGGGAAAAAAACCCAATCATATATATTTTAACCTTGGTCTAATAAGCCATCTTAATGAATTTTTTGTTTTTGCTGTTAAATGTCTTAAGTTTATTTCTTTTAAGTGATGTCCCAAAAACTTCATTCTTTATCTTTTCTTGGGAACTCCTTTATAAGCATAGTACATCTCTTTTATAAGTTCAAAGTAAGCAAGTTGTTCAAGTCACTCTTCTGAGTTGAAATCCACACACAAATGGATCAATGAGGTATTTCATCTGATTTATTATTTATGTGTCTCTTTTAGCTATGAAAATATCAGGTGGTTCTACCGGTATTCGCAAGTCCTATATAATACTTTTGTCAATATCATTCTTGTAGCTTGCCAATTTTAAATCCATACGCAAAATAGTCTGATTCTCAATTGTATCTCCACAGAAAACATTCCTACAATTATTTCAAAATCTTACTTCCAGTGAATCTGGTACTTAGTCTATTTATAACTTTCCAAAGTCACTCTTCTTATCTCAATTTTGCTGCTTATTAAAAAAAAGGTTTTCTTTAATTTCTTAAATTTACATGAAATTGTTGAGGATTGAAGTAAAATCACCCAGGGATTTGTCCTTCTGGAGGTTCTTAATATCCAAAAATAAATTTACAAACCATTTCCGGTGAAAGTAATTAAGAGAGGAAATGGAGAAATTTAGTATCATTTTGAAGGCTCTGAATCACAACTCTTACATTGCTATGAAACTTGCTGGGGACCACTATTTTATGGTCTTGTTATGGGGAGCACTATCAATCCCAGGTCCTCCTCTTAATCTGGAATGGAATTTTGGGAGCCAGTTCATTCACAGGTCCTCTTCTACCGCAGTCATCTGCTCAGTTGTCTTCAGTTCTCCATTGCTTCTCTTCCATCTTGATCAAGAGCCAGGTATTGGTGAAATATCGTATGGAAACAGTTTGCACTTTTGTCTTAGTACATCATATATGGTGTAAGAAAAGCAGTGACAAATTTGGAAAAAATCTTAAGTCCATAAGAATAAATTAATTGCAAATAGAGTATATCATAAGAGATGAAATAATTCCAATAGAACTTGTATCATCAGTTAAGAATTTCATTACTGAAAGGGAGTTGTCTTTAAAATACACTCCTCTTCTATTTGTCATTATATTTTAATGCCTTTAACAATAGTAACCTAAAATTGCAGATAACACTGCTCATATGAAATAGCAGAGTTAGAATGTATACATACGTTATTAGTACATCAATAAGTAATTCTAGTTACTATCCTATTTGGCAGATTAAAACATTGCTTTGTAGTAGGAAAAGTTGACACATTCTAAAAATAAGAGAATGCAATTTGAGGTTATGTGTGAATAATTCTTATTGCTTAATGTTAGTCTTGTTGTAGTAAATATATAGCTGTTACTGGACTGCAATTCTTAACAAATTAATTATTATTTGTGTTACAACCTGGAAAAATATTTGGAAATGTAATATGGTTATTTAATTCCAGCTATTAACCCACTGCTAACTTTGGAACATTTTAAAATTAAGAGACTCTTTTTCAGCTTATTGCTGGTAATGTTTATCTTACCTCAGTTACATAATTTACAATGCTTGGAAATAATGCTTGAAACACACAATTGTGCTAGTGTTCTACTACTGTCTGTAACTTACTGTGGAGAACTTTCTGCTAAACAGTTTGCTGATTGACATGCTCTTTTTACTTTAGTTACTTACTACATAAGCAGGATTAACTTTTCAGTATGGTTTGAAAAGGACAAATAAGCAGTAATAATTTCACCTGACTTGTTTTACTATTCCAGTTAGGATATTAAAGCTATTAAAAAGATATCCAGTTAAGACATTAAATATATGAATAAACATATTCTTATAAATGTGTAATATATCCAGTTAAGATAGTGGACTTCAACTCTCAAAGTTCCTCAGCCCCCATTCTGGCTCAGGAATTCTGGGAAGTGAACTACAGATCTTAATGTGGCCAAGGTTGAGAAAGGCCACTGTGTAAAGTAAATGTGGAAAACAGCAATAAAGAATGTTCCCTTTTTATCCTTTCTTGTGTTCCTTAGAGCGATTCTGCAATTTCATTCTTTTAGGATCATTAGAAATTATGTAATGATATAGCTATATGAATATACTTTGAACACTGTCTAGTTTCCCCAGCTGCCAGAAGTCACAAAATGAGTTTGGAAGGTTTAGTTTTACACTTTTTCATGATGTCTAAATCTGATATTCACAATTGGAAGTTGTCTTGCTTGGAAGTAATCACAGGTAAGATTAATTATAGGTTGCCATGTTTGGAGGAAATAGAAAGGATTCTTTTTTTTTAAAGTACCATTTTCTTTTCACCAAAGAAAGAAAGAAATATATTAAGTACATTAGATTAATGCATACTTCACTGTATTTGTTCTACTGCATTCTTAAATTGTGGGTGTGCAGAAAAGAATAAAAGGGGGAACTGAAATCTCCAGATTTGCAATGCAATAGTGGGGAGATTATTAAAAAAATAATAATTGAACTAGCATAACTGTAACTGTAACACATAAGGAAATGACACACCAGTGGAACGTTAGGTGCCTAATACATAGTAATACAGTTTATTTGCTAGGTCAAGACTACCCAAGGTAGTGGCCATCTACATTTTGGAGGTGAGTAGGAGAAGACTGATCTAAACGGAAAGGGAAACAGAAACAGCTGAGAAAATGCCCAACAAAACTGAAAAGTTTGTTTTGTTGGGGTATCTATTATAACAAGCTTTTAATGTATGAAAATGGAATCAAATCCTACTGCATTTCTGGTTTCATAGGGCAGTTAAAAAGTTAAGTAAAGGCTAAGTCATAATGTGAACAAGATTAGAAATGAATTGATTATGTAATGTTTTAATTGCCACTATTGTTTGTTTAATTAAAATTAAATAAAGTTAATTTATTGATTTAATTTATTTAGTGTACGGCATCTACAGAGGTCACGCAATCATTGATATACAAATTTAGTTTAAATGAAGTATCAAAATATTTATGTGTTTATGTAACATATGTAGACAATACAGTATAGGAGAGAATATATTAAATTAAGATAAAACCATAATAGAATTACCATAATATGGAGCCATAGAATTGCAATGGGTCAAATGTTATAATTAAGTACCTAAGAAAGCTAACCATCTAACTCAGTGGTTCCCAAACTTTTTTTTTTTTTTTTACGGTTGTAATTCAAAAAGTTTTATTAGTACAGACTTACATAAGTAGTAACAAAATATTAAATATAAAGTACAAACATTGTTTTTTTCTCCCCCCCCCCCAGACCCACCCCCTTCCCTCCCCACCTCCCCCCCCCGGACTTCCCAGAGATAATACAGGGCATAATAATAAATTTAAATTGTTAATAAAAAGAAAAAAAAGAAAAAAAAAGAACACTATTTTTAAAAAGCTTCAACTCCAGATTATACACTAATAATATATCGCATTTATATACAATGGTAAAGATACAAAAAAGAGAGAAAAAAAAAAGAGAAAGAGAAATCTCTTTAACAATACAAACAAACAAACCTCCTACCTCCTCCCTTCAATCCTCTATCTTATACAAAGTAAGTGTTATATAAAAAATAACTAAATATAAAATACAAAAATCTTAAAGTGATATTATTGACATTAAAAATAACCTCTAAGATAAAACTTAACTAAATATTACATAAGTAATCATCAAATATTAAATTTCATCACGATATTAATAACATAATATTATTCTAAATTAACTTACTAACTTCAATAAACAAAAAAAAAAGAAAAAGAAAAAAGGAATAAACAAACAAATCTTCAACAAACTATATATATCTAATATTATTAACATTAAAAGTAACCTCAAAGTTATATAAAACTTAGCTAAATATTGCATAGTTAATCATTAAATAGGGAAAAGGAAAAATGCAATCATATTAGTCTCCATCCGTCCAATATATTTCAACATCACATCGTTTTGTATCTTGATAGTTCATCTTTTAATAGTTCAATAAGTTCGAATTTGTCGACTCGTCTCCCATCTGATCCCAAACCTCCATCTCCTTCTCCCCAGCTGTCTGGTTCTGGCACTCCTTTTGGGTTTTTGAATCTCTTTCCTTTTGATCCAGCAAAGATGGCTTCCCCTCCTCCTCCTCTTTTATTTTCATACTTCCTTCCTCTGGAATCTTGGATATATCAGCCTTTAAAACATTGACATAAAATTCAGTAGCTTTTTTTATCGTGTTCAGCCGGTATCTTTTTCCAGAAAATTTCACTGCTACTCCAACTGGCGCTTCCCATTTATATTGTAAATTTAATCTCTTAAATTCATCAATCAAAAAAGTATAGCTTTTTCTGGCTTTAAGCATTTTAGAGGGGATTTCTTTCCAAATCTTTAGTTCCTGACCATTCACCATGAGATTATTGTTAAACGTTGCTTGTATAATTCTATTCCGTAAAGCTCTTGTGGTAAAATATATGACAATGTCCCTTGGTAAATGCTTTTGTTTAGCGTACCACGAATTGATTCTGTATATTTTATCGATTTGTGTAGCCAATTCCACTTTAGAAATTCCAGACACCTGATCCAATGCATCAACCATCCTTCCTTTTAAATTTTCATATAGTCCTTCTTTCAAACCTCTGACCCTTATAGCAACTTCCATGGACCTGAACTGTGTCATCAAGACCTCTTTTTCAAAATTTGCAATATCATTTTGGATTTTATCTATGTAATTCACCGAGGTTGCCAAAGCTTGTTTATTTGTTTCAATACGTTCTGCCAAAACTTCAATATTTGTTGCTAAACCTTTGCAAACCTCTAACACATCAAATCTGAGTTGTTGATTCATATTCTTCAAAGCAGCCTGCATTTTTTTGTCTATCTCACTTATTTTCTGATTAAATTCCAGAGTAAGTTCATGTTTCATAATCTTTAAATTATTTAATAAATTTTCAGGTGTCAAAGGCTGTGGAGGTGTTAATTCAGTATTAAGTTGCATTTTAGAAATATATCCAGATGGGTAGTCATTTCTTTTAGTCAAAACAATCTTTCCAGATTTTGAAGCCATTATGGTGTTTCAAAAGAGTACAAAGAAGAAAGAAAGCCAGGTGCCTGATTAAAATTCTTTCCAGTTTAAAAACCAGGTAGTCTTTTATTATTGAAAGTTTTTCAATTATAACTTTAATCCAGGGTTAGGAGACAGAGAAAGAAAAAACCATTTTTCCAAATTAAAAGTTTCCATAAGAGAGAAAGAAAAAAAATAAGCCTCTGGGAAAACGAAAGTCACTTTCACTTCTCAATCGCCATGTTGTTACTTTGTTTCCTTTGTTCCCTTGCCAAAGTGAAAGCTTGCCCAGGAGTTGAAAAAAAAAAGAAAAAAGAGGTTTCAGTACTTGCCCATCTCACGCCTGTTTCTCTCTGTCTGCTTCTGTAGTTTAAATATAATTATAAATCCCATTCTTGAAGCAGCGGCTGGTCACGACATCTAGCTCCGCAAAGGCAGAGGTTTCCTGATCTTCGGAGCTGGAGACAGGCTGCATGGGGAGCTCTCCCTTCGCGCCCTACCAGATGGCTCCTAGGGCGCTGGGGGGGCTCTACCCCACCTGTCAGGCTCTCATCTCTCCCCTTTGCCCGGGGAAGAGATTTCAAAGCCGCCAGACAGCTGTTCTGGCGGCTTTTAACAAAGATCGGAAAGGCGCCCGACGAAGGGACGTCCGCGATGAAGCGCTCCAAACCGGAAGTCCCGTTCCCAAACTTTTTCAGTCCACCGCCCCCCTGGTGCTACAAACTCATCCTCACCGCCCCCCCACCCCACCCCTCAGGTGGGCGTGGCTTAGTGGTCAGGTGACCAGGTGGGCATGGCCAACTTGTAAAATGTGGTGAAACTCACTTAACAACGTCTTGCTTAGCAACCAAAATGTTAGGCTCAATTGTGGTCATAATTCTTTCTTTCTTTTTCTTTCTTTTTCTTTCTTTCTTCCCCCTTCTTTCTTTCTCTTTCTTTCTGTCTTCCTTCCTTCCTACCATCTTTCTTCCTTCCTTCCTTCCTTCCATCTCTTTCTTTCTTCTTTCCTTTCTTCTTCCTTTCTTCTTTCTTTCTGTCTTCCTTCCTTCCTCTTTCTTTCCTCTTTCTTTCCTTCTTCCCTCCCTTCCCTTTCCTCCTTTCTTTTTGACTGTCTTCCTTCCTTCCTACCATCTTTTTCTTTCTTTATTTCTGTCTACATTCTTACCTCCATCTTTTTCTTTCTTTCTTTTTCTTTCTTTCTTTCCTTTTTCTTTGTTACATCCCTCCCTTCCCTTCCTCCTTTCTTTTTCTGTCTGTCTTCCTTCCTTCCTACCATCTTTCTTTCCTCTTTCTTTCCTTCTTCCCTCCTTTCCCTCCTTTCTTTTTCTGTCTGACTCCCTTCCTTCCTACCATCTTTTTCTTTCTTTCTGTCTTCCTACCTACCTACCTACCATCTTCTTTCTTTCTTTCTTTCTTTCTTTCTTTCTTTCTTTCTTTCTTCCTCTTTCTTCCTCTTTCTTTTTTCTTTCTTTTCTTCCTTCCTTCTTTCCTTATTCTCTCTCTCTCTCTCTCTCTCTCTCTCTCTCTCTCTCTCTCTCTCTCTCTCTCTCTCTCTCTCTCTCTCTCTCTCTCTCTCTCTCTCTCTCTCTCTCTCTCTCTCTCTCTCTCTCTCTCTCTCTCTCTCTCTCTCTCTCTCTCTCTCTCTCTATATATATATATATATATATATATATATCACACCCCGCGGGACTACATTGGCTCCTCTGGGCTCTGCCTATGGCAATTTAAAATGTGCTTCTGTCTGCGAGGAAGAGGGGTGTGTTTGAAAAGAGGGGCTGGAGGTGGGTGGGAAATCTATCCCACATTGAGCCACTGGGTGTGTGTGAGTGTGTGCGTGGCCAAAAACATCCAGGTTTGGAAAACTGGGAGGTTTTGAAACGGGTTCCCCAAACCTGGTTTGTATTTGGTTGCAAAAACAAACAAACAAACAAACACACAAGCCATTTTGGTTCCTCGCCAAGGCTGGCTCAACTGGATGACCAAACAGAGCCTGGAAAGGAAAGAAAACTGCAGAAGTGGTCAATGGAGGGGGGTGGGTGGGACAGATGCACATGGGGGAGGGTCTTCTCCCCCTCCCCCCACACTGGCACATTTAAGGGGCTTCCTGGAAATACACCCCCTCCCCCGTGGGAAGCGCTGGCACCCTCCGAATTGCCTTCCTTGCCACAGAGGAGTTCGGAGGACCGAGGCCGGGTGGAGGGGGGACTCCTGTACCCAGCAGGCACAGCTGGAAAGCCCCCTCCTCACCTGGTGGTGTGTCGTGCCTGCCTAAATTGCTATCCATCCGGGGGCAGGGGAAGATGGCATCGCAGGGACGAGCGAGAGCAGTGTGTTAGGTGGGCAGAGGAGGCGAGGCCGAAGGCCACATCATGAGACGGGCATGCGGAGAGGTTGCGGGGGGGGGGCGCAGGAGGCTGGGCACCTGGGATCTTCAGTGGGATGGGGAAGGGGGTGGTACTGGGTGTTTGGGGTGGGGTGGGGAGTTATGATTTTTAGAAAATGAGACACACATGCACACACAATAGCCAAGGGGAGGATTTAATTTAGGGTTGTTTGGGAGAGAAAAATAGAGGGAGGGAGGGAAGGAAGGAAGGAAGGAAAAGAAAGGAAAGGAAAGAGAAAGAAAAGGAAGGAAGGAGATGGAAGGAAATGGAAGGAGGAAGGAAGGGAGGGAGGGAGGAAGGAAAGAAAGTAGGAAGGAAAGAGGGAGGGAAATTAAAGGTGAAAAGGAGAGGGAGGGAGGAAAAGGAAGAGAAGGAGGAAGGAAGGGAAGGGAAGGAGGAAGGAAAAAGGTGGGAAGGAAAGGGAAGGAAAGAAAGTAGGAAGAAAAAGGAGGGGGAAGGAAAGGGAAGGAGGGAAGGAAGGGAAAGAGACAGAAGGAAGGAAAGGAAAGGGAAGGAACGGAGGAAGGAAAAAGGGAAGGAAGGGAAGGGAAGTAGGAAGGAAAAAGGGAAGGAAAGGGAGGAAGGAAGGAAAGGAAAGGAAAGGAAAGGAAAGGGAGGCAGGCAAAGGTGGCAGAAACTGGCGGGCAACTGTTCCTGATCTCCCCCCCCCAATCGCTGCCCTCTTTCCAGACCGACTTTCCGGCCGTGGCGCCTCTTGGCCAAAGGAGCAGAAAAGAGGCAGCTGCGATTTCCCCATAAGGTCTCCCTCCTCCTCCTCCTCCTCCCGCCCCCCCCAACCCAACCCCCCAACCCAGCCCCTGCCCCCCCACCCAGCCCCTGCCCGCCCCCTCAATCCCGTGTCTTACTGGTTTAACAGCTCCGTGTTTCTGTCATCTGGTCTCTAGGGAAAAAAGCTTGCAAAATACAGAAACTCTTCTCGCTGCGAGTTGTTAATTGCTTACCCTCACGAGAAGAGTTTCTGTATTTTGCAAGCTTTCCAGGGGTCTCCAACCTTGGCAACTTTAAGACTTGTGGACTTCAACTCCCAGAATTCCTCAGCCAGCTTTGCTGGGAGTTGAAGTCCACAAGTCTTAAAGTTGCCAAGGTTGGAGACCAGTGCAAAGAGACCAGACGACAGATACACGGAGCTGTTAAAAGTCCAGTAAGACGCCCGTCTCGCGGCCCGCCCAGTCCCCGCCGGGAAAAGAGTGGCGGGAAAAGCGGCGAGCGGGCAATTGGGTGGACATGGGTGGCGGCACGGGGACAGGACCGGTGAACCACCTACTGCCCCCCTGGACCCTCTCACCGCCCCCCTGTCTCCACCTTTACCTCTCACCGCCCCCCTAAGGGTTCCCACCGCCCCCTGGGGGGCGGTACCGCCCACTTTGGGAACCACTGATCTAACTGCTTCTGGCGTGGCTGAAATGAGATCAACCCAGGTGCCTTGAAATTTTCTGAGGGGACATTCTTGAACTGTATGCTTTATAGTTTGTTCCGGTGCACCACATTCGCATTATGGGCTGTCAGCCATTATCCACTTAAAGAGCTTTGCCTTAGTTCTGGCATGGCCTGTCCTAATTCTATTCAGGTGGCTCCATATTTTTGGGGGCAGCTGCATTCCTGGAAGGGGTTTTGTTGGATCTGCATGATCTGTTTGGTTGTGGTTATTAAAAGTCACCCATCTTAATCACCATTCTTCATCTAGATTGTAAGACACTAGTATGTTATTCCAAATTGGTTTCCTAGACTGAAGCCTGGTGAGAGGTAGACAGTCTAATATTATATATATTGGAAGATCTCTAGGAGTCGAAAGCATGTTTATTATATTCCACTCTCGGATTGTCTGTTGTAGTCACCTGAAATCAGGAGGGGCAATGTTAGAAAGAACATGGAGCCATGAGAGAGATGTGGATTTAAGGGTTCCAGATATTATTCTCATTATGTCATTAAGGTGAACATCAGTCTCGTTGGTATGACAACTTCTTCCCCATACAGATGTGCAGTATTTGGCAGCAGAGTGTACTAAAGATTGTGCCACTATAAGCAATGTTTTGGCTTGTGTTTCCCAGTCTGTTCCTGCAATTTTCCTAATCAAATTGTTCCTGTTTTTCAATTTTTGTCCAATGACAAAATGAAGGTGTTTTCCAAATGTAAGGGATCGGTCAAGGGTTATTCCGAGATATTTTGGATAGTAATTGTGTTTTATCCTCTACGTTTAACCTTTCTCCTCCCTGTATGATTGCTTAGATGGAAGGTGCACACTTTGGTTTTATTTGGGTTAAGACATAGCTTCCTCTTCTCATAATATCGGCTTAGTTAACAATTTAAATCTTGGTAACCATAAAAAAGGCAAATTGCTGCTATAATGCATTTTGTTAAAACTGGAGAAGAAGGGTTTTTGAAAAGGGGTATGTCTAAAAGTATTTTTAAAAAATTCATAGCAATTAATATATCAATGTGTAAAGAAGTTTAATTCACAATTGTTTATTACTGAAAGATCAAGCAGCAATGATAGAAAATGGGTAATGGTATGGGTAGTTGGATATGTGACTATTGTATACCGTATTTTTCGGAGTATAAGACGCACCTTAGTTTTGGGGGAGGAAAATAGGGGGAAAAAATCTGCCTGCCAGGTATTCATCTGGCTAGCGTCCTTAGTCTGGTCAGCTTCAGCACATTATTTTATCCCCTGGTTAGGGCTGAAAAAAACCTTCTTCGGAGAGAGTAACAATGAAAGAGCCTGCAAGCCAGTAAGAGCTGGGAAGATAGATAGCACCTGGTTAGGGCTAGAAAAAAACTTATTCGGAGCAAGTAGAGCAATGAAAAAAACCCTGCAAAGACTTAGGGCTGGAAAAACATTCTTTGGAGAGAGTAACAATGAAAAAGCCTGCAAGGTACCGTGTTTCCCCGAAAATAAGACCCTGTCTTATATTTTTTTAAACCCTGAAATAAGTGCTTGGCCTTATTGCCATGCACTCAAAAGCCCGATTGGGCTTATTATCAGGGGATGTCTTATTTTGGGGGAAACAGGGTAAGAGCTGGGAAGATCTGTTAGCACCTAGTTAGGGCTGGAAAAAAGCTACATTCGAAGTATAAGACGCACCCAAATTTTCAGCCACTTTTAGGGAGGAAAAAGGTCCGTCTTATACTCCGAAAAATACGGTAATTAAATTCTACATAGTTGCTACAAGCAATACACTTATAAAATAAGATTTTGGAGCATCAGTAAAGCAAACAAGATAGACAACAGATTATAGTATTTATTGTGTTGTTAGAAAAGTAATATAAATAGCTAGTTGCCAGTGTAGAAAAAGATAAAAATACTATTTCTCAATTCTATACCAGAGAAATTTCACAGAGTTTCCCAGTAGTATAGACTTGTGTGTGAATTTAATGGGATTAAAAACATGAAGATTAACATAAAATGGTGTGTTAAAAATACAGCAAATTCTCCAGTGCACTGCTTGGAGAATCCAAGCGTGGTTGATGTCTGTCTGTCTGTCCAGAGACTGAGTTATTAGAATTTCTTAGGCACGCCTCCTCTGCTTGGCTGAGCCCCAGTTTTTCGACTCAGTTTAGCCTAGAGAGACATCTTTTTGCGAGCCAATGGGAAAGGACCACAAAGGATGCTTGGGTCCTACAAACAGTGAGGCTAGACCTCACACTAGAATTCCTCTCCACTCCTCCGAATCACTTCACACATTGTCCAGTCCCCCAAAACACCATAAATAGATCCCTTTTGGAGGCCGAGGTCCAACACTTATTGGACATCCATGCCATTGAGCCGGTCCCCAGGGGTCAGGAAGGACTGGGGTTTTATTCGATCCTTTTCCTAGTACTGAAGAGTTCGGGGGGCTGGAGATGAATTCTAGGTCTCAAAAAACTCAACACTCATATAGTGTACAAACGTTTCAAGATGCAGTCCCTACAATCCATCTTGGGCTGCATCCGGGAGGGCGATCTGTTAACATCTGTGGACCTAAAGGAAGCTTACCTTCATGTGTCTATACGCCCTTCCCACCGAAGGTTCCTACGGTTTTATTACGCAGGGCGCCACTTTCAGTACCAGGCCCTGCCATTCGGCCTGTCATCGGCCCCCAGAACCTTCACAAAGCTGTTGGCAGCAGTGGCCTCCTTTCTGCCCAAGGTGAACTCCTGGTTCCATAGGGCCCAGGAGATCATTCTGCCTGATATCTGCCTGGGGCCTAATCACCCCCTGGAGGAAAGATGGCACACCTTGGATGTCAGGAGGGTTTTCCTCAGACACATCAAAAGAACAGCATCCTTCAGAAAAACATAATCCCTATTTGTCTCTTTCCAGCCTTCATCCATGGGCAGAAAGGTGACTCCCTCCACTGTAGGCCGCTGGCTGAAGGAGTGCATTGCAAAGGCCTATGATCTTAAGGCCAGACCCTTACCAGGGTGGATAACGGCCCACTCCACCAGGAGTGCAGCCACGACAGCCGCATGGGCAACACAAGCATCCATTTGCAGAGCGGCGACTTGGTCCTCCCCATAGCCCTTTATCTGCCATTACAAACTGGATGTTTATGCCTCAGCTAAGGCGTCCTTCGGACGGAGAGTACCTCCAGAGAGTTCATCCCACCTTGGGGACCCGGAATCAGTCTGTTTCCCGCCCCTAGGTCTTTAAGCTTGGGTATGTCCCATGCTTGGATTCTCCAAGCAGCGCACTGGAGAAGGGGCATTGGTCTTACCTGACACGTCTCTTCTCAGTGCGCTGCGGGAGAATCCAAACCCACTCTCTTGACCGTTCTGGTCCGGAGTCCAGGAGTGGTCACCATCATCAACATACTATTTCCACTGGACAGTTACGCCTTAGTCGAAAAACTGGGGCTCAGTCGAACAGAGGAGGCGTGGTTAAGAAATTCTAACAACTTAGTCTCTGGGCAGATAGATAGAAGTCTTGGATTCTCCCGCAGCGCACTGAGAAGAGACGTGTCAGGTAAGACCAACGCCCCTTTTAGTCAAAGTAGAGATGAAGAATATGGTTCTAAATAGTGTCTATGAGGTCCACAGAGGCATTGTCTCAACTCATCTTTTTTTGTATTGGCCCTTCAAAACTGCTGTGGGAAGAACATTGTGAAGTGTGGTAAAAATAGTGCTCTTCGGAATTTGGAAACAGTTATGTGGTGTAAATATCTCACTGGTTTATAAAAGGGATTTGACTGCACAGAAAACTATTTTTATGTGGACAGATTGGTCCTGTTCGGCTCTCAGGTCTTTGATAAGTTGTTTAAATGTGCTGAGTATACCCTCATAATCTATGATTAGGAACACTCTCTGGAAAAGCTGAGATGTTGAGTTTTTTTAAGATTGTCCTGAACCATATTGATAATAAAGGGCAACTTTGACAAATAACAATAACTTCATCCACTATGCTATGACACAGGTCAATGGACCTATTTTGACTTTTAAGTAGTCCTTAATACTACATTTAGAACACAAAAGGCTATCTGGAATATCCCTTGGGAATTTAAATTGGATCCTTAAAGAGAAGGAAAGGAAGTGTAAGGTCCTACCTTTCCAACTACATTGAAAAGTAGTTATGCATAAGCCTTAGCTGAATATAGCTTCAGTCCTGCTAGTATATGCTGTGCTCCTCTGAAAAGAATGAAATGTGACCACTGATTTTTAGCATTTTGTATGACATCATTTTGGTATGTGCTGCATTTGTGGTAGCTATGGAAAACCATGCCCAAATAGTTAAAAAAATTAACTTGTTCAGTACTCCGGCCATATTTCTTCCAGGCGTGTCATTTAGGTGTCTTTGCAAAGATCAAGTTCTCAGTTTTACTAGTTGCTTTCAGTAATTCCTCAGAGCAATAATTGGCTAGAGTATTAAGAGCTCATTTAAGTGCAAAAAATGTTTGTGATAGGACTTCTGTGTCATCTGCATGCAACAAAGTTGCAATATGTGTGTTTGCTAGTTTTGGGGAATGAGGAGGTTCTAATTGATTATTCTAGTCATGAGTGAATTTTTGTACAGATTAAAGAGCAGGGGAGATAAAATATATCCCTCCCTCATGTGAGTTGGAATATCATTTGTGTGGTGGCCTTGCATACTGCATCAAAACTTAATTCTAGAATTCTTATAAAGATTATGCATACACAACAATACTCTTCTATTAATGGCAGTGTTCATACGCTTAGTGCTCTATGGACTAGACTTGGAACTAGATTGGATATGGACCTAAAATAAATAAATGCAGTATAATATTGATCTTATTTTAAATGTGTAGTTTTGGGCCAGGTATTGAAGTATAAAGCCCTGTCCACCAATAGAATGCCAGTCCTGAAACCTGCTAGCTCATTTAGACTTTGGGTATCCAAACCTTTGGCTTGCCTGGGTTGTATTGAGTGAAGAGGAATTGTCTTGGGCTGCATATAAAGTGTATAATACAGTTAATGTATATAAATAACAAATTTCATTTATGATTTCTTTCTTTTTTCCTTTTTACAATCTTATGAGGCTGGAATACTAGCTGTTCAGGGCCGCATGTGACCCATGACCATGGGTTGGACATGCCTGTTCTAGATCAATCCAGTCAACTAATTTTTTTGTATAAGTGTCTAGCATAGAACTTACTTTTTACACTTAAAAGGCATATAATTAGCAAGCAGGTCTCTGGCGCCGTTTTATAAATGGATAATATGAAAGCTAGCGCAGTCCTCTGGGCTTTGTGCAGCTTGTTCGATATAAGTAAACGGAAGTAAGAAATGGGGTCCACGATTCTAAATTATGGGTAATATTTCAGGGTAATAAAAGCCACCACAAATTTACCTTATCCTGCTCCAAGAGCTGTTGTGAGAAAGACTTACACCCACTTATCAACAAGCTTTTAGCTTGCCATGATTCTTGAAGTCAGAATATATCAAATTCAGCAACATAATTCATGAAAAATGGAGTCGTTGGATTTAACATTCCACCCTGCAATATCCCATAAAAGAATTATTAGGATTTAGACGTGTACATCTATCAATATGAGCACCCATTAGTGGCCATGTAAGAGGTATATCCTCAAGAATGGTGAAGAACATAAGTTTGGTACATACTGTTTGGTATTTATATCAGCTGTTGGATAAATGAGTATATTTTGGATATGAGAAGTTAATAACAGAAGAGGCAATTCCAAGAAGAGCGTGAGACCAAAAGCCAGATTTCTGTCTGTTGAATGGTTGCTAATTCTTCTAATTTGGTAGTTTCGTCTTTAGCATCTCAATCTAGCCCACACAGGAGGGATACAATTGGAGAATTCCACTATGGTATGGCATTGGTGTTAAAAGCATGCCTGGATCCAATGACGGTCAGAAATTAGCTTTCCCCCTCTCAAAGTCTGTGTACATTTAGATGTAGCATTTGGTCAAGCTGCAGACTATTGGGGACTGGATTAGATATTAAAGGTTCTCCATTGATGGTCTGTGGCTGTAGCAGCATTAAAAATTTGCTGATTGAGTTTACTGACCCGGTCCTGAGTGCATGGTTGGACTGGATTACTTAATGGTTTCACTGTATTTCCCCCAATGTTTCTCTTAATTCATCCAATCTCTGTATGGGATCTGTTTACCCTGAATCTGGCAATGCATTGTGTAGCCCTTGACTTATGACCACAATTGAGACCGGAATTTGAGTCACTAAGTGAGGCTGTCATTAAGCAAGTCATGTGGCGAGACCTAATTTTATGACCATTTTTACCATGGTTGTTAAGCAAATCACACAGTGATTATGTGAATCACACAGTCGTTAAACAACTTCGGCTTCCCCAATTGACTTTGCTTATATGAAGCTGGATAGGAAGGTTGCAAATTGTGATCACATACCTGCAAAATGCTGCAACCATTGTAAATGTGAGCTAAATCATGGACCCCATTTCTTTCTTCCCTGTTTACTTATATCAAACAAACTGCTAAAGCAACTACTAATCTCTTCATGAGGCCCTCTCACATCCTTCCCATAGCATCTTGCTATAGTAAAAGCTTAACAGTTTATGCCTTTGAAGCATCAAATTTCATGTAAACTTTATTAATACTAAGTTACCTTTCTGTCAAATTTACTTAACTATATTATTTCAGACCCTTTTTATGATTCCATTATAACATACATTCATATTATATCTGTATCCGATGATGCTGACTTGGGGCTAAGTTCAATACATCTATTTATGGACAGATAACATTTTAGTGGGAGAGGTTGGGACATTATTGTATATGTTTCCTGTGGATCTTGAAAAGATTGTTCCTTTAAAGTGTTATTTATTTATTTAAGCAACGTTTACAGCTCTTGAGCCTTATGGGGATTTCTAAATGCGTGCCTGATATAGCTTGTGTTTATTTAACCATTTTTATACCGCACCATTTTGGGAATGATACTTTTTCCATTCTTCAGTTGCAACACGTTTCCAGTTGTGTATTTTAGGAAATATAGGCCAGGTATGCATAACAATTCAGCAAAATTTTCATAAGGGGTACCAATCTATTCTCGCCCCTCATTCTTCAATGATAACAGTGAATTTTTCAAAATTACATTATACAAACTGATTTATTCAAAACACTGTAAGCTTTGTGACATGCTAAAAACAAATAATACATATTTCTTCATATTTTTTGTTTGGTAGATTCTGGACAATCAGGAAGTCCAAGCCACAACGATCCTGCCAAGAATCCACCAGGTAAAAATGAATTTTAGGCCATTCATAGTTGCATGTTGTTTGAGAGCAGATTGTGTTATTCATAAATACTTTGTTTTCATAACACATTTATCTGAGGCAAACTTAAACACGATTGCACCTAATCTTGTCATGACATGGTAAACCAAAATCTAAAAGTAAGCACAGCAGCTGCTTTCACGTACCATGCTATGCCAAAATATAGTTAGCTACTATATATATACTATATATCCCAACAGTATATGTAATTGATTAGCACTGTGTAGTGGGATTAGGTTAAACAATAGATTTATTAATTTTTATGAAATGGAAGTAAGGAGCTGACTCAATTGTTTTTATAAATATTAACAAATAATCATTTACTGAGTGTTAAAAGTTATGGCAGCACTGAAAAACTGGATGTATGGCCTGAAGTTCTAGCCATTGCAACATCCCCGTGGTCACATCATTGCAACTCAGGCACAAAGGTGCTCAGTTCATAATAATGTTGTGGGAAGCTATGATCACCATTTGTGGGATTACTTGCTGGTTTTCCAGAGTCAATAGGGAAGCCAGCAGGTAAATTTGTAAGTCAGTACCATGCATACATTTCCCCTTGTCCATGCTCAGCCTCCCAGGGCCTCCCCAATCCCCCCCGTACCTCCATACTCCTTACCTTGGACTTCCACAACTTCCTGCATTGCAACCTGCATGTCTTAGGGATAAGATAGAAACCAGAACTGCCAGGATTGCTGTTGCTAAGTGAAATAGTCACATGATGTCATACTTTACAATTGCATTGTTTAGCAACATCTGAGCTATCAACTGCCTATTTAATTGTCCTAAAACTGTATTCCAGTTTTGATACATCCGTTTCTTGTGAAGTATGAAATGCTAAGTTTTGTGTTGCCTGAAGAAGAAATGAATGAATATAAAACACTGCATGCCCACTGGTCTTACCCAAGATTTAAATGAATCTACAGGACTAATAGTAAATATATTTTTATAGCAATCTTTAATCCGAATCCAGAATGTAAAGGGTCCAGGATGTTGCATGTAAAATTACTAGAGTTTTGGAATGTCATAATTTTTGCAAGTGCTTTGCCAAGAAGAAAGGGGAAAAATCCCTGCAAACTGCAATACTTGGCAAAGCTACTGGCAGTGGAAATCAGTTCCTCTATATTTGGCTAGACTCTTGCATTCTTTAGGGTGTCTGGTAATTTGCCTTCTTAACGAAAGAGGAAAGGCAAGATGTTTTTGCCAAATAAAAAAGCATTAACAACTGTAGCAAAAAAAATATAGTTTATTTTGGAAAAAAATGTTAGTAATACTAATTCAGGCTTCCATAGCAAACTTGACAATTCAATTTATGAGCCTTATCATTTGGTTATCATTACCTTCAACACAATTGGCCTAAAATGGTGCTGTACCTTCAGTTAATTATTTTAAATTAAGACTTAGTAATCTTAATATTACAATATTGAAAACTATACTATAGTCTTAAGATGGTACAAAGTGCTGGATATAAAGTATCAATTTTATTAAAGTTTGTTGCAAAATCAAAAACCAGAATCGCATACAGATGACTGATTCAGCTGGATTCAATAACTTCTTTATAAATATAATATACTGTATTTTTGGAGTATAAGACGCACTGGAGTATAAGACGCACCTTAGTTTTGGTGGAGGAAAACAAGGAAAAAAGGCCTCTGCCTCCAAGCAATTTGCCAAACAGCAAACAGCACAGATGATATACGCTGTTTGCTGTGTCTTTCTGTGCATGTGTGCATGACCCATAGAAATAGCAAAGAATTGGATAAATGTACATTATGCCAGAAAGTTTTCTTAAATGTAGTCACATTAACTCCTCCCAATTATTTAAATAGATCTACTCCAAGTCAAGTCAGGATTTAACTCTAATACTAAACAGGACACTGTTACGTTTCAGACTATACTTGTACCGAGCTGTTAAAATTAATTAAAATTTCTGGAAGTATACATTATTCTCTATTGTTTCAAAGAAGATACAATAGCACTGGATCTCTTCAGACCAAGCATTTATTTTAAAAAGCTTCTTTATTTTGTTAAGTTGTCTAGAGGTCTCCAACCTTGGCAACTTTAAGACTTGTGGACTTCAACTCCCAGAATTCTGGGAGTTGAAGTCCACAAGTCTTAAAATTGCCAAGGTTGGAGACCCCTGGTCTAGAACAATAATAAAGCAGTCTTTAAAAAATAAGTCTAATAATTTGAACATTCTACAGACATAGTTATTCACCTACCTCCTTGCATCGAGCAGAAAATAAAAATCTCTGCGTGTCTCCCAGCTATATTTGCCTCTTTGCAGCTAGTTTCAGTTTCATTTTAGCACGTGGCAAATCAGCTGTAGGTCTGGAAGCTGCTAATGACTTGTTTGGCTTTACAGGCTCTTCCCTCTTTGCTGCAAGCAGGTAAATTGCTGGAAGACAGAGGCCAAAGGGTGGGGGTGGGTGAGTGGGGCTACATTTGACGCACCCAAGATTTCACCCTCTTTTGGGGGGTAAAAAGGTACGTCTTATACTCCGAAAAATACGGTATATATTTACAATACCATTAGCAGAGTTCTTCTTCAATCAGTTACAAATAGCAGAGAACAGTTAGTTTCATTTCAGCAGAGTTCAGAGTGGAAGAGTACAGAGTGGAGACTGGAGCCACACCCAGCTTTAAGCTTAAGTCCCAGTTTTGATTCTTTGCACAGACTCAGAAGTGGTTAGCTCCTATTGGCTGATTCAGTTGCTATGCCTATTCATTGGCTGACCTTGTTACCACTGGCTCTCCCAGTTCAGGAATATTCTAACAAATCCCCTCAGTACATGTAAGATTTCCTTAGCATGAACATGTGGGGTCCGTACAAGCTACAGACAACTGACAAATTAACAAATATGTTCCTATTACTGTAGTAGTGGGGGGAGCGATAGCTCAGTGGTTAAAGATGCTGAACTTGTCAGTTGAAAGGCTACAGGCCAGGTTCGAGACCCGAGCGCTGCACAATGGGATGAGTTCCTGCTCCTGCCCCAGCTCCTGCCCACCTAGCATTTGAAAGTATGCAAATGCAAGTTGATTAATAGGTAGCACTTCGATGGGAAGATAACACCATTCCATGTTCCTTTAGTCTATAGCCATGCTAGCCACATGACCACGGAAAATGTTTTTGGACAAGAAACAGATAAGCACTGCGTCCTACAGCTGGATACGACTGGAAAGGGAAATCTTTATCTTTTTTATTACTGTAGTAAAACCAGAAGTGTGAAAAACGATGTATACCTGGTATTTACATATGTGTTTTAGGGATGTGAATGCCTAAGATTTTCCTTTAGTTTATTATCTGGCAGTGAAAATTATTTTATAGATAGTAACTCACGATCACAATTGGGATCAGAATTTCAGTTGCTAAGCAATGTAATTTATTGCTAAAAATGTTTAGTTAAGCAAAAATAAAAGTAAAATGATATAAGCCGTGTAAAACCAACATGCACCATAATATATTATACAAGAGCTTGCAGTCCTAAGGGATTATTGAGATTTCTTCACCCATCTCTTAATGGCAGCAGGTTTTGGGGGACCTCTAATGAACAAGACCAGACCTGGAAAGAAAGGTTTCTTTCCACAGTTTGAAACTTGAGGTCAGAGTGATGATCACAAACTGTTCTTTATCTTCATACTGGTTGGATTCAATTGGTTGAATCCAATTATTTGTTTTATCTTTGAATATATTGTATAAAAGTGGAAATCACAGTAAATTTCTGCCTCTTTCTTCTGGCTTTAAACAAACCCTGTTAGAAGCCATTTCAGTTGCCAGATCTGCAAAAAAGCACTAGAAGTCCATGGGATTTTCTTCTCTACATTTTGAAGACAGAATCAGTGTTTTTTTCCTTCTGGTTACCAACTCTTACTGATGTCCAACAGCAATAGGCTGATGGAACTATGATTACTTAAACTTGTCTCCTAATTTTAGTTCTATTAATTTTTAAATTAATAACTTGATATCAAGAACATGCTAGGACAGTGATGGCAAAAAATTTTTTCCTCGGGTGTCAAAAGCGCGTGCATGCGCGCTATCGTGCACGCACGTGTGCCCACACCCATAATTCAATGCCTCCCACGCACCCCACGCATGTGCACACAACCCCTGTTTCCTGACTTTTGGTAGGGCCGTTTTTCGCCCTCCCCAGGCTCCAGAGGCTTTCTTGGAGCCTGGAGAGGGCAAAAATGCCCTCTCCTGCCTCCCGGAGGCCCTCTGGAGGCTGAAAACGCCCTCCCAGAGCCTCCGTGTGAAAATCAGCTGGCCGGCACGCACATGCTTGCTGGAGCTGAGCTAGGGCAACAGCTCATGTGCCGGGAGATATGGCTACACGTGCCCCAGGTTTGCCATCACGGTGCTAGGAGATAACAAAAAAAGGACAATACGATTCACCTCCAAGAAGTGACTGGTATGTTTCAAAGGATTGAAAATTAGAATGAGATGAATTCAATCTAGGACACTGGAAAAAAATCAGTTGATGAATCCTGTGTTTTGAGAAATTTTGGAGAATTGATAATGGACCAGTTAACCGGAAGGGAAAAAACACTGATTCTGTCTTCAAAATATAGAGAAGAAACTTAAGAGAAAAAAGATACAGGAAACTACAAAGCAGTCAGTATAATATTTATACCTTGGATATTCCAGAGCAGATTATAAAGTGATTGGCCAATAAGCACTTTAGAAACATAATGATGATTACCAGAAGTTGGTCAGTTAGGAACAAAGGTTGCTTAGACTAATCTTTTGTTTTTTAATTGTATAACTTTTTAAATTGCTACTGGAAATCCTATATATACATCTCTTGACTTAAGTAAACTACTCTACGACATGGTGATTAGCAAGCTAATTATATCAGGGCTAGATAGCATGACAACTATGCCACAAGAATCAGTCCTGAATTCTCTACTTTTTGATATTTTCATTCATTCATTATTTGTATGAAGGAAGTATAAGGAATCCTACCTATGTTTTTTGCAAATGGTATAAAATTGAGCAAAATAACTAAAACCTTAGACTGCAGTTTTCAAAGTTGTGTTACTCAGCATGGTCTCAGTTCTTAGAAAATATACAAGTAGTGTTTTTTTTATCTCCCTTGACGAAAGTGACAGCAATTTCACTAATGCTCTTGTGGGAAACTGCAAAGGAAAAAATTGTTTATTTTTCTCTTTCTGACTCTGAGCAATGGGAAGTTTTTCTCTGAGGCCATTGCTAAGAGTAGTGGGTGCAATTGGAATCATCTTTTTCAGAGAAGAAAAGCGAGAGCTTTTATCTGAATCAGCTTACAACCAAGTGTTGGTGATTGGGTGACATTAACCTTAAAAGCCTTATATCACACATGGATAGAAGCACATCTGCCATTTTGTGGGTGTACAAGGTGGAAAACTAAGATCAAATCACAGACGCAGGAAATTATGGATAAGGATCATCATCTGTATTTTGTTCCTTAAATACCCTCTTATTTCTATCTTGAATATGGATAAATAATTGAAAAAGTGTTTAGTAATTTTTTTTCAATGATAGAGTGAAAAGTGCATTTTCTGCATGTCTCACAATTAAAACTTTGCATTGGTTTCATGTGAAATTTCCAAATAGTTAAGGCATCTTATCTGTTTGTAATTGACAAAAAGTTAATACTGTACTTCCTACATTTAACATTATGAAATTTCAGATTTGTGTAAGAAAACAAGCAAATCAGTTGGGTTTTAAAAGTCAATGAAATATAGAATTGAATATATGGCAATATCTACTCCTCTCCTCTCCTCTCCTCTCCACACCACACCACACCACACCACTTTTCAAGACTGTGCAGCAACTTTCTGCTCCTTCAGAAAGTTTTCTCATCAGGCCTGATTTGGATTCTGGTAACTTCGGTGTTGTGTGCTTCATAAACAAAGTCACCACCATCTCCTTCATGAAGTCTTGAAAATAACAGCTTTTGGGAGAAGCTTAAAAGTTAACCAGCATTCTCATGGTTTTGAGCGGCTCTTTTTCCAGAGTCAGCCAATGATGAAGAAGCATAGCATAGCAATAGCATTTAGACTTACATACTGCTTCACAGTACTTTATAGCCCACTCTAAGTGGTTTACAGAGTCAGCATATTGCCCCCATCAATCTGGGTCCCCATTTTACCAACCTCAGAAGGATGGAAGGCTGGTGAGATTTGAGCCTGGTGAGATTTGAACTGCCAAATTGCAGTCAGCCAGCAGTCAGCAGAAGTAGCCTGCAGTACTGCATTCTATCCAATGTGCCACCGCATAGAAACCATATTTCTCGGAAAATACTTTCTGAAAACAATGTATTGATAGAAAAAACCAGTCATTTCATGGTTTATATTGTGCTGTGTTAAACTGCTTAGTCATAACATTTATTTTATCTCTTAAAACTGTTTAAAACATGGTTGTCCAAACTTTTGGCTTGCCTAGGTCTCCTTCAGTGAAGAGGAATTGTCTTGGGCTGCATATAAAATATATAATATAATTAATGTATATAAATCACATACTAATATTAATAGTTTATGATCTCGTGGGGCCACATTGCTAGCTATCCAAGGCCACAATCGGCCTGCAGGCTGCAAGTTTGACACCCCTGGACTGAAGTTTGTAAGGTGGGTTTGGGATGATAAAAATTCAGCCATGACCACCTGTTCAATCTACAGATCAGCATTTTGTAAATTAACATAGAGAACCCGTGTCTTGAGAGTAAAAAAAAAAAAATTAGTATGACTGCCAGAATGAGAAAATTTCACGAGTTATTCTTAAAGCATTAGCCACAATTAATAAAAGCTAGCATGATCACTTTGATTGTTGTATGTAGGACAAGAAATGGAAGTGCTCTATGATCTGTATATAAACTTTCTGTTTACAAACTGATATTTTTTTCCTGGAACCTTTGCAACCTGTGCGGAATTAATTGGCCTTCAATTATTACTACTGAAAACTTGCTACTTTTTATTACATCTTGTAAGGAATTAATAATTCATAAGTAATTAGGAAATTAGGTTTCCTAATTTCAGTATTGTTCTACTATCTTTACAAATCAGATAGGGACACAAGATATACTGAACATAATTTATGAATAGTAGAACTGCCTTATATTTAGGATTGCACTCTGTATCAGGTATAGAGGCTAAGTTTACAAGTGGATGGATAAAGGGATCTTATAGCATGACTTACTATATTATACATTTTGCCAGGTGTTTTTAAAACTTGAAAAAAAAAGATCAGATAGCAACAAGGTGGAAAACCCACAAAACATTTATTGTGAAGGGCTGCAGGAAGATTTGAGTCATCAGGGCTCTATGTTTGAAGGCAAAATTGGTTTGTGGCCATTTTCTGATAAACCATAACCATCAGTGGTGGTCTAATCACTTTTTGTAAAATTAATGCATTTTAATGTATACAATACATTAATATATACCTTTCTATAAGAATGTAAGAAAAGTCTAGCCTGATCTAGCCAAAACCCATCTTACTCCAGCATTCGTTTTTCACAATGGCCAACCAGCTACTGTTGGGGTCCTCATGAGCATGAGAAGAGAAAACTTCAGACACACCCAAACACAATAGACCTCCACAAAATGGTTAGGTATTTAGAAATCTTAGATGAAAGAGGAAAGTTATAAACAATTCAAAAACTGGAACAACAAGGAATTAAGATTGATTGGTGGCCATACTTTCAAATTAAATCAAGATTAAACGAGGATAGGAAACAATTTGGTATACAAAGAGAACAATCAGAATTAGACAAAATTTTATTAGGACAAGAAAGAAAAACAATAAATTATACAAATTTCTATTAAAATATAAAATGGAGGAAGAAATAGTAAAAGGGAATATGATTAGTTGGGCCAAAATTTTTGGGTATAACATAAATCTAGAACAATGGGACAGAATCTGGAATAAAAACTATAAATTTACAAAAGCAACTACCTATAAAGAAAACCTATATAAGATGTACTACCGATGGCATTTACCCCCAGCGAGATTGGCCAAAATGTGTTCAAACCTAGCCCCCAAATGTTGGAAATGCAGTTATAAAATTGGATCTTACTATCACATGTGATGGACTTGCCCTGTTATAAAGAAATTCTGGTACAAAATTATATCAATGAATAATAATTACGTTAATGAAAAAGATTATATAAATATGTTAGTGAAAAAGATTACATAAGCATGAATTTATTGTTGATATAAGTTGCTGTATTATAACCCTAGAGGTTATGTAGTGTAGTTGTATGGTATTGTATTGTATTGTTTTGTTTTGTCTATTTTTTGTCTATGTGTCTTTTTTTTGTTTTTAAATGTAAATAACTCAATAAAAATTAATTTTTAAAAAAAAAAGAGAAGAGAAAACTTCTTTTTTATTATTGTTTGAATGATAACTGAAGGCATGATTCCCCCATCCTGGAACTAACATTGAAGTTTCAGACTTGCATTCCATACATTGTTCAACCTCTTTTTAAAACCATCCAAACTAGTGGTCATCACCATGTCTTACAGTAGTGAATTTTCATTAATGTTCAGTTGTGTTAAAATGTACTTTCTTTAATCTGCTCTAAAACTAACTAATCTCATTAGATAATTCTAGATCCTAATACTTTGAGAAAAGGGCAAAATATTTTCTCTATCCTTGTTCCCCTTATGAGCATTATTTTATACACACTGAACATCTCCCATCTCAAGTATGTAGTATAGAACGCTTCACACAGTATTGCACACCAAATGTGAACATACCACTGCTTTGAATAATGTTGGCAATTTCATCTTTAATCAATTTCTTGATAAACATTAGCATACAGGTTCCCCTTTTCACAGCTGGCACACACTAAGTTGACACCTTCAATGAGCTATCCACTCTATTAGCTATTACCAAGATCTTTTTTCCTGGGTAGTTATAGGAATTCATCAATGTAAATATGATTTTGCCCAACGACCACCATTTATATTTATTTGAAGTGAATTTTATTTGCTATTTAATTCCATTGAATCTAAAGAGCTTTCAGAAGTTCTTCACAGTCACTTTTAGCGTTCATCATATTGAATAATTTGCTATCATCCTCAAACTTATCCACCTCAGATTTATCTTCAGTCCAGACCATTTATGAGCAAGTTAGAAAAGCTGGTCTTAACAGATCTTGGAAGGATTTTGCATCTTATTTTCTTAATTGGGGAAAAAAGATTCATATGTACCTACTTTTTGTTTTCTGCTTTTTAAACCAGTTAATAATCCATAAAATGTCAAGTCCGCTTATCCAGCACTAATAAGTATAATCAAGAATGTTTTATGAAAAACGTTTTTAAAGCCTTTTTGTAAAACCAAATATACATGTTGATAGGATCCATTCCCATATCTCTTGACACTTTAAAAATATTCCAAAAGTTTGGTAAAGCCAGAGTTACTTTTGCGAAATCCACGAATTATCTTATTTCAGCAAGGTTTGATCTTCTGTAAGTTAGTTATTTTTATTTAATCATATTTTCAGTTTGCCCTGAATCAATATTAAGTCCAACTTTTCAGAATGAACATTAAACTGATTCCAACCAATAATTTTAGGATCTCCCCTGCATCTTCTTAAAATTGTTGTCATAGTACTTGACTTTTAGTCATTTGCTCTGGACCCAACGTAAGGTGCCATGGTTTTGTAAAGAATTCAGCAATCTCACATTTGACTTTTTTAAGATCTCTCAGATGGGTGTCCTCAGAATCTACTGTTTTTGTATTATATAATTTCTCTTTTTACCTCAGTTTACTTTATTTCTGATTTACTCCCTGAGAAAATACTTGCTCTGTATTAGTTATTTGATCTATATCTTCTGTGCCAAAGACAAATAGAATAGAATAGAATAGAATAGAATAGAATTCTTTATTGGCCAAGTGTGATTGGACACACAAGGAATTTTTTTTTGGTGCGTATGCTCTCAGTGTACATAAAAGAAAAGATACATTTGTCAAGAATGGTTGTCATAGGGTTCAAGTAAGCAATCAGGAAACAATCAATATGAATATAAATCGTAAGGATATAAGCAACAAGTTACAGTCATACAGTCATAAGTGGGAGGAGATGGGTGATAGGAACGATGAGAAAAACTAATAGTAATAGTAATGCAGCCTAGTGAATAGTTTGACAGTGGTGAGGGAATTATTTGTTTAGCAAAGTGATGGCGTTCGGGAAAAAACTGTTCTTGTGTCTAGTTGTCTTGGTGTGCAGTGCTCTATAGCGACGTTTTGAGGGTAGGAGTTGAAGCAATTTATGTCCAGGATGTGAGGGGTCAGTAAATATTTTCACTTTTTGACTGGTGCAGTATACAGGTCCTCAATGGAAGGCAGGTTGGCAGTAATTGTTTTTTCTGCAGTTCTGATTATCCTCTGAAGTCTGTGTCTGTCTTGTTGGGTTGCAGAACCAAATGCTAAATATTTGGGTTTTTCTACAATATCTGAATCTTCCTTGAGCATTTCTTTCCCTTGTTCCTATGTAATTTCAGGGTTATAATCCTATTTTGCAGGAGTGGGAGAATTTAGAAAAACAGAATTAGCATTTACCTCAATATAATAGCAATTCTATGATTGCTTCAGTATTTTTTCAGCAAAAGTATATGGCAAGCCATTGATTATTTAAATACCTTTAAATATTTAGAGGAAAATGAGGAAGTAATATGCATGGACATATTTATATAGTTCAAATGAAAATTGAATATACTAACCAAAGCTTTGCAAATACTAGACAATGAAAAGTATTTCACTGATAAACTATCTTTACACAAGCTACTGCATTGACATGTATTTTCGTTTTTTAGTTGCAGAATGTGTATTATGTATTCAGGTTTTGGAGTTATAATTTGATACATAATCAGATGGAAAAATCAGATTTCTAACCATTACGGTAGTTTGCATTTTTTTAATGCAAGTATGGCCATCAGGTATTTCTATTCACAGGGTATGTTATGACAACTTGCTCCAAACCTGTCTTCTTAAAGACGGGCGCACACAGGACTTGGGTCTTTGCCCAGTATTCACAGTGACACCAGTCTTATAATTGTAGTATTAAAGTAGGGGTTTTCACACCTCCTAAAAAAGAAGAATACAATTAACCTCTCGTAGTTCTTTGCTGTATAGACACAGAGACATCTTGTTTGATTGATCCTCTGATTATAATAAATTATATTGTTCAGATTTTTTTCCAGGAGGATTCTGGTAGATTTTTATGTTACAAATGGCAATAATTAGTGAGTTAGATTATGTCTCATGACACCATCTCTAGAATAAAACAAGGGTTTAGTCAGTTACACTGTATTATAGCTTTAAATACTGAAATATCTGACCATTTGAAGTAATGTATATAGGTTTTTCATGTAGATATTTTAGCAAAAACATTATCTTCTATTAGAAGAATATGTCTTCCTTATCGTTTATTGTCTCAATACCAGATCACATAGGCCAGTGATGGCAAACCTATGGCACGTGTGCCACAGGTGGCACGCGGAGCCATTTCTGCCGGCACGCGAGCCATTGCCTAGCTCAGCTCCAGCGCGTTTTCGATTTCTGGAGGGTCTCCGGGGGGATGGGGGAGGGCATTTTTGCCCTCCCCAGGCTCCAGGGAAGCCTCTGGAGCCTGGGGAGGGCGAAAAATGGGCCTACCGGGCCCACCAGAAGTTCAGAAACGGGCCATTTCCAGCCTTCAGAGAGCCTAAGGGGTGTGTGGGGGAGGCCGTTTTCACCCTCCCCAGGCATTGAATTATAGGTATGGGCACTTGCGCATGTGCGATAGCACGCGCGCACGCACTTTTGGCACCTGAGGAAAAAAAGGTTCGCCATCACTGACATAGGCAGTAAATATTGCCTTTTATCATCGCAAAGATGAAAGTCAAGTACCGTATATGTCACAGCAGGTTTATTAACTAGTTTACATCACTAAATTCTTTCATCAATAGAACAAATTGTGTCGAATTTCTATTTTAAAATCCAATTTTGGAATCCAACTTATAGAATTGAATATTTGGAATTATATACAAAATGCCCACTAATTGATATTGTATTATTTTAATTTAAGGCTTATACTCATTTAAGCTTTCAAATAGTAATGTACATCTTTTACATGTTTCATAGCTAATTTTATTCTCAATATTTGCTCTTTTAAGGAAAATTGTTTTAGGCTTGAATTCTAAGCATGCCTCTGTGTGATTAAACAATCCTGAGTTCACATAGATACTTCTTTTTCGGTGCTTGGAACGGTGTCTAAGGGAAAGGAACGATTAGAAATTAATTTATTCTTCTAGAAGAAGTAAACTGCTACTTTCTTAATGACATATTTTCATTTTCTACTACAGTTCCCCAAACTGTATTGGTTGAAGGTAAATACAGAATCAGGCATTTTCCTGCTATTTGTTTATAAAACCTGTATTCAAAAACAGTTCTGCTTGCTTATTGCTGTTGCTTAAACAGAAGAATGTTATGCTAAAAGAGCTTATTTTCATAGTTATCTCTTTCCTGGCTTATCTTTTGGCATATGTTCATGAGATAACTTATAAGGAGAAAAGAAAAAATAAAGAGAAACCTGTGACACAGTGTGATGTTTTGCTCCACTTTTTTCATCATTTTCATTCAATCAAATACGATGGAATTTTGTTAGGACAAGGAGAATGTTACAATCTGAATTGTAATTGAACGTATGAAAGTCTGTATCATGGAATGACATACCAGTCACATTATATCTTATGTTCCATTGTCCAGTTTATTGAACCCATTTTGCATCTATTTAGAAGCCTATAATCCTTTCAAATTGTACAAAAACTACAAATTCCTTTGAATTTGTAGTTTTTGTACTACAAAATTGAAGTACAAAATTGAAATGTTTCTTTGAAATAACATATGATTATAGAAAGTCCTATAAAATGTATATTTGGACAATTTTAATAGAATTTGAATGAAGTATTCAACCATGAATGGATTGTTTAGAGAAAATATTGCAATTGCTATTCCAAATGAACTAATCATTAATTTATTTTTGTTTTATTTTTTCATTCCAGTGTACCTTGAGGATAGTTTTGTAAAATCTGGAGTCTTTAATGTATCCGAACTTGTGCGGGTGTCTAGAAGTAAGTCTCCTTTTCATTTTCTGAAGTTTTATTTTATTTTTGGATGTGTGTTACATTTGTATTTTTATATGTTGCTACATCATTCTTTCCAGAGTTGATTCTTTATGATAGTGACTCCAGTTACATAACTAACAATACAAGTAGTACTTATTTACCAACTACTCAAAGAGCAACCATTTGAAGTTACAGCAAAGCTCAAAAAAGGAAGATTTATGATCAGCTCTTGAAGTGGCAGCTGTTGCAGTGCCCCACAGTCACATGATTGTAATTCATGTGTTTGGCAACTAACACATATTTACGATGGTTGCAGTCAGGGGTGGATTCTAACTTACCTCGCTGCTGGCTCACTTCCTCCCACGCCACGTGGGTGTGCCTTGTGGGCGCACATGCGCAGTGCCAAAAAATAAAATAAAAATAAAAAAATAAGCCGAAAACAAGATGGCGACCGCATGCACAGTGCTGGAAACTTGGCTTCTGCACATGCTCAGAAAAAAATAAATTTAAAAAAGTTTTTAAAAAAGTAAAAAAAAAAAAAGATGGCGGCGCCCACGGACCGGCACCGACCTAACCGGTTCCGTGACGTCATCATAACGTCACCAGCAGGTCGCTACCGGTTCGGGCGAACCGGTCCGAACCGGGAGGAACACACCTCTGGTTGCAGTTTTCCATAGTTACATGATTGCCATTCACAGCCGGCTTTTGATATGTAAAGTCATTGGGAAAGCCAGTAAGTTGCTGTCGCATGATGATGTATTTAACAACCAGCAGTGGTTTGCTTAATGATTACTCTGAAACAGACTTCATAAGTCAGCACAGTCGCGTGACATTTCACTTAATGACCATGCTACTTAGCTGTGGAGTTGCCAGTCCAATTTGTGGTCAGTAAGGACTATGAATAATGTAGCTAATGTTACATACAACACTAGTAAAATTTCCATGATTGATAATTATCTAACCTATGATGATTGATCACATCCATTCACCTTCAAGGTGGATTGAAATCAATATTGGAATTCATTTGTTTTATTTGTAAGTAAGTTATATTCTATAAATAATTACCTGGTAGTATGTTCTGTTAAACTTGATGGGGCTTACTTCTGTGTAAACACACCCAGGATAGTAATATTAAGCATTCAAAATAATTGCAACTCTTTACAGATGCGCAATAGTTTTGGGCCCTTTAGTGTTGTAAATTAACTGTATATAAACCAATGTAGGACACATTGTGTTAGTGACATGAAAACAGAACATGTAACTTAGAATAATGTTAAATAAAAGTTTATTTTCAAAAGGCATTTTTTTTATTTCACAAAACAAACATTTGAAGTCCATTATTGCCTATAGACCAGTGGTTTCCAACCTTTTTTTTGGCCATGCCTCACCTCAGCATCTCTAAAATCCTGATCACCCCCCCCCCCCCCAACATATAATTCTTACTATTCAAAAAGTGAATTCCTACTCATGCGGAGGAAGCCTAAAAGGCCATTAACTTGGTTTAAACAAGGTTCCAATTGCCCCCATTAAAAATCAAATTGTCCCCCTGTGGGGCGTGGGCCCCACATTGGGAACCACTGCTATAGACTGTGTGACTTGATATGTGTGAGAATTGGAGAACATACAGAACCAGTTAATAGGGGTATGCAGAGCTTCATAGGAATGTTTTACTATGGGAAACCTTTAAGAGAACCAATTCCCTCAAAGGTATGTTGTGAAGCAGTGTGTCCTGCTGCATTTAGGAATGGTTCCCAAAACCGATGCTCTGGGAGATGGCTGAGAGGAGCCTGCTCTGAAAATATTGGGTTGAGCTCATTCTGGGTATCCATGAGCACTGCAAGCTATCCTGTGAGGTGCGCCAAAGCTATTCTGCCTAGTGCCTCCTCCAAATAATTTGCTAAAGAATTTGGGCAAGTAGTTGAAAGAGCCTCTGTCTGTTTCTGTCAAAACTCTCAGTTCATACCCCTGTTTGCCCACTGAAAGATAGTTTAAAGAGGTCAGAGTCAAGAGTCAAAGACTTTCTTTGGGGAATATTAGGAGCAGATTGAAAAGAACGTATTTCCCTATGATTTATTGGACGTTAGGACATCTTACCAATTTTCACTTGGCCTTGCATGCTGAGATGGGAGGGAAGGCTTGTCCCATGCCTTAAATAGTACACATTATGTCTTTTAATTGCACAACAACTAATAATTAGATAAAAGTGAATTTGCTTTAATTTTGGGTTATATTAATATGTTTGTTTAGACAATAGGCTTGACTTTAAATTATGTTCTTTAGCACCTATAACCCAGGGAGCTGGAGTAAACTTCCCCATTGGAGAACTTCCAGGTCAACCATACTATCATGATATGAACTCAAGTGTTAACTTACAGCGATCACTATCCTCTCCACCAACCAGGTTAGCCTATTATGTCTGTGGTTATATAATATTTTAAAAATGATTTTGCTTTGCAGCTTTTCAATAAAATAATTATGCATTTGTCCAGCAACATGGTCTGTGATGGAGGAAGGGAGGGAAGGGCCTTAATGGAACAAAAAGATAAGTTGATATATATATTGATCAACATTCCTCAATAAATAATTTCAATTTTGAATGAAAATGATTATTGTTCACAGTGGAAATTATGTCCCAGAATGAAAATATTGAGAGAAAACCTGTAGTTCCCAAACCAGTGAGAATTGTTAATATCCTCATGGATAGGTGTCTCATTATTTGTTTATAATTTGTTGACTCAGAAAGGCAGAGAAGAGACTTTGAATTAAAACTCTCTGACATAGACCTACATACAGGATTTTTATTCCTGTATATTTTCATAGGCATGTCTGTGTGCACATGTGTAGCTTAATTTTTAACTGCAATAATGGAATTAATTTGACTGTGCTGGGTATGTAAGCCTTTTACTGACAAGCCAGTTCTTGAATAAGGCCTGTTGGAGTCCTAACTCTGCATGCCTAATATAAAAACAATCACTAGTATATTAATAATAGAAAAATGTGTACAGTATAAATAACTTTAAAATCAGTGTAAAATGTGAATATGTCTATCAAGTGTAGTTTTTAGGGTTGATAGGTATGAAAAGGATTGTAGTTTAAAATATCAATAGAAATTCTGCTTAAATAAGCCCTTATTTCTATATGTTTACAGTAAGAGACCCAAAACTATATCCATAGATGAGAATATGGAACCAAGTCCGACAGGAGATTTTTATCCTTCCCCAAATTCACCAGCTGCTGGTAGTAGGACATGGCATGAAAGAGATCAAGGTGAGTGCTCAGTTCATTCTGTGTCTACTCAGAAGTAAGCTATATTGAATTCAACCAGGTTTACTCATAGACAGACAAGACAGGTTCTTAGAGCTCTTATTTACATTATTTCTTCAGAAACTATGAATATATGGTAGATTGGAATAAAGAAGAAAATTGTAAATCTTTTGAGGTTAAAATACTTCCTTAGAATATTACATTCAGTAGTAATTATAATACCATCCCCATTATTAAAAAATTCTATTTTGTATTCATCAAATGCACAAATCCTTTTTTCAAAGCCATAGTACTCATTTAGAGTCACAAGAAGTATTTAATAATTGATTTACTGGTAGGCAAAATGTAGAGAAATTATATTGATTAGCAGAATCTAGAAAGATTAGAAAATGATTGAATAAATTATTGGACTTCAGATATACTATGAAAGAGAGAACGATTAATCTTGACATTTTTTTCTGGCCATGTTGCTATGCATTTAATACTCTTAAATGAAAATATTTATTTCTATCTACTGGTTCATATGTACTGTGTGTGAATAAAATCTCAAATATAAATGAAAAGTACCCTGTTTTACAGAGGCATATATGCATCGTTATTTACACAAAGTTACGAATGATAGGCCTGAAGTAAATTTTAGCTAAATGAATACACAACCACATCTATAATATCTTAATGTTGTTCAGCCATGCACTGTATTTTACAGCAATATTACATTGAAGAGTAAAGTTAAGCATAAATAGTGAATGGAAATGATTATTTCTTAGTTTTTATAATACTTCCTTTATTTCCGTTCATATTATATTATAGTATTGCTTAGTAATTTTAAAGCTCTGTGATGTATGAAAAATTCCAAAGATTATTAAAATTCCAAAGATTATTTAAATATATAGGAAAAGATCTGATAAAATATCACATTAAAAGTTAGAATTATCTTTCTTCAGTTTATTTCCTTTTTCTCATACATTTATACCTACAATCACTACTTACTCTCCAATTTCTAATTTATACATCGACATAATTATGCCAATTTCATATATTGGTCATAAATTTCTGCCTAATTTCTTCCTAATACAACACTCAAAACATTATTTTTGTAAGACTCATGGTGCTGCATAAAGTTTTCAATTTAACCTTTATAACTGTTCCCTTTGTATTGTAGTTGTCTTCCTTTTCTTTTTCTGTTCTTTGAACAGAATTCTTAAAATAACATTTTGAGCCCTTTTTCTCTTTTTTCAAAATATAAATGTAAAAATTTTGTGATAAAAATGAAAAATTTCAATACATACAGTTATGAATTTGATATCAAAAACCTTGCAATATCTGTTTATTTTTGTTTTTTTCAGTATAAAGTAAATCCCTCAAATAATTGGTTTGTTGTGTTGGTTTCTAAAAGTGTCATCTGTGATTTGTTTTTCTTGTTTTTATGAATAGGTTTTGGAATTCAGATAGTTGAAATGATATCTGGAATGTTGCTTAAATTGCTATAACTTATCTACTTTTCTGTAGCTCTTGCAATGTGTAGAAATGATTGCCTTTACCAGGAACCATCACAGATATTTAAAGGAGAAACTGAGAAAGCAAGTTCTGCATTCAAGTTTAAAAGCAATGCTGCACATTTGTACAATTACTTCTATACATGGTGTGGGAACAGGATCAAAATATATAAGCACAGAGTCTACTCTGAATGAGACATGACATTTATACAGAGTCTAATTGTCAAAATTCTGCCGATAGGTTAAAAGTTTGTGGTGGTCACTGCATAGTTCTAGTTGTGGAGTGTAGAGATCTGTGGTGCTTAAGCTTTGGTAACCTTCAGTTAAGAAGAAAAATGTGTCTGAGTATATTCATGAATGTGAACAGGGCATTAAAGCAGGGGTGAAATCCAACAGTTCTGACAGGTTCTGGAGAACCGGTAGCGGAAATTTTGAGTAGTTTGGAGAACCTTCAAATACCAGCTCTGGCTGGCCCCAGAGTGTGGTGGGAATGGAGATTTTGCAATATCCTTCCCCCAGGAGTGGGGAGGGAATGGGGATTTTGCAGTATCCTTCCCCTGGAGTGGGGTGGGAATGGAGATTTTGCAGTATCCTTCCCCTGCCACGCCCACCAAGCCACACCACGCTTACCAAGCCATGCCCACAGAACCGGTGGTAACAAAATTGGATTTCATCCCTGCATTAAAGGCTTAGATTGTTTCAAATACAAACTTATTTTTTTCCAGAATTTTAGTTGTTCTAGTTTGTCTTTTTTACATTTTACTTTTTCTGATTGATATTTAATATTATTTCATATGGTATTTTGGGCTGCTTTCAGTTTATTTTCTATAATGTTACTATGCTTTGTGCATGGTCATTGAATTCACACCTTTTTTGTATCTGTATTCAGTTTAAGTGATATTTTATCTTTCTTAGATCAAGATGCATATTATTCTCTTGATGTGCTTCAATAACAAGTACAGCCTTCATTGTCAATTAAATACTATTTACCAGAATAGTATCCGAAATGCATTGACACACATCTTTCTAGCTTTTCTAAAATAAAAACCACTTGTTCCAGAAAGCACGACTTATCTATCAGAGTAGCTATTCTGTTATTGAAATATTTTTTTTCTGATCTTTTGAAATTAAGAGGCAAAAATGCTTCTTTTGCACCATGATTAGCTATGTTTGAGGTTTCATTTTGCTGGAATTTCAGCACAAATATGACTTTGCTGTTCTGAGTTGGTAAGTACTAAGGCCTGATGCAGTTTGTCCTAGAATCATGGTATCTTCAAGAGATCTCCTTAATTAGTTATGTATTTTTCCAGCTTCTCAGTTTGGGCTATTGAACGTTCTGGAGGCTTTGCTTTGCTTTTTCTCTAATCTGAGATATAAGGGTAGGAAGAAGCTGCACTTGTAAAAGGTGTCCATGCAACAGAATTTGGTGTCACCATAAAGGAGAAAGAAGACTCTGTTGACTAAATTGCTGCTTTCCTAAATTTCTGAGGTTAGGGGGAGAAGATGAGTTATTTGTTAACCTCAGTTCCCTTCACGCAGTGCCATAAAAGTATGGTTATGCAATAACGACAGACACAGCTTTTCTAAAAGGTTCCTGAAATTCAGCTGCACCTGAGATCTTTGCTCCACAAATATGAATTTGCAGAACCACAATTATTGGTAAGTAGTTACTTTTTAACAACAACAAAAGATGATAGTTTTATTGTCAATTAAGAAAAGAGGGAGTTGTGTGGATTTTAGACATTACCGTATTTTTCCGAGTATAAGACGCACCAAAGTATAAGACGCACCTTAGTTTTGGGGGAGGAAAACAAGGAAAAAAGGCCTCTGCCTCCAAGCAATTTGCCAAACAGCAAACAGCAAACAGCACAGATGATATACACTGTTTGCTGTGCATTTCTGTGCATATGTGCCTGACCCATAGAAATAGCAAAGAATTGAGAAATGTACATTATGCCAGAAGGTTTTCTTAAATGAAGTCACACTAACTCCTCCCAATTATTTAAATAGATCTACTCCAAGGTAAGTCAGGATTTAACTCTAATACTAAACAGGACACTGTTACATTTCAGACTATACTTGTACAGAGCTGTTAAAATTAATTAAAATTTCTGGAAGTATACATTATTCTCTATTATTTAAAAGAAGATACAATAGAACTGGGCCTCTTCAGAGCAAGCATTTATTTTAAAAAGCTTTATTTTGTTGTCTAGATTTACAGGGATCTCCAACCTTGGCAACTCCCAGAATTCCACAGCCAGCAAAGCTAACAAAGCTGGCTGTGGAATTCTGGGAGTTGAAGTCCACAAGTCTTAAAATTGCCCCTGGCTCTAGAACAATATAAAGCAGTCTTTAAAAAATAAGTCTAATAATTTGAACGTTCTACAGACATTTATATTCACTTATATTATTCACTTACCCCCTTCCATCCAGTTCAGCAAAAAATAAAAATCTGTGTGTCTCTCCCAGCTATTTGCCTTTGCAGTTTCAGTTTCACTTTCATTTTCCCACATGGCAAATCAGCTGTAGATCGGGAAGTGCTAATGACTTGCTTGGCTTTATAGGCTCTTCCCTCTTTGCTGCAAACAGGTAAATTGCTTGAAAGACAGAGGCCAAAGGGTGGGGGTGGCTGGGTGGCTGGGGCTGCATTCGGTGTATAAGACGCACCCAAGTTTTCACCCTCTTTTGGGGGGTAAAAGGTGCGTCTTATACTCCGAAAAATACGGTATATATTAAGAGTTTCAGCTTTGAAAAAGTGAAGGTTATCCTAAATAACAGATTCTGAATTTCAGTCTAAAATAGTCAAAATAGTACCATTTATGTGCAAGAGAAATACCACCACATTTGAGAGCTTGAAGGTTTGTTAAATTATGTGAAAAACAAGGTTAGAGACAAACAAAATTAAGTTGAAGATTCCAGAGCATTATAATAAACACTGAGCATATTTGTTGAAGGTTGAAATTTGACTGATTATTGAGGGGAAAAGAGTTTCTTCAAAATTGCAGCACTTTGTCCTGCAACATTTTGTTGTATTTCCTGCTTGTTTATTTCTCTTAGGCACATTTTATTGAAAAAGACAGTGTTATATTCATCAATTATTTGCTTCCTGAGTTAGCTAATTTGGAAACTAATTTTGAAATTGTGCAATGGCATAAGATTAAGTCACATTCTTGGTATATACTTGTATCTGAATTATTCAAAAACTACTCTGTTTTTCCCCGCAGTTGATTTGAGTTGATTAGAGATTGTACATATTCCTGATAGTTTTAGATCTGGGGAAAAAACATAAGAATTTACTGTAAAATTGACAATCTTGCAGTAATGATATAATTCCGAAATAATTGAGATTAGTGGGCCAATAGGCTATCAGGACAACCTATAAATAGCATCAGAGGTTTTTGTGGCTTGTGAATTAAAATCACTTGTCATTTAAGTGAAAATGTAGCTATTCCATTCTACTTTGCGTAGAGCAGTTAATTCTTTTCCCTCTAAATAAAGACGTAAACATAGGAAGGAACAGATTTAGCATGTAATTTTATATTTTAGGACTATGTATCTAGTAACCATGATCTTATATGGATCACAGCCCATGGTCTTAGACAGTTATTATTTAACATTACTCAGAGCTGTGGAGTGATAATGAAAAGTAATTGATGATATACTTCATCTTAATCCTCAAAATTATAAATGATTTTTAATCCTTGTTCAGGTTCATATAATAATAAAATTTCAATTGAAGTTAATTTATATGATTATAGAAACCAGCAAGCATTCTGTACAAACAATACTATTTATAAAGGATGCTTCTTAATAAATTAAATAATTTAAAACATGAAACAGCTGCATGGATTGATAGGCTGGGGTTCTATGAAAAGAACTGTCATGATTTTTAAAATAAGCTCTTTCATTTTTTTAAAATGAAAAGCAAATTTAATTGGTCTCTAGGGAAACGGCAAGCCTTTATTTTGCATATTCTATCAGTAGTTTAAACTTTTTAATATTTTTTTGTTAAAAAAATATTTGATCCAGAGTAGAAAAGAATGATGTGGTGATTTACGTCATGTACTATAACTGTAATATTTTAACATTGCATATCCTAAAGCATTTTAATACTATGAGAGATTTGTTTGGAATTGTACATTAGTGTGTACAATTAAATAAATTTTAATTTTACAGTTTCTTCATCATGTTCAGTTTCCTATGATTCTCCTGCATTCAACAGCAACAAATCATTACAACCACAGCTTACCATTAAAACAGAAGCTTTTGGATCTTCTTCTCCTGTTCTTCATCTACCCTCTGCTGGGCCTCCTTGCGATGAGGAACAAGTATCCTCTCCTGGATATCCTTCTGGACCTTTGCCATCTTTTACTATCTCCCCATCTTCTGGACTTGCTTTTTCTGGGATTCCTTTAATTACAGGGCCCTCTCCTGATGGATCTTTTCTCTTTAGACCTTCACATGGTTACTCTAAAATGGATATATTAATTTCTGAGCTAAGAGAATTAAAAGAGGAGATGGGTAGTGCTGTTCAGGAACTTAAAAACGTAACTGATCAGCTGGGCCATTTGCTTGCCTACACAGAACAAAAGTCAAAAGTAATTCCTACTACACCTTCTGAGGGTTGAGTTATGTCGTGGAAAGACACCCTCCATCTGGATTATTTTATTGAATACTATTTAACTATGTTACTCTGCGTCCATTTGTTTCAAAAGCATGACCAAAATATTATCTGAAAAGAAATATATATCTATATTCTGCTAGCAAATCATTTGTCCTGTTGTAAATATATAATATTTCATAGTAAATAAATGTATACATACCTTATATGTCAGTTCTTGTGTTTTTATTTAAAATATATTTAGAGGCAAAAAAAATTCTCCAAAACTGGTTATTTATTCTCCTCCTAATACATTAATATTCCTAAAATAAGAATTGTTTCTAACTTCCTGTTAGAAAATATATTTCAGTGGAAAGCTGGTGTAGGTTTGTTTATCTGATAATCATCGTTGACAGACGTTTGAACTGTAATATCAAAAGAGTTTCAGTGGGATTTTTGTGCAATAAGGTATAAAATTTCACTAAATCAATACCATATTCCCAATTGTTTTGGATGGCTAGAATTTGGGGGGGGGGACACTTTTTACTGATTTACAAGTCAGAAACCAGGACTACTAAAATCTGAATGATTGAAATCTCAGATTAAGCTGTTTGATTCACAGAATATTAAGATGGTATTGAAACGGGAATGTGTGATGGAAAAATTATTAGTGTAATACATCTAATGTATATATAAAATAAGTGTCCATGTTCTTTCTGAGGAACCTTATTGGGAGTTGGAAACTATACTTATTAGGTGTATATTAAGTTGAAGAGATGTTAAAAGCAAACATAATGTGTTTTATTTTTTAAAAAATGAGCTGTCGGGTCATTAGTTGGATAAGCCTGGCATAAGGAAAAATGACATTTTTATCTTTTCCATTCGTGCAGCCTCTCCACTATTTTAGAGATTTTGGTAGAACTTCCTCTGGCCCAGGGGTTCTAGAACCACACTTTAAGAAACACTGGGCTAGAAGAGAGAAACAGGAACAAAGTTCAAAGTGTTCTTGATAGGTTAGAAGAAAAAATCGGATGAAGCTTACTTTTTAAATCACAGGACATAATACTACTATTAATACTATAAAGTCCCCCGGGAGTTGGGCGGCATACAAATCTATTTAATCTATTTAATTTTATTGTGCACTAAAACCCTACTTCAAATAGGTGTCCAGTTTTCAATATCACCTTTTAAAAACAATGTCAGTGAGATAAGATAAAAATTAAATATTGCTAGGGAGACAGATTGAGAGAACTGTATTTGGTTATCCTTCTTAAAAAAGGCAGTATGTTGGTTATGCCAAATCATACCTGGTTAACATGAAGGATTTAACTGCTAATTTATTTTTGCACTTATGATCCCTGAGAGACAGCCTCTCAGTTTGTAGCCCAATTATGGAAGTTGTCTTTTTTTTGTATTTGTATTTCCACAAATACAGAATTACTATAAAACAAACAATATGCTGTTTCTTATCATTCAAGGACAGTTTAGCAAATGCAATTGCTAGCAGGCAAGTGCTGGGAATATAAATAATGCTGATATGTAGTTCGAATATCATATCGAGAATGTGAGAGCTCTGATATCAAATCTCAACTTGGTTAAGAGGTTCACTGAATAATATTGGGCTATTAGGCCACCATCTTTCAGACTAATCTATCTCAAAGGGTTGTGGGAAGGATAAAAGCATGGGGAAGGAAAACATGCTGTCCTGAACTCCTTGGACAAAATTTGGGATATGAATTATATAAATACACAATTTATTTGGATATAATGGAATTTCATGCATTAGTCCATCTTGGTAATATAATTGCATTAAAATTTGCATTAACATTGAATTACTGGGGGTTTTTTTACCCATGTTTTTTAAGCAAAAGGAACTACAACTTTTAAAGTTGTGGACTGAGTTTATTTATCTAGGCTGTGTTTTTATTGAATCTGCTATTTTCTCTATATTGGTAAATTGATGATTTTTGTATTAACAGAATTATTAATGTAATAGTTGCTGTAGAAACATTGTAGCCACAATCCAAAATAGAAATAGATATGTGAATCTCGATGATATAAACACATCCTTAATATGTTTCAATGATTTCACTGAGCTTAAATCATGTAACTGAATTTTAATCCATTCTTAAAAGTGGTAATTTGTAATGCAAAATTTTTCAGTGTATCTGTTGTTTTGCTGTACATAAGTAAAATTGCATTGCATTCAGCATAAGATTACAGCAATTCTTAATACAATAATGTATTTTCCAGTAGCAAACACTTTTGGATTTTGGAGTTAAATTTCATCATCACAACCAAGATTTTTTATTTTGTTTTTAAAGTTCAGTCTCAGTTATAAAAATGTTCTAAAGACATTTTCTAGATGTCGTAATCCAAAATAGTTATGAAGTGTAAAAACCAAATAGCGTTTACTAGGATTTCATGAGTTGATTTCATTTTGGGAGAGCAGAAAGGTTCTAGTAAGCCACTTATAGAGTGGGGAGGCATTTAGAAAGTACATTTATTCTTACCTTCATTTTTAGTCTTATAGACTATTAGAAAAGAAACCTTAATTACAACAAGCAGAATGAGGGGATAGAACTAAGGCCCATGTTTCCTAAGGACCCTATTGAATGGTAATAGATCTCCGAACTATGGGCAGTGGTCAACTTTTTTTCTTTTTTCCTTCCATAATGATATTTTAAAGCCATGTATATGAAAAAGAAATATTCAGGGTCAGTTTGGATCTTAGTCTGTTCCCTATTTTCTGCACTGTAACTTCTTGACTTTGCATCCATTGTGCAAATGGGACTATTCTGATACCTTCTGTTTATGATTCTTTGACTCTCAGTGCATTGCTTGCAATGCTCTAAACCAAGTATGGAGCTGTGATTAAATGGAAATGGATTTGCGATTTAAGCTGGTGAAGTAGATTCAAAATTATTCTGCATCTGTGCTGATGTCCCATTGTGATTTCCCTAAAACTTCATAGGAAAATGAACATGTTGTGTTGCTGTCTGTGAAAGCTAAGCAGTGTTCAGTGCGCGCAAGTGGATCTTGAAGCTTTGCCTCACTTATATGTTGACTCGAGTTCTGTTTAGCAGGTGGCTTCGTGATTGGTGAACCATGTGACATTTACCAAGGGAGTTCCTCGGAGGGCAGTCTGCTCATAGAGAGGCAGAGGGTCTTGCCTTTTGATGAGGAAATTGCTGAAACGCATGTCTCATTAGTGTCTCTTAAAGTTCTTGGGAAGCAAACAACAGTTTAATTAAAGTCTGACGTAAACACATTTCTGCACATTTTCCCTGCAGCATTTTATCTCATTAGAATTGATCAAAATAGTTGCCTTGGGCTAACTTGAACAGATATACATCTGGAGCACCATGTGTGCAAGCTGCCTTGAGTGAGCTACATACGCTATGCTTCATAGCAACTGATTTGTTTGCTTTACTTTGTAGGTGCAGTTACCTTGTTGGGAAATGAATTGATCTAACTTTTTCCAATTTGTCTGTGCCTTTGTATCGCTGACATACAGTATAATGCAATCCAGATATGCATATTCTTTACCTTTTTAGTATTATGCAGTAATAACTGAAGCTTTTAATTTATCCAAGCTTCTGTTTAATTCCTTCAGGAATGTATTCAGATACCGTTGTCTATTCTGTATTACCATATGCATACACAGTGTTGGTATCAGATTATTAGTAACCAACATTTACAAAATGACAACAGGTTTTTTCTGTACTGCAGAACACATAGTATAGTTTTAGCTCAGTCTTCCTCTGAGTCTTGGCACTTTAACTCACAAAATTATCAACAACGGTGAAGATGTTTGGGATATTCTCAACATTGCATTTTTCACTTTTAAAGCGGGGCAGGGGGATTTAGGCTATAGAAGGCTATTTAAAATGAAGTCGGACAGCTTTGTAATGTTACATCCATACTAACTTTGATTTCTTTTACTGTATCTGTCATTTTGATCCACAGTTAATAGAATCCATTCCATTACTGATGTAAATGGCTTTGTTGCAGTTTTGCAATTTGGGCTGTGCAAAACATTTTAAAAGATGCTTCAGAAAGTGCATTGGTGTGAAGGTACCCCTCTTTTTGAAGCATTAGAACAGCTGTTTCTTTGGGAGGCTGAGGCAGCTGCTGTAAAAGCTTTCTTCTATTGTCTTTGCATATACGTGCATCCAAAAACAATGCTTCCATTGGGGAAAGAAGTTGTGTTGAGCCTCCTAACATATGCCGCTGTTTCAGTAATCAAAGAGGTGTGTTTTGCTAACATGCTTTGTGGTATACCCTTTTCAAATGCTTTACATGGTTCTGTTTGGGGTACCTCATGTTTGTTACTCCATTATGAATCACCCATTTCATCATGTGATCCTAATGGCTACAACATATATTGTTAGTAATTAAAATATGCTTAAGTTTCTTCCTTAAAAACACATCACAGATGCATGCGCTCCCAGAAACAATCAATGGAGAGTACCATTTTTCATAAATACAGACAAGAGGTTTTTTTTTTAATCATGCAGTACTATTAACTAGTCAAGTACAAAAATATTTGTCTCAGAATAACATGTTATGTTTTAGTCACATCTAAAGCACTTCAGTATTTTACTTTTCTTTCACAATTTCCTGTATCCCTCCCTGAAGCATTTATTTAAGTTAGTTATTTTCCCAAGACAATAAACCTCACTTAAAATGATTTACTTTACCTTTTGAAGAAACACAGAACTCTCGCTAGGTTTGTTGATTGACGATTAACAAGGATATGTGTCTGTAAACAAGACTTTACTAATTGTCAACTTCTACTCATATTTAACATGGAAAATAATTTTGTATCTTTGAATCTTTCAATTATTCTTTTTTTCAAAAGTTGTTTAATGATGAGACATTATGAACATAGTGCTAATAGTAACCAGACCAGTTCTGTCAGTGTAGTCTTTAATACAAGTTTTGACTGTCAGTAACTTCTGTATTGTTTATTTCCTTTTTTCATTTAGAAATCAATGTTTTATATGCTTCTTTCTTTTTTGAAATTACATTATATAAGTACTGTGGTGGTTGGTCTGTACCTAGATGTACAAGGCAGTACTAGAGTCTGAAGTTTGTTGACCAACCCATCAGTGGTGGGTTGCGTCCGGTCCAGTTCTACGAACCAGTAGCGGTGGCGGCAGGAGGCTCCACCCACCCACCCTAGATGCTCATGCACAGAAGCGTCGAGCGCGAGTGCGTGAACCGGTAGCGATGGGATTTAGAACCCATCACTGCAACCCATGCTATTTTCCACTTTGCTGCTACAGTACATTTTTTAACAGAAAAAAATGGTGAGACTAAGAAAAAAATAGTTACTAAGCTTCTGCTTGAAAATGTCAGTGGGCTGCTGTTTAAATTGGAAGAAGCAAACCCTCTGAACTCTTTTTGGGCTCACAGCACACAGCAGGAGCAAATTCATTGATTTTGAGAGCTTTTTATCTTCAAGGTGGGAATTTGGATGTGTTGTGCCTCTCAAGCGTCACAACAACCTCTTAGGACTTTAATCTCAGCCTGGGTTCTTCGTAATCTTATGCTCACAATCATGAAAGAATCATTATATGAAAAGCCAATGGTTAAATCTTTTCAAGTAGCTTATAAAATGGGCTTCAAGAAAATGAGAAAGCTATTTATTTGGAAAATAAATAGTACATTCAATTTATTTAGTATGAGGTAGATGATTTTTGGGGGGCCTTTGTGTCAATCTTGACTTAATGGGAAAGTTCCTGCAGTTTTTCTGCTACATGTTTCAGAAGTAGTTTGCCATTGCCTTCTTCTTAGGGCTGAAATAGAGTGCCTAGCGCAAGGTCACCTACTTGACTTCCAAGCTTAAGACAGAAGTAGAATCCAAATTGCTCCTCCTAATGCAACATTTTAACCACTAGACTAAACTGGCTGTCAGGAGAAAATATATTTCATTGAGGCAAATTCCGTTAACTGTAGAGAAGCTCTGACAGATGGATTAGGCAGGAAGAGAAAGAGAAAAATAGAGGGCTAGGCTTGATTTGACTGAGGCAGCCAGCATGCTTCATAGATGAATAGAGCATTAAATATGTATGCCCCCTGTTTCTGAAATCCTTTCTGTCTATTTGTTAATTTTTTAAAAATCACCTCAAAGAAAATTACTTTGGAGAAATTGTTTTATTTATGTCGTTTATAATTTTTGGTTACTTAAAGAACTAAACAGTAATAAATGGCTAAGCAGTCTTTGTAATAGTGATGGAGATGTTTCTTAGTAACTTGCATTTTCACTTTTTTCTGAGGGATTTGTAACCTTCTTAAATGGTCTTTGGCAAACCTCAGAATAATCCTGTTGTAAGTTGCCTTGAGTTGATATTGCAAAATGAGTGGCTATGTAAATAAATTCAATCAATCTATCTATGAAACAGTCTTTAATTAATATGTAGTGAAAACTGGAAATGAAATTAAGGAAGGAAGTACAGTAAACCAAGAGAAATTGTAAATTACAATGTTCAGATTCTATGAATCACTATTAAAAACTTGCTGTACAAATAGAACTTGTGCTTCTGAAAGTTCTGTCTGTAGACATCTTTCTCTTCTAAAATGGAGAAGATCTGGAATCAAATTACACTTATTGCAAACTCGGTAAAATGACTTTATTGTGTAAATATGAGGTGTGCAAATCTTATATAATGACCCCATAAGAATTATGGTGATAACATCTCTTATGTCGTAGGATTTTATTTTTTGGTTACTAGAGGAAGCCTATAAGTGTTCATCTAAAGTAATGCATACCCTTTACTGTTTTTTAATGCCGTGCAATTTAGTCACTAATCTAGGAACTGTTACTGCTAAAAGAACATAAGCAATTATCTAGAATCATGATTGTGATGTTGGGGTTAATGGACATGTTGTGTTGTATGCCATTGCAGATATGTCTTCTCCTACAATGAAGAAACCTGAAAAGCCTTTGTTTAGCACTACATCTCCCCAGGATTCTTCGCCAAGACTGACTTTCCAGCATCATCATCCAGGAATCCCAGGAGTTGCACACAGTGGTGAGGAAACAAAAGTGACTTAATGTTTATCTTTCAAAATGCAGGAAAGTTGGGTAAACATAACGTTAATTCAGCACTTAACTCAAAATTATACCAGATTATCCTATGAGCCGGAGGCTTGGAAAATTGCTTCAGCTGAATTGTATTTCTTTAGCAAATGTAAACAATATCTCATTTTTGGAGAAACATCCATTCTATCACATCCAGAGGTGTTTTATTTAGACCATGAGATGTATAATCTCAAACAGGACAATCATTTTAGTTATGCATTGATACGTAGATAGGTATATCACTACTACATGTGCACTGAGATTAGTACATGATCGTTCTCTTCTTTTTAACAGACACTTAAAATGAAATTTCTATGATATCCTGGGAATACATGTAGGGTTTGAATAAGACCCTACAACCCTTGAATAAGCATTGTTATTTATTAAAAGTTTTTTTTATATATTTGTCATTAAAAACTATTTGTAAATGATCAGAAAAATAGTACAATAAAAACATGTTGAACAAGTTTGATGTGGTTAAGGCATCAGGTTAGAAACCAGGAGACCGTGAGGTCTAGTACTGTCTTAGGCCCAAAGTGAACTGGGTGACAGTGGCCAGTCACTTTTTCTCAATTCTAGGAAGTTAGCAATGGCAAACAACTTGCTAAGAAAACTTCAGGGACTTGTTTATGCAGTTGGAAGTAATCAACACTCCTCGCAATGAATAGACACATAAATAAAAACAAGCCATTAAAATACAGATTGTTAAAGGAATTAATAGCTAGGGAAGGGCAACATAAAATATATTGGCTTTTAAATAGGTCAATGTAGACGAGCCTGGTGCTTTGTGGAAAGGACAGGTGTCTCTGGTAAGACAGTAAGCTTTGGCTCATTAAAAGCTAAACCTACCCTGCAGCTCTTATATTCCTATGAAACTGATATAATGGACGAAGTTCTAGTCACGTTTGGGGCTTTCCATAGTCATTCTGATACTGAGTCTGACTCAGTCTTTTACACAGGTGTGATAAATGCACAGGAAGTCATTCCAGCCAGTTATTTAATCACTACGTTGTGAACTAATGGTACTTTTGAGGTTTTACCTTGTGAATTGTGTTCAGTTTGGGGCATAACAGGGATTCATTGAAGTTGAAACAGGTTCAGTGAAGTTGATCAGGGTGGTGGTGGGGTTTGTTATCTTTAGCGTTAGAAAAAGACAGCTGAAGAGGCCATAGTAGCATGCTTTAAATACCTGAAAGATGTCACATCACAGAAGTTCAAGATCTTTCTCATTTTGTGACGGCTGTAGAATAATGAATTCAAGCTATAGAAAGGCAGATTAGCTTCCTAACTGTGGCAGCAGTTTGGCAATGGGTTGACAGTCATTGGTCTGGACCCCCCCAAAAGTTACATAGCTATTTAAGCAGATTTGGGGGGAATGCACAAAAGTGGTAGAATTTGTTCTATTAAGTCAACTACATAGGATAAAAAATTGAGCAATGGCTAAGAAACTCTCATTTTAAAAATTTATTTCAGTCATAGTGTAACACTATATTTGTCCTTTTAGAGTTGTAACATAATTTTAAAAGCTTTGTGGATAGAAAAAAGACCTGCCTTCATTATCAGAAACTGAGCAGCAAAGTTATATTTTGAACTTGGAACAAAACAACCCCTGTAGCATTTTTATTGGGATAGCTCAAGCAAGATTTTGCACCTGGTGACTATCTAAAAATTGTATGATAAGTTGCTTTACTATTTACTATCAAATTTATAAATTGTATTTTTATCATAGTGATCGTAAAACATGAAGGCAGCCTAGAACTAAACTCTTTACCCAACAATTTTAATTTGATGTTCAGTGTCAGATCAGCAAGATAGTGTCAGTAATTATTTCATTTATATCTTTATTTATTTATTTAGCTGCCCATCTAATATATGGGACTCTGAATAGCGTACAGAGTTAAACAATACCAAAACAACAAAATCACCAAAAAAGTATCAACAAAAACCATTAAAAACAATGAAATCATTAAGAATCATTTCAAAAGGCATAATCTACAGGAAAGCACATTCAATTTCACTAGCAATGCAGCCAATCAGTAGTCTTTATACCCATGTTACCGAATTCCCAGCCTAAGTGGCAAAGCCATGTTTTCAAGCCTTTCCATATATTTTGTTTCAGTGGAGCGGCTATGTGGCTACTATAGTACAAAGAATGAGTGGAGGTGGGGCAGTGTAGCCATCTCCTAGAGCAGTGATGGCGAACCTATGACATGGGTGCCACAGGTGGCATGCGGAGCCATATCTGCCGGCACGCGAGCCGTTGCCCTAGCTCAGCTCCAGCGCGCATGTGCGTGCACGCCAGCTGATTTTTGGCTCGCGCGGAGGCTCTGGGAGGACAATTTTGGCCTCCGGAGGGCCTCCGGGGTGGCAGGGGGGAGCATTTTTGCCCTCCCCAAGCTCCAAGAAGGCCTCAGGAGCCTGGGGAGGGCAAAAAACTGGCCCTACTGGGCCCACTGGAAGTTGGGAAATGGGGGAGTGGGGGGGTCATGCACGCATGCACAGGGGGGTGGGGCAAGTGGGGGGCTTTGAATTATGGGTGTGGGCACGCACGAGCGTGCGATAGCGCATACGCGGTCTATTTTGGCACCCGAGGGAAAAAAGGTTCGCCATCACTGTCCTAGAGCTTCACTTTTTAAGATGAATCTATTCAATTTCCTTCCTCCTCTTCCACATTGCCTCCCTTATTTAGTTTATTTGGGAGCTATTAGTTCATGCAGCCGGATAAACACATGGTATTGATAGCATTGCTTCTGTAACCACATGAAATAAATGTGGAATTTTATAATGATAAAGCTCGATTCTTTTTTGCTTACTCTGGAAGATGTAGCAAGTATGATGGTCTAAAACAGTTTAGTATGGTAAAGATTATCTATTATTTGTTGGCCCTCTACTGGAAATCCTTGAACTTTAACTAGACATTGTTATTTGTAAAAATGTAAAAAGCATTTTACTTGAGATTTTTATTTTGCCACAGTTGATTTTAGTCCTTTTTAAAACGTCTGGGGACATAACTTATTTTTAATAAAAGAATGTAGTGTCATTGATGTGTGTTGATACTTCAAGAAAACAGTTTGGTCCCCCCCCCCTTCTGTATGTTTGGAAAAGGAATAAGACCTTAATTGATAGCTTATAGTGTACTTGAATGAAAGTCTTTTTTAAACCTTCAGATTTTCAGCTGTGTAAATGTATCATTTAAGAGGTAGTTAAATAATAGGAAGGCCTTTCTGTGAACTGAAGTGACATTATTGCAGCCCTTATATCGAGGGCTCTTCTGATACTGAATTTTCCCCCACAATCATGTTTTTTATGAGAGGAGTGGATTTTCATTGGCCAGTCAATCTGAATTACCCTAGCCTTATGCTAAAGTTTTGTTACCATTTGCTTATTCAAATCAATGGCAGGTCCCAAATATAATTTAAGAAGAAGAATTTGTCCTTTCATTTTTAGATTTTATGGAAGCCCCTGCAGCTGAACTGCTGTTTAGCAATGTAATGCTTGAGAGCATCTGAACTTCAGATCTTCAGCATCTTTTTGATTGAGCCAGTGTTTTTTGGCCAAGCCCATAATTGCTATTGTAAAAAGGATCTTCTCCAGCACAGAGGTTTAAGCATTGGATAAGAGCGGGACAGGCCTAATCCTACTCCCCACTTGACCCACTTACTGGGGATTTGGGGTTAGTCACTCACTCTCTTGCCCCAACTTTATTGTTGTGGGGATAAAAGGAGGAAACTAAGGTTACTTTTACCTCTGAATGAGTTATATAAACAATTTATATCATTTGTTCATTTGAAACAAGTATTTTATAAGGCAAATTTTTTATTTAGAATAGATTGCTTTTAGGCCCTGGTCAGAGTCATCCCTGGCCTAAGTAATGATAGAGATAAAATGACTTGTACAATATTAAAGATAGAAGCAGTGAAGATACCACTCATCATACCAGAGAAATATATTAGTAAACTAAATAATAATTTGTATGAAATAAGGTTGTAAAGCTACACCCTAGCCAGGGGTGAAATGCTACCGGTTCAGACGTCCGGGTAGGGAAAATTTTGATTGGTTCGGAGAACCGGTAGGGAAGATTTTGATTGACCCCGCCCACCTGCCCTTCCTCTCCTCTCACATCTCCTATATTCTGTTGTTTATTAGCTCAGCTGATTCACGTGGCAGAGCAGATTGCCTCCTCAGCTGAGCTAAGAAACAGCAGATAGAAGAAGAATAAACTGACACTTTTTGCCGCTTTTTTCCCTCCCCCCCAAGCATGGAAAGGAATACTAGCTTTAATGAGATGTCTGGGCATTCAGCCAAGAGCAATTATCACCTTGTTAAAATGTTGCAAGCTGCAAACCACCTTGCCTGAAGGAACCCATTGAGAAACTGCCTTTTCCTTCCTTTTGAGCAAAAGCAGAAATTCCAGTGAAGATTTCTCTGTGTCTTCTATTTTTCTTCCACAGCAGAACAAAAACCTCTTCCTGTGAAGGCTTTTCCAGTGCTTTATTCTGATTTTCTCCTGGAGCAAAAGAAAGGCCTTTCTAGTGAAGTCTTTCCTGTGTGTTTATTCTGATTTTCATCTGGACTGGAGCAAAATCATCTGGTGGCAGGCCTTAAGTAAAAATCCCACACTTATTTTACACCATGCGTGGCCCGCCCACTATTTAATTTACCACTTCTTTCTGTGCCTCTTTCCAAAACTCTCTACTTGTCTCCCTCCCTCCCCCCCCCCTCTCTCTCTCACACACACACGGTGGGTTGCTCCCGGTTCAGACCGGTTCTAAGAACTGGTAGCGCCGGCGGTGGGAGGCTCCACCTACCCACCTGGGATGCTTTTGCGCATGCGCGCAAACCAGTAGTAAAGGGTTTTAGAACCCACTACTGACATAGGTCCATGGTAAAATTGTCTTCCATGAAACCAGTCCCTGGTGCCAGAAAAATTGGGGACCTCTGAATCAGACCATGCAGGGTCCCTACAGGAGAGCCCTTTTAAGGATTATGTATTAATAGAAAAGCAACTAACTTAGCTCTGATCCTAAACTGTTGCACATAAAAAACAGAGGAGCTCTGATCAACTATCACAGCCACATTTTGGATCTGAGTGGAGAGCCTGGGAAAGGTGTCAGAATAGCAGAATAACACTTAGAAGGGACTTTGGAGGGGACCCTATACCATTTCAGAGAAATGGCTGTCCAGTCTTTTCTTAAAAACTTCCAGTGATCAAGTACCCAGAACTTCTGGAGACAAGCAGTTCCACTGGTTAATTGTTCTCACTGTCAGGAAGTTTCTTCTTAGTTTTAGGTTGCTTCTCTCTTTGTTCGGTTTCCATCCATTGCTTCTTGTTTTGCCTTCTGCTTCTTTGGAAAATACATTGCCCCCCCCCACCTTCTTTGTGGCAGCCCCTTAAAAGCCTGTTGCCTATCACACTCTTGGGCAAAGCATGTGAGCCATTTCCTCCTTTCAGTGGTCCATGAAAGTACATCTATAGTATGTAGATAATAAAGTCAAAAAAAGGTGAACAACATTTTTACAGAACTATAGATATGTTGAGGCTGGGTGTGATAAGGAATGTCTGGGAGGGGAGGGGCCAGGCGAGGCATCCCTTGACGTGAGTGACTTTGAGTTGGCCACACCCACCCAGTCACATGACCACCAAGCCACGCCCACAGAACCGATAAGGAAAATTTTTAGATTTCACCACTGACCCTAGCTAATGCATTGCTTTGCAGAGTGAGATGGATGGTATATTAATTTAATTAATTAAAGCTATAGCTATATATTTATTGTCCCCATATGACAATAACAATATAACATTTGTTCATTTTTTTCCTCCCCATTTCTTGTTTATGTTTTATCACACAATATATTTTATATATAAATGAAATGATATTAATGATTGAATTATAATGTATCTCCCATCTCTGAGGTACTAACTCTGCAATAACAAGATAATCTGTACATTCCCTTTATTTCTGACGACTTTACTGTGTTTTTAGATTTAGCACTCAATCGCATGGTACTGTAGAGAAATGCAAGGGAAAAAATCTGTATGGGATATGATAGCCTTTTTGTTCAGAGAGATCTTGGGTGAAAGATTTTCCCAGGCCCTTAAGTTGAACATTGATTAGCATTTTCACAATGGGTTGCTAATTATTCATGGTGTTATTGCTTAGTAATTATTCCCCACCCTCCCACCCTTTCACATGCATTTAGCTAGGGTATAGCAGAAAGTATTGTTGGATCATTTGCTGCTGCTTCGGACTATGTCTCTTAACTTTCAATAAAAAGTTTATAGTTTTTAATTTTATTGATTTACCTTAGTTTTAGATCATATTTGATAACTGAAATATATTTTCTGAAATGCAATGCTTTCTCTATGCGGAAGTATGCAAAATAGAGTAAATATGCACAATAAAGCAAAATTGCATCACTAAAGAAATAACTCTCTATCTCCTGATACGCTTCGAGTATAAAGAACTAGTGGTTGAAAAGGTTGTAGGTTAAAAATGGGATGGATGGAAAGAAAGTAAATAATGTTGAATTGTTTGATTTAGATTTTTCTCTACTGTCTTATGTGCTGAATTTTATTATAAAAAAGATACTAAATAACTTGTGTTTTTCTTTCTCTCTAGTCATCTCAACTAGAACTCCACCTCCACCTTCACCATTGCCATTTCCACCACAAGCTATTCTTCCTCCTGCCCCATCTAGCTATTTCTCTCACCCAACTATCCGATATCCTCCTCACCTGAATCCTCAGGATACTTTGAAGAATTATTCTTATGACCCGTCCAGTCCACAAACCAGCCAGGTACTGTAACAGCCAATAATATGATCTTGGGATGAATAGTTGTGGGATGAAATTTCCTGTAAGACGTTTCAGATTGGATGCTTGTATTTGTTTTGCCCCGATTGAATCTTGTAATATAATTGTTTTAAAAACCTTCAGGATTTTGTTATCATTTGACCATATAAAAGGTGGATGGCTACTTGTGGCCATATTCAAACTCTTAGTGCTTTTTGGATCATTAGCTGATTTTGGAATGATATATAGATGAGCACGCATAGCTCTTTTGGGGAAATTTTGAAGACTACATGGGATCAGAACAAGCTAGGATTTCTTTTTCTGAACTGGGAACTATTCTGAATCTTTGCTTTGTGTATTGTATGAAGGGAGCTGGTTGAACATGTACCTTTTCCTACTTTTTTATCTAAAGTCTGCTTGATCTTCCTTTGTATTTAACTTATAGCCATTTATGGCAGTTACTGTGCATAAAATAAGTCTGAAGTGCTTGATTCAGGGAGAAGTCAAGAATGTGCTAATGTAAACACACACAAAAAGAGCATGCAAGCCTATTTATAGTTTGCTATTTACATAAAGTCTTTTGAATTGCATACTGCTTTTCAGTATTCTGAGTATATTTGGCAAGTGTTTGCAGAGGTGGAGAAAGATAGCAGTGAACTGTATAAAAAAATGAAGATGAAGTGGTTAGTTTGATAAGAACAATTGCACATGGTTATGTGTCAGTTCAGACATGTTTTTTAGCATGGCAATAATGCAATTTTTAAACCAGAGAAGTGATTTACAAAAGACTTGGTTACAACTGCCTTCTTATAATAACGTCCACATGTTGCATGTATGAACTGTATAATATCTGAAGTATAATGTACACTTTATTGCAGAGTTTGATTCCTATTTTTTTTGTCTCATGTAGAATTTTTTTAATTCATTTTTTGTGTTGCTTTCATTTCAAGAAGCTTTTGATTGATACTGACAGTTTAGTTTCTAAGCTGCTTTTAACTTTGCATTTTTCACATTAAAGTACAAACACGGAAAAATAAACAATGTATAAAAATATAACAGTATAAAGATAACCAAAAGTATAAGGATAACCAAAATTTAAAAGCAATAATATAAACAACCATTTAAAAATCAGCAGTACAAAGTTTCTATTCTCTTATTAGAACCAAGTATGCAGACTGAGTCAGGCAACATCTATCCTTCAGAAAGGAGATCCAGAAATTGGAACTCGCAGAGATTCAGAAAATTGAGAAACTATGACTTGATATCTATCACACCTCCTTCCATAGAAGCATTCTATCAAACATTTTGCATCCACATTATTTAGGAGTTTACAAATTTAAGACCAGTACTTTTAAATTTGGTTTGGAAACAATGCAAAACTCATTAGAATTCTCACAAAATTAATAATATGTGCTTTATGTACAATCCTGGTCAGCAATATTTTAATTTAATCTATTTTACGTAGCTCCACATTCAGCATGATTTAATAGTCCTGTTTAGAAGTTGCCAAATCATGTACAGGTAGTCCTGTAACAACTGTGATGGACATGACCATAATGGAATATGTCCATCACAGTTTTAATTCATGATGGTGGTAAAGCAGCTCATGTGGCTGTCCCAATTTTATGACCTTTTTTGTGGTTATTGTTAAGCAAATGACCTTAAGAAGTAAGTGCCATTTTCGTAGTAAATGCTGTGACTGTGGGATGCTGCAAGCGGCCATAAATGTGGCCCAGTTTCTGTGTGCCTGGTCACAGGATTGGGGTGGGGGGATGACAACTGTTGAAACTTGAAATAATCATTAAGTTGCTGACTGTAAATCAAAGTCTGCCTGAAATACTATAGTAAATTCCTATTTGGTTCTGAATGAGGTAATCAGAGTTGTTGATATGTTTTCATGTGATTCTAGACAAATGTTATATCCAAAACAACTTCATAGTTATCTTCTACTTTCAATTAAAAAATTTTTTCCCCCTAAGGTCCACCATTTCCTATATCCTTGATTCCAAAAATAGGTGTTTTGCTTACTTATATAGAGCTGGAATTTAGTCACTATATACAATTTGAAGGTTGATCTAATAAGAACTACAAACTAATATTGTATCAGTAATGATGGCTATCTTTGAAAATATATTTAATTTTTTTATGAAAATAGAAGAACTTTGAAGATAAATTTGTCCCCTAAAGCAAAAATAATCTTGGTTGAAGAATAGCCTCCCAGCACCACCTTCTGGAACATGCATATGATTAAAGAATAGAGTACCCTATAAATTCTGATTTGGATTTTCTGGCAGCTATATATGACAAATATTTGCTTCTCCAGAAAGTTACAATCAAGCATAAGTTTTTACATATCTTTTTTCAAAATAAAAATAAACCACATTCTAAGCCCAAAGTGTCTCAGACCATGATGGGATATTCTCAAATAAATAAGAACTGCATTACAACTTTTATCACATAATTTTTCTTAGATGATTTATGTTCATTATCAATATTAAATATCGGATTTAATACATAAGTAGTACTAAATCTCAATATAGTAAATGTATCTTAGAGTCTAAGATACAAAATGCTGTCAGAATCTTATTGTTATTACTATTATTTCTGCTAGTAAAGCACAGATGGGTTAATGGTTCATAGGAATTCATTTTAGTTAGTATAACACTTCCATTAATTATAAAGTCTGATTAAGATATCAGTTAGAAGTCCTTAATGTTAATTAATTGTGGAAATCTATTATTTTTATTGTTGGCTTTTAGTCTAAAATGAGGTCTTTAACTAGACATTATTATCTGAAAATGCAAATAAAATCTGTCTTCTATTATACATTTACTTAAGAAATACATACATTTCATATTAATGAATAATTTTTAAATTTGGTCCCATTATCAAATTTGTAACATTAAGAGCTTTTAAAAAATCAGCATTAGCTTTTTACCTTTCGCTGCCTTGTGAATTGCATCTTTAATATTGCAAAACATAATTAGGAAAGGATACTGTAATTCCCAAATATTACTGTGATTTGAGATGTTTCTCCCATTAAATAATTATGTGTTCATAATTTTGTTAATATTTCATTTAATTTCTAGAGTGGCAGAATTATTAAGCTAAAGTATGGAGTTTAAATTCTTCTTTGCAGTTTCTATGATTCACACATCTGTGTCTGGTCCTACCTACATCTTCATATGAAAGTTTCTAGAGGTCAAATTTGGCAGGAATCTTTTCTCCAATTTGGAATACATGCTCAAAGAATGCTGCTCCCATTGTTGATTATATAATGCAAGAATCTAGGCATTTTGGTATTTTGTTCTTTGCTGGCCTTTTTTCTCTTCTACTGCTGTTCAGTTTTTTTTCTTTTTGCTCTAGTACAGCATTTTTCTTTTTGCTCTAGCACAGTGAATATTTTGCAAATTTTACCTGCCACTCTTGTACTACATCACCTGATTTTTCAGTTGTTGCATAGAAAATATAGTACTTTTAAAACTCTAATAATAGCCTGTTGGATAGCTGGTAGAAAATTAAACTCTCCTGAATTAAGTATTTAATTACTAAAAACAAGGTATATTTATTTATTAAATCAAATGGCCCCTACTGACAACCAGCTGAGCCCATCAATATGTTTGGAGGAGTTACTGAAAGGTTCTGCAATTCTTTTTGGTTAGAGCAATTTCCTATGTTAAGGACAAGTTCTGTTTCTAACTCTGTCTTCAAACCAAATTTGCATTTAAACCGGAACAAGTTATTTAATCAAATGTCGTCTTATTATGAACTGTTGAAAATAGGCCAGACTGTGTGCAGACGCCAGGCAGAAGTGGGAATTGTGTACATTCAAGCAGGGAGGTGTGCAAAGCACGAGCCAATGAGGGAGCAGGACTTGGAAATGCAATGAAGGAGAGTAGATGATCCTACACTTTTCAGCCATAGCTTCTTCTCCTCCAGTGCACCTGCTTTTTTTTCTTGAATTAGATTTCATTGTGGTTGGTTGTCCACCATTTTGAGTACTGCAAGAAGCCCATTTGTATCTGGTTGTTCGTAATCCAGAGGTTCATAACCTGGGGACTTCCTGTATTCCACAAATGTTTGTACTCAAGCCAGTAATCTATATGAAGAAAATTTGTAGTTGCCTAGAGACCTAATGAGACCTAATATTGTGAAAACAGTTGCCCTCTCCTTTACATTTTAGGGCTTTGGGGAAATTATATAAATATACACAACTACACTTAGCTGTATCGTAGAATTAGGCTAGAATTACATTCTGCAAGATTGACAACAATGTAAATACATTGGTATATAGTGATGCCAAGATTTTTATCCAGTAGATTGTAGTACAAAAATTCCTTTTTCAAAAAGTATCAACCAAGTATAGTGAATGACTCTACCAACTGCAGTTTGAGCCAAACCAATATGCATTCCATTTAAACTCATGTGATTATAATAATTTCCAAAATTGCATCTGTACAAATGCCATGTCAAATTCCATTATGCTTTTCTCACCTCACAGCATATTCATTCAATGTTGTTTTCAAGTAACTGTTGTGATGATATTGTTAGCATGACATCTTTATTTAAACTCCCTCAACCACTGAACTATTGTGAAATGTTAGACATTTACATTAAGATCAGGTAAAGCTAAAACTCCTATAGCAGTTTTGAAACTAATTTCTTTTTGTCTTTTTGTTTGCTTTTTAAGATTGTCGTAGTATTCTGTAAGCAGAATTCATTATAGAACTCGCAGGGATTTATCTGTAGTTTTGCAGTGTAATTGCATTTAATTACATATGACCAAATATGCAGGAAACCAAGGCTGCTTCTGCTAAACCAAAGAATCGTTTGGCTTTGGGATGATTAGTTTTGATGTATGAAATCTATATGAGCTGGTCAAATTGATGAATTATTGTATTGATGCGTTACCAAGGTTAATGACTCAGTGTTAATGACTGTCCTGTAAGGCAAGTTAGTTATTATCCTTACAGAGTCCTGAGTACAGAAACTATCCTTGAGAATTGATATGGTGAGATTTATAATAGAGGTTTCCTGTCATTCTGCTCCATCGTCCCTCCCCCCACTCCCCACTCCACCAGCATTATTACTTAAACTTTTGTAGTTGATAATGCTAAAACTATTCTGGTAATTGATGTAACAAGACAGTTATGGCAGCAGTTCATCTTTGTAGCCCTTTGTTATGCAAAAAACTTCGTGTTATGTATATTATTTTGCAATGCTGCAGCACTTTTTAGTACTTTATAGCAAATAATTGTTAAGGTTTAAGACAAGCAGTTGTTGTAGATCAGTGGTTGCCAACCAGTGGTACATGTACCACTAGTGATACGCGAGGGCCTTCCAGGTGGTATGTGAACACTTTCGGGGTCATGAACGATTTTTAGTTATTTTTTACTTCACAAAAATGTTTACTGCCTAACACAACTGTTGCCACACGCTACCCACCTGGTCCCAGCGGCCCGAGAATCCAGTTGCTGGATGCGCGGGGCCAAAAAAGGAACGGTACAATTATGGAAATAAAGTGATATCTGATCGAATTTAGTTTCTCTGGAACCAGGTGGTACGCGGTGACTGTACGGGACCTCCAAGTGGTACTCGATCACAAAAAGGTTGGGAACCACTGTTGCAGATATATTGAAATTGCATGCTAGAGAGAATAACGTTTGATCTTTAGAGAGAATTTGTTTCTTGAGTAGAAATTGGTTAGAATGGAAAACTTTTTGGAAAAGCCATAAAGATTTTTATTGACACCAAAATTATAACAGTAACTAGACAACTATAATAATAAAAGCTGGTTTTGATTGGAAATATGTCTATCTTTTAAATCAAATACTTATGGGAATTTGAATTGTGGAAACTATTTGCATTTTTAGAAATTTAACAGGAATGTTTTATAAAACACATGTGAAGTAATTTAATTTTCCTTTATTCAGGATAAAATTATTCTGTGGAGGTGATTACTTGCACTTCTTATACACAATAGCAAGATCTATACAATCAAGTTTATAGAAAAGACATGTTAGTTTAATAAGTTCATTTGGGTGAAATGGTGAATTGCTTCTTCAATTATAAAAAGTCATTTAAAATACAATTCTCAAAATTTACCCTTATGCTAATAATACAAATATATTTTGAGAATTATAAATTAACACAGTAACATATTTGGAATTATCTTTGAATATATTTGTAAGTGGTCCAATGAATAAAATGTTCAGATTGAATAATGCTCAAATAAGCTACCATGCCAAAAAACATTCAGGAAATTTGCTTTTTTTGCAAGCAGCCAAAACTTGCTCACTCATAATAGGGAATAAACTTTATTTCCATCATTGTTGGTTTCTTGAACTAGTTCTTTAGTTTTTCTGGGCTTTTGTTTAAGCCTTGAGTAAGTATTAATCATCATTACTTGATTGCATATCAATAAAATATATGCTGTGTTTTAAAGTAGTTACTTCATTGCTAATTTTCCTTTAAGAAAATTAAAAGAATAGATTGTTCTGGAATGAAAGTTCCCCTTTTGGAGTAGAGGAATTTCAAACTTTTCTGTTCTATCTCCCAAACTAAACCACCCCCCCAAAAAAATATTTATAACAACAAAAACAGACTATCTTCAGGTTTATAATAAATAATACTAAAAACACACAGTAGCAAAAAAAAAGGGGGAGTCTGGTGGGTAAATTTGTTTTTTTAAAAATGGCCATGTTAGATTGAGTCTTATAGAAGTGTCATCAGATTTGTCATCATCAGAGATATTTAAGTTTCCCACTTGGGATTTTAACTTATTTCTTGATTCTGCCGTCTGCTGTATTCCATACCACTTAAGTGATCAATGTACACATCTTCATTTCCATTGCAACTCATAACTACAAAAAGAATGAAGGAAATATTTTTTTTGTTATTCAAGGAATTGTATATGATGATTCTTTATACAGATCTTTGTTTCATGTTCAAAATAATTTTCAGAACTACTAGTATAGAATTCTAATGAACCATTCTTTCTTATTCCCCCAAAAATGGAATGGCAGAGCCTTAATATTTCCAGGTCTATTATTGTCTGCATCAAAACTACATAGAACATTGATATCCTCTTCATTTTTGTAAGCAACGGTGCAGAATAAAGAAGACATATCAGAATAGTTATTAGTTGTGGAAAGCATGCTGAGAAATCCAGATACCTTGTGCTTGGCATATACAGTAAATTTCCTGACCTAGGTAGCCATTTTCTTACTTTTATTTTCTTAGTAGAACATTATGGCCAGTTAGGCTAAAATGAACATAACGCTTGACAGGTACTTTTAAATTAGAGTATACAGTATTTTCTATATAATATATACTTCTCAGTGGTTTGGATACACTGCTTTTAGATCCTCTTTTCCTGTTCGCTGTATTCCTCTGCTGACTGAGAATGAGAAGTTAAATTCCTTCTTAAGTTGTCTTTCTGGACAGAAATTGAAACTATAAGTTCCTCTTAAATAAGTTGATATAATAGTTAGTGTTACCTTTGTGTGATTGAATAGAACAGCTGTTTCATGATTAGTCTGTGGCTAGTTAAGCAAATATTTATTAGAATACCCCATTTCCCCCTTTGTGTACTATTTTTTTCCTGATTTGTTTTCTTGTTGAGTGATTAGTCATCTGAACATATGTTTGATGCCAGTTGTTTTACAGCTGAATTCAAATTCTGCAAGGGCATTTTTCTATTTCACTTGGGGAAGAACAGTGAAGGAGTGGCATATTCTTGTATTATTTTTTGGTGCCCTTAAATAACAAAGGGGAAACTCATAGCAAATTTGCAAGAGATTTCAGTAGTTGGAGAAAAAATTAAAGCATGCAGTGTGAAATAGAGAACAACATGTTAACGATGTTGGAAATTCAAAAGCACTGCCATACCTTATTCTTAGTGATGGTAGCTTAATAATTAACATAATACTCATTCCTGCAAGACCAAGTGGGTGTTTCAAAGTGGTCATTGTGAAATTTGTGACCAAAGCAAATTGGGCGGGTGGGGGGAAGTAGGTTCCCAAATGAGTGGTTATGAATGAAAAAGTTTTTCATTCATTTAGAGGTTAATTTTTTATATGGAGTAGAAATAAAACTGTTTGTAGTCCAGAAGAGTGTCACTTTTTTGAAATATGGATATTTGGGACAAGGGAGAGTGATTGTTGTACTCAACTGGATCTATTTAATTAATTAGAACATTTTTTTGACAACAGAATGGATTCAGGAAGTTAATGAGACTAGTATTACCCATGCATTCCTTGAAATATAACACTTGTTAAAACAGAAACATTTTTTGTAGGGAATGTGCTTTTATCATCTTAGCAAAAGTTAGAAAACGTAATAGGAAACACAGAGAATAAAGAAAAGTGCTAAATATATAAAAAGTTATATTGCAGTCACAATTATTACAAATTTAAAATTTAAAAAATATGGACCACAGATATGTAAAACAGAGTAAAGAAAGAGGCTGGGTTCAGCTGAAGAACTGCAAATATTTTTCTCCTTTAAAATAATGAAATGCTGATTTGCTTGAATTAGAAATGAAACATCAGTGTATGTTTATATACGCACACTTGTAGGATTCAGGAAGTTAATGAGACTAGTATTACCCATGCATTCCTTGAAATATAACACTTGTTAAAACAGAAACATTTTTTGTTGACCAATTAACAAGGGGCTTCTGGGATGGAATATGAGTTATTTATAGGAAAACAAAAGAAATAACAAAGAAAACAAATAGAAATATACCAATATATGATTAAAAACTGAAATATTCTATATGTGTGTCTTCCAGATTAAATGTCTTTGGCATACGTACTCTCATTAAATTTCTAAGTTTGGTTGACACCATGGCCTGAACCACAGTATGTATCTAGATGTGTATAGCCTGAATAGATTGTAATTCTCCATCTTTTCTGTCTGAATATATGGTTAATGTGATTCCAAAATTATGTGCTAGGTGATGTCCATGGATAGGGTCTTCCTTTATGTGTATTGAAATAGATGTGACAACAAGCACCAATGTTCAATTTCTCTTGCATAATTTCATTTACAATTTCTGTAATTCCAGGTTCCCTCACTTCTCAATTTTTGCATTCCCCATTAGTTGTATTATGTCCTTAGTGTTACACTAAGCATCTCTAATTGCCCATAGAATTCCTTAGTATATTCCACCATTGGTATGATCCATGAATTTATGCATTTATGCATGATTGGTGCATAAACCTATATCACTGGGTACCCACTATTTGCCATAGATGTCACACTGTCATTTAGAAAAAGTTATAGTTAAGAACAATCCCAAGCAATGCCTTTTTTGAATATATAAATGTGATGGATGGATGGATGGATGGATGGATGGATGGATGGATGGATGGATGGATAGATTAGATGGATAGATGGATGGATGGATGGATGGATGGATGGATGGATGGATACGATAGATAGATAGATAGATAGATAGATAGATAGATAGATAGATAGATAGATAGATAGATAGATAGATGACAGACAGACAGACAGACAGACAGACAGACAGACAGACAGACAGACAGACAACATAGAACCACATTCTGTAATAAAGATGAAATTTATTCATGCAGTATTCAAGCCCATATGTATATCTTTGAGAAATCCTGGAGAATTTGTGAAATGACAGGTGACAGGAAGGAAATGTTGCCCCACCTAAAAAAAAAGTAGAAATAGGAGGATCTATCAAACTGTAGATGAGTCAACCAGATATCAATGACTGGGAAAATTTTAGAACAGACATTAAAGCAATTGATCCGTAAGCACCTTGAAAAACATGTGGTAATTATCCACATGTTACTATTGTTTTTGTTAAGAACAAATCTTGCCAGATACAATTTTGACAGAATAATTTCCTTAACCGAGTATGAAAATGTTGTATGCATAATATATATTGATGTGAACAAATTATTTGACAAAGTATCCTATCATATGCTAATTAACAAGCTAATTGAATGTGGAATGGATGTCATGAAATTAAGATACGTACATAGTTTAGCCTAACCCCTCCCCCTCTCTCTCTCATAGTTAGATGAAAGTAGAGACAGTTCTTATTAAATTTGCTGATGAAATCATATTGAGGGGGATAGTTAATATTAGAACTGAAATTAAATTAAAAATTACTACAATATTAAAAAGTTTGGTTCAGAGTAATAGAAGTTGAAAGTTCTTCACTTAGGAAGCAGAACTTAAATGTACAGGTAGAGTTTGGGGACTACTTGACTGATATGTAGTAGTTGTTGACTGCAAACTCAATATATGTGGCTCCCCCCCCCAAAAAAAAGCCATGTTAGGTTGCATCAGGAGAAATATATTTCCCAATAATAGGAAATAACTATTTCATTATCATTTGCTTTGGTAAGATCTTACATTGAATTCTGAGTCTATTTTTGGAAACATTTTGAAGAGAAATTCAGAAAATAAATACTTACCGTATTTTTTGGAGTATAAGACGCACTGGAGTATAAGACACACCTAAATTTTAGAGGAGGAAAACAAGGAAAAAAGTATTCTGAACCAAATGGTGCAGTAATATATTATTTAATAAAATACCAGTGTAGCAGAATACTTTCTACAATCATGTATACTTTTTACGACCATGTACACTTTTTACAACCATGTATACTTTTTACAAACTTCAAACTTGACAGCTTTAAGACTAGTGGACTTCAACTCCCAGAATTCCTCCTCCAGTCATGCTAGCTCAGGAATGGGAGTTGAAGTCCACAAGTCTTAAACTTGCCAAGTTTGAAGACCCTTGCACCCCTAATCCCTAACCCAGGGTCTTCAAACTTGATAGCTTTAAGACTAGTGGACTTCAACTCCCAGAATTCCTCCTCCAATCATGCTAGATGGGGTAATTAGAAGGCAAAAATGCCCCAATTTTTGCAAAAAACGGCCCGTTTTTCGCCCATTTTTTTGCCAAAACAGGGCATGCAGAGGATCTGGGTAGCCTGCAGTGGACTCCTAGGGGGTGGGGGAAGGCAAAAATGGCCCATTTTTCGCTCGTTTGTTTTGCAAAAACGGCATGCAGAGGATCTGGGAAGCCTGCAGAGCACTCCTAGGGGGTGGGGGAAGGCAAAAATGCCCCAAATTTGCAAAAAATGGCCCATTTTTTGCTCAATTTTTTGCAAAAACAGGGCATGCAAAGGATCTGGGAAGCCTGCAGAGCACTCCTAGGGGGTGGGGGGAGGCAACCCCCCCCATTTTTGCAAAAAAGGCCCATTTTTTGCAAAAATTGGATGCAGGGGCGGGGCTTCGGGAGGCTAAAAATTGCTGTATTTGGTGTATAAGACGCACCGACATTTCCACCCTCTTTTTGGGGGCAAAAAGGTGCGTCTTATACTCCGAAAAATATGGTATTATATTTAAGAAAATTTCAGAAAATAAATACATATTTCACATTCAGAAAAAAATAAAAGTTTTAGTAAAGGGTAATTAGAATGACTGGAGGTATAAACAAGTTCTCTGAATAGATACTGAAGGAGCTGAATATCAGAAAAGATGACTTGAAAAATATGCCATTTTCCTTAAAGGTTGCGTCACATAGACAAGAAAGTAAAGAATCTTGCTCCAGTAAATCTTGAAATTGATTTACAAGAAATTGTAAGAAGATAGATTCTGACTGAACGTTAGAACTTTCATACCTTGGACTTAGAATTGGGCCTTTCTGGTTCTGGTTCTGATTCTGTTCAATCGTTGCTGCTCCATTCCTTCATGATCTGTACTGCAACCGTAAACATCTGTTTTAAAGTAGCCCATTCCAGTCAACTCGAATTTATTTATTTTTGAAACATTCAATTTAGTATGCTTGGTGTACTTTTATTATGCATTAGAATCTATTCTTAAAACATGAGCATTAGACACATTCAGAATATATTTGCTAATGGATGTAGGAATGTGCAAATCCTTCAAGAAATGCTTGACAAGATGTAGGAATACCTTGGGATCGAGGCAATTATTATATGATACAATTTTATTAATTAATAATACTTAATACTTAATTAAGTACATCTGTTTGAATCACTAAACCAGCCATATCTTTTAAAGTAGCTGCTTTGTGACACCACTTGGTGTGATACCAAGTGTCTGGGTATGCACATCCATGCAGAGATTGACAGAAACAGCTTGTAAAGCAGTCACACAAGACTGGAAAAAGATGTGGTAGCGTTAAAATGTTAATCAAGTTTACTTCTTAACTAGGTTTTTGCAATATTTCAAGTTCAGTGCTCCATTTTTTGATAATTATACAGTTTAATTAAACTAGCTGCCTGTTCCGTTGACCAATGCCTGTTTTTGCTGTTTGTGGAATTTTATGAAGGGGGAAAAACATAGTGTAAGTCTGCAGTAGAACATTAGGCATTTGTCACCTATAATCCAGGAATGAAGCAGAGCTACATTCTGACACCTCTTCTTTTAAAATTTTATAATTTTATAGTAACTCACAGGCTTAAGCTGTGATGAAACCCAGATTTCAACCCTCCATATTAAACAGTAGTTCTGCTCCATTCCACACATGCTGAAGTTATCCTCTAAAGCAGTCTTTGTGTTATACTTTCTGAAAATAATTCCACATTACCATGCCTGAAAATTAATAGTTCTAACACAGGGCTGTCAAACTCGAGGCCCAGATGCATCACGTGTTGGCTACGCCCAGTTTAGCGAAGGGGGGAAAGTACCGATACTTCACGTGACACGGTGACGACGCAAGTTTGACACCCCTGCTCTAACATAAACCAAATCAATGTCTTAAGAAATTTGGGCATAAAACTCCAAGCATTTGGTACCTCGGCCCATCAGTAATGGGAGGTCAAAACTTGGCCTCAAAATTTGCAAATGCATTTTTATATTCTGCCAATCACCATGACAATGGCTATGATCATTTTCAGGATAAAGTATCAGTCACTTGCTTTATATATAACACACAGATTTGTTTCATGACTTAACCTGAATCAAGGGTGGGAGGGAGATAAATCTGCTGGACAGTGTCCCACTGTGTACTGAATCCTTGTTAAGTCTAGAATCTGGCCTAAATGCAGCAGCAACAACCCGCATGGGACTTTGCCACCTGAAATACTTGTTTAAATTGTTTGAACGAGGTAGGTAATGTTTTAATCTCCATACCATGGAGCAATTTTAGAACTTTGTGGAAATAGTGGCAGCCTCACACAGTTACAGTGCAATGAGCTTTTAGACCATTACCAAAAACAAAAGGTTTTTGATTGTAATATTCAGAACAATCTAAGTAATGCCCTAGCGACAAATGCAGCAGACCTGTTGGGAGGCCATTTTCCCATGCTAAGCATTTAGCAGAAATTCTTTGCTAATCTCTTTAGGAGAACATTTATTGGGACCCATTTTTATGTTTTGCCATCCTCATTTGTGAAAAAGTAGATTTAATAACATCCCTGCTTGCAAGAGACTCCACTCCTGTTGTAGGAGTCTTTTTAACATGATTTTGTGTTCTCTTACACAGCATGACAGGGTCATCCAACAACATTTTTCCTCACCCTCTATCCCTTCACACTATCACTAACTACTCTTAGCTGAGTTATATCTCTGGATATTTGTAGATGGGTTGTGAAATTTATTTCAGTTGCTATTGCTACTAGATGCTCAATTGTCCAGCCCTTTTGAATTCTTCATTTAAACAGTCTTGGTATTTATGACCATCTTTATTTAATCATCAATAAACGAAAGTAAAAACATTTTTAAAAACCTTATGGCTATATTTCTGTTGTTTAAAAATGAGAAATAATTCAGAGAAAAGATTGGGAAGAATATTTTAGGATATTGCAAAGATACTGCATAAGAGATACCTAAATGTCTTTTAGTCCACCTTATCAGGTACACTAGACAGAAAAACATGGCCGGATAAGCTAATTCCTCTTTATTATAAAACTTCATGAACAGAATCTTGCAAGTCTTTACAGCTTAATAACTCAGAGATGGTATATCCAGAGCCTCTTGCTCTTCCCACTATGCAGCTGCGACATACTTCCTCTTATCTGACCATTCCCAAGGCAGTATATCTTACAAGGTCATTCCCATATACCATTACGTTTTTGGACTCTATTCCTTTAAAGGCTGGTAAAATACACCATACAGTCACATGCCATACATCACACTTGAATATTGTAAATATTATGAAAAGACCTTGTTCATGACTCTTTTAACATCCTGTAACATTAAAAAGTATTATAAATTTCATTTAAAGTGATACTTCACCATACTGTTAAATATTTAAATATCATCAATAGCACTGGGTATTAAACATACCTTGAATTATCTCTTGTCTTCCAGTAATTACCTATATTTTTTGTTCTTGTACATGCATTCACATATCAAAGGAAGCATTGTATAATTAAAATTTAAATATGAAAAGATAATTGAACCAGGAAAATTCTGTAGTTGGGTTATAGTACCCATAAAATTGTCAGTGTCAGAGACCACTGTCAAACATCTCTTGATAATTAGTTTCAACTAATGCAGTGTTCATTAATTGAACTAATCTATTAAATAATTTGCTGACTTTTATCAGTATTTTTAGCACTGTTGTACATTGTTTGCACTTTGCAGTGGTGTTATGCAATATCTAATATTTCTAGTTTATTACACAGACAAACTAAGTAAAATATATATATTTAAACTTTAAACATTAGTATGATAGCTGCAATACTTATTACGTTTTATACATATCAGCCTGTATACAGATCATATACTGTATCAGCTGATTCTATATAAATAAGTAATGCACTACCGTAGCTCTCTCAACTATGACAGAAATTTATGTTCTAGGCACCTTAGATGTTTGATCCATTTTCATGATGTAAATAATTTTTATTATTTTAAAATTAAATATGTGCTTAAACTAATTTGCAGCATTGGCATGTGTGTCTACAATCGGGTGAAATCCAGCAGGTTCTGACAGGTTCTGGAGAACCGGTAGCGGAAATTCTGAGTAGTTTGGAGAACCGGCAAATACCACCTCTGGCTGGCCCCAGAGTGGGGTGGGAATGGAGATTTTGCAATATCCTTCCCCCAGAAGTGGGGAGGGAATGGAGATTTTGCAGTATCCTTCCCCTGCCATGCCCACCAAGCCATGCCCACCAAGCCACGCCCACAGAACCAGTAATAAAAAAAATTGGATTTCATCACTGGTCTACATGCATCTCATCTTAAAAAAACCTACATTTGACAGGTAAGGGAATTAAAAACAGAATAAAATAAAGCAAAGAATGCATAGAGCAAGCAAACATAGAGTATACACAAACACAAAACCCCCACCACCATCAAATGGGACTTAACTGTTATTAACATTCACCTCTAATATCACTTCATTGAGTTTTGTTAGTTATAGGTTTACTCTGTTTTACTTCCTGGGTCCTACATTGTGTAAAGTTATAGATCAATACATATAATGTTGAAAGAATACTGTAAATTATTGTAGATTTTATGGATTTTAATAATGTGTGTACATTATTAATAATCTCTCTGAATCTCGATTGGTGACTACATATATGTGCTTATTTAATCATACCTTCAATTTATCACTTAATAGTTAAACAAATATTTATATGTTTAATTTTATCACACAGTTGCTTATATCTACTTCATGTGTCATGCACAGACAATGGTATAGGTTTTTAGAAGCATTTTATCAGTATTTTGATGTGAATACAAATGGATTTGCCAAGCCGTTCTTTAAAGAACAATCTATATTTTAGGCATCCTTTTAAAGTAAATAGTTGAAGCAATAAACATAAAATGGTTGATTCTATTATATACCAATCTTTCCTAGTAATCACATTAATTTTACTACAATTAATTTAGTGCAATTGACTATTCTTTAATTATATGGTTACTTACCGTGTTATTCCTCCTGCTGAACTAATAGACAGTTTCCAATGTTTATATAGGGGCATCTGCATTTGTAATAGGCAGTACTTGTGCAAAAATTAAACTCTCAGGCTGTAATGTTAATATCAAATTCGTAGAGGGATTCTGGTAGGTGTCCTGGACCACTTATTAGGAATTCTTTTTTATTCCTTGTTCCCACTGAATAACAATAATGTGAAAAAATAAGTACACTCCATTGATTAAAAAAAAACTTTTTCAGCATATTCCAACATACAGATGTTTTGTCTTTAGTTTAACAATATTGTTAGAATACAATAAGAACACGACAAAACAAATATCATTCCACTTTTACATTTTGTAGTCCATTGTGGTGGTGGTGTTATTAGCGTATGGTGTTGTTAGGACATGCTTGCATGCTTACCAGGGTGAGCCACAGGAAGATGAGCTGGCTTTGCGCTAGAAAGTAAGAAAAGAGTCTCTTCCTGCAGTGTCATCTAAGGGCCCTTCTCTTTACCAGAGCCCCCTTGCAAACGGGTGTCGCAACTGGCAAGATTCCAAGCCAACAGGAATCTGACTGACTGCCCGGAGTACCTATTTATCTACTCACACAGAACAGGATTTTGAACTGTTAGGTGGACAGAAGCTGAGGCGAGTGACAGGAACTCACCCCCGCCACACAGTGCCAGGGTTCAGATCACTGGAACAGACATAACCTCCAGCATCATTAAGTCACTGAGGCACCGTACCTCAGCCCGTTGTGTAATTTAAATAAACAAAATGTAGAAAAAGTAGGTATGCACTTAATTTCTAGGGAAAATACCTAAAATAAGAATCAGATGAACTAGATCAGGTGCATGTGAGTAGGTCTTCATTAGGGAGGATTTGGAAGGAACCTGCCTTATTTAAACTTCAAACATTTAGTTTAATTTTTGTTGTTGTTGTTGTTAAAGTGTGCAATATTACCAGATTGAAAGAGTCCTCTGGGGGATTGAGAAAGAAGGTTAGTGATGCCTATGGGAAGAGATTTAAAATGATCTCCAAACAATTGGACATCAATCATTCCACTGGCCATCTACAATCATCTAACAAGCGGAGAAGATTTCAAACAACTGCCAATTTGCCAGCGTTGAAGAAATTTGCCCTATCTCAGCAAATTTAGTCTGAGAGTAGAACACAAGATGTGAAAGAAGTCTCTAAAAACCCCAGAATTTTGTCATATGACCTACAGGTGGTGGTTGCCACAATTGATGTCCCAAATGCATGAGTCTACTGTTAGTCTGCTGCACAAATTAGATCTACATGGAAGGCATCCCAGGAGAACAACGTCGTTGTCCAGAAAGAACTTCAGGGCAAGGCTAAAGTTTCCTCATGAACATCTAGGCTAAGTCCAGCACTTCTGTAACACATGCTCTGGAGAGACGAGGAAAAGTTAGATTTATTTGTCAATAGTACCAGTAGAAATGCTTGGCAAAAACCAGAGACAGCATTTTACCAGAAGAACCTGATACCAAAGGTAAAGCATGGTGTTGGAAATGTTATAGTTCAGACAGCTTTGTTGCATAAAGGCATTGATTCTTCATTGTATCAGAGGGTGCTTTAGGATAATGTGAGAAGATTGAAGTTCAACCAAAAGCGAACTTTTGGTTGAACTTCAAGTCAGAAGATTGAAGTTCAACCAAAAGCGAACTTTAACATGACAATGACACTAAATATTTCAGTAAATCTACCAAGGAATAGCTGGGGGGAGGAGGGGAAAGAAGAGAAATACAAGTTCTGCAATAGCCAAGTCAGAACCCCGATGCAAATCCAATGGAGATGCTTTGGACTGAACACTGGGCATTGAAGAGACCCCTCAAACTCACCCACCCCTTTACACAGTTGAATTTTTTCCCCATGAGTGGTGGTGGTAGAAACCTTTTCCAGCCTATGTCAGAGACTGGTATATAGTTAGAAGAAATGACTGCTTGAGATTGTTCCTGCCAAAGGGCCAGATATTAAAGCCAAGGGGTGTACTTATTTTTTCTATAAAGCAATGGCAGAAGGAAATGGTACATTTGTTAAATTTTGGTTGAATAAATGCTTCTTATTTTTCATAGTTTTTTGTTCAATTTATTTTTATATATTGTTTGAATGAAGATAACATGTCAAAAAAGAAAAAAAAATACATGGGGTGTGCTTACTTTTTGTACACAACTGGTTAGAGTTTTTCAGTCATCTACAGAAGATCAGCAGAATCTAGTGATAACATTTGGATTCTTTTTACTGATTGATTTATTTGATGTTGATAAACTTTTAGGATCAATAACATGGCTTCACTAGTGAGTCTCTTACCTGATAAATAGGTGCTTGAGAAAATTATGTACATAAGTAAAAGTTGCACAAGCTTTAAACACACCCACATTAAGACTGCAGTTGTATTCAGAAAGAAAGATTTGTATGTCAGAGTGATACTCTACAGCTATAAAATTCTGGAAGCCCTAAGATACAGAAGGCATTATGTGTGTATTTCACAAGGCATTCTTCTGGTTTTGTTTTGTAGCCTAACAGCAGTGGTCAAGTAGTAGGGAAAATGCCTGGCCATTTTACTCCAGTTTTGGCACCCTCTCCCCATCACAGTACGATGAGACCTGTGACCTTGACTATGACAGACACTAAGCCCATCACTACATCCACTGAAGGTGAGGCATCTTCACCTACAGCAACCAGTAAGTATTTTGCCTAGGGAAAATCAATGTCCATCAAAGAATCAAAATACTTTCCAATTCAGGCCAGTAAAGGCACCTTTTCCTCCTATTTGACCAAGCAGACACAGTTAATAATATAACATCATGATAGTTTTACAGTTAGTCCTCGACTTAACAACCACAATTGAGACCAAAATTTCCATTGCTAAGCAAGACGGTTGTTAAGTGAGTTGTGCCCAATATTTGCCACTTGTTGTTAAGTGAATCACTGCCCTTGTTAAGTAAATCTCATGGTTGTTAAGTGAATCTGGCTCTCTTACAATTGACTTTGTTGGAAGCCAGCTGGGAAAATTGCAAGTGTCAATCACATGACCCTGGGACACTGCAATTGTAAATACATGCTGGTTGCCAAGCACCCAAATTTTGATCATGTGACCACGGAGATGCTGTAACAGGTATAAGTCCAAGAACCACAGTTTTAGTGGTTGTAAGTCAGTTTTTTTAGTGCTGTTGTACCTTTGAGCAGTCATTAAACAAATGATTGTAAGTTGAGGACTACCTGTGTTCTACAGTTATTAAAAGTCAAATTACTCTGCAACCTTTCTGATAGAGCAGCCACAGTAAAGACGATAACTAATTTAAGAGCCAACGTGGCGCAGCGGTTAGAGTGCAGTACTGCAGGCCACTTTAGCTGACTGTGAGTCGCAGGTCAGCGGTTAAAATCTCACCAGCTCAAGGTTTGACTCAGCCTTCCATCCTTCCGAGGTAGGTAAAATGGGGACCCAGATTGTTGGGGGCAATATAAATATACATTGCTTACTGGTGTAAACCGCTTAGAGAGTGCTTGCACTGTGAGGTGGTATATAAATCTCACAAATAAAAAATAATAAATAAATAAATAAATAAATAAATAAATAAATAAATAAATAAATAAATAAACAAACAAACAAACAAACAAATAAATAAATAAATAAATAAATAAATAAATAAATAAATAAATAAATAAATTTGACCAACAACTGCCAATGGAAAATTAAAACACATCCAGTTTTTAAATTTAAGATGGACATTCTGAGAACCAGAAGCACAGTCAAGATTTAGAGCTGCAAAACTGCTGGCATCTGAAATCCAGAGAGAGGAAAAGATGCAGCTGCTTTCTCCTAAGTGAGCTTTCTTGAAAGCAGATCTTGTTCCACAACATTAGACCCAATTATCATAAGTGGTTTTTATTCATTAGAATAATGAGAACCCTTCGGAATATCTATATTTGAAGAGATTTACAAACCTCTGTGTAGCACTCATTCATTTACTGTGTTCAAAACTGTGCCCTTTATCCTATAGTCTTCAATGGAATTGCAGTTTTAGATCAATACTCTAAACTTATTTGAATCAAATTCCAACATTAATCATTTCAACAAATTGCAACATTACAGTAGTCATATTAAGTCTACTGGGGGAAAAAATCTTTTACATGTTGTGTTATCCATCCATTTGCTGTAATGGCTTACCATATCCTATTCAATGAGCAGTTTCAAGCACAATGGTCACTAGTGATATGAGGATAGTGGCACGAAATTTGCACTCTGAATAATATATACATTCATTTATTTTCTTACTCATTGCTTCCACTTGGTTTTGCCACCACTTGGAAATACATCTTACTAGTTTTCATAAAATGGTTCAAGTAGTCCTTGAATTAACCTGTATATTAGTTGAGATGTATTTTTGCAATTATAGAACAAACATTAATGTATTGACTATAATTCATTTAATAAGTACTTGCAATCAGGGTTAATGTCAGATGCTTTGAAAGGGCATGCATAAGCATTTAAATTAAAAATATTTAAAAGAGAGATGGGAAGCATGTGGTCCTCCAGATGTCGCTGAAGATGCAGGACCTGACATCAAAGCCCATAGATTAACATCCCTTCTTGTTAAACCAGTAAGAAAAATGATACCAATTGAACTAAGTCTGAAATGTACTCATAGCAATAGCACTTAGACTTATATTCCGCTTTACAGTCCTCTCTAAGCGGTTTACAGAGTCAGCATATTGCCCCCAACAATCTTGGTCCTCATTTTACTGACCTTGGAAGGCTGAATAACCTTGAGCCTGGTGAGATTTGAACTGCCAAATTGCAGTCAGTCAGCAGAAATATCCTGCAGTACTGCACTCTAACTACTGTGCCACTAATACTCATTGTTGTAAAAATTAAATGGAGAGCTAAAATGAGAACAGAAAGTATGTTAGCAATCCTGTGTGGGATGGGAAAGTGAAAGAGTTTCTATTCCAGTAAGAAAGTGGTAGAGGAGTTGAATTTTTCCTTACCCAACTTCTTAAAACAGCAAAATTCCTGTATGGTTGCATGGGAGAAAAGCTGTTTTCTGGCAAAGATCCCAGATTCTTCTGCCAGCAATAGATTTTATGCCTGTGGATTTTTTTGTAAGTTTAACTTTGACATACAGTGCATCCAGGTCCCTGGCAGAGACTCACCCTTGGTTGATAGTAACCACTATAACCGCTGTTTGAGAGAGTTAGATTGGTTCTGCTATGATTAATCTAACATTAGTAAAATGTAATTAATCAGGTAATAGTTTCAAAATGATTTATCTTATAATTTTTCATTTCTGAAACTCATACTTTTCAATAGCAGCAAAGACATTTTTAATGATCCAAAGTGCCACATCTGTCATAAGAGAATGGGAATATGGTTCAGATCTGATCTGGTTAGAGTTTTCATTAAATCTCACCAATGTTCCATCTCAACAGAGCACTCAGGAACCATTACTCAAATAATATGTTAAATAGTGTTAAGTACACATAGGGAGTATTAAACATTGTAATAGTATTTTTTTGAGGACTCATTACAGGTCTTCAAGAGAAGAAACATTACAATATCAAAATATACTTAAATAAATTTTACTTCTGCACGAAGATTTCACTTTTTCAATGGTATTCATTTAATGTGTATGTTTTTAATGTATGAAAAACGGCACAGATGACATTTAAAATTGATTATAGTTTATATTTTTATTTTATTAAAGAGTTTCACTGTGTATCCAAGATATAGCTTTACTGAGGAATATGCTCACTTTTAATTCTATTAAATCAGTGCTTATGATAAGATCTGTGGCACAAAAAGGCACCAACACTTATTTATCTGTAATTATATATTTTGGCTAAGTATTACATGTCAGTGTTGATCTACTTAAACTTTTTCTTTAAAAAAATATTAAAATGATTCTTCCCATTACAATTAAGAACACTCACATTCCTACACCCTACTGTAGATACATCATTTATTGTAGCTCTTCAGTGGATTTTTAATAATAATTCTTTTAAGAAACCATATATGTATTATTTTGCAAAAGTGAGTCTGCATTTTTGAAATTAATTCACCTTTTATTTACTCTCCTTTCAGTCTTTAATGATTTGGTTATAGCAGTCAAATCGTTATAAAATTATGGATACTGTGGCTCAAATTTAGGAAGTAGAGCAAAACCATCAATTTCATTTGATAGATTACAGGTAGTCCTCAGTTTATGATGACAGTTGGGACCAGCAAGGGAGTTGTTAAGTGAGTCATGCTGGATTTTATTACCTTTTTTTGCCAATTATTGACTATTAAGCAAGTCACTGCAGTTGTTAAGTGAATCAGGCCTTCACTATGTGAATCCAGCTTCTGCCCTTGATTTTTCTTGTTAGAAGCCGGCTGGGAAAATTGCAAATAGTAATCACATAAACACCGGGACTCTGCTGACATCATAAATATCTGCTGATTGCTGGGAGTCTGAATTTTGATTATGTAACCATTGGGATGTCACAACAGTTGTAAGTGCGAAGACTGATCATAAATCACTTTTTAAAGTGTGGTAACTTTAAACAATCACTAAATGAACGGTTGTAAGTTGAGGACTACCTGTAACCCTGAGCAATCAGCAGTTAGTGCCTTTCATTGAAAATGGACTTATTCTTGATTCAAAGAGTAACCTTCTATTTTTCACGCACATGATTCAACAGAAGAAAATGTTTTGATCCTAAACCTCCTAGGCCAGGGGTGTCAAACTGGTGGCCCGCAGGCCAGATGTGTCACACGCATCTGGCCACGCCCACCCCAGTTCCGCAAAGGCAAGAAAATCACAATACATCGCGATACGTCATGTGACACAATTGAGTTTGACACCCATGACCTAGGCTGAATATTAGTTCTTACATTGTCTTTTCACAAGTATTTAATTTTGAATACTGATCATAATATCATATAGTTCGTATGTATCAATATAGTTTCTACCAGTTATTTAAAATAATTAGCTCTCCCTGGAAAAACCATTAGTGCCACATAAAAACAACTCTTAAATCAACATTTGCATTTTGTATAAGAATAGTATTAGAAGCAATGTACCTTAGACTCATACATACACAAAGGCTTAAGGATTAGTTTTACCTTGCTTGTGCCTCCACTCGTAGAATTCTAATATAAAGTGGTAAAAAATGAGAATCAGATTGAATTAACTTGTCTTAAATGAAACTGAAAAAAATAAATGAGTTAGAAACTTTATTATTGATAATGTAGTTCTATTTTCATGCAGATTCCATTGAAGTCAATAGGCAGGCTTGAATTATGCCCTTAACCAGATTCATGCTTCATAATTCAGAGTCTCTCATATTTGAATAATATGAGGTAGGTTTCTGTCTTTATCAATATGTTTTGTTCTTCCTTAATCAGCCTATACAGCTTCAGGTACCTCCCAAGCCAATCGATATGTGGGACTAAGTCCAAGAGACCCTTCCTTCCTACACCAGCAACAGGTGGGCAAGTTTCACATAGGTATTAACAATGAAAAATACAAATATTTGCAACAAGTTCCTTCTTATTTGCTATCACTGAACTTTAGAACAGAATCTCAAGGGATTCAGTAGCTTTATGAAGCCTATAATATAGGAAACTTCCTGTGTTTACCTGATAAACCTTTTATCTATTCTAAAAACAAAAAAATTCTGGTCAGATTCAAGAAAAATTGATTCACTAGCAATCTAGTTTTTTAGCATTTCAGTTTTAAACATTTAAATTTGCTGTACTAGCATCAAGTAATTCCAAAAGAAAAATGATATAATCAGATAATATTGCAGAACGTCCTGATTCCTAGATTATGAGGGTTAAAGTGCTTTGTTAATAGCTTGTGATGGAAGATCTTTTTCTTCTTCCCCAGGTTCTAATAAAAGTTACATTTCTAATAGGATTTTATACATTACACCTCATTAATACTGGGCATCTACTGCAAATATTTTTTTCCAAACTGAAAATATAATTTTTGGATAGTGGTATATTAAAAAGTGACACACAGGGACACACAAGAATTAATTTATTTATTATGTGTATTTGGCCACCATCTCACAGAAGCAATTCTGGGCAACGTACATTACATACAAGGAAATGGAATTCTAGTTGTCCAAAATTAATGTATGGTTCATGATAATGAATACAGTTTGAGTCATTGTAGTTTGTTGGGCATTTGTTCACGTGAACCTTTCTTGTGATATAGTGGGGTACTGTACTGATGAATCTGGAAATATTTTTTATCCGCCATGCCCGAAGTGTGGTATTTTGTTCTTGTTGTTCAGTTGCTAAGACATGTCTGTTTCTTTGCGACTCAATGGGCCACAGCACAAAATCAGCAAAACCCATATAAGATACTTTGGATTTTAAATCCCATCAGCCTCTCTAGTATGTCCAGCAGTAAGGGATTATAAAAGTGGTTGTCTAAAACATCTGGAAGGCACCTATCCCTATATTAAATCACACTATATTGAAAATGCTTGGATATAGCAAGTGTTGGCATTTATTTTGTTTTGTTTATTCGTGAAAGCATCCAAAAAGATACTAAAATATTAAATATGTATTAGCTATTTAAATCAGTTCATTTCTTATATGATACTTATGCTTTGATAAAGATCACACTATATCACGATGGTTTATAAAGAAATATAAATGAAACTGAAATAGAAATAATTCCTAATTACATAAGTAGATACAAGACATTTAAAATTGCAAGTGATGTTTAATTAGGAGCTATAGTGTCCTGGACTTGTTTCTATCAGCAAAGCTGTAGTAATACCATTGCTTGCAATTATGGATTTTTAACATTTATCCTGTCCTGCTTTATTAGTAGTAGTAGTTATGATATTCAAAATGAAGCTCCTTCTAGATATGCAATATTTCAAAAATAATAAAACCATTTAAAATCATTAATAAAGCAGTATTAATCTTAAAATATAAATTAGAGAAGTTGATACTTATTTGCAATACTGGTATTATCACTGCTTCTTCAAATAACTTCTTAGTGCATTTTGTCTTTATGACATTAAGAAGATGATATAAATATCTCTCTTTTCACAGTAAAGATAGTATTGTAAGTTAAAGAGAAAGATAGACTTAACAGCTTCATTCAATTGTTTCTAAATTGGTTGAACATTCTTACTCTGACACTGTAGTCGGGCAGTGAATTTTGCACAGTGCTTTCCATATAACTGATATAATATGTGGTGTGTGTGTGTATTATTATTATTAGATATAAATCCTACTTTATTTATTCAACTCAAGACAGTATTCACAATGCTCCCATTTTCATGACAAACAACAACTCTGTGAAGTGTGTTGAGCTGAGAATCATTGGCCCCAAGAAAATAAAGTCAGCCAAGTTTCCATGACAGAGGAAGGATTAGAACTCACAGTTCCCCCAGATTCTAGTTCAAACCTTTAACCATATAGAAGTATATACTGTATAAATAGGATATGTAGAAGATAAAAATATTGTATAAATCATAATTTTGGGCATATTTTTAAACACATTCCCTAAGTTCATGTAAGAATAGTAAAATCCATATAAATATTTATTTAAATAGAACTCTATTAAACAGCATTAAACAATTTTGCATAGTGTTTAAGGATTTAAAACTCCTCGTATTTAAATGATATTTAGTGCATGGAGCAGAAACAAAGGAATACTGTATTAAAATGTGCAGCAAGAGTATTTTATGATTTTTGAATTATATTTTTCTGGAATTAAGCTTACAGTCACATAGCTGAAGCCATCTTGGAGCTTCAGTGTTGCCACTTACTTTTTTTTCTGATACCATTTCATGGCCTATATGATGGTGATATTTATTTATTTATATATCATTTCTAACTTACATGTTTGTTGTTAAAACAATCCCAAAATGCAGAAGAATAAAAACAGATTCCAGTTATGGGGTTAATAGTTTCTTACCTTTAACTGTAGGTTTATAAAAGATTGGCATGTTCAGAGTCAGTATGCTATTTAATACTGCATGCTAAAGATATCACTGCTCTACAACAGGTTGATCCTTGCTAGAAAAAGAATGCAGGAATGTAGGATTTGAAGTAATTCTTAGAAATTTAAGTAGGGCCTGTTAACTTGAATTATTTTATAGAAGCAGTGCAGTACAGAAAATAAGCTTGTAGTGCAAATTAAAACTAAGATTAAGTTCTAGGCCTAGTAAAAAAAAATCCCTTCACTTTTCCTCTTTTTACATGCATCTGATTCCTTAAAAACTTTAGGAAACGACAATGCAATATAATTTTATTTATTTATTTGGAAAAACTCCCAGGGAGAAATTGTCTAAATTACTTGGATAGAGTAAAGGTTATGCTTTGGTAAGATATAAATAAGATTGATTTATTATGTCTTTTCATTACTTTACAACAATTTAAAAGAGACCACTCTTCCTGTGGCAGATCCTAAATGCATTTAGGTTAAAATAGACCATGATGAATGAAAGGAAAAATCAAAAGTTACATGAAATAAAGGCAATCAATCATTTTATATTACCTGAGAGAAATTCTAAATTAGAAAGCCAATGGTTTCAGTTCCAGAGAAGTGTCTTAAACATCTACCATTCCTTTTAATATACTCTGAGCCTTTAGGAATAAATATTCTTATAGGTACATACACAGCTTCACAAAATTGAGGTTTGTAGAGATTTATTCTTTTCATTTATGAGAGGTTTAATCTAGAGTGCTATTTGTTGTTGTTGTTAAAAGAAACCATAATATAGACTATATAATTTATAATAATGACCATAAATTTAAGCAGCTTATATTGTTGGTGATTTTTCTTATAAATAGACTATTTATAAATAATATAAATAACAATTTAGTAGAAATTCCAGTAAAACAATTTATTACAGAGAGTTTCTGGAATGTTTGCATTTCTCAAAATGCTTTAAAAGATTATACTGAGAACCAGCATCAGCAATACATTTTAATTTACTGACCAGGTTATTATTAGAACAATTTAACTTAATATATTGATCATTATAAAGTCAAAAATACTATTAAAATTATAAAACTGAATATTTATTTTTCTATGGTTGTAGCTCTTACAATTGCTAAATTTAACTTTCAGTTTACCAAATAGTGATATAACAAATAGTGATATAAACACTGATATAGCACTTTCTGGACATTTAAAAATTGACTGTATTATACACATTCCCTACCCGGTATGAAATTGTGGCTAGAATGTAGCGCTCTTTGATTCAATAATTTCATAAAGAGTTCCCCACTAATAATAACAATGAAGTAATTATTCATGAATTGTTCTTGAACAATAAGGTGCTATATTTGGTTGTTAATTTTGTTATCAGATTATAGTTGATCAAGCACTGTGTGAATCCACAGAATCTGCAAAGAATTCTATACTGAGAAGTGCACTAATGAAGTATCCATGTAGAATAGAATAGAATAGAATAGAATAGAATAGAATAGAATAGAATAGAATAGAATAGAATAACAGAGTTGGAAGGGACCTTGGAGGTCTTCTAGTCCAACCCCCTGCTTAGCTAGGAAACCCTACACTACTTCAGACAAATGGTTATCCAACATCTTCTTAAAAACTTCCAGTGTTGGAGCATTCACAAATTCTGGAGGCAAGTTGTTCCACTGATTAATTGTCTGTTAGGAAATTGCTCCTTAGTTCTAAGTTGCTTCTCTCCTTGATTTGTTTCCACCCATTGCTTCTTGTTCTACCCACAGGTGCTTTGGAGAATAGTTTGATTCCCTCTTCTTTGTAGCAATCCCTGAGATATTGGAACACTGCTATCATGTCTCCCCTAGTCCTTCTTTTCATTAAACTAGACATACCCAGTTCCTGCAACCGTTCTTCATATGTTTTAGCCTCCAGTCCCCTAATCATCTTTGTTGCTCTTCTCTGCGCTCTTTCTAGAGTCTCAACATCCTTTTTGCATTGTGGTGACCAAAACTGAATGCAGTATTCCAAGTGTGGCCTTACCAAGGCATTATAAAGTGGTATTAACACTTCACATGATCTTGATTCTATCCCTCTGTTAATGCAGCCTAGAACTGTGTTTGCTTTTTTGGCAGCTGCTGCACACTGCTGGCTTATATTTAAATGGTTGCCCACTAGGACTCCAAGGTCCCTCTCACAGTTACTACTGTTGAGCAAGGTATCACATATACTGTACCTGTGCATTTTGGTTTTCTTGCCTAAATGTAGAACCTTACTTTTTTACTTTTTTCACCTTAAATTTTCTTCAGCACATCTCTGAAATAAATGTTGAAATGTAAGATAAATTTTGTGATAAAAGCTGATTAAATTCAACAGGTAATAATATTAGAAGAGAATATATGTAGCTGAGAGTTGGACTGTGGAGTCCTTGGTGCTCTCTGAGCTTGGTTGTAGACATTTCATCACCTGATGATGTAACATAATCAGTGCATTATCATCCTTGGTATAAGGATTTTTTTCCTGAAACATACCAATATAATTAGGAGAGCTATGGAAGGGATTCAAGATCTGATTTTGTTTTCAAGAGTAACAGAGAAATCCCTTACTTACTCTTACCAACAAGTTTCCCCATGCCCCCTTCATTCAGGAAATGAACTTTTTAAAAAAATCCTTTAGGATTTATAATAATAGTAAATATCAGATTTTTGAATCTTACAAAAAAGAAACATTTAAGAAAACAAATAATCCACAATAAAATAGTAGTTGCAAATTATATTGAAAATATTAGCATTCTATATATTAGTTTTATCTAATCATTCCAAAATGTATACATCTTTAATATCTTTGCACTGCTTAACTTTAAATGGAATTTATTGCTACATGGAAATAGATATTCCTAGCATTATTTTCTGACATATTTTCGGCCTTTCCCAGGTTTTAAAATATATTCTAAAATAGAGAATTACTAATAACTACTCTTTATACATATTATGTAAGATCTTGAGTATGTCTCAATATACATTTTCTATTTTTTTTTAAAGATTAATTAGAAAAAGAATGATTTCCTGTGGTTAATTTGTTCAGGGCACATAAATGAAACAGAAAGGTAGTTTCAAGTATATGTTGTCTTAAAATTAAGACAGGATAATAAGCCTTCTTGCTTTAAGCAATAAGTAAAAGATCCACAATAAACAAACTTAGATTCAGGAAATGAGCTATCTGGCTGCTCATATTGTATGCCTTATCATAACTGGCAGCTTGACGTAAAATCTGATCACATGACTGTCAAAAGAAGCATGTAAATGAACAAGAGGTCATCTTTTACCTACTCTTATTGGAAAGGAAACACATTGAAAGGAAATTTCAGTCAAACAATGAGAATATGCAAATGTTTATAGATTTCCTCAAACCAACCAAAAAACAAAACAAAACACCATGCTCTGGTATAACTAAATAATTTTTACAAACACTCACTTGAAGAATTATCCAGAGAAATGTGGAAGGAAACCAATTTATTTAAATTAGGAATAGTAAATGATATACATATTTAAGTTAATCATTAATTTGTGATTAGACCAAGTATTTTAAAACAATGAGCTAATACATGTAAGACCTTCAAAATTTTGTTTTATAGTGCCATATCACCTTAGATGAACATTTTGCAAAATCAAAGAAGAATTGAAGGCATTCAAAAATATGATTAGTATGATATGATGCTAGTATGATGCTGGGATTTTCTCCAATAATCAGCTCCTGTTGCCCTAATAACAATTTTATAATCAGTTTCTTCGCCATAAACTTTATATTAGGATTTTAGTTTTAAAATTAGTTCAGCCGTGGTTCAGTTGATTGCATGCAGTTGTTTAGTTGGTAGTACATGGGATTTTAATCAAAATGAAAACAAAACTGATGTATTTTTAATTGTTTTGGTATTCATCTCTTTAAAGCCAAGCCAATAGGAGTAATGTAAGTTAAAATTTGAATTTTGTTTCTCTGAAAGTGTAGCTGTTGGGTAGTGATAGGGAATGAAATTAAAAACATACTTAGTTGGATTCAGATTATTTCTGTAGGGTGACTTGTTTACTAATTCCGCTTTTGGCCAGTCATTAAAATGTCCCATGTATGTTGGGAGATGAAACATGGAAAATCTTTCCCCCCCCCCCCCATAATCTCTCTCCAGCGCCCTTATTCTAACTTTGAAGCGAATGAGGGAAGAGTATGATTTGAAAGCTGTCAGGACATTCAGCTGGTGAGGAATAAGCTTCCACCTTTCAGATATAATCTCAATAAATACCTAATGTAAATACCACATGCTTGATTGTTAAGGGCTATTTTCATTTCCCTGAATCTTGTAGAAGTATAATATACAAAAAATTGAGAAACATTTTCTAAGAATGTGGAACTTAATGCTTTATTCCTTCTGACTTCTGATTGAAAATGGACAGGATTAATCAGACAGAAAGACAGAAATCAAAACCTGTTGGCTACTTTTGAGTACATAATATTTGGGATTCAAGACTGAATATTCTTAGTCAGCACTGCTTTGTATGCAGAGCGGGTGGCAGTGTAATTCCTGTACTATTTTGATTACTATTATCTAAAAAGTAGATACCCTGTTTCCCCCCAAAATAAGACATCCCCTGATAATAAGCCCAATTGGGCTTTTGAGTGCATGGCAATGAGGCCAAGCGCTCAAAAAAATATAAGACAGTGTCTTATTTTCGGGAAAACACGGTAATAATGTAGGTATTTTCTTTAACAACACTGAGAGTAATAGCTTCTATAATATTAGAATCTCTGTGGAACATTCACAGATATTTTCATGGATCTTAACAAAATGTATCACTTGCATGTTTGAGCGATTTCTGATTTGCAGATTCTATACTTAGTTTGGTATAATTCCATACTTAACTTTCTAATGTAATAAAATTATAAACCGAAGACATGAAAGCACAATTGATCTAGAGCTAATACAATATTAATTTGCAATAATGCATTTCTCTCCCACAAAGGCAGTTCAGGTTTGAAGAGAGCATCTTCTGGTGTTAGTTCTCCTATGGGAAACTGACATTTTATAATTGTCCATGCCCAATTCTTTGTGAAAAGACAATCCTGTTATGGAAGCCATTTTATTATTATTTGTACCACATGTTTCCAAATATTCAGATATATCTCTAGCCACAAAGTTTGTCTTTTGATTTAAGGAGATGTTCAACAAATCTTGTAGCATCAACTTTTTCTTTCCTATATCCTCAGTACAGTAGTCCTTAATGATATCTCAAAAGGATCCCCCAACTGAGAACATTTTATTCAATTGGAGGACTTCTTGAATAAAGAGATGTTTTACATGCATGTACACATACAAAAGCAATTCCAGAAAGGAGCAAACCTCTTAAAAGATCTTCCAAACCTCTTAAAAGATCTTCTTAAGTGCTATGTGTAACATAAGGACATGTATGTCCCCAAAGTGCTTTTCCAAAAGGCAACTGGACTTTCTTGGGTTTTTTTTTCTTGAAAACATTTCGCTTCCAAGAACAGAAGCGAAACGTTTTCAAGGGGAAAAAACTAAGACAGTCTTTTGGAAAAGCACCTTGGGGACAACCATGACCTAGATGATTGAGAATATCCACAGACATGAAGACATGTACTATAAAAGAGGAAAAAAATGGAAATACACACTTTTTTGTGTGCATGAATTCCTTTGGGATCTGTTGTTTTGCTCTTCAGCTGATAACATCACAGATATTAACAGAGCAGAAGAGTCAGGTGTATAAAGTAGACCATATCTGAGAAGCCATATTCACAGTTGCAAAAATAAACTGTTAATTTAGGTAGATTTTGTGTTAATTTGGTAGTATCCTAAGGCGTAGAAATATGTACTGGATTATCATAAAGAAGTAAAGTAGTGAGTGTAATAACACACATAAATTCGTGGCCAGCAGTATTAGCTGTGTGGTGCTGAAATGGCCTATAGTTCTACCTCTATTGATCTCCTACTCAGTGGTTCTCAACCTTCCTAATGCGCCCCGCGCCCTGCCACCCCGCCCACCACCGCGACCCCCGCCGACGCCATTTGGGTTCTTTTATCCTCTGCGCATGCGCAAAGCGTTTTGTGCATGCGCAGAGGGTAAAAGAACCCAAATGGCGGCATCCGGGTGAAGTCTCCCGACCCCTGTGAAAGGATCATTCGACCCCCAAAGGGATCACGACCCCCAGGTTGAGAACCACTGTTCTACATGCTGATTAAAAGTTGGTCCTCCAACACATGATCACCATTTTAAAGCTGACAGCATCAATAATGTAGTACGACTATTTGTTGTACTACGCAAGCAGCATATTGCTTGATGTTTGTGTATATCTGTTTAGTACAATTTTAATTTCTAAACTATTCTCTAGTTCATATGGGAGGGTTTGCAAATGACATTTAAACATTTAAATATGTTTTGTTTGTACAATGTGTTAAATCAGGTCTTATTGTCTTCTGCAATGCTAAAAAGTCAAATTCTATTAGCAATATATTGCTGTTTTTATTAAAGGCTTTTGAAACTGGTTAAAGAACAACCTTGCCAAAATATTTGTTCAAACAACTTTTTAGAACTCAAAACATCAGGAAACATGGTTTCAGTCTGCTCAGCTGATACAAGCTCCTCAATATTCTGGTTCTAGCTGTACTATCCCTCAGCAGGAGAGCAACTATTGTAAGCTTGTTTGTAACTTAGCTCTCATGCTGGATTACAATTAACAAACTATAGTTTGCACACTCCATTCATTCCTCTTTCTGTCATTCAGTGTTTGTTTGCTTGCTTGCTTGCTTATTTGTTCAATTTCTGTCTTACCTTTTTTCCTGCAGGACATTCAAGGCAATAAATTCTACAATACGGTGTTTATAAAAATTAAACACTATGATTATAAACAAAATTAAAATCTATTACATAAAGTATTTTATTTCCAAAAAAAGAAGAAAGGGTGATTAATATAAATGGAAAACATACAGCAGAAGTTAGATTTGACAAATTTCCAAGAGGAATTCCCCACCCATTCACTCAAATTAAGTGGCTGCACACATCTTAAACCATGAATTAAACTCATATATATATATATAAACTTATTTATGGGAAGTGGTATAAAATGCAGCCAGCATATCTGTCAGCAATAGGGCTTACTCTAAAAATACCCCATTTTCTTTGCATAATTTCTGCCATTGTTACTATACTTCAACAAAAATATTTGTCTGCATGATTCCATGTCTATTTAGTTCCTAGCCACTTTGAGATTTCATTTAACAGCAGAAGATATAGAAACATTTAAATAAATTAATAAATAATTATCTTTGTCTCTTACTGAGTTCTTCAGATGATAGCTATGAAAACAGTTATTAAAAATCTGTGTTTCCATTTCTGAAGACTCAGCAAGACGAAGCCGAGAAATGTTGCTGAGTCTTCACACTGGGTCAGGACAAGAGGATAGTCTTCTGCTCAGCGCATATGTTTTTTCAGGAAAGGAGTGCAATAAATTGAATTGCTGTGAAAGTCACTGCTTAAAATAAAACATTGATCTTTTAGAATCACTTACATTTTGTGGAGAGGGAAAGAAATGGCATTTATATACAATTAATCATAGTCACATTATTGTATTAAATTCAAGGTGCTCTTTGATGCAATATATGTTTGTTATTTTATTGAGATTAAAATCTCTGTTTTCTTAAAAGTTTAGATAAGGCTTATTTTATCGGATATAAATATAATCACTAGATCTTTAAGAAAAATGCTAACATCTTCTAGACAATGGCTGAGTAGAGTTACATAGGTAGATTTTTTAAAAGAGGTATTCTGATGATTTGGTGATCTGGGAAACATTTCAGTTTACATGTAATGCATTTCTTCTTGTATTTAAAATCTTTTAAATGCTATTATCTTGAATTAAGAACTAGGTTATTTTACCAGTGCATGTTAAGAGATGCTGTATTGAGTAACCCTAAATTAATCAACCTCTATTACAAATGCCTCTTTCCTTCTTGAACAGTAATATAAGATCTTTGTGTAATTTTGGATCCTTTCCTATAAGTTGCATGTCATCTGTGTATCACCAAATGCATGCTTTCAAAGATACTGATTTTTTTCTCTTTTTTTCCTGGAGATTGAATAATTTTAAGTGCTTTTTATTTTCTTTCTTTTAAAATTGAACATTAATATTTACTTTGTTTCTAGCTAAGTTTATAATATAATTAATTGCTAAATTCCAGTTGTTCTTTTATGCTTTGATTAATAGAAAAGCATATTCATGTAGCATTTTGTAAATGTGTACAATTTTATTTTGCACTATAATAATTTAAAATTTATTTTTAAAACTGTTTCTCCCCCACTCCCACCCACCCCCCACTACTACTACTTGGGGATGTAAGGTTTGTACCATATAAAATGCTAGTTTGCATGCATTCATTTAAATACTAAAAACTGTAGTACTGCTCGATCCATATCTGACTGCTAGGTTTCAATTGACAGCTGAGGATATGTGACTGGACCATGAATCAAAACGGCAGGCATTTATACCCCAGTGCCAATGAGGATACATTGGGAATTACTTGGCAAAGGTAAAATTTTAATTATTTCCACACCTAAACTATCTTGGGTTGTTCATTATCTGTATAAAGTTTGCCTCCAGGATTAAATTTGTCAAATTTTAACAGTAAAATATCTAACTTCTTTTGAATTACATGTTTAGGTCAAATGAACATTAGAGTTAAGCACTTAGGATGACAAATACTGATACACCATCAAGTATAAAACTATGTGAAGAAAGCAGTATAGCAAAAATGGATAGGCACTTTGAAGTTTGTAAATTTATATTATGCTTATATTATATTAAGAAGCGGTTTTAGGAATAAAATACACGACAAGAATGGGTATCTGATATTAGGTAATACAAAGGGATAATACCCAAAGGAACTATTTGAGAACTCACATGGGTAGAATTTATGAATTTTAGGAAATGTTCTGTAAGATAAAACTGTGTCTTATACTTAACTACACTTAGCTCGTCTTCCCTTTCAAAAAATTACTTTCAGAGTAAGTAAAGTGAAACTGCTACTTTGAAATAGATTCTGATGGGGAAAGTTTAACATGCTAGTTGATATGTGTAATTAAGTAATTCTGAATCTTTACAGAATTGCTTGTGATTCAATTTGATAATGTCATGAAAAAGTATTATTTTCTATTTCTTTCCCTTTTCCTCAAAATATCATTCCAGATAATTCCCCAAATACAAGAGTAAATCCTTGGAGAGTTTCAGGAGATGTAGTGGAATGGGATAAAAAGAGTGATTGGCAAGTGGAATCTTAGGCACATTCACTCTCTTCAGTGCACCCACACACAACCACACATAGATGCACACACATATTCAAAACAATTGTCCTTCTCATTTTACACTAAGAACTGCGAAGTAAAAGTATGAAGTCCTTCCTCCTAATTCCCTTACCCTCTGTTATAGTCCAAGAAATTATCACTCATATTTTAATGGGCTTTCTAACTTGAATACAGGTAGTCCTCAAATTTAGGACCACAATTGAGCCCAAAATTTGTTAAGTAAGTTCCGTCCCATTTTACAACCTTTCTTGCCACCTTTCTTGTTGTTAAGTGAATTGCTGCAGTTGTTAAGTTAGTAACATTGTTGTTAAGTGAAACTGGCTTCCCCATTGACTTTCCTAGTCAGAAGATCACAAAAAGTGATCACATGACTGGGACATTGTAACCGTCATAAATACATACCAATTGCCAAGGGTCCAAATTTTGATCACATGAATACTGCAATGGTCGTAAATGTGAAAAACTGTCAAAAGTCACTTTTTCCAAAGCCATTGTAACTTCGAACAGTCACTAAACAAATGGTTGTAATTTGAAGACTACCTGTATATAATTGGTTATTATTGCCAGTTATTTTATTTAAGAACTGATAAATCTGAATAGACTGGATTGTTTGGCTTACCGTACAATGTAAATAGAAAATGATATCCATAGGTTCATTTCAACCAATATTTTGCCTTGAAACATTTATGTCTTACGCTTAGTTTTGTTCAGAAAGCTTCTTTAAGGAAACCTATTTTATAGCTACTCTTTGAACTTCCTTAAATATCCATTTGTTCTCTCCAAAAATTTAACATATTTCAAATTTATATATTTCGTTTGTTATGTTCAGTTGATATTATGTACATTTTCACATCATTGTCATAGTTAATCTTTGTTAGGAAATCTTGTTTAAATATTCCACGTTCTGTAAATTCTGGTTCTTCAATTTATTGTAACTGATTTTGTGGATACCTTCATGAGAAAGAGTGTAAACCAAATGTATTAAAATGTATTATGACTAGTACATGAACTATTAATAGGACTAGGAACCTTTTGGATTCAAATCCGTCATACTGCCAGTCTAGATGTAGAAAAGGCAGGAGTCAACAAAAGTGTGATCTTTTTTCCAACTCAGAATTTAGTTAATTTATTCTACAAGGAAGCTGGGCATTGGATTTGAAGATGTCATGTCATTTTTGATACAGATAGTAGCTACGTTTTGGAAGTGCAATTTTGAAAGGGCATTCGTCCATTCTTAATGGTATTTTCAGAACTGCTGTACGGTTTCAGACAGGAGAAAACCCAAGCTAGTCTTCAAAAGAGACATTCAGAACCCCACGTTATGAGTCCCTTGTCTTAGTGTGAATGAACAGCAGACCTTGATTCAAATTTTACTGGGTGATTTTGCCTACATAACCTTAGAGAAAAGAGATGATTTTGGGCTAGGCCAGACAAACTGATGGTAATTTACTTTTTATTCACAACATAATGCTATTATGTAAATAAATTTTTGAATAGTGCCCATACTGTTTCCTGAGATCCTCTTTTTTTTTTTTTGCCTCTAGCATTCTTACCACAAACTTCCACTGAATATTAATTGTTTACTTATACCCTATTTTCCTTTTGTTTAAATAACTTCTATATATATTTTTATAATCAGCTCCTAATTAGCCTTTATAGGGAAAATACTCTAAGCATAGTAAGCATTGCCCAAATACATTTAGAAATAAGTTTTATTTCCTTTTAGCATGGTTTAAATAAGATTTCATTAAGCAAGAAAGACCAATACAGTTCCTGGATATTTGTTCTAATATAAATTCAACCAGCATGCAAATATATAAAATTTTAGGAATATCTTATATGCTCTAATGTCTGAGGTAATTTGAATTGGAACTTAGTTTAAGAAAATCGAGTTGTATATGTGTGTGGAGAGAGAGGTTTTGTTCAAGGGTTTTGATGGGAAAGTCACACTGGGGCAAATCATATCGCATCAAGGAATCATTGTTCAAATGATGTAAACTACATGCAATACTTGATTTGTGACATGACATACTATAATTTGTTTCATTTCTGTGATGTCATGATGGATGTGATGTCATCATGGCTTCTATTCAGGAAGCTGCAATTTCTAATATTTGGTATTACATTGAACTATATATCGTATTTTTCGGACTATAAGACGTACTTTTTTGTCTCCCAAAAGGGGGAGAAAATGTCTCTGTGTCTTATAGACCGAATATTGCCAAAGCCCCGCCCACTCACCGGCCATTTCTTGACCTCTGCACGCGCCATTTTGGGCCTTTTTTGAGGGCTTTTTGAGGCTTTTTCTGGCCCATTTTTTCAGGAAAAATGGGCCGAAAAGAGCCTCGAAAATGGGCTGAAAAAAGCCTTAAAAATGAGCACAAACACACACACCCGGCCAAAACGGGCAGAAAAAAGCCTCGAAAACGGGCAGAAAAAAGGGCTGAAAATGAGGTGCGCGGAGGCCAAAAACTTTTTTGTTGTTTTCCTCTTCTAAATTTAGGTGTGTCTTATAGTCTGAAAAATACGGTATTTAGAAATGCTTATGCAATGCACAACATGCAGTATTAGCCCTTATTTCATGTGGTAGATATAGCTGATCCTGAGAGATCAAACAATTACTGCTGAGTAAGGCCATAGCGTTGAACTATTAATGGTTGTGAACTTTCAAAGTGTTCAGTCAGACTTTTCAAAAATGTAACATTAGGGCAATAATTATCAGGTATTATTAATCTGCATTCTAAAAAGCAGATACATTTAATTCTGTTTTATAAAGGGTTACCTTGAATGCCACTTTAAGTTTAATTTTGCAGTTCCCAGATCCTAAGTTAACATTTCCTGCTTTCAGTTTGCCATCTTGGCAGAGAAGTACAAAACAACAGTTAGCTGCTTCTTTGGGTTCAGAACACTGAAATTCTTTTCTACTCTATCCAAAGCTGGGAGGTGTCAAAATATATAACTTTTTGGAGCAGCTTTCCTTGCTCCCCTTCCACTCTGAAGAGCTGTTTTGTTGCTGTTAAGCAAGTAAAATGAGTTTTCTGTATGGGAAAAAGAAGACTGGGAACTTTATTTTAATGTCAGAACAGCCCTGCAGATTAAAGCTTCTAACTTAAATGTATACTTTAAAAGAACAAAATCAGTAGCAGTAACCTCCTCCTCCTCCTTTTGTTTCTTTCAAATAAATTACCTAATATATCATAAATTTGTGTGGACTAAAATTGCAGACTCAGTTTTTATAAATAAGAACCGTGGAATGAAAATACTGACTGATAAAATCATTGGAGTACAGGAGGTAGCTGGGAAGGATTTCTGGCTTGTATCAGTTTGTCACTATCTCAGTTATAGTTTCACCCAGCTCTCTAATAAAGAAAGATGTGCAGAGAATTATGTTTCCTTTCCATTTAAGCAAACATCATCTGAACACTTCCTAAGAAATTAATTGTATTCCAGCCAGACTTGCCTGCTACCATCTCACAGGAAATGGGTCAGCAATCCATTAAGATTCCATTAGATAATCTAATTTGGAACTTAATCTCTAAATTAACCATGCTCTATACTTGAAGCATACTTGAGAGGAAGAAAAAAAAAGTTCGTTTGAATCGATAGGGAAGCTGAAGCGTGAAGAAGGCTGTTTGTTTTTTCTGTAGCTGTGGTCACGTCTCAAGCCGTCTGGTAACCAGGAGAAACCAGACATGATGTAATTCCAGATTGAACTTGAACTTCAGGGACTGAGAATGGGAAAACAATAGACCATAGGAATCAATAATGTCCATTTTCCACATGATTATGTTTGGCACTTTAAATTAACATTTATGGAAAAAGCAGCAAAACTACAATATGACCAACATGGGGTGCAGTGGGGAATCCACAAAGGAAAAGAAAGAAAACAATTTCTTCAACTGCATTTTGTGAAACAAGAGATTCCAATAGAGTAAACTAGTTGTTTGTTCTGAGCACCCTTTTGTTCTCTTAGGTAGGATAAACTTAATCTTATGTTTCCTGTCAGATGATTTTGGCGGTGCATTTAGGAAAGGAGGAGCATGTTTTGAAAGTGCTCTCTGCTGTGAAGTAGACTGTTAACCCCTTGTGGGTCACAAAATGTATATACTCTATTTTATTCTGCATAATGTCTTCAGCTATAAATAAGGGCACAGTTTTTCAGGAGATGTTTCTCTTAACATTTACAAAATAAAATAAATATATGGTAATGATTGGCTACGTCAGTGCCTGCAAAGTTGTATCATGACTTGCTAAGCATCTCTTGTGAAGGCGTTTCGGAGAAAAATAATGCCTGTGTGGTTTTATCTTTTAAGAAATAACTTCTGAAAGGATTGAGATGAAGCAAATTAAAATTTTGTTAGGAAAAAGAGATTGAGATGATACAAAAATAAGCTTTTTGGCTGATCTCTCCTGTACTGTATTTTAAAACAATGTGTCAGGGATATACCCGGGCCATTTCCCCCCTTCCTACTTTTTCAGTCACCAAGGCCAACAGAGGACAATATTGTGTTTCACTCAAAGAAATGCAACATATGGGGCCCTTTTAAAGCAGTTTCAGGACAGAGTAAGGAAAAAATGGATGAAGTCTGTTCAACTTAGTATACATATTTGATTGCTTTTTTGTAAAAAAAAACCCTATTCTGTGGAAGTTTGCCATAGAAATGCATAAGTAGGAACTTAGGGGTGAGGAGTGGAAGGAGGGGTTGAGAGCAAGAGATGCTGACTCACTTTCTGATTTCTTCTATCAAAAGTTAAAAATAGGTTCTGCTGGTATATCCTGTATACAGGATGAGGAACCAACAGATGTGGCAGCAGGCGGAACAGATAAGCTCTGAAATAATCATGAAATTTGACACTGAGTGTATTAATTATGCATATGAACAATTGATCCCAAGAACAGGATGTTTGTCACTTGGGTCTAGTTATTATATATTCAAGACATACTGCCATTTCTGTCTATAATAATATCACATTCCATTCTTGATCTTTGGAATAGTTTCCTCAGCACCCTCTTAAATGTCCAGAATGTCTAAAGTAGGCCATGATCATTTTCATCACTGACACAATAACATGCATCCAGAAAGTGTCATTTTGTAATATTGGTTGCTGGGATGTGGGGAACAGTATTTTATCTTGCAAAGCAACTCTTTAGTTAGAGATTGAACTTGGCTCTTGCAGTGTTCCGGCGTCCCTCTAGGGGTCGCTCTAGGGGCAGAGTTGTTGGTAGCCAGGCTGATTGGCTGCTCCTGTTGTTCTGCCTGTATTTAAGGAGCTGTCAAATGTTTTTCCCCCAGACAAGTTCTGGTTGTGTTCGAGTCTGAATAAAGAGTTATGAGTTGTCACATCTCGTGTCACACCTCAATTAATTGCCAGACCGCTATTAGACTTATCAGCTTTCTTTACACTTACGGTTTTGCTTTGGACAACCAATACTGGTAGTTTAATCTCTCTGTCTTACTTTTAAAAACTTAAGTTAACCAGGCAACTTGGAATGTAAGAAAATAACATGGTAAAAAGTATGGTATGAAGTGAAATGAAACTAAATGATAGATGAGTTATATAGTTATAAAATGAAGAGAAAGGTGATTAGTGGAATAAATTTAAATGATTTTGTGGACTACAGTTGAATAAATGCATGGAAGACTCAGGTTTAAATATGATTGAAGGGGCTAAAATATGTCAAAAGATATAGATTTGTGACATCTGGGTTGTTTTGGGTGTGACAAAGTATGGATAGATTTATAATACATCCATATTAAGCTTCAGTGAATGGTGATAATAATAGATTGAGAAATGAGTTTGGGGTTAAAAGCTCAACATTCTAAATGAGTGTGATCTAGGAGAAAAAAATCATTGGGTGACATAAATGAATGAGTGAGATTGGGCCCTTTGGAAATCCCAAATTGAATGAGAATATATTATACGACATAATTTCTCAAGCGAATGGAATGAATAAAAAGTAGACATAAAGACGTTATAACTGTTTAAAACAAAACAGAAAGACTAATGTCATAAATTGCCACAAAAGTGTGTTGAGTTAATCTAGTAAGTATGGGAGAAAATATTTGGTAAAATATGAAATTTTAAAAACTCATGGTTGAACATAAAAAGCATAGAATGTTAATGCAAAAAGTGAGTGTAAGAGAAAGGTACTGCATATTTTGTATAGAGAAAAAATGCAGAATTATTCAAGGGGATGAAGAAAATTAAAATGAAGCATTTGGCAGAGTGAATGGATTTTAAAATAAATGTAATGAAATGTTTTGTGATGAATTGAAGTGAAAGAATGTTGGAAGGAATATTTTAGAGGTTTCTATGGGAATGATAAAAATATTTCAAAAAGAATTTAAATGGATGCTAGTAGTGAAAAAATGTTTAAAAGTAAAAGGATAAGTTTTCGAAAAATAATTGAAATGAATATTATGTTAATATTGAATAAAAATATTGAAAAGTAAAACAAATACTCAAATTTCAAAAAATGTTAAAATACAGATGTGGTTTGCTAATGGAGTCACTTATATTTATTTAATATGTGTATAAAGACTGCATCTTTGCCTGAGGATTGGAGAATGCAGTTGATTTCCTTCAGAGAGGACAAAGCAGTAAATAGCATGTGGTGAATGCAAGAAGTACAGGGAGTTATTTCCTTAAGTATTCATGGGAAGATGTTGGGATGTATGGTGAAGCTTGTGCCAAACCGAAGGTGGCAGACCAGAAGTGTTTCTTTATCGCTTCATTGACAATTTATATCTGTGGGAAAGTTTACTGTACATAGACTGACACAGTGAAAGTGCATAACAATGCAAATAGGCTTGAATTTTGCAAGAATGTGGTTTAAAGTTCAGTGCTGAATGTGAAGTAAATAATAGTATATGATAGAATAATGTATGAAAAGAGATGAAATACTTGGCAAATGGTTCAGTATTATGCAGGGAATAATAGAATAGAATAGAATTTTTATTGGCCAAGTATGATTGGACACACAAGGAATTTGTCTTGGTGCATATGTTCTCAGTGTACATAAAAGTGTACATAAAAGAAAAGATATGTTCGTCAAGAATCATAAGGTACAACGCTTAATGATAGTCTGGGTACAAATAAGCAATCAAATCATATTAGGAACCAGTCAATATAAATTGTAAGGATACAAGCAACAAAGTTAGAGTCCTACAGTCATTAGTTGGAGGAGATGGGTGATGGGAACGATGAGAAGATTAATAGTAGTGCAGACTTAGTAAATAGTTTGACAGTGTTGAGGGAATTATTTGTTTAGCAGAGTGATGGCGTTCAGGAAAAAACTGTTCTTGTGTCTAGTTATTCTGGTGTGCAGTGCTCTATAGCGTCGTTTTGAGGGTAGGAGTTGAAGCAGTTTGTGTCCAGGATGTGAGGGGTCTGTAAATATTTTCACCGCCCTCTTTTTGACTCGTGCAGTATACAGGTCCTCAATAGAAGACAGGTTGGTAGCAGTTGTTTTTTCTGCAGTTGTAATTATCCTCTGAAGTCTATGTCTGTCTTGTTGGGTTGCAGAAGAGAAGTATGTGTAGTATTCTCTTGATTGTTTAATAAAAGTGTGAATAAATGTGTAAAAAATTAACTGGTTCTGGCAGTAGAAGTGTTTTGAGAACTGAATGCCTCTTACTGATGAATGAAAATTATTTGCAACAAATGTTAGATTGTATGATGAAAAGTATAGATCAAGCAAATGATTCAAAGTAGTTGTGTTTGGTAATGAAAATGGAGTGAATGAATGAAAGTTATATATAAAGGGCAAAAACTAGAGCAACCCAATGAATTAGTGTACTTTGGTAGAATGTTGACTAAAGTTGGACAAAAAGATGGAGAAAATTAAGCCCAATTAGAATGCATTCATTTGTATGAATGACTATTGAAAGAAGCTAAAATTGTTGCATATAGGAGCATGTTTCTGTCTACTTTATTTAGTAGTTTGTTTGTTTGTTTGTATCCCACCTTTATTATTTTTACAAATAGTTCAAGGTGGTGAATTTATCCAAACACACCTTCCTTCTCCTGTTTTCCCCACAACACCAACCCCATGAGGTGAGTTTGGCTGAGAGAGAGTAACTAGCCCAAAGTCACACAGCTGACTTTCCTAGCTAAGGCAAAGAGTAGTTGAGAAATATGTTTGGTAAAACAACAAAAGATAAGGTCAAGGGTAAATGAATGAAGAAGGAATGTGGACTATATACAGAAGAGGATTAGTACCAAAATGTATACTTAGATGGTTCTGTCTTATAGAGGAAAGGATTGAATTGTTAAAAAAAATTATTATTGTTATTGGTTGAACAGTCAGTTAGATATTTAGACTGGACATGGCATTTTTGTGTATCTATTGAATTTTCCCCAAGGATCTGGGACAGGCAGATATTGTTTCATAATATTAAAGATGATGTTGCCAGATGTAAGCTGTTCCAAATGAAGCTGCTGCAATTGCAATTGACTAATAGTGATTTTGTCAATGCAAGTAGTGCTCCAGAAGTTTTGGGATTGCACCCAAGGCACTATTACTATTGGTAGTTCTTAGCCATTGCCAAGTCTTATTATCTACTTTGCCTTTTTTTAAAAAAATACTGGCCATGTAATACTTTGTGTTGCCATGTCTCTTTTTTAGTCTATATTTGATCTTTCTTATAGGTCTCTCATATTATTTTGGTCTCTTCCCAATTTAGTAAGTCCACATGGTATACAGTACTAGGTTTAAAGCATCTTCTTCACTATCCTTCACATATTCTTACAATACCTCTTTTTCTTCTTCAACTGTCTGGTGTACTTTCAACATTCCATGCCCGTCCATGCTTCTTGGTAAATTGACAGATGTTGAGTCTGTCAACATCACAGGTGATGAAGGGCATGATTCATTGTCTTCTGGTCTTCATATTCAGGGCTTCTATTTCAGCTTGAGTACAGTTCAAAATTCCAGCTGTGTACCTCACAACTGGTATGTTATCCATTGACTTGATATTTCTTCCACTGAGTTTGGATTTAAGATGATCTTCACTTTCTTATTGTATTCACTTCTGACCTTCAACTTGACTTCAGTGCACTTGATGTTTTCAGCCTGAAGGATGCCTAGGTATTTGTTTTGATCTTCTTCATCCAGATTGGTGATGTTATTTCCATAGGACAGCTTGATTCCTTCAGTTTTCACAATTTTCCTCTGTTGGTGGTAAAGATGGTACATTTTTCTAATCCAAATTCCTTTGCACTATCTTGGCTATAAATCGGCAGCTATTCCATTTCAGGTGGTGTTTTACCATATAGTTTCAGATTATCCATGTAAAGGATAACCTGGCAGATTTTTTTAATCTTTAATAGTTACGTCTTGAGTTGTTCAGTATCGTTGATAGACTAATCAGTACTGTGAGAAATGGTAGTGATGACAGTCTCCATGAAGATTTCTTTCTTGATATTAATCTGTAGAAATCTATCACTATTGACCAGCAACTGTGTTTTCTCTTGTGCCATTGATCTTTGCACAAAGATTCTACTTCTGTTATTTACTGTATAGTAATTTGATTACCCAGTCATGTGGCAGGGAATTTAACATAATTAATCCAAGCTATGTTCAAGTTGGTCTTCCTTCTTGTAACACTTTTCTAAAATCATCTTGACAAGTAGAAGCTGATACTGTTTGGATGGTTTCCTTTCTGCTCAGATAGAAAGCTTGTATTTCAACTAGAAGCTTTTGGGCTGTATCAGCTCCACATCAGTTAGCAGTTTGAAAGTTGTTGATTAGCAGGAAATTGGCCTGCAGTTGCCTGGGGTTGTCCCTTTGGTTAGATCTTTCATTATCAGGTAGGTTTTGCCAGATGTTAACCGATCTTCAATTTCAGCGCCTTGCAGTATGTTGTTAAACTGCTTGGCAATGAATGGATGCAGATCACTCAATTGTTTCAACCCAAAACCATGTAGTTCATCTTTACCTGGTGCTAACCAATTCTTTATCTTCCTTTTCTCCACCAATTCTGATGTTACTACAAGTTTTTTCATTTCAACTTTATTCCCCCCCCCCCCACTTTCTATCTCTTTTATCCAAGCTGCATTCTTATTTGATTGTCAGATAGCTGTGCCCAGAACTATATTGTTTCTTTGTCCGGTGTTGGCTGTTTCATTGCAGTCTCTCCATTGATTGATTAGTACAAACATTTCTGATTCGACTGAAATTGTATCTGTAGTGTGCAATTCAAGCTTATTATCAATGATTTTCTTGGCTATGGCTGTTATTTTCTGCTTTATTATTTTCAGTGCTTTTTGGGTGTTCCTTATCTCCAGCAGTGGTGGGTTCCTACCGGTGCGGTCCACTCTTATCACACTGGTAGCGGCGGGCTGGTGATGTCATCAAGAGGCTACCGACCCAGTGCGGTCGGTTGCCGGTCCCTAGGAGCCGCCATCTTTTTTTGTGAATTTTTTGGCGATTTTTTGCTTCTGTGCATGGTGATGCATGCGCAGCGCACCGGTAGCAAGGTAAGAGAGCAACCCGCCGTTGATCTCCAGGTGATATTTTATGAATAGGTATTCTTTGATCTTTTTGTTCTTCAAGTTATTTTCTTTCCTCTGTTCTAATTTGATTGCATCTGATCTTAGCATGCTGATCTTATTTTACAATCTGATCTTCCAATTTGAGAATGGATTATTTGGCTTTTTTTCTTATTTGTTGATTTTGCATCCAAGGCCTTCAGTTATAACTGCAGCTGTGCTGTGTACATCAGTAGGTGTATTTCTTGCAATGATCTGGTGCTTATATTCAATATTTCAAGTATTGATATCTTTTAATACTTGTGCTACTATTAGGGTTTTTGTTTTTTGTTTGTCACAAGCTTCAAAGCAGGCAACTTTATTCTGTCATTTTTGTGTATTCCATATGCTCAGATTTGTTTCAGTTCCGCTTATTTCAGATAGAGGACTTTGTTCTTTCTGGGGAGAAAGTAGAGTAGAGGATCTCTATGGGAATGACGCTGGCTTTCTCTGATGCTGACAGATCTACATTAATCTGATATCCTCTGTTCTGTTACTTCTGATTCTGAATGTTACTCTTTCCAGAATGGGTACATTCTTTTCAGATCTCCTTTTCTCGTTGGACTTGATTTATCAAGTCTTTGTATATTTTGAACAAATAATGCAGTATTTCTTCTAGTAGTCCAAGAGTTGTTGGCTCTAATTGCTCAGGCAGTGCCCTGAATCCTGTAGTCCACTTGTCACCAGATGTACAGGACCTCCCAAATCTAGTATATAGTCTGTGATGATCCAGGTGATTCTATAGGTTTCTATAAGTTACATCGTACCACATTATTTACGGGAGACACTGTCTTCGTCTGACTTGCCCGATGAGACCTGTCCAGTGTGACACAGCTCTCATCTTTTTCAGAGCTACAACTATGTCAGGGTAGTGCTTCATTGGTGATTGGCATATTATTGTTGCTTTAAAACATGTATACCACTTGACTCTCAACAACTCTTAGTGACTTATAACAAGAGAATTTGCTATAAAATCAATAAAACATAAGCTATAAAGAAAAGAAGATGGCAAGTGTGATAGACCAGATTGAATGAAGCTGGAATCTCACTCTCCTTTTCCAAAGACTGAGTGAAGAGACATGTATTCACAGAATTCCTTAACAAGATGAAAGAAGAATTAATGGACGGAGAGGAAGGGGAAAACTATTGTAAGTTATAATTGGTTGAATTTTATGATGGCCTCAGACATAGAACAGAAGTTAAAAGAATAAAAGGCAGTGTATAAATCAGTGTATGGATGTGATGTAAGCAAAGATGGCTTGCAAGGATAGAAATTTATGGAAAATAATAGTGAATGTTGTTCATATAAACTAAATACTTTTCTGTTCTACCCTCAATTTATTTTGCTTTATTGTTTCTCTTTTCTTTTGCTTTGCCTAATGCTATTATGCATTAACATAATGGGCAAATATGTAAACTATATGTCACTAAATTAAAAAGGTAAAGATGATGGACAAATTTCAAGATCTATTAGATTTAAAAATACAAAATAATAGCAGCTACAATATATCTTGATTATAACCTTTTAGTTTTATAAAAGGCTTAATTTTGATCTAGGCATCTATGTGTGCTGCATCTGTTCTTAAGTTATACTGTACTGAAATCTGACATAGGAAATAAGTCTCAGGCATTGGCTCAGATATGACTTTGGCTAGCATCATTTATCAGTGACTGAAAAGAATCTGCAACTTAAACAATAGTATGTCAATAATTTTCCTTATTAACTTTGTAGATAACATTCTTTCAGTTATTTAATATAACATCTTATTACATGTTTTCACAAAATTGTTTACATTTGTTATTATAATAGTAGTAAAAAAAATCAAAAGGTTTATGTGACCTGAATGAAATATCAGAGCATGCTCTGTTAAGTTGGTCTGTATGGTCGTCTTAACTGGGCATTAATTCTGAAAATAGGACTGAATGGTGTTGTCTAGTTTCTGTAAGACTTCTAGAACAGAAATATTTTAAGTCCGCTTTACATTACATTTGCCACAAATCTATCTCAGGAACTACCGTACTACTTGACATGTTAAAGCAATTTTTATTTCCTCTATAAGTGTGTAAATCTAGTTATAATACAAAAGCCAATGTGGTGTATTTTTTAACCTAATCAATAGACAGCTAGTCGGAGGCTTGTAAAAATCTTGTGGATTTGCATAACAATAAATTATGAGAGTTGTACCATTCTCCAAAGATTCATAAATAACATTGATAAATACTTTGTGTGGTCCTTTTTAACACAATTACAATATGGTGGGCAGTTTGAAATACTTAGGCAAATGTTAAAGTTGTCAAGTTATGTTGCAACAAGAATCCTATTGCTGACTATACCGTATTTTTCGGAGTATAGGACGCACTGGAGTATAAGACGCACCTTAGTTTTGGGGGAGGAAAACAAGGAAAAAAGACCTCTGCCTCCAAGAAATTTGCCAAACAGCAAAAAGCACAGATGATATACACTGTTTGCTGTGTATTTCTGTGCATGTGTGCCTGACCCATAGAAATAGCAAAGAATTGGAGAAATGTACATTATGCCAGAAAGTTTTCTTAAATGTAGTCACACTAACTCCTCCCAATTATTTAAATAGATCTACTTCAAGGTAAGTCAGGATTTAACTCTAATACTAAACAGGACACTGTTACAGTACATTTCAGGCTATACTTGTACAGAGCTGTTAAAATTAATTAAAATTTCTGGAAGTATACATTATTCTCTATTATTTAAAAGAAGATACAATAGCACTGGGCCTCTTCAGAGCAAGCATTTATTTTAAAAAGCTTCTTTATTTTGTTAAGTTGTCTAGATTTACAGGGGTCTCAAACCTTGCCAACTTTAAGACTTGTGGACTTCAACTCCCAGAATTCCACAGCCAGCAAAGCTAACAAAGCTAGCTATGGAATTCTGGGAGTTGAAGTCCATAGTCTTAAAATTGCCAAGGTTGGAGACCCCTGGCTCTAGAACAATAATAAAGCAGTCTTTAAAAAATAAGTCTAATAATTTGAACATTCTACAGACATTTATAGTTATTCCCTTACCCCCTTGCATCCAGTTCAGCAGAAAATAAAAATCTGCGTATCTCTCCCAGCTATTTGCCTCTTTGCAGTTTCAGTTTCATTTTAGCACGTGGCAAATCAGCTGGAGATCGGGAAGCTGCTAAGGACTTGCTTGTCTTAACAGGCTCTTCCCTCTTTGCTGCAAGCAGGTAAATTGCTGGAAGACAGAGGCCAAAGGGTGGGGGTGGCTGGGTGGGTGGGGCTACATTCAGTGTATAAGACGCACCCAAGTTTTCACCCTCTTTCTGGGGGTAAAATACTTATACTCCGAAAAATACGGTAATTCATTTTCATTGAATAGTCTCCCCACATAAAGGAAAAAAATAATAAAAAGCATTGTTTCTCTATACCTGCATATTAAACGTGAATGCTGATATTAAGAGAAACTTGTGCTGATAGGAACAATATTCTACTCTGCAAGCATCAAGGGCTATGTTAAATGGCAGAAAGCAGCCTATACTAAGCACTTACTCATTTGCCACAGCTAGTTTTAGGATTAAATTGATAGAGCAATCAGTCACTGTGTAATATTCTATTTGCACTTTGAAGTTAAAATGTGCTGTTAGAATTATTGTTCAAAGTCAGGTGAATTTCAGATGTTCATTAAAAGGTGTTGCTACTTCAACATTTTAAATGTTTTTCTGCTTTCTTTTTTCTTTTCCTTTAACAGTCCTGGTACCTGGGCTAGCTTGGTTCCCTTTCAAGTATCAAACAGGACATCAATTCTGCCCACAAATGTCCAAAATTATGGTTTGAACATAATTGGAGAGCCTTTTCTTCAAGCAGAAACAAGCAACTGAGGGAGATTGAAACTGAACAAATACTATAAAAGAAAGGAAGATGGGACAAAAAGCAAAGAAGAAACTGAAGAAAGAAGAAACATAAACCAGCAATTGCAGCACTTACAATCATTAATTCCCTTAAGATTGAAACTGTAATGGCAAAACAACAGCAACAACAAAAAGCATGATTGGGGGAGAGGATCGATGATATTTCACTGATGCGTGGAAAGATGCTCCTCCTGAGTAGCCTTTGTTCTATGAAATCCACTGGGAAATAGATGTTCTGTCTCTGACAATATATTTTAACTGACTTTCTAGATGCCTTAATATTTGCATGATAAGCTAGTTTATTGGTTTAGTATTCTTGTTGTTTACGCAATACGCATGGGATCACTATTCCTAGTTAGCTCTCAAAACAAAGGCTAGGAGGCATCCACAGAACTGCAGGAGAAGGAAGGCCAGAAGCCATTTTTTTTTCCTCAGCAGTCTGGTTTCTAAAAGATTTTTCAAAGAAAAAGAAACAAATTCAGCTTTTAGTTGTCAACCCCAATTTATTTAACTTAGGTCCTTAACCCAGTCTTTTCTTAGTGTTTTTATCCAGTTTAAATTTTTCAGGAAGTCATTTAAATAAGCAGGCATTCTATAAAATCAATGCCTTACTTTGGGTAAAAGAAAGTGTTATCTTCTCAAATGAAACCTGAGAAAGACACTAAAATAATTCCCCATGCTAATGAAAACATTAGAGGCAAGTGCAATTTAAAACCTATATCTAAAGGGGATAATTGTTATAAGTCCTTTAGCCCTTGGACTCTAAATCGAGGGGATTAAAAGACAAGATAAGTTTCAAAAGTATTTCGAACAAATGTATTTTCCTTCCACTTTTGAAAGGGAGGGGTCATTAAAAGGCATTAACTAAATCAAGACAAATCATTTACTTGAGAAAAAAATTAATTGAAACACAGCACTTAACGTTGATTTAGCTTCTGCCTCCTTTGAGGTATCTTATTTATTTAAAGTTACTGGTTGGATCAAGAACCCATAAATAATGGAAAAGGTTCTCTAGAACCGTCATGACAGAGACAGAGAGAGGTAAATCCATGTCACAGGGGCATAGCTTCTGGTTTACAAATGGGAATGATAGGTTTGTTGGGTTGTGGGAAAGGGATCTGAAATATATTTTTTAAAAATGCACTCTTTAAAAAGACTAATGACAGGGTGCTGAAAACTTGCATGGTGCTCTCAGAAATTAGCCTTGTTTGACAGATTTCTCATATACACAATATTGTGCATGGGCGGATACATTTTGCCTCTACGTCTCTATAAAAGAATAATTAAAACTACTCTATCCAGTAATCCTAATTTGCACGAAGTTATAATGTCCACATAACGTGCCTTGCCTTGAAATCTAAAAAGTGACATCACTACACTTGTTTTGCTGCATTTATTATCATTTTAAATCTGTACCATTTTTATGACAAAATATTTTGTACTCCAGATGGGAAAACAACAACAACAAAAGTGACATCATGGATTTTTTAAGCAGTTATAACTTTATCTCACATTTATAGAGCATATCATGGCTGTGTATAGTTGCCGCTTAAAAATTGTAATCGACCAGCAATATTTTCAGTATTTTGGTGTTTTTTCTATTAATCTTTCATGTTTTTTCATCTTCCAGTTAATATTGGGGGGAGGGGATTCAAATTTATACGACTTATGCAATACCAAGTTTTGCCTATGTAGGTAGTGCTTTTAGCTGTATTGGTTATTATAGGTAAGTACACAGATTTAAAAGACAAAAGATTAATGTATGCTTTTTTGTTTGTTTGTTTGTTTTAATTGACCAAAGTGGGTACTGCTATTTTTGCAGTGTGATGAGGTCCTTTTTGTGTACTAAGAGATGGACAGGGGATTTTTTTTAAATTACGTACATATATCTATATATTCTGGGGTGGGTGGGGAGGATTTTTAACACTTGACAGTGTAGCTGTGAAGCAGAGCACCATTGGCTGGGTGAAGGCTACAAAGCAACTTTTCTTCCTATTGTGATTTAAAAACTAAAAAAAAACTAAAAAAAAACCTTAAAAGGTGTTTTCTTTTAAACTTTCCACCTGGGGTGCAAGCTGAAATCATTTCTGGTTTGGAAACAGGCATAGTAATAATGAAAAATAAATAATAATGGATTTTATTGGAGGCAGACCTGATTTGAGGAAAAAATATCTACTTTTTAAAAAAAACTCAAGACCCACAGAGATCAAAAGCCCTGTAAAATTTTGCAAGTTATACATCCATCAGATAAAAGCCTAGTTTGAGATTTAAAAATCACATAGCATACACTGCCAAAACAGTACATGCTATGAGACAAAACATCATCTAAAGATGCTAATTGTATACTAAGTATTGAATTGGATTCAGTATTTGTTTTCTGTGAATGGAGGCATTTCCAGTGGGAATTCCATGATATCTTCTCCTTTGTCCTTTTACAAGAAATGAAATTCTGATTTCCTTTTCGGTATTCCCCAGCATCCCTGATTTCTATTGTCAGAGGTCAGGTAGGAATGAAGGACTGGATCAGTCAGTGACTAATGCCAGGGGTCCCCAAACTTGGCAACTTTAAGACTTGTGGACTTCAACTCTCAGAATTCTCCAGCCAGCTATGCTGACTGGAGAATCCTAGGAGTTGAATTCCACAAGTCTTAAAGTTGCCAAGTTTGAAGACCTCTGGACTAATCAGTCAGTGGATTTTTTTGCTGGATCAGATCCTTTCTGTAACCTTTTTCCCATATAGATCTGTGCTCCTATATTTCAGTACAAATCGCCAAGCACAAAAATGCACACATATAATGTGTTTGTGGACAACCTGATTAGATATTAAAATTACTAATGTAGAAAAGTATCAGCTCTGATGGCTTAATTATAAAGGTTTTCTTCTCTGCATAAAGGGTGATTCTATGGGATCTTGCACAAAACTTACCACTATGAAATTGTTAATTTCCAGACTGTATTTCTAATACAGACAAGAACGCAAGAGTAGTCAGTATCATTTTTCTGTTCTCACAAAGACTGGCTCTTTTCTACATAACTAGTTGTAAAGCTTAGATTAGGTAAAAATGAAAATGATTTAACCTTATAATCCATTTTTTAAAAAATAACACTTTATACAGACATAGTGTTGAGAGAATGCCCATCAGTTGTATTTTGCACCAGCAGTAAAAAAAAACAAACCAATTAGCATAATCCCATATTGTCTCCAGGATAGAAATGAATGTAAGTACAAATCTAATGTTAGTATTCATAACTGGCATGGATGTAGGTATTTTGTCCTTGGAGTCTGTACTGAAATGCAAAGTAAAACCCAAGCTAATATTCAGAGTCTCTGTTTACCAACACACAATTTTTATTTGCCTTTAGTTTCAGCAAACGTAAATTGATAGGCAATTCAAACACTTTTATACCGTTATAAAGAAACGGTTTAAACAGTTTCTAATCTTCCCTTTTTCAAGCAGCTATACAAAATGGATGAAAATTACAAGAGAGTACAATTTCCCTTCAAATAAGGGTAGCAATATAAAAAGCAAAATAAAATTATTTTGAAGAAGAGTAACCCAAAATATTGCCATTAGAGCCAGAGAAACTACTTCTAGATATTCTGTCTAAATTCATGTGAACTTTCACTCCCCCCCCCAAAAAAGGAGCAGTATTTCAAAACACTTCTACAACTAGAAATAAGCAGTGCTTAGGGTTGCCATAAAATAAATAATAAAAATAATCCTGATCTCCTGTTTTGACCATGGCCTTTGGTGCTAGGCGCAATCTGTCAATCAATTTCCACCTCCATTGCCACTGAATTAGTTGGTATTTTACTAGTTGCAGCCTTCTTTAAAATAGTGCTGAGAATTATCAATGCTGAAAGAGAATCAGATTCCCTTTCAGATTTGACCTGCACCAATAAATGCCTTTTTTAGAAAGTTGCTTCTGTAAAGTCTTAAGGGCAGTTGTAAAGCTGTAGGATTGTTGGTAAGGTTTGTATTTATAGGTAAAGTAAGAATGAAACCAACTATATGTTGGCTCTTTTTCTGAGCCCCTTTGTAAGTGAATTAATTCACTAAATATATGGCTTTTAGGAAGAACTGAAATGTACAAACACTTGAGAGTTGGTGGGCCACAAAATGATGCACTGTTCTTTCAGTTTATCCCTTAATGAGGGAGAGTTTCATTAAAAATGGCTGGAGTGCGGCAGCCACTTAATCCAGAAATAATTTATTTCATTGGAAATACTGAAACCAAGTTAAATTCAGTTTTTTTAAAGTGCAATAGTATAACAGACAAGCAGAATTTGACAGAGAACAGTTGCAACTCAATTTCATAATAATCCTGACCTAACGAATACATCAATCAAATGGATGTATTTTTTTGTTATCAAAGGAAAATATTTATAAAAGTTTACCTCGCTATTTTAGATCCACTTTCTTGACATTGAATTACTTGGTCATTTGGGCCATAATTCTGACAAAATTTTCAGGATAATGCTCTCTGTGGGTTTTTCTGCCTCTCTTTCTAATTGAAAGATCCATCTTATCCATATCTTCTACACTTCTCTCAGAGCTGAGGATTCCAGTGCAGAACGAAGTGTTAACACACTCTAAATGTAATCTAAACCCCCTCCTTGATCAGGAAGTATATTCTGACAAAATCAAGTCACCCCGTTCTATGTGCACTGTTCTGCCTTTTTCAATTGCTTTGCAGCCTTTGCCTCTTGGCAGTGTCACTGAAGTGTGTTTTCCCCTAGAATGACATGAACAGTTGAGGCTTGACTAAGGAAAAAAAGGCAGTGAAGGAGACTGTACATAGACATGGCAAAATATTAAATATAGCAATATAGTTGTGTGTTCAGGTGGGCAGCTCCATTTATAATATGTGAATGAACCTGTGAAGCTGCAATGAAGAGGATAACAGAGGATCTTCTTAATGAACCCACCTAGCATGTAGACAGTAATTTGTACACTGTATAGTTTTGTTAAGATTTTTTTTAAAGCACCCTCGTTTGTAAAGCTAATTTTTAGCAATTATAATGGAAATGTATGTCATTTCCACTTCTAACGTAAACAAGAATCTTCCTTGTTTGGAAGCTGGACTTGGGTTAAAACTCTCCAGTTTCTTAATTTATGTATTAAAACAAACAAAAAAAATCTGTCCATGTTATGAGATATTTCACTATGCTTGAAAAGCATAGGTTACTGATCCTTTTAAAAGAAATTGTAAATGGAGAAAAGTTATATTTTATGAAGGTTATTTTGTTGTATTTAGTATTGGAAAGTTGGGTTTTGGAGCATTTCAGAATGTTGGAAGCACCACTGTCTTTTTTTATTAGTATATATGGCCTTTAGCAAAAATGTTGTGATTGTTACATGATGGTATTTAAGAGCAGGTTCACAGAGCATCCAGGAGAGAATTTCAGTGAAAGAAAAATGAAAACAGTAATTATGTCTCATATAGCAGTGTCCTCAGGGAGCAAAAATTTGGATTTGCAATTAGGAGCTTCGTAAGGACTTACTGAATGAGATTGCACAAGGATATACTGAGCTTTGTCAACAGTGCATGTCCTGTATCTAAGTCATTCTAAATTTTGTATACTATGTGAGATTGTGAAGGCTGCATCCCACATTTGATGTACAGTATTCACCCTTGAGAAAGAAAGAAAAAAATATCTACACCCATGCTGGCAGTAATGCCTCCAGCATGACATTGATTCTAGTTTACATGTTCCTGCCAAGGTCTTTTGTTAACATTTGCCAGCTGCATGCTTCCTAGGCTTTTATTTTTTTATTGGGTTTCTATAAGAGATGCTAAACGAAAAATAATGCAGGCAAATCATGTTGAACAGAGAAAGCTCAAAATTGAATGTCCTACTCCATGCGGAAGGAGCTGAAACCTGCTCCTTCATATTTGCACTTTCTGAGAGTTCCCCTGTTTTATCTATCTCCTCAAAACGTTGTGGGTGTGTTGGAGCCCCACAGTCAGAGGATAACACGGACCACTGGGTTTGCCCTTTGACCCAGCACAATGACCCTTGCATCAGCCAAACCTATTGCCATGACAACTCTTGTACTGTTTCCATGCCACAGCTCTATTGGTCACATTTGTTAATAGCAAAGGGGACAAAGCAGGAGACGGTCAATTTATACATTTTTGTTGCAATTTTTTTTCCTCAATGGTTGTAAGTAGTTTTTTTTATATATATAATAAAAGGGTTCACTAGTTATTACTCCTTAGGATTATCTCTGTGTTGCAATTAAAATGTATGTTGACTTTGTGAAAGGGGCTTCAGTGGCACTCGCCACCCTCCGCGCTCATTCAGTCCTCCGTTGCGTTTACTGCTCAAATCTTTCCAGGAAGACCCGAAACAAACGTAGCAAGCAAAAAGCAACGGACGGCAGCGAGAGCCAGTGCCACTGAATCCAGTCTTTGTATTACTGTATTTTTGACAGAATGGTTTTGAAAACTCTGCTACAGGGACTGATGTGGCAAAATGTGTATCTATATGCAGAAGGACTTTTTTAAAAATAAAAAAAGAAGTATGGCTTATTATGCATTCTTCATAGAGGGCATTGAAGTTGCATGGACTCGTGAGAAGTTGATGCAAAATGAGAGAAAGAGTCAAAAAAAAAAAACCAGCAAAAAAAATGTTTACCAAAAAGAAAAAAAAAGTGAGAGAAATTAAAAAAAAAAAAGACCAGTGCCTGTTCAGTTTCACAGTCTCTGTTGAGTTCAGTTGTAAATATGTTTCAGATAACATTTACTTCAAAAAAAAATTAAAAATAGAAAACTACAACATTGTAGAATGTGAGGGGTGACACCTTCCCAGGCTTAGACTTCTCAAGAGCTACATTAGATTATGTCTTCATCAAGCTGTTAATTTGTGCTTATATCATATAGGACTTTAGTGAACTGGGAAGAAGCACCCCAATCTCAATGATAATTCTCTAAGAACAATTTTTTTGTAGGGCTGTGTGTTTCTTTAGATACATTTAGTGCAACTGTAGGTGACAAGTAGTCAGTTATTGCTTGCTAGCTACACACCAGGGTTGATCCATTTTAAAACTTCTGGCATGGTCTACTCTTCTCCATTTCTCCCCAGAGCCAGAGGTCCCCAATATGTTAGATGTACTTCCGTTGGCTTTGTTTTTAAACGCATGCAGAATTTTGGTGTAATGATAAATTTACCCATAGGATGCATATATACTCTGCAGTTTTCACTTTTACAAAATCGGGACCTCTGGCCACCACGCTCTTTGGGGGGCCAGAAGGTTTGTAAGAGGAGGTTCTGGGGAGAAGAACTCTTGCTTGTTTGCAGGACAGACATGTTCTTTGGAGTACTTTTCAAAGCTCAGCTGCCACAAGTTTTAAACTGGTGTAAATCAAGCTTGAGTTAATGTGATTTACTGTTATATCCAGCCTATACTGCTAGCAGCTGCTCATACTGCAGTCAATTACTGGAAGCAGATATATTTCCTATGCAAAACTGTTTAAACAATAAAATGAGCTATGCTACAGCCCTCTGGTCACTTGTGTTTTCTTTTCTCTCCCTCTTTAAGAGTAATAGGTTGGTAATATTTTGGAAAAGTTCTTGAGTTGCTGGTTTCTCAGAGCATGCAGTAAGTTCTTTTCAGTTTTCTGTTTCTTCTGCTTGAGATTTAAATGAGCTGTGTATGTTCATGTATTCTGTCTTTGAATACAGAGTTTAAGTTGGAGAATTAAAATAGAAAATTCCTAAAATGAAGCAGATCTTTCATTTTTATCCTTATTTGATGACAAATAAAAACTGCTAATGTTTACCTCTAAACTGCGTTACTGGAAACTTGACCTGATCTGATCCATTTACTAGATCTCTTGGTTGGAGCATTTATCATTTGCCTATCTTTTTTGTTCTGCAATTCCTGATAGGTTTTAAAAATATTATTCACCTAGCCTGTATATACCAGAGTTGCACTAATTCATCGTGTGGTAGTCTGTGGCAAGCCCATTAGTGGATACCTGATTATGGGTATCTGCCTTCATTTTGACTACTAGATCTGTTCTTTGAGAGAGGGGATAGGATGGCCACTAGATTACAATCAACAAATGCAGAAATTTCCACTTTTTGTCATTATGTAGTAATTTGGATTTTTGCAATATAGATTTTGTAGCCCTACTTTCATCCTCAGTCCATATACAGGCAACATTTAGATTTTCAAACTTTAAAGAAGACATGGGACCCAATGAAACTCTATGGGATAGACAGAACTAACAGGAGACCCCCACTCTGACAAATAACCCCACACCTGTGCTATCTGGTTTTTATAGCTGGTTACCAACTTGATTGCAATCAAAAGCTTATGAGAAGCCAATGTAGCTTGTGAAGTAGTTGTGCAACATTGGCAGGTGATAATCATTAGAAATCAAGTTGAAGTCCACGCTGTCTCACCATTTCTGATGAAGTATTCACCCTGGATAATCTCTGCAAAGATATATTAGAAACAATTAACTTTGGCACACATTCAGAAATGACATCCCCTACCAACATCCCCATTTCAGCTGTTGAAACGGTGATCTAGAAAAGCCTTTCAGTCTTTTTGTTCCATAATTTTTTAATTCACTGTTAATTTGTCCTATTGTTGAATCATAGTTTGAGCAAGTGGAACGAAACTCAATGTTATCCAGACTGTAGAAAGTTTACATGATGGGTGGGGGTATTTTCTTTTTCAACCTACTCACAAAACATACCCCAAGAGGTTGGGGACTTACTTCGAGAAAACTGAGCAAAGCAGAAAAAAATAAGAGACAAAATATTTTCTTACATCATGCTTGGGGATAAAGGAGGAGAATGACAACAAATATATTATCAGCATTACCTTCTCTATTAATGATATTGCACCTTAATTATTGCCATCATCTCTAATCCAATGTGTGTATAAAAAAAATAAACTAATTTTTCAGCCTTGGTGAATCACTTATAGATTAATAATTAATTGATAATATGATAACCTATTATTAATCTGCTAATAAACTATTAAAGTTTAATAATATATTGAAGCTCCTTTGGTAATTAGATGTAGAAAAGTAAAAATTATGTCTGGGTTAGGTTATGTTTTTGTTGTTACCAATTATCTCATATTTCCATTAATTGAAAGATCTATATTGTCACTTCAGTAGGATGCAATTAATCCACATGTACTTGATTTACTAATTGTTAAGTGGAAAATGGTAATCAATTAAAGTCCTTGAATTGGTTCACAGCTGCACTTAAAGACACTGCTAAAATAAAGATTCTGTTGTTCTGCAAGATTTTGGCCAGAAGGCCAAGCCTGCAGTCTTTAAACTTTGGCTTTTTCTCTGGGCTTGGTGCCAATTCATATACTTTTTGATTTTCCAGAGCACAAGGCCTCTCTTAGAGGTTTAGATTTAAAATAGTTTTCCAGATGCAGAACTACAGGAGTTTAACCCTATGTGAGGTAGTCTGGATTATGAAAGTTGGAGCTTTCTTTGCTTCGTTAGCATTTATTATCATAGAGATCTATCCCCTTTAAAAATTCTCAGGGGAGCTGAAATAAATGGAAGATATTAAAATATTTCCTATATATTTCTAATCAGGAGTCACTCCCACTGTGCTCAATGGAAGTTCTGCACACATCACTTCATCATTAGAAACAACACAGAAGTTGCAGAAAACCCGAAACCGCAATCACCCTAATAAAAATGGAATCATATGTCATGTAGGATGTCCTTGACATGAATGGCTGTCTTCCAAAATCTCTGAAGGACATTTTATCATTGGGATGAACTACAGAAATATCTTCCCTCCTCAATAGGTCCTTAATAGATGTGACAAATTGAAGATATTTATGTTAAAACCTCAGAAACTGATCAATGTTCATATGTTTTCATACAATTTATTCAGTGGTAAAAATGAAATCAAAATAAACGAGCAAGGCTGTTAATTGAAAGAACTCTTTTTTTAAAAAGCCCTCTTACCAATACAACCATTTCCCCTCGGCTTATCTGTAAAAAGGCTATATCTAAGGAATAATTAAAAGAAGTGGTGTGATCATTTTCTTTCCACTTTCATTCTAATCATCTGGGATGCAGATGACTCAATTGAAAGGAATTAAAATCAGCATGAATTGTTTGATTGACTTTAGTTAGGAGGTTCTAAAATATTTGAGTTAACTAAACATAGGCAAGTTTTCTGGAGGAACACTCAAAATAATCCATCAGTAGACTGGATCAGATGTAGATAATATATGTACATAAGTTGGTCTATGATTAAAATTTCAAGCGTCACTGCTTGTAAAACTGGCATATTGCAAACATATTGCCCAGCTGTGTTTCCCAAAGAGGCGTCAGGGGAAGAGGTTTTTCTTGCCCTTCTTCCTTGCTGGATATAGTTTTATTACTAATTTTGTAAATCTGAAACCAAAAATCTCTAGAGGGGTGAGCAGGGCACTTTGAACCAAGGCATTATTTTTATTGTTGTTGCTGTTATATTATTATTGTGGTTTCCGCATAGTCAGCCAGACGTTCAGATGTTGGCACTTCTGTCCACCTATCAAGTCCTTCCCAAGGACCTGGGATAGGCAGATTTTTTGATGAGTGTTTCTTCAAAATATCTCGAATATTTTAAATAATAGAGGTTTTTTTTTAAAAAAACACACCACCAAATGTTTTTTTCTTCCCCTCATTATGTATTATACACTATATTTTGAAATCATATTTCCTGAAGTTCAACCAAAAAAGAAATGCAGTCATTGTGTTGGATGTGATTTGCTAAATTATCACACTATGGGTCTGGATGACCTGCTTGTCCTGTTCGGCATGTGTTATTAGATGTAGCAAGAAGAAAAACCAGAACAAAACAACAAAAGATTAAAAAACAACAACAACCAGAAGCTGACTTTCTTTGCAGCAAATACAGGTGATTACAAAAATATTTTTTTACTCTATGGATATAAAAAAGTTCCAATTTTTTTCTATTATCAAATATTTTCTAATCAAAATCACAAATTAAAATTTATTTTTTTCTGTTTCATACAAAAAATCCATAAAGGATTTCCAGTCAGCAAGGAACATAGAAATTGTCTTTTTTCTAATTAAGGAAATCATTTTAGCCATTTTTACAAATTCCACCCAGTTTCACCAACAATTCCTCCATTGTGGGTTGTGCCAAATCTTTTCACTTTTGTGCATATCATATTGCTAGAGTTATATATAATTTTTTTATCTTTCTGATAATTGTACAAATGAAGCACATTGCCAAGTATGTCCTTCTATTAGCTGATCATGTCTTGATTTTACTTTACATTCCCCTTGAAAGAATTCTGATATATTACATCCATTTCTGTTTACTTACAATTTCTCATCTATAAAATGCTGCTTCTGTTGAAAGCCACAAAAGTGTTTTTGGACCCAACCTAGATTTATATTTATTCTATATTCTCAGAATGGTGCATCTAACATAATGATTTTTAAAATCTACTGGTACATTAGCCTTAGCTTTATCATTTCACAAATATCCATGCTACTCAAATCTCAGATCATGTCCTTCTAACTCCAATAACCTTCTATTTCAAAGTAACACCCACCTCTTTACTTAAACCAAATAGCAAACTGCAAAATACAATTTCAGATCAAGTAGACCCAGTCATCCTCTGTCCTTTGCATTTTGTAATGCTTTATATTTAACTCATGGGTTTTTCCCCCCTTGCCACATAAATTTAGATCTATGTTTCTGCCCTTGTTTAAATGATGCATCAGTTATCGAAACATATTATCCGAAATAAAAAATAATATTCTAGGTAAACATCTTAATTAGGGAAATTATCCCCAATGACGATTGTATTTTATCCTATATTAGCACCAGATCCCTTTTTTTACTTCATTTCATGTCTTAACATAATTATTTTCAAATAACATACAATTCATATTTGTCAAAGTGGTACCTCTTTGATACCAAAGTGGAAATATTTAACCTTTCAATCTTAAAACCCATTTTATTCACCCATTCCATTTGATCTCATATTTTCGTATTTTTGTTAATATTTTGGTAGCATTTAAATCTCCATTAACAATTATTTGTGCTGTTTGTGAAATATAAAATGATTTTACCCATCATAATTCTCTTTGGAGAGAATTATAAAATTCTATCCAAAGTTCAAATCTTCCAAAACTTTAAACAGAAAATTCCAGTTCAAATTGTTGCATCTTAAAAAAAAAAAAAACAATCAAGGTGGCTTGTTTTTCATTATGTTGTGTAAAATATTCCAAAGTTCCAACACAGTTGTAATATTATCTTCAAGGTTGTTGGGGTTTTTTTAGGAAGAAAACATCCATTGATCCTCATGTATAAATTCTTGGGGGGGGAAATTCAATCCTTTAGCTAAAATCATTGTAACTATTTATGCTCACTGTTCAATAATGATATTGGCCTGTAGCTTCTTGTTAAAGTCCTGTCCCTTTTTAGGTATTAATGTTATATTAAAATATTATTCAACATAGATATAATATTTTCTTCATCAGGCATTAATCTGGACTTCATATTCTGCACTGGCTGGAATTTAACAGGGAGGTCATTTGATGTTCTTCCTAAATACCTGTGGTTAGATGATCTGATTCATAAGAAAGATGCAAAAAGCACATCGGCTAAAACTGAAAGAAATATAAGCTCCAGATAACACCCCCAGTTCCATCAGAAATGGTGGATCTGAAAGCACCCCCTTCCCAGCTTCTGCACTTGTTCCTCAGCATATAGTGTAATTTTAGTGGGAATCCCACTTTTGATAAATTATTATATAACTCTATTGGGGAAGGGCGTTCAGTTTATTATCTCTGTACTAACTGAAAGCATTTATTTCAAACATTCACTGCTGCAATTCGATCCGATGAAATGAATTATAGAACTAATCTCTGTATGGCTGACACCCAGCTTCAAAGCTTTGGGTGAACTGTTAGCTGCCAGAAAAATATGACTAATGCATTTGCCAAATGGTATAATTTCAGCCTTTCAAATCTAGCATCTGTATTTTAGCAGGTGAGTAAAACTCAACCCACTCAAATGTAAAACTTTTATAGAGCACAACAGAAGACGTTCTAAACTTAGCGATAGGAAGACGAAAACAATACAAACCCCTAAGCAATCAAACACAATTTCAAACTCAAAAGAAAATATACATTTTTGCTAAATCTTTATTTCATATAACTGCTGTTTTTATCCATTATCACTAATTAAAATTTTGAATTCATATATGGAGTAGGATTATGCCCTTTGCCCACAGTTTCTGAAACCCCAAGAAAAACTGTAGAAAGAAAAATGTACATTGTGGGTTGTATATGCACCCAACACACATCTATTTATTTATGTATTTATTTATTTGTTTACATTTGTATGCCGCCCAACTCCCGAAGGACTCTACATTCCTGATTTACTGATTTGCAGCACCAATAATATACCAAATATTTACAAATGTCATTACCTTTGCAAACAGAGAAATTTTAAGTACTTAAGGAGCTCTTAATACAATTGGCCACAACTAAAGAAACAGTATATTATTCAAAGTTGTTTGACTAGCTCTTGTTCAATCCGGGATCTCAATCACAAGTTATTAATGTAAGAAGCAAAATGCCTTTTGTTTGTATCTGATTAATGCACAGTCAAAAATGTGGCATAAATAAATGCAGCCAAGAGCCAACTTTAAATAGGAGGTCAAGCAACAATAAAATTATGAGTTCCTATTAAATGTAACCTAACGTTCTTTAGGTTGAAATAAATAGCCTGTTCTAAATGTGTGAATGATTCTTGAATTAAATAAAACAACAGAATGGATTCATGAGCTAAAATTGTTTGTACATATAGTAATGCTCATTACCATCCAACATTTATCAACTAGGTGCAGCCAACAAACACATCTGCTTTTAATATAGTGTAGGACTATTTTTAACTCGTTCTTTTCCTGCATACATTCCCTTTTATCAACATCTCTTGAAAGCAACTAGATGAACTTGAATGAAACCCCCATTTGCTTCTACAAATGCAAATCAAAACAAAGGAGAACATTCCCTCAAATGGAGGCACATTCATTAAGGAATTTGGACATCCTTTTTTTTTTCTTAAGTGAGGGAATGTACCGATGCTACATTATCAAGGAATTTATAAAATGGAATGAATGAATAATGTTGACTCTCAAGGCCTATTATAGTACGTTTTCTTTCAGCTGATGATGATGCAATGTTGGTAGCATCTTGATCGCAATTTCAGCCAAGAGAGAAATGAAGTCCATGCTCAAAATGAGTTTGCAGGGCTCCATAACTAACCTCCAGGGAACGCATGTCGATATTATAAACCTCCTTCCAAGTCCATCTGACGTGGCTTGGCACAGCTGGTGATGTATATTCAGAGAACTGCAGGAGCCAAGTGAAGATGGAGATTGAATTCACACCTCATCACATCCCATATAAAGGGCAACGTTTCAAGGTCAGAGTTTTAGGTGAATGAATGGAACAGCAGTTGGCGAAAGGCCCTGTGCTCGCTTCGCCATTCACTCTGAATGCAGCTGCTACCTCCAGCTTTTCACAGTTGTTTTTTTTAATTACTAAAATGCATGACTACTACTAAATGGGGAGGGGAGGGAACCCATCCGTATGTTCTTAAAGTTATATTTTAATCTTTCAAATTGGCCCCTTTGTTTCTCTTCGTATGGGCTGCTTCCAAAATTAACCATATTGGTGATCTGCACCAATACTGGAAATACTGTATTAATGAAGAGAGAAGGCGTCTCCAGAGGGAAGGTCATAAATTTGATAAACAAGAGGGATAGAAGATTTGTGTTTTTTCCTAATGTGACTGAATCCCCTACTGGCTCCTGAGATGGTGGCTGAAGATTGGCCAGAAGGTAATTTAAACAAGAATATCTGAAGGGAAACAGGAGAAAAAACTAGGCCATGTACAAATAGCTTATGGTTTATTTTCCTACCATAACTTGTTTCCCAAAGTCTAATGTAACATTTCTTTTTTATTTTAGGGTTCAGCTGCCCTCTCCAATCAGATGCCCTTAAGAAGGCTTCCGATGCTTTAACCTTCTAGAATTTTGCAATGTATCTTGTTCTTGATAACATTCTGGATTTTCCTGTCTTATCTGTGCTGTCCAAACAATCCATATACCTTGTCATAGGCAAGTCTCGCTAATATACTTTTAGAAAATGCAACACTAAAGAAAGCCATATTGTTTGTACTATTCTCAAATATACACTCCTTTTTGGACTCTCCTTTTCAAAATTATGCACAGATTTTTGAGTAAAATTCAATGTTGACTAGTAAATGCTGATTATTTCTGCCCCCTTCTGAAACAACAGCAGCTGTTTGGTAAATCTTCTAATTCAGCTTCCCTTAAAAAAAAAAACTGTGGTGGAATTTATATTCCATAATTATCATTCTTGGAGCTTCAAGTGACCGGCTGAGTCTAAAGGCCATTTTGGGTGTAATCATCCTGATTTAGCAAAGAAAAAACTTCATACTTATCTTATTGTAGGGGGGAGGGTACATAGAGCCGAGGTGGTGCAGTGGTTAAAGTGCAGCACTGCAAGCTACTTCAGCTGACTGATAGTTCAGCAGTTCAGCTGTTCAAATCTCACCGGCTCAAGGTTGACTCAGCCTTCCATCCTTCCGAGGTGGGTAAAATGAGGACCCAGATTGTTGGGGGCAATAGGCTGAACTCTGTAAACCGCTTAGAGAGGGCTGGAAAGCACTATGAAGCGGTATATAAGTCTAAGTGCTATCGCTATTGCTATATTGTTGTACATCATGGTTTTTGATACATATGGTTTATTGAATGAACAATTTGCTGGATAAGTACAACACATCAAAAAATAACCATGATTTTTCAGTTCCTGCTGCTTGGGATCTACCCAACGTATTCAGACCATATTCATGAAATGAATCACATCTTCCCAGAGCACACTATGTAACCACAACCTTTGTATGGACAACTTAAGCTTTCTTGCTATTTTCAAAATGGGAATCATGGCTTAAAGTTGGTTTTTTTCTGAATTTTCATCCATTGTAAAGCCTGCTCAAATCAAACTCGTACAATAAAGCAACCGACTTGTACGTAGTAAATTAAGCTGACCTAAAACTGCAGTCCTCTTGTTATTAGCTGTTGTTTTGTGAACAGAAGGAGCTTTCATTCAGTCACATTGAAAGGGCTGACATGGGGGGGATATACTTAGCTTACAACTGTGTGGCAGCTTGTCCGAAGTCATTTGGTGAGCACATAGCCAGTCTGAGATTTATACTGAGGACCTGGCAAAACCTACCTTCCACCTTAATAGCTATTCTATCCCGCCTCTTAGATATACCAAAGATCCCCTCCTTTTAAGCCCAAGTGATTGGAGAAGCTAAAATGAATCAGAAATACTATTTGGATGAGACCTTCCTTCTTGCAAACTCATCTATCATTATGACAGCAGATGCAACTCTGACTATGCAAATAGGTCTAATGATAACCCAAACAAAATTAATTTTCTAGAACCCTTTCCCAGATCAAGCTTCTCCCATTTTTAATCCTCATTTGTGCCAAGAAACTCGGCTAATAAAATCCCAGGGTTCGGTCTTTAACCAAATTCTTCATCCTCACTGTAGCTCTAAATTATAAACTCATTAATCTGAGGATGTCGAAGCACTTCAGAAAGACCGCAGTTGGAGAGTTGTGGCTTCAAACCTACAACGCACAGGTTTGGATGCACAGCTGTTGGTCCCTTTGTGTGTTATTTAAATCATGCAGGTCCGCCAACAAAACAGTTTCTCTTTATTAGGCTATTAAAAATTCCTCCTACTTCCCAATTTCTGCCAAGTATCTCTGCCCTTTGCTGCCCTAATTCAATATTTCCTGACAGCCAGAGAGATTGCTTTCAGCTGAATTTGCCAGGGTGGGATTTATTGTACGTGAAACAAAATTACTGGGTAAAATGGCACTGCTTGGGCCTCTCTGTTTCTCCTTTGTTGATGGTTGTACTTCTATAAAAGAATTATACCAACCAAACTTGACCATTCAAAGAGATTGTCGGGACAAAATGATCACTTTATCTAGTTGCCATCTCTTTCAGATAGTCCAGACAAAAAACCAGTATAGTAAGTACTAACACTACCCTTATTCTAAGGTTAAAGTAAAGGTAAAAGTAAAGGTTTTGCCTGTCCAGTCTAGGGGACGGTGCTCATCTCCATTTCTTAGCCAAGGTAGCCAACCATTGTCCAAGGACACTTCCTAGTCATGTGGCTGGCAATGACTATATACCAATGTATATAGCATGTAACATTGTTACCTTCCCACCAAAGTGGTACCTATTTATCTACTCACATTTGCCAGTAAGTAATGGGAGCTCTCACCTCATTGCGTGGCAATCAGGTCTTGAACCCAGGCTGTCAGATTTCCAGCTGACAAGCTCAGCATCTTTAATCACTGAGCCATTGTAAGGTTACAGTAGGAGAATCTTGCAAATCTGAACATATCTTTCTTACCATTTACTTTCCAGGGAACCAGGGAGGGTCCCTTCTGAAATGCTTTCCACACACTCATTTCCTCTGTGGGCTGAGATGTCTCTTATTTGACTGTTGTCCCAGCTCTTCCTCCTGTTTCTCATGGACATTCCTACCGATCATTATACTAGTATTCTTATTGCTTACCTCAAAACCAAAAGAAGCTGGAAAACCAGAGATAAAAATGTTCTCAGGGAAACAAAATCTCTGGAAAGCTAACAGGGAATATTGATCTGCAGCCCTACTGAATCAGGTCAACTTTACTGACGCAGGCAATTTGTTTGCCAACTTGTGATAACATCATACTAGCTGCAGAATCACGACATAATTACCGAAATCGCATTCAATAGGATTCATGAATTCTGTGAATCAATCAAGTTTAGAATAGAAATAGGGCAGAGATCAGGAGTGTCCGTAGGTTGGGTAAAAAAAAGAATCAAGACGGTGGCTGTGACTACACACATGTAAAAGAGAGAGACAACTTTGATGGCATAGTTACAGCTGACATTGATAAGGTTGCGATCACTAGTAATATAACAATGCAACCTTATTTCCCATAAATGCAATAAATGATAGATAGATGATAGATGTAATGTGATAATGTAAAGCATTGTCCCAGATCTCTAACCAAGAACATGAAACATTGTAATAACTTTCAGTCAATCTGGTGATCTCTTAAAGATTTGGAATTAGATTTGGTGGGCCTTTCAAAGACGGACAAATCTGGATCAAAAGAGGGAAGAGAATATTTCAGTCTTTATATTGTTTTGTTCAAATTTAATTATATTAAGAGTAGGAACCCAATAGGTAGAGGCTGATTGCCTGAAGCAGAGCATTAAACTTAATAAACTGAAGCCAATTATTGCTACATAGAGAAAGTTTTATTTCTGATTACTATGTTCGGTGCTTTTAAAATACATCCCTGAAATCAAGTTTGCCCTGAATGCTCACGGCACAAGAAGCCTGATTATATGGAGAATATTAGGCTAAGTGCTTTTTCATAGATAAATCTGGAGCTATATAATAAGTGATATTTTCTAGAAGAAGCCAGACTGACAGTTTTGTCCTCTCAGGGTGATGAAGTAAAAGGCCACCTTAATAATGTATAGGGAAGTTGTTAGATCCGTCTGGCCTCGTAACAATTCATGATTGCCACTACTAAGCTGAAGTCACCTTGCACGTTTCTCATTGTGGCAATGGAGTGAGACTAATCTAAAGCTTAAAAAAAACCCAGTTCTTGGAACCATGCACAAGATAATCTAAAATCGATACTTAAAGAATCCTCTCAATTATCAGCTTTAGGGAAGTGATTACAAAGAATTTTATTAATATGGCAAATAGCAATAGCACTTAGACTTATATACCACTTTACAGTGCTTTACAGCCCTCTCTAAGTAGTTTATAGAGTCAGCATATTGCCCCCAACAATTTGGGTCCTCATTTTACCCACCTCGGAAGGATGGAAGGCTGAGTCATCCCTGAGCCTGGTGAGATTCGAACCGCCAAATTGCAGTCAGCCGACAGTAAGCAGAAGTAGCCTGCAGTACTGTACTCTAACCACTGTGCCACCATGGCTCATACTACTATTCTTAGCTAAAAATAAAAATCAGGGCTGGATCTGAGTGTTTGAGAAATAAAATATAGATATGGCTAGGAAATGTAGCAGGGATAATGGGTTAGGAATAGGCAGATGTCCAGTACAAGCCAAGATGCTGTCATATGCTTCATGACATCATCATACAGATTTTCTGAATTGGGTCATTTGTGGCAAGATGCGATGACATGGCGTGATGTCACTCGTTGCTTCCTCCTCCTTGCTGCAGATCGTAGAAGATATCAGAAGTTTAAGAATGCATCCAACTTAGCTGTTACTTAAAACAACCTGATTGTTTACCCACAAATCGAAGGAGAGGAGGATAGTTATACTTACTTCAGATTTCATACTGAGAGATGGAGAAGAGTATTTTTCTCACAACTGTGGACCAGGACAAACTTGGGTAGAATCCATCCAGTTGAAAATGCTGGCATGTTAGCATTCATTGTACAGATACGGCCATCCTGATATGAACTTTGGTGAGATGTAAAGCAGGTTTGTAGCAAAAAGATGTGGACACACATAGCCACGCACACACTAATGAGTGGAAGATTAAATTCCGAGACGTGGGGTAGAGTTGAAGGAGTAGAGCAGCAAGAAATTTATTAGTGAGATTTATTATTTATTAAAGAGATTTATATACCACCTCATAGTGCAAGCACTCTCTAAGAGGTTTACACCATTAAGCAATGTATATATTTACATTGCCCCCAACAATCTGGGTCCTCATTTTACCTACCTCGTAAGGATGGAAGGCTGAGTCAACCCTGAGCCGGTGAGATTTGAACAGCTGAACTCAAATGATCATAGTCATCTAAAGAAGCCTGCAGTACTGCTCTCTAACCGCTGTGCCACCTCGGCTCAATATCTCAAAATCTGTGAACAGACTGAAGGAGGAAAAAGTGTAGGGACCAGACTAGAAACCGAGATACCATGAGTTCCAGTCTTGCCTTGGCATAAAGCCAGTTGCGGGACCTTGAGCCAGTCACACTCCCTCAGCCATAGGGAGGAAACAGTGGTAAATGGTTTAATTAAAATAATTATAATTAATTCACTGCATTTATAGAAAAAAGCCCATGATTCTATCATTGAGGGTAGAAACTCTGAGTTCTAGTCCTGCCTTAGGCACAAAGCTGTCTGGTGGGTGACCTTAGGCCAGTCACTCTTTCTCAGCCCTAGGAAGTAGACAATGGCAACCACTTGTGAAATTTTGCCAAGAAAACTGCAGGGACTTGTCCAGCTAGTCACCAGGAGTGAAAAACTCACACTAAGGCGCACATACACAAACACACACACACATTCAACTAGACAACCTCCTAGGCTGTAAAAAATATTTACAGCAGGGATGGGACTCTCTGCATTTGGCTGAACTACAAGTCCCAGCATTCTTTACCAGTGCCTGAGTTGCAGTTCAGAAAAATCTGGAAAGCCAAATGTTTTTCAGCCTGAGAGGGAAAGCAATTTTAAAGAAAGAGCCATCATTGCAGAAATCAATAAATAATTTTAGCCTCGTTTTAACTATGATAATTATTGAGAATCTGGAAAATGTCCAGATTTTATCCCAGCAGCAACCCTTGGTCATAACTGTCTCTGAAGTCCTTTCACCAAAAGCAGAGTTCTGTACCTTGTTGAGAAATTCTATTTATTGTTGAGAGTTTTATTATTAAAATGGACATCAGTGCCATACAGAATAAATCATGGTTATAAACGGGAGACTGTTCTGACGTATAGAAATGGAGCAGTTCTCCCTAACTTTTTGCTTTCACAGTCTAAGAATAACAAATGAACTGTGTTTTAATAATAAAAATTCAAGGACTTTATTAGCATTTCAATATCTTTGCTTTATATCTTTCATTTTACAATTAATGCTGACAGACAAATACAGTAATCATGCCTATTTTAATTTTCACGGCTGCTCTATGGAGGATTTTAAGCAGACTATTTAAAACATTTGAATAACTCTTGATTTCGGAGTAAATTTTCAAGCCTAAATGGGCCTCCTTTACAATTAAGAGTATGTAATTATAGCTTATCCAATAGAAGCAAATTGGATTGTTTTTCATTTTATTAAGAGTATTAGCAGTGCTTTAAAAAGATCAAAGGTCAGACCTGCTGGGAATTAACATCTTCTTGAGGACAAAGTTTGAGATACAGCTACTCGCTCGTATTTCATTTAGTAGGTTTTCCCATAGCCCATTACATGTTTAGCTATGCTCTATTAAATTGTTCTAGATGGCTTGCCTTTCCTATGTGAAAAGGCACTTAAATTTGTTATTATTTCCTTACTATATGTAGGAGAGGAGCAGGCTGAGCTGGAAGTCAGTGTTAAGCATGTCATCAGTTTGGAATCATTCTGCAGCCACAAGAGACCCAAGTCTATTAAAGTTTGTTGCAAAATCAAAACCAGAAGCGCACACAGATGACTGATTCAGCTGGATTCAATAACTTCTTTATAAGCATAATAACAGATGAATTTACAATATCATTAGCAGAGTTCTTCATCAAGCAGTTACAGACAGCAGAGAACAGTTAGTTTCATTTCAGCAGAGTTCAGAGTGGAAGAGTACAGAGTGGAGTGGAGCCACACCCAGCCTTAAGCTTAAGTATTCAGTTTCGATTCTCTGCACAGACTCAGAAGTGGTTAGCTCGCATTGGCTGAATTAGTTGCTATGCCTATTCATTGGCTAACCTTGTTAACATGGCTTTCCCAGCTCATGAATATCTTAACAAAGTCCAACACCCATGAATTCCTTAGCTAGTGCCAATTCAGCTTTGACCATTAGTTGAGCAGATTCTTGTGTATAGGTAGCAATAATAAATGCTTCAGTGCTTTGAACTCAGCAAATGTTCCTGATTCTTTGTGCATAATATATGCTATTATAACAGCTACAGTGTTGATGAGGAAAAACTAGTGATTCTGCAAGACTATTTTCATTTTAATGTGGAGAAAAGCAAAGTTTTACATTTAGGCAGGAAAAATCAAAGGTATAAGTACAGATTAGGCGAGACCTGGCTCAAAAACAGTAACTGTGAGAGGGACCTTGGAGTCCTAGTGGATGATCACTTGAATATGAATGTGCAGTGTGCAGCAGCAGCCAAAAAAGCTAATACAATCCTGGGTTGTATAAACAGAGACATAGAATCAAGATCACGTCAAGTACTAGTACCACTTTATAAAACCTTAGTAAGACCACACCTAGAATACTGCAACCAATTTTGGTCACCATACTGCAAAAAAGATGTTGAGACCTTGGAAAAAGTTCAGAGAAGAGCAACTAAGATGATCAAAGGCCTGAAGACTAAAACATATGAAGAGCGGCTGCAGGATTTGGGTTTGGCTACTCTAAAGAAAAGAAGAATTAGGAGTGACATGATAGCAGTATTCTAGTATTTGAGGGGCTGCCACAAAGAAGAGGGGGTCAAATTATTCTACAAAACACCAGAGGGCAGGACAAGAAACAATGGTTGGAAACTAACCAAAGACCAGAGCAACCTAGAATTAAGGAGAAACTTCCTAACAGTGAGGACAATTAACCAGTGGAATAGCTTGCCTTCAGAAATTCCAGAGCCATTGATTAGATCAGTGGTTCCCAACCTGTGGTACGTGTACCACTAGTGGTACGCGAGGGCCTTCCAGGTGGTACGCGAACACTTTCGGGGTCATGAACGATTTTTAGTTAGTTATTTTTTACTTCACAAAAATGTTTACTGCCTAACACAAGATAATCTGGCAACGATTTGCAACTGTTGCCACACGCCACCCACCTGGTACCAGCGGCCTGAGAATCCAGTTGCTGGATGCGCGGGGCCAAAAAAGGAACTGTGACTGTTCTGAACTCTATGGAAATAAAGTGATATCTGATCGAATTTAGTTTCTCTGGAACCAGGTGGTACGCGGCGACTGTACGGGACCTCCAAGTGGTACTCGATCACAAAAAGGTTGGGAACCACTGGATTAGATGGACAAAGCATCCTGGGAGCCAATGAATAAAAATCCTGAAAGAAGGCAATAGTAACCATCCTGCACTGGCAAGAAATCCTGCCAAGAAACCCGAATCAATGCAGACCCCAAGAGTCAAATTTGACCTGTGTCTTTTCTTTACATGCATACTCTGTTCCCAGCAGTTATTTTATTCTTAGGATTTGAACATATTGCCTAATGAACTCTCTAAGATTTTCCTAGTAATAATAGTCTCTTTATGTTCTAAAAAACAAGGAGAAAATGATGAAAATGCTTATACAGTTTCATCCTTTAATTAGTAGGGAATATTGCCTTTTCCAAGACCGATATGTCGCACATTTGCAAAAATTCTTCCTTAACATCTGCAATATCCCTTTCCCCATTTCTCAATAACCTTATTTTGGCTTGATGTAACCATAATTCCTGAGAGACAGATTTCAAAGTTTTGGTATATAATCCCCCATTATATTAACATCCTTAAGATGGGCAATTTGTGGGAGAAACTGGAAGTAAATGCTGGAAATATTGCAAATTGTATCTTAAAGTCATAAAGATGAGCCAGTTGCCAATCACCCAAAATGTGTTCACCTATCTGCAGTGTTTGTGTCTGTGTGCATGAATGGCCATCATAGCTTCAAAAACAAAACATAAGTAACTCTGGGGAGGTCGATCATAACTTTGAACAATTGCTAAATGAATGGTGATAAGTCAAGGAATACTGTAGAGAGATATTAAGTTTCAGTTAATGAGAATTAACTTACACATTTAAAATAGAAATTATGACATGAAATGAAACGTAACTGAAGGAATCATCTGTTGCCGTGGCTTGTACTGCATCCTGAAAATAGACGGCAATGCTTCTGATGCCTTCTTGGTTAGTATGTGACAGCAGCACTTAGTTTAAAACCCATCTGTTGTGCTGGGACTCACTGGATGATAGGTGCTAGATGGCATTTTCAAGAGTCTGTAATAATCACCCTAAAGGAGCACATGCTGAACTGTCTCTAGCTCTTCACAGTCACATGGCCCCGAATGTTTGTATATAGGGATTTGATGATATCTGCTAGGCAGCAGAAGGCAAGAGAGTAGGGTTTTGTTCTGAATAATTATTTCCTCTTTGACTAACAGAATAACAGAGTTGGAAGGCACCTTGGAGGTCTTCTAGTCCAACCCCCTGCACAAACAGGAGATCCTATACCATTTTGGATAAATGGCTGTCCAATCTCTTTTTAAAAGCTTCCAGTGAGGGAGCAATTTCTGAAGGCAAGCTGTTCCATTGGTTATTTGTTCTGTCAGGAAATTTCTCCTTAAATTTTAGGTTGGTTTTCTCGATTAGTTTCCATCCATTGCTTCTTGTCTTGTCTTCTAATGCTTTGGTAAATAGATTGACTGCCTCTTCTTTGTGGTAGCCCCTCAAATAATGGAACACTGCTATCATGTGATCCTTGGTCCTTCTTTTCACTAGACTAAACATACCCAATTCCTGCAACCGTTCTTCATATTTTTAGCATCCAGCCCCCTAATCATCTTTGTTGCTCTTCTCTGCACTTTTTCCAGACTCTCAACATCTTTTTGATATTGTGGTGGCCAAAACTGGATGCAGTATTCCAAGTATGGTCTTACCAAGACATTATAAAGCGGTACTAACACTTCACATGAGCTTGATTCGATCCCTCTGTTAATGCAGCCTAGGATTACATTGGCTTGTTTGGCAGCTACAACACACTGCTGCTTCATATTTAAGTGATTGTTGCAGTTACTGCTGTGGAGCCAGTTCCACCTATTCTTTATCTATACAGTTGGATTTTCTTGTCTAAGTGTAAAACCTTACTTTTCTCACCACTACATTTCATTTTGTTAGATGGGGTCCAGTGTTCAAATCTATCGAGATCCTTTTGGATCTTAAGCCTATGTTGTGGGGTGTTCCTGCCAGCTTGGTGTCATCTACAAATTTGATGAGTTCCCTTCCTATTCCCTCATCTAAATTGGTTTTGAAGATATTGAAGAGTACTGGGCCTAAAACAGAACCTTGGGGTACCCCACTGCTTTCTTCCTTCCTTCCATGTAGACTGCAACACTCCTGTCATTCCAAGGTTATTCCTGATTATTATTATTCCAGAGGTCCCTGTCAGGGAGTTCTATATCCTAGAACTCAATTCGATATCTTCCAGCCTTTGGAATATACAGGTAGTCCTCGATATATTACCAGAATGGAAGCTGTCCATTACAGTGGTTTGTAGTGATGGTTGCAAAATGGGTCAGTCATGTTTTTTGTGGTGGTTGTTTAGTGAACATAACTGTTGCTAAGTGAGCCAATTGTTCACTACGGTCATGATTTTGCTGAAACCGGAAGTCCTGGTTTTCAGCAAAACCATCACAAAACATCATCATGTGATTGTAGGATGTGGTAAACAGCCGTAAATGTAGCCATGTAGTCAATTACCCCAAATTCAGTCACATGAGCACAGAGGGGACTGGACTGTGGGAACTTTGAAATTCATGCTGTAAGTTTCCTTTTTTGGGGATGGGTTGTAACTTCCAGTGGTCACTGAGCAACCGATCGTAAGCTGAGGACTAGCTTTGATCTTTTTTTAAGTTGATCGAAGTCAGCAGAAATAAGAAGGTTTTTGGATACCCCGACGGTGTTTCTATTTCCTACTATTAGAGCTTATAACAAAGCATAATCATGATCATAGTCATTATGGTGGAAATAACCAGAGATTCAACCTGAATATCAATGCTATTCTCCAGGCTCTACATTGATTCTGGGTATCCTTATTTTGAGTCTAAGGGCTGCACTGGGACACAAGACAGAGGCAACAACCAATCCAACAGAGGTCACAACCAGTGGAGTCTGTTTCTCTCTCCAACCCCATCATTCTTGAATGGAGCACAGAGTTTTATCTTGTGTCTAAAGGGCAGTGCGACACATCCTCATTCAAAAATGTTCAGCGTTCTAGGACCAACATAAACGACCTTTGTGATCATATTATAAGCAACTGTGTTCTCTTTGCTGACGATGTTAAGCTATTCAACACCACCGACAATACTTCTACTCTTCAAAAAGAAGACCTAGACCATGTATCACAATGGTCTGATAACTGGCAACTTCAAATCTCAACCAACAAATCAGCGGCGGGTTGCTTCCTTACCGGTGCCGGTGAGCTGTGCACGCATCTCCACGTTTCGGGCACATGCGCGCTCGCTATGCACGTGTGCCCCCTTGCGCGATTTTGCTTCTGCGCATGTGTGGAAGCAAAATCTCACCGAAATCTCGTGAGGGGATGCGCGCGAGAGAGATATTTCGGCACAATTTTGCTTCCTCCATGCACAGAAGCAAAATCTCGCCAAAATCTCTCTCTCGCGCGCATCCCCTCATGAGATTTCAGAACGATTTTGCTTCCACGCATGCGCAGAAGCAAAATCGCCCCAAAATTCACAGAAAAAGATGGTGACACACGCAACAGACCGGCAGAGAGGGCTTCGGAGTGGTCGCACGCAAATGTCTGTGCACCGGACAGCTCCAGCAGGAACCCACCTCTGCAACAAATGCTCTGTCTTACACATTGGCAAAAAGAATTAGAACACAAAATACAAACTTGGAGGACACAACCTTGTAGACGACCCTCACTCTGTTAAGGACCTTGGAGTACTCATATCTAATGACCTAAGTGCCAGAGCCCATTGTAACAACATTGCCAAAAAGGCACTAAGAGTTGTTAACCTAATCTTGCGTAGCTTCTTCTCTGACAATATTACACTGCTAACCAGAGCATACAAAACATTTGCCAGACCAATCCTCGAATACAGCTCACCTGTCTGGAACCCGCACTGCATATTGGACATTAATACAATTGAGAGAGTCCATAAATATTTCACAAGAAGAGTTCTCCACTCCTCTGCTCACAACAGAATACCTTATTCCACCAGACTTGAAATTTTGGGCTTAGATAACTTAGAACTATGTCACCTTCGATCTGATCTAAATGTAGTTCATAAAATCATCTGCCACAATGTCCTACCTGTCAATGAATACTTCAGCTTCAACCGCAACAACACACGTGCACACAATAGATTCAAACTCAATGTAAACCACTCGAAACTCGACTGCAGAAAATACGACTTCAGCAACAGAGTGATCAATGCCTGGAATGCACTACCTGACTCTGGGGTTTCTTCTCCAAACCGCAAAAACTTTAACCTTAGACTGTCTACAGTCGACCTCACCCCATTCCTAAGAGGTCTGTAAGGGGCGTGCATGAGCGCACCATCGTGCCTACCGTCCCTGTCCTTCTGTCTTATTGTCCAAATTTACCTGTATCTACTTTGCTTTTGTTTATGTTTATACCATACCTGTTATCTTGTACATGTTTTGACAAGTTAAATAAATAAATAAATAAATAAATAAATAAATAAATAAATAAATAAATAAATAAATAAATAAATAAATAAATAAATAAATAAATAAATAAATAGATAGATTTTGGGAACTAAAGAACGACGATACAGTCATCTGTTAGATTTTAGGGGGGGGAAATCAGACAAGTGATTCAGAAAAAGTCACTTTTGTTAAAAGAAATCAACCTTCTTTAAAAAAGCAACAAAAGTGGCAAAGAGTTAAAAGCTGATTGAGGAGAGCGTTGTTTTTTTCAATCTTGGCAACCTTAAGACTTCAACTCCCAGAATTCCCCAGCCAGGATTACATAAAATCCACACATTTTAAAGTTGCCAAGGTTTTGCCTTAGATTTTGTCTGTTCCCTCCTTCTCTCTCTGCATATTACAGGGAAAAGAAATCTAAAAAGCCAACTTGCTGGCTTGTTCAGTATCTTATTAAGTCTTGGGCAACATGGAAAACGTAGCTTTCCCTCTTTTCTCTTTTCTTCTTTTCACTTTTCCAGGCAGTAGTATAATTCTTAAGAGATTCTAGAAAGTCTTTAAACTACAAACTCCAGATTCCACCTTAAAAATGTTCCATACTGTACATTGCATAGCCTGGGGTGCGCTGACTAGCTGCCAAATATCTTTCATAGAGTGATTTATGATATATGATAGTTCCTCAGCCCAAGTGGTGACCGTTTAGTTGAAACCTGAGAAAGAAGGGGCCTTGTGCTCTGCAAGCTACGATGGCAACTTTCTCTTTGGTTTGCTGGTGCAACACAGAGTACAAAATCCCGGCACATTTTACAATACTAAAATTTGTGTAAAGAACAGGACCCTGTTAAGCTAGCAAAAGGACTTTTAGTTTGGTCTGCTTTTGTTTTTTAACTTCAGTTTTCCTAAATGCTGCAAGATAGGGCTCCCACATCTGGATGGCCACTAGATGGCAGCAAAGAGAATCAGGAAAGTAACCCTTTGCTGCCATCTCATGGTCTTTTGCATTTTTGCAGATATAGTAGTCCTATTGGAAGAGTTGTAGGCTTTCATTGTTTCTGTTAATCAGCATTTCTACTGAAACATAAGCACGACAGACAGTTCTGAAAAGGAAAACATCTCCTCCTTTTCCTCATTATGTCTCTTTCAGCAGCAGCGTGAACATATTTTGACGGTGACATGCCACCTTTGAATGTAACATTAGCACATGATTTCCTTTCAGCAATGGTCCCGCAAGTAGATTTTTGTTCTCTCTCAGCTTTCCGGCCTTGCCTATTTTGTGTTGTCTGTGAAGCAATTTGCTCTGCAGTGGGGAAGTGCTTCTCCCATATGGCTTTCAGGAAATGCAGTAAATCATGCTTCTTGGTAGAACAATATGGATGGTGACCCCCAGGGTCTCTAGAGGAAGAAAAATCTCCTGAGGGCTTATCATTATAGGCACAAAACACTGACTTCAAAAAAATATTCTGAAGAAAGCACATAGGACTGTAATTATCTCAGTTTATTACAGTCCAAACATTTAGAACTGGGGGGAAATTATAAGTAGGATGGGCTTTCTGGCATTATGAACAGTATACACGTATTTCTTATTAATTATCAAATGATTTAGGCCAGGAAGAACATTTCTGTAGATTGTCTTTTTAAAGCCAGTGTGTAATCTATACAGGAAAAGCGAACTTCATGTTCTGTTTGGTCAAGATTGGTTAACACTTCTCTCTTTTCATTTGTTGTGCCCCCAAATGTTATTTAAATCAGGCGAAATATGCATATGTGTATGATTCATGTTCTCACTCTTTTGTGCCTTAATCAATGCGAGGGAAAATCCACTGCTGAACAGAGCTAAAACTACCGCATTATGCCAATTTGTATTCAGATATGTTTTCTTTTAAAGCTCCCTTTTTATTTCATGATTTCTATGCAACCCGTCTTTATTTGCATTGGGAACATAAATTGCTCATGAAACCAGGGAGGGAATCTTTAAGACAACAAAGAACATTTAAAAAAAAACACTAAAAGTTCGTTTCCAGCTGCTTATGCTTAACAAAAACATCCTGGAAATGTTTAGGTATCTTAAGGTGGCATTCCTCTTCCCACTTATCTTCACTTCACTAAAATAATAAGTCTTCTGAATAGCTATGGAGGAGGCTGCGTTGAAAGTTAGAGAAAAAGGAAACTATCCAACTGAGATAAGGGGCAGTGCTTTGTAAAATTTTAACCCGCTTATGAGTTTGAATCTTCTTTATTTGGGAATGAGGGAGAGGCAATATCCACCGTTCAATAGTTTTGGACCATCTGGGTTTTGGGGTTTTTTGGGGAAAGGTTGCTAGGAACAGGGCAGGGAGGCGATGGTGGAACAGGGCTGTCAAAGGAGGAAGGGCTCAAAAAAGCTAAAATGGCGGTCGTGACCATGCAATTGAACCTTGTCCTCTTTTCTACATGACTTTTCTACATGACTTATTTATAAGTAGTCCTCAAATTATGACCGTAATCGAATCACAAGTCATAAGACATGCTAGTGATTAAGCAGGTCACCCTGTGATCATGCTCGATTTTTGAGGTGGTTGTTAAGTGAATCACCACGGTCATTAAGTGAACACGGCTGCCATTAGGCGAATCCATTGTCCACAATGGGTGTTTTTGGGCTGGAAATTGGAAGTAGCAATAGCAATAGCACTTAGGCTTATATACTGCTTCACAGTGCTTTACAGCCCTCTCTAAACGATTTACAGAGTCAGCATATTGCCCCCAACAATCTGAGTCCTCATTTTACCCACCTCGGAAGGATGGAAGGCTGAGTCAACCTTGAGCCTGGTGAGATTCTATCTGCCAAATTGCTAGCAGCCAGTGATCATCAGAAGTAGCCTGCAGTACTGCACTCTAACCACTGCACCACCGTGGCTCAGTAAATGCCGGTTTCCAGCAAAAAGCATAATAAATTGTGGACATGTAACCGCAAGATGCTACAAACAGCCATAAATGTGGGCTAGTTATCGAGCACCCAGAATGCAATTACAGTATGTGATCTTGGGGGTGGGGGCAGATGTCCATGAGAACATTGAATCTGGCTTATAAGTAGACCTGGGAAGTCCTTTGTGTCTTTGAACAGTCACTAAGTCTTACTTACTTACTTACTTACCGTATTTTTCGGAGTATAGGACGCACCTGAGTATAGGACGCACCTAGATTTTAGAGGAGGAAAACAAGGAAAAAAGTATTCTGAACCAAATGGTGTAGTAATATATTATTTAATAAAATACCAGTGTAGCAGAATACTTTTTACAACAATGTATACTTTTTACAACCATGTACACTTTTTACAAACTTCAAACTTGACAGCTTTAAGACTTGTGGACTTCAACTCCCAGAATTCCTTCTCCAGTCATGCTAGCTCAGGAATGGGAGTTGAAGTCTACAAGTCTTAAAGCTGTCAAGTTTGAAGTTTGTAAAAAGTGTACATGGTTGTAAAAAGTCTTGCCAAGTTTGAAGACCCTTGCACCCCTAACCCAGGGGTCTTCAAACTTGACAGCTTTAAGACTTGTGGACTTCAACTCCAATTCCTGAGCTAGCATGACTGGAGGAGGAATTCTGGGAGTTGAAGTCCACAAGTTTGAAGACCCTTGCACCCCCTTGGCAAGTTTAAGACTTGTGGACTTCAACTCCCAGAATTCCTCCTCCAGTCATGCTAGCTAGAGTTGAAGTCCACAAGTCCTCCTGGTCTCGCAGCCAGTTCCCTCCTGAAGCTCAAGGGCTGCAACTTGAGCTGAGCAGATCTGCGGCGAAAGCGGCGGCTCCTGGTTTTCCCGGCCAAAGAGCGCTCGCTAGAGAAGAGCAGCTGAGGAAGCAGGCGAAGCGTGGCGACAGGCAGGTGTTTTGGAAGCGCCGAGGGCAGCACGCGCGTCCGGGATGCCCTTCTCGCTTAGCCGGCAGCAGCGGGCGCAGCGAGTTCCGTCCTCACGCGCGTCCCCGGTGCTTGCTGTGGCGACGCTGTTTTCTCCGAGACCTTTGTCTCGGAGAAGGAGCAGTAGACAAAGGTCTCGGAGAAAACAGCGTCGCCACAGCAAGCGCCGGGGACGCGCGTGAGGACGGGACTCGCTGCGCCCGCTGCTGCCGGCTAAGCGAGAGGGCTGCCCTCGGCGCTTCCAAGACACCTGCCTGCCGCCGCGCTTCGCCTGCTCGCACGCCCGCTCGCTCGCAAGTGGGCAGCGGTGGGGATCGAAGCGGAGCGGTGGCACCTCGAAAGGATGGGGGCAAGCAGCGGTGGTGGCGGCGGCAAGCAACAGCGGGGACGGCGGGGGCAAGCAGAGGGGGGGGCAAGCGGCGGTGGCGGAGGCAGCGGCGGGCGGCGGGGAAAACCTCCGAAGAGTGGGGGCTGGGGGGGGTTGGGGGCTGCATTCGGTGTATAGGACGCACCCACTTTTTGACCCCCTTTTTGGGAGCAAAAAGGTGCGTCCTATACTCCGAAAAATACGGTACTTACTTACTTACTTACTTACTTACTTACTTACTTACTTACTTACTTACTTATCGTATTTTTCGGAGTATAAGAAGTACCTTTTTACCCCCAAAAAGAGGGTGAAAATTTGGGTGTGTCTTATACATCGAATGCAGCCCTACCCACCCGTCAGCCCCCACCCTTCGGAGGTTTTCGGCCTCCGCGCGTCGCATTTTTGGCTGGTTCCAGCCATTGCTGGCCACCGCCGCCGCAGCCATTGCTGCCTGGAGCAGCTGCTGCCATCTGCCCCTGCCCATGCCACCGCCCACGCTGCCGCGCCGCTGCCCCCACCGCCGCCGAAATCCACCCTGCCCAAAGCCTGCCCAAAGCCTGCCTGAGGAGCCGCTACTGCCCGCTGCCCACGCTGCTGCCGAAATCCACCCTGCCCGAAGCCTGCCTGAGGAGCCGCTGCTGCCCGCTGCCCCCACCGCCGCCGAAATCCACCCTGCCCGAAGCCTGCCCAAAGCCTGCCTGAGGAGCCGCCGCGCTGCTGCCCCCACCCCCACCGCCGCCAAAATCCACCCTGCCCAAAGCCTGTCCGAAGCCCGCCCGAAGCCCGCCTGAGGAGCCGCTGCTGCCCGCTGCCCCCACCGCCGCCGAAATCCACCCTGCCCGAAGCCTGCCCAAAGCCTGCCCAAAACCTGCCCGAAGCCCGCCTGAGGAGCCGCTGCTGCCCGCTGCCCACGCCGCCGCGCCGCTGCCCCCACCGCCACCGAAATCCACCCTGCCGCTGTTCCTGCCCGAAGCCTGCTGCCCGAGGAGCCGCTGCTGCTTTCCAAAGAGAGCCGACAGGTTAGAACTTTTTTAAAAAAAGGTTTTTTGTAAAGGTTTTTTTTAAGGTTGCTAAGTGGAGGTGAAATTCTGGGAGTTGAAGTCCACAAGTTTGAAGACCCTTGCACCCCCTTGGCAAGTTTAAGACTTGTGGACTTCAACTCCCATTCCTGAGCTAGCATGACTGGAGGAGGAATTCTAGGAGTTGAAGTCCACAAGTCTTAAACTTGCCAAGGGGGGCAAGGGTCTTCAAACTTGTGGATTTCAACTCCCAGAATTCCTCCTCCAATCATGCTAGCTCAGGAATTGGAGTTGAAGTCCACAAGTCTTAAAGCTGTCAAGTTTGAAGACCCCTGGGTTAGGGGTTAGGGGTGCAAGGGTCTTCAAACTTGGCAAGTTTAAGACTTGTGGATTTCAACTCCCATTCCTGATCTAGCATGACTGGAGGAGGAATTCTGGGAGTTGAAGTCCACAAGTCTTAAAGCTGTCAAGTTTGAAGTTTGTAAAAAGTGTACATGGTTGTAAAAAGTGTACATGGTTGTAAAAAGTGTATATGGTTGTAAAAAGTATTCTGCTACACTGGTATTTTATTAAATAATATATTACTACACCATTTGGTTCAGAATACTTTTTTCCTTGTTTTCCTCCTCTAAAATCTAGGTGCGTCCTATATTCCGGTGCGTCCTATACTCCGAAAAATACGGTACTTACTTACTTACTTTCTACATAAGTGGGATGTGTCAGTCCCATAACAAGGGGACAGGGCTTTGATTGCATAGTCAGAAGTGTTACCTTGATCTTCCCCGTTCTGTCCTCCCTTCCCCCCTCTCCCCACAATGCTGATGAGACTCCTTGGCTTACAAAGCGGGTTCTGGATCTTGTCAATCTTCTCTTGTGTTCTTTAAAATTTGGCACTACAAGAGGCTCTGAAAGGGGGTGAGATTTTTTTTTTAAACTGGTCTGCATGTGATCAGCCCATCCCATGTTATGTTTCATTTATTTATTTATTTATTAGTTGCATTTGTATGCCGCCCACTCCACAGAGACTCTGGGCGGCTCACAACAGTAAAAATTCACGTGCAACAACAAACATAAAAAGCATTAAAAACAATAGATATTAAAACATTAAGAACATTAAAAACCACAATTTAAAAACCCATACAATAAATCATTCATGGGGCCAAGAGTGGTCGGTGTTGTATTAAAATCATTGGCCCCAGGCCTGTCGGCAAAGCCATGTTTTTACTGCTTTTCTGAAGGCTGGCAGGGTGGGAATAATGCGGATCTCGGGGGGGTAGTGTATTCCAGAGAGCCGGTGCTGCCACAGAGAAGGCCCTTGTTCGTGGGCCCGCCAGCCGACATTGTTTGGCTGACGGGACCACCAGCAGACCAACTCTGTGGGCTCTAATCGGTCTTAGGGAGGTATGTTGGAGGAGGCGGTCTCGGAGGTAAACTGGTCCTAAGCCATGTAAACTGGTCCTAAACCATGTTCATGGCCTTTGAGTTTGCCTGCTTCTTGGAACAAAGCTGTGTGTGTATGGGGTTGCCTCAGCACTCCGGTTGCCTTTGTTAAAATGCAGTTAAAACAGGACTGGTAAAATTTTATTGTGTGTTACCCTCACTGGCACCCCGAAGCTTTGTATCTCAGAGCGATGTGTACACAGTGGCATTTTTAAGACATGATTTATACTTTCGTATTATTTTATTTACAGGGTTTTTAAAAATATTAAAAGCCGCTCTGTGGTAAGAGTTACCCTGTGGTAAGTTGAGTGGCCAATAAATTAGAGGGAGGGAGGGAGGGAGGGAGGGAGGAAGGAAGGAAGGAAGGAAGGAAGGAAGATATGTTATCCCATACCTCTTTTCCCCATGCCCACCCACAGTGCTTTGAGGGCTATATCAGAGGGTTATATCAGTTGAAAGGATATGGCCTTAGCTCAGCCCTAACAATACTGAGTCCCTCGGGAGATGGGCGGCCTATAAGATCGAACAAATAAATAAATAAATAAATAAGTAAATAAATTTTGGATTTCAGGGCCATGCTGGAACCAGTGATCTTTCATTTTTAGTTCTGGATGGGGTGTGCAATTTGGAGGAGGGGCCTCCTGGGTTCATGGCTCATGTATGAGGAATAGAAATACATCCCCCACACACCCCTCCCTCCAGATGTACATTGTGTCATTTCATGGACCAGGAGACAGTGCACACCAACTCTCAGGTCTCAGATACCTCCTAAATAGATTACTGCAATGCATCCCTAACAGGGCTGCCCTTGAACAACTGGAAGCTGCAACTGGTCTAGAATGTGTCATCATACCCAATTGAGAGCAGGCTTTGGAATGGGCTAAGTTATTTGTGGGAACCGTCTTTTTCCAGTTCTTTCTACCTATCTCCATTAGGTCTGGCATGAGAGCAGGGGTCAGGCTGGCTGGGGAATTCTGAGAGTTGAAGTCCACAAGTCTTAAAGTTGCCTAGTTTGGAGACCCCTGCATTACAGGAATGCCTCAGTTCCCATCAATTAAAGCAATGTCTAAGAACATCAAAAGGTGTGCCTTTTTTGTCACAGCATCTGCCTTTTGGAACATACTGGTACTTCCCACCTCCCCCCAGATATACAAGTAGTTCTCAACTTACGACCATTCGTTTACTGACCATTCAAAATTACAGCGGCACTTGAAAAAAGCGATGTGTGACCATTTTTCACATGTATGACCGTTGTGCAGCATCCCCACGATAATGCGATGAAAATTTGGACACTGATATGTATTTAGGATGGTGGCAGTGTTCTTTTGCCATTTTCTGACAAGCAAAGTCGATGGGGAAGCCAGAGTCACGTAACAGCTGTCCTGCTAATTAAAGCTGCAGTGATTCACTTAACAGCTGTGGCAAGAAAGGTCATAAAAAACTCACTAAACTGTCTTGCTTAGCAACAGAACTTATGTGGTCATAAGCTGGGAAGTACTTGAGCACTATTAGTGGAACCCCACGAGATGTTGTCATTTCACTGTTCATTGGATTTGCTTTTAGCCATTATAGGGTTTTTTTAAAAATTTATTTTCACACTTATTTTGTATTGGGCTTGTGTTTGAAGCTAGCCATCCATTATCACAAAGAGAGATGGGGTGGCTATGTAAATCAACAAACTAAGAAGAAATATACGCAGAGATGTTGTCATCAATATCCTACTTGCTCACTGCAGACATTTTTAATCTTTGATCTTGATATCCTACTAGGGTTCTAGTAGGAACATAAACCACCATTGAGAAAATATGGACAACTTTGGTAGCTAAATTTGTGGAAATTTGTAGAAACTACAAGGCAAATCAAATCAGAAACCTTCCTCATAAGAATGAGGAAATCTTAGAACGGAGTTGTCCAACCTTGGCAACTTTAAGACCTGTGAACTTCAATTCCCAGAACTCCCCAGCCATCCAAAGTTGCCAAGGCTGGACACTCCCCCCACCCACCCCCGCACCTTAGAATTTCTGTTCCAGAAGTACAAAGATTCAGGGACTTTGATAAGCTATCACCATTTTATGATAAACCTGGCTGCTATTCAAGGCCCCTAAATAACCTTCCTAGCAATTTTCTGATGGACACTGAGCACAATCAAAAGTAAAACATGCTGAGCAATTAGCTCTAGCAAACATCCTGTGGAAGAAACCTAGCACTCTGTGTTCCAGGATGATTGACAGGAAACGGTTTGTTTGGGGAAGGGGAAGATGGACATTAGAAAAGCCATGCTTTTCTTTGTCAAAACAATGGCGGGCAGAAAAATCACAGTAGTTATTTAATCAGGCCTGGAGGTGGAATGGGGGAGGTGTTCTTCTAGGCAAACTGCACGCATACACAGACACACACACACAGAGGCTTTTGCTGAAGTGGCAGAAAACAAAATTGGGCTATAACCGCTAGCATCGCAAACTATTTTAACAGACATGAGGGACATTGACCTAGTTAAAGCCATTATGGACTCAGCTGGAAATAGACACCTTTTACCACCTGTTAAATTGTGGGCAAAGATCGCAGGAGACAGATTTCAGAACAGCTCTTTTATTAGCTCACTCAAAACAACCAGCAACTTGCAGTCTGACAGATAGCCCTTTTATAGGGAGCTGTCAGACACAACAACCAATAGTGTATGAGCATTCAAACACATGACCAGGGTGGCAACAACAGTTCAGGTAGAGTTCAACTATAAACATAACAACAACAGTTCAGTCAGAGGTCGTCTAGTCAAAACACGTTTATGGTTCAGTTATAGGTCAGTCAGAACACAACACCACCAGTTGTGTTGGGTGTGTTGAAACTACAGGGCAAATCAAATCAGAAATCTTCTACTTAAGCCATGGATATCCAACCTTTTGTTTTGCCTGGGCTACATTGAGTGAAGAGGAATTGCCTTGGGTTGCATACAAAATATGTAATATGGTTAATGTATATAAATAATAAACTTTACTTTTTATGATCTTACTAGCTGTCTAGGGCCTCATGAGATTGCACTCGTCTGATTTAAGCAGTGAGGCAGCTGCTTGCAGTGCCTATATTAGATCTCTTGTGCAAGTGATTAGTGTGCAAAGCTCTCTCTCTCTCTACAGAATTTTGGCAGCTTTAGCCATTTTAGAGGAAATGTTGCAAATAGTAATGCTTGTGTCACCATGCCTAATGCCAACAGGACTATTTGGAGGGTAGAGATGTCTGCAGGGTATGACAATGCAAAGTCAAGATAGGAGCTGTTAGGGTGCAGTTGAAGGTCTGCCCACATCTACATGCCTAAAACATGCGTAATACACATAAAAACCAAGCAGAGTTTTGATTGCACCGTCATGCCACTATCTTAACATGTTGAACCACATCCTGTGTACAGTATCCTGTGAACGATAATATAGACCAAACCAGCTACAAGTAGTCCTTGTGTACCACTGTAATGGGGCCTGCCCATCATGGTCACAAGTCGTTATGGTTGTTAACCAAGGTGCCCATGTGATAACCTGGCTTAATGACCCCCAAAACTGCTTTCCCCAATGTGGTCATTAAGCAAAACATGGGGTGCCACTGCCTCAGTGTTAGGGGAGGCCCTGGGAGGCCTAGACCAGGGCCACACTCGATTTTCCCAGACCGTTCAAGAGCTTCCTCACTCCTGGAGTCACCCCATGCTCTGCTTCCTGTCCCTCACAGGCTGTAAAGTTGAAACTGGTTTGTAAATAGCTTTTGGTAGGGGGGCTGTTGTAATTCCTTGAGGTATTCCTTGAGACTACAGAAACAGTGAAGTGCCCACAACTGTGGCCTTTTGAATCTAGTCACACTTTGCTTCTTTTTATATCCCATACCAGCTACAGTAAAATGTGGGTGCCACAATGCAAAAGTGCACATATATGAAACTAGTGTATCTGATGAGTGTTCATTGTTTCATGCTATGGAAACTTTCACATTCATTTTGTATGCTGTAACATGGTTTTATTTTTACATGCCATACTAATTATCATCTGGCTGTTCCCTGCATAACTAGTGCCCATTGTAAACATGCATAGATGCATATTATACAATGTTATTTCTAGTTATGGTGGGTCCTGTCACTCTCTTATTTGTGTAATAAAATATTCTTTCTCAGCTGACTTAGAAAGCTAAATTAACTTCTGCAAAAAGTAACTATATGTATATCCACTTCATCTGCATCTAACAATAGTTCTATCCAGTAGTAGGTTCTAAAACCCATTGCTACTGGTTTGTGTGCTGGCGTGACGCTTCTGCGCATGTGCAGAAGCCTCCCGGGTGAGTGGGCAGAGCCGCCCGCTGCCGCCGCTACCGGTTCACAGAACTGGGCTGAACTGGGAGCAACCCACCGCTGGTTCTATCTGAACATTGTTTATTTTTTAACTTACCTTCAGCTGAAGGTATTGAATGTTGCTAATACATCCAATAGGGCCAAAATGACTAATCAGTGAAGACTATGGGGGGCATACAGTCTCCAAAACCCAAAATTCATCTGTTGGCCTGATGTAGTAAAAACATGGAGAGCTGCTAGTTTTTGGCTGAGATTTATGAGATTTGTATTGAAGACATACAAGAAAGTAGTGTAATGGCCCAGAGTTACTGTAACAAATTTAATTACTGTATATCACCACAGTTTGATGAAGGACATTTGGGAGTGATAAATAGAAGTAATTCAGGGGTGGGTTCCAGTTTTCTTTGCTGCCGGTTTACTCAGGGATGCGCTGCAGGGGGCGTGTGTGCGCATGCACAGTACTTAAAAAAAGCTTCTGCGCATGCACAGAAGCTAAAAACAAGATGGTGGCACCATAGATGCCACCGGGACAACCGGCTCAGGGGCGTGGCAGGCCTGGGTCGCTGCCGGTTCTAGCGACCCAGGCCGCCAAGTTACTACCGGTTCTATAGAACTGGTCCGAATCGGGAGGAACCCACTTCTGAAGTAATTATTTTGGATCCCATCAGCCAAAGAATTTTGGCTAGTGGAATTCGGGAGAAGACCCTTTTCTGCTATGGCCCCTGTCCTTTGAAATATTCTCCCATCAGAAGTGAAATCTGTCTAAAAACATGGCTCTAGCCCTGGGTCTGGGTCCCCAACAGGGACTGCTACATTAAGGGTGGCTGACGAAGACAAGAAGATTCCAGGCTGCCCATAATCTTGGTTCTTAATTTTTAATCTTTTATTCTAATTTTAATTGTTTTTATCTCTTTTTAATTTTTTATACTGAAAACTACCTAGAGTCTCTGTATTAGTGAGGTGGGCAGCATAGAAATTTAAAAAATAATATAATATAAAATAAAATACTTAAGGATTTCATAGGGTGGACGCTTTAGACTTTTTCAAGTAATCTTATTTTCTCCATTTGATAACAAGGGGCGTGTCCTTTCCTGTTTTGAAAAGACTGGGTCAGCTTTAAACAGGGGATAGAAACACATCATGTGTTACTGGTTTTCTGTAGCTTGACACAAAAGGCAACCTTGCATGTCTATCAACACATACCGTATTTTTCGGAGTATAAGACGCACCTTTTTACCCCCCAAAAGAGGGTGAAAACTTGGGTGCGTCTTATACACCGAATGCAGCCCCACCCACCCAGCCACCCCCACCCTTTGGCCTCTGTCTTCCAGCAATTTACCTGCTTGCAGGAAAGAGGGAAGAGCCTGCAAAGCCAAGCAAGTCAGTAGCAGTTTCCCGATCTACAGCTGATTAGGTTTGCCACCTGGAAAATTGAAAGTGAAACTAACTACAAAGAGGCAAATAGCTGGCAGAGACATGCAGATTTTTATTTTTTGCTGAACTGGATGGAAGGGGGTAAGTGAATAACTAAATGTCTGTAGAACGTTCAAATTATTAGACTTACTTTTTAAGACTGCTTTATTATTGTTCTAGAGCCAGGGGTCTCCAACCTTGGCAACTTTAAGACTTGTGGACTTCAACTCCCAGAATTCAACAGCCAGCTTTGTTAGCTTTGCTGGCTGTGGAATTCTGGGAGTTGAAGTCCACAAGTCTTAAAGTTGCCAAGGTTGGAGATCCCTGTAAATCTAGACAACTTAACAAAATAAAGAAGCTTTTTAAAATAAATGCTTGCTCTGAAGAGGCCCAGTGCTATTGTATCTTCTTTTAAATAATAGAGAATAATGTATACTTCCAGAAATTTTAATTAATTTTAACAGCTCTGTACAAGTATAGTATGAAATGTAACAGTATCCTGTTTAGTATTAGAGTTTAGTTACCTATTTAAATAATTGGGAAGAGTTAGTGTGACTACATTTAAGAAAACTTTTTGGCATAATGTACATTTCTCCAATTCTTTGCTATTTCTATGAGTCAAGCACACATGCACAGAAATACACAGCAAACAGTGTATATCATCTGTGCTGTTTGCTGTTTGCTGTTTGGCAAATTGCTTGGAGGCAGAGGCCTTTTTTCCTTGTTTTCCTCCCCCAAAACTAAGGTGCGTCTTATACTCCGAAAAAATACGGTAGATTTTACTGCTTTATATGCAAGTCTTGGGAGACAGGGAATAGCCTGGTGGGAAACAAGAGACTGATTTATTTTATGCTGATTGTTGGGTAGTGAAAATTCTTCCTGGTGTTAATTGGAGACAGGGAGCATCCATATTATTGTGTGAATCTATCTGGCATATCAATAGCTCTACAACAGCTATCTATCATCTATCTATCTAGTTATCATCTATCTATCTATCTATCTATCTATCTATCTATCTATCTATCTATCTATCTATCTATCTATCTATCTATCTATCATCTATCTATCTATCTATCTATCTATCATCTATCTATCTATCTATCTATCTATCTATCTATCTATCTATCTATCTATCTATCTATCTATCTATCATCAAGACATACAAAGAGTTCCTTATGCAATGTCTCTGGAAATAGCTGTGTATTTTACTTCTCCCATACCATATAAATGCGTGCCATCCTATCTGTAAATCATGTCCCTCCAAAGTCAAAAGTCTTGTATTTCTTAACAAAATCCATTCTCTCATCCATGTCAATGCTGCAGCGTGATAATATAACTCCCAATTCAGTAGTCCAAACCCACCTCTGAGTCTTGCATCTTGTAACATTTTAATATTAATCCTCGCCTTTTCCCCCTGTCACACAAACTTCAAAATCATTTTATTTAACTCATTAAAAAATTTTTTCTCTATTCTTATTGGTATTGTAGAGAATAAAAACAAAAATCATGCCAATATATTCATTTTGATTATTGCAATTCTCCCCATCAATGATAACTGTAATTTTTTCCATTTTTCCAAATCTGTTTCAATTTGTTTCTTTAATCTGAAATAATTGTCTTCCTTAATTGTTATACATCTTGCTGATAGCTGTATACCCAAATATTTTACCTTTTTGTTATCTGTATATTTAACTTCCCCATTAATTCATTCTTTTGCTTTTCCATCATGTTTTTTACTAACAGTTTTGTTTTATCTTTATTAATTTTTAATCCCGCCACTTCTCCATATTTTTCAATTTGGTGCATTAATTTGGGTCCCATCTCTAATGGTTCTTCCATGATAAACACCAAATCATCTGCAAACGCTTGCAATTTATACTCCTCTCTTTTAATTTTCATTCCTTTTATATCTTTACTCTGTCTTATACTTCTATTCAATACCTCCAAAGTCAAAACAAATACCGTACGTTCCGGCGTATAAGACGACTGGGCATATAAGACGACCCCCAACTTTTCCAATGAAAATATAGAGTTTGGGATATACTCTTCGTATAAGACTACCCCTCCCTACCATCTTTCTTTTTCTTTCTGTCTTTCTTCCTTCCTAACATCTTTCTGTCTGTCTGTCTTCCTTCCTTCCTAGCATCTTTCTTTCTTTCTTTCTTTCTTTCTTTCTTTCTTTCTTTCTTTCTTTCTTTCTTTCTTTCTTTCTTTCTTTCTTTCTTTCTTTCTTTCTTTCTTTCTTTCTTTCTTCCTTCCTTCCTTCCTTCCTTCCTTTCTTCCTTTCTTTCTCCCTGCAAACCAATCCCCACCGTGGCTCCTTTCTCCCTCGCCCAGCCCTGTTCCAAGATGCCAAGTGCAGGGAATCGCACCAAGCGAGGTAGGTGGGTGGGTTGCTCTCCTCCCCTCGAAGGAAGAAGGAGCCTCTGTCGCCAGCAGGGTTAATGCACATGGGAGGGAAGGAGAGCGTGTGCTACTGCCGCCACTGCTGCTATCGCCGCTCCAATATTTCTTCGGTGGGCGCTCGCGGGAGGGACCGCAGAGCAGAGGCACCCGGTGAGCGGGGCAAGAGGCATGGGGATGCCAGAAGTGGCAGCGTCGGTGGCAGGCTCCTGCTCGCGTCTTCCACCCGCCTCTTGCCTTAAGCCGCCAGGCGCCTCTGCTCTGCGATCCCTCCCACGCGCGCCCACCTGCTGAGAAGACTGCAGCCTTCCCAGCAGGAGACCGTGATGCAGGTTGGCATCGGGGCTCTGGGGCTCCTTCGGCTGCTTGGCTGGAGAACGGCGGGGATGCAGCCGCGGCCGTTTTTGAGCTCCCCCCAGCTCGGAAGTTTCAGTACCCGGCATATAAGATGACCCCCGACTTTTGAGAAGATTTTCAAGGGGTAAAAAGTCATCTTATACGCCAGAACATACGGTAGTAGTGGGGATAAAGGACATCCTTGCCTTGTTCCTTTCATTGTATCCATCTTCTCTGTCATGTCTCCATTCACCATGACTTTTGCTGATGTTTACTATAAATTGTCTTGATTACATTAATAAATCTCTTTCCAAAATCCATGTTTTGAAGTTGCATTATCATAAATTGCCAATTCACATTATCAAACGCCTTCTGCACATCTAAAAACATCAATTTAATTTAATTTAATTTAAAGTTCTTATAGGCCGCCCAATCCCGTAGGACTCAGGGCGGCGTACAAACAGAGATAAGAACGATACAATAAAATAGCATTTTAAAAACATTACATTGTATTTAAAAACCATTCATACATGGGGGAATCCTCTCTTCACCCAGCCTGCCGGAAGAGCCATGTTTTTACTGCTTTGCGGAAGGCCAGTAGGGTGGGGATAGTCCGGATCTCTGGTGGGAGTTGGTTCCAGAGCGATGGGGCTCCCACAGAGAAGGCTCTCCCCCGTGGGCCCACCAACTGACATTGTTTGGCTGATGGGACCTGGAGGAGGCCAACTCTGTGGGACCTAACTGGTCGTAGGGAGGTATGTGGCAGGATGCGGTCCCGAAGGTAACCTGGCCCTGAGCCATGTAGGGCTTTAAAGATCAAAACCAACATCTTAAATTGCAACTGGAGACTAATGGGCAACCAATGCAGCTGGCGGAGAATGGGTGTTACGTGGGTGTATCTCGGTACACCCACCACAGCACGCGCAGCTGCATTCTGTACCAATTGTAGTCTGAAAGGCCACTTGCTTTTCAGAGTGCACTTCATAGTATTCTAATGTATTCAAAATTGTTCGCATATTGTCCTTAATCTGCCTTTTAGGTAAAAAACCATTTTGGTCTAAGTGTATAAATTCACTTACATTTTTTAAAAGTCTATTCGCCTTTATTGAAGCAAAGATTTTATAATCTGCATTCAAAAGTGAGATCGGTCTATAGTTTTTAATTTTTTGTAGATCTGTCTCTTCTTTCGGAATTAAAGTTATAAATTATAGTTTTCTTTTGATAACCCATGAAGTTTATATAGTACACTTGCCTCACAGAGGTCTTTCGAATTGTAATCCTTGGCTCACCCAAGCCATATAGACAGTCCAAGTGAGAGATAATCTCCATACCTCAATTCCAAATGGACTACTGAAATTCAAAATTTTTCAAGTCCTTGATATGGTTGATGTGTCACGTGGAATGGAGGGGCTTATTTTTCAGTGTTATGCAGAGGGGAAAGTGATGCAAGAAATACTTGTTTTTACAGCTCTGGGTATATTTTTGTTCTCCACTGTCTTTTCTGATTTGTCCTGTCCTTGTCTAGCATTATAGGCTATTTCTCAGAACAGAAAACTGGAAAAATTATTACAGAGAGTATATGACCATGATGGTGAACCTATGGCATGGAAGTGACACACAGAGCCATCTCTCTGGGCATGCGAGCCATCGCCGTTGCTCTTCCGGGTTCTGGTGTGCTCATGCGCACCAGCCAGCTGGTCTTCACATGCATGGGAGTGCTGGAAACTGGAAGAGCAGCCACCCGGTACGCTTGCATGCGCCAGGAAGATGATCTTCCGGTTTCCAGCATGCGTATGCACACCGGCCAGCTGGTCTCCATGCATGTATGTACACCAATAACCGGAAGACTAGGTGGCCGGTGCACATATGCATGCCTGAAGCCATAAGATCATCTTCCCAGCACACGCATGCGCGCTGGGCAGCTGCTCTTCCAGTTTCCAGCATGCGCGCCCATGCGCGCACTCCCGTTTTGACACTCAGGGCCAAAAAGGTTCGCCAACACTGGTATATGATATTAGCTACCGGTTTTTATTTTATAAGATAGTCTCTTTTCCCTTATAGAACACCATATCAGGCAAAATATTTATCTGATTTCTTTCTTCTTTTTTAAAAATGCATTCATTGTTTGGATATGTAAATTTGAAGAATAAATAAAAATAAATAAATGAAATGAAAATCTTTCCCTTCACCCAAAATGTATCCAGGTTCACTTAAAAATACAAACAAAGTAGGCATAAAGTCTCCACCAGGGGTGAAATCCAGCAGGTTCTGACAGGTTCTGGAGAACTGGTAGCGGAAATTTTGAGTAGTTCAGAGAACTGGTAGCGGAAATTTTGAGTAGTTCAGAGAACTGGTAGCAAAAATTTTGAGTAGTTTGGAGAACGGGCAAATACCACCTCTGGCTGGGCCCAGAGTGAGGTGGGAATGGAGATTTTGCAATATCCTTCCACCTGGAGTGGGGTGGGAATGGAGATTTTGCAGTATCCTTCCCCCTGAAGTGGGGAGGGAATGGAGATTTTGCAGCATCCTTCCCCTGCCATGGCCACCAAGCCACACCACACCACGCCCACCAAACCACAGAACCGGTAGTAAAAAAATTGGATTTCACCACTGATCTCCACTAATGACAAAGTCTCATTGTTCCCTGAACAGAGAAATAGAAACTGTTAGAAATTAAATGAAAAAGAATTAGGAAAAGAGTAACAGAGTTAGATATTAAAAGCTTGTTGATTTCTGTTGGAAAGAATACAGGAAAATCAGCACAGGTACACAGGATAAAATTTCCACACCACCACTCGGAAGTTTTTGTTTCTTAACAATAAGAAATTTTGACTTTATGTGCAGTCTCGTTTTCTTTTGTTTTTCACGCTAAACAAATTAACCTACATATACATTTATTTATAAATCATGTTTGACCCCAAGGTGCCTCACTTTAACTCAAACACAAAAGTAAACCTGCAAAATATTGAAGATCAATGAAAAAAGCAAAATTCCAGATGGGACACCATAAAACTATTCCAATGACAGAAATGCTTCTTGAAACCTTTTTTTTTTTTAAAAAAAGAAAGCTGAAAACGTCTTTTTGAAAGAAGGGTGCCAGTTTCAAGAAGGCGCTGGACATGTTTATCTATTAAAATTCCCGTTCTGAAAAAAATAATAATTGTCTATAACAGCTTGCACGTGTATGAGGATTGAAAGGCAGAACAAGAGCTCGTTTTTTAAGCTTTGTTTTCAGCAGGCTGGTTGCTATAAAAGAATTCGTTGCACTTGAGGTTTGAGAAAGCGCCCAGTTTTCATTTTTGTTTCTGGCACATGTCCTTTGCTAGAAAACTATCCTGCAGTAATGAAGGAGAAATGAGCTTCATAAACAGATGGCCATTAGCTGGGCAGCGTAGAATGATCAAGCCTTAATGTGAAACGGAGGTCATTTTGTTACAGGTCCTCCAATTAAGTTTTTGCAGCCAGCCATTTTCAGTGAACTAGAAGATGGCGGCCTACTTTGGATTTCCTTTCTTGCTCTGTTGCTGCTCTCAGGTTCCCAAACAGGCCCTACACTGTTCACTTAAGATCATCTGAAGTTTACAATTCCAAAGCGAACACAATTAATGTTGCTGTTGACATGAACTCTATTGCTATCTCAGCTCTTGAATAGTATTTACGCTCTACTGGGAGGTTAAAAGGTAGTGTTCTTGACACAGTGAATAGTGCTATTGTTCACTGCAGCCTCACTTAGAGCATAAGATCAGGAAAAAGAATTAAATTTACTATTGCGTTTTCAATGCGTTTAAAAAAAACAGGGGGAAAATAGCCCTGAGGGAGGAGCTTAGAGAAATTGGGCTGATGTCCTTACAGGGGTGGGATGAATTATTGCTGTTAGGACAAGGATTTTTTTCCCCCAATGGCAAATAGGCATGATAAGCCTACTGCTAATTTTCATCCAGAAAACATTAAAGGTATTACTGCTTTGGAAAAATGCAATCTGTGTGTCCAAACTGGGGCCAGCTATCAATAATAACATGGAACTAAGCCGCATTGAAATATATATTTTAAACAGACATATATAAGTGGTTTGCTACACTACGCAGCGCTTGCATCATAGCAGTCTTGGTATCATAAGTGACATCATAAATCACTACTTGATTTATGATACTACTTGATAAGACAAAAACATGTGAGTTAGACAGCATCATTACCAGATGGATTTGCAATTGGCTGACTCAATGTTTGGTCCTTAATGGAACTGCATCTATATGGAGGGAAATATGCAGTGAGGTACCCCAAGACTCTATCTTAGACCCAGTACTCTTCAATATCTTCATAAATGATTTAGACAAGGGGATAAAACTCATCAATGGTGCAGATGACACCAAGCTGGTAGGAATAGCCAACACTCCCAAAGACAGGCTTAAGATACAGAAGGTTCTTGACAGACTTGAACATTGGGCCCTTTGTAACAAAATGAAATTTAATGGTGAGAAAAGTAAGGTTCTACATTTAGACAAGAAAAAAGCCAAATGCACAGGTACAGAATAGGTGGGACCTGGATCAATAGTAGTAACTGCCAGAAGGATCTTGGAGTCCTAGAAGACCATCACTTAAATATGATTGTTTTGGCCACTGCAGTCCTAGGCTGCATTAACAGAAGGATAGAATCAAGATCGCGTGAAGTGTTAGTACCACTTTATAATGCCTTGGTAAGACCACACCTGGAATATTGCATCTGGTTTTGGTTGCCACGATATAAAAAGATATTGAGTCTAGTCTAGAAAGTGTGCAGAGAAGAGCAATAATGATGGTTAGGGGCCTGGAGGCTAAAACATGAAAAATTGGGTATATCTAGTTTAATGAAAAGAAGGACTAGGAGTAACATGACAGCAATATTCCACCACCTAAGGTACCTTATCCTACCTGAAGGCAGGATAAGAAGCAATGGATGGAAACTTATCAAGGAGAGATCCAACCTAGAACTAAGAAGAAATTTCCTGGCAATTAGAACAATTAATCAGTGGAACAACTTGCCTCCAGAAGTTGTGGGTGCTCCAACACTGCAGGTTTTTAAGAAGAGATTGGATAACCATTTGTCCGAAGTGGTGTACAGTTGGTTTTTTTTTTGCTTCTTGACTTTTCTAGGCCCTGGATTTGCCTGGAAGTGAAAACATTTTGTCAGAGATCAGGAAGCCCCACCTAAGATCAAAAGCAAGTGAAACAGTAGATAAATTGTCCCAACCCAACAGGTGGAACAAGAGCTATGGATATTTGGGAGGGGGGAAGGTAGGGATGAACTGAAAAACATGTTCCAGGAATGGCTCCAAAGACAATTTGGAGTACAGGAATCAATTCATTAAGGCCATCTTAGTAGGAGTAAGTTCCAGTGTGAACAGGACTGCTTCTCCAGAGCTAACCCAACCATGTGGTAGAGCCGTGGTAGAGCCAAGGGTAGGGATGGAAAGTGGGGAGCAATGGAGAATTGGTGAAGGGGAATAACTAGAGAGTGGAAGAATGATAACCTTTTGTTCAGTGTCCTCTCTTCTTGAAAAAATGTGGCCAATTGAAATTAATTCTCAGAATCTTTCAAGGTAGAGAATACCCCAGGATAAGGATACATTGTGTTCCAAAGTCAATATTACTTCAGTAGATTTATTACAGCAAATCCAACCTATTCATCCTGATAAAAAGATATGAACTTTTGTATCATGATTAATTTTATCCAGATCTGTAATTACATCAGCACTGGGAACGCTGGAGCGGAAGGAGGAAAAGAAAAAAACCTTCCACTGTATGTCTTGTCTTTAAAGTAAGTCATCCGACAACCGACACCTCCTAAATAGAGATGATGTTGTACAATGGCAAACAAGGGCACAATAGATCCCTTATTCTGGGCAGGAATCCCTCTGGGTTGCACCCACAAGGAAACAAAGGAGGGTTGTTCACACTTCAAGGCACCTTGATGCTGCCATTTGACTTGACTGTTTTATTAATTATGCCATCCATTAAGGGAGAACTTTCTGACAGAGGTGGCTACCTTGTCTGGCTCTGAGCGATTTGGTCTGCTTCCTATTGGTTCCACATGTGTTTGTTCTCAATAGGGGAGGATTCCAGAGCGAGAAGGAAGCATTTCTGATCCATTCAGGTCAATCAAGCAGAAAACTTAGTTTTGCGTTTGCTTCTAATTCTTCCATCAACACTTGAATTAATACTCATATGAAACACTTGAGCTGTCCCCCTTCCTCCCTTTATCCATACAACTCTGGGTAAATGAGGAGTAGTTCCAGTTAAGTCCACCCATCCTGGTACTGCCCCCCTCCCGAAACACCAAAGAAAAAGAGCAACAAACTAAGATAAATCTGAATTCATGTCCTTAGGAACTCAGCATAAAAGGGAATGGAAATAAAATTGTATTAAGTTCTGCTCTAGTGAAAGATTAAAGTCAGGATTATGATTCTCCGAAAATGAGAGAGATACATTTAATCATGCTGGACAAATTGTCCATCCAATGTACAGGCAGAAAATTGGGTGGACGATGTCTGAATTTCTTCAAGGGAAGGAGAAATTCTCCAATTGTTTCCCAAGAACATGGCACCCATTTGGCAGGAGAGTAATGTGGTCCCTCTGGATATTTCTCCCTTTCCTTGAAATAAAGCAGGAGTGTCCAGCCTTGGCAACTTAAAGACCTGTAGGTTTCAATTCCCAGAATTCCACAGGCAGCCTGGCTGTCTGGGGAATTCTGGGAGTTGAAGTCCACAGATCTTAAAGTTGTCAAAGGTGGACGCCCCTGAACTAAAGCGTGAGCAGCCAGAGAGGCTGCAGCCTTTCTGGTGAGATGAAAATCCAGGAAAATGCAGAGCATTTCAAGTTAGTCCAAGAACATTACTTTCCAGCTTTGGAATTTCTCTACTTTGAAAACTATATAGAAAAATTCTCCATGGCCACTTTTCAGTTTTGCACATGTTTAACTTGTTGTTAAGCCATCCGTTAGTCAGGGGTCTCTAACCTTGGCAACTTTAAGACTTGTGGACTTCAACTCCCAGAATTCCTCAGCCAGCCTTGCTGGCTGAGGAATTCTGGGAGTTGAAGTCCACAAGTCTTAATGTTGCTAAGGTTGGAGACCCCTGCGTTAGATGGTTACTTTTCTTTGCCTCAATAGCCATATAGTCTAGTTCATGGATTATGCTCATTTGAAAAGAAAAGCATCAGTTCAAAGGAACAGTCTATCAAGTTTATTCCAGGAAATGAATAATGGGAGTGTTGCACTTGGAAGAAAAAAAAATAATGCCATAGATTTGATATCTGGAACTCGAGCACATTATTTTCTTTCTACATTTTCCAGAGAAGACTCGCCTCCCATCAAAGTAATTCTGCAAAGTAATTCTTTCTCATATTAAGCTCTTGACATCAAGTTGTGCTCATTGGTTGTTTCTAGCTTTCTTTCAACATGCTGATGGGGATGGGCTTTCCAAGGGAAAAAAAACCAGATAAAAATATTAAGTTGGAAGACTTCCAGGTAATTATAAATAGAATCTCGGTGATGCTTCTCCTGTGAAATAACCTCTCAGATTCATCCTCAACATGAAACATCTGATGAGAGGTTTGAGGACTCATCCATCACAGGAAGCCCAAGTAGATATGATTTCATTTTCCATACCCATGTTTCCGCCAGTTTTTTTCACACAACCATGTTGTCTTATCGGGAAATCTGGCAGATTCCATTCAGTGCTATTATCTGTGCTGCGACAGGATTCGTTTTGAGGGATCTCAGACTAATATCTACAATTAGAGCACTTTATGGTGGATTCCCTTTACTTATATCAGTGTTTTTTACACATTGATCCTAAACTAAACTTCAGAAAGGTGACACTTTGGCACCGCAGTGGAGTTAAGCAGTATTTTGTTGATTCATCAAATACAGGTAGGTGTGTAATCAAGAAGCAAACTATATCCCAATCAAGGAACTGCCAAAATCACCCCCACCAACACTAACAGGGCAAGTCACTAGAACAAAAAATGAGAGCAAATCCCACTCCCTACTCTAGCACTGATGGCGTTATCTAGTTTGATAATGAAATGTCTGCAAAAAAACAACAACCAAGCACCAAGGACTCTACATTTCAACCCTGAATTACAAATATTCTTTTCTACAGGTAGGTGTAAAAAGCAAATTTATAGAGCAGAATCTGTGCTCAAAGGCACTTACTGTTTCTCTAGATTAGTTAAGTAAAACAAAATTCACATATCCATGTAATTATTGTTATTGTTGCAAAACATTTGATTGCATTGAAATCAAGTGCTTCATGAGGATAGAAAAACTTTTGCTAGATTTTTAGTTTATTCCTCAGGGTGAAAGATCTCACTTTCCATATGTAATATGAATGTGTGTTTATTTTTAATCTTGTTGAATTGCAAGCTGGAAGCCATCTCAACCAGTTTCTACTCTACTCTGAACAGATACTGTATGCTGGAGGACAAAATCATGGCTGTCTTTAAGGCCATGTTGCACTGCTTGACCTGACCCATCACTTTAGATGGATGGCAAAATTATAAAACAAGCTGCAAAGCTTTTAGTAGACCTTTAGGTTACCTTGCAGTCACTTAACGTAAATGGAGTCATAAAGATAAAAACGTACAAACGGCCCTGTGTCTCCTTCCTATTCTTTGTCTACATTAATGCAACACCACCAAATTTTGATAAAGTGGTTTACGATTGGTAGAGTTTAAGTTCTCTAAGCATCCCTGCTATAAAGCAATGGAACAATGGTTCAGAACAGATGTGATGCTATAGGACAGTGATGGTGAACCTTTTTTTCCTTGGGTGCCGAAAGCGCATGCGCGCATGCTATTGCACATGCTCGAGTGCCATACCCATAATTCAATGCTGCCCCACCCCCCATACATGTACACACGATCCCACCAACTCCCCTGTTTCCCAACTTTGGGTGGGCCCAGTGGGTCCGTTTTTTGCCCTCCCCAGGCTCCAGAGGCTTCCCTAGAGCCTGGGAAGGGCGAAAACGCCCTCTCCCGCCCCCCAGAGGCCCTCCAGAGGCCGAAAATGCCCTCCCAGAGCCTCCACGTAAGCAAAAAATCAGCTGGCCGGTGCGCACATGCGTGCTGGAGCTGAGCTAGGGCAACGGCTCACGTGCCGGCAGATATGGCTCCACGTGCCACCTGTGGCACGCGTGCCATAGGTTCGCCATCTCTGCTATAGGATTACAGGCTGGGTGGAGGAGAAAAAAGAATAATAATGTAGAAAACCAAAGTTCACACCTTTGAAAGAAAAAAATTGATCTGGTCCAGGGAAGTCCAATCTATCTATTGTCTAGAAGAATAGCTTTATGAATTGCTACAATGAAAATGAGGAAAGAAGAGGAGGAGGAGGAGGAGGAAGAAGAAGAAGAGGAAGGAGAAGTAGTAGTAGTAGTAGTAGTAGTAGTAGTAGTAGTAGTAGTAGTAGTAGTAGTAGTAGTAATGGTAGAACAAAAACAACAAGAAACAAAGTAGTGTCTTGGTGTAATCCAATGCTAATTTGTTTGGAAAATATTTGGATCTTCTTCGTAGATAGTTTGCAAAACTCAAAATTTAGCAGTAGTGTCCTTATTTGACATGAGTCCTACTGTTTTGCTCTGTTTCAAAAATAAACATTAAATAATAATTATTTTGAAAATCCCATTAAAAATGCTTTACAATTTAAAAGAACAGTCAGAAAAAGAAGACACCAAATCAATTAAATATATGTGTTATACTGTACTACAGTTATTGACCACTAATGGTGAATATAATGCCTTTTTCCCCCAGATTTCATAAAGACAGAGAGAGAAACAAGACCCCTCCTCCAATCACAAGAGTGGTGATTTCAGAGGGGATCTGATTGTCTCTTTCCCATGTGCACGTAAACTCCAAAGTGACATTGAGATAAATCTTTTGTCATATTGACAAAAGTTTTGGGTTCTGTGGATGCCACTGGCTTCTTCTGCAAATCTTTAAATCTGAGCAGATTTTTACTCAGAGGCAGTTCCTCAGACAGTAAAACTCTAAGCTTAAAAATGAATAGTAATCCTTTAAATTATGCTTAGAAGAAAGTGGCAGATATTTTAGTATAGGTACAACCACAATTGATGTTGCTAAGTGAGACAGTTAAATAGTTCATGAAAAGGAACTTCTTACTATAACTACCATCTATGAATTCAGCAAGAGGTGGAGATCTAGGAAATCTCTCAGGCTGCAAAGCTGCTCTTTCAGGAAGGGATGACTCCATCTTTATATGTTAATTATCAGGATTATATGTAGAATGTATATTTACATTCCAGATTTGACCTTTACTATTGGCAAATGAAGGGCCACAGGCATATATTTGTCCCTTTCCATTCTCTTCATCCCCAACCTTTTATGGAACCTGAAAGGGCTTCAAACAACAAAATATTTGCCAGACCAATTCTCGAATACCGCTCGTCTGCCTGGAATCCACACTGTATATTGGACATTAATGCGATTGAGCGGATCCAGAGATATTTCAGGAGAAGAGTACTCCACTCCTCTATTCACAATAGAATCCCTTATGCCACCAGGCTTGAAATTTTGGGCCTGGAAAATCTGGAACCGCACCCCCTGCGGTCTGATCTATGCATAGTATACAAAATTGCCTGCTACAATGTCTTACCTGTCAACAATGTCGGTTGGCGGGTCTAAGGGGGAGAGCCTTTTCTGTGGGAGCCCCATCTCTCTGGAACCAACTCCCACCAGAGATCCGGACTATCCCCACTCTACTGGCCTTCCGTAAAGCCGTAAAAACATGGCTCTTCCGGCAGGCGGGATGACGAAGATTGGATTCCCCCATGAATGAATGGTTTTAGAGTTGTGTAATGTTTTAAAATTATATATTATTGTATTGTTCTTATGCCTGTTGTACGCCGCCCTGAGTCCTACAGGATTGGGCCGCCTATAAGAACTTTTAATTAAATTAAATTAAATTAAATTAAATTAAATTAAATTAAATTAAATTAAATTAAATTAAATTAAATTAAATTAAATTAAATTAAATTAAATTAAATTAAATTAAATTAAATGACTTCTTCAGCGTCAACCGCAATAATACACGAGCAAACAATTGATACAAACTCAAGGTAAACCGCTCCAAACTCGATTGCAGAAAATACGATTTCAGCAACAGAGTGGTCAACGCCTGGAATGCTTTACCTGACTCCGTTGTTACATCCTCAAACCCTCACAGCTTCAAACTTAAACTGTCTACCGTGGACCTCACCCCATTCCTAAGAGGTCCGTAAAGGGGGTGTGCATAAGCGCACCAGCGTGCCTACCGTCCCTGGCTTACTGTGTGTATCTATTTCTTTTGTTCATGTTTATGTTCATACTTATACTTGCTACCTTGTACTGTTGACAAATAAATAAAATAAATAAATAAAATAAACAACTACTGTGTTCCTTTTGGGTGTGCAGGGCTTCCTTAGGTCACAATCAGAGTCCCGAGGCTTGATGGACACACAACAATCTAACGCTCACCCACAACAGACTTATTAGGGTGAGATGGCCAATGGTCAACCAATGGACCAACCTTATTGTGACTAGTGAGAATTTCATATAGAAATCCCTGACGTGGCTAGAGCATGGGAGAACGATCTTTTCTTGGTTAGTTTCACTTAAGTTTTCAAAGCAAAACTGATTCCATAGCAAAACTATGAGCAAAACCCATTTTAGAACAAATGTAATTCCAGAATCAAGACGAACGTGTTTTTCTCCCTAGCGATTTTCACAGGAATGTTCTTTCTGCAAGACAGAGGCATTTGAATTTAGACTGAATTACAACAACTTATTGCCAGGCCATTTACCCAACAGCTTTTCTCTTTCCCTTTAAGAACATGCTTTGGCAAAAAGATCCAGTGTCAGCAAAGCGTGAAAATTTGCAGGTATGCAGGGAAAATCCTTGAGAGAGCCTACCGTTAGAAGGCCCTCTGGCAGGAGGCTCCATTTCACAAAGGCCCGAGAGAAGTTTACCTCAGATCTTCCATTTTGAGTTTAAGAGTGCTTGGATCACGTCAGGCAGCCTAATGTCTCCCTCAACAATACCATAAATATACTCTCAAGCAGAACTGAATGTGTATAGAAATTATATTATGTAGTTCCAATTTGGAATGGAAGGCAAACGCAGATTGAATTTCTCAAGTACCACAGGAAATAAATTGCGAGTTAAAACTGCAAACCTGCACAGAGTTAATGTTTGCTTAACCTGACTTTGCGGTGTAAGCATGTTTAAATGAATATTGGATTTAGGCCTGTTAGAGGCCATAATCCTGCTACATATGTAAGGAGCACATATTTTTCCATGCCAGTTTCTTACTAAACTATCAGATGTTAAGTGCTTGAAGGGGAAAAAAACCCACACCAAGTTAGCTCTGTTTTTTGTCTCTTAACGAAGTTTGTCATGTCTCTATAGGGAAGGGTGTGTGTAAAATAGTTTAATTCAACACTAACGAGAGAGGATAATCTAAAAGAAGTCTCTCTCTCTCTCTCTCTCTCTCTCTCTCTCTCTCTCTCTCTCTCTCTCTCCCCAAAATAGGATGATTATCATTTGAAAAAACATATCCCCTGCAAATTGTGTTCATCCAATCAAGCAGAGGCATGATCTGAACTAAGGTATCAGGCAGGTGAATAAATTACTTGTCTTTAAATCAACCAAATGGACAATTTTACCTCCTAGGATTGCAATTATAAACATCTTATCACTGAAGCTTGACTCTATGGAAATGGAGACACCAGGGGGGTATATTGATAATTAAGGTTCTTGCCTAATGCTTTATTCCTAACAAAATAATTTCAGTGCACTTACTAATTTGACAGAATGTTTTAAATGATTTATAATTAAGTGTTAACGTCGCTGAAATAGAATATTATCATAGGTTAATGGTCTCCTGCTGGAGCAAATGTTTATTTTCCAAGTAGGAGTGCTAATCCTCTAACAGTGTTCAGCTACAATGATATTATTTTCATAATAACAAATGTCTAGTTCATTATCTTATACAGGTGAGTGGAGCAGATTGACACGGCTGCTTCACCATACGATGTATTGACCCAATTTGCTCCAGGGATGCCTGTAGCAATTGGGACTGATGGATGGAAGGCTGATTTTAAAGTACAGCTCCCACTTTTTGAGCATCAAAGAGGTAAGTGCCAGATTTTCCTTTTTAAAAAAAATCCGAACACACTTTCAGTTCTTCTCCTCCTCCGCATTAAATTTCAACTTTCTCCATTGTGTCCTTCGACGTTTTTTCAGCTCACAGAAACTTTGGGGATTATGGAAGGAATTCATTTCTTTCCCTAGAGAATCCATTTCTCTTTGGTGGATCGAGGGAGGGAGGGAGGGAGGGAGGAAGGAAGGAAGGAAGGAAGGAAGGAAGGAAGGAAGGAAGGAAGGAAGGAAGGAAGGAAGGAAGGAAGGAAGGAAGGAAGGAAGGAATAATGAGATTTCAATGTCTTCTCATAGTAGCCTGGAAAATCTGAGTATAAGATCACTGAAATATCATGAGATTTGGCTATTTTGCAAGATTTGAGCTATTTTTAAAATCTTTTTATTACTTTTGTCGGCACTCACACCATCAAGTTTTATTGCATGGAAAAAACTGTCAAACATAAGACTGTTTGGCTGTTAAAAACATTATGCTTATATTAAAAACCAAGCAGGTAGAAATGGAAGATTGCCCCAAGGAAAAAAAAACTACAGAAAAACAGATAACGTCTGTTTTAGGATATATATACAGTTAGTCCTTCACTTACAACCATTCGTTTAGTGACCGTTCAAAGTTACAACAGCATTGAAAAAAGTGACTTGTGATTTTTCACACCATTGCAGCATCCCCATGGTCACATGATCAAAATTTGGATGCTTGGAAACTGGTATATATTTATGATGGCCACAGTGTCCCCTGGTCACGTGATCACCTTTCCGATCTTCTGACAAGCAAAGTCAATGGAGAAGCTAGATTCACTTAATAACCATGTTACTAACTGCAATGATTCGCTTAAACAACTGCAGCAAGAAAGGTCGTAAAACAGGGTAAAACTCAACAAGTCTCTTGCTTAGCAATGAATATCTTGGACTCAATTCCGGTCGTAAGTCGAAGACTACCCATGGTCACCATCTTCCATCATATGTCTCTACCTTTTTGGCTAAAACATTTTTGTCAATTTTCCCTTTTTGACTCCATATGAATTGCAGCATAACTATTTCATTCTGTAGCACTCTGTAGAGTTCAGATGGCACAGTGGTTAGAATGCAGCATTGCAGATTAACTCTGCCGACTGCCAGGAGTTTGATCCTGACCGGCTCAAGATTGACTCAGCCTTCCATCTTTCCAAGGTTGGTAAAATGAGGACCCAGATTACCGCTTAGAGAGGGCTGTAAAGCAGTGTGAAGTGGTATATAAGGCTAAGTGCTATTGTTATTGCTACCCAGGTCTATAGAAAGGTCTACATCAGTGATGGCGAACCTTTTTTGGTTTGCGTGCCAAAAGGGAGGGAGCACGGGGGGTCGCACACGTGTGTACCCACACCCATAATTCCATGCGGCTCCCTATGCATGTGCGCATGACACCCCCCCCCCCCGCTCCCAGCATGCGATGACACGCCTGTTTTTCGCTCTCCCCAGGCTTCAGAGCCTTTCTAGAAGCCTGGGAGGGTGAAAACAGCCTTCCCCACCCCCCGGAGGCCCTCTGGAGGCCAGAAATGGCCTGTTTCAAGTTGGGAAATGGGCAATTTCTGGCTCTGGAGGGCCTCCGGGAGGGTGGGGAAGGCCGTTTTCATCCTCCCCGGGCTCCTAGAAAGAATCTGAAGCCTGGGGAGAGCAAAAGAAAAAGGGACTTCTGGTCCAACCAGAAGTTGGCAAATGGAACGTTTCCAGTCTCTGGAGGACCTCCGTGGGGGGGAGGCTGTTTTTGCCCTCCCCAGGCTCCAAAAAGGCTCTGGAGCTTGGGGAGAACAAAAAATGGGCCTTCACCACCCCCTCTGGAGGCTGGAAACACCCTGTTTCCCAATTCCCAGTGGGCCCAGAAGGCCCAAAAATTAGTTGGCCAGCACGCGCAAGCGCACCGGACCTGAGCTCGCGTGCCCACCGATATGGCTCCACGTGCTACTTGTGGCACTCGTGCCATAGGTTTGCCATCACGGGTCTACATCTTCTATTGAAATGTATATTTAAAATTTTGTTGATTGGGGGAGTCTCAGGGAGGGTGAAATTTTTTTAACACTGTGGTTGTGGCCATGCAGTCAAAGTCCTGCCCAATTTGGTATGCATACATTTAAAAGGGGAGGGGGAGCTTCGTCTGCACTATGGTGATACCATCTTGACTTAGTTGATTCTCCCATGGACTCCCTTGACATTGGCAGAAGTTTCTTTTATCATAAATACAGGGTATATGTTAAACTAGTTTGTATATTGAATATTAATAAACTAGTTCCAGAATGTACAGTAAGAAGCAAGTGCGTGAAAAAAGGTGGAAATTCATAAAGTAATAAATAGGAACCCTTGGCTCAAACATGGTCCTCCCTGATCTTAGTCCAACGCCTAACTCACTTCACCCCCTTCCTATGAGCTCTTGGCTTTTACTGCAAAAACCATACATGACCAAGTGTTTAGCATTTTAATATCAAAAGTACATATTCATTTATCAAGTGTTCCTATTTCTATCACTGTTATCGCTTGTTGGCATCCGGTCACTGTGTTAGTAGAAAGTTGTCTCAGATCGGAGGAATTCAAAACTCCTGGACCATAATTCTTCCCTCTCCCCGCCCCCTCCCAACTTGGATTTGTTTAATCTGTCACTTTTCAAAGAGGGTCCCATCTTCTTACACATATGATCCCTCTGAATCAGCGACTTCCCTAAGGCTGCTCCCTAAGGATGTGATCCCTCTTCCTGTGAAAATGTTAGTTGGGCTGAGAGAGGAAGGTCTTGGCAGACAGCCGTCACCTTCCTATAATTCATGGGCCACTATTACTCATTTGTTATGTTATACGTATTTAGCGAGATAAACTCTTGGAGCATAAGATCAAGAGATGAAGACTGAGCCAAGAAAAAAATCATTTTTGCTAAAGAAGAGGGAATTATGCTCAGTTCAGATGGGCGTCCACTTCTCAATCGTTTCATATCGGACAAGGTAGTAGTAAAACATGACTTCAAAAGTCCAGAAGTTATACAAACTAATTTTATCGTCTTAACAATTTATTCTATCACTTTATCACCTATCACTTTATCAGGTCAAAACTAATTCTTATCTTTTATGTCCCATACAAATCAAGAGTAAGAATGATATAGAGAAATAAAGCAAAATATTTTAGAGTTAGAAATGTATATATGTATATTAGAAATTTACAAAGTGGGAAAAGACCACATCTTTGATTGTTGGAAAGGAAGGAGAAGAGTAGGGAAAAGGGGAAAGAAAAGAGGATTAAAATAGAAATAAAATAAGAGGGGAAAAAGACTAAAAGATAGATATTAAGATGAAAAGAAACATGAGAGATGTATTAAAAATGAAATGATAATGAATTGTAACTATTATATATATATATATATATATATATATATATATATATATATATATATATATATATATATATATATATATATATATATATATATATAATATATATATATATAAGGAATGGTATATGGTATATATACTCATATATATATATATATATATATATATATATATATATATATATATATATATATATATATATATATATATATATATATATATATATATATATATATATATATATATATATATTTATATGAGAGCAAAATAGCTCGAAATAGATCTATAATAGTCTCCCTTCATTTTCATTTATCAGCTAAAATGTTACACACACACACACACACACACACACACACACACACACACACACACACACGTAGCATTTTTTGCTGATAAATGCTAGCTCTTCCTGGAGGCGGGGTGAGGCGGGGTGAGTTTGAGACGACTTTATATCTGATGTCTCCCCCATGTATGTATGTTGTTTATATATTTTTTAAAAATTATTTTTAAATTGCCTTTTAATGATTTGTTTGGAGTTTTATAAAATGCTGTACACCACCCTGAGTCCTGAGGGAGTAGGGTGGCATAGAAAAACTGCCAAATAAATAAACAAATAAACAAATAAATAAATAAATAAATAAATAAATAAATGAAAATAAAGGGAGACTATTATAGATCTATTTCAAGCTATTTAGCTCTCTTCAGATAGCCATACCCTTACTGGGATTTGAACCTGTAAGGCAGCAGCTTAGCCACTAGGCCACAGGCTCTATTCCCTATCAGCTCTTCACCAGGAAAGGGTTATATATGTTTTTCTGTCGTGGTCAGCACTTTAATTATTTTTCTTGTATAAACTTTTCTGAGAGAGGTAGCAGCTGATACAGGTAGTTTTCGATTTAAAACAATTTCATTAAGAGCCACGGTGGCGCAGTGGTTAGAATGCAGTACTGCAGGCTACTTCTGCTGCCTGCTGGCTGCCTGCAATTTGGCAGTTCAAATCTCACCAGGCTCAAGTTTGACTCAGCCTTCCATCCTTCCGAGGTCAGTAAAATAAGGACTCAGGGTGATGGGGCTATATGCTGACTCTGTAAACCTCTTAGAGAGGGATGTAAAGCACTGTGAAGCGGTATATAAGTCTAAGTGCTATTGCTATTGCTATTACCACCAGTTGAAAAAAGTGACTTATGATTGATGCGTTTAGTTGCAATCATTGCAGGATCCCCATGGTCATGTGATCAAAATTCAGGCTCTTAGTGATTGGTGTGTACTTATGATAGTTGCATGTCCCAGGGTCATGTGATCCCCATTTGTGATGGTCCCAGCTAGCTTCCACAAGCAAAGTCAATGGGGGCAGCTAAATTTGCTTAATGAACATGTGATTCACTTAACAACTGCAGTGATTCCATGGCAAAAAAGGTCAAACTTTCAGGTGTGTCTAAATCACTGTGCTTAGCGACGGAAATTCTGGCCCCAATTGTGGTTGTGAGTGGAGACCTACTTGTATAATACAGGTAGTCCTCGACTTACAACAGTTTGTTTAGTGACTGTTCAAAGTTACAGCAGCACTGAAAAATGTGACTTATACTGTGTGACCGTTTTTCACAGTTATGACCTTTGCAGCGTCCCCATGATCATGTGATCAAAATTCAGATGCTTGGCACCTGGCTCATATTTATGACCTTTGCTGTGTCCCAAGGTCACGTGATCACCTTTTGCAACCTTCTCACAAGGAAATTTAATGGGGAAATCAGGTTCATTTAACAATCAGGTTACTAACTTATCAACTGCAGTGATTCACTTAACAATGGCTAAGTTGTAAAATGGGACAAAACTGTCACGGTGTGAATATTGCCAGTTGTATGTCTATGCAGGGTGATGCACCCCTATTTAATATTATGGTACATTCCAATACAGGCAGAACACGTGATATGAGTTGTACGCATGTGTGCATTCCTAAGTCACCATTATTCTTCTCTTCTGCCTTAGCTGTTGACCTGAACGGTCGTGTTTCTTAGCAAAGATGTAATTATTCAGGATTTATTGTTTTTGTACTGAAATAAATATTTTCTATTAGACTTTTAATCTCGGCTTTATTTCTAACTGTCTGAATTCCAAGAAAAGATCTAAATCGCCTCTATGAGATTTTATTCTCATCTCAACAAAAACTCAATAAATATCTCACTTAACAGAAGAAATGTTAGGCTCAGTTGTGGTCCTAAGCTGAGGATTCTACCTTGAAATGTTAGTCAGCTTAGCAAGAAATAGTTCATGTTGTTCAGATGTTTTCCTCCCATTTTATTAAACAATCTCTTCATGTGGTGAGGCTGTGCAAAAAATAAATAAAAATTGGATCAGCTATTTCTGCACTGTGGAGTAGTGGCATTCTTCCAGCACGATGCGATCAGAGAATTAATTAGGAATATTGAAGGGTAAACAGTATTGACCTACACCAGGCATTCTATAATGAGACGCTTTTGCCAGTGTTTCAGTATATATTCAAAAGTTTCTCTCCCTCTTTCCATACTTGGCATTAAGAGCAGAATTTATCTTCACTTGAATTTATGTAAGTCTTCTTCCATCCTTGCCTCCTTTTGTAGTTATGTGTTTGTGTCTGGGCAGAGGAAGTGGGAGAGGGAAGCTAGACTGTTGGCTATTATGTCTTCTTACTCCTTGATTCTTTTACTCACAGGAATGTCAGCTAAGTTCATGGCCAGTTGCTTCAGGACGGGAGAGGACCCTGCCTCTGTCTTACAACCATCAGATTGTTATGGCTGAACCAGTGAGGAAAAGTCTGGGGCCTCCAGGCTGGAAAATCTCCAAATTCATCACAAGATTTTTATTTCAAAAATTGAAACAAACTCTCTTGGCTTCCTGTTCTTACTCCTCTTTTCAAGAAATGAAGAGGGCTGTCTGAGGGGAAGATACAGACTGGAAAGAAGAAATATTTAGAATGTCCAAATATGTCTTTTATGATGACCAGTTGCTGAACTTCTCTCAGGGCCTAAAAGCACCCTGTTCCCCCTCTCCACTGAGGTGTGGTAAAATTGAATGGGGTTTGCGTATCTACATTTTATTTTTCTGTAGCAAAAGAAGCAGAGAAGTCATATTATTATACCTCCAGCAGCTGTACAGTTAAAATGTTAACTTAAAAAAAATAGTGCAAAGGAAATGATAAATTGCTCTGGATCCTGTTCTGGGCCACATAGTGATTTAAGAAACATTCTTCGAAACAAGTAAAAGAAAATAGATTTGTTCTGTTCACTTCTGCAATGCGGCTGGTTTAGGCTGAAAAAAAAAATGAATAGCAGCACAATTGATTTTGGTTAGACTCCTTGCTGAAATAATTAAAAGTTTTATTAAGTAAGGGAGAGAGAGAGAGAAAAAAAATCTGGAACCACTGTTGGTATAAACCAACTTTCCCTCAAACTGGTGTCTTCCAGATGTGTTGGACTTCAAGTCCCCTAATTCCTCAGCTTGAATTAATTGCCTCGATGTAATTTATTTTTTAAAAAATGAACAAGAATTTGCATAGCATAGACTTTTAAAAATGCTGAAGTGCTAAGAGACATGCAGTAAAACATAAACAGAAAATAAATGACTAGCTTTATATTAGACATATTGAAAATTAAATACAGCTTAAGATTGTTCCAAATCAAGGTTTAGATGAAACCACAATAACTGTGGTTTTGTGGTAAATAACTTTTCTGACTCTCTGGAGATTTTGGATGATGTGTTGGATGTACAGTTCTGCAAACAATTTATAAAGTAAAAACAAACATCACTTTTCTTTGAAACAATTTAATTAAGTTGGAAGTTAGATTTTTAATGCACCTCTTATAAGTTCATATAAGAAATTATGAACTAATAAAATGAGAGATATAATTCTTTTTTTATATCTGAAAGTGACATGTCAATTACAATTGATGAATTGACTTAGTTTCTTGTTGTTCTACCACCACCACCACTACTACTACTACTACTACTACTACTACTACTACTACTACTACTACTACTACTACTACTTCTTCTTCTTCTTCTTCTTCTTCTTCTTCTTCTTCTTCTTCTTCTTCTTCTTCTTCTTCTTCTCCTCCTCCTCCTCCTCCTCCTCCTCCTCCTCCTCCTCCTCCTCCTCCTCCTCCTCCTCCTCCTCCTTTTCTGATCATCCCCCAGAATCAGAATATCTTTTCACTTAGTACTCTATCAATTGAAGTATCTAACTAGAGTGTCACACATACAGTCCTGCCTGGAGGTCTGTATGGAGAAGTTTGGTATGCTGTTTAGGATAAATACTTCAAAATCCACAGGACTCCTGATTGGAATGAAGCCATTAACTTCAGTAGAAGCTGAAGGCAAGCTGCAAATGTTTTGTATCTTTTTACACTGATTTTTTTTTTACACTAGCTGCAGTCATCAACTATATACATTGTGGGACATGGATCAATAATGTTTGAAGGTGGAGGGATGCAACTTAGCTGCTTAAATTTAGAGGGTTATAGGATTCCTGATGATATATTTTTTTGGGGGGGGGGATTTTTTCAGCCTAATTTTTGCATTTAATGAGACTTAAATGTGAGAATGATATTTGGTGGATGACCAAAAGGTTGTGGTGTGATTTTTTAATATATTTTTTCTACCTTTTCGGGGAGAGAGAGAGAGAGGAAAGGAGGGTTTAATGATAAGAACAGAAATGTCAGCAGAGGCACTAGCATCCCTTCTGCCCTTCCCTTTTCCTAAATTTTGCCACCAATTTCAACAATCCCAGGAGAAAGCCAACCACATTCTGCCTGTGGATCGGAGGGTCCCCAGCTCTGCTTCAGTCGAAGGCAATGCATGGATGAAGTGTGTTTTTGTTTTCAAAGCACAAATCCATCCATTAGACAGCAGTTAAAGATAACCTGTAGCAAAGATAATGTCCTTGATTATACCCCTCTTTGTGTGCCTTTTAAAAATTGGCACTATAAACAAGCATTAAAAAAAAAAGAACCTTTTTGGTCTGCAGCAATTGAAAAGCACATCTTTTTGACTTGTTAAGAGTATTACTGGCCTTCAGCTTCACTTATGTGGGTGCTTTGCAACACAGTATTATCCGGTTCAAACAGTCCAAGTGTGAAATATGGGTAAACCGCATACCAAACTGGTACTAGAGATCCAGCGGCACAATAGTTTAATTACATTGTGGTCGTTTTCAAAGCCTTGAGTGCAAAGTGCTGTGGCTGCTTCCTTTTAGCATGTGGTTTTGGAGACAGGCAGAGGGTGGAATGGAAAACCGCCCAGCGTGCTCCAACAGACATATAATTAAAGCTGATGAGTCATGATTGGACATGTGTTCCAAGGAAGGAACTCCTTGCCTAAGTCTTGAGTTCCTCCAAACACCCTCTTTAAGGGAAGGAATTTGGGCTGGCAAATGATTTCCGACAGTTCTCCATTTATTTTGATTGATTTCCCCTGTTTGCATTTGCTCCCCACAGTACAAAAAGGTCCATATTGTCTAGAGAATTTCGGAAGGGCTGCAAAGGCACAAGTCTAAATTCCTCGTGGTACGCTCTCTGATTGACCTTGGGCCATTTAGTGTTTCTTAAAGTAGCCTACCTTGTAGGGCTGTGATAAGGTAAAATGGGAGGGATCCAGTGGTGGGTTCCTACAGGTGCGGTCCACTCTATAGCACCGGTAGCGGCCCGTTGGTGACATCACAGTACCGGTTCGGTCGGTTTCCGGTGCCTGGGCGCCGCCATTAAAAAAAAATTTTTTTTTAATTTTTTAAAAAAATTTCTTCTGCGCATGCCCAGAAGCCGAGCTTCCGGCACTGTGCATGCGCTGCCTTCCTACCCCCACAGTGAGTCCAAGCAGGGGAGGATGGCTGAGGGAGCGTGTGAGACGCTGAAAGAATGGGCGGCAGGACCTATCTCAATTCCCCTCCCTTCAGCAGTCCGAGAAGCCACGAACGCGCGGTCACATGGCTGGCAAGCCACACCCACAAAATAAGCCATGCCCACAGAGTGGTAATAAAAAAATTAGGAACCCGCCCCGGGAGGGATCCATTTTTATTCATGCAGAGTACGGTGAATATGAACATTACCAAAAATAACCACAAAAAAGATTAGCTCAAACCTTAGGAAGAATTTGAATAGATGAAGAACTTCCTGTTTAGGCAACCAGATATAAAGGAAATCTTTCCTCTCTGCTTCTTCTGTCTCTATGGTAATGTTTGTTGGGTTTCTAAACTTATACAAAAACAATGAAAAGGCAATTTTTGATGCTGCTTTAGTAAACTATTAAATAATAAAAGAAATAACTACTGGCAAGGTTTTTCCCCCCTTCTGTTTCTGGTTTATTGCTTTCTGGTTTCAATATTTGGTTGTGAGCCACCCGGAGTTGGGTTTTAAGATGGCCAGCCTATAAATGTTGTAAATAAATAAGTAAATGGAGGAGGAATTGAGGACGGTATCATTTTTCAAGCTTTTAGCTTTGTCTCTCCTATACAGATATTAAGTGAGTGGGGCCCCCTGCCTCTTCCGCAGCCACTGAGCATCTGGCACACAGCCAGGAGAGCAGGAAGAGCCTCAGGGATATGCAAATGCCTCCCTAGATTGTACTGTCTGCCTCAATCTGAATCAGTCCTAGGGACAAAACAGGACCACCCTCAGACAGGGAAGACCAAAGGCTAAACTGGTTCTAGCCCACAGCCAAGAAACATTATTTGAAGTCCAGAGAGAATGAACCACCCATTAGTGGTTAGGGGCTACTCAAGAGATCCGTGATCAGTTTTCATTCTTTGGAACCAGCGGTGGGTTGCTCCTGGTTCGGCCCAGTTCGGCAAACCGGTAGCGGCGGTGGTGGGAGGCTCCGCCCACCCACCCGGGACGCTTCTGCGCATGCGCAGAAGTGTTGTGCGTGAACGCAAGCGCACGCACACTCACGAGCAAACAGGTAGCAACGGGATTTAGAACCCACTACTGTTTGGAACATAGACATTTCAGAGCCTGTGTCAATAAATTAATGTTTGTATTATCTTTGGATTATCTGTTTTTCTTTTTGTTGAATTCCTTCGTCTGCTTAGTTCCAAGCAGCGGCGGGTTGCTTTCTTACCGGTGCCAGTGTGCTGCGCACGCATCTTCACGCTTTGGGCAAGGGCGTGCTCGCTTCAGGCGCAGGCGTGCTCGCTTCGGGCACGGGCGCACTCGCTACATGCGCGCAGCTCCTCGTGTGATTTTGCTTCTGCGCATGCACGGAAGCAAAATCGTGCCAAAATCTCACGAGGGGACACGCGCACGCGTGAGATTTTGGCGTGATTTTGCTTCCGCGCATGCGCAGAGGTAAAATCTCACCAAAATCTCTCGCACGCGTGCGTCCCTTCATGAGATTTCGGCACAATTTTGCTTCCGTGCATGCGCAGAAGTAAAATCGACCCCAAATCACTGAAAAAAATGGCGACGCATGCGGTGGACCAGCAGAAAGGGCTCCGGAGTGGTCGCACGCAAATTGCGCAATTGGCCACTCTTTACCGGAGCTGCGCACTGGGCAACTCCGGCAGGAACGCACCTCTGGTTCCAAGGTTCTTAGGCTACAACCTCCATCACCTACCGCCAGAGTGATTTCACACAGAGGAAAGGGAAAGTGTATATGGAGATTCTCATCCAGGTTTTGGTTGTCTGAAAGGTGCTTTTTCAAGAGGCAACTGGACTTTCTAGTTTTTCTTTTCTTTGAAGACATTTTGCTTCTCATCCAAGAAGCTTCTTCAGCTCTGACTGGATGTTGGAGAGCTGAAGAAGCTTCTTGGGTGAGAAGCAAAACATCTTCAAAGAAAAGAAGAACCAGAAAGTCCAATTGCCTCTTGAAAAAGCACCTTTGGAACAAGGGGAAGTGTAATACAACCCGGCTGGAGAAAGCTCTTTTGAAGTTGTGATTTCTTCCCTCCTTCATTGTGAATAATCACTGGCAGTTTACCAAGCGCTTATAAAGTAAGTCACCCCTGGGCTAAAAATGAAGAGAAAGACACAGGCCAAATGTTCAGATTGTACTTGTGGAAACTACTGATTGTGAATCTGCATTTGAAAATAAAAGGCAAAGAGAAGGCTTTCTTCCATGACTTCTGGCAACTGGATGGCCAGCTGGTTTTTCTTGTAAGGATACCAATGGGTTGCCAACACCTTATTCTGGGATGCATATACAAGGTTATTTAGAGGTTAGTCTGGTTGAATATGACTGAATTTACCCTGCTATTACTGCATATATTATGTTTCATTATTCACTGGATGTAATGTACTGCCAACAGTTCAGGTCTAAGATTGAGGCCTTCTACTTCTCATAGCAGCAGGGAAGCCAGTAGAAATCAAAGGAGAAAGATCTAAGGTCCTGCTGCCATATTTCAAAGCTTGGAAGGAGAACGTTAGACTAGATACCGCAAGACCAGCCTTCATAAAGTGACATGATTAATAGCAGAAAAGATTGCTCAATGACAGCCTGCTTCCAAAGAAGGTTAGGGGATCCTAAGGATTTGAGATATTTCTTGTCCCATAGCCTACATCCGCTTGATCTCCATGTTTCAATTCCATAGTTTTGTAGAAGTTTGACTTTTGCAAACCACACGTTGGTTGGTGGTAAAGAGAACAGCATGTTCAAAGAACTATGCAGAAATCACAAAAGTGGGCCTGCCAAGCAATCTCTCCTCTGATTTTAAAGGCCGGGGAACCTATCCTATGTTTCTGATGGTAAAAATAAATGGCTTGTCTATCTGGAGCAAGATTGGGCTGAACCTTCAGTTCTGAGCAGCTAACCAGTGTGAACAACTAGCACTTTATTATTTATCTGGTGGAGGGCATTTTAGTTTTTTGCTTTTTTTAATGCAGCATTCCAGAAAATATAATCAGTGGCATGCATCCAGTTCCTACTTTGAAAGCATCAAAGTGGATGCAGCTGTTTGTGTGCCTGGTAGTTGCCAGTTTGATAGTGTGTAATCATATTTGCATAAAGATAAAAAGGAAGGTGTTATAGCACAGAGAAGAGCTTATGGTTTCACCATGCATTAAAGGTAATTTTAGACTAATTAGGTATAATTTGTTAAGGAATTCTTCCTGGCAATCACGACTCTGATTTTGTAATTATAGGACAATGCTTACTGTGGCTTTCAAAGGCAGGATAAAGCTCCCCCAAGGGGGTCATGTCCCACACTTGGCAGATCTAATGGTGCCACAAAAGACAGGTGTTTTGTCAGATTTCAGCCACACACTTTCGCACCTGCAACACATTAACTGCAACAGTGATGTTAATGAAAACCAGGTGCTTCTTCCATAGTCTAAATGAGGAGTTGGCGCTGATGCTCATAGTTTACTACCTGGAGACTCCCCTGTCTCTCTTTGGAGGAGTGTGGGGGAAACTGTCATACATTTTGCATTTCAAAGCTTTGGTGCAGGAGGAAGCTCAAGCATATAGGGAAGCCGGCTCATCATGATCCTTCAATTTCTCCATAAACTCCTCCCAGGGCACGCTGTTAATGGATCTTGTGCCGTCTCAAACATGTCCGTGCCACAAAACTCTAAGAAGTAAGCTCGTTTTCTATCTCCCGACAGTTCCGTGAATGCGTTAGCGATCAAAAAGCATTCAAACCGGGCCACGTATGACGCCCACGTCTCCCCTGGCGGGTTGAATGGGGCGAAGGTGTGTTGGGTCGACATACTTCCCTTTCTTCGTGAAGATCGACAGACTATGATCTCTTCACGTGCAGGTTATGGTCGGATACACGAAACGATTGGACTACCGCTCTTCGTCGCCAGTGCTGTAAAGTTAGTCGGATGGGTGTGTGACAGAGACGTGCACTCTCCAGGTAAATTAACTCTTTTAATGATGGATAACGAGAACAACTCACAAGTCAACTGAAGCAACAAACTCTGCCTGACAGCCAGCTTTTATACTTGGCTGTCAAGCGGCTCATCCAATCAACGGTTACCAACTTTCCGCTTGAATAGCAGCTCCTAGTGGCCTGACGGCTCACTACATCAAGCATATAGGGAAGCCTGCTCATCATCACTTTAACTACCATAACTACTACTACTACTACTACTACTACTACTACTACTACTACTACTACTACTACTACTTCTCCTCCTCCTCCTCCTCCTCCTCCTCCTTTTATCCCTATTGAGTTGTTCATTGCTATAAAAGAAGGAAGGAAGGAAGATTTAACTAGGTCCATCTTCTCAGGAGAAACCTAGTTAATTTGATTTCTTAGGACCACTAGATAAGACTAGTTAGATAGGACCACAGTAAGACTGGCTGGGGAATTCTGGGAGTTGAAGTCCACACATCTTAAAGTTGCTGAGGTTGAGAAACACTGCTTTCACATGAAAAAAAAATATGATCAGAGGTACATCTTTGGCCATTTCTGTGGATGCCTCCTTCCTCCTAGTGTTACCTTTCACAACACACAATTCTTCTTCATTTTTTCTTCTTTTGAAGAAGAATAGAAACCCAGACAGGATACACTGTGCAACAGCACCAAACCAAAATTTTAAAAGAAAAAAAATTTTTTTTTGCAATGCAGGAGTGTGCAAATGAAGCATCACTTTTCAGATCATTTCAGCAGCTATGTCTTTGGTACAGTTTGTGTGCCTGCTTCAGAAATGGCTCCTGGGAGATTTTGCAGGTGTGGGCATGCAACCCTCCTACCCTTCCTTCTTTCCTAGCAAAGATGTGGCCGTTTGAATGATTTAAAAGCAGCGGTTTCTTATGCACCCCTCTGGCTTGCAAAGCCCTCCCCCTGTTTTTTTCCAAAAGGCTGTGCCCAGCTCTGTTGTGTGGCCTGGGCTTGTGCACTGTATTCACAAAACACCTGACTATCTGTCATCCAAATGAAAACTCAGTCCTTTTGCTGAGTCTGATAAGGAAATGCTACGTAAACCATCACAAATGTCTTGTCATAGAAGCTTGATAATGACTATTAAAAGATTAGCAAAGAACTTAGTAAATCTCCTCTTACTTTACCCTTCCTTTTGAATCTCAGACAGAAGGTGGCTGAAGACATACGTGTGCCTGATCTTTCCAAATGTCTTTCAGGGCTTTGGGATGGTTAAATAATTCATGATCTTGCTTGGCCCCAAACTAGAGGCACCTTTTCCTGTTCCAATTTAAATGGTCAGGCAATGAATCAGAATCAGAGTAGAGCTGGAAGGGACCTCTGAGGTCTTCTAGTCCAGCTCCATGCTCAAGCAGGAGATACCATTTTAGACAAGTGACTGTCCAGACTCTCCTTAAAAACCTCCGGTGATGAAGCACCCACAACTTCTGAAGGCAAACTGTTCCACTGATTAATTGTCCTCACTGTTAGGAACTTTCTCCTTAATTCCAGGTTGCTTCTCTCCTTGATTAATTTCATCCATTGCTTCTTGTCCTGCCTTCTGGTGCTTTGAAAAATAAGTTGACCCCCTCTTCTTTGTGGCAACCCCTCAAATACTGGAATACTGCTATCATGTCCCCCCCAGTCTTTCTTTTCTCTAGAGTAGCCAAACCCAAATCCTGCAACCATCCTTCATATGTTTTACTCTCCAGGCCTTTTATCATCTTAGTTGCTCTTCTTTGCACTTTTCCCAAAGTTTCAACGTGTTTTTTGTGATGTGGTGACCAAAACTGGATGTAGTATTCCAGGTGTAGTCTTACTAAGGATTTATAAAGTGGTACTAATACTTCAGGTTCGGGATACAGGGTGTGTGTGTGTGTGTGTGTGTGTGTGTGTGTGTGTGTGTGTGTGTGTGTGTGTTTTAGATCAGGGGTCTCCATCCTTGGCAACTTTAAGACTTGTGGACTTCAACACCCAGAATTCTTCAGTCAGCAAAGCTGGCTGAGGAATTCTGGGAGTTGAAGTCAACAAGTCTTAAAGTTGCCAAGGTTGGAGACCCCCGTTTTAGATCATAATGATTAGATCAGTGGTTCCCAACCTTTCTAATGCCGTGACCCCTTAATATAGTTTCTCATGTGGTGACCCCCAACCATAAAATTATTTTCCTTGCCACTTCATAACTCTAATTTTGCTACTGTTATGAATCGTAATGTAAATATCTAATATGCGGGATGTATTTTCATTGTTACAAATTGAACATAATTAAAGCATAGTGATTAATCACAAAAACAATATGTAATTATATATTGTAAAATATTTATTTCTAATTACAAATAAATGAAATTTCCTTCCTCCTTCCTTTCCATCCATCCATCCATCCATCCATCCCTTTCAACTCACCCACCCATCCTTCCTTCCCTTCCTATCCTTCCTTCTCTTTCCATGCTTCTCCTTCCTTCCTTCCTTTCCATCCATCCATCCTTCCCTTTCCACTCACCCACCCATCCTTCCTTCCCTTCCCATCCTTCCTTCCTTCTTTCCTTTCCATCCATCCTTCCCTTTTTTTGGTGTTCCTAACACCATGGGAAATTTCTCTTTTCCGATGGTGTTAGGCGACCCCTGGGAAATGGTCGTTCGACCCCCCAAAGGGGTCGCGACCCCCAGGTTGGGAACCGCTGGATTAGACCATAATGAATTGAAGAATAACAGCTACACTTCTTGGAAAGGGGCTAGTGTGGGTATTACAATGGCCGGTAATTAATTTAAAAAAAAAGATTACGATACTTTTATCCAGCCCGGTGGCCTCCAAATGTGCTAGACTATGTAGTCTACAGTCTGCATGGAGATCCTGGGATTTGTCACTGAACACATCTGGAGAACTCCGCGGGGGAGGGGGGTGTCGTGAGGGAAGGGCTTTAGGGATTACTTCACTTCAGTGCAAGGAGAGGATACAGGTGGGGTGAGAAAGATGTGAGGCGGAGATCAGCAAAATAGCAAATAGTGAAATCCAATGCAAGGCAACTGCTTGAGACGGAACGGGGCAAAACTGTTTTGAGACCATGTTCCCCATTTGTAAGAGACAGATTGTAGCAGGACGCTGACTTTTTCCTGTAAAGTATTGTCATCTGCAAGTTGTAACCTCATGCCATTAATTATAACCTAGCATATTTCTAGAGTGTTTCTGGTCTATTTCTCCTGTTGGCATTAAACTTTTCTCCTGCTCTCTCTCCCCTGCTGTCTCTCTTCTCCATTTCCCTAACTCTCTGAAGAGATCGGGTTTCATGCTGCACTCTGAAATAAATTGGAGGGTGGTGGTGAAAAGAAAAGAGCACGTTGGTAGCGCGTTGTATGGTCTCTTTAGACAGGAGGCCTCAGCTGGAGGGAGAACCTGGGTTTTGGGAAGAAACTTTATCACTGAGACAGACAGCTGATTTATTTAAAACCGGGCAGTGTTTTTCATATCAAAATAAAGAGGAATCCATATTTGAATAGGTTGTGTCTTTCTGAATAAGGATTCAGTGTTCCACGGGAAGAATATGCTCATCCTAAGAAAACTTCTGAGTGAATTGATTGTGACTGTTTTTGTTTGCACATTTAAAGAGTTTTGCAAGCACAATATGATATGCACAAATATATCGAGAAGCCTTCTTTCTGAGCAGGCTTGATGGCAAAAGCCAGGTTTTTAAGTGCCTTTTGAAGAGCCACAGGGTTGGGGCAAATCTTCTTACTTCTCCAGCTGAGGCCTCCTTCTTACTTCTCAGTTCTTATGTTAGGTGCTTAGTGCTTCTGAACTTGGGTTTTCTTGCAGACATTTCATTACCCAACTAGATAGTATCATCAGTACACTATGTTATCTAATTGGGTAATGAAATGTCTGCAAGAAAACCACCAAGCTCAGAGAGCACTAAGGATCCCACAGTTCAACCCTGAGTTACAAATATTCTCATCCATTGACATTCTTATGTTAGACTAGTAGCTGGATACCTGTGCTTCGCTACGAAACAATGTGATCGGGGTTGATAAATTGACAGTTAAAGCTTGAAAATTAATGAGTAGTTACGATCGGGCTTGATACATTGACACTTAAAGCTTGAAAATTTATGTAGAATGTGTAACTCCATAGCATCAGAGCGTATTAATATAAGGCAACTGGCAGTTGGAACAGAGTTCTTTTCAGGTGGGGAGGGGGAGTAGAATGTCTAAACCCCCAGCCAGCAGGCTGGATGAGTTATGCACTGGCCACACCCATGCCTGGTTTAGCGAAGGGGTAGCATCAGAGCGTCTTAATATAAGGCAACTGGCAGTTGGAACATAGTTCTTTTCAGGTGGGGAGGGGGAGTAGAATGTTTAAACTCCCAGCCCGCAGGCCGGATGAGTCATGTGCTGGCCACGCTCACGGCCGGTTTAGCAAAGGGGTAGCATCAGAACGTGTTAATATAATACTGTATAAGAAATACTAATGATCTGATGGTCATTTCGAAAAATCCTTTCTTAGCGAGCACCTAGAAGCCAAGAGGAACATACGTGCCAAGTTTCAAGTTTGTAGGCTTTACAGTTCTTGAGATTTTGTGATGAGTGAGTGGTATTTGGCTTTTATATGTATAGATTATTGTAGCTATCTTGTATAGAATCACCTTTGGTGAAATGGGCAGCCATATGAATCTAATAAATAATAAACAATAGCATAAGTACCCATCTATTACCTGGGGATTGTCAGACAACAAATGTAACACAGCTGTTCTGCTGTGTCCCCTTGACTACGTCTTTGTGCATTTAAAAAGTTTTGCAAGCACATATACAAATATATTGAAAAGCCTTCTTTCTGAGCAGAGTGGGGAATATGCAGAAAAGCTATATGAATTTATTAAAGAGACCACGTCTATCCCAATCAAATTCATTTGTGTTTTCTAAGCCAATTCAATTGCCTCAAACATTATCCTTGAATTTTCTTTCCAAGGAATTTTTATATTGTGAAGCAATTGTCTGTAGTTTTCTAGCTGTGCTAACCCAGTGTCAGAGAACCAGATTCCCATGCTTATTTTTTCTGGAAATAATGGGCAGTATTTTTTAAATGAACATTTCCTAATTGTACCCAAGAAAGAACACCAATAGATTTGATGAATAAAGTTCAAATTCTATCCATTTGGCACTCCTTGGATATAGGTAGGAAAACTTTATGAGAGTCACGGTGGATAGAAAACTTTCACCAAAGTTCTGGAATCTGTTTTTGTCACGGTTTGGGACTTAGTCTTTTTATTTTCTGAAGTCATAAAATAGATTAAAGCAGATTTAGCTTGCAGAATTTAATGCAGACTTCAGATCTTCTTTAATGACTGCCCATTCTTGAAAAGTAAAGTGGCATTAAATGTAATTTTGTAAGACTAAATAAAGTGGGAGACATTAAATGAGGAGCATCCATCTTTGAAAAACAATCAAAGGGGCTTAAGAAAAAAAATTGACTATGAACATATTCTCTTTGCTTAAGTCCCAATGAATACAATGAAGATTATTTTTGTGTAAGCATGTGGGATTGAACTGGGACAAAATGATCCCTTGGAAATGGTTATTTAGAACGTTGCTTTGTTGCTATTTAAAATTTCTTAAGGTCAGAAATATTTCCCCCTGCTCTCATCCCTTAGTTAAATGTAACAATAAGCAATGATGTCAGTGCTCCTTTTTTAGTAGATTTGGAAATATCTTGGATACCTCTGAGCAATTTCGAGGGTTGGATATTTCAGCATCTTACTCTTTCACTCTCCCACTCAAATATTTTGCTAAAAGATGAAAATGTGATTCTCTCTCTCTCTCTCTCTCTCTCTCTCTCTCTCTCTCTCTCTCTCTCTCTCTCTCTCTCTCTCTCTCTCTCTCTCTCTCTCTCTCTCTCTCTCTCCCTCTCCCTCTCCCTCTCCCTCTCCCTCTCCCTCCTTCCTGCCCTATTGCTTTAATGTTATATTTACCTGCATGGAAAGTGAAAGTCATCAACAGATACTATTGCTTTATTGTAACAGTTAATTTACTTCTATAAATAGGAATTCTGACATAGCCAAAACCATGCCATTGATACAAAAACCATGACATTGATTGGGGGCTCAGAAGACCTCAACATTTGCAGAGAAAGCGGAATAAACTCTAAGTACAAAATCAAATCCCCCACTCCACCAGTGCCCTCAACTAATAGTCTAATGAGTTCTGAGCATATATAGATTATTCACAGTATATTATAAACCATCAATATCCACAATATAGCCTTAAAAATAAAACAATAACATGTTAACACTGAACAACACACTTTAAAAGAAGTAATGCTAATAATTTGAATCCCCAATAGCATTGTAATACAACCATTAATTAATAATATTAAAGACTTTGCAAACAATCCTGACATACTAATAGCCACACTTTTACTGAACAGCTACATGCATGAGGACACTTCAATCTTCAAAGTCATTTGGCACCTTTGTGGCAAGATTAACTTGTTATTCATGGGGAGAATTCCATAATAGTGGAGTTTTTGACCTAATAGCATCACTTCCTGATTTGTTTCCCTCCCTCTTTTTCAAACTTCGGAAGCTATATACTGTCTTGCTAGTCCTATCTTTTGACTTTCATCTATAGAATTTCGTTGTGAATACTCAGCTGAATTTAAAGCAGGTTGCGATAAGTTGATTACATTAGCGTTGTGCAATCATACTTCAGTGAAAAATGCAATGCCCCCTAAGAGAGATGTCCTGCCTGTCTTGGATACGGCCTAGTTTGTAAGATTAATCCATTTATTTTTCATAGAAAAACATCTCTCTCTATTTTTTTGTTTCTATTCCACTTATATAACTGTCAGCCTTGCGAGGTAGTCCACACAGGAAGCACACCCAGGTGAACAGAATCTTGCAAGTCTCAAAGTACATTTCTTTCCTGTCACCTTTACAGCCCAAGAAATTAGATGTGCTGTGTCCACTCCCCTTCTATGGGTTAAGCTGCGTCTTAATCGGATTATTTCCCTGGCTTTCGCTCTTCCCCATCTCTCTCAAGTTCATTCCCACATACCATTACAGTAACAGAGCAATCTTGATACAATCACCACAAACTGTTCTCATATTGAGCCATCTTTCGGATGAATCTTAATCATGTATATGGAGAAAAGGGAAGAACATTGAGTGCCGGCTGTTGTGAAATTGGAGTATTTTATTTCCATAGTTTCCAAAGAAATAAAAAGGCCCCTGAACATGGTGTGGGAGAAGGAGTTTGTAGAGTTGGCAGTATTTAGGAAGAGAGAATCCAAACCCACTATGGGAAACTTCGCTTTGCTTATCATAAGCAATTTCAGACTGCTTAGAATGGAGTCAATGGTCTCCATCTTTGACCAAACATTTCAAATACTTTTTTTCTAAGAAAAATGGAAGTGGGTGTTAATATCATGTGTTCAAGTTCTTAAAGCTAAAGCTGAGCCATTCTCAGGTGTCAATCACAGTTTGAAAATGATGGCATGAGTATTTTTATCTGGTGCTATTAATAGTAGTTTATTAGCCTTGTACACCACCTGACTCTCAATCTCTGGCTGGAAGGCCCCTCAACTAACCACACCTTGAACTCCACCAAGAAGCAAATTGGCAACCAGTGCCGGTCGCGAAGCAGGGATATTACATGGGCATATTGAGGCATGGCCATTTCTATTTACTCTGCTGAATTCTGGGCCAGTTGAAGCTTCCAGCTTCAAGGGCAGCCCCAAGGCCTATGGCCATCCAAAACAGAAAGTCAGTAAGTGTGTTGGCGGAGGGGCTTCAAGAATCTCCATCCCCCTACATATAGTCCTCACCTTACGATCGTGATTGAGCCCAAAATGTATGTTGCTGAGAAATTTGTTAAGTGAGTGTTGCCCCATTTTAGGATTTTTCTTGCCACGTTTTTTTGTTAAATTAGTTGTTGTTAAGTGAATCTTCCCATTGACTTTTGCTTGTCAGAACATAGCAAGAGGTGATCACATGACCCAGGGGCACTGCAAATGTCATCAATGTGAGTCAGTTGTCAAACATCCAGATGTAAATCACGTGATCATGGGGATGCTGCAATGGTCATAAGTATGAAAAATGATCATAAGTCACTTTTTAAGGGGCCATTGTAACTTTGGTCACTAAGTGTACATCTCTTCACTGGCTGTGTTTCCAGGTGGATTTTTGTCTGCCCAGTTCCCATCTGAATGTCTAAGCATCATACTCAGAGGTGGGTTCCTGCCGGAGCTGCCCGGTATGCAGCTCCGGTAGGGAGCGGCGGATTTCGCAACCACTCCGGAGCCCTCTCTGCCGGTCCACCCGGCGCATTGCCATCACCATTTTCGGTGATTTTCAGGCGATTTTGCTTCTGCGCATGCGCAGAAGCAAAACCGTGCAGAAATCTTGTGAGGGGACGCGCGCGAGAGAGATTTCGGTGAGATTTTTCCTCCGCACATGCGAGGAAGCAAAATTGCGCCGAAATCTCTCTCATGTGCACGTCCCCTCGTGAGATTTTGGCGCGATTTTGCTTCTGCGCATGCGCAAAAGCAAAATCGCATGAGGGGGTATGCGCGTAGCAAGCGCGCGCCCCCCGAAGCGTGGAGATGCACGCGCATGGCTCCGGCAGTGAGGTAAATGAGCAACCCGCCCCTGATCATACTATGGTGGTTTTACCTACATGGTATGTTCAATGGCATTTGGTATAAAACTAAAGTTCACAATTAATGTTACTAACCTAATTCTAATAAATATTCAGCAGTGTATACTTTTCCAGCAGGGTAAAATGTTGACTTCAGATTGTGGCTTTGAAAAATTTGTTCTTCCAGCAGTCCTGGGAGAATGTCTTCATTAGTATATGATTTGGATATACTTTGGGCCATTGGTAATAGTAATAGTAATAGTAATAGTAATAGTAATAGTAATAGTAATAGTAATAGTAATAGTAATAGTAATAGTAATAGTAATAGTAATAGTAATAGTAACAGAGTTGCATTGGTCTTCTCTATCCTATTTTGGTTCCTTGCTTGACTGAGAGCCAGTTTGAGTTAAGGCTCTAGGCTAGCAATCAGGAGACTGTGAGTTCTAGTCCCACTTTAGACATGGAAAGCCAGCCTTGTCACTCTGTCAACCCATTGGGTTGTTGTTGTGGGAAAAATAGAAGGAGGACAGAGTGTTAGTTATGTTCACTGCCACTGTTCCCTCTAAGGTGCGTGACCGCGCACGTAATGAGAGAACGCCGCACGGAAGTTTCTAATTTCTGCCCGGCATTTTCTAATGGCAGAGGTTGCCCACCTGCGCGGCCGCGCAAATGAAAAGAGAACGCCGCACGGCAGTTTCTAACTGCCGCGCGCCGTTTTCTGCTATTACAGGGAACATTGTTCACTGCCTTGTAAACATTAATAAAGGTGGTATAAAACATTTTTTGAAAAAAAAAACACCTCAGTTTGCAACCTGTACTTACACGTGCAAACTGGAAAGGTGTAATATTATAACTTGAGGAATGACCGTTTTGAGTTCCATTTATCTGTGATAAATGGGAAGAGAGACAGGATCCAAGATGGCTTTGTTGGAATCCCTCAAGTCAGCTGACTGATTATACTAAAAAATCGTGAAGGCAGCTTAAAGGAAGTTCATGCATTTCCTCCCCTGTTTGCCTCACAAAAGTTTTCTTCTGCAACTCAGTGGCTCAGGAGCTAAAGAGCCTTTGAAATAATGCTAGCCTTGCAGATACCTTCTCTTTATGTCGTCTTGCCAACCATTTGTAACCTGGAGACCAACCATTTGGATTCTTTAACTGTGTGAACTCTGCAGCAGATGTGTGTAACTCCGTTCTCATGGGTTATCCTAATCCTTCTTAGCTTTTGAAGTAGGGAAGCAGGGAAAGGGTACTAGGGGAGGAAAATAAAGTCCTTTATTATTTGTCTCTCTCCCTCTCCCTACCCTCTACCCCCGGAGCTATTAAATTGCAACAGTTCATACTGAACCACGTAGCCGCACAGACCTGAAATCCTCATAATTGGCCTGAATATGATTAAAGAAATCCCTCACCCGGAGGCTTTTAAGTCTGAATAGGTTCAGTTCATTCTGCTGACTGATAAACGTTGTCATGTTTGATCTAACATCAAAAGTATGGAGAGGAAAAGCAAACAAAGTTTCAGGGGTGTTTTGAGATTCAGTGGAAAATATTAAGGTATCTCAGACCAAACAATTATACTTTTTCATACTGTACTCATTGAGATGATAGCAATGGATTTATTCCTGGGGGAAGTTTGAATTAATGGTTGCCTGTGAAATTGGATTGATAGAGAATGGAGGAGTTTTTTTTTTTTGAAGGGTGGCCCAATTTTTAAGTAAAACTGAGTGTGCATTAAATGATTCATCTTAATTAAAAGTTACATCTGTTCCACATATCCTTAACATACATTTTGCTGTATCTAGCATTATTTGTAAATGTCACAAAGTAGTTATATCTGCAATTAAAATCTGCACATACAAATAGGCAATTTAAAGGCATACAAAATTATAAGCATTTATGCACATTTGCTTTTAAAATCTCCATGTGCCACTGTACAGTATTGTAGAAGAATTGATATTAATACTAAATAAACTGTTACTAAATTCTAGTAACAGATTTTGTTGAATATTGAGACCTGGTTACTCCAAGATCTGCTATTCAAGCGGGAAAATGGAGACCGCTGATTGGCTGAGCCATCTGACAGCTCCCTATATAAGGGGAAGCTGTCAGCCTGGCTTTCTGCTGGATCTTGTACATAGTTAATAAAGAGCTGTTGTCTTGAAGCCTGTCTCAAGCCTCTTCAATCCCCGGACTTAACAACTGGCGACGAAGGTGGGATTTTGAAGAAGGCTGAACAAAAAAGAGCTGACAGAAGACAATGAAGATCCAGCCCGGTGGCAGAAGCAACAGTGGCCATCTTGTGCGGCAAATTCGAACTTCGTAGGCCAAAATGTCAGCGTTCCACCTGCTGACTCCTTTCAATCCAGCAAAGAAGAACTGGGGGTCTTACATGACATGGTTCAAGTGCTTCTTAGAGGCCAATGATCTCCTCGGCCTGTCGGACAACTGGAAAAGGGCACTTTTCCTCAGCCACTGCAGCCATGAGGTTTTCAAAATGGCCGAGTCCCTGTCAGAGCCAACGCCAGTGGAGACGGTCCCATAGCAGGTGCTGCAGAACATGCTGCAGACCCACTACGCTCCAGTGCCCTCCAAGGTGGTAAGATGGCATGAATTCTGCCAACAATTGCAGAAGGATGGAGAATCCATCAATCAGTATCTAGCAGCACTGCGAAGGGCCACAATGCACTGTGATTTTAGAGACTTAGATGACGTGCTGTTAGATCAGCTAATTTGTGGGGTGCAAGACCTCCGCCTGCAATGGCGACTATTTGCCAAGTCCAACTTGACTTTACAAATAGCATTGGATGAGGCAAGAGCAACCAAATCGTAAAATAAGGCGGCGGAATCACTTCACCGGCGAAACGTGCCTGAACCCCAGAAGGCAATACCTATAGTCCACGAGAACCAGTGCCTGGATGGCCCCTCAGATGACAGCGAGGAGGAAGTCTACCGGACTGATCAGCGGTGGGGAGCTGAAGGCCAGAGACTGCAACCTTGCTATAGCTGTGGGGGCCAGCACCCACGAACTACTTGCAGGTTCCGAGAAACCTGGGCACCTTGCTAAGGTCTGCCGAGCAAACCAACCATCCAGCAAGCATGCCACCCCAGACGCCAACCAAGATGAGGCAAGATGAGGCCCGAGGCAAGATCCACCGAAGCCCAAGCACCACGCCGAGTACAGCAGAGCACCGGAGACCAACCAAACCAGGATCGGACAGGCGAGTACCCCTAGCCACAAGAAAATTCAGGTGACTGTGCTACTGGAGGGTCTCCCTGCAAAATGGAGGTTGACACAGGCTCTTCCATTTCAATGATGTACCGGGCCGCTGTCAAAAAGGCCATCCCGGCACTCTGCCAGAAACAACTCAAAGTGCAAAGCCTCAAGCTCAGTGACTATCAAGGTAATCGCATTCCTGTGCTGGCCTGGAGCAGCTTCCATGTTTGTTTTGGCAAATTTGAGGGGAACCTGCCCCTGAGTGTGGTGCGTGGCTGCCTCCCTAGCCTCTTGCGCCTGGACTGGTTTGAAGCTCTGGGAATGGGAGTGACTGGAATCAATGCCATATCCAGTGCTGTGCAGACGACCTGCTGCGAGAGTTCCACAACATGTTCGACAACAGGCTCGGCAAGTACTGTATGTTGGCACCCCTATTTCTTTTAGCATTGACCCTAGCATAGCCCATTAGACTGAAGCCCTAGAGGGTCCCCTTCAAACTGAAACCTAAAATCCACCGTGAATTGGACAAGCTAATTAGCCAGGGCGTGTTAGAGCCGGTCGATCATGCAAAGTGGGAGACTCCTATAGTGACGCCGGTCAAGAGTGATGGGTCACTGCGCATCCACGCTGACTACAAATGTACCATTAATAAGGCCCTTCAACAAAGCGCATACCCAGTCCCCATAGTTCAGCATTTGCTACACACGCTAGGCCCGGGTGCCATCTTTGCTAAACTCAATCTCATGCAGGCGTACCAGCGACTGCTGTTAGATGGCACTACGGTGGACCATAGTCACGCATAGGGGGGCATTTGAATGTAACTGCTTACAATTTGGTGTTAGCATTGCCCCAGGGATATTTCAAGGGATAATGGAACGCTTGCTCAATAAAATTCCAGGGGTGATGCTCTACTTTGATGATGTGCTCATCACCACCTGCGATGAAGCACAACTAAGGGCTAGACTAAGGGAGATTCTGTGCAGGTTTAGGGCTGCCGGCATCAGAGTCAAGGGAAGCAAATGCCAGATAGGGATACCTGAGGTGGAGTTCCTAAGTTACTGGATAGATGGAGCTGGCATTCACCCAACTAAGGACAAGGTTAGGGCAATCCGAGAAGCCCCTACACCCGCAAACAAACCCGAGCTACAAGCCTTCTTGGGACTGCTGAACTTCTACAGCGTGTTTTTAAAGAATAAGGTTACTGTTGCTGAGCCCCTGCACTGGCTTCTGTCTAAGAAGGCACATTGGGTTTGGGGAAAGGCAGAGGTGGCTGCTTTTCAGGCCGTTAAACATCTCCTATCCGAGGACAGTTTCCTCCTACAATTCAATGAGACGCTGCCTGTGGTTTTAGTGTGCAACTCCTCCCTCTTCGGGGTCAGGGCTGTCCTGAGCCACCAACTGCCTAATGGCCAGGAGGCTCCTGTCGCCTGTTTCTCACGGATGCTCTCCAGTGCAGAATGCAACTACAGTCAGCTTGATCAGGAAGAGCTTGCTGCAGTGGCCGGGGTGAAAAGGTTTCACGAATATCTCTATGGCAGGGACTTTGAGCTGGTCACTGACCACAAGCCCTTGTTAGGGCTTATTGCTGGGGACCTCACCACACCAGTGTTCCTCTCCCCCTGGCTCACCAGATGGACCATCTTCCTCGCAGCCTATTCCTACAAGCTGACCCACCGACCTGGCCAATTTATGGGGCATGCTGATGCCCTTAGCCGTTGCCGGACCTAGTGGATGACCCCACTCTGGGCATCCCCATCCTCCTCATTGCCTGGACTCTGGCCTGGTCACCTCGGCTGATGTGGCTGTCTATTCAGCCAAGGACTCCGTGTTCAGGACTATTCTGAGCTGGGTGTGGAGGGGATGGCCACAAGGGCCTGTTAGACCGGAGTTTAAGCCATATTTGTTTTAAACAGCATGAGATCTCGGTGCAAGGGGGTTGCCTATTGTGGGGGGATTGCATCATTGTTCCTCCATCGCTATGAGAGGAGATACTAAGGGCATTGCATGAGGGTCACCCAGGATGAAGGCGCTGGCCCAGAGCTATGTTTAGTGGCCAAACATGGACAAGCAAATAGAAGAGTGGGTGGACGGCTGTACACCTTGCCAGGAGTCTAGGGCCAGAATTCAATACAAGTCAGGAGTCTAGGGCATCACCCCCCAAAGCCCCGGTTTAGGAGTGGGAGAGGCCTAGGGCACCCTGATCCAGGGTCCACATTGATTTTGTGGGTCCACGCCACGGCCAAACATTTCTGGTAGTGGTTGATGCATACTCCAAATAGCTGGAGATCATATTAATGGGGTCAACCACTGCTGAGGTGGTAATCTGAACGCTCTGAAAGCTCTTTACCACTCACGGGTTACCAGACGTGATAGTTTCAGACAACGGGCCTCAGTTTACAGCCACACAATTCGAGGGCTTCTTAGCCGAACAAGGCATTCACCACGCATTGACTGCTCCTTTCCATCCGGCCAGTAATGGTCAGGTTGAATGCATGGTCAGCTCAGCCAAGGAGGCACTTGGGCGCCTAGGCCCAGGTGACTCGTAAGCTAGAGTAGATAAATTTCTCCTGGTGCAACATATAACACCTAGCACAGCCACGGGAAGAAGCCCAGCTGAGCTAATAATGGGCCAGCGGCTCCACTCGGTACTGGACAAGTTGCACCTCAATTACTTCAACCACAATGAGCAGGTCGCTCAAAAACAAAAAGGTCATTTAAAATAAACGACCAAGTGTTCGCAAGGAACTTTGCCGAGGGGTCCCTATGGCTACCTGGGGAAATAGTCGGGATCACAGGTCTCCGGTTCTATGTTGTGTTATTAGCGGATGGGAGAAAATGGCGGCAGCACATCAATCAACTGCGCACCCGCCAACCCACAAATGCAGATAACCCACATTGCCCAAATAATAATTTCCCTACAGCTGAGTAAAACCTGAGGGCTACGGAACACCTACTTGAAGACCCAGGGTTCCAGCGATGTCACGACCCCGAACAGATTCCAGTAGAATCCACGACCCCACCCAAAAGCTTCCAGAAGCTTCCACGGGTGGAGCCAGAGATGACAGCAGACCCCACCTCTCTGGCTGAAGCCAACTCCCCTACAGAACCGCGCAGGTCCACTAGGGTTCCTAAATGCCCCGCCTACCTACATGACTACGTAAGTTAAATGGACGGGTCCAACTAAGAGGGGGGGGTGTTGAATATTGAGACTGCCTGGTTACTCCAAGGTCCGCTATTCAAGCGGGAAAATGGAGACCACTGGCTCTCTGCTGATCTTGTACATAGTTAATAAAGAGCTGTTGTCTTGAAGCCTGTCTCAAGCCTCTTCAATCCCCGGATTTAACAGATTTAGTACATTTTTAAAATTAGATTCAGCCTCTGCATAGTTGTAGCGTTACACTTAAACGTGTCTCTTGATCCAGAGGCATTTTGTTAATCTGTACATATATAATAGGGTTATGCAAATCAATTGAAAGAGGGGCTTGGAAATGCACAAATGATTTCTTTTCATGTTGTTAAAACAGCTTCTGTACTTGAACAATTCCTTGTTTTCACCTATCTGTGCTTGCCGTCTGATGGATTTGTTGGGAAAAGAGCAACATGGCTTTGTGTGACAGGCCTGCAAAGAAAACTGGGAGCAGCTTCTACAACCTGGAAGAAGACATGGCTCCTTTAACAAGAAGGGCTTTATACAATCTGCCAAGCCTTTTGAGGTACGTCTTTCAAAGGATTTGCTCAGCCATACTTTTTTGTAACCCGACTGATCGTGACAATGGCCGTTGCTCTAAAAATGCTGGGGTAACAGATGCGAGAAATCTATCTACATCAAGGGTATCCAACCTTGGCAACTGTAAGACTTCTGGACTTCAATTTCCAGAATTCCCCAGCCAAAATGGCTAGCTGGGGAATTCTGGGAATTGAAGTCCTCTGGTCTTAAAAGTTGCCAAGGTTGGACACCCTTGATTTTTACATGGATGTAAAACATGCAATGGATGTTATTGAATGAAATAAATTCTGTAATGGTAATTTAAAGAACTGGTCGAAGGGACCAAAGGCTCCTCTTTCTCCTCTGGAGTTACCGTCTCCTTGTTTTTATTGAGGCCATTTCTTTTGGCCTTTCTGAAAGAGTCTCATTGACTCTGAACATTACAGGTTATAGTCTTTGCTATGACAAATGTGAGCTCACTGGGACTTCCTGTTTTTCTACTTTTGATAAAACATGGAAGAGCTTTGGGAAGTAACATCGAGAACTGCAAAAACAAGAAGTGACTGGGTCTCATTTTTTTTATATAATTTAGTATGCCAAGGAAAATTTCCTTTGCTAGCAAACATTAATTTCATTTTAGACTTAAGAAAAGGCATGGCAAGTGAAATACAAGTGAAATGATAACATTCATAGTAGCAACAACTTTAGGCATAGCGGGAATAAAGAAATGAAATCACTTGTGCATTTCCTCACCTTCCAGTTATGAAAAAATCTGCACATTTTGATTAAATAAAAAAAACGAGGTGAAGGAACTGAATTGATACAACCCATCCTAACATAAAGAAGTCATGTTGTACCTTCCTTTTATGGATGGAGTTCTTCAAAATGGGATGCCTGTCAGAAAAAAGAGGTTGCAGATTAATTTTACATGACAGTCATGGTTGAATGAGCAGGGATTAAACCCCAGATTTTTAACATTTAAGGCCTCCAAATCCTCTATTGTCTTTGTATGGAAATTTATTTCTGCTACTTGGAAAGTTTTAAAATCTCATTCTGCTCCACATATGAAAAAAGGCAAGATCTTTGTCCTTGCTGAAAAAGAAAAAAACAAAACAAAATTCATCTCCATCACTCTTAGATGCAAATTATCTTTGCTCAGGACATCTGTGAATAACTTCCACACCTTACTGTGCTGTTTGGACCAAACACCATTTCAGGAGTGTCCATGGGATGTGATTATAAAACTCAAGATGGGGCTCCAATAGTGTCATTGAAGCTCTGCTTGTTTTTATGTGCATCATATATACATTTGATTGCAGTGTCATGGTAGCCATGATAGCAATAGCAATAGCACTTAGACTTATATACCGCTTCACAGTGCTTTACATCACTCTCTAAGTGGTTTACAGTGTCAGGGTATTGCCCCCAAAATCTGGGTCCTCATTTTACCCACCTCGGAAGAATGGAAGGCTGAGTCAATCTTGAGCCTGGTGAGATTTGAACTGCCAAATTGCAGTCAGCTGGCAGTCAGCAGAAGTAGCATGCAGTACTACATTCTAATCACTGCGTTCATGGGATAAGTTGATGGACTGATAGAGAATAGATTTTTTAGATTTGTTATTAGAGTTGGAAGGGACCTTGTAGGTCATCTAGTCCAACCCCCTGCTCAAGCAGGAGTTCCTACACCATTTGAGACAGATGGCAGTCCAGTCTCCCCTTGAAGGTTGCCAGTGTTGGGGCTCTCACAACCTCCGCTGGCAAGCTGTTCCACTGGTTGATCGCTCTCACCGTCAGAAAGTTTCTCCTCACTTCCAGGTTGAATCTCTCCTTGGTCAGCTTCCATCCATTATTCCTTGTTTGGCTTTCTGATGCCATAGATAGTTCCACCTATAGTTATTATTCACAATTATGTACATATTATCTCCACAATCTTGTTTCCTTTCCTTTCCTTCCCCCTGCTTGTGAAAGGCTTGCTTATTGGACCAATTACTGGAGGGATGGATCACAGAGCAGATGGCACATGTGAGGAAAATCCCAGGCTCAATTCATGACTTCTGAAAGTAAAGCTGGAAGATATCTGTTCAAGACCTCAGAGATCCAATAATATCAACATAGATCATATCAGACCAGTTAGGTCTATGTTCTGAATCAATAGCAGGCAGCTATAGGAAATACTTTCAATGCCTGGGAGTTAAATAGTTACCATGTGAAACTCTCTTCAAGTACCAAGACCCAGGAATAGCTCTTAGAACCAAAAATGTTTTGTCTGCCTGTTTATTGAATGTTGGAATTGAGGACAGTTATAGTAGCTTTACAACTGCTTTGCTGCAAACCTTCATGCATTCACGGAGGTAACAGCGAAACAGCATATAATAGTTTATGCCAGTTCGGCACACAAATGTGATTTGTGTGAGCACAGGCACTGCAGTTGGTTAATTATGGTTGATTGTTCAATGAGAACTATGAACCCAGCCAAATGTGGCTTCTCCTAGAAGGCTACAGCTGAGAGTATTTTGCTTTCAGCTACAGGAAGTTCAATTTCTTGATAATGTCTAACCGAACTAAAATTAATCTAGAGCATATTTTTCAAATTACCAAAGTTAATCTAGACATTATATATATATATATATATATATATATATATATATATATATATATATATATATATATATATATATATATATATATATATATAATAAACTTCATATAAAATCTATTTTGAATTTGTGACAGGAAAAATTATGCCTTCCAACAAGAGGGAAATAAGGAAAGTCAGTAATGCAGACTGAACTGAAGTAATTATATGAAAATCAGTTCAGTAAGATGAAGTTCAGCAAAAGTATGGTTTTATTATCATATCGTTTCCCTTTGTAATTGAAATATGTCAGAACTGATTAATTTTCTTAGGGCTTTTGGAACAAAGTTCAACTGAGAGGGGAAAAAGCCTTAGGATTTTCCATAGCTTATTTTCTTTCAAAAGAAATACAAGTAAATAACTAACTTAGCAAGTTATTTATACCTCAGTACTTACTGTCCTGAAAATGCCTGTCCCTCTGGAAACATGATTCAGATGGTCTGAACCAAGGAAACATTTTCCTTTTTCCTGTGTTATACATGAGACAAAAGACAACTGCAAACACCTTGCTCAAAAATAGTCCTTTGTTTCCTCCATTTGGATTTGACAAAACAAATTATACATTTACAGCAGCTTTCCTTATGAAGGTGATTCATGTTAGACAATGGCCTTATCATGACCTCCCAAAGACATTACAATTAATTTGGTCTGTTTCTTAAAAAAAGAAGAGGGGAAAAAATGTGCTCTACAATCAGCATTATCAAGATGTCTATGCTTAATATGCTTTATGTCAGGGGAAAAAAATTACATTCATTTTCTGAAAACGAATCCACCCGATTCATATACCAAAGAAGGCTCCTTCACTGAAGTTCTCCTGTATTGAAGTTCTCCATCCATTGTCAGCCCTTCAAAGTAGACCACATTAGGAAACCAAAGTCATGCATGCCAACACAAATGTTATTGTAAGGCTATGGTTAGCAGAATTTTGCAAATCTAAATGTGCTTTATCTTTGTAATAACCAGAGATCCTTCTCTGAGATATTTTCTCAGATTACTGATCTGACACAGATTCAGATTTCTTTTATCTGACCATTGTCTTCATAGCGGTTCTTCCTCCTGTTTCTCAATATTATTCCTTCTGCCCATTACATCCATGTGGAAAGGAATGTGAATAGAGGCATCTAACTTGCTTTAATCGACTTTTGTTGTTTGCTTTATTCATCACACCATCACTTACCTTCTCATCTAATGTCTCATGAGATTATTTTGCCTGGTGCACTTCCGACAGAGGATCTTTTGACAGAGGTCAAATGGGTTTTGTTTTCTGAGCGCATGATGCTCCGTAGAGGATTATCGCTCTATGATCCAAACTATTCTTCAGTCAAGATTTTGTCCTTCCAAAAAGTTTGATCCCCCCCCCATCCTCATACTTTGTACCATAGAATGTCCAAATATCTCTACCCTTGCAGTTCAGCATCCGGGTTCTCAGTAGATGAGCCTGTTGACAAAAATAAAAAAGGATGTTGTAGCCAGCAAGTTTACACGGGAAGTTACTCTATACTCTATACTCCATTTAAACCAGGAGTGCTCCAAAGAGACATATTATGCAAGTGTCCTTTGGGCGCATATCAGGGAAATGCCAGAGACTTTCTGTATGCAACTCCATCATGTATTGACTATATAAATAATTTATTTTTGAATTTGCAAATAGAGTAAATAGTTTCATATTTGTTCATTGAGAATGTAAATGTGATGTGCTTATTAACATTTCTGCCATAAGCTAAATAAATAAGATCAAAGGTGGGCAACTAATTTTCCCAGGGGGCCACATGAGAAATTGGGACTTTGGTGGAGGACTGCTGCTGCCCACTACTGCTGCCCTGTCTCCATCTCTGCTTCCCTGCCCCACCCACCCCATTGTCACCCCATCCCCCACTGCAGGGGTGAAATCCTCCCGGTTCGCTCTTACCTGTTGGTAAGAAGAACCTGGCAGCATTCGCGGTGCGGGGCTTCCCCCGCCCGCTTCCCTCACCCGCCTGGATGCCGGCATTTGCGTTCTTTTGCCCTCTGCGCAAGCGCCACCAGATTCTTCGGCTGTGCGGCGACCAACAGGTAAGAGCGAACCGGGAGGATTTCACCCCTGCCCCACTGCTACTGACGCCACAGGCTGGACATGGACAACTGACAGCTGGATGTGGCCCATGGGCCATTAAATGCCTAGGTATGATTTAGATTATACATTATTTGAAGAACTGTAACTAATATATATGCTGAGATTCCATTATTATGTGTTTGAACAAGCTCCAAGTTTTGGAGATTTAATCCTCCTTTCTTTTTAGTTTCCTTTTTGACAAATCCTTTTTTCTAGAAATCTTCTGTTTGAACAAAAGAAGCAGTATTGGACTTTTCTGGCAATGTTCCATTTAAATTTATTGTATTATCTGAAAGGAAAGCTAGTGTTCTCCCGAAATGATTTACCTTTAAAAACGAAGGAGCATCTTGAGATTCTCAAAGTTGAAGGGAAGGAACCCGATAAATCTTCCTTTTGTGAAGATCATCTTAAATTCAGGTCACCTTTTCTTCCATAAATACGGGGTTGAATTTGATAGTCTTGCAGTCCCTGTTTTCAATTTCTTCAACATTTATGTCTTGCTGAATCAGCTCCTTTGTGTAACAGCAACCATTTTATATGCGTATCTGTAAAATAGCTCTGGGAATTGTATTTAATTGATAGAGAATATTTTTAAGATAACTACCCAAAATATTGAGTTTTAGCCAATGTGTAGTATCATTCCAAACTATGGAATGCACTTCTTGGAAAGTCCCTCCACCCCTGTCTATTTTTGAGAAAATAAGTCTTTGTTCTTCAGTTGTGACTTTAGTTCATTCATTCAGTTTATGGGCTGCCTGTTCTTGAAGGCTCCAATACCTATAAAATACCTAATAAAAATGAAAAAGAGCAAAAAAGAAAACAAAAGCTTCGAAGTACCCAGGAACCTTTAATTACAAACCTTCTCTTCTTTTCTAAGACAGAACACCTAGATCTTTCTAATTTTCCTAACAATCAAGAGAATGGGATACTAATGATTGTAACCTGTTTTTAATATTGGGCTTTAAGAGTTTTATATTTTTATTTGATTAGAAGTAAGGCAGAAACTGAAATAACAAATGAGTGCAGTTTCCCTGTCTTTATCAAAAAAGTATCTACTTCATAGAATCTTTTCTGGTTCAGTGATTCTAAAACAAAATTACATCCCCCCCCCTTTAAGCCTCAACATTTAGAAGCACATTGTATAAAGAAATCTATATCTTGTTGAGCAAATCATTCCCAAGTGTAAATTAGCATAATTCCACTGAGGGTTAATGCATTTCACATCAGCAAAAATGCAGCTTTATAATAGTCCTTTGCCTGCTTCCTGTTATTAAAGTCTCTTTGTAGACTTTTTGAAAAATGGTTCATATTGTCAAATTTCAAGAAAGCAATCCAGTACTTGAGTTCACTGGAATATTTAAAACTAAATAACTTAATGATACCTGATAATGAGCATGTGAAATGTTTGTAATGAGAAACTATAGTTCAAACTGACACCAGATAAGGAACCAACATAAGAAAAAAAGAAAGGTACAATTGGACTGATTTTTAGGGATAGAAAAGACTCTCTACTTCAGTCTCCAAATCTTCTGCTCTCTCATTTTCCATGCTCTGATAAAGTTTTGTAAGAAGAACCTCCATGGATCCATGAAAGAATTGTACCTGTTCTGGTAAAGTCCTAAATTTGTGACTGAATGCTGTAATTCAGTTAGTTTTGTACTGCTCATCAAACCAGGGGAATGATTTTGAATTTTACATAGTGCACGGAACTAATTTGTGTTGGCTTATTTTGAATTAGTGCCCACAGAACCACATTTGTTTCTTCAAAGGCGAGCCAGAGGTCAGCTTAAGTCCTGATGAAACCAAGCGTGATGTACTCTGCTTCACAATCAGATTTTCCCGGAGTACGCAAACACTTCACAACAGCTTCTCTTTCATCAACTGTCTATTCTTCTCCATACGTGGGGTTCTTTCTGAGATTGGTCAAACCACAACACTGCAACAGTGTGTTTACCAACTAATGCAATATTATGAGCACATTACAAAACTAACAATTTGCCAACAGGAGGCAAAATTCTACAATGTTACTACGGGTGAACATTATAACAATTACACCAATCAAGAAATACCTCATTATGTGAGTTAATCATATATATTGCATTTTACTGGTTTGTGATTTTCTTTTTCTTGGAGGGTTGGTTAGTTAGTTTTTCAACTTGTTGCTTCTTCACCCTTAGTCTCCCCAATTTTTCCCCTTATCCTATTCTCTACTTACCCATAAAACACTTTTACCCCATTTTCCAAGGCCAACCTTACTATTAAACTGAGCAAGGCAGGTTTGCAAAAGGCAGTACATTCTTAGTTTTTTCATTGGCGATTACTGCATTTTCCACCAGGATGAAAAGTAATGCCTAGTAGGATTTTCTGTCTGATGTGCTGAGAAAAAAAACAAGCCTGGCTTTGGGATAATATGAATCTTAGGTATTATATTGGACCATCAATGACATTTTTTTGTTTCTCTGCAAACAACCCCCGTTTCTTAAACTTGGTAAAGGAGTCTTTTCCGACTGTTTGTCTCTAAGAAGAAGTGGGAGGCAGGATCAGGCCTACTTATGACAGGACTTGTTATTAAAAAAAACCCTCAAATGGCAGAAGCAACACTCTGAAAAAATATATATGTATGGTCCTTTCATCACTTATTTTTGTTCCCTCCTCTCTCAAAGGAAATTTCTGAATGATTAAAGCACTGCTTTTTCAAAACTTCCTCCTGTAGGCTAGAATGCCAAAGTATATAAAGAGAAAAAGATAGCAGGAACCAAATGTCCCATGTCTTCCCTGCTTATGTTAGTCCCTGCAGCAGTGGTGGGTTCCTACCAGTGCGGTCCACTCTATACCACCGGTAGCGGCCTGCTGGTGACGTCACAGTACCGGTGCGGTCGGTTGCCGGTGCCTGGGTGCCGCCATTTTTTTTTAAAAAATAAATTTTTTAAAAATATTTCTTCTGCGCATGCCCAGAAGTCCAGCTTCCGGCACTGCGCATGTGCTAGCTTCCTACCCCACAGTGAGTCCAAGCAGGGGAGGATGGCTGAGGGAGTGCATGAGATACTGAAAGAATGGGCGGCAGGAGCTATCTCCATTCCCCTCCCTTCAGCAGTCCGAGAAGCCACGCCCACCTGGTCACATGGCCAGCAAGCCACACCCACCCGGTCACATGGCTGGCAAGCCACACCCACAAAATAAGCCACGCCCAGAGTGGTAGTAAAAATATTAGGAACCTGCCCCTGCCCTGCAGGAAGCAGAACCGAGCAGGTCTCAGATAATGCTTGAACAATTAGCACCTAATCTGAGATAGTGTTCTCAAAATGGATGAATACTATTGGAAATATGGATCCAAGAAAGAAGGAAGTGGGTCAAACAAAGAAGTTGGATTTGGAATCAAAACATAGAAGTTACTTAAAAACAACAACAACCAAGTGTGGGAAGTCCATCCCCCACCCCACCCCAGGGGAATGAAATATTTTTTGGGAAATAAAATATTTACTCGATCATACTCCAGAAAGCAATTCCCTGAGCGGTTTACACCACCAGCATATTGCTCCCACTCCAACAATCCTCATTTTATGTAGAATTCTGTTCCCCAAAACAACATCCACCTTCCTTTATTTTATTTTACCCCCACCCCCACCCCCAATAGCCTGGTCTCCAGTTCAAAAGAGGAACCAACTGCTTTCTGATAAAATGGCCTTTTATCTCTGCACCCTGCCTTCCTTTCCTTTTTCACAGACACACACACACACAGAGGAGGAGGAGGAAAAATAAATCTGCTTACTTTTTAAAGCAGATTTTTTTAAGCAGATAGAATTTGGAGCAGTTACGAACAAGGGTAGAAAGAGAGGATTTTAGAAATCCAGCATCTGCTGTTATGGTGGGTGGGTGGGTCTCTCTCCTTTCGCTGGATTTCTATTAATTGTCCTGTAAAGAATTCCTTCCTTCCATCCCCTCTAGCTTCCATCCCCTCTAGCCGATTAGACGGGAGCTAACTGTCGGGGGGGGGGGCAGAACATCCAGGACGAACCCTCTTTCTGCAAAATGGCCCGTGCCGAAGGGTGTAGGATGCAGATGCCGGTGGCCTATTGCCCAGGGCAAATGGCTGGAGGCATGTCACCTGAGGAGATAAGTCGGGGGAGAATCAGCCAAGGAGAAATGCCTGAAGAGAAGGAAGAGTCGGAGACGAACAGTCCCAATCCGCATTGGCAGGTGCCCATTCTGTTATTACTCTCTCTTGAATTTTCCCTGCATCTTGCCATTGCCAGGTGAAAAAGGCAGGAAGAGGACTGCCTGCTAGGACTGACAGTGTCTTCCTTGCTATATATAGTCTGATTTTTCCCAGTTGTAGCCTACAATTATGATTGGACTCAAAAGGTCTTCATAATTTCAGGCTCTTCTGGATGCCCCACACTCTACGCCAGGGGTGGCCAGCCATGCATGCATGCATGGCTAGCTCAGGAATTCTGGGAGTTGAAGTCTACAGGTCCTCAAAGAACCATAGTTTGGCCACCCCTGCTCTACTCTTTCATTAATAAAAGAGGTAGTTTCTACCTCTTCTAGAAGCTGAGATGAAAAAGAAAACATGTAGTCACTGTTCTGCCTTTTTTATCAAAAAAGGTCCTCCCCCCCTATCTTTAATGTTTTAAATCAAGGAATGAAGACCCTTACAAATGATTGGAATAGATGGTATACAAAGAAGATTGTTTTTTAAAAAATATTTACTAGAGCAAAATGAGCGTTGGTCTCAAAACAATTCAGCATTCTAGTCTTTTGTGGTAACTGTGCTTGGACCATAGTATGTCTGTACAAAAAAGGTGCAAGCAAATATAAGTTTTCTTTACAGTACTGCTAACTTAAAGCTTACAAATACATTTTTCTGAACATGTTTATCTTGCTGTAAATTTCTCCATTGTTATATACATTTCCCTTTGTACTCATCCATGAAGATAGAACTTTCCTCCAGAAGTCTGGATGGTCACCCCAAGAAATGTTTGCAAAGCCCTGGATGTAATTCTGGATTCTTTGTGACTTCCGAGATGATTTTAGGTTGTGCTCCTGCAGAAATGTTGATAAGGCTAAATGTCCTTCAGAATATTTTATATCTCAGGTGATTCTGATTGGCACACAAGGATTAAAAACAAGAAAACTACTACAACCCCTGATCCCAATAATAATCCCACTCACAAACCCCCCCCCCCTATTATCTCAAATCTCCCATTCAAAATGGTGACTCCAATTGATGGAGACTCACAGATTTTCCAGAATATATATCATTTATTTATTTTCTTTATTTATTTATTTTTGTCAAGTACGTGTTGGTAATATACATAGATATAACATTGTTTATATACATAAGATGGGTACTGATAAGAGGGAACATTAGGACAGGGACGGTAGGCATGCTGGTGCACTTACGCACACCCCTTACTGACCTCTTAGGATTCAGGTGAGGTCAACAGTGGACAGTCTAAGGGTAAAGTTTTGGGGGTTTGGTGATGAAATCACAATGTCAGGTAGTGAGTTCCAGGCATTTACCACTCTGTTGCTAAAGTCGTATTTTCTACAGTCACTTTTGGAGCGGTTCACTTTCAGTTTGTATCTGTTGTGTGCTCGTGTATTGTTGTGGTTGAAGCTGAAGTAGTCGTTGACAGGAAGGACGTTGTAGCAGATAATTTTATGAGCTATGCTTAGGTCGTGCCGAAGGTGACATAGTTCTAAGCTTTCTAAGCCCAGGATTTCAAGTCTGGTTGCGTAAGGTATTCTGTTGCGAGTAGAGGAGTGGAGGACACTTCTTGTAAAGTATCTCTGGACACTTTCTAATGTATTTATGTCCGATATGCGGTGTGGGTTCCAGACAGATGAGCTGTATTCAAGGATTGGTCTGGCGAATGTTTTGTATGCTCTGGTTAGTAGTATGATATTACCGGAGAAGAAGCTACGTAAGATTAGGTTAACAGTTCTTGAAGCCTTTTTGGCGATGTTGTTGCAGTGGGCTTTGGCACTTAGGTCATTTGATATGAGTATTCCAAGGTCTTTGACAGGGTGAGGGTCATCTGCAAGGTCTTGTCTGTTCAGCTTGTATTTGGTGTTCTGATTTTTTTTGCCAATGTGTAGGACAGAGCATTTGTTGGTTGAGATTTGGAGTTGCCAGATGTTTGACCATTCTGACACAAAGTCTAGGTCTTTTTGGAGTATAGCAGTGTTGTCGGTGGTGTTGAAGAGTTTTATATCATTGGCAAAGAGAACACAGTCGCTTGTAATGTGATCGCAAAGGTCATTTATATAAAGTATAAAGAGTGTTGGTCCTAGTATGCTGCCTTGGGGAACACCGCTGTTAACAGGTACGGGATTTGATAGGGCACTCCCTATTTTGACCACTTGTTGTCTGTTTGACGGGAATGCAGTTATCCAGTCATGAAGGGGTCCAGAGATGCCGTAGGATTTCAGTTTCAGAAGTAGTTTATCGTGAACCACTGAGTCGAAGGCTTTACAGAAGTCTATGTAAATTGCGTCTATTGTTTTGCCCTGGTCAAGTTTTGAGGTCCATATGTTTTTGCAGTGTAGTAGTTGTAGATTGCAGGATAATTTTTTTCTGAAACCGAATTGCTTTAGAGATTTCTTTTGGGAGAACATGATATGCTTCCAAGAACTGTCTGCTGCTAATCTCACTGTGATAAAGGAAAGGAATCTTTGTGAGATTTACATAAAGACGACTATCCCAAATCGGCCCCGTTTACTAGGGGGAGGGGAGTTTATCCCAAGAATTGAATTGTTTGAAAGGTTTTGGTGGTGGTTATTTTTACCACTAGTTTATGATATGTTGGGCAAGTTAGTTTTTAATATAAATGAAATGAGCACTACACATGAAATACCTATGTGAAGGTCTGATACTATTCAATGGAAAAGATGTGCAAAAATACAGAAAATCCAAAGTAGAATTTTTTTTTTACAGAACTAAACATTGATGTTTTCTTCTGCCCTGAGAAAAATTCCCACAGATACTCATGCTTCTAGCCAATTTCCGGCATTTGCAATGAAATCATCATCAAATTGTCTTCCTGCCTATTTGTCTCTTGGTGTTAGTTACACAGCTCGTGTATCATGCTGGAGGCTGGTATCAGCCTGTAGATAAACAAGGAAACACATCAATTGATGCCTCTTGGTAATTACGAAGACTGTAAAATTATAGCTTTTTTTTTGCTCCACACTAATTATTATATGGAGTGGGAAACATTTTCCCAGTTTGAAGAACAGGAAATGACTGGCTCATTGGTTTGGGCAACCTTAGCTTAGGGACAGAAACAATATCTCCTTGAGAAGTTGTATTTAATTCTACTGCTGGAAAATGTGCTTGACTTAGCCATGCGGTTCCCCTATCCATTTTGTCTAGCAGGAATGCACAACTTCCCATCACCTTGAAGGCCAGACAAGCTTTGAAGGACAAAGCAAGGACCACATTCCTAAAATGAATAGGGCCAGGGCCTATTTGGAAATGGGCTTTAGGAGTTTTAAGTGCAGAAGAGGATGCCTTAAGTTTGCAAAACATAGGGCCTCTCCTCACCAAGAATGTAACACCAGCCCTGGGAGAGTGCTGGGGAATGGGGTGGGGTGCTACATAAGAGATGTTGGTGAGCCTGGGCCTTACTTTTTGTACTCTTCTCGACAATGGTTTTAAGCAAAATTCCAAAGGAGGTATCCAGAGAGGGAGAAATAATGACTCTAAAATATCATCCATTCATCTCTTAGCAACAAACTCTCTGGTTTACTAACTGGTGAATTTGTGTTACCGTGTTTCCCCGAAAATACGACCTACACTGAAAGTAGGTCCTAGCTTGATTTTTACACGTGCGCCCCAGAGGTGGGTTCCTGCCAGAGCTGTCCAGTGCGCAGCTCCGGTAAGGAGCGGCCAATTGCGCAATTTGCGCGCGACCGCTCCGGAGCCCTCTCTGCTGGTCCATCGCACATGTCGCCATTTTTTTCTGTGAATTTTTGGGCGATTTTGCTTCTGCGCATGCGCAGAAGCAAAATTGCGCCAAAATCTCATGAGGGGACGCACGCGCGCGTGAGATTTTGCTTCTGTGCATGCACGGAAGCAAAATCGTGCCAAAATCTTTCTCACACGTGTGTCCCTTCGTGAGATTTCAGCGCGATTTTGCTTCCGTGCATGCGCAGAAGCAAAATCGCATGAGGGGGTGTGCGCGTGTAGCACGCGTGCGCATCCGAAGCGTGGAGATGTGCGCGCAGCGCACCGGCACCAGTAAGGAAGCAACCCACCACTGGTGCTCCTAATATAAGCCCTGCCTCCAAAATAAGGCCTATTTAAGACCCCACCCACTCCAGGGTGCACAAGTAAAAATTAAGCTAGGGTGGGGATGGGGGGTGGAGCTGCCCTACTACTTACCTTCGTACAGTTGCAGCCAGGCCTCGCACACCTCGGGTCATTTCTTCTGCAAGGCTTTCCTGAAGGCCTCTATAGCTGATAACAGAGCTCCGGATCGATCTGGCGCTCTGTTATCGGCTGCAGAGGCCTTCAGGAAAGCCCTGCTGGCCTTGTTGGCTGAAGAAGTTCCTGAAGGCCTCTGACAGCGAAAAGGAAGCCGGGGCGACACGCACAAGTGAGGTCAGTGGATGACATCTCCCCGAAAATAAGACCTGGTGCCTTTTTTGGTGGCAAAAAAAAAAAAAAATAAGACAGGGTCTTATTTTCGGGAAAACACAGGTAGTTGGTTTGAGAACAGAGCTCAACTATAGCAAATTCAATAAAAAGGCAGAAGCTTTTTGATTGATTTTGTTGTGGGATGTCTGGGGACAAAAGAGAATTATTTTCCTGAATGTTTTTTAAAAGGATAGATTAATGACTAAGTACCTCATTCTCCCATTTGGGGCATTGTTACTTTTAATAATTATTTTTATCCTATTTAGTTAATTAGGACATTTATTTACACCCTATAATTCAAGGAAGTAGACTTCCCAAAGCAGGTTATGACTAATGCAAACATGAGTAAAAAATGCAATTAATTATTATGGAAGAACTAATGAACTTCTTTCTGTAATATAACATTTTAAAGAAAAATTGATTTCCTTATTATTTTTTGCAATATGGGCACAATCTTATCAGAATAATATAAATAAAAAATGCAAAAGAAATAACACAACATGGAATAAATATAAATACATGGGTAGTCCTGCCATTCTATTCAATATTAATGTACAAGATGAAGGTACTCTATGTCAAGGTAGGGCTAATGAATAGCAACCCACTTCATTCTTATTACATTTTTCAAAACTTTTTAGCATTTTGTGATTTTTTTCACTTAAGCAATTTCTTAGCCTCTTATTTATTTATTTATTTATTTATTTATTTATTTATTTGTTTGTTTGTTTGTTTGTTTGTTTGTTTGTTTGTTTATTTGTTTATTTGTTTGTTTGTTTGTTTGTCAAACATGTATAGCAGGGGTCGGGAACCTATGGCTCGCGAGCCAGATGTGGCTCTTTTGATGATAGCATATGGCTCGCAGCAGGGGTGAAATCCTCCCGGTTCTTCGATACTCCGCATTGCCCGAAAACCCTGTAACTAAACGCCCAGACAGAGAGAACGTTAGCAACGTGGAAAGAGGGGCGACATTGACAACTACCGCTGCTTGAGCGGTGGGCCAATAAGAGAGCCCGCTGATGGGGCCACGTGAGGGAAGTTTGTGTGGAAAGACGGTTGGGAAACCAAGGAAACGGTTAGCGGGAGTGAAGCGGTGAGAAGCCGGGGCCGGGGCCGAGCACGCGCGGCAGGTGAGGGGCTTTGTGTGAGAGTGTAGACTTGGCTTTCTTGCTTCCCTTCGCGCATCCTCCCGCCGCTCTGTTAATTGTCAGGCCGTATCAACCTCCCCCTTTTTCTGTGGTGCCTAATGGTGGGATAGTTTGAATAAATAAGCCAAGCGGCCGAAGGAGCCTTGGAGCTCCGATGCTGCCCTGCTCTAGTCGCCTGCTGGGAAGGCTGTAGCAGCCACCATCAGCTGGCGGCATAAGGCAAGAGGCAGGCGGGAGACGCGGGCAGGAGCTGGCTGTCGAGGGAGCGCGCGGCTGAGAGGCATCTCGCGCGGGGAGGAAACTTTGTCTGGCTTGGCTTTGAGAGCGAGCAAGCAAGCGAGAGCAGCGCAGCCACAGCGGGAAGGGAAGCAAGCAGCCTGCTCTGCCACTCAAGCCAGCGGCCGCCGGAAGCAACAAGGGCGTTAGGAAAAGAGAAGGAAAAGATAGAACTGAAGGAAAGAGTGCTAGCGGCAGTGGCGGCGCTCCTCCTTCTCTTTTCCTAACGCCCTTGTTGCTTCCGGCGGCCGCTGGCTTGAGTGGCAGAGCAGGCTGCTTGCTTCCCTTCCCGCTGTGGCTGCGCTGCTCTCGCTTGCTTGCTCGCTCTCAAAGCCAAGCCAGACAAAGTTTCCTCCCCGCGCGAGATGCCTCTCAGCCGCGCGCTCCCTCGGCACGACCGCAGCCGCCACCAGCACTCTTTTCTTCATTTGGGAAAAAGGATTTTGTGGTGCTGAGGGCTAGGAAAGAGGGAAGAAGAGAAAAGGGAAGGAAGGAAGACCAGAGATGAAAGAAAGGAAGGAAGGAAGGAAGATCAGAGATGAATGAAAGGAAGGAAGGAAGGAAGGAAGGAAGGAAGGAAGGAAGGAAGGAAGGAAGGAAGGAAGGAAAGAAAGAAGGAAGGAAGACCAGAGATGAAAGGAAGGAAGGAAGGAAGGAAGGAAGGAAGGAAGGAAGGAAGGAAGGAAGGAAGGAAGGAAGATCAGAGATGAATGAAAGGAAGGAAGGAAGGAAGGAAGGAAGGAAGGAAGGAAGGAAGGAAGGAAGGAAGGAAGGAAGGAAGGAAGACCAGAGATGAAAGGAAGGAAGGAAGGAAGACCAGAGATGAAAGGAAGGAAGGAAGGAAGGAAGGAAGGAAGGAAGGAAGGAAGGAAGGAAGACCAGAGATGGAAGGAAGGAAGGAAGGAAGACCAGAGATGAAAGGAAGGAAGGAAGGAAGGAAGGAAGGAAGGAAGGAAGACCAGAGATGGAAGGAAGGAAGGAAGGAAGAGGAAGAAGAAGAGGAAGGGTGGGAGGAAGAGAAAAAAGTGAGAGGGAAAGAAAGAAAGAAAGATTTTAGGAAGGAAGAAAGACAGAAAGAAAAAGAAAGATGGTAGGAGGGGTAGTCTTATACGAAGAGTATATCCCAAACTCTATATTTTCATTGGAAAAGTTGGGGGTCGTCTTATATGCCCAGTCGTCTTACACGCCGGAATATATGGTATATGGCTCTCACTGAAATAAATTTCCAAATTTTTTGCTTTCATGGCTCTCTTAGTCAAAAAGGTTCCCGACCCCTGATGTATAGAATAGTAGTAGTAGTGTGTATAAACATAAGTAAAAAATAACGATAAAAGAGGACAATAGGACAGTAGGACAGGGACGGTAGGCACAGTGGTGCGCTTATGCACGCCCCTTATAGACCTCTTAGAAACGTGGAGAGGTCGACTGTAGACAGTCTAAGGTTAAAGTTTTTGGGGTTTGGGGAAGAAACCACAGAGTCAGGTAGTGCATTCCAGGCATTGATCACTCTGTTGCTGAAGTCGTATTTTCTGCAGTCGAGTTTGGAACGGTTTACATTTAGTTTGAATCTATTACATGCTCGTGTATTGCTGCGGTTGAAGCTGAAGTAGTCATTAACAGGAAGATTATCACTATCCAGAGTAAATTGAAAGATGGTTACTTACATGAGACTGTCAAGCAAAGGTCCATGGCCCAATGAAGATTTAATCTGATCCTAGATCTCCCCAGACTTTCTTCTAACCTTTAATGTCTATGGAGATTCTCAATCATCCAGGTCACGGTTGTCCCAAAGGTGCTTTTTCAAGAGGCAACTGGACTTTCTTGTTTTTCTTTGAAGACGTTTCGCTTTTCATTGAAGAAGCTTCTTCTAACCTTTAACCAATGTACCATATTGACTTTGCACTGATATGATGGAGTGTTATTAAATTTTGTATGAACAGTGGTAATTAAACATTAATGCCAAAATAATAAAGGAACACACCCAGTTTGCCACCAAACCGGAATTTCTGTCTGGCCTCCAAACAGATACTGTGGTTTCTGTGACTCACTTACTACATTTGATCAGGCAATTATGGGCCACATTAATCTTGACCTTCTGATACAATGTCTCTTCTACATATCATCTTAGGCTTTCATGTTTTCCTTCCACTAAATCCCAGGCCATTGCTATATACCATTTTTCTTAGGGTCTAGTTGTAGCTTACTGAGTAGTTTACGGAGTGGCCTTCAACAGCCTGGTTCAAAAATGTGAACTAAAAAAGCATTTTCACCCATAATGTAACTCTGGCCAGATTTATATTGCAAATTTATATTGCAGGTCCCCTTTCAATATAAATCTCGTCAGAATTACATTATGGGAGAATATTGGGAGGGGGGGGGAGGTTGGTTCATTTTATGCAGCCCAATATACCTATGATGATAAATACTGTATGTAACTAAGTAATGGTTATTTCATTGTATACAAACAACAACAACAACAACAGAGTTGGAAGGGACCTTGGAGGTCTTCTAGTCCAATCCCCTGCCTAGGCAGGAAACCCTACACTACTTCAGACAAATGGTTATCCAACATCTTCTTAAAAACTTCCAGTGTTGAAGCATTCACAACTTCTGGAGGCAAGCTGTTCCACGGATTGATTGTTCTAACTGTCAGGAAATTTCTCCTTAGTTCCATGTTGCTTCTCTCCTTGTTTAGTTTCCACCCATTGCTTCTTGTTCTACCCTCAGGTGCTTTGGAGAATAGTTTGACTCCCTCCTCTTTGTGGCAACCCCTGAGATATTGGAACACTGCTATCATGTCTCCCCTAGTCCTTTTTTTCATTAAACTAGACATACCCAGTTCCTGCAACCATTACAAGACTATTAAAATGTGCTTAATGAAGATAAATGATAGCAAAACATAAAATTATGAGAGGTTGTGACATTGTGACATTCTCAATAATTAATCCATGGGGTAGGTTTAAATAATTACAACATTTACAATAGTGCTGTGGATCCAGACTAAATTGTGATCCCCTCCCGCTTGATATTTTATATATTATCCATGCTGCAGGATGGTTGTGTAGTGAAAGTGTGAGGCTTGCATAATTTGAAGACTTAATTAACTGTATTTTATTTGGCACTGAAAGGAAGAAACACAGTATCATAGATCTGAACAGAAGCTTCCCAAAGTTTACTGGCAGAGAAAAAAGCGGGCTGGTTCATGAACCATTCCTGACTGTTTTTACTGGCTGACAACAGAGTTGTTGTGATTGGAATTAAAATATCAGGGTGAAAGAAATCCAGCAAAGAGAACACAGTGCTTTGTAGAATGCTTCTGTCAATTAAAAACCAAATGAAGCTAAATTAAACCATCAATAATTTAAAGTTGCCTGGTTTACATCAGTGTAGGCTTGGGTCATCTCTCTCTTTACAGATCCCACTCAAGTACATGCTATTTTCAAGTAACATCCTGAAAATTGTTTTTAAAAAAGACAAAAATTAAAACAAAAAGGTAACACAACAGCAGACTCTGGGTTCTTAATTGTAGTACACATGTTGACAGCTGCTTATCAGAATTAGGATCCTAAAGTTAAAAGACAAGGGTTTTTCACCATGCGAATATAGATTTTATTTTTTTGAAAGTTGTGTTCCTTGAGAACATAATTCAATCAGACCTACACACAGAGAAACTGCTAAATTCTCTTTATTTCAATTGCAAGATTTCTCTAGACCTTATTTAAAACTCAAAATAAATCTGGATATTGCTGGATTTTATATTTTGAAAGTATTTGTTTAATTTACATGTCACCCATCTCACTATTCAAAGCATCTCTGGATTTCCTTCCTTGCCACCGGTATTGCAAATGCAAGTCCGGTTCTGAAGGCAAAAAAAAAAAAAAAAAAAAAAAAAAATTGTGGCTGAATGGTAGCTATGCCTCTTCAATAGCAAGGAAGGATTGTTGTTGTTGTTGTTGTTGTTGTTGTTGTTGTTGTTGTTATCTCTGCCTGCTTTTCCCCACTCCCAGCCGTGCTCAGCATGATGAGGAGTGCCTGGAGAACTGCGTACCTCACACCTTCTTTGGTGACATTTTGATGGCTGTCACTTAAAACTAAATAGCAGATTAATGTGGCAGTAAGATAGAGCAGACTGATGGGTGCAAAAGCGACACCAGTCAGAAATAGACTGATTTTCCCATCTGTGGATGTTTCTGTTGTTTGTATTTTTATGGTTCCTCTTCCTTGTTCCAAAACTGGGATGGCGTGGCTTGCATGAAAGATCTTAGATGAAGTTACAATGAAAGATGAAAAGCAATGCACAAAACCACAAAGTGAGGACCTAAAAAGACATTGATTTATCACAGAATAATGTGTGCCTCTTTGGGGCTCTGATATTTCCCCCCTCATTTTAGTCCAATAAGATCCCTCTGAGGTTCCTTGAGATGAGAGACAGTGAGCAAGTTGTGGTGGGATTGGAACTGAGGCAGTAGTGGGTTCTTAAACCTTTTACTACAGGTTCGCGCAGAAGCATTCCGGGTGGGTGGGCGGAGCCTCCCACCGCCGGTGCTACCGGTTCTTAGAACTGGGCCGAACCGGGAGCAACCCACTGCTGAACTGAGGTGTTACTGTCCCAGTCCAACCCTTTAACCACAAAACCAAACAAATTAGTAAAGTGCTCTCCCCTCTCTATATTTTCTTATTTTATTTTTTAATAACACCATTCCAGAATATGAACCCTTGATGTCTCTGTTCACTGTTCCCATTCAAAGGTTTAGGAATGTTTCACTGACAATTCAGAAACAGATGCTTTATTAACCCGGGAAGGGTATCTTTTTTTTAAAGGTTTTCACTCTGCACAATCATCATAATATTAATATTTTGTACTTCCGGAATATCTGTGTGCGTTTGCTAACCCTCATCCCATAGAAGTAAGAGTGGGTGCTGCAGAGGAAAATAAAGTACGACAAATTTTCTTACTGGGTCCATCATAGTTCATGTGATCTTAGCAGCAAGTGCCAATCTAACTTAAAAAAAACAGTATTAAGACTTGTGATTTTATAATTCTCAATTTTAGTTATAAATATGCTGGCATTCTGTACTGTGGGAATTTCAGGGTAAAATGACATCGCACTAAAACCTTAGGCATACTTGCAATACTCCAGGATTTTGTGCCTCGAACATTAAAGTGCAACAATAAAAAGGTTCAGTTGTGCAAAAGAAGTGTGTGTGTGTGTGTGTTCCATTCCATCCACCAGATGTTTGCATGAGTGCAAAATGAAGGAAGGAAAGTTTAAGGGGTGGGGGGGGGTTTAGAAGAAACTTACATAAACCATTTCAAGCACTGCAATTAATCCCCAGTGTGGACAGTATTCTGCAACTTTCTGTGAAATTAAGCCCAGAAGTCAACTCAGCAACCAAACCCAGAAAACAGAATGAATAAATGTTTTTTTTCCTAATATAGTCTTTTGACCCATTCTTTGACTTTTTTTTCACTGGCTTTGGGAAGACACATTCCCATTTTAACCGAACTAGCAGTGATCTGTAGGTGGTTTCTTATTGACCTGCAAAAGCTGAACAAGACTGGCTGAGGGAAAACCCGTAAATAAAAAATGGAGGCAGTGCCATAGCTTGGCTGGTCTTGAAGTAACTCTTGAAGCTTGTCCTCTAGAGAGGCTATTTGTACCTTGACAAGATCTGGAGTGTGCATAATTCTGAATGTGTTTGTGTGTGTGTGTGTGTGTGTGTTTGTGTGTGTGTGTGTGTGTGTGTGTGTGTGAGTGTGTGTGTGTGTGTGTGTGTGTAATATATGTATGTATCAGTAGTGGGTTGTGAAATATTTTGTCACCAGTTCACACATGCGCAATGCTTCTGCGCATGCGCAGAAACGTCCGGGGCGTGTGGGCGGAGCCTCCCACCACCAGCGCTACCGGTTCTAAGAATTGGTCTGAACTGGGAGCAACCCACCATTGGTATGTATCAACAGTTCAGCGAACCAGTAGCGGTGGCGGTGGGAGGCTCTGTCCACCTGCCCGGGACACTTCCGCGTATGCGCAGAAGTCTTGCATGCGTGCGTGCATGAGTGAACCGGTAATGATGGGATTTAGAACCCACTACTGGTATGTATGTATGTATATGTATATATGTATACATGTGTGTGTGTGTGTGTGTGTGTGTGTGTGTGTGTGTGTGTGTGTGTATCTTTTCTTTTATGTACACTGACAGCATATGCACCAAAGACAAATTCCTTGTGTGTCCAATCACACTTGGCCAATAAAGAATTCTATTCTATTCTATTCTATTCTACTCTACTCTACTCTACTCTACTCTACTCTACTCTACTCTACTCTACTCTATTCTATTCTATTCTATTCTATTCTATTCTATTCTATTCTATTCTATTCTATTCTATTCTATTCTATTCTATTCTATTCATGTGTGTGTTGGCTCTATATGTATATGTATGTATGTATATGTACATACACACATATTTGTAGATAATATTGTAATCTAATATTAATATAATCTGCAATATTGAATATGTATATATGTGTATATAAAAATTATGTATCTTTTTCTTTCCAGTGGGAGAAGGAAAGGACTGCCTCCTTCAGTATTGTCTTTAAAACTCGGAGACTCCACGAAGCATTAGCATTCAAGAGCCTTTGGCTGGAACAATAGGAAACATCCAGAGTTCACCTCATAATCATAAGCAGACATCTTATCCTCCCACTCTTGCCTCTTCTTTCTTGGGGCTGCTTCCAATTCCTGCTGTTGAGTCCTGATACTGAAGAGACTGGAGACAGGCTTGTAACAAACAGCTCTTTATTGTACTACAGTAAGATCCAGCGAAGAACCAGGCTGACAGCTCTCCCTTTTATACAGAGCTGTCAGATGGCTCAACCAATCAACGTCTCCGTTTTCCCGCTTCAATAGCGGACTTGGAGTAAACATTATGTTCTTAATACATAACACCAGCAATGTCCCCATTCACGAGCAAGAAGAGCTGGGCAGGGAAGGAGGGAAGAAGAAGAAGCAGGAGGTAGGCCAGAGATCTCAACATCTGGCCTCTTTCCTCCCCAACTCCTCTTCCTCGCCGAGCACTCTCATTTTCACCCGGCGTCGGGTTGGATCTGAAGCAAACAAGCCGAGACTGGCTCCCAGCCCACTTGGTTCTGAGAAAAATAAGAAAGGAAGGAAGGAAGGACTAAATAGATGAATAAATGAAGAGGGAGAGGGAAGGAGGCAGTTTGTGAGGCAGGCTTCGAAAGGCAGGGATGCGACTGCTTACTCGAAGTTGAAGCATATGAGGGCCGCAGAGGAGTGTGCCGCCTTGCCAAGAGCTTGCCAAATCACGTTACGCAAGCTGAGCCACTTATTGAAGTTTTCCCAGCAAGGCTCACATAGGCCCGCTATGCTGAGAAGAGGACGTTAAAGATTTAGGAGGAGCAGGAAACCTTCTGCCCCTTTCCCTTCTTTTTCTTTTCTTCTTTCCTTGAATCCCGCATGGCCGTAATCCGCATCAACTCCCCGACCCCGTTGCGCGCTGGCCCTGGAGACACCGCGCTTTTTGCATAAATCAGACCTGGTTTTTCAAGCGCTGAGGGCGTTTGACTTGCAGGTAACAGCTGACTCTCTTTAGACATGGCTTTTGTGGCAGAGGCTGCCTTGTTAGCCTCATGCTGCGGCTCTTAAGTTTGCAATTTGAAATCAGCACAGTAGCCTATCCGAAAAGAGAGTCGTGCTAAAGTTCCCCGCGTTTCGTTCTGAGGCTGTGGAATGTCAGTAACTTTTTTGTCGTTGCTGTTGTTCCCCAAGGGGGGGGGGAAACCATGTTACTAGTAAATAGGCATATTAAGATTAGTAGAAAGAAAAGGGGTTTTGGGTACTTTTTAAGAAAAAAAACCAGCTTTAACATCGATGTGGTAGTGTATTTGCAAGATTCAATGCCGGTGCCTGGACGACGTTAGGATCTGGATGGGGAGGAACAGACTCAGACTCAACCCCGACAAGACTGAGTGGCTTTGAGTATTGCCTCCTAAGGACTACGACAACTGTCCCTCCTTGGTTTTAGAGGGAACGAAACTGATTCCCTCGGACCAGGTCCGCAACTTGGGGGTCCTCCTAGATCCACAGCTAAAATTGGAGCATCATCTTACTGCTGTGGCTAGGGGGGCCTTCGCACAGGTTCGCCTTGTGCACCAGTTGCGGCCATACTTGGAGAAGGAGGCTCTACTCACGGTCACTCACGCCCTTGTCACCTCCCGTTTGGACTACTGCAATGCGCTCTACATGGGGCTACCCTTGAAGAGTATCCGGAGACTCCAACTGGTACAAAATGCGGCTGCGCGTGCTGTGGTGGGTGTACCAAGGTACACCCACGTGACACCTTTACTCCGCCAGCTGCATTGGTTACCCATTTGTCTCCGGGTCCAATTCAAGGTGTTGATCACCATCTTTAAAGCCCTTCATGGCTTAGGGCCGGGTTATCTCCGGGACCGCATTCTGCCTCATACTTCCCTTCGACCGGTTAGGGCCCACAGAGTTGGCCTCCTCCAGGTCCCATCGGCTAAGCAATGCCGGCTGGCGGGTCCTAGGGGGAGGGCCTTCTCTGTGGCAGGCCCCGCGCTCTGGAACCAACTTCCTCCAGAGACCCGAACCATCCCCACCCTGCTGGCCTTCCGAAAAGCCGTTAAGACGTGGCTTTTCCTGCAGGCAGGGGGCAGAGCTTAACTCCAGCTGAACTCTCCCCCGGGTATGCTTGGTTGTTGCATGGTTGTTTTTATATTGCATTTTTAATTTTTATATTATGTTTTTAAATTTTGTTTATTGGTTTCTTGTATTTTCCTATGCTGTACGCCGCCCTGAGTCCTTCGGGAGTTGGGCGGCATATAAGAAAGCCGAATAAATAAATAAATAAATAAATTTGTTCAATGTGTCCAATGTATTACTTGAATCTTCATTGTTGCCTTACTGAATCCTTGACTTTTGGCTCATTCAGAGTCTAAGTCAGTGATGGCGAACCTATGGCACGGGTGCCATAGGTTGCACGCGGAGCCATATCTGCCGGCACGCGAGCCGTTGCCCTAGCTCAGCTCCAGCACGCATGTGCGTACCCGCCAGCTGATTTTTGGCTCGTGCAGAGGCTCTGGGAGGGTGATTTTGGCCTCTGGAGGGCCTCTGGGGTGGTGGTGGGGGGAGAGTTTTCGCCCTCCCCAAGCTCCAAGAAAGCCTCTGGAGCCTGGGGAGGGCGAAAAATGGGCCTACCGGGCCCACTGGAAGTTGGGAAACAGCGGAGTGGGGGGCCGTGCATGCATGCACAGGGGGTTGGGGCAAGTGGGGGTCTTTGAATTATGGGTGTGGGCACGCACATGCGTGCGATAGCGCGCACGCACACTATTTTGGCACCCGAGGAAAAAAAGGTTCGCCATCACTGGTCTAAGTCAACTTGCAAATGTCATCCAGGCCAAGCATGTATGTGTGAACCTGGTGTTCAGGTAACAAAAACCTAGCACTCACTGAAACCATGGCTTGGTTTACTTTTTTCTAATTCAAACCTGAAAAAATGTCACTTCTTTATTTTAGATGAACTTTGGGCCACAGGGCTTCACTTTGTGTACACTTTTCAGCAACTTTGCCTCAGTTAAAACTGACAAAGAAGATCGCAGGATAGTTCCAACTGTGTCTTTGTTGAAGGTAGAGGTGTGCGCCCTTGAATGCTTTTCCACATGAACTAACTATTGTACAACAGCGTCTCTCAAACTTGCAACTTTTAAGATGTGTGGACTTCAACTTCCAGAATTTCCCAACCAGCCTGCATGATGAGCGAATATCCAGATGCGGGAGGTTTCGTGTCTCCAAAGGGATTGCTTAAGTTTGCTGCTGTGCAAACAAGGCAGCACAAAAGCTTTTGTGTCATCTTTGAAAAATGGAATGACAGCTTTCTATGAGCATGAACACCTAGAAAATTCAGCCACATGACTCCTAGAGAAGCAGTACGGACCAATGAAAAACAAGTTGAGACATTCTCACATTGGCTTATGCTGCAGAAAACACTTTTTTTTTGTAGATTTCCAGCAACCGGCTATTATGATGTGTAGCATTTATTGTATAAGATCAAGGTCACCTTGCTCCTAACTGAAAAGTTGAGACACTTGAGACATTCCAATATATGGTATTAAAGTCAATACCAAAAACAAAGCAAATGTTTGGTTTTTGTGTATGTGTTAACAGCTGTGCATACTTTACTGTAATCTTTCTAAGGGTGTAATTACCCTATAAATGTGCATAACAACTTGACTAAGAACAAGTTGATTAAGAATTATTAGATTTTTATCCTGCCTTTTAAAATTAACATATGTTCAATACAATCAGGAGTAAATATAAATTCAAGAAGCCTTCATGTAGCTCATGGTAATTTATAAATAAAAATTAAACATTTGCTAATATTCCTTTCCTATATTCTGGCAGTTGCTGTATTTATCTTTTAAAGTATGTGGGGATCCATGGAATGTTATGTTAGTAGAGGACTCTGGAGTCCCTCTGAGGGAGGTGGGAGGTTTATGATTTTGGTAAATAAAAAGGAAGGAAGTAAAGGGAGGAAGGAGGGAAGGAAGGAAGGAAGGAAGGAAGGAAGAAGGAAGGAAGGAAGGAAGGAAGGAAGGAAGGAAGGAAGGAAGGACAAAACCCAAAATTGATGGAATTAGAGACCAGTCATTGCAGGATGTTAAGATGTCTGACTCCCTTCGCAGTGTTTATTACTTTTATATTTTCCAAGCAGCAAAAGTTAACAAAGAGCAACAGCATTTTTTTGGGGTGAATTCTCCTCGCCAATCCTTAAAAACATCCTGTTGATACAACCTAAATGAGATTACGTACCAGCCAGGGATACTGTCTTACAACATCCTGGCAATGTGAATGGGTGAGATCATGTAGGTATGCGAGGCCTGCTTGAGGTAGGCAGTTTGCTACACACAACCTCTACATGACCTGTATCTCTACACAAAACAATCTGGATCTGGAGCTTACTAGGAAGCCGTTCGCATGAGTCCAGAAAGTGACAGGCAATCCCAATCCCTAAAGAGAGGTTTTCAAGATTTGGCATTATGGCCTATATAAAGTTCTTGAACCTTCTGAGATAGAAGTTCAGAAAGTACTTGATTATACGGGATACAGACATAGGAATGGACAAGCCTACTTTATGAAAAAGTGGATATGCCTTTTGAATAAAGGCTCTTAAAAATAGGAGTGTGGCATGTTGAGGCTTGGATGGCTCTTTGAATTACTGAATACAAAGCTTTTAAATTCTGACTTCTGGTTGCTTAGTGTACTACCTGTATATCAGCCTCTTGCATCATATTTTATAGTCTTCCTTTGAATGTTGTTGGTGTATTAATCTTCCCATAAAAATGTCTTCCTTTAGAACCCATTTCTGGACTCCAGAAGTCTTGACTAATTCTGCTAACATCTGGTGATTGTTCAGATTTTTGTAAGCCAGAAGTGGCTTGCTCATGTTCTTTGCTTCTGATCTCACCCACTGCCCAATTTGAATAAGCCAGAAAAACCTGCAGCCAACTTTGGCCCTGATTGAACCTGAACATGGAGCTGTCAATCTCCTAACAACTTTTTTACTGCTATGAAGCCACCCATTTCTATAAAACAATTCTTCCCATTGTTTCTAGAAGAAGAATGAATTACAGTAGTGAATATTTAACTTTAACTGTTACAAGCTAGACAGTAGACAAAGCCTAGCCTTCTGTATTCTTGACAACTTTAGCTTATATTTTACAACCCCCTGATTTAGAAATGCCCAAGATCAAATAATCAAATAATCCCATTAAAATTAAAATTATATGGTATGGGAGGTAAGATGTAGCATCCAAAAGCAAGATTTGCACAAAATACTCACTTTTTTCCAGATGTTACAAAATTTCTGCATTTTAGATGGATTTTTAAAAATTTATTCCATTCAAACGTTACCTTTCAAATTTTATATGTATAAAATCTGATGCACTCCTAAAAACAAGATGTTAATGGTCCTGACTCACATCCATGGCTTTGAATAACAACATTCTGTCTCTTTGCTGCAGCAATAAAAAAGGAAAAGTAGAAAACCTGATAGGTTATTTCTGTAACATTTCTAACATCACAGCCTAAAGGTTCATTATAAAGTGAAATCATTTTAAGAAATTCATAATTCCTTTGGATTTTTCATTATTTAAAATTCATATTGCTTGGACTTTAGCAATACCTTTGTCTCATCAGGTTTAATTTTGTCAGATTATCATAATTGTTAAAAACAGAGATTTGTTTCCAAGGGCAATGATGCTGATTTAGCTTACAAATTATATTAGTTTCCTGAAGAATAAGCCACATTGAACTGAATAAAGATTTATTTTGGTTAGACCAAAACAACACCATTATTGAATTCCAAACATCCTAACCAGAAATATTCAGTTATGCCTAATTTTGCAGAAAAAAATGAATCTGAAAAACTGGCTCTTGAAGGCTTCAATGGGCTAGAGTGGCTAGCAAGGTCAGGAGAGATTTTAAACAAAAGAATTTGTACAAATGTATTCAAATTTTATAGTTAATATGGCAGAGAATGTATCAAGATTGATGAACTGGAAGAAAATTATGCCAGTGATCAGTAAAAAAAAATCCTTGCAGGCAAATGAATCTTTAGGGCAGTGATGGCGAACCTATGGCTTGCGTGCCACAAGTGGCACGTGGAGTCATATCAGTGGGCACGCGAGCTCGGCCAGCTAATTTTTGGGCATTCTGGGACCACTGGGAGTCGGGAAACAGCCTGTTTTCAGCCTCTGGAGGGGGTGGGGAAGGCCCGCTTTTTGCTCTCCCCAAGCTCCAGAGCCTTTCTAGGAGCCTGGGGAGGGTGAAAATGGCCCTCCCCACCCCCCCGGAGATCCCCCGGAGGCTGGAAATGGCCCATTTGCTGACTTCCGGTTCTGTTCTGTTTTTTTGCTGTCCCCAGGCTTCTGTTTTTTTGCTGTCCCCAGGCTTCAGACCCTTTCTAGGAGCTTGGGGAGGGCGAAAATGGCCTCCCCCCCCGGAGGCCCTCTGGACGCCAGAAATGGCCCATTTCAAGTTGGGAAACGGGCCATTTCTGGCTTCTGGAAGGCCTCTGTGGGGGTGGGGAAGACCGTTTTCGCCCTCCCCAGGCTCCTAGAAAAGCTCTGAAACCTAGGGAGAGCGAAAAATGGGTGTGCCGGGAGCGGGGGTGTGTGTGTCATGCACGCATGTGTGTGGGGGCCCTGCATGGAATTATGTGTGTGGGCACGTTCACGCACGACCCCCCCCTTTTGGTTCACGAACCAAAAAAGGTTTGCCATCACTGCTTTAGGGAAAGGAGAATATACACAGGTAAGACTGTGTAGAAATAATATACAGATTAGAGCAGCTTCAAATTAAAGCAGCTGACATGCAAGGATTAAAATGCACAAAATAAGCTACTGCTTAATTCTTCCTAAACCAAAACATTCAAGACAAAATTTAAGTATGCAGAATAATAAAATATTTGCATAAACCATATTCAAATCAAACTAGTTGCAGCTTTATTGCTTAAATTTATTTCTGGCACTCTAGCTGAAGTTTACTATGTTCTCTGACTAAAGATCTGGAAAAAGAAGGAAGAAGGATAGGAAGAACTCTGTGGATAATCCTCAATTCTAAAAAGTTCTGATATACAAGAATCCAGAAAAGGCTTATGTAATTATTAATTATATTATTATAAATTCAATGAGAAGGGTAAATACATATTAGTGACAACTGAACATGACAAAGAAAGAAACAGAAATAAAAATAAAATAAAGCAGAATTTAGCCAAAGGAGAATAAAACTATTATTCTAAACCTATTCAAAACTATAAATAAGAACCTACCAAAAAAACACCTCAAAAATGTGGTTAGGAATAGCTTCAATCACGAGTGTCCATAGGTCAAAAAAGTCACCTTGATGGCCATGATAGTTTGATCATAGCTACTTTTTAATGTGCATCACACTATAAAACAGAAGAACCTTTAATCATACCATTGTGGCTGCCATCTTGAATTTTTTTACGATATCCTGTGGGTACCCTTGGCTTCAACATTAGAGAAATCTAATCTCTGTAAGGAGGTACTCCCAAAAAAGAAAATAGGGCTCCCAAAGACTTTAAGAAAATCAAAACTTTATTAGCAAAAACTAAGTTAAAAATAAGTTCAAGATGAGGATCAAAGTTCCAGTATTGAGGAATGACAATTTTAGGTTGATATTCCAAACACTTTTGGGACTGTTGATATCCCCAAAATTTCCTTACTTTCTGAATGGTTAATGCCCTTCACATCTTATTAAAAATCTGGGCTAATATACTGGATAAAGGAATCCTGCAAAAACAGTATTTCATTGCCTCCAGGGACTGATATATTCTCAAAGCTTATTGGAATAGCACGGTACAGATGAAACTTAAAAGTTTTCCCATGCATTTGCATTTTTCTTACTGCTTTTAACCTGGTTACCAGCTGTATAAGAATATCTACTTTGTGCCTTTCTCATATCCCAGGAACTAGGCAGATGTTTGCCTTCAAAAATGATAAAGACTGCTTTATAAATCAAATGTGAGTCAAATTTTTTTGGAGCCATTTTTCTCTCTCTCTCCCATCCTGTTTCAAGCTGCTACAGGCCTCAGTTTGGAATACACCTAGGCTCCTTCCATTCTTTAAGATCGTACTTGTAAAATCCATGTGACCTGTCTCAGAACTGTTTAGAACTTTAGATGCTAAAGCTGTACAGTTTAGTGAAAGGAAGATCTCAACAATATGAGAACCCTGAAACAACTTTATTCATTCATTTAGATAAATCTATGACGTGTGTGTGTGTGTGTGTGTGTGTGTGAATGCCAGTTTGACTATATTTTGAAATCCCTACACCAAGAAACTGCTAGATTGAATTGGAGAAACAATTAATTCAACTCACTGAAACAAAGACAAATGCAAATTTTGCCAGATAAAGAGAGATAAACTGAACTAAATCTAAGGTTTGTTTATGGGGTTTTTTGCACATTTTTATCTGTAACTGTCTGCAATTAACAATTTAATCCTTTAACAAAATGTATCTTAATAAACATTTTCAATATGCAATGCAATATGTATTTCCTCTGAAAACATATGTTTAATGCATATTTTGAGATATTTACACTATTGAAAACTGTAACACAATGTTCAGAAAAGTGTGACATTTGCATTTTATTCCCATCTCTACATTTGTCCAGGAAATGCTGATCAACTCATTGCCTACAAGAATCCACAAGAATTCCTAGCATGGCATAGCAGTGTTAAAATATCCCAGTTTAACAAGGTTTGTACAAAGGAACTTTCTTTGTGGATCAGGCCCTGTACAGTAAAAGTGAGATGCATGGATCAGTGGGGGAAAAAGAGGGGGCTATATACACTCAATAACTTTACATTTTAGATTTGCTTTTATTAAAAACAAACTTTTTAAAACTTCTGCTTCCATCTTTCATTTCAACAGCAAGTCTCTCAAAAGATAGGAGGCCCCTCATCCAAGTTTAGAAAAAAATAAATGAAAAGGCAACTAAAAACACTGCAAAAAAGTGTTGAACAATTCTCTGTGTAAAGAAAACTGTTAACAAATGTCCAGAGCACATCGCAGAAGCTAGGAATGTGCAGCTGGAGATACAGCCTTGTCTCAAAGCAGTATATTCTTAATCTGTGAATTTGGAAAGCAGCACAAGACTGCACAACAGCTGGAAGTTTTAGCAGCTGATGTGCCAGCTTTCTCTGTCTTTAACTTCGTTAGTTGCTCAGCATTACAGATGTTCTCCCCATGAATCACACCTGCAAGCCTTAAAACACAATTTTTCTTTTTTTCTTTTTAAACAAGCTGGCCGATGTATGTAGCTTGAATACTTATGAAAAAATAAGCAGGAAAAACATGCCTTATTTCCCCCCCACCTCCGATTCAGAGAAGGTGGCATTATTGTTCCGGCTGTCTAATACTTGAACAATTTAGATAATTCAGTATTTAATGCAGACAGGTCCCCTTGAGAGAAAACATACACTTAAGGGGTCCTACAAAGATGACTGTCATCAAGTACAAACAGCATTTAAATTTTTGCTGTGATGATTACCTTGTTGGATCTCTGTGGTGAATGCTGCTGTCTTAATGTTTGCTTACACAAACATGAGTTTATCCTTTCTGTGTATAGGCACCGAGGCCGACCTTCAGTACCATATAGTAGGGCGAAACAAGAGGGGCAGCAGCCTATATTTTGTTGAAGAATTAGTCCAGAATTGCTATATCAGTGATGGCGAACCTTTTTTGGTTCATGTGCCAAAAGGGTGTGTGCGCGCACCCCCATGCATGCGCACCCCCTGCGCTGCCCCCCACACATGCGCACAGGCCTCACTGAATCCAGGGACGGTGAAAAAAACGGCCCAACGGGCAAACCGGAAGTTTAAAAAAACGGACTTCCGGTTTGCCCGTTGTGCTGTTTTTCACACTCCGGAGGCTTCAGGGACACTTCCTGAAGCCCCGGAGTGCGAAAAACAGCACAACGGGCAAACCGGAAGTCCATTTTTCTGAACTTCCAGTTTGCCCGTTGGGCTGTTTTTCGCACTGCGGGGCTTCAGGGAAGCTTCCCTAAAGCCTCCGGAGGGCAAAACGGCCTTCCCCAAGGCCGAAAATCAGCTGGCCAGTGCGCGCATGTGCACTGGAGCTGACATAGGGCAACACCTCGCGTGCCCTCCAATATGGCTCCACGTGCACCTGTGGCACGCGTGCCATAGGTTCGCCATCCCTGTGCTATATGGTTGCATCATCCTTACACAGCATGATAGGCAAAATAATAAATAAATTTCTGAATGTTAACTCCATTATAGGAGTTAATTTTAATCCCAAACTCAAGATTTTCAGGGTAACCTTTTGCTTAATTCTAATTCCTCAAAATATGTCCAATATATTTCCTATTGGAAATGGACATAAAGCATAATTCTTGGATACATTTGTTACTATACTTTTAAATTTGTATTAATCTTTCTAACCCCCCCACCAGGTTCCCAGTTAACAGAAATAGCTTGAAAGCACTGTAAATTATGCTGGGATAAAAATACCACAAGCAAACAAATAACCCTTCCAGAAAGAAACCGTCATCTTCACAAGATAAATTTTTAGGGATAGAATTTCTTTATTAACTCTGTTATGGTCAGTGGCACCAAGAAAATTGACTTTCCCTTGTCAAATACTCATTCCTGCAATTTTTTTTTTTAGTTTGCAATAGACACAATTTTTCTGTGTGATCTGAATGCCAACGCATCAGAAAGGGGAAGTTCAGCATCCCATTAGCTATTTAGCAATTCTTAATATTCCCCAACCCTGAACCTCATTGGGAATGGGGGGAGGTGTATATTGTATATTGAACAGGTGACAGCTTCATTACATCCTCTCCCTTTTCATCAGGGTTTCTGATTGCTTGTGTGCTTCTATTTTCTGCAATTCTATTCAAATCAAATATTTTTATTAGAGTCTTTGGCAAGCTTAGTAAAGATTAAAGCTAGGCGACCACTGAGTGTCCCGATCTATCCAAAATATCTACCACGAGTGAGGAAGTCTTTGAATGACAGGACTTATCCTTCATTATTTTGTGGGCTGTGACCTCTACAGGGTTGAACAGTGATGGAGCTATGACATAGCAATAGCACTTAGACTTATATACCGCTTCATAGTGCTTTACAGCCCTCTCTAAGTGGTTTACAGAGTTCAGCATATTGCCCCCAACAATCTGGGTCCTCATTTTACCGACCTCAGAAGGATGGAAGGCTGAGTCAACCTTGAGCCGGTGAGATTTGAACAGCTGAACTGCTCAACTAGCAGTAGCCTGCAGTGCTGCATTTAACCACTGCGCCACCTCGGCTCTTCACATGGGTGGAAAACACTATGATTTTATTTTTTCTTCCTTCGGGGAGAAGACTTTTTCCCACCTTTAAATTTAGGGGCTGCTTGCAATACTGTGACCAAAGATAAGGGTTGGCAAGAAACTTAGACTTAGCAAGAAACCTGTGGCACCTACTTGGGTTTCCTTGGGATTTGTGTTGATTGCCATCCTAGAAATGGCTTTGCTTGCCCAGTAAAAAAAGCCAACTTTCTTTGCACAAGGAACTCTCTCTACATGGGGACATTACAATGATTTTACCTTTCGGAATTCCTGTTGTTTATTGGGAAAAATAACAGCCTAGGAATGGTAGCTTTTGATACTAAAGATATGTTACCCTTTCTCAGGGGTGAAATTCAAATTTTTTCCCTACCGGTTCTGTGGGCATGGCTTGGTGGGCGTGGCAGGGGAAGGATGCTGCAAAATCTCCATTCCCTCCCCACTTCAGGGGGAAGGATACTGCAAAATCTCCATTCCCTCCCCACTCATGGGGGAAGGATACTGCAAAATCTCCATTCCCACCCCACTCTGGGGCCAGCCAGAGGTGGTATTTGCCAGTTCTCCGAACTACTCAAAATTTCCGCTACCAGTTCTCCAGAACCTGTCAGAACCTGCTGAATTTCACCCCTGCGGCCTTTCTCTTTATTTTGACAACTGTGGTCCTCAGCTTTCTGGGAAAAAGAAATGTCTGTTAACTGCCAGTTTACATCTGTAGTGTGTCTTTTTTGTGTGTGGGTCATCAGAAAGAAACGGAAGGGAGAACCTCTCTATCACCTCATTTTGTTATATCTACACACCCACCGTAGAGATAGATATTCCACCTCTCTTCCTGTTTCCCAAGACTCTGTAATCTACTATAACGGGCTACTTTCTTCCTTGTCCTCATTACCTACCTGAAGAATGAATAACATGAAGCAAAGCAGGGCAAAACTGAGCCTTATCGGGAGACTAGATAAGGACATAGCCTTAGCAGAAACAGGCAGCGAAAGCCCCAAGAGGAGAACTTATCTGCCTGAAACAGGAAGTTCTGCTTTATGTCTGTTCAATACATTTTAGGGAGTTAACAATGCATTTTCCTTTCCTTTTTTTAATGAGGCAAAAGCAACACATGTTCAGTCCTCCTTGCACTGGTTGTAGGCTGTTGTCTGTTTAAAGACTGGTCAGGAAATGCTATTGAAGCCATCCTGAAGCCATTTTGTTCTAATTCCTAGTTTGTTTGTTGTTTAAATAAAGGCTACCAGGAACCAGTCTTGAGCCATCTCTGAATATCAGCTCTATCAAGTGCAATACTGCATCCTGCACTCCTAACATTTTGGATAAAAAGTTTTATTAAGACTGCTTCCGGAAGAGTAGATTTCTCAAAAAAAAAAAAAGGTTAATCATAATTCCTAGGCATGCAAAGAAAGCTGCATCTTTCATATATGCCCATGATGGCGAACCTATGGCACGCGGGCCACAGGTGGCACGCGGAGCCATATCTGCAGGCACATGAGCCGTTGTCCTAGCTCAGCTCCAGCATGCATACGTGCACCAGCCAGCTGATTTTCAGCTGGTCCCGCCCACGCCACCCCTCCCCTCTCAGGAGTCTCCACGTGACCCGTTTTGGATGCTTGGTAAGCACAGGGCTCACGGAGAGGCTCTGGGAAGGCGTTTTCACTCTCCCTAGGCTTAAAAAAAAGCCTCTGGAGCCTGGAGAGGGTGAAAAACGGGCCTACCGGGCCTACCGGAAGTCTGGAAACAAGCTGTTTCCAGCCTCCAGAAGCTTCAGGGAGGCCTGCTAGGCCCAAAATGGGGTGCGGGTGTGTGTGTCATGTGCATATGTATGGGGAGTGCGGGGGGGGGGGGGGTTTGCGCGTGCATGTGCGGGGGAGGGGCAGCACGGGGGGGTCACATACGCATGCTTAAGGGGTGGGGCGCGGGGGGACATTGAATTATGGGTGTGGGCACACATGCACATGCTATCGCGCGCACACACACACTTTCGGCACCTGAGGGAAAAAAGGTTCGCCAGCACTGATATATGCTAAGGAACTGCCCCAAAGCTCTCCCATGCCTCTGCTTGTAGGAAAACGCACATCTGCCAATAATTCTTGGATGTGTCTCCCAAATTTTGATTGGGGAAACTGACTTTGTTCTGTCCCCAGAGCTTAGACACCTTTCCCTAGAACTACTGGGTTATGGATTAGCGAGTCCAGGACAGACTTATTGGCCCCAACCAGGCTACAACCCCTTAGAATCACAAGTTGTCATTAACACAGCATAAACTCTGTCTGTTTTGACTTCTGTTGCTCTCCCTTGCTGTTGTTTATCAACTGTAGGCTGGGAAGTTAAAGGATGTGGCAAGGTGGACTTTCTACATGTTTTCGTCTTCCTCACCTGCTGAGTAGACCAAAGGTTCTGCCTTTGTGTCCTTCTCCTTTTTGTCTTCCCCAAAGAGGGATGAAGAGATCTTCTTCCTATTTTTTTTGGTCTTCCTCAGCAGGGGTGGGTTTCACTTACCTTCGCCTTACTGTTCGCATCGCGATGTTTCATCCCCTCGCGCTATTTCACTTCTGCACATGCTCAGAAGGTGGATTCAGCCCGAAACACAGCTGAGGAGCTCATCAGCTGTGCTTTGGGGCGAAGAAATAAAGGTCATATTAACCCAGGAGCGGGCAAGAAGGCTTTTTTCAAAGCACAGAACACTGTGAAGCCATCCAAACACAGGAAAATCGGCCGAAAATTCAGAAAAAAAGATGGCGGCGAGCATGGACCGGCACAGACAGAACCGGATCCGTGACGCCAAAATTACATCACCAGCGGGTCGCTAACGGTTTGGGCGATCTGGTCCGAACTGGGAGGAACCCACCCCTGTTCCTCAGTAAGGTTGCCACCAACTCTTTCTAGAAGTCATGGAGAACTTTGGCCATCTTCTATGAATTGTTTGTTTTCACTTCTGAGCAATCCATCTCTCTAGGTAACCCTCGACGTATCACCATAATTGAAACCAACATTTCTGTTGATAACCGAGACATTTGTTAAGTAAATTTTGCTCCACTTTACAACCTCTCTTTCCACAATTGTTAAGTGATTCGATGCAGTTGTTAAGTTAGTTAAGTTAGCTTGTCAGAAGGTCGCAAAAGGGGATCACATGACACTGGGCCATTGCAATCGTCTTAAATATGAATCAGTTGCCAAGCATTTGAATTTTGATCAGATGACCATGGAGATTCTGCAACAATTTTAAGTGTGAAAAACAGTCGCAAGTCAGTTTTTTCAGTTGTAACTTTGAACAATCACTAAGCAAACTGTTATGAGGTGAGGACTACCTGTATAGAGAAAAATACCACTATAAAGAGATACCCATTGGAGCCCACAGTATTGAATGTGTCCCCCTATAATCGCGAGTCTCATTTGCACTAAGTTGTGTATTTAAAATGTATATACAGGTAGCCCTTGACTTACAACTGCAATTAGGGCCGGAATTTCTGTCGTTAAGCAAGGTTGTTAAGTGAGTCATGCCTGATTTTACGACTGTTTTTACTACGGTTGTTAAGCAAATCACCGCAGCTGTTAAGTGAACTCCATTGACTTGTCAGAAGCCATCTGAGAAGATCGCAAATGGCGATCAAATATTCCTGGGACACTGCCACCATTGTAAATACACGCTGGTTGCCAAATGCCTGAATTCTGATCAGATGACCGTGGGAAAACTACGATGGTTGTAAGTGCAAGGACCAGTCATAAGCCACATTTTTCACGGTCATTGTAACTTTGAATGCTAAATGCATGTTACAAGCTGAGGACTACCTTATTTTGTTTTAACATACAGCGCAGGATGGAAGGCCAGAGATCAGACTTTTGGTTTAGATGTGTGGAGGATCATAAATTAGAAACGAAGGGAGTTAGTCATGTTCTGCTGGCCCCATTGTCAGTGCCACCTCATTTCTCGTAGTCCTCGACTTAACAACAGTTTATTTAGTGACTGTTCGAAGTTACAATGACACTGAAAAAAAGTGACTTAAGACCATTTTTCACACCTACAACCATTGCGGTATGCCTGTGGGGATGCGATCAAAATTCAGACGCTTGGTAACTGACTCCTATTTATGACGGCTGCAGTGTCCCAAGGTCATGTGATCCCCTTTTCTGACCTCCTGGCAATGGGGGAAGCCAGATTCACTCAACAACTGTGCTACTAGCTGAACAACTGCAGTGATTCACTTAACAACTGTTGCAAGAAAGGTTGCAAAATGGAGCAAAACTCCATTAACAAATGTCTCATTTAATAACGGAAATTTTGGGCTCAATTGTTTTCATCAGTTGAGGACTACCTGTAATTATGATTAGTGTTATGTATTAAGGTTAAACTGTTTACTCCAAGGACCGCTTTCCAGAGCAGGAAAATGAAGACCGCTGATTGGTTGAACCAGCCGACAGCCCTCTATTTAAGAGAGAGCTTTCAGGCTGGTTCCTTTGCTGGATCTGAGTGTTATACAATAAAGAGCTGTTAGTCACAATACTGTCTCCAGCCTCTTCAGTACCAGAACTTAACAATTAGGTCCTCACGAAGCAGTCCATCTCTAGGGTTTCCCCCTTGGAAGTGGAATGCATGATTAGTTGGGGAACTTTATTTATTTTATTTTATTTATTTATTTGTGAGATTTATATACCGCCTCACAGTGCAAGCACTCTCTAAGCAGTTTACACCAGTCAGCAATGTATATTTACATTGCCCCCAACAATCTGGGTCCTCATTTTACCTACCTTGGAAGGATGGAAGGCTGAGTCAACCTTGAGCCGGTGAGATTTGAACCGCTGACCTGCGGATCACAGTCAGCTAAACTGGCCTGCAGTACTGCCTCTAACCGCTGTGCCACCTCGGCTCTTAACTTCAGCCCTTTTCTGAATGATGCTACTTAAGTTTCACCTAAAGCAGTGTTTCTCAACCTTGGCAGTTTGAAGATGTGTGGACTTTAACTCCCAGAATTCCCCAGCCAGCGTTGCTGGCTGTGGAATTCTGGGAGTTGAAGTCCACACATCTTCAAACTGTCAAGGTTGAGAAACACTGACCTAAAGAATTGGGTGAGCAGCTGTATCCTCATTTGCCGACTCCATAAGACTGTTCGACCCATAGGCTCCATATATCCGAACAGCATTTCTTTCTCAATAGGCCATCCTTGAATGTGCCTGATTAAAATAATATATAGTCAGCCAGCTCTGGATGAACATCTGGACTTTCCCCAGACAGTCTGAGGCACCACCAGGCCTTTTTAACAAACTCCATTTTCTGAATCTATTTTTTCCTCTTTAGCTTCCACCCACATCTCGTTCCAGAGTAAGCTAGTCAACGAATCGTGAGATGCATCAGTTTTTGAGTGTTTGCTGGGATCACGCCAACATTCATAAAGTCAGACCGTGCCTGCCTCAATATGACTAACATATGGTCTTAACAAATTTCAACAGCACTGTATATAAAAAGAGAGCTGATCCAGAAACCCGTTCTGTTTTCTGTTTTTTACAATCCATTTTCTCCCCCTTTCTATCTTTCCTAAGGCCCTCAGTATGGCACAAATTGTTCCTAGGATTCGGTCGTCTTTGAAAATGCCAGAATAATGGTGATTATTTCTACAAAATAAGAAACTGTTTTCAGATTTATGTCCTTAGCATTTGATTTTTCTGTCATTGTCTCCCATAAACGGACTCGGTTCAGCATTGTGGTGATTACACAAAATACAGATCCCCCCCTCATTATGTGAAAAGGAGCTACAATATAGACTTGGCACAGGTTCTTTTAAAAAGCATTTCCCAGTAATAAAATCCTGCAGCAGTATTTGTATAAAAGCACTCCATTTCTATTTAAACTTGAACCCTGCATAATTCCAAAAGCTTTAAAAAGGCTGCACTCCAATCCATATTTACTCAGAAAAGGAACTGTTTTGTGGCAAAATGAGTCATAAATGCTGCAGTGACTAGATTAAGTTGTTCAAATCCTGTTTGAGATATATTCTTTTACACTCTCTTGAATAACCGAAGTTACATCTCCGTCTGTACATACCACTACTTCATAAAAGCACTTCTGTTCATTAACTTAAGTCCTGCCAGACAGCCTCGAGTTTTAAAAGCCATCTGTGACTGATAAGAGATGTAAATACTTATCTCTCCTCCTAAGGCCAGTGGATCACAGCCAAATGGTGCATGAAAAGCTCTAAACATGCTACCATCTTGGTTATGATCTGCTGTTACACTGGAAGCGAGATTAATAAGGCAATGTGGCATGTGTGTATGTGTGTGCGCAGGCAGGGGATGTCAAATTATCTTTCCTATTCAGCCTTTTTTAAAAAATAAAACCTTGGGAAAAAGACGACCCGTGGTTTGAAGGCAATTGCCAAGCCTCCCTTCCGAGGCCCTGTGTTTACTGATAACGACTAATTATACCTGTACAAATACAGTGTGTAAACAGCCCTTGTAAATTAAACAGGCTTCTTTATTTAAGAAAAAGCACATACCAGACTATGTAAAATGCAAAAGTACCTCCTGTTTTGTCTGGTAAATTGAGACAACAAATGTGAGAAAGTTTTCTGTTAATCTGTGATAAGGAACATAGGCATATATCTACATGCATGTAGTGCACACAAATCTACACATTCTTTATGGTGGGGTTCGAGATTCATGTAATGTTTATTTGTCGTACTTGATTCTGTGCTCTCTTTTTTGGTGTCGTTAAAATGGTATGCTCATAAGAAATCATAAGCACCTTCTTATGATTCATTTAAGTTGGTGTATTGGTTTGGAAATATCCTACATAAGGAGGGCATTTTTTTTTCTTGTTCTGATCTAATTTAAAAAACAACTTCCGGTGATATATTTCCTCCCTTTTCTCCTTTCAGGAAGGAAATAGAGACTTAATAAGGGCATTATTTTCTAAATGAATGAACTTAAAATTAAGGCCACCATAAGTAGATACCTACAGTACTAATCCTATTACTTAACTTTTTTTTCTAGATATTTATTTGTTAGAATTTAGTTCCGGAGCAGAAAGTGGTGTATATAGCGTGCCTTCCTTCCACTTGTCCCCACAATGAGGATTCCGTGAAGTACGTTGGGCTGAGAGTTACTAATTCAATGTTACTCACCAAACTTCCACAGCTGAAGGTGGACTTGAACCCGTGACTGTCTGGTGCCCTGACATTACTGCCTTTCGGGTGGTGCCTTTGAACCAGTGTTGATTCTTGGCAACTGCCTGGATGAGTCCCTGCAATTTTCTTGGCATTGCCTTCTAACTAGGGCTGAGAGAGAGGCTGGCCTAAAGTCACCAGTTGACTTCATGACTAAGATGAGACTAGAACTACAGTATTAGTTGGCTATACCACTACACTGAACTGCATGTTACTATATATATTTTCTTACGCTGATGCCTAAATCTATTTTTTTTGTCACAGAACAAAAAGAAAGATTGTGCGTGTATGTGTAATTGCTGATTTTTCACTCTGCATTTTCACACCAATATTATGTCTGGCATAAACTTCCATCTTTATATATTATTTGTTATAGATTTGGAGACGTTTGCTTCTGAATAAAGATAAGTTTATGCTGTGGGTCTCTTTCAGCATTGTATGCTGACCGAGGAACTTCTTGGCAGCGGTGAAATCTACTTACCTTTCCTATCGGTTTGGAAGTGTGCGATTTGCGCGCACGTGTGCTTCGCTTTGCACATGTGCAGAGGGTTAAAAAAAGAAAATGGCAGCATCCGGGTGGAGCCTTGCGTTGCCGCCGCTACCGGTTCTCTGAACAACCAGCGGCCGCCACTACCAGTATGCCCGAACTGGGCTGAACCGGTAGCATTTCACCCCTGCTTCTTGGTATCGGAACAATTTGTGAAGTTAAGAAATTTATTCCAGAAACTTTTTGTTACACAATTGTTTCAACTTCAGTGATTCTTTTTACTTACATCCATGTGTAATGTTTGTAACTCAAGGCTGAGGATAAATAGCATTGTATATAGTCTGTGGTTTGGATTGATCTTCAAATGGGAAGGAGGTTTTACTCATAGCGAACAGTTTGTTGAACAGGATGACACTGGATCATCAGAAATGCTGGACATCCATGACCAACTTGCTACTGTTGGCAACCTGAACTAGATAGATTTTGGTCTTCCTTGCCAAGAGAATTGTGTAGGAATCTAGGACTTGGTGAAATTTGTATTTATTGCTTTATTCAAGTGTATTTATATGGCCATCTATCCTGCAAGCATAACTCTCAGTGACTGAGTTGAGAAAAAAATAAACAGAAATAAATCTTCAGCTTGAACCACAATAATACATGAGCACACAATAGATACAAACTCATGGTAAACCGCTCCAAACTCAATTGCAGAAAATATGACTTCAGCAATAGAGTGGTCAATGCCTGGAATGCTCTACCTGACTCCGTTGTTACTTCATCAAACCCCCATAGCTTCAACCTTAAACTGTCTACCGTGGATCTCACCCCATTCCTAAGAGGTCTGTAAGGGGCGTGCATAAGCGCACCAGCGTGCCTACCATCCCTGTCCTACTGTCCCCATTTATTCATACCCATTTCCTGTGTTCATATTCATGTTTATACTTATACCTGTTATCTTGTACATGTTTGACAAACTAACTAACTAACTAACTAACTAACTAACTAACTAACTAACTAACTAACTAACTAACTAACTAACTAACTAACTAACTAACGAAATAAATAAATAAATAAATAAATAAATAAATAAATAAATAAATAAATAAATAAATAAATACCATAACCAAATAAAATAAGAGCCGAGGTGGCGCAGCGGTTAGAGGCAGTACTGCAGGCTACTTTAGCTGACTGTGATCCTCAGGTCAGCGGTTCAAATCTCACCGGCTCAAGGTTGACTCAGCCTTCCATCCTTCCGAGGTAGGTAAAATGAGGACCCAGATTGTTGGGGGCAATATATTTATTTATTTATTTATTTATTTATTTATTTATTTATTTATTTATTTATTTATTTATTTATTTATTTATTTATTTATTTATTTATTTATTTATTTATTTATTTATTTATTTATTTATTTATTTATTTATTTATTTATTTATTTATTTATTTATGGTTTCTTATATGCCGCCCCACTCCCAAGGGACTCAGGGCGGCTTACAACACAGGAAAAAATACAAGAAAACCAATAAATTCAATTTAAAATCAAAATACAAAAATTAAAAATTACAATATAAAAACACCATTCAACCGCTAGACATACCCGGGGGAGAGTGCAGATGGAATTAGGCTCTACCCCCTGCCTGCAGGAAGAGCCATGTCTTAACGGCTTTTCGGAAGGCCAGCAGGGTGGGAATGGTTCGGGTCTCTGGAGGGAGTTGGTTCCAGAGCGCGGGGCCGGCCACAGAGAAGGCTCTATAAATATACATTGCTTACTGGTGTAAACCGCTTAGAGAGTGCTTGCACTGTGAGGCGGTATATAAATCTCGCAAATAAAAAATAAATAAAAAAGAATTACTCAAAATAAAAACCTTAAAATAGCAACAAGGAAATCAGCCAATCAACATATTATGGGCTCATCTAATTGCCAAACCCCCATTTGGGAGAAAATAACTAGATCTTAAGAGGTTTCCAAAAACCCAACAGGATCAGGGCAACCTAACCTCAGATTAGAAGATGCTTCAAAGGACAGGGGCTGTGACAGAAAAGGCATGCATTCTGGGTCCTGCAAAATGTCATTTTCTGATTGACGGGACTCAGATCAGGCAAGAGACTGAAGGCTGAGCCGCTTTGTCTCTGTTACTTCAGACCTTAGGAGAGCTCACCTGACAGACAGCCCACAAAACATGCACTTAAATTGTATACTGGTGTAGGCTTTCATAGCCAGTATCTATTGAGTAGTATTGGACTTCAAGGTTTAATAACTGTGGGCCAGGCAACAATTTCCTAACGTTTCACCAGCAACTATGGCTGGCATTTTCAGAAACAAGGTGGAGCACTCCACAGGCACTGTCTTTATACCCAGATGCCCTGAATGCTGTTTCCAATTAGTGCAGGCAGGTAAGAGCTGGCCTCTAATTGGTTCTTTCTTTGTGCTGTTTTTGATTGTTGGTTTTGGTGGCATTTTTCATTTTTCATGAAACAAAAGTCAAGTGACTTGGATGAAGCATCTGAGAAAGCAAAACAGACTGGATAGATCCCGGTGAAGGACATACGTTCTGCATTATACAAAGCAGGAGTTCTCTCCCCCATTTAAATAATAGGTCTATAAATTCTCCTCTGTAATTCAATAGCCAGCATTTTGGATGACTTTACTCCCTTCTCTCTTTTTTTTTCTAGAAATGTTAGGAGCATGAGAAGAGAGCAAAGGTAAATTCTGAGATGTTCTTATGGATACTTGCAGCATTATTCCCAATTAAGGGGTCCTTAATAGAGACTACATAGTAGTATAGTGACTACATAGCATGGGAGTCCGAAAAGTAGTGGTCATCTAAAACAGTGTTTTTCAACCACTGTGCCGCGGCACACTAGTGTGCCGTGACATAGTGTAAGGTGTGCCGTGGGAAAAACACCCGCCGGGTGTTTTTGCTACGGGACATCTCTGTGTCCCGAAAGTTGGTTTCGGGACACAGAGATGCCTCTATTAAGTCCCTGCAGCCCCGCGTTTACTTTAAAACGCGGGGACCGCCGGGAGGTAGCGCACGCAGGGACATCACTGATGTCCCATGCGTGCGCCGATAGCAACAATCGCGGAGGACCAGAGCAGCGAGGAGGACGCGCGCTGTCAACTTGGTAAGTGTTGAGGCAAGTGGCGGCATCGGGGGAAGGCTCCTGCCCGCGTCTCCCGCCCGCCCGCCCGCCCGCCTCTCATTCTTTTAAATGCTAAGGCAAGAGACGGGCAGGCGGGCGGGAGACGCGGGCAGGAGCCTTCCCCCGATGCCGCCACTTGCCTCACTCGCCAGGCGCCTCTGCTCCGTGGTGCCTTCCGCGTGTGCAGCGTCTGCAATGTTGACAAGCCCCCCCCCGCTCGAAGGCCACAGAGGTTCCTTCTTCCTCCTGCAGGGAGAAAGACAGAAGGAAGGAAGGAAGGAAGGAAGGAAGGAAGGAAGGAAGGAAGGAAGGAAGGAAGGAAGGAAGGAAGGAGAAGACAGACAGAAAGAAAGAAAGGAAGGAAGGAAGGAAGGAAGGAAGGAAGGAAGGAAGGAAAGAAAGAAAGAAAGAAAGAAAGAAAGAAAGAAAGAAAGAAAGAAAGAAAGAAAGAAAGAAAGAAAGAAAGAAGAAAGAAAAGTTAGGAAGGAAGGAAGGAAGACAGAAAGAAAGAAAAAGAAAGATGTTAGGAAGGAAGGAAGACAGAAAGAAAGAAAAAGAAAGATGTTAGGAAGGAAGGAAGATGGAAGAAAGAAAGAAGGAAGGAAGGAAAGAAAGAAGAAGAAAGAAGACAGACAGACAGACAGAAAGAAAGAAGTTAGGAAGGAAGGAAAACAGACAGAAAAAAGAAAGAAAAAGAAAGAAAGAAAGACAGAAAGAAAGTGATGTTAGGAAGGAAGGAAGACAGAAAGAAAAAGAAAGATGGTAGGAGGGGTAGTCTTATACGGTGAGTATATCCCAAACTCTATATTTTAAAAGGAAAAATTGGGGGTCGTCTTATACGCCCAATCGTCTTATACGCCGGCACATACGGTATACTGGACTGAAATTTTTTTAACATTTTCTAATGGTGGTGTGCCTCGTGATTTTTTTCATGAAAAAAGTGTGCCTTTGCACAAAAAAGGTTGAAAAACACTGATCTAAAAAAACCTCCACCTCAGCACAATCTGATACAACAGTAATCTGTGGACATGGCCATTGAGCTCTCTTCTTCAAAGAGGGTAAAAAGATAAATATGCACCTCTCTCTCTCTTTCCCCTCATCTCTTTCTTTATAGATGGGGAAGACATACAAATATTCTCCTTGCATTATCAAACACATGCTGTGCAAAGAGAGCCACATGCTATATCCCCTCTAACACAATTTAAATGATAAAAGGCAACATTTGAATTATTCTTCTGTAGGAAAAAAAAGGATTTTCTATTATTTATTATTTTATTTATTTGTATCCCACCTTTATTACTTTTACAAAAAGCTCAAGAGGGTGAATATACCTACTATACTTTCCTCTTCCTATTTTCCCCACAACCCTATGAGGTGGGCTGGGCTGAGACAGAGTAACTGGTCCAAGGACACCCAGCTGATTTTCATGGCTAAGGCAGGACTAGAACTCGTGGTCTCCTATTTTCTAGCCCTGTACCTTAGCCACTAGACCAAACTGGCTTTATATGTTGGCTTATCAATCCAAGGTTAAGCTTCTGATTTGGGGTGGTCATATATTGTCTAGTACAGGAGGGTCCAACCTCTGGCCGCGGCCTGTTCGGAACCGGGCAGCGCAGGCAGCGGGTGAGAATGCGTATTTGTGCATGTGCTGCTCATGCAAATGGAGTTGCATGCGTCTGTGCAAATGCAGTTGTGCACGTTCATGCAAATGTAGTTGCGCAGGTTTATGCACACACACTACCACTCTCACGGAACCTTCCCCTCCCCCACCACCGCCAGTCCACCAAGCTGAACTGTTGGGGACCGCTGGTCTAGAACGTATTTGGAAAAGATGCCAGGACATGGTATTCCACAAGGGAATTAGACCATTTACAAAAATGGACTAAAGTTCATGAAACATTTTCCCTTTGACCCAAGAAGGTTTAAACCAGCACTGGCTCATGTTTTCCAAAAGTGCTTTCTTAGAACATCAAGAATTTGGAGGAAGAAATAGCCAGCAGGATAGTTTTTGAGATGTTAACCAGGGGTGGGTTCTAACTTAACTCGCCGCCGGTTTGCTTCCTCCCACACTGCGTGGCCGCGTGCGCATTGTGCGCTGCATGGCCGCGCCATGCAAGCACTTCGTGTGCAGTGCCAAAAACCAAGCTTCTGCGGATATGCAGAAGCAAAAAACAGCTTCTGCGCATGCACAGAAGCCAAAAACAACATGGTGGTACCTATGGCGCCGCCATTAGAGCTGGTTTGGGGACATGGCCAACCGCCGATCGCTCACGGTTTGGTGAGAGGGGGGGGAATTCCCGCTACCGGTTCTATAGAACTGATCTGAACCGGGACCAACCCACTTCTGATGTTAACCCATCCACCAGTGGTGAAATCCATTTTTTTTACTACCGGTTCTGTGTGCGTGGCTTGGTGGGCTTGGTATGGCTTGGTGGGCGTGGCAGGGGAAGGATACTGCAAAATCTCCATTCCCACCCCACTCCTGGGGAAAGGATATTGCAAAATCTCCATTCCCACCCTACTCTGGGGCCAGCCAGAGGTGGTATTTGCTGGTTCTCCGAACTACTCAAAATTTCTGCTATCAGTTCTCCAGAACCTGAAAGAACCTGCTGGATTTCACCCCTGCCACCCACTCCCAATTGATCATGCTGCCCAGAGATTTAGGCTACCATTCAATGTCAACTATTTAGCACCAAATTGTTGGTGAAACTAGTACGGAGGAGGCTCAGTTTTTAACCTACCCTGAACTACAGAAGCTCATTGAGTTTAAAGTAGTGTTTTTTTTTAAACTTGGCAACTTTAAGATGTGCGCATTTTAACTCCTAGAATTCCCCAGCAGTCCCCAACCCCAATTCCTGCATTCCCCAAATGCAGGGCAATGCTGGGAGTTGAAATCCACACATCTAAAAATTGACCTGTGTGGACTTCAGCTCCCAACATTCCCCAGGCAGCACAGTGCTGGGGAATGCTGGGAATTGAAGTCCTCACTTTTAAAATTGCCCAGATTGGAAAATTGGAAAATGAATACAGACCTTGGGAAGAGAGAAAGAATTGGTGAACTTTTATGGGGTAGGGGGATTTGCAGAAAATATTAGGCCTAAAATGGCGTTGAATAACAGAGTTGGAAGGGACCTTGGAGGTTTTCTAGTCCAACCCCCTGCTCAGGCAGGAAACCCTGTACCATTTCAGACAAATGTCAGACAAGTCAGACAAATGTCAGACAAGTTGTCCAATCTCTTCTTTAAAACTTCCAGTGTCGGAGAGCCCACAACTTCTGGAGGCAAGTCGTTCCACTGATTAATTGTTCTGTCAGGAAATTACTCCTAAATTCTAGGTTGCTTCTCTCCTTGATTATTTTCCATCCATTGCTTCTTGTACTGCTTTCAGGTCCTAAGGATAATAGGTTGACCCCCTTCTTCTTTGAGGAAGCCCTGTAGATATTGGAACACTACTATAATGTCACCCCTAGTCCTTCTTTTCATTAAACTAGACATATCCAAGGTTTGGTTTAGTGTAAGTTAGGACAAACTTGGACAGGCTTTCAAAATTTTGCATTTTCTACAACAAAGAAAAGTCCTAGAATCCCTATTGTGCTTCAAACAGCTGGTGCTCTCTTAGCCCTGCCTACATCACAGGATTATTGTGGAGAACAAGGGAAGAAACAGCACCGTGTATGTGGCTTTCTGTTCCTGTATGAAAGCAGTGGTGGGTTCCTACCGGTTCGGTCCACTCTGTCGTTCCGGTAGCGGCCAGCAGATGGCGCTGTTTGCATGCGACCGCTCCGGTGCCAAATTTTTGGGCTTTTTTGCTTGCGTGGAAGAAAAATCTTGCCGAAATTTCACGAGGGGATGCGCGCGCGCATGCGATTTTGGCAAGATTTTGCTTCCATACATGCGCAGAAGCAAAATCTTGGCGAAATTGCGCAGGTGCGTCCCCTCGCAAGATTTCGGTGAGATTTCGCTTCCGCGCATGTGCAGAAGCAAAATCGCACAAGGGGGCACGCGCGCGTTGCGAGCGTGCGAGCACACCAAACGTGGCGATGCGCGCGCAGCGCTCCGGTAGCGAGGTAAGAGAGCAACCCGCCCCTGTATGAAAGGTGGAATACAAATCTAAAAAATGAAATGGACCCCCCCCCAAAGGCCCACCGTATTCTGTTGGCTGGCTTTCTGCATATCACTTGACCAATCTGGCATCTCCCAGATGTGCTGGAATTGCCCCCACCATAGTCAGTCATAACACAGGCATTGAGAGAAAGTTAACGTAGAATGTATGGATTTTATTGTTTGCAGCTGAGGTTTGTGCTTAATTTGATAGTCTGGCTTTATGATTTTAATTTGCCTGCCAGGATTTTGTTGTTACTTTAAGCCGCTCGCCTAAATGCTCCAGATAAATAAATACTTGCATAGGGCACCATGGGGTTCAAGCCAGCATTAGACATGCCAAGGATTTATTATACCATATTGAATAATGATATTCAGTATTGTACAGAACAATTCAGGGCAAATGTAGAATAAAATGGAAACTGCGTGTGATGAGAAATGGTAGCTCAGTCCTCTCCCCATGTAAATAAGATAATTTAGCTAACATTCCTGGATGATTCCTTGTGTCTAGATCATTTAAGTGTGATACTCAAAGTTCTAAAATGTGTGGGTGAGAAATAATCAAAAATTCACATCAATTCAATTTAAAAGTAGAGTTGTTATTATTCTAAAAGTAATGCCTTTGCTATTAGTGCCCCAGAATAGTTTTTCACCCCATCAGTCACAAGCATTATTTATTATTTATTAATTTTGTCTAGCATGTATAAGGTAACAGATATAAGTATAAACATGATTATGAGTACAGGAAATGAATACGAATAAATAGGGGACAGTAGGACAGGGACGGTAGGCACGTTGGTGCGCTTATGCACGCCCCTTACAGACCTCTTAGGAGGTCAACAGTAGACAGTCTAAGGTTAAATTTATGGGGGTTTGGGGTTGAAACCACAGAGTCAGGTAGTGCATTCCATGCATTGACCACTCTGTTGCTGAAGTCGTATTTTCTGCAATCGAGTTTGGAGCGGTTTACCTTAAATTTGTATCTATTGTGTGCTCGTGTATTATTGCGGTTGAAGCTGAAGTAGTCATTGACAGGCAGGACATTGTAGCAGATAATTTTGTGTACTACACTTAGGCAGCGTAGTTCTAAGATGTCTAAGCCCAAAATTTCAAGCCTGGTGGCATAAGGTATTCTGTTGCGAGCAGAGGAGTGGAGGACTCTTCGCGTGAAATATCTCTGGACTCGCTCAATTGTATTAATGTTCAATATGCAGCCCTAGACTTACAACTACCGTGTTTTCCTGAAAACAAGACCCTGTCTTATTTTCTTTTGACACCCGAAATAAGTGCTTGGCCTTATTTTCAGGGGTCTTTTTTTTAGGTGCAGGAGGTGACGAGTTTGATCACCTCAGGGCTGCTCGGCCCCTTAACTTCGGCCCACGGATCAGCTGATCCAGCGAGGGCCGGAAGTTCTGTCTCTCTGGGTGCCTGGAGATATTTCCAGCACACTCTTGCTAGCCCCAGCCCTGCCCACAGCACTAAGCAACCTTGCAGCTGAAGGCCCCTCTGTTCCACAGCTCACCTTGTGTAAAGTGACCAGATTTTTTTTTTAAAGTGGGACACCGACGGGGGGCGGGGCCGCCTGGACGCCGCCATTTGAGTTTTGCCCTCTGCGCATGTGCAGAACGCTGCGCATGAGCAGAAGGCAAAAGATGGCTAATGTCGGCGGCCAGGTGGGAGGGGAGGCGGGAGGCCTTTCCTCGCCTCCCGCCTCCCCTTCGGGAGCCGGCAGTGGCTTGGGAAGGGGAGCAGCCCCCAGCGTCTCTTGGCTCTCCTCCTCCCTCCCCCCCGCCCGCCCAGGGGTCCCACGCTGCCCGCTGACCTCGCGCACGTCCTGCAGGCACTCGAGGACGGCCAGGTTGGGCCCAGCTGCAGGGGCAGCAGCAGCAGCAGCAGCAGCAGGCCTCTCAGCTCGGGCCGGCCATGGGCGGCGTTGGCGGCAGGTGGGCGTCCCGCGTTGACTCCTCCGGCGGCGGCTGGAAGCTGGCGGAAGACCGGCTCTTCCGCCAGCTTCCAGCCGCCGCCGGAGGAGTCAACGCGGGACGCCCGCCCGCCGCCAACGCGGCCCACGGCCGGCCCGAGCTGAGAGGTCTGCTGCTGCTGCTGCTGCTGCTGCTGCCCCTGTGGCTGGGCCCCCAGTCCCAGCTGCCCTGGCGGCGGGAAGGCTGCGGTGGCGGCCCCGGCTGGCTGAGCCAGCGCCGGCCCGAAGGCCATCTTGGATGCGACTCCTTCGCTCGGGCCGCCCTGCCCACCGCGATGCCGGCCGTTTCGAGAGGGCGGGGCTGCATCAGGCGCCTCTCCACTGTGTCCTTCACCGCCCTCCAGTGCATACCCGGCGGCTTGTAGACCGCGAAGAGCCCTTGCAAAGCCATGCCCGCCGAAAGTTTAACTCCCCCCATTCTCGCACGCCGCCCTTTCAGGCCGATTTTATGAAAGAATGCCCTAGTCGTGCATTCTTTCAAAAAATTGGGACTTTTTAGAGGACGGGCGGGACGCGGGACAAATAATTAAAAAGCGGGTCTGTCCCGCCAAAATCAGGACGTCTGGTCACCTTAACCTTGTGGCTATGGAGCAAGCGGCGACCATGGTTTGCACTCCGCAGGTGTTGCTTAGGCTCCTGCTACAATGAGGCAGAAATCCATGTGGCCCATCGGAATTGCTCCCCCTCTACCCGGCTGCTGCTGCTTGAGAAAAGGACAGGCGATTGTGGGAAGTGCATGCTTATGATAGAAGCAAAGCGCAGCCTGTCCCTTTCAAGCGATCAAATGTCTCTGTGTGTGAGAGAGAGAATGAGAGAGAGAGAGAGAGAGAGAGAGAGAGAGAGAGAGAGAGAGAGAGAGAGAGAGAGAGAGAGAGAGAGAGAGAGAGAAACGATGGAGGGGAATAACAAGAATTGCAGGCAACAATGTTTGAAAGAGTTTCCTCTCTGCCGTTTCTCTTTCTCTGTCTTTCTGTCTCTCTGTCTCTCTGTCTCTCTGTCTCTGTCTCTGTCTCTGTCTCTGTCTCTGTCTCTGTCTCTGTCTCTGTCTCTGTCTCTCTCTCTCTCTCTCTCTCTCTCTCTCTCACAAACACACACACACACACACACATTGAAAATGGTGGAGGGCAGGCAATCAGGTAAGGAGACTGACCCTCCCCGGCCTACTGCTCAGGATGGTGCCCTGAGGCCCGGCCTCTGCGTGGGCGACCCCCACACAGCCAATATGAGAAATGGGCTCCCTCGCAGCGCCTCCTCTCTGGGCCTCGCCTGCCTTGGAAGTCAGAGATCCTGCAGGCATCCCAGCCACATAAATGCTGCCCAAATCCCCGCAACCTGAGCGAGCCACGCAGCTGCTCCAGCCGTCTGCCCGCCCAACGCACCTGGGCCTGCTAGGCACTGTCCACCTCAAACCAAGCGGAGGGGAAGCTTCAGGACAGCACCCTTCTAGCACTGCTGCCCTGCCAAAGGTGAAGCGGAAGCAGGCAGGGGCAGCGCAGGGCTTCTCCTAACCCTAATCCAGCCACAGTACTCGTCGGGGCAGCCCATACATGAGGTGAGTTTGAGTTTGGTATTTTATCTTCCTGCCTTTTGCGAACTTTTGGCAGCATGCTGCATGCAAGAAATCTTTCTCTCTTCTAAACTCTGCCAGAAATGAGTCTTAGTGAGACTCATTGCACCAGTGCAGCCTCTTGGAGCAAAAGGAAAGAAAGATTTCTGCTGCTTTCCTTGCATGCAGCCAAAAGTTCTCAAAATGAAAGCAGCAGAAATCATTCTCTCCTCTAAACTCCACCAGAAATGAGTCTTACTGAGACTCATCGCGCCGGTGCAGCCTCTTGGAGCAAAAGGAGAGAAAGATTTCGAAAGAAAACGCTTCGCTTCTGCAATAAAAAACATCCTTCCGAGCAGCTTCCAAAGACTTTTCAATTTAAAGCAAGAGTCTTCAAAGTTTGCAACTTTAAGACTTGTGGACTTCAACTCCCAGAATTCCTCAGCCAGCCATGCGGCTAAGTTTGGAGATTCCTGATTTAAAGCGACAGCATTTGTTTTTCTTCTTTGCCAAGCAATCTCCCAGCTGGAAAGTGAGTCCTGATTTTTTCCTTCTAACACTTCTTTCTTTCTTTCTTTCTTTCTTTCTTTCTTTCTTTCTTTCTTTCTTTCTTTCTTTCTTTCTTTCTTTCTTTCTTTCTTTCTTTCTTTCTTTCTTTCTTCTTTCTTTCTTTCTTTCCTTTCTCCCTCCCTCCCTCCCTCCCTCCCTTCCTCCCCTTCCCCCCTCCCTCCCCCCTCTCTCTTTCTTTCTTTCAGGCGAACCGGCAGGGAAAAAAGGCTTTAAAAAGTAAAAAAAAACAACCAGGAAGTGATGATGTCGGGGCGGATGGAGCCTTGCGCTGCCATTGCTACTGGTTCTTCGAACCAGTCGCCGCTACCTATTCATCCGAACCGGGCAGAACCGGGAGGATTTCACCACTGGATCTCTGCTTGAGCAGGGGGTTGGGCTAGAAGATCTCTGAGGCACCTTCCAACTCTCTTGTTCTATGTTGCTGCCAGCAGTTTGAAAGTGAGTAGTCACAAGTAGATAGATAGGTACCACTTCAGTGGGAACATTAACGGGGACATTATTTTATTTATTTATTTATTTATTTTGGTTTTCTTATATGCCGCCCTACTCCCGAGGGACTCAGGGCGGAAAGGGGCCCCTATTAAGCATCACCCGGACAATGGTGATATCACTGGCTAATTCTTTCAACCCGGAAGTGCCTTTGGTGTTTCTGAGAGGAACGGGACAGGAATGGCGATATCTACTTTTATCTTCTCCTTAGACTTAAATGCAATAGTAACAACTCGTCCTCCTTGCAGAAAGTTAGCTGAAGCTGTAGACCACATAGTTTTGATTACAACCCTATTTGGGTCGATTAAGCGAAATCCGCCTATAAGCTTTTTACTGTGCCTCACCACAGGGATGAATTATGCTTCGAATTCACCAGCCAGACACTGAGGACATGTAACAACAACACACAACTCCCTGGATCTGAATCTGCAAACAAAGAGGATCTGGGAAAAGCAGTTGGGGCTGGAGGCTTACCACAAACACCATGACAGGTTGAGGAGGCATTTATTTATAATGACGGAGGGGCTTTCATTAAAATGGAGCCTCTCGCCATCTGCTTTTGGATTTTCCTGATGTAAGGTCAGGATCCTTTCGGTGCTTCAAATGAGCCGAGATGTGTAATTTGCGTTAGAGCCTGTGGTCGAGCTGCAAACATTTTGTTTTTCCATTTGCAAACAAACAAAAAAAAACACAACTCAACCCTAAACCGCAGTCCCAGGACACAACAGAGAACAAACTTTTCCCAGCTGCACTGCTGTCTGCAAGGAACCCATCTTGAGCAGAGGATTGACAGTCCTGCCACTTTAATTCTCAGTCTTGTCTTGGTGCTGGATGGATGCCACGAGGAACAGCAGTGTAACTTTATCTGCAAAAAAACGTGCTTTGCTGCTGCCATATGGGGGAAACACAGAGGATCAGCTGTGGAAGACCTCTTTAGAGGAGCAAACACACACGTATACACACACACACACACACACACACACACACACACACACACACACACACACACACACACACACACATGGATGCAAGGAGAGACAAACATGGATAACGGTGAGGATAGATTTGTCCTGATTAGTTGAGTAAAATTAAGGCAGGCTGCCCAATTTTGCGTATCATGCTATGAGTAAGGAAGGATGCAATTAGAATTGTCTGACGGCTAATTCGTATGTTACTGCAAAAGCTGTTTCTCAGCTGCCTACTTAATACCAAATGCCAGTTTTTATTTTTTTATGAAAATAAGATGGTTTGAGAAGAAAGGAAACCATGGTACGGCAAGGGCTGTTTATTATCTGAGGACTGGACACACCACAGCATAGCAAATCGGTACCAAAAGCTTTACCAGGTAATCTTTGAATTGCGATCATAACAGAACCTAGTCATAAATGGTTATAAATTGAATCACCCATGTAACCAACCTGATTTTGCAACTTCTTTTTGCGGCAGTTGTTAAGCAAACATTACAGTCATTAAGCGAACTAGTAGTTTGCTATCAGTCACTTTTGCCCAAAACTGGAAGTACAGTAAATACCAGTTTTTAGCAAAACCATCATAAAATGTGGCCCCATGACTGTGAGACCCTGCATAATTTTAAATGCGAGCTGGTTACCGAGCGCCCAAAGTGCAGTCATGGGACTGTGGGGGTGGTGGGTGGGGTGGGTGGCAACCATTGAAACTTCATATTGTGGTCGTAAATACCACAGAGAGGGCCATCATTACTTTGAACGCTCGCTAAGTAACTTGTCATAAGTCAAGGACTACTACCTATATTGCAATGCACATCTTCCCCAACAACAGGCTGTTGCTCTGAGTCAACTCCACTTTTTGCAAGATGACGTTGCCACGTGAATGATGTCTTTAATACACAGTTCTTTAGTGCTTAGCCTTCCAATACTCATTTCGAACAAAATCCCCGAAGTCTTTAACGTTAACATACAAGCTTTGCCTTTCTCCAAACATTCTAGCCCTTGTTGGGATGAGTTGCTGCTTTGGTGTGGTTGTTCCTTTTCTAGTTGCTGCCGAACTCCAGGCAAAGCTCCAAGCAGGATTCCCAATGGATACACTGCTCCCGGTAGCTTGTGCTCCCTGCCGTTGAATTAAAGTCCTCTTGCCTCTTGTAGTAGCTGCCAATCTTCAGAAGCCGCCTCTGTTTCCCTGTCTGTCAGCCGTTTGATTAGCTCCTTTCCTACTACAAGCATCTCTCCTCCCTCTGTCTTAGCATTGGCTTTTCAATGCTAAGAGCCTGGATGGGGTGGGCTGGAGGGCTGCCTCTGGATGTCTGCACGTCATTCAAAATGCCAGGGTGTGGTTCGGTTATCACAAACAGCTGCAACACTCAGTTGGACCCTGTGAATAAATGCACAGATAGTCGTTGACTTACAAGCACAACTGGGACCAGAATTCCCATCGCTAAGCAAGGAAATTGTTAAGTGAGTTGTGCCTTATGTTATGACATTTTTTTTTGTAATGGTTGTTAAGCAGATAGGTGCTGTTATTAAGCAAATCCAAATTCCCTCATTCACTTGTTTGTTGGAAGCTGGCAGGGAAAGCCACAAATGGTGATCACATAACCCCAGGCACTGCAATTGTTGCAAAACCATGCCTGTTGCCAAGCTCCCAAATTTTGATCACATGATCATGGGGATGCTGCTGTGATCGTAAGTGTGAGGACCGGCTGCGAGTCCTTTTACAGTGCCATTGAAACTTTGAATGGCCACTAAACAAATGATTGTAAGTTAAGGACTACAGTATGAATGAATATCTGAATGCATGAGGTTTGGGGATAAGCTTGTCTGCACGGCTGCAGCTACTTCTGAAGAGAGCAGACACTTCCCCAAATTCACTCCCTCAAAAGGGATAAAAGGAATGGAGAGGTGAGGATTGATTGAAGTGGTTTTTTTGGGGGGAAGGAAAATAGAGGAAAGGAATATCTTTGTTACATTTGGAGCCTTCGTAGGTAGAAGGGAAGTACTGTATGTGAACTGAGCAGGATAAGTAATAGGAATTCATCTAGGGAACACAGATAAAAGCTAATGCAGGAAGTTATAAAAACTATCCCTGCACAGTTCCTTTATCAAAACTTTAGCTATTTTCATGATTTGGGAGATTTAAAGGGTGGAAATGAGAAACTGGCTGTTTGCCGGGTGAGCTGTGGCCAGTGTTTGATGCTGGAAACATAGCCCGCATGTCATATTTGTGTCCCGTTTCTTGTTTGTTTTTCTGGCTCAAAGTTCGCAAAGAGAGTGAATATATTTTATATGTTTAGAAGGCCATAATTCTTGCTACTCATGGATTGGTGGAAAGAATTTGTTCATGGTATACAGCAGTGATGGCTAACCTTTTTGTCATTGCATGCCAAAAGCGCGGGCACAACAGCGCGCGTGCCCGCCCACCCCTATAATGCAATGCACGCACGACCCCTGTGCGTCCCGCCCCCATGCATGTACGAAACCCCATGCTCCCCCTGCCTCCCATGCATGTGCATGATACCCCCACACTCCCCCACCCCCCCGCACATGCGTGTGCTACCCCCGTGCACCCCCCATGCATGCACGGCAGAGACCTGAAAATCAGCTGGCCAGCGGGAGGCATGCGTGCATGCGCGATGGAGCTGAGCTGGGGCGACGGCTCGCGTGCCCGCAGAGAGAGCTCTGTGTGCCACCTGTGGCACACATGCCATAGGTTCGCCATCACGGGTATACGGAATAGGATTGTGAGAATTAGCTCTTAGTCACACCTCAGAATACCCAAAACAGAGATAAGCCATTAAATGGCTCAAAGATTTAACCTTCTTAAACTGCAAGTTCAATTCTATTAATAAGAGAACCTATTAATGTTTTGCTTTTTATCTATTCTGTTCATTAAAAGAATGAGAATTCTTAAGATACCCACATTCACAGGCATACACAAAGGTGCTACACAAAGTTCTGTCTCACCTGTGTCTTGATCCTGCCATTTACGGTACTCCTCTTTCTCACAGCTGCATCGATGTTCCTTTCTCCAGGCCTTGAGTTGGCTGAAAAATGTGCCTGCATTCATGCTCTGGTCTAATGATGAAATCTTACTGTATTCTGCCTTAGTGATGAGTCTGGAATTTAATGCAGAACAGTGTAAAGTTCGTGAGAGGCAGATCCTCTCACCCTCCTTGCCCTATGATAGGATGAGTTAAATGCACTATCCAACAACAGTGAGGGCAATAATTGGTGCCGGCCTTAGAGTTCACAACTTAAGAATTGGTGGGTTTCTTTGGTATGCTATGCTGGTAGGAATTGCATGTTCTAAAAACGAGGAGACAGATAGTAAAATGGATGGGTTTGGTCATAACAAAATCTGGTCCTGAGATAGCTGATCCATAAGAGTGTGTGTGGATGGGGGAGGGAACACAATATTTTTAAAAGTGGTTCTAGTTCTCTTTTAGAAAATATATGGAGTATAAAATCTCTTCTAGGGAAAAAAAAAAGAAAAATAGCTTGTGTTGAGTGGGTCTTCCCCACAATGCTGTCTGTGACGGTAGTCAAAATAACCTACTAGCTCTTTCTCAGGCTGGCAGGGTAGGACTTGCATGGCTCGGTTCCAGGCATCAATGTGTAAAGAAACTTATTTACTAATTAGATTTTTTAAAATCTCACTTTTATTTTTTTACAACTGTGTATTGCGACCCTACTTGGAGAAGGAGGCACTTCTCACAGTCACAGTCACTCACGTCCTTATCACCTCACGGCTGGATTACTGCAATGCGCTCTACATGGGGCTACCCTTGAAGAGTGTCCGGCGACTGCAATTGGTGCAAAATGCAGCTGCACGAGCTGTGGTGTACCCAGATACACCCACGTAACACCGATCCTCCGCCAGCTGCATTGGCTGCCCATTAGTCTCCGGATACAATTTAAGGTGTTGGTTTTAACCTTTAAAGCCCTACATGGCTCAGGGCCAGGTTACCTTCGGGACCGCATCCTGCCGCATACCTCCCTACGACCGGTCAGGGCCCACAGAGTTGGCCTCCTCCAGGTCCCATCGACCAAGCAATGTCGGTTGGCGGGGCTGAGGGGGAGAGCCTTCTCTGTGGGAGCTCCCTCCTTGTGGAACCAGCTTCCCCCAGAGATCAGGACTATCCCCACCCTGCTGGCCTTCCGTAAAGCAATAAAAACTCGGCTCTTCCGGCAGTCGGGGTGAAAGTGAGACCAACTAGACTAGATATGGGTCTCCCCCCTTGATTGTGAATGTGAGATACTCTTTTTAATTTTTGTACTTTTTAATTATTGTATTTCTTATACTGTGGAATGGATTCTGATATGTTGTGAGCCGCCCAGAGTCCCCCGGGAGTTGGGCGGCATAGAAATCCATTTAAATAAATAAATAAATAAACCACAGTTGAGCTCAAAATTTCTGTTGTTAAGTAAGACAGACATTAAGTGAGTTGTGCCCCATTTTATGACTTTTTTGCCACTTTTATTAAGTGAATCACTCCAGTTGTTAAGTGAATCACCCCAGTTGTTAAATGAATCATGTGCTCATTGACTTTGCTTGTCGGAAGCCAACTGGTATGGCTACAAATGGTGATCACATGATCTTGGGACGATGCAGTTGTCATAAATACATGCCAGTTGCTACGGGACCCACATTTTGATCACGTGACCATGGGGATGCTGCTATGGTTGTAAGTAGGGGTGAGTTGCTCTCTTACCTCGCTACCGGTGCGCTGCGCGTGCATTGCCACGTTTCGTGCGCATATGTGCTCACTACGTGCGTGCGCCCCCTTGCACGATTTTGCTTCCACGCATGCGCAAGAAGAAAAAAATACCAAAATCTTGTGAGGGGACATGTGCGCGCAATTTTGGCATGCATGAAAGCAAAAAATCAATGAAATCTTGCGCGCGCAAGCGTCCCCTCGCAAGATTTTTCTTCCGTGCATGTGCAGGAAGCAAAAAAAGCCCCAAAATTCTGAAAAAAAGATGGCAACACATGACAGACCGGTGAAGACGGCACTGGAGCCATCGCGCGAAAATTCGTAATCTGCCGGCTGCTACCGGTGCGGCAGAGTCGGCCGCACCGGTAGGAACCCACCACTGGTCATAAGTGTGAAAAGGTTACACTTTTTCAGTGCTGTTGCTAACTTCGAACAATCACTAAACAAACAGTTGTAAGTTGAGGACTACCTCTAACTCAAGGTGGCGTTATTTTACCCTATCAACAATAACGGCCCATCTCTATAGAGCTTATATAAATCTAGTTTACGCTCATAGGAACAGGTGTGTCTACCAATCAGAACAGAACTGGACATTCGCGTCAAAGAATCATCTTGCCAGAAAAGAAAAATAAAAACTGCAGAGGTCAGAGGTCAAGATTTTAAGTTATAGGCTCCTCTCAGACAAATTCATGTGAGTTCTGCCACAAAGGAACCTTTTTGTTACTTTTCAGCTTATTACATCTGCAAGGCCCACAGGCTGGGCTCCATGGCCAAATTTAACATCTGTACTGTGGCTGGTATGTATTTTCAGCGTTGGCATTAGCCTGTGACCACAGCCATGCTTATTGCTCGGTTACTATAATAGCTTGGCAGCTCTTCCTTTCCCTCAGGCTAGATAGTAAGTATGGTGAGAGGGCAACCAGCACTGGCGGTCTGGAGAATTATGTTAATAAATGACACATTAAAATATTTCTGCTGCTTCATGGAATAACCAGTTAAAGTGTGTCTTACATTTTCAAGTTAAATTAATCAATCATTAGATCTGTAAACCTTTTAGGCTTATCTAGAAGGATATTTCCCTCAGAATTTCATGGATCTTCTTTAATCTGGATTTTAACAGACGTGAGTAAAACAAAGGGAGAACTGGAAAAGTTTGCAACCCAGTGAACCATGAAGTTCTGCTTCTACCATCACTTCCACACCCTCTGAAAATTTAAATAAGTTATAAGAAATTATAATTAAGCATCTCACTGACAATGTTATGTGAAAACTGAACTTTGAGCCAAGAGGTTCGTGGTTCAAATTTAAACTATATAATGAGCTCACAAGCTAGCCATAAGGCACTCATTATCCGCCAGCCTTTGTCATTGCTATAAAAAAAACTCTGATCTATTCCATATGATTCTCATAAAGCAATCTTACTCAACCTTGGACTTCATTTCCCAGAATTCCGAGTCAGCAGGTCATTGTACAAAGGAAGGCCTTTGTACAATGACATAACAGGGGTTTAGCAAACAGACTCACACCAAATTCAGACTCTCAGCTCCATCTAGCTCAGTTGTGAGTTTTAACCCCCTGATTTTTAAAGGCTTTCCAACTTTATTGTAAAAAGAAATGGAATTTGCAAGCTTTTCTATGTCAACCATGCACACAGCTTTAACATATATGAAAAGTTCTGGATCCTCAAATGTTAATTATTGTATATTCCCCAATGTACAATATTTCGTATTTCTCTACGGAACCTTTGGGAATTTCCACAGTGCCAATTGAAGCTGTCAAGTCCTTTGTGGGAAATGTTCCCGTCTAATCCAATGGTGCTTCATAATAATTCTTGAAAGGACCTTTTTACAGGTAGTCCTTGAGTTATGACCACAAATGAGCCATACATTTATGTTGTTAAGCGAGAGAGCTGTTAAGTGAATTTTGCCCCATTTTGCAACCTTTCCTGCCACAGAATCACTGCAGTGGTTTAAGTTAGTAATACGGTTGTTAAATGAATCTGGCTTCCCCCTTGACTTTGCTTGTCAGGAGGTCTCGCAAGGACATTACACAACCCTGCAACTGTCATAAATGCGAGTCAGTTACCAAGCGTCTGAATTTTGATCACATGACCATGGGGATGCTGCAACAGTTGTGAATGTGGAAAGCGGCCAAAAGTCACTTTTTCCAGTGCCGTTGTAACTTTGAATTGTCACTAAATGAACTGTTGCAGGTCGAGGGCTACCTGTGTAGGCCAGTTAAATGAAATGGTTTCCTCTTGAAGCAGTGTTGCTTTGGGGGAATGCCAGAATGCCTTTACAAACCTGGAAGGTGACTTACAGCACCTTCATAATCTCACCACGCCTGTTGTGAACACTGATCATTTGGCACAACAATGGCTGGATGTCTGTAGAAGAATTGGGCAGATGACTTTAGAATGCCTTTCTTCCAGTGTGGGATTGACAGCTTTCATGCTCCCTCCTTTATTGCTTGTTGATAGCTGAAAATGGCCCTTGTGTCTATCAAAAAGCTAAGATTTAGAGACAGAGACCCCAAGCAAAAATAGGATGCAATGTTATATGAAATGACTAGTGTTTGCATATGTCATTGAGGGTTTCCTTTTGTGTGTGTGTGTGTGGGGCTATTTTCATTTGTTTTCCAACCATTTATACCAGTTTTCCCAGATTTTGTAGAATTCTGTATCTTCTTTATCGTGTAATTTCATCGTTAGTTTGCACATTTCTGCACAATCCAATATTTTGGTTATTATCATCGTGTTAGAAGGGGTTATGTCCATTTTCCAATGCTGTGCATATAAGATTCTGGCTGCTGTAATTATATGTAATGTGAGATACTGGACCTGTTTGCTTGCTTTCCTTTTCAGTATTCCTAATAAAAATATTTCTGGTTTGTTTTGTTATTTCCTCTATTTAGTTTTGTATTTTTTCCCCAGTATTTCTTTATTTCTGGGCACGTCCACCACATGTGGTAGTACGTTCCATATTCTTGTTTACATTTCCAGCATTTGGGTGATAGATGTGGGAACATTTTCGCCAATCTTGCCGGAGGTAGGTGCCATCTGTAGAACTTGCTTGTTGATAGCTGAAAATGGCCCTTGTGTCTATCAAAAAGCTAAGATTTAGGGACAGAGACCCCAAGCAAAAATAGGATGCAATGTTATGTGAAATGACTAGTGTTCTCATATGTCATTGAGGGTTTCCAATCCAGATTAACAATATATTGTATCCCCCAAGAGTTAAAAAAAAACCCCAAACAAAAAATGAAAAATCAGTAATAAATTGTGTATGCTACAATTGGAAGGGAAAAGTAAAGAATGGTATGTCCCAGTGCAATGAGATTCCAGTTTAGTGCTGGACCTCCCACACTTTATTCAGAATAAAAACCAAAGTACAAATGTTTCACCCTATGAGCAATACTTTTGGTCTACAGTAGGAATTTGTAAGTGGGTAACAAATGAGTAAACTATTCTGCTTCCTATCCTTTCTAGTTTGATTGATAAATGGTCCCCAGTCTTTGTATTTATCAGTCCTGTCTACCAAGGTTTGGATGTTGTAGTAGAGCTTGGGCCTCAAATGATAAATGACCCAATGCAGGAATGCATCTGGAGGCACCAGACTGGGTCTGATTGGAGATTTCCAATGAATTTCGTTTGTGCTACCTACCAAGCCTCAGAAAGCAGCAGAAGCATAGACGGAGCCCCAAATTTGCCAGGAACATGATATATGATCGAAGAAGCCAAGTAAATTAATTATCTTTGACATTATAAAAAGATGTTAGATTGGCTGGCATTGCTTTTAATGTTCGGATGCATGCACTCACTCATCAATCTTGAGGGGGTTTTTTTTGTTTTCCTAGCCGTTTCAAAAATGCAGCATTATTAAAATATCAACAACCCCCAAATTATGAACCACCGAAACATGGAGGAATAAATCTTCCAGAGTTTGCCTGGCAATGGCACATTTGCTGTTCCGTGCACAAGCAAGGAAACCGAACTAAGACATATGGTTGCCATCAGCCTAGATGATTAATTTTGAGATGATGCACTTATTAATCCATGTAGAAAAGGGGAAGCTACCAAAAGAACTGGTTGCAATTAACCAACCACAAATAACCTCTTTCACTCCCAAGCCAAAGCCAAGAAATGCCATTTTGGAATGATAATATCCCACGAGGATTTGCAAGACTTGATGAGTCCCCAAGGTTAAGATCCAAGTCGTTGTATAAAACCAGCCTTCAATTATCCCTTTGCAGGGAGAGGCAGATCAGTAGCAGGTGGCGCCTGCTATAAAAGGCTCATTAGAACACCTTCTGGTTGAATTTCACAAAGGAGAAATGCCAGATGGAAGCCCATCACTACATGGCCACCTTACCTTGAGTTTCACCTGACACGTTGGAGATTGCCGTCCCCCCACCTCACTCGCTTCACTTAACAAGGCTCTGAGGTTGAGAAGCGGATATATTAGGATTAATAGCACTTGATGACTAATCCATTGTCATGCCATATGCTGGCAAAATTGTTCCTTGTTAAGGCTCGAGACAGGTAGGCCCCCTGTGGTAATGTAAGCCCTCCCCAATTCCAGGGAGCTAATCCAATTTCAACTCCAGGCAGACCTTGGATTCCAGTAAAAGATACTTAGCTCTTCCTGCCTCGCCTCTTGATGCATTTTGAATGGCTGCAAATCTGATATAGAAGCTAATGATGCTGAAAGTTGCTGACAAATTGGAAAACATTTTCCCTTACCCTTCCTGCCGCTGCTTTCTGTATTGTCTGAGAACTTGATGAGCCAGATGTATATGAGAAGAGTGCACTGTTTGCTACGTTTGAATGATGCGCACAGAGATCGCAAAGGGAGATCTTGGCTTTTCACACCTCTCCTTTCTGAGGTATCCCTCAGCGTTTTCAGAGAAGCTGAAAGGTTTACCGAGAAGAACGGTTATTGGCAAGCTGAGAAGTGTGAGCAAAGTTTGCGTTGCTGAGGGAAAACTTTGTCGCCTTCTGCAACTCTGCAAGTGGGAGGGTTTTCCCTCCGGGGCTTGTCTTTGGGATGGGTTCAAATAATTCTCTGTCCAACTAGAGTACTTCTATTATTACTTTTTAAAGGATTCTGTTGTGAGTTTTTGTGTTAAGCTACTTTAAGTTTTTTTTAAAAAAGGAACCATCTACTAAGTCTGTTTCTTAAATCAAAGAGGTCATGTTTATTTAATGCTTAGTACATATGAGTGGGTCGAAGGAAAAAAAGGTTAGGAAAATAAAACCTTTACACTGGGGGGAAAAAGCATTGGAGAAACCAAGGCCAAATAGAGATCGTTTGTGGGTCCAAATCTTGAAATGTGTCTTCCTTGTTCCTCTGCTAGCAAAATTCCTGCCCAATTGCTCAAAGTATTCTTGATTCCGCATGAAAGCTAACCCCCCTCGTATAAAAATTGCTCTATGGTGAAAAGATGAATCTATTCTGTTTCCAGTTTTTCAGAGAGATTGAAATGATTAAGGCATGTGTGTGTGTTGAGGGAGGGAATTTCCTGAAATAGTTTAAGACTTATTGGAGTGAAATGTGACTGAGCTCTGGAGAGCATCTTCACAAGACTCTGGGTATGACGCTGAAGATAAAAAAAAAGGTTTCTTCCTCCTGTTATCGCTGGGATGTGAATCATCACTGAGCTGTTCTGAGTAATAAAAGTACTATTAGGACTTGAATATCATGCTTAGAATATGTGAGCCTGTTGTAAATTATTAGCATCATATTTTACGGATAAAGTCACTCGCATCTGATTCTACTTAGAGTCTATAGTTAGAAGAGAGTCCATGCTGAGGAATCATTAGTGACTTTTTCTTGGGTTTGCTTGTATCCTTTTCAGATGACTTCTGTGTGATGCGATCTGCATAGCCACATGGCAGTCTTCTTCTAGGCCAGTGCTTCTCAAATAGTGGGGCGGCCCCCCTGGGGGGGGCGTGGAGCGATGCCAGGGGGGGCTCGTGACCCCGGGGAACGTGCTTTTTTTTTTGCCGCAGGTAGTAGGGTTTTTTTTGCATCGAACAATAGCACACAGCACAGAGCAGGAGATATGAAGTGCAGATAATAAACCCTTAAGAGACACCATGGAAAAATATTTAACAGGGATGAAAAGAAAGGAGGAGAGAGATGGAGATAATGACACAAACGTAAGTCTCCCAAAAGCTAAGACGAGGAAATATGACGAAGCATATGTAGAGTTTGGCTTCACTGTGACTATGGTGGGAGACGAGGAAAGACCAGTATGTTTACTATGTCTAAAAATGTTGGCAGCGGACAGCATGAAGCCAAATAAATTAAGGCATCACTTATACACATTACACCCCAATCACGCTGATAAGCCGCTTGAGTTTTTTTCAGCGAAAACGTGCAGAATATTGCAAACAATCGTCCCGGTGGAGAGTTGGGGGGGCGCAAAATGTTTACTTCTTCCTAGGGGGGGCATAACAGAAAATAATTGAGAAGCACTGTTCTAGGCCAACATGTTGGATGGTTGATGCCCTCAGAGAGAAATGGGAAAGAACCTTCAGCTCATGGGGGAGTGGGACAAAACACAATTTCCCCATCAAAATCCAGTAGTCAAAGTTTAACCTTCATTCTCAGTTAACCTTCTACCACAATGGCTTCTGCTTTTTATCTACCATTTTGAAGAATTAAACTGAGTGCATACTTCTTCCCAAGTTCCAGATGGTTCTGGGTTATGTAATGGTGATAACGATAATAATTTCTTTCTATTTATTAGATTTATATCTTCATGTAAAAGGATGATCTGGGAAGGGTTTGAAAGAGCCATTAAGGGATGGCTTACAGAAAAGATTATGCAGTCCAGAGATTGAAAGAAGACTCAAAGAATCCCTATTCCTGCCTTGGTTTTGTTCAGTATCATACAGGCAAGAAGAAATGTGGTATTACTATGTTCTACAGTATTTCTTAAATCCTTGCAGTGCTTATTTTAAGAAGAGACTGGACAACCACTTGTGATAAATGGTATAGGGTCTCCTGCTTGAGTAGGGGGTTGGACTAGAAGACCCCCAAGAATAGCTCTGTTATTCTACTTTTCCTCTGCTCTACCTCAAAGAATGGATATTTGTCTTTACTCCAAGAGTTCTTAGTAGCCTACCTATTATTGTTTCCTTCAGTTTTTCTCCCAAACACCTTGTAGAATAGTTTGGGTAGAGAAAGTAATTCTCTCAATGATTCAGTGAACTTCTGTGGCCAAGAAAGAACTAGAATGTGGCTATCCTAGATTTAACACATTATCCATTCTACCACACTGGATCTCCATTATCCTGAACTGAGGCCCATTCGCACATAATCACTAGTAATTCTCTGACTGTAGAACACAGTTATTGATGAAGATAGTTGAGTGACTGCAGAATAGAATGTCCAAACACGTGGTTACTTAGGTAGTTAGCTAGTCATGTGCTATTGAATTGGATCCCATTCCTGGAAACCATATGTATAAAATGCCTGCCACCTAATCCTGCCCTGGAAATTATCCAAATTATCTGTAATGCAAGGGCATTACAGAGATTTCTAGATCTACCACTTTATCTGCTGTTTCCCCATTCTACATCCCTAAAGCTAACCAAGTGTAATTGTTTTTGATAGCCCACCATCCAACTGAATCACATCCCCTGATTATCAATGTAAGGAAGTTTCCACTTGGTGATTACTATTTCAAGAGAGCAGTTAATCTTTTGTCCAGAACTGGTTTACTGGTTTCTTCTTGCAATCCACAGTACTCTCAGTAACGATCTGCAATTAATAGAGTTCAAAAGCATTCCTTTTCTTGTTGTTTCTCAATGTCCAGCCTTCATAATCATATTTTGCTACTGGAAAATCATTCCTTTAAATTGCTATTTGTTCACTTCAAGTTCATGAAGCATGATGCTTGATATTACTTTTTACTTCCAAACATTAACCCTGATCTTCACTTGTGTAATGGATTCTTTTAAAGACTTTTAAAGGTAAGGAAATGCCTGCAAAGCAATCAAGCCCAGAAAGCATCAAGATTCCGCAAGACGGAAGAACAGAAGAACAATTGGAAGGTCTATTGCCTTTCATGCATTACTTAATAGTGGAGTTACTTCTGTTACTCAGTTATTCTATTTAAACAGAGTTCAGTAATAGTCTTTCCTATTTTTTAAACTTCCTTTGTCTGTATTAGAGCCAGTGGTGAAATCTAAAAATTTTCCCTACCAGTTCTATGGGCGTGGCTCGGTGGGTGTGGCTCGGTGGTCATATGACCAGGTGGGCATGGCTTGTTGGTCATGTGACTGAGTAGCAATATAAATAAATAATAAATAATAATTTCCTTCTGAGGTTGGATTTCATGGCACCACTCCTCCACCGCAAGGAGGCGGGACCGACTAAGTGGTTCCGCCCCAGGCGCCTAATGGAATCTGAAGGATTTCAGAGGGAACTTGGGGAAATACCTGACTCCCTGGTACACGATTCATCTGAGGCTCTAGTTGCTGCTTGGAACCAGGCGGCAATGGGGGCCTTAGACTGGATTGCGCCTTTGCGGCCTCTCCGTGGCAGCGGATCCCGGAGGGCCCCTTGGTTTACTGAGGAGCTCCGGGAGATGAAGCGCCTAAAGAGACGCCTAGAGCGACGATGGAGAGCCAGTAAAGCTGAGTCTGACCGGACACTTTTAAGAACTTACATTAAGTCTTACTTAGTGGCGATAAGGGCGGCAAAATGCGCGTATTTTTCCGCTCTTATTGCGTCCGCCGACTCCCGCCCAGCCGCTCTGTTTAGGGTGACTCGCTCCCTCCTAGCCAAGGAGGGGGCTGAAGATCCCTTGCAGGGCAGAGCTGAGGAATTTTCCCAGTTTCTGGCAGATAAAGTCGTTCAGATTCGGACAGACCTGGACTCCATTTGGACAGGGCAAGCCGAGATGACAGGGGTGAGTCTTAGTCCTGTTATATGGGACGAGTTTGAACCTGTCACTCCTGAGGATGTGGACAAGGCCATAGGAGCGATGAGCGCCTCCACCTGTTTATTGGACCCGTGCCCCTCCTGGCTGGTTTCTGCCAGCAGGGAGGTGACACGCGGCTGGCTCCAGGCGGTTGTGATCGCTTCTTTGAGAGAGGGATCCATCCCACAGCCTTTAAAAGCTGCGGTGGTGAGGCCCCTCCTCAAGAAGCCTTCCCTGGACCCAGCGGATTTAAAGAACTTCCGTCCAGTCTCCAACTTACCCTTCTTGGGTAAGGTTGTTGAGAAGGTGGTGTCGCTCCAACTCCTGCGGCTATTGGAGGATACTGATTATCTGGATCCCTTTCAATCGGGTTTCAGGCGCGGCTACAGTACGGAGACTGCTTTGGTCGCGCTGATGGATGATCTCTGGCGAGCCCGGGATGGGGGTCATTCCTCCATCCTGGTGCTACTTGACCTCTCAGCGGCTTTCGATACCATTGACCATGGTATCCTTCTGCGTCGTCTTGGGGAGATGGGAGTGGGAGGCACTGTTTTACAGTGGTTCTCCTCCTATCTCTCTGACAGGACGCAGTCGGTGTTGACAGGAGGACAGAGGTCGGCCCCTAGGCCCCTGGTTTGCGGGGTGCCACAGGGCTCGGTCCTCTCGCCCATCCTGTTTAACATTTACATGAAACCGCTGGGTGAGATCATCTGACGACATGGGGTGAGGTATCAACAGTATGCTGACGATACCCAGTTATACATCTCCACCCCGTGTCAGTTCAGTGAAGCAGTTGATGTGATGTGCCGCTGCCTGGACGATGTGAGGGTCTGGATGGGAGTGAACAGACTCAGGCTCAACCCAGACAAGACTGAGTGGCTCTGGATATTGCCTCCCAAGGACTATGTCGACTGTCCCTCCTTGGTTCTCGGGGGAGAAAAATTGACTCCCTCAGAACAGGTTCGCAATTTGGGTGTCCTCCTAGATCCACAGCTAAAATTGGAGCAACATCTTTCAGCTGTGGCTAGGGGGACCTTTGCACAAATCCGTCTTGTGCACCAATTGCGACCTTACTTGGAGAGGGAGGCCTTGCTCACAGTCACTCATGCCCTTGTCACCTCACAGCTAGACTACTGTAACGCGCTCTACATGGGGCTACCCTCAAAGAGCATCCGGAGACTCCAGCTGGTACAGAATGCAGCTGCGAGTGCAGTAGTGGGTGTACCGAGATACACCCACGTAACACCTATCCTTCGCCAGCTGCATTGGCTACCAGTCAGCCTCCGGGTGCAATTTAAGGTGTTGGTCGCTACCTTTAAAGCCCTACATGGCTCAGGGCCAGGCTACCTGCGGGACCGCATCCTACCACATACCTCCCTAAGACCGGTTAGGTCCCACGGAGAGGGCCTCCTCCGGGTCCCGTCGGCCAAACAATGTCGGTTGGCGGGACCGCGGGGGAGGGCCTTCTCTGTGGGAGCCCCGTCCCTCTGGAACCAACTGCCACCAGAGATCCGGACCATCCCCACCCTACTGGCCTTCCGTAAAGCCTTAAAAACATGGCTCTTCCGGCAGATGGGGTGAATAGGACAACCAGATTCCCCCTGAATGTTGTGTTTATAATGTCTTCTTTTTAATTATATTTTTAATTTAAATTAATGACGACTGTTTTTAAATGTACGCCTCTTATTCATGTTGTACGCCGCCCTGAGTCCCACGGGATTGGGCGGCCTATAAGAGCATTTAAATAAATAAATAAATAAATAAATAAATAAATAAATAAATAAATAAATAAATAAATAAATAAATAAATAAATAAATAAATAAATAAACAAATAAATAAATAAATAATAAATAATAAATAATAAATAATAAATAATAAATAATAAATAATAAATAATAAATAATAAATAATAAATAATAAATAATAAATAATAAATAATAAATAATAAATAATAAATAAATAAATTTGCTGCTTGAGGATTTCTTGATATGTGGTCGTATAGTGGTTGATAGGAATCTAGCATAATTTGCTGTGGCCAACTTGCTGCAGCCAACTTGCCATGGCCAACTTACTGTGGCCAAGTCACCATGGCCAACTTGCTGTGGCCAACTTGCAGTGGCCAACTAGCTATGGGCCAACTTGCCTTGGCCAACTTGCTGCCGGACAAGAGTTATGCTAATATTGAAGAAACGGTGGAATAGAATCATTAAAGAAAGGAGGGATAAAATGAAATGTGAATGGCAATTTTTTTAAAAATTAATTTAAATAATTAAATAATTAAATTGAATTGTTGACTTGTCCCACAGTGAGTCGTGGTAAGTTGGCTGTTGTGAGATGGCCAGGGTGAGTTAGCCACAACGAGTTGGCCGCAGTGAGTTGGTCATGGAGAGTTGGTAGTGGGTTGATATTTCCTCAGAAAAGAACAGTTGATTCATATAGTCTATCTTTCATCTGATTGAGGAAGGTTCCCCCCCCTTAATTGCTTGATGTCTTGTCATTTTTCCTGCTCTGCTCAGGATGCAGCACGAAGTTGTTTCTTAGGACTGATGGGGATTTAAAGAAGCCCAATTGTTGTGCAGAACGCCTTGTTTAAGCACAGGAACTACCTAGTTTGGAACAACATTTTGTTGAAAAACAGATACAGTATGTTCAACATATTTTCATCCAGTATCTCTCATTCATTTTGCTTGTTTCTAGTAAGACATTCCCCATTATGGACTCTAGTTATTATTCCCTTCCTTCAGAAAGGCCTCTTACCTTCCCTGCATGCTGCTGCTAGCCAAAGCATAAACATCATCCTATATTTTCCTGTTTATTTGGCTGATTCACAACTGGCCACTTGCCTGATTGCACACACTCAACAGAATGCAGCATTAGGATTCCTTGATTTGTATCATATCCCCTTGTATGATGGACAGTGGCGGGGTAAAAAGCTGTTGTGGTGGATATGTGTTGTTTTATGTAATGTTGATTGCATTTCAACATGTGGTTTCCAACCACAAAGGAAAATAAAATCAGCAATAAACTTGGAAAGTAGAATTCCCCGGAGGAGTAGAAGCTGTAAAGAAAAAAGGCCTTTGATGGCTCTGTCTGACTCACTAACCACTGCATAAAGATTGTTCCAATTGCTGACAATTCCATATGCATCACCTTCCTTTTATCAATTTAATCACATATAACTGTGACTTTTATTTTATTTTTTTCCTGCAGAAATCCTATACATTAGCCTATGGCAGTCTTCCCTAGCCAATGACCCGCCTCCCCCCCAGATGTGTTGAGACAACATCAGGCTTTTCAGTGCATAATCTTTGTATCCTAGCATTCTTCTTCATAGCTACCTAACTATGGCCCAAAGGTAACCCATAAACCATGTATAAATGACAATGACCTCATGACATTGCTGTTGTATGTGGAGGATGTGTATGTTCTCTGAGGCTACATCTTTAACATATGGAATTTATCAACATAAGAGAGAGAGAGAGAGAGAGAGAGAGAGAGAGAGAGAGAGGGGGGGGGGAGAAAAAGAAAGAGAAAGAAAGAAAGAAAGAAAGAAAGAAAGAAAGAAAGAAAGAAAGAAAGAAAGAAAGAAAGAAAGAATTTATCTTCACATAATATTTCAGGTTTATGATTATTTTGTTCTCTAAGAACATAATAGATCCTGTAGTTATTTCACATGTATTGAAACTGCTACCTGAATCTTTGCCTTTTTCTTTTCTTTTATTTATTTAGAATAGAATAGAATTCTTTATTGGCCAAGTGTGATTGGACACACAAGGAATTTGTCTGAGGAATGCTCTCAGTGTACATAAAAGAAAAGATACATTTGTCAGGAATGGTTGTCATAGGGTTCAAGTAAGCAATCAGGAAACAATCAATATGAATATAAATCGTAAGGATACAAGCAACAAGTTACAGTCATACAGTCATAAGTGGGAGTGGGAATAAAATTATTTATTTATTTTGTTCAATTTGTATGCCGCCCAACTCCCAAGGGGACTCTGGGCGGCTATTTAGCTTTGTAAAAGGAGAAAATGGTTCAGTTCATTTTGAAACTGATGAGAAGTGAATTATGTGTGAATTGAAAACTGAGTTTCCATTGATTACCTCAGTTTCCGACTTTCATGTTCAGTGTTGTATATCTATAGTCTTATTCCTTTAGTATGGGGTGGGCGACTATGGTCCCTTTATGACCTGTGGACTTCAACTCCCAGAATTCCTGAATCAGCATGGCCGGCTCAGGAATTCTGGGAGTTGAAGTCCACAGGTTGTAAAGGGACCATAGTTGCCCACCCATGCTCTAGTAGCTCAGATTTCCAAAGTGGGTTACATAAAACAACATACTGATTTATTTTTAAGAAGCATATTCCAATCACATCCATTTTGAAAGAAAATAATAGCAAGAGACACCAACCAGAAGATTTGATCTAAGAGACACCAACCAGAAGATTTGATCTAAGCTTAAATCAATTTGGAACATGAACCTAAATCAGAAACTGTCCAATTTGACTTCACAAATACCAGGTGAGATTTCAGATACTGAAATTTGTCTCACACTGCCTAGCAGTAGCTTTAGTACATTTTAATTATGGGATGAAACTGCAGGCACACATTGTTGTTGTTAGTTGCGAAGTTGTGTCTGACCCATCGCGACCCCATGGACAACGGTCCTCCAGGCGCACATTATCTCCTTCTTATTTTTAACAACACAAAAAAAAACCCTGTCATTACGTCACTTCTTAGGGACCAAGTCATATGATATTGGCAATGGTAGCTGCTTTCCTTAGGTAGGTAAAGAGTGATGAGGGACATAGAGCTTGTGTCCAAAGATAATATTTACTAGATTGGGATGGTTAAAAAGAATTAACTAATCTTCCTTAGATTTGCTCTATACAAATGGCAAATATTGTGATTTTTTTTAAAAAAGCCTGGCAAATTAGAAAAGAAGTGTGCAAGTATTTTAGAGGTAGGGTGTTTAAATTCTGATTATTTTATTTAGAAAGCAGGGAAAAGTTATTTCTCCTTTGATTTGGGAACATGGAACCAAAGATTGTGCAATTCTCTCCACCCCAAACACAATGATTGGAAAAGGTCTACTGAACAATGTTCTATAATCAGAGGCAGATGTTGGGACACAGCACTGGTCATAAGTATGAACCAGTTGCCAAGCATCTGAATTTTGATCACATGATCATGGGAATGCTACAAAGGTTGTAACTGTGAGAAATGGTCATACGCCACTTTTTTCAGTGCCATTATAATTTGAATGGTTATTAAATGAACTGTTGTAAGTCAAAGACTACCTGTATCTTCCTCTTTTGTCCTCCACTATAAGAACAGTCCAAGGCAATAACAAAGGAGGCAGCTCACTTTCAAAATGTTGGTAGTCATTTTCTGACCTTCAAAACCTAAGTATTTTAAGCAGAGGTGGGATCCTACCTCTGATTGCCGGTGCGGTTAATCGCTGAGTTCGGCGCAGAGCCGAAGACGCTGCTCGAGCCTTCTCCCGTTCGCGGAGCGGGAGCTTTTCCCGGGCACTTTCCCCGCCCGCATGGATGCCGCCAATTGCGTTCTTTTGCCCTCTGCGCATGCGGAACGCTTTGGGCATGCGCAGAGGGCAAAAGAACGCAATTGGCGGCATCCATGCAGGCGGGGAAAGCGCCCGGGAAAAGCTCCCGCTCCGCAAACGGGAGCAGGCTCGAGCAGCGTCTTCGGCTCTGCGCCGAACTCAGCGATTAACCGCACTGGCAATCAGAGGTAGGATCCCACCTCTGATTTTAAGGCATTAAAATAGATTGAATTGGTTTTTTTTCCTGCTTTTGTTGTTCGGATCCAAGATGCTTTTCTATAGAAATAAAAATGAAATTATAAGGGGGGAAAACACAACCCCATCAGTACACAATTTTGGAGAGGACAAAGAAACCCCAGGGTGGCTACATCAGTTCTTCCCTCAAGCATGATCTGGGCTGTGTGTCATGCCTAGCAAGATGGCAGATAGAGCCCACATTTTTGGGATGCATGTGACATCACCACGTCTTCAAAAATGTCTGCCAACTTGCTGATTTTGACCCTACACCCTATTTCTTCCTACAAAAGAATTTCAACTTAATTCTAAATTAAAGCCTGTGTGATACACTAGATCACAAGACACGTTGAACAATGGAAAAATAGGCCTGACCCTCACAGCACTCCTTGGAGGTTATATTTGTCTGGGTATCGCATCATGTTTGTCCGTCCGTAGACACATGTTTGCAGTTTGTGTTCTTTTTTTTTATATAGTAGATCCTAGTATGATAAGTGTTGGGTAAAATTTTCCTGGCAGAATTTTTGTGACAAATTTCCTATGAGAGGATTTGTGTTGATTGTACCGTTTTCAGCCCATTTTCTCACTAGTAACTTATAGCATCTTCAAAGCATTTCTCAGGCCTTGTTGAAGGGATACAAGCCTATCCACACTATTGTTACACAACAATGGTTAGATCATTCTAGAAGCTGCTGTATATTACTAAATGAGAAATGAGGCACAGGAGCCAATCAGCAAAAAACCAAAATCAAGCAGGCGCAGGGAACCAAATGTTTGTTTGCATATCTATATTTCAAGACTGTGAGGGTTGCATGCCTGTGTATTGTTAAACTGATTACCTGATTAAAATTAAGGCTTATTGAAGATAACTAAAGATTAGGAGAAATCTAAACTTTAAAAACTTTAAATTGCAGGTTAAGTTATAGAATCTGATAAACAGTAAGAGAGGTCAAGAAAATATATTGCACAAGCACTGCAGTGTTTGGCTGTTCGCTTGTTTTGAACGGCTTTTATCTCAGGCATCACAACTTTAAACAGCTCACACACACGAAACTGCCATGATACAGTTAAAAATAAAAAAGCCAGAAAGCAAAGCATTCTCAGATTATATACAATATAGAAATAATAAACAGCAAATGGCACAAATACAAAAGTAATGGAAATTTATTATCAGTTTTAAGAGTTTGGGGGAATGTCCTAAAGTTGTAGGCTGGTTTGGCAAGTCAGATAGCATCTCAGAAAATGATGGCAAACGAATTCTGTTCTTACCAAGAAAAACACATGCAAGTGTCTCATGAAGTTGCCAGGAATTGAGCGATTTACTTTAGAAACTGGCAGTTTGAGCTTCCTCTTTAATTGTAATTTTACTTATAATATTATTCAAAATAATCAGTCAAGTGAAGTAGTGAACCCAACAGAGAGCCAGGAAAACATCCAGGGTCATAAAGATGCTGATTATGTTCCCTGCCCCAAACCACTTAAGTTGTATTACAATGCTGATATCTGCACTTTAACTTGGTTAGCAATTGGATAAGAAACTGCCAAGGAATATGATGGTTGTAGGCTGGATGGGAAATAGAAACTAGGAAGAAATCACCTCTGTAAGATATTTTGGTTTTATGGACAAGACAATGACAGGGTATGTCTTTCAAAGTATTATGAGCCAACATGGTGCTGTGGTTAGACTGCAGTACTGCAGGCTACTTCTGCTGCCTGCCGGCTGCCTGCAATTTGGCAATTCAAATCTCACCAGGCTCAAAGTTGACTCAGCCTTCCATCCTTCCGAGGTGGGTAAAATGAGGACCCAAATTGTTGGGGGCAATATGTTGACTCTGTAAACCACTTAGAGAAGGCTGTAAAGCACTGTAAAGCAGTATATAAGTCTAAGTGCTATTGCTATTATCATGTAAGAAATACAAGCAGGGAAAATACAAATTTGAGAGATTGGAACAGGCTTTATAATCTACATTGGCACCAATTAATCAATATTTCTGGATTCTCTGCTTACTTGACTTTAATCTGGCTTTGAGAGACATTCAGTATATACTGCAGCATGCGAACTTCTCATGTAATATTTTATTTTAATTCAAATATTTCACAGAATAATTGAAGTCAGGTAAAAAGAGGATCCAGGAATAGTGATTAATTGGTGCCTATGTGAATTACAAAGCTTGTTCCAATCTCTCAAATTTGTATTTCCCTGCAGGAGCTCAGAGGTGGGTTCTAACTTACCTCGCTGCTGGTTCGCTTCCTCCCGTGCTGCGTGGCTGCGCGCACATGGTGCGCTGCGTGGCCGTGCAGCCATGCGCACATGCAGTGCTGAAAACTCAGCTTCTGTGCATGCGCAGAAGCGAAAAACAAGATGCCGTCACCGCGAGAACCGGTTCAGGGGCATGTCCAGCAGGCCATGGCTCCCAGTTCGGTGAGCGGGAAGAAATTCCTGCTACAGGTTCCATAGAACTGGTCCGAACTGGGAGGAACCCACCTCTGCTGGAGCTTAAACTGAAATGAACTTCCTGAGTAATTGTTACACTTCACTTAATTTCACAAAACAAGCCTCTTTTTGAAAATGCGCACACAAATATATACAAACTGCATAACATGCGGCTAAAATGTCCTATTGTTAAAAAAAAAGAATATTAACAAATGCAAGCACCATAGGAAATGCAAGGAAAATGCAATATTTTTTAAAGATTCCCCTCTCTACTCCCTCAAGATCTCAAACTGCTGTGGAAATGTGGGAAATAAATGTAAGACTGGAAAACATTAAAAAGTAAGATAAACTGGAAATAGCATTGTCTGTTTCTACTTACATTCTTTTCAATCTGGGTCCCCCCCATAAAAACAATGGATTTATATCAAGCAGCGATGGAGTCTGCTATTCTATCCTTGAATTAAAAGCAACTTTCAGGACATCCTAACTTCATTCTAAGTCAAAGTGACTCTTAACTATAAAATGACTGTATTCTTCAAAAATAGAAAATAAAGTTGACATTTTTCCTTCTCAGGATTTGCTAGATTTTCACCCATACAATAAGCCCCTTGGATTTAATAATTTCTGAGCTATTCAACTTCCTTGATATTTTTATCAGAGGAGGGAAATTTTGGAAGGGCATGTTAGTTTTACATGCCACTAACTCTCCTTAACAGAATTCTGAAAAATATCATTAATGGTCCCAAAGTCTTTTTTCTTTTTCTGAAATTTCTCAAATATTTCCCCTTTTGGAATTTGAAGTTTCCGTTTTGGATTTTTTTTTTGAAGTTTTGATTAAAGCAAGAATCGGTATCAAGTATGGTCCTTAGCATAAGCACTTTTCATGGCACAGCATTTCTGCAAAAGCCCCAATGGCCAATTGATGAGAAGCAACAGCCCTGCATAGATATTACCTCGCTTTAATGACTAGTCACATCATTGTAAAACATTGCACCGTACCACCCACTGCAGTCACATAACTGAATTTCAGTTGCTTGACAACGGATTCACATTTACAACCAGTTGCAGTGTCCTGCAATCATGTGGCCACAATTTGTGACACTTTCTGTTGTTTTTTCTGGCAGAAAAAGGCAAAAAACGTCCCATTGGATACGCTGGATTTGTTTAATGGTCATATGGTTCATTTAACAACCACATGATTTTCTTAATGATTTATGACTGTCATAAAAAACAGTCATAAATATAGTTAGATCATGTGGTGACCCGCTTTAACAACCGCCTCGACTTATGTCCAAAATCTGGGGCCCAGTTATGGTTGTAAATTGAAAACTATTGCATCACTAGCATTTCCTAATATTTATTTCAGAATAAAAACTTTGGTGATTTATTGTGCTTGCCTTACACATTTTTTCCTGTAAACATCTCAAGGATTTTCCCAAGGCAGAATCTGAAATTCGCTTGAACACTTCAGTGTGGGTTGATGATAGGTTTACTGGTAGGTTAGCACAGGTGGGTTGGTGATAGGTTAGCACAGGTATGGTTTGTACTGCTGTTGATTTTTCTTTTGTGCACTGTTCATGTTCATGTCTGCAACTGTCGTAAATAAGTGTCTTATAACTCTGGAGCCATATCGCAAGAGCTGCGTTGGGAGAAGGAGTTGGGTAGGTCCAACATGCCTTTGCAATAGGTCAGACTTCATGGACCGCTTTCCTCCCTTTTGTTTGTTTCTGTTCCATGAGCCCCCTTGCCATATTCTTATACAGTTTTTTCAGTTCTTGGAAATCTGTGCCCTCATTGCTACTGTTAACCGTGATATGCTCTAGGTCTCCCCCAGAAATGTTCCAACTGTTCTCAGGGCCTCCGTTATTAATTATGCAGTGGAACAGCTTGCGCCAACTTTTTTTTTTTATCCTTATGGTTACATTCTGGAAACTATATATAAAAGAAGATGAAGTCAGTTTATTGGTGTAGTTAACTAGCTGGAAATGTTATTTTATTGAAAGTCTGGGATGGGGGTGGGTGGAGAAGATACTCAAGAGTTTTAGAAACTGTGACTTCATTTACCTTTTAAGGTGGAAGTAAAAGCCAAGACTTAGGAAATGATAGGAGGGCGTAAGAGGAAGTTAGGGCTGCAAGAGCTTAAGCTGAGCAGTTCTAAAGCTAGACTAGTCAACAGATGACATTAGAATCCCCCAGAGGAGTGGAGCTTTTATTGTTAATGGGCCAAAGCAGTCATTAGTATAACCCCAATGATGTCATTAAATTGACACTGTATGCCAGGAACGATTTTTTTGGGTCCGTGTGCCTTGTGTAAGAAGGCCTCTCTCTCTCTCTCTCTCTCTCTCTCTCTCTCTCTCTCTCTCTCTCTCTCTCTCTCTCTCTCTCTCTCTCTCTCTCTCTCTCTCTCTCTGTGTGTGTGTGTGTGTGTGTGTGTGTGTGTGTGTGTGTGTGTGTGTTTGTGTGTGATATATATATACTCGTCTGAGAAAGGCCACTCCAGACTGGCAAAGCTGACAGGATCATCTGTTCCTCATTATTTTTTTAAACCCTATGTAAAAAGGTAAGAAAAAGTAGGCTAGAATAACCCTTTTCCCCCTCCTGCTGTATAAGAATATGTCCAGTTTCTATGAGGTAGGAGCTTTTCAAAAACACGTTTTATTCTTTTATATGCAAGAAAATTAAATCACATAAGTTTCCACATTTCTGACTCATCTATTCTCCCAGGCTAAATTTTGTCCCTAGTGATACTCTCAAACCATCCAGGAGCAGCTTGAAGTCTTCCCTTGCTTTGTGGAATCTGTCAAAGTGACGCAATAAATCAGAAGCTTCACAAGATAATTTTGCTGATTCAAATAACTTAAATAGTAATTATTATTAAATAATTATTAAATAATAAATAAATAATAAGTAGAATAAAACATTTACAATACCACACTTTGTTTCACAGACCACATGGCAAGATGTTTTCACAGCAAACTTTTATGGTGAACTGACTAAACCACGCCCTTCTTCTTGCTAAGTTTCTGGACATGCTCAATTAACACTTCAGCCCGATTGGCTGACTCAATCACATGGCTCTCCCAGTCATGAATATTCCAACAGAACCAAAAGGTCCATTGCTGTGTAGTTTCACATGTTGTGTCCCAATCTTAGAACTGCTGCTTTTTGAGATATGCTTCAACCCACATCCATGTTTCCTAGAAGTCCTTTTCTTTGATATGAAAAGTTGTCAACTCAAAGTCACAACTGACCTTTGCTTGTCCGCACAGGTTGTAAATTAAGAATATAAGACCCTACAGGAGAAAAGTTACACAGAGTCTAAATACCACCTCTGTAAAGTAAATATAGATTAAGTAGGGTACAACATTTTTTTCTTTCAGAAAAACAAGGTTTAAAAAGAAAGATATTTATGAAGTTCTACAAATATGTTTTATGAACCTTTCAGAATATACGCAGTTAGGCAAATTTTGTTCTCTGCTGTCAGAACATTTGAAAACCTAAGGAGGTTCAGCTTCAGTTCAAATCTTACAAAGGTGAATGCTAGAAAATGGTAGAACAAAAATTAACAAATATGTCTTTGAAGGGTGATTTGGATCATTGCCAAACGTCAAACTCAAACCTGCACTATTTTGTTTAGTGCCATTTGTTTCTGCAGCTCCTGTGCGGAGAAAGAGATAGAGATGAGAGCAACTGAGAAAACATTGTTCTTTGGAGTGTTTGCAAATGGATCAGAAGGGAAGAAATGATAATCTCAAGATTTAGAAATATTTGGTAGAGATTTTCATTCCCACTCTACAGACTTAAGAGTTGAAAAGAGCAAATGAAATGTTTGTAATTTGTTCCTCATTTAGAAAAAAAGAAAAGCTGGAAGATTTATCCTAAAAACCAAGAGAGGACAAATTAAAGCAAAGGTAATTTTAAGGGAAAAGATTCATCAGTGTAGTTCTTTTCTTAGACCTCCTGTACTATGATAATGTGATGGAAGTACTGTATTTGTGTATGAATGAACTACCAGTACATAGTATATACCAAAAGAATGATCTAACTACATTCACAATATTCCATAAAGAATCACTGTATGATTGAGGTGGCATACAAGTTGATCAAACAGACAATTTCCTATGACCTACCTGATTAATAATTATGTAATTACAAAGTGAAGAAGAATCTGGCATGACTTATTCCTGACAAATCCATGATGAATAATGATGATGAGTAATCAGCACTTTAAAAAAAAGTAGAATTTTGTACTAGAATTTTGTCTAGTGCTTATGATAAGTAGATTACACTTACTATGTAAAATTGAGTATTTCCTTAATAGGATTTGGTTTCTTGTCTCCTCAATAGTCCTGGTTACCTTCAACATTGCCTCTAGAAACCTAGAACTCTCAAGTTAAATTCTGAGGTTACAAGATAGATATGTAACAGAAAGGGAGAATTTCATTCCAACTAGAAATGGATTTTATTCATAGATGTTGGTCCTTGTAGCTGTAGAAAATGGGTTAAGTTTGGTTTGTTAACTGGTGTAATATATCTATTTAGTTTTCAGAAAACCATTGACATGTGGGACTAATCAGCACCTCCTATGCAGAGTTTGACAAATAAGTTTGTTTTTTAACTTACGGAAGAACAAATAAAATTCTCCATGTTATGAGCCATACTTTTTTTCAGGAAAAGTGGTATAAAATAAAGCATTCATTTCTTTAATCTACTAAGAGCTTGATGCTTTAGCCCTCTTGTCTCTCCCTTGTTTTATGGACTCTTAAAAGCCTATATTTAGAAACAGAGTAATCTGTCTTCAAAAGATTTGTTTTCTCAGCATAAAAAGCCATCATTCTTCATCTTTCTTGTACTGTCATGTCATGGAGATTTTTGTAAAGTTAAATATTGTTGTAAAAAATAGATTACTAAAGAATACTGTTGAATCTTCTGGTGAGAATTAAATTTACATACGTTTCTTATTATCCATTTCAATTGCAATTAATTTAACCCAACCAACGGAATAGGTAGGTCACCATCAGATTGCTCTCTAAGCACTCTTTCAAGATCAGTGATGCTATTTTACTAGACCCATATCTTCTGCTGGTATGAAATCTGACAGGAGAGGCCAAGTGTTTTTCAGTACTACAGACGTACAAACATTTGTAGCTTTCCACTCTCAGAAAATAATCTGGAGCAGGGTCGGGTTCCTAATCTTTTTACTACCACTCTGTGGGTGTGGCTTATTTTGTGGGTGTGGCTTGCCAGCCATGTGAGCGGGTGGGCGTGTGCCTCGGGAGCTTGGCAGCAGCCGGAGCAATGGGGGGGGGATTGCTCCACTCAGCAGCTCGAGAAGCCTCAACAGTGCGAAAATTCCTAGGATCATCACGTGTTCGTGGCTTCTCGGACTGCTGAAGGGAGGGGAATGGAGATAGCTCCTGCCGCCCATTCTTTCAGCGTCTCATGCGCTCCCTCAGCCATCCTCCCCTGCTTGGACTCACTGTGGGGTAGGAAGGCAGTGCATGCGCAGTGCCGGAAGCTCAGCATCTGCGCATGCGCAGAAGAAAATTTAAAAAAAATGTAAATTTTTTTAAAAAATATGGTGGCACCCAGGCACCGGTAACCGACCACACCGGTACTGTGACATCACCAGCGGGCCGCTACCGGTGCTATAGAGTGGACCGCACCGGTAGGAACCCACCACTGATCTGGAAACTTCCTAGATTCAGAAGGGGGGGGGAATCCTATTTAGTTGTACTAAGTTGTACTAGTGATGAACAAGATGGTCCAAATGATATCAATCCATGTAGCAATAGAAATAGCCATAGCACTTAGACATATATATATATATATATATATATATTCATAGCCCTCTCAAAGCAGTTTATAGAATCAGCATATTGCCCCCAACAATCTGGATCCTCATTTTACCGACCTTGGAAGGAGGGAAGACTGAATCAACCTTGAGCTGGTCAGGATCAAACTCCTGGAATGAGCAGTGAGTTAGCTTGCAATACTGCATTCTAACCACTGTGCCACCATGTCTCTTATACAATGCAAAGCATGGAAGGCTGAGTCAACTTGAGCCGGTCAGGATTGAATTGCAAGTAGTCAGCAGAATTAGCCTGCAATACTACATTCTAACCACTGCGCCACCATGGCTCTTATGTAGGGCTGCTTCCTATGTTCCAATAAAGAACATAAATGGGATCTGTTTCAGGTTATTAGTCATTAGATGTCTGAAGTTGTGATGTTCTGTTTCCTCCTTTATGATCTTCAAATCAACCGAAGTCTTGCGATTGTTGGAATTATAATGGTTTACCATTCTTTCTGGTCAAATCGTCCTTCTTTCTCTGCTTGAAGAAAGAACATTTGAGGTCATAGAAGGGGTCACTGTGGTCTTTTCAGAGGAACAGGCAGAAAGACGAGCCTTGTCTGAACTTGCCCCCAGATCATAGGAGAGCATGGATTGGGAGAATTTGCATAGAGATGCCTGGGGCTACTGCTTCAGCTATGCAATCAGGAAGAAGAAATGTCTAAAACAAATAATCAGAGCTTTAACAAGTTTAAATGAATAAACGTTGCTGTTGAGCATTGACAGCTTTACAAACGCAGCAAACACAAGGAATGAATCTGACGCACCTTACATGGCATGGCATGGCATGGCATGTGCCTTTTAGGTCTCTTCTAGGAGATGATTGGTCAGCAGACTTCACAAGATCCATAACATGTCAATGAACAAAGTCTAAGGGGAAGCTAAATTTCTCATGAGGACTAGCAGTGGGAATCTCTATGGTTCTCATGTAGATCATGAACATCACCCTATTCTGACATACATATTGTTTTAATGGAGAAACGAGAGCAAAAAGATATTATACATTTGTCTGCATATTATAAATGCATGTTTTTTTAATTCATTAAGGCTACTGGTTCTAGGCAGCAACATCCAGATAACCCTTAGATGGTAGAAAGGAGAGGCCGAAAACAACACTTCATTACCATTCAGTGGTTGTCTGGATCTTTGTAGCACAGATCCAGTAGTTCAAATTCATGTAATGTACATGAAGAAAAAGGGGAAAGGAAAGGAAGGGGGGGAAAGGACCTGACAATAGCAATAGCAATAGCACTTAGACTTATATACCGCTTCACAGTGCTTTACAGCCCTCTCTAAGCGTTTTACAGAGTCAGCATATTTCCCCCAGCAATCTGGGTCCTCATTTTACCCATCTCGGAAGGATGGAAGGCTGAGTCAACCTTGAGCCGGTCAGGATCGAACTCCTGGAATGACCAGTGAGTTAGCTTGCAATACTGCATTCTAACTACTGCGCCACCACGGCTCTTATACAATGCCAACAGATTGAAAGAAGAATGACACCTATATGCACTTATTAAGAAGTCATGTACAAACTTGTACATTTTCTTTTAGAAGGTACAGATCAGAGATCAGTTCCTCCCGGTTCGGACAGGTTCTATAAAACTGGTAGTAACTTGGCAGCCTGGGTCGCTGGAACTGGCAGTGACTGAGGCCTGCCATGCACCCGAGCCGGTTCTCTTGGTGGCCATCTTGTTTTTTGCTTTTGTGCATGCGCAGAAGTTTTTACTATAGTACTGCGCATGCGCAGAGGGTCATTTCCGGGAAGTGACATGCGCGCGCAAAACGTGCACTTCTGTCGCGATGCGAACTGGTGGGGAAGGTAAGTAGAACCCACCCCTGGTACAGATGCAACCCAATGCTTGAGAACTTAAAAGAAAGAAAAAGCATTCTGTCCACAGGAGCTCCTCCCATTGGATCTTGCAGTTCTCATACTTGTTTCCTTTTTCCTTTTTTGTCCATTGGAAAAAATATCACTAACAGGTGGTCCTGTTAGTGAAGCTTCTTAGCACCAGAACCAGCAATGAACTATAACCTCCTGGGTTCTTTAGAAAAAGACAGGACTGGGTGCTGGATAGAAATTGAAACAATAATCATAGCTATATAATTATCATTGTTAATAAAAAATAATTAGTGTATCAATATGCTTACATATTTGCAGTGTGTAAATATAAGGGGCTATAGAGAGTTAAATAAGTCTTAGGAAGTCTTACCAAGGCTTTCACTGCAGAGTCATTTGGGTTAGGTTATTTTTCCTTTCTTCATAAAGTTGTGACTGTTGTCCTCATTGTTACGGGAAGCTTGATGTGAAAGTTGGAGCTGACAAGGTACAATTAACCAGGAACCTGGTTAATTGTTTTTATTTTTTTATGATGTATATTGCCCAGAATCACTTGTTGAGATGGATGGCTATGGAAATCAAATTAATAGATAAAATAAACCTGGGACCCAACAAGAATTATTTTTTTTTTGGTAAATGCTATTTTTTGTCAAACCAGCCTGCATGAAAAATAGACTTTCAGAAGTCCATTATACCTTCTCCAACATACCTCCCTAAGACCGATTAGAGCCCACAGAGTTGGTCTGCTGGTGGTCCTGTCAGCCAAACAATGTCGGCTGGCGGGCCCACGAACGAGGGCCTTCTCTGTGGCAGCACTGGCTCTCTGGAATACACTACCCCCCGAGATCCGCATTATTCCCACCCTGCCAGCCTTCAGAAAAGCAGTTAAAACATGGCTTTGTCGACAGGCCTGGGGCCAATGATTTTAATACAACACCGATCATTCTTGGCCCCATGAATGATTTATTGTATGGGTTTTTAAATTGTGGTTTTTAATGTTTTTTTTAATGTTTTAATATCCATTGTTTTTAATGCTTTTTATATTTTTGTTGCATGTGAATTTTTACTGTTGTGAGCCGCCCAGAGTCTCTGTGGAGTGGGCGGCATACAAATGCAACTAATAAATAAATAAATAAATATATCCAAAGAGTAGGGTAAAGAAACTCAGGATTTAATCTCTGGGGATTCATATATTCATATCCTTAACTTTTGTAGAAGTTGGTTTTTGTGATAACTAAGGTTGAATCTTATTTCGATGACCTATTGTAATAATCCGCCCTTCTCTAATGAATCTAATTTTACAGTCCTATGTATTCTATTAGCTTTGCCATATTATTCTAAGTTCTCATAACCAAGGAAATAATAATAGTAATAATAAAGCAATTCCATACGATAAAATCCGTTTCATCTACGTGGCACCAATTTCATGCGGCTCAACTGCACATTTGTTGATGTTTTGATTACATATGTGGAGGGAGATGAACTTGGTCCTGAAAAAGAATTCCTCAAAGCCAATTTGATAGAAAATATCTGGGTTTCGGTGGTTCTCTAGAAGACTCCAGCCTTTTTTTGTTACTCTGCCATAATTAATGTAACACAATCCAGCTGATCTACTTAATGTCTCTAGTTTCTGTACAGAATGCGGCAGCCATGTGGTAGTGATCTACCATCAGCTTAGAGTCAATGACAACGTCAAGTGACAAAACTTATATTATGGCTGTCTGCACTATACCTGAGGCAGAAGAGACTAAACAGAGGAAGTAATTTTTAGTGCTGGGTAGTTGAGAACTGAAAGCTGAAATGCGTGTGAAGACACGCACACACACATGCACACACATTTTTGTTAGAATCAACAGAGAGATAAAAGCAACTCTGTTTTATTTTACTCTGATTACATATGTGCAACTGGGCATATTTGATTCAAATTTTCATGCTGTAACTTTTTGCTTAACCAGTATTAGTTGGTGTACCAATCCTGGTAAGAGACATGAGGTAGCTACCGTGTTTCCCCAAAAATAAGACCTAGTCTTATTTTCTTTTGGGCTTCAAAATAAGCACTAGGGCTTATTTTCAGGGGATGTCTTATTTCTTTTGAGTGCTGCGGCTGTGGCCGCGGCGGCCCACTTCTTCTGGCACCAGCGCAGCACCGGAGCAGGAGGCTAAGTGATGTGTTGGTGCCATGGCTGCGAGACAAGGCAGTTGTTGGGGCGTGGATGGCCTGACTGTGGGGACCTGAGGTAAGCCAGTGCAGGGCGCGTGGGGCAGCTCCACCTCCCCTCGCTTCACCTCACCTCATGTTGGCAGCACTGCAAGCAACCAGACTGAATGGGTGGGCAGCCGGCTGTGCAGGCGCTTAAGTAGAGCTTATTTTGGGGCTAGGACTTATACTGGACGCATGCATAGAAAACATGCTAGGTCTTATTTTCGGGATAGGTCTTATTTTCAGGGAAACACAATAATAGCCCTGGAAAAACACAACAGCTGTTCAACAGCAGCAGCTAAAACCTGGGGAGAAACCAAAGTATTTGTGTTTTCTGAACATGTATTGATTCCTAGAACTTTTTTGATTCCTCAAAGGAAAAGGATGGTGGTAACAGGGCCATCAAGAGATTCAATAAGGAATAAGAGAACTTGTGAGCATGCAGATAGATGATACACATATGAAAGAAAGATGGTTTTTTGTGACGTTCTGAACAGAAGATTATAAAAGCCCCACTTTATAGAGGAACACAGAGAAGGACCCACTTATATAATTCATCTTACCAGTGAGGTGACGCCTTCATTTTTCCAGTTGGTCCTTAAATTAAGCAGGATTTACAAGAGAGGAAAATAATAGATGATGTCTGTTAAGGAGTTATTGTGCTGTTAAGCACATACACAGCGAAATGTGTTGTAGTAATGGTGTTGCAGTTTGATATGAATGCTATTCAGTCAATAAACAGAATATCTTTAGTATGTACAAAGTAGTTTCTACTTGAATAGTAGCAAAGTTAAATAGGAAGTCCAAGTCATACACAGAAATTCAGTCAATGCTAAGTTTCTTCTTCTTGCCTATCTTTGTTTTAACTCACAAACAAAGATTACAGCTCTCACTTAATTCTATACTATCACAGATAGATACTCTTCTTTTCACAGCAATTCCACACAGCCATAAAGTAATCTACTCATCAGTAAAGCAGCAGAGTGTCTTCAATCCGGAACACACCGTCAAACACCACTCACTACACTAAACCACCAACCATAAACCACCAACCACACTGAGCATGCTCTCTTGCTTGCTTATATAGTAATCATCCACAATGCATTTAAAGCAATATACACATAACAATGATTTGTGGCTTAATCATATATTAACACACCCAATCGTTTGAACAGGGTTCTAACAATGTCTATTTTGTTAAGTAAATGCAGGAGAGGCTCTTCAAAAAGCAGATTGGAAGGAATATGTCCTACACTTCGCATCATTTTCAGGATGCTCCTTATCAGATCAAAGTTATTTCTGGACAGGTGGGCATGTTTTCATGGAAGGCATTGACTGACACCACTTTTTCTTTCTTTCGTGGAAGCATTTATCTTCATCCTCTGTCTCTATTCTTCCACACTGTTCCTAGAGCATTTTTATAGGTAGCAAAATATAAGGTGGTTGGTTACAACTTAACCTGGATTTTTGCTCCTGAAGTCCTGGGCATAGTGCCAAATATTGAATTCAGTGATAATGTATAGACAGAAAATGCAGGCTAAATAATAAAGTTAAAAAAAAGAGATCATCTTTAGTTTATGATGCAGTACATATTCTCCAGGCAGTCCTCAATTTGCAAGCCTTCATTTAGCAACCGTTCCAAGTTACAACAGCACTGAAAAAAGGTGATTTTTTTCCAGTGGTCCTCACACTTATGATCATTGCAGCATCCCTAAGTCAATGGGGGAAGCCAGATTCACTTAACGACCATGGCAAAAAAAGGTTGCAAAATAGGTGCAACTCATTTAACAGCCAGCTTGCTTAGCAATGTAAATTCTTTTTGTGGTAGTAAGTCGAGGAACCCCTATACTGGTTAGACTGTAATCTAATCATGATTCCTGAGATCTTGTAGGAAAAGTAGTAGATGGTTATTACAGATAGTAAGAAACCTTTTCAAGGTCTGAAGATCATTGTGGACGTTAGCTGATAAAATAATCACAATATGAGTTAGCATTTACATTCTGTGGTGGCGCAGTGGTTAGAATGGAAGATTGCAGGCTAACTCTGCCAACTGCCAGCAGTTCAAATCTCACGGGCTCAAGGTTGACTCAACTTTCCATCCTTCCGAGATTGGTAAAATGAGGACCCAGATTGTTGGGGACAATCTAAAGACACCTTTATTGAGATTTCCTATAGTAATATAAATATAATCTTGCAATTTGATGTGCTCTCTCTTTTATAACTACGTGGATTAGGGAAGTATCTGCTGTGATATTTATCTAATCTAATCACATCACACTGATGATGTTATCTAGTTGGGTAATGAGATGCCTGCAAGAAAAGAACCAAGCTCAGAGAGCACCAAGGACTCCACATAATCTAGGTTTTCTTTCTTGTCCCTTGAGTAACATTTCTCCCTCTATCCCTCCAGGTCATACTCTTTGCTCTCTAAGAGGCTGAGCCACTCAAAGTCACCCAGTGAACTCTGAGATCTACCGTATGTTGTTCCATCTTAAGTCTAACCCCATAATTATTGCCATGAAACCACATTTGGCACCAGTCATCCCTCAGCCCAGACCAAGAAATATGGCCAAATCTTGAAAGAGGTAGAAGGATCACTGTAGGAGCTGACTTCTCCTAAAACTGAATTTGCTTCAACATTGAGAAAAACATGACCAGAAGGTAACCATTAGGCTGCCTACCTAGCAAAGGTAGTAAATTATTACATGGTCCTAGCAAGGAAAACCAGTCTTTTAAATGAATAGAAACCACTTGTGAATGTGTTTGTGGTTGACTTCACCCAATGTCTCTGTTGACTGAGGGTTTTTTTTTTTTTAATCCAAGGCCTCTTTTGAACTGATCTTGCCAAATGGGAAGTTTATATGATGATAATGTTTGGAACCATAAAACTAGTTTATAATTCCTTCACAAAGGCATAGTCATTACACATGGGAAATATGTGTGCAGTTTGTTTAAACAAGAAGAAAAGCAATTTTCATCTTTATTTAGGGAAAAATAGTTCAAGGATGAGGTGAGCATTCACCACTACTTGACAGCTGTATTCCCCAGTATAGTTCTGTTCTCCAGATGCGAACAATAGTGGCAAGCAATAACAAAGCCACAATTTTAGATACTTCATGCTGCTAGAAACTTTTCCTTGCTAAAACAGCACTAAAATTAGTGGATGATGTAGGTCAGACTGTTGAGATTTACAGATAGAATTCTGTCTTTTTCTAATTGGCCAGACTTGTATTTAATTACTTTTAAAAATATACTTATTAGTGCATTTAAATGACTGTGATTCTTGGCTGCTACATTAAATTCTGATGTACGTGGGGTTAAATTTAAATAACTAAAATGTGTGAAGGAGTGCTGCTTTTAGAGCTGTTCATCTTATAGCTGGAACTAAAAGGACAACAAATGTTAAAAGTTAATTCAGGAGCTAATTGTGAGTTTTATGAGGATAATGAACTGAGAGACTGGAAAATATTTCAGAACTCTTTTCCTTCAAGAAACCGTTTATTTTTAAACTATCAATCCCTGCTCTTTCTTGGACTTCTAATTTTATTTCTACACATATTTCCTTGGCAGCAATTCTCACTGAACTGGTGCATAGGATCAATTAGAATTAAGTGGTTACCTTATGCTTTGTTAAAATATTGGCTTGAAATCCTTTCTTCATTGTTCCCAATGATATCACAGCATGTACCGGTACTTTAAGAAACTTCAGTCAAAATTCAAGCTCACAAAGGTACTCAGTTCATCGTAAGATGTGGGGGCTACATATTAATTTTCCTCACATTTCCATCCAGCAGGATAATCACAGCAGTTTCTTTGAGCAATAGCAGCGGCTATACAACTAATCTTTCTGCTTGTGAAAATAAATAAGCGTATGCAACTTGATCTGTAAATCCAATGGCACGCTAACAGTTCTAATTTATGTGATGGTACTCTAAAGTAAATTCTGTTTGAGGGCTCTCTTCCAGAAAGTGTGCATAAGATTCAGACACAAATCTATCCTTATTTAGAAGATTTATTTATTTTATTTTATTATTTATTTTATTTTATGTTATTGATTTTTGATGGCTGCCCACCTCACAGATGTGACTGTGGGTGGCTAGCAACACATTAAAAACAATTTAAAAAACCCACTATTTACAAAACCCACTATAAAGCCAAGGATAAACCCAAGAAATACAGGAGGTCCTCAACTTACAACCACAATTGAGCTCAGAATTTATGTTGCTAAGTGAGAAATGAGCCGCCCTGAGTCCCTAGGGATTGGGCGGCATAGAAATCCAACAAAATAAATAAATAAATAAATAAATAAATTTGTTAAGTGAGTTTTGTCCCATTTTATGTCTTTTCATGCTACAGTTGTTAAGTGAATCGCTCCAGTTGTTAAGTTAGTAACACGGTTGTTAAGTGAATCTGGCTTCCCCATTGACTTTGCTTGTAAGAAGGTCACAAAACGGGATCACATAACCCTGGGACATTGAAACCGTTATAAATATGAGTCAGTTGCCAAGCCTCTGAATTTTGATTACATGACTATGGAGATGCTACAACCACCATAAGTGTGAAAAATGGTCATAAGTCACTTTTTTCAGTGCCATTGTAACTTTGAATGGTCACTAAATGAACTGTTGTAAGTTGAGAACTACCTCAACAACAGGGGTGGGTTTCACTTACCTTCACCACCGGTTCGCGTAGCGACGTCCCCTCATGTGATTTCACTTCCGCGCATGCTCAGAAGGTGGATTCAGCCCGAAACACAGCTGAGGAGCTCATCAGCTGTGCTTTGGGCAAAGAAATAAAGGTCAGTATTAACCCAGGGGCAGGCGGGAGGGCTTTTTTCAAAGCACAGAATGCTGTGAAGCCATCCAAACACAGGAAAATCGGCCGAAAATTCAGAAAAAAAGATGGCGATGAGCACCGACCGGCACAGACAGAACCGGATCCGTGACGCCAAAATTACGTCAGTAGGTCACTAACGGTTCGGGCGATCTCGTCTGAACCGGGAGGAACCCACCCCTGCTCAACAATAACATTAACATTCCCTGGGCCAGATAATCACAGCACTTTGTGAAAGGCTGATAGGTTAGGGCCAATCTAATCTTGTGGGCAGTGGAGTTCCAGCGGGCAGCGCTGTGACAGAAAAGCCCACTTCCAAGGTCTCATTCAATGGCATTCTTTAATTAAGGAGACCAGTGGAGCAAGCAGTGAGATTGGTGGGAGAGGACAAACAGAGAGAGACCGGCACCATGCCATGAAAGGCTTTTTAGGTGACCACCAGCATCTTGAATTAATAGTAATAATTCTAGCTGGGAGCCCACTGGAGGCCAACGTAGCTTGCAGAGCAGAAATGTAACATGGGCATATTGAGGTGAGCCCATAACTGCCTGTTTCACCACATTCTGGACCAATTGCAACTAGCTTCTGGATGGACTTCAAGGGCAGGCTGATGTAAAGCACACTGCGAAAATCTATTTGGGTATGTGTGACTAAGGACCTCTGACTTTAAGCACTGCTTCCCGGTCCAGAAATGAGGCACAACTGATGCACAAAACAAATACTGTAAAAGCCCTCCTGGCCATGGCTGCTGTTGCTGCTGTTCAAACAGGAGCTGCAAGAGGACCTCAAGTTGTCTACCAGTTCGGTTGGGAGTAGGGCAACTCCATTCAAAACCAAAGAAGAAAAACACTGGATCCAAGGCCCTTAAGACTCACAACTACTTACTCTTGCTATAGTTAAGCTAGACTCTAGTGTTTCCCATCCAGTCCCCCCATAGTCTCCTGGCACTGAGACCAAACCTGCATAGAAGCATCTGGTTGGCCCACAGCAGGGGCGGGTTCCTCTTACTTGCCTACTGGTGTGCTGAGCGCGCATCATCACGTTTCGTGCGTGCACACGCTCGCTAGACATGTGTGTCCCCTCGTGCAATTTTGCTTCTGCGCATGCGCAGGAAGCAAAAAAACACCAAAATCTCACGAGGGGACGCGCACGATTTTGGAGATTTTTTGCTTCCATGCATGTGCGGAAGCAAAAAATCACCAAAATCTCACACGCGTGCGCGTCCCCTCATGAGATTTTGCTTCACGCATGCGCAGAAAGCAAAAACGGCTAAAAATTCAAAAAAAAAGATGGTGCTGCGCGACAGACCGGCAAAGACGGTACAGGAGCCGTTGCGCGCAAATTGCGCAATCGGAGGGCAGCTACCAGAATGACAGAGTGGACTGCACCGGTAGGAACCCACCCCTGGCTCACAGTGGAGATGAGTATTATCAGTCTATTGATTATTCATTTATTTTTATATTTACTTGTTTTGCATTTCTAGACAGCCCATTTCCCTCAAGGAGGGACTTCCCATGGTAGTGGATGACCTTGCCCAGTGACTTCATGTGGATTTTAAATAGGAGCAGGAAGAGTACACTTCTAGCATTTTGTAAATACTTTGGATTTCAGAAGACTAATACTTTTTAGTCAGTCAGTTCACTGGTTCATTATTAGGTTTGTTAAATCTATCAGAACTTTTGACCATTTCAAAAACCAACATAAGGCACATGCATACTTTCAGAGGCATTATATACGGGGCCCCTTACTAGAAACCTGGCTTAATATAAAAAATGATTACTATAAAAAAATTCCTAAGTGGCTATCAACATCTGAAGCCATTATACATCCAAATTTTATAAACAAGAATAAAACTATTATCTATCAACAGCTTTTAGATGAACAAAATAATCTTAGGTCAAGACAAGAACTTAGTATAAAGGGCATAGATTTAGAATGGTGGCACTATCTTCAGATTCAAACCCGATATAAGAAAGATCTCTCCCAATTCGGCTTCCAAAACAGTAATGAATTAGACAAAATATTTATGGGGCCAGATGAAAAAATGATCTCCAAATTTTATAATCTGCAGTTGAAAACTAAATTAAAAGAGAACGAAACTAAAGGCTATATGATCGCTTGGGCTCAAAATTTGGGATATGAAATAAATTTGAATGAATGGAAGGTTATTTGGAAAATCAATTATAAATTGACACTAGCTGCATCTTATAAAGAGAATATCTATAAAATGGTATACCGTTGGCACCTCTCCCCAGATCGCCTGGCAAAGATGTTTCCATCGCTATCACCTAAATGTTGGAAGTGTAAAAAGGAAGCAGGGAACTACTACCACATGTGGTGGTCGTGCCCCAAGGTTCAAGTATTTTGGAAAAAGATTAGATCTTGGTTGGAACAGATTCTAAATGTGAAAATGGAATTAAAACCAGAAATGTTCTTATTGGGGATCTTCCGGAGCAAATTTACTAAAGAAGAAAGATATTTAATTTTACAAATAACAACCGCAGCTAGACTACTATATGCCCAAAATTGGAAATCTGATATTATTCCCTCCTCAAATATGATAATTCGGAAAATTTTAGAATGCTCAGAAATGAGCAAGTTAACGATGGACATCCATCAAAAAGACAACTCTGATTTCTATGAAATATGGGCAAAATGGTATTCCTGGTTACAATCAAATAAAAATTTAAAACTATGGACATAGAAGAAGACTTGATCCGAAAAATCTTTCCTTACCATCTCCTTTATAACAATAAAAATGATTATTATCGATGCACATAATCCGAGGATATAAATATGAAAAATAATGTAAATATGTATAAATACGTTTTAGATTAGTTTGAACTAAAGAGTAAAAGGGATAAAGGTTAAAAGCAACCAATGTAGTAAGATTGCAAAACTGGATTTAGTTACATAAAGATATAGCTGTTAAATTGAAATGCTGTTTTTTTTTCTTTTGTGTATTAGTGTTTGTATTTTTTTTCTCCTTCTTTTCCCTTTCCCCCCCTTTCTTAATGTTTTCTTTTTTCTTTTTTCTTTGATGTTGTGTGTTATTATGTATGTTCTTTTTAAAGCTTAAAAACCAAATAAAGATTTTTTTTTTTAAAAAAAAACCAACAACCTTAGTAAAGTTAAGAGCTTTGCTTAGATTCAATCCAGAAATAAGGAGAAATTTTCTGACAGTGAGAACAATCAACCAATGGAACAGCTTGTGTTCAGAAGTTGTGGGAGCTTCATCACTGGAAGCTTTGAAGGAGAGACTGGACAGCCATCTGTCAGAAATGGTGTACGGTCTCCTGCTTGGGCAAGTGGTTGGACTAGATGACCAACAAGGTCCCTTCCAATTCTGTTATTCTTTTTTCTCTTACATTTGAAGAGTGTGTCCTACATGCAAGTATTTGGTTAGGAAATGATATATCTGCCTACCAAAGAGAATAGAAAATATTATAAATAATGTGTCTGTGTGTGTGTGTTTACTGCCCTGCTATTACATTCCCAGAATAGCCAACAAAATAATGTTTAATTTAAAATGTTTTAAATTAAATTTTAATTAAGTTAATGACATGTGTTTGATGAAATGTTAATTAAAATGTTTTCGATCACTGCAACAATGTCTTGCAAGATACAATTTGTTCACCTGAGCTTGGAGAATGTTGCGTAAGTGATACAATGCCTCCTTTAAACCATATCAGCTATTTAACAAACAAACAATCTCTTAGTCCCCAACACTTTCTGGTCGCTTCTTCTATTACTCTGTGCTCATCTATATGACATTCATACGAAAATATCAAAGTATTTGGAAATGGGATAGACGATCACTGATTGACTTCGTCTAGTGTGGTTTGGCAGCCTTTGGGATATAGTTATAGTTCAGTGACTATATTGGCCATGCTGGCTGAATATGCAGGGAGTTACAATTTAGTAACATCTTGAGAAGTTTTTCACAGTGGGTCAAAGAGAAGATTTCTCTAGTACGTGTTACCATGGATCTGTATTTTTGTATAAACACTCTTATAATTGAAAGAAGATTAAAACAGTAGTTTCTGCAAGACACCAGGTTTTATGCACTTCAAGTAGGAGACTTGATTACAAAGTTTTCCAACAATCTTTTTTTTTAAATGTACCCAAGTGATCTGCAAATAGTTTGTGTAGGTGATCTTCCTTACAAACAGCTGTGTGCCTTACCCCTCAAGCTGGGGAGTGCCCACCACAGGTACAATCTGAATAATCCCAATTTACAATATTTTATTTTATTTATTTATTTATTTTTGTCAACCATATATGATTATAAGCAATGTAAAAACAAATATAGACATGATTGTATATACTGTATGTATGATAGTACAAGTATGATTAAGAGTACAAGAAGTATGAATACATGGGTACATTAGGACAGGAACGGTAGGCACAATTGTGCGCTTATGCCCCTTACAGACCTCTTAGGAATGGGGTGAGGTTGATGGTAGATAATCTAAGGTTAAAGTTTTTGGGGTTTGGGGAAGAAACTACTGAGTCAGGTAAAGTGTTCCAGGCATTGACCACTCTGTTGTTGAAATCAAATTTTTTGCAATCAAGTTTGGAGCGGTTGACATTAAGTTTGCATCTATTGTGAGCTCGTGTATTATTGCGGTTGAAGCTGAAGTAGTCATTAACAGGTAGGACGTTGTGGCAGATAATTTTGTGAGCTAACTTAGGTCAGATCGAAGGCGGCGTAGTTCTAAATTTTCAAGTCCCAAAATTTCAAGTCTGGTTCATAAGGTATTATGTTGCGAACAGAATACTCTTCTTGTGAAATATCTCTGGACATTCTCAATTGTGTTAATGTCTGATATGTAGTGTGGGTTCCACATACAATAGCCAAAAAATAAGATACTCTTCCTTGATACTCGTAGTCAATTCAGTCTTGCTCCTTCTAATGACGGGACTGATTTACTCTTCCAGCCCCTTGTTGTTTTGCAACCCGTGAGCAACTCCTGTGGCAATCATATACAGTTCATGTACAGCGTGAGAAGGGGAGGGGGGAAACCAGCAGTCTGTATTGGTCCTTAGCTTTCTGTTTGGAAGCTTAGAAACCACATCTGTTTTCACTCCTTTCTTTAACTTTCTGTGCTTTTCACAATCTCCATATAGCAAGTGAGTTTCGCTGGAGGACAACCAATCCCCATTTCGGTGCCTCTCTGCCTGTGTGGATTCATTTAGCTTGCAAGTCAAACAGTGGTAGCAATGGTGCGGGGATTCTTTCTGCCTGTAGCCATAAAACTTTATTTACACTGAGGAGGAGAAGGGGAGAAAAAAACAGAGGGTCTGCCAGAATCACTGCTGAATGTTAAATCTGCAGCAGATGCCTCCCTTCAATGTCAAATGTGGGCTATCTGAACAAAGATGAAGTCAGTACAGACAGGGTTGCTTCCCTCCCTCCCTCCCAAATATAACATGTTTTGTTCTCACTTTAGGGATTCTGGCCTTTGTTAGCCGAGTCGATCTTTGTGTGAAATTCATGTCACAATAATGGGGCTGCCACAAAGAAGAAAGGGTCGACTTCTTTTCCAAAGCACCAGAAGGCAAGACAAGAAACAATGGGTGGAAACTAATCAAGGAAAGAAGCAACTTGGAATTAAGGAGAAACTTCCTAACAGTGAGAACAATTAACCAGGGGGAGCAGAAGTTATGGGTGCTCCATCACTGGAGGTTTTTAAGAAGAGACTGGACAGCCACTTGTCTCAAATTGTATAAGGTCTCTTGCCTGAGCAGGGGGTTGGACTAGAAGATCTCCAAGATCCCTTTCAGTTCCATTTTGATTAAGATTAATGAAGATGTCATTCTGTAAGCCATGTAAGAACATATGGGACGGCAACAACAACACAACAACAACAACAACAACAGTACTGCTAGCTGTTTCTTTATCATTGCCAGATGTCCAAGCTTGCCCCAGACAGTTCATTAATGGTGACATTTTGCTGAGAAGGATTTGTCCCAGATGCTTAGTGCGTATGCAAATGATTTTCTTTTTTCTTTTTTTTACAAAAGTATAATCTTTCCAGTTAAAAGTAGATTCTGATGGGATTGTTATACTTCAGGACCAACAGGATTGTTCAATAGATCTCCCCGTGCTCAGGGAATCCCAATTAAAGTTATAAAGGATCTGTAGGAGCTTCCTGTGTTAATTTGGTTTCAAAGGAACTCTGGTGGCATTTCCTATTCTCTCTAGCAGAGCTGAAGTCAGCATGTATTCAACTTTTCTAAATGAGAAGACGGCTGATTTGTGAGCTCGGTCTTGCTTTTAAAAATATTTGTGAAAGATGTATTCTAGCATGTGTTTCTATATTTAATGGCAAGCATCCAGGCTTTTGGGCTTTAGCTATGACTTCAAGTCTTCCCAATAATTGAAAAAAAACCCCACCACAATTCATACTTGGAGGAACTATGAAAAAGAATTGGTATAATCCATTAGGTACCCACACAGAATGCAGTCTGGTGCTTTACACTTCTTTGTGTTCTCAAGAGAAAAGACAGAATATAATTATAATTAGTACTACGGTACTACTTATTACTATTACAATATTTCTACTGAAATTGGATGACTTAACTTCCAAATGAAAAGTTTTAAGCTTGCAATGCATTGTCTATCACATTTTACTTTAGGGAAATAAATAAGTAATAAGGAAGCTATCTTTGTGGCCTTGATCTCCATTTACTCCTTTGTCAATCAGACAATGCTCAGGTTTTACATCATTTTTTGGAACAATTCAGCATGGGGTTGTTTTGTTTTGTTTTGTTTCCAAAATTGTCTATCCTTTGCCTAATAAAATATCAATGTAAGGAGGCTCAGGACAGAATGTGAACATATTTCGCACTTTCACATATCTACATACTTTTAAACATTTTTTCTCCACCTAGTATTTTGGTTGGTCATATTTCGTATCTTGAGAAGAAATTTATCTTGGGCACAGGTTGTGGCATATGGTTTGAATGTTAGCAACTGAACAATCCACGATAACTTATCCCTTGGCAGGCCTATGCCTAGTTTGATATTAACTGACATAATTTCAACTGCTCTCTCTGATGTCAGAGTTATGACTCTCAGGAATGTGGTCCTCTCAAGGTCCCACATTCCTGGCTTGCATTTTTGGTTGCAAGAGCTGCAAGTCACAGCTGGCACCGGAACACCCAGTTTAACTCCAGGTATCATGAAAACTTCATTATGCATAGATCGGTTCTCCCAGCCTGCTACTATTGAGATGGATTTGAAAGCTCAGTGCGTCTGGCTAAGGAGGGCTACAATAGCCACAAGCTGTTACGCGTTTCACTTGGATCCTTAAAATAGTGTCCACATATTTGCATTTGATCATTGCTTTTCCTTTCTTCTACCATATTCAAGTTTGTCAATGGGAAACATAGATTTAAATACGCACATACCTGTAAGCTGAGAAATATTTTCACCATCATTATTAGTTATATTTATTGGGGGTTTTATGTAAAGCAAAAGAGAAATTGAAAGAAAAGAAGGAAGGAAGGAAAAAAGAAACAAGGAAAGAAAAGGAGAAATGGAAGGAAAGAAAAGGAAAGGAAAGAGAGAAAGAAAGAAAAAAGATAGAAAGAAAGAAACAAACAAATTGGAATATAGTGACTTCCAACTTTCTCTTCGATAGATATTGACAAACCTATTGCTTCCCCTCCCTCTTCCAGAAATCTCTTCAACCCCATATTAAATTCAACAACCATCAGTCCACTTTTTAATTCGTTTAGCAAAAAGTCCATAAAAGCTTTCCAGTCTGAATATTCTCTTATTGTCTATTGATCAAATTTTAGTATATTCCAGTCTACCTTAAGAAGTTCAGTCTTCAGTAAAAGCAACAAAAGTTTTGTCACTGAAGAAAAAGCCGGATCTATGAGCGTGGCTCCCCCCAGTGTTCACAAGCAATGCTAAAAGTTTAGCAACGGCTCCATTCACATCCAATATAAGCAAATGAATCCACTCTTCTAAAGAGTACTAAAATATAGCTATTGTTTCGAAGAGTTACTCATAGTGACTGGACGGAGTATCAGGAAACAAACCCAGCATTTGTTTCCCAACCTGTGAATCTCAACGTGTTTTGATCAGGCCTGCCATTCTCAACCGAGCCTTCCCATTTTAGATTCTTGTTGTATTTGTCTGGAACTTGATTCCTTCACATAATCGTGTTTGCAAATGTTCCCATGCAGCTGTAGGACTGCGGACATTTGGTTCCCCCTTACATAATTTAAAAAGTCATTTGATGTATTTTAAGGCAGCAATTATATAAAATAACAAGGATGAATATCCGGGGATGGAGGTAAGCAAAAAGACAGAGGTGGAAACATTACAAGCAGATCTTAATATCCCTTAACATTTTAACTACCTCTTACATATATATATATCGATACTAGACAACCCAGCCAGCAGAGCGGATTTCAGCCTTTGCAAAGTATCAGTTGAAAAGGAAACCAGGAACTAACATGCATACAGCGGGATGATAAAATCTGATATTTCGTGAGAGCATCGATTACTAAACGTTCATTTCATACAGCAGAATAAACAAAATGACCGTCCCTTGCTTTTACTTGGAATATTGCATTCAGTGTCGCCAAGATATAAAAAAAGATGTCGAGACTCTAGAAAGAGCGCAGAGAAAAGCAACAAAGATGGTTAGAGGACTGAAGACTAAAACATGAACAACGGTTTCAGGAACTGGGTATGTCTAGTTTAATGAAAAGAAGGACTAGGGGTGACAAGATAGCAGTGTTCCAATATCTCAGGGGTTGCCACAAGAAGAGGGAGTCAAACTCTTCTCCAAAGCACCTGAAGGCAGGACAAGAAGCAGTGAGTGGAAACTAAACAAGGAAAGAAGCAACTTAGAACTAAGAAGAAATTTCCTGACAGTTAGAACAATTAATCAGTGGAAAAGCTTGCCTCCAGAAGGGCCAATGAATCCACAAAGAAGAGGGGATCAACCTATTTTCCAAAGCACCAGAAGGCAAGACAAGAAGCAATGGATGGAAACTAATCCAGGAGAGAATCAACCTAGAACTAAGGAGAAATGTCCTGACAGTTAGAACAATTAATCAGTGGAATGATTTGCCTCCAGAAGTTGTGGGTGCTCCAACACTGGAGGTTTTCAAGAAGAGACTGGACAACCATTTATCTGAAATGTATAGGGTTTCCTGCTTGAGCAGGAGATTGGATTAGAAGACTTCCAAGATCCCTTCCAACTCTGTTATTGTTATTCTGTTATATTTTGTTAGTCCACTCAGTCATAGTAAATATATAAAAGATGCTGATATCTAACAGTGCCATTTTTTTTTTACTTGGGCTATAATTGGTTTGGCCAGTTTGTGAATCTCCTTGCAATCTTCAAGTGAAACCACCTGAGCAAATTTGTAAACTCCTGAACAATGTTAAGCTGCCTATTTTGCACGTTTCTCCTCCTCCTCCTCTTCCTCCTCCTCCATTAATGACATTATGCTTTGGTCATTTCTCAAATAATTTTTATTAACTGATATAAACTGAATAGTGATTAGCGGCCTGGGATTAAATCTTTATTTATTTATTTATTTATTTATTTATTTATTTATTTATTTATTTATTTATTTATTTATTTATTTATTTATTTATTTATTTATTTATTTATTTATTTATTTATTTATTTATTTATTTATTTATTTATGTCAAGTACGTGTTGGTAATATACATAGATATAGATACACCCACGTAACATCTATCCTCCACCAGCTGCATTGGCTGCCCATTAGTCTCTGGATCCAATTTAAGGTGTTGGTTTTAACCTTTAAAGCCCTACATGGCCCAGGGCCAGGTTACCTTCGGGACCGCATCCTGCCGCATACCTCCCTACGACCAGTTAGGGCCCACAGAGTGGGTCTCCTCCAGGTCCCATCGACCAAGCAATGCCAGTTGGCAGGGCCGAGGGGGAGAGCCTTCTCTGTGGGAGCCCCCTCCCTGTGGAACCAGCTTTCCCCGGAGATCAGGACCATCCCCACCCTGCTGGCCTTCCGTAAAGCAATAAAAACTTGGCTCTTCTGGCAGGCAGGGTGAAAGTGAGACCAACCAGACCAGATATGGGTCTCCCCCCTTTGGTTATGAATGTTAGAGGCGCTTTTTAATTTAATTGTTGTTTTTTATATTGGAAAATGGATTGACATGTTGTGAGCCGCCCAGAGTCCCCTGGGAGTTGGGCAGCATATAAATCCATTTAAATAAATAAATAAATATAATATAATATTGTTTATATACTTAAGATGAGTACTGATAAGAGGGAACATTAGGACAGGGACGGTAGGCACGTTGGTGCACTTATGCACTCCCCTTAATCTGCTTTGTTTAACAAATCACCTCTGAAGAGAATCGTCCAAGCTGTCAAAATTTGTGTTCCTTTTTAAAATAAGCTAAATTGGACCCAGAGGTGGATTTGGAGCTACACTTAACTTTCTAAATGCTATGGTGTGGCCAAAAGGTGCTTTTTACCTGTTTTTAATTTTGAAATTACACTTACCGCAATTCTGAGAAAGGACAGGGGTATTTCTGCATGGTGGAAGGGCCAATTCCAGAATAGCTAGGTCTGCTTCACAGACAAATCCCAATTCACTCCCAGCAAGAATGGGGGCTAGTAAGAGCCAATTCCATTATCTGACTTTTAAAAAAAATGAGCCAAAGGCATATATTAAATCAAATGGTACTCGGCTATTTATCAAACTTTGTGAAATGGCATTTTTGCCATTAAGGAATGAGTAATAACTCGTAAGCAATAATGTCACTCAAAGATCCCTCAGCAGCTTATTTGAAGATATTTGTTTGGAACGATTCAAACCTTCAAAAAGAGCTGCAGGTTTTCTGGTTTGTATCCCCCACCTGCGAAATTTTAATTATACCCCTAAGCCTTGACTTGATTCTCATGTTACTTTTTGAACTGCTTATATGTTTTTTCCCCATACAGCTGTTTTACCATGTCCCCTCAATACTCTTTCTCATATTGAAATCTTGCATTTATTGTGTTATGAAGCACTGCACATTTTCACTGCATTTTCCTCAGAGGGGAAACAGCCAAACCTACCACAGTAAAATGAAATATTATTTTACTAAACTAATGCAAAGAGCGATGTTGTGAAAAGATAATGAAATGAATAAATGAAATCAAGGTGAACTCTGACAGTTGTTTCAATGCATTTAGCTTATACCAAGCTAAGGAAATGCCTTCTTTCAAAGTATATTGGCTTAGATCTGTTCTGTTCTCCATGAATAGTAGAATAGAATAGAATAGAATAGAATAGAATAGAATAGAATAGAATAGAATAGAATAGAATAGAGTGGGGTGGGGTGGGGTGGGGTGGGGTGGGGTGGGGTGGGGTGGGGTGAAATGGAATAGAATAGAATAGAATAGAATAGAATAGAATATTCTTTATTGTTTTGTTAAGTGTGAGTTTCTCATACGGTGATGTGTCTTTGCTGGTTGTAGGAAAGAGAAGACAGTTATCACTAATTGCTGTCCTTTCATCACTGTCTATTGCTAGATTGCCAAGACCTCCTAAGACTAAAGTAACTTACTAGAACATTAGCAAGATGTTCTAGAGTTGTAGATAAAAGGGGATATTCTAACATTCTCCTTCTGATTATGCTGTAAAACATTTTAAATGGAACTCATTCATGGCCATTCTCTCACTGTTAGGAAAAAAAATGTTGGCTCCATCTAAATGGTGGCTTGTTTATCCAGTAGTGATTTAGCACATTATGAAGATGACATTCCTGGCCTGATAGGAGTCCTGATATAAGAAGTCCTGCCTTGGGTTGGACTAGAAGACCTTCAAGGTCCCTTCCAGCCCTATGATTCTATAGCCGTGATGGCGAACCTATGGCATGCGTGCCAGAGGTGGCACAGAGCCCTCTCTGCTGGCATGTGTGCTGTTGCCCCAGGTCAGATCTCCGTGGCATTTCTTTCATGAGCTTCTGTTTCCCTGCAAACAACAAAACAGAACCTCATGAAAGAAAAAAATCTTATATCTTGCCATGCTGCCGGTGTTGGAATGCCTCGCCTCCCACCGGCCAGCTGGTCTTCAGGTCTCTGCTGCGCATGCACGCATGTCGGCATGTGTGCACATTCATGCGCATGCACAGACCTTTCAGTTTGGGCACTCGGTGTCTAAAAGGTTCTCCATCACTGTTCTATAGCTTTATGTTGGCAAGAATTTGGGGGGGGGGGAGAGAATTATTCCATCATGGGACTTCCTTGTTCCCATACCGAAGTGATGCCATTTTAGTCTAGTTTAATGAGCTTTTATGTGGGTTTTAACTTTTGCTATAGTTTTATGCCTGCATATCAAGATTGGACATGAAGATTCTAAATTGGATTTGGACACAAACGGGAGCAGATCTACCTGTAAAGCAGATCTACTTTATCTTACATAGCAGGCAGTATTGATAATGGCGATGTGGCCATTTACGATCCTTATTGTAATTATATACGGTGTTACCAAAGTGACATTGTGCTGTATGACACAAGATGCTATGTACAGTTTTAAAGGGGAAATGCTAGATCGCAGAGCTAAGAATTTCTCCTTGAAAAAGGCTACAGCCATGTACTCTCATTGAGTTTCCTTTATTAGAGTTCTTCAGCCAAATTTAATTTTGTCTAACTGCATTTTGGCATAGTGTATAGGATGCACATTAATAACATAGCTGGATTGCAGAAAGATGCTAATTGATCCATTAAAAAGTGAATGTGCAGTTCTTGTAAAATGGTCTTTAGTCCCGAAGGTATCCATCAGTTCTAAATCACAAAACTTTTAAAGTGGTAGGAATGTTTTCCTAGCATAATGATGCATAGTGCAGTTATATTGGGAGTCCAAGATAAATTATCTCATTTGCAAACTTTCTCTGGCTTTTTATAGCAAACACTCCTAGGTATATGGAAAGGAATTGAAGTCTGCAGTGAAAACAAGCTTTGGAAGGACATTGCAAAATGTTACAATTACAACAGAGATCTAACTGCATTGTGAATCATTTTTAGATGTATTGCTTTTTATGCAAGGTTATTGTTATTACTTTGTTTTATTGTCACAAATAAACATTTAAATCAACTTCTGTAGGCTAATAACCTCCAGTTGGGTTGGGATTACAATTCTCAGAATTCCCAGCAGGGAAAGGCTATGCATATGAGGGCATCAACTCAGGAAAGGCTGATCTATGTATTACATTCTGCGAATTCTTTTTAAATAAGAGGGGGGGGGAATCAAGAAACACCAATCAATCAGAATAGAGCTGGAAGGGATCTTGGAGATCTTCTAGTCCAACCCTCTGCTCAAGCAGCAGACCCTATACCATTTCAGACAAGTTGCTGTCCAGTCTCTTCTTAAAAACCTCCAGTGATCAAGCACCCATAACTTCTGAAGGCAAGCTGTTCCACTGGTTTAATTGTCCTCATTGTTAGGAAGTTTCTCCTTAAATCCAAGTTGCTTCTGTCCTTGATTAGTTTCCATCCATTGTTTCTTGTCTTGCCTTCTGGTAATAGGGAAAATAAGTTGACCCCCTCTTCTTTGTAGCAGCCTCTCAAATATTGGAATAAAAACCTTCTTTTCTGTAGAGTATGCATACCCAATTCCTGCAACCGTTCTTCATATGTAGATTATAAATTCTAGAATTTATAAGAGTAAAATCTCTCTTCAAACTTTCTGTCTCTGTGTGTGTGTGCATACATGCATGGATCAAAATTTCAAGAAAGATGAAGATTATCAAAGATGAGATGCCATTTTCTTCTGAATTTGTCTTCTGTGTGGTGTATAAATTACAGTTCCTGTTCCTGAGAACCAGCAGGTTACCTTCTTAGCTTTCTGGAAGGACCTTGAAGAGCTGGGTCTTCCTACAGATGTTGGAAGTGAGATTAGAACCCAGTACAGTTGAGGCAGATATGTGTGGAGGTGTTGCCTTTGAGATACTGGAAAGTTTTTTGCGGGTTTTTTTTAGTTTAGAATATAATACAATAGAATTCTTTATTGGCCAAGTATGATCAGACACACAAGGAATTTGTCTTTGGTGCATATGCTCTCAGTGTACATAAAGAAAAATAAAATACATTCATCAAGAATCATTAGACACAACACTTAGTGATAGTCATAGGTTACTAATAAGCAATCAAATCGTACTAGGAAACAAATAAAACAATATAAATTGTAAAGATACAAGCAGCATGGTTATAGTCATAAGTGGGAAGAGATAGGTACTAGGAAGGACCTTATTTACAGTCTTAGTAAATAATTTGACAGTGTTGTGGTAATTAGTTGTTTAGCAGAGTGATGGCATTCGGGAAAAAACTGTCCTTGTGTCTAATTGTTCTGGTGTGCAGTGCCCTATAGAGTCATTTTGAGGGTAGAAGTTGAAACAATTTATGTCCAGGATGGGAGGGGTCTGTAGATATTTTCCAAGCCCTCTTTTTGACTTGTGCAGTATACAGGTCCTTAATGGAAGGCAGGTTGGCAGCAATTGTTTTTTCTGCAGTTCTAATTATCCGTTGAAGTCTGTTTGTCTTGTTTGGTTGCAGAAACAAACCAGACAGTTATAGAGGTGCAGGTGACAGACTCAATAATTCCTCTGTAGAACTGAATCAGCAGCTCCTTGGGCAATTTGAGCTTTCTGAGAAAGAACATTCTTTGTTGTGCTTTTTTGATGACGTTTTTGATGTTAGGTGTCCATTTTAAGTCTTGAGATATGATAGAACCTAGAAACTTGAAGGTCTCTACTGTTGATACTGTGTTGTCTAGTATTGTAAGAGGTGGTAGTATAGGAGGGTTTCTCCTAAAATCTACCACCATTTCTACGGTTTTGAGGGTATTTAGTTCCAGATTGTTCTGATTGCACCACAAGGCTAGTTGTTCAACCTCCCATCTGTATGCAGATTCATCATTGTCTCCATCGAGACCAATCACTGTTGTATCATCTGCAAACTTCAGTGCTTTAACAGAGGGATATTTTGAGATGCAGTCATTGGTGTATAGAGAAAAGTGGAGAGAGCACACAGCCCTGGGGGGCTCCTGTGCTAATTGTACAGTTATCTGATGTGATTTTGCCTAGCTTCACCTGTTTGCTTTAGTTTTTAGTTTGCTTTAGTTTTTATTTGGTTTATTGTTATTTTGTAAGCCACCTAGGATTATGATCTATAAAATGGATAACTAACTAACTAACTAACTAACTAACTAACTAACTAACTAACTAACTAACTAACTAACTAACTAACTAACTAACTAACTAACTTTTTCTATATTTCTGACTGTGTTAACTTCACTTTTTCTGTCTCCTTTTCTCCACATGGGGATGTCATGTTTGAAGGCAGCCTTTGACTGTAAAATTAAATTTGGGTTGGAAGAAAGGCCTTGATAGTTTACCATGCAATGATGGCTTAATTTAGAGATGGCATGCCTGCACAATTAGACAGGGGCTCCCATGAGTTGATATGCTTCTTCCCATGATGGACCATGGCAGAAGAGGGGAAATAAACATTAATTGATTAAATGTCTAAATGAGAACTTTAATTTGGTTTTCCATTGCCTCATATGCAAGGTCTTACATTAGAAGCAGTTTAGTCATTTTATCTCTGTACATTAAATACACACCTATGTGAATTGAGACTATAGATAGGTTTGTGTATTGGGTGATGATATTATTATCTTCTGTCTTGTCACTCAAAGTAATCAGATTTCACAATTTTGCTACTGTTAATATGCATCAGAGGTGGGTTCCTCCCGGTTTGGACCAGATCGCCCGAACCATTAGCGACCCGCTGGTGACGCAACAATGGTGTCACGGATCCGGTTTGGTCGGTGCCGGTCCGTGGGCGCTGTCATCTTTTTTTTGGAATTTTTGGTGAATTTTTTTGTGTTTCAATGGCTTCTCCTCTTCCACGGTTTGAAAAGGAGCCCTCCCGCCCGCCCCCGGGTTAATACTCACCTTTATTTCTTTGCCCGAAGCACAGCTGATCAACTCCTCAGCTGTGTTTCAGGCTAAATCCTGCTACTGAGCATGCGCGCAAGTGAAATTGCACGGGGGAACGTGCACTCGTGCGCGAGCAGAGCGAGAGCGTGTGCGCAAAACATCGCGATGCGAACCGGTTGCGAAGGTGAGTGGAATCCACCCCTGACCTGCATAGATACTTCTGCATATTTTATTTTTATTTATTTTCATTTTTATTTAGTGTTCTTATATGTCGCCCTACTCCCTGGGACTCATATTATTCCTTTGGAGAACTGGAATAGTCTGATTTCTCTCTATCCCCTTGTATTCAATTTCCTATAAAATCTTGATAAATGAAATGCCTTACAAGAATAATGGTATGTATGCCAGCAGGAATCATAACATCTTTTCTTTGCACAAACCTGCATATATACACATTGGATTTCCATATTGTTTTGGAATACAGGTAGTCCTCGACTTACAACCATTCATTTCGTGACTGTTCAAAGTTACAACAGCACTGAAAAAACAACTTACAACCAATGCTCGCACCTATGACCGACGCAGTACCCTACACTCACATAATCAAGATTCAAGCACTCGGCAGCCAGCATGTATTATAATGGTTGCCGCATCCTTGAGTTATGTGAATGCCATTTGCAACCTTCCCAGCTGGCTTCCAACAAGCAAAGTCAATGGGCGAAGCTGGATTCGCTTAATGACCACATGGTTCACTTAACAACTGCAGTGATTTGCTTAACAATTACAGCCAAAAAAAGGGTTGTAAAATCAGGCATTTTAACAACTGTTTTGCTTAGAAATGGAAATCCTCATCCCAATTGTGGTCATATGTTGAGAATTACCAGTATAGCATTCATAGTTTTCCAAAGTTTCGCAATCATAGTTCAAACACTTAATACAAGTCATGGGAGGAATGAGCAAGAGGTTGTTGTCTCATGGGCTTCCCATTGGCATGTCAGGTCATGATGGGAAAGAGGAAATTAGAGTTGATGGGCTTTTAATTTTCCTTATATTCTTCTGTTTTTATTGTATTTTGGCATCAGGAGAGCTACCAGATGAGGAACACTCCTTTTACTGGCACATCACTGAGCGGTGGAAACAAAAGTTTGTTCTTTCCTGGACCTCTCTTTGGGGAGGAACATGGATTCACATGCTTCTCCCAACCTTTGTTTTCCAGACAAAGAGGCTGATTCCCTGTCCTGATGTCCTGCCCACAGGTTGGAAACCAATGTCTGTGATTATATCTCCACTTGGCATTTATTATTTATTTTATTTATTTTGCGATTCTTATAGGCCGCCCTACTCCCTAGGCATGGCTGAACTTAGGGGTGATCGGGTTCAAAAAGATTAGATATTGCTAGACTTCCATCCTTTGCAACTGGACTGTTTTAAAATTAACATCTAGAAATAAAATTTTCATGCCTAAGGCAGGACTTAGGCACAGTCTCCTAGTGATTGGCTCAAAGTGACCCCGCCAGCTTTCATGCCTAAGGCGGGACTAGAACACACAGTCTCTTAGTGATTGGCCCAAAGTGACCCTGCCAGCTTTCATGCCTAAGGTGGGACTAGAACACACAGTCTCCTAGTGATTGGCCCAAAGTGACCCCACCAACTTTCATGCCTAAGGCAGGACTAGAACACACAGTCTCCTAGTGATTGGCCCAAAGTGACCCCGCCAGCTTTCATGCCTAAGGCGGGACTAGAACACACAGTCTCTTAGTGATTGGCCCAAAGTGACCCTGCCAGCTTTCATGCCTAAGGTGGGACTAGAACACACAGTCTCCTAGTGATTGGCCCAAAGTGACCCTGCCAACTTTCATGCCTAAGGCAGGACTAGAACACACAGTCTCCTAGTGATTGGCCCAAAGTGACCCCGCCAGCTTTCATGCCTAAGGCGGGACTAGAACACACAGTCTCCTAGTGATTGGCCCAAAGTGACCCCGCCAGCTTTCATGCCTAAGGCGGGACTAGAATTCACAGTCTCCTAGTGATCATCCCAAAGGCAGGACTAGAATTCACAATCTCCTGATTTCTAAGCCAACACCTACGCCACTACATCAGACAGTTCTACACCAAAATAAGAGTGCAGAGAAGAGCAACAAAGATGATTAGGGGACTGGAGGCTAAAACATATGAAGAACGATTGCAGGAACTGGGTATGTCTACTCTAATGAAAAGAAGGACCAGGGGAGACATGATAGCAGTGTTCCAATATCTCAGGGGTTGCTACAAAGAAGAGGGAGTCAAACTCTTCTCCAAAGCACTTGAGGGTAGAACAAGAAGCAATGGGTGGAAACTAATCAAGGAGAGAAGCAACTTAGAACTAAGGAGAAATTTCCTGACAGTTAGAACAATTAATCAGTGGAACAGCTTGCCTCCAGAAGTTGTGAATGCTCCAACACTGGAAGTTTTTAAAGAAGATATTGGATAACCATTTGTCTGAAGTGGTGTAGGCTTTCCTGCCTAAGTAGGGGGTTGGACTAGAAGACCTCCAAGGTCCCGTCCAACTTTGTTGTTGTTGTTGTTGTTATTGTTATTGTTATATACACAAAAAACAGTAATACACAGCAGACGAGATTTATATGCTGGATTTCGTATCACTATATCACAAGTCGAACACTTCCCAAGCGTCTAAGACTGTGTGATGTATTATTATTATTATTATTATTATTATTATTATTATTATTATTATTATTATTATTATTATTATTATTATTATTATTATTATTATTATTATTATTATTATTATTATTATTATTATTATTATTATTATTATTGTTGTTGTTATTGTTGTTATTATTGTTATTGTTGTTATTGTTGTTATTGTTATTATTGTTGTTATTATTTTTACACTATATAATACCTACTCCTACATATATATCTTGGGGAAAACCCAATTAATATTGTATTTTGTGTGTGTGTGTGCAACTCTATGGGTGCACGATGCACATGAGAGATATTGAACGTTATTATCTCCTAACCTCGCTTACATAAAATACAGGGTCTAGCTCAGCAGACAAAAACCAGGAAATCCACAATTCTGCCCAGGACTTCATTCTTTGCTTTCCCTTTTCTTGCCACCCTCCCTCCCACCCTGTGATCCGGAGATGGGAGTTTGTGCCTTACCTTTGAATTTCCTGGCTTTTGTCATTTTTAAGCCGGGCTGTCAATGTTATTTAAATGCTGGGTTTCTTCTCCTAACCCTCCCACCCCCTTATTTAATGTTATTTTTAAATGACCTATCTTGTTAACCTTGGGAGGGACACCACACTGGAGCTGGACACTATTCAAGTCATAATAGCTTGACAACTCACTCCCCGTGGACCGCTTTGCAGAGTCTGTCTGGGTTTTTTTTTTTTAACAGCCACACTATTCACACTAGAGTCACCGGCTAGTCCTTTTCTTTCCATCCCTGTATGGAATCTTATTCTGAGGGGGCAGTTTTCACTAAGACCCTTTGAAACAATTAAAACAACCAAGTCCAAAAAGAAGGATCTGCTGCCATGCTAATTAAAACAAAGGGTGTTTTTTTTAAAATAAACTGGGCTTCCCCCCTTTCTTTTCCCCTACAGAAAGTGGGCAAACAAACACAGAGCTTGGGGGTTGGGTTTTTTTTTTTTTTTTTGCACCAGGTCCTATAAAACCTCAGGGAGCTAAATTATAAAATATAATTAAAGCAAATGCCCCTTAGTTTTTACTCTGCGCTGCTTGCCAGACTTAATTCCATCCGAATTTGCCAAATGTTAACTTTTAAATATGGCGTGCCAAGCTTGGTTTCAAATGCTGTCAGGCTTTCCGAGTTTGCAAATGTCTCACGCTTGAGAGAATAGCAGCCTGCAAACTTTGCAAGTCCAGCAGAACTAAAAAATAAATAAAATAAAAACTTTTTCTGGATTTTTGATCCAGGTTGGGCAATCCAGCGGGTATTCCCCCCCCCCCAGAGGCTCACTGTGAATTGTGTTAAGAGAAGAAAAAGGCAATGAAGCCTGAAAGGTTCGTTTTAGTAACAATATACCCCCAGACGCACAAGCTTGTTCCTAAGTCAAGGTGTTCTGTCAAAGTAAGGAGAAGTGTACAAACATGCCTGGGGTGTACTCTCTCCTTTCTCTTTGACAGTAGTGGATTGTGTTACAAAGGACAGGTGAGCTTCATTCGTTCCATTGGCCCAACGTTGCCTCTCTCCAATGTGATTTTCCGTTTTGACTTCTAATTAATGTATGCTGCTGCTGCTCTGGGTTATTTTATTAGTCACTGAACTTTTTTTTTTACAACTTGTTTCATCAGATTCCTTAATGTAGATTTATTAGTTCAACCCCATTTCTGGTAATCAAGAGGAAGCATAACTCAGTGTAAAAGGGGCAGGGGGTGGGGGTCGGGAGCCAGGGGCAACGCATAAAGTGAAATTAGAAACCTTGAGACGGGAATAAAATCAGCCTCTCCATCCCCATTAGAATTGAAATCATGCTAAAAGAAAACTTTCCTTAAACATGAGTTGGATTCCCACCAGAACTTTGAATGCCAGACAGCTTTGAACTTCAGTGGAGAAAGAGGAAGGGAAGGCTGGAAGGCTGGATTTGAATCCTAAGGTCCAAAAGTCGCCTTCCTTTCATTTCAAAAGAAAGTAACTATTTCTTGCTTGCTTTTTTCCCCTTCAAACCACTCAGAAGTTACCATTTCTGATGGTGTTGGCAAGTCTAAGGCTATTGTCTTCTTGTAAGCAATCTGTGATCTGAGAACGCCGACATTTTCTCTCTCTCTCCTTTCTAGAAAGGTTTTTGCAGATGATCTGCACCCATGTTTACCTCTTTGGGCCTTACAGCCTTAGATCTTCTACATTGTACGGTTTCATAATGCAATAGAAGCCTTTTGTTGTAGCTCAGTGTTTTTCCCCATTGAATATGTTTCTGGAGAAGAAGAAGAAGAAGAAGAAGAAGAAGAAGAAGAAGAAGAAGAAGAAGAAGAAGAAGAAGAAGAAGAAGAAGAAGAAGAAGAAGAAGAAGAAGAAGAAGAAGAAGAAGAAGAAGAAGAAGAAGAAGCAGCAGCAGCAGCTGGAATCTCTGATGAGAAAAATAGCATATCTCTGAAATAGATTTAAAGTGTGTATTTATTTATTTCTATAATTTTTACACTACTCCTGCCCTTTCAGGTCTGGGCAGTATAAAATGCCTTCAATCATATTAGTAAGAAGCAATATTGGATAAAATGACCATCCTCAGTTCCCCCTAGGCCTCAAAAGTATCCCGAGGCCTTTTCAAAAGGAAAGCTTCAAGAAGCTCCCCAAAATCCAGCAGCAAATCAGTAAGTAGAAATGTTAAATAAGGGCCTCCTGGAATCATGGGTGCTCCCAGCACTGGAGGTTTTCACACAAAGGTTGAACATTTATATGAGCAGAGTGAGGATTATGAGCCATGGTGGCGCATTGGTTAGAGTGTAGTACTGCAGGCTATTTCTGCTGATTGCCGGCTGCCTGCAGTTCGGCAGTTCGATTCTGACCGGCTCAAGGTTGACTCAGCCTTCCATCTTTCTGAAGTCGGTAAAATGAGGACCCAGATTATTGTGGGCAATATGTTGACTCTGTAAACTGCTTAGAGAGGGCTGTAAAGCACTGTGAAGCGGTATATTTATTTATTTTATTTTATTTATTTAGTTTGTCAAACATGTACAAGATAACAGGTATAAGTATAAACATGGATATGAACACAGGAAATGAGTACAAATAATAGGGAGAGTAGGACAGGGACAGTAGGCATGCTGGTGCGTTTATGCATGCCCCCTTTAAGGACCTCTTAGGAATGGGGTGAGGTCCACAGTAGACAGTTTAAGGTTGAAGTTATGGGGGTTTGAGGATGTAACAACAGAGTCAGGTAGTGCAGTCCAGCAGGGGCGGGTTCCTAATTTTTTTACTACCACTCTGTGGGCGTGGCTTATTTTGTGGGTGTGGCTTGCCAGCCATGTGACCGGGTGGGCATGGCTTCTCAGACTGCTGAAGGGAGAGGAACTGAGATAGGTCCTGCCGCCCATTCCCCCTCCCCTCAGCAGCTCGAGAAGCCTCGAACATGCAAAAATGCCTAGGATCATCACCGCGCATTCGTGGCTTCTCGGACTGCTGAAGGGAGGGGAACTGAGATAGCTCCTGCCGCCTGTTCTCTCAGCATCTCACGCACTCCCTCAGCCATCCTCCCCTGCTTGGACTCACTGTGGGGTAGGAAGGCAGCACATGAGCAGTGCCGGAAACTCGGCTTCTGGGCATGTGCAGAAGAACATTTTTTAAAAAATAATTTTTTTAAAATGGCGGCACCCAGGCACCGGCAACTGTACCGGTACTGTGATGTCACCAGCGGGCCACTACCAGTGCTATAGAGTGGACCGCACTGGTAGGAACCCACCACTGCAGTCCAGGCATTGACCACTCTGTTGCTGAAGTAGTATTTTCTGCAGTCGAGTTTGGAGCAGTTTACCTTGAGTTTGTATCGATTGTGTGCTCGTGTGTTGTTGGGGTTGAAGCTGAAGTAGTCATTGACAGGAAGGATGTTGTAGCAGACAATTTTGTAATGTTATATACTGTAAGTCAAAGTGCTATTGCTATTCCTTCGTGGGCCAGATTAGAAGTCCTCCAACACTCTTATTCGAAGCACAGGTAGACCACAATTGAGCCCAAAATTTATGTTGCTAAGCGAGACACTTGTTAAGTGAGTTTTGCTCCATTCTACAACCTTTCTTGCCACAGTTGTTAAGTGAGTCACTGCAGTTGTTATTTTAGTAGCACAGCTATGAAGTGAATCTGGGAATTTGCTTGTCAGAAGTTTGCAAAAGGTGGTCCCTGTCCCTGGAACATTGCTACTGTCATAAATGTGAGTCAGTTGTCAAGCATCCAAATGTAAATCACATGATCATGGGGATGCTGCAACCGTCATAAGTGTGAAAAACAGTCATAAGTCACTTTTTTCAGTGCCGTTGTAACTTCGGATGGTCATTAAGTGAACTGTTTTACGTCAAGGACTACCTGTATTGGGGACAGGGAATCTTTCTCAAATTTGAAGTGAAGCTGGAGGACAATTTGTTATCTTTAGTATACAATCGTATTGCAGCTCGTATTCCCAAACCTGCTAGTGCAAGCTAACTCAACAACTTCTTAATTTCTGAGTCACTTTCTTTTTCTACTTCTCTTCTGATTGTCCATAAGCCTAAATCCAGGATCTAAGATGGATGCCTAATTCTGTTTTAATCTGAATCCAGATATTCCACAAAACATCCTCTTATTTGTTGAAGGTGTTCCTATCATGTTCTGGCTAAAATATATATGTTAATCATAGTACCCTTTGGTAAGTTCGTCTATACAGAGTTTGTACTTCTTTGTCCTTTCCCTCTGTTCCGTAATTAATTCTAGCTATAGATGAATCCAGCAAATAAAAATGTTACTCTAACCGCTTTAGCAATTGATTATTTAAAATTGATGTGACGGTCCATAGGTTCAAGTCCATTTAGGAAATGTGTTTCCTTTCACTGAATTCTCTGAACGATGCCTCTTAGGTTCAGTTCTTTGTGTTCCCTCTTTCATGCTGAATAAGCAATTTTGGACAGCAGTTTTTCTGTCACTCAGTGACTGATAGCAAGCACAACTTCCAGCATTGCGGACTTTTCATTGACCTCTGCTAACTGTAGGTACTGGATTTTAATTCTAAGTCACGTCCTACATCAGCAAGTTCTCCAGAGCTTTGAATTAAATAATGGAAGCTGTTGCTGCCTGCATTTAAGGTATTCTAATATAATTAGATTCCCTATTTGGAGGGTGGACATATTCATCAGGGTGGACACTATTTTGGCCTTTAAAGTTCCACACAATACCAGAAGGTAGGTCAAAAGTTTTGTATATGGGGGAGCCAATACGATATAGCAGTGAAGATGTTGAATAAGAACTGGTGAGATCCACATCCAAGACCACCATCAGCCCTGGATGCTCATGGTGTGATTTTGGACCATTATTTCTCTTGGTGTCCTTGTAGGGAAAACCTGGAGGAAGGAGTGCCAAGTTCACCTTGAGCTTCTGGAAGGAAGCCAGGATATAAATATAACAAGTGAATAAATGCCTATACATTCACAAACAATGCATTTGCAAACAATGCATTTATGTGTGTGTGTAGATAGATAGATAGATAGATAGATAGATAGATAGATAGATAGATAGATAGATAGATAGATAGATAGATAGATAGATAGATAGATAGATAGATAGATAGATAGATAGATATAAATATAGATATAGATATAGATATAGATATAGATATAGATATAGATATAGATATAGATATAGATATAGATATAGATATAGATATACTGTAGATATAAAACTTAGATCAGGAGAAATTCAAAAATTTTCCCTACCAGTTCTGTGGACGTGGCTTGGTGGGTGTGGCAGGGGAAGGATACTGCAAAATCCCCATTCCCTCTCCAGTCCTAGGGAGGATAGGAGAGGATTCTGTGGGGCAAGCCTGAGGGACAGAAGGGGATAGGAGAGGAGAGGATTATGTGGGGCAAGCAGAGGAATCCACAAAGAAGCAGAGGTGGTGGAAGGAGAGCTCAGCAGGCAATTCAAGAGAGAGATAGAGATAGAGATAGAGATAGAGATAGAGATAGAGATAGAGATAGAGATAGAGATAGAGATAGAGATAGAGATAGAGATAGAGATAGAGATAGAGATAGAGATAGAGATAGAGATAGATAGATAGATAGATAGATAGATAGATAGATAGATAGATAGATAGATAGATAGATAGAGAGGGAGGGAAGGAGAGAGAGGGGGGGAGAGAGAGAGAGAACAAAAGAAAAGAAGAAGGGCCGACCAGCCACATGAATACCATTTCATCATGTGACCTGCCAGCTGGGAAAACACTGACCATCACCCCACCACGTGACCTGCCTGCTGAGTGGAGACTGACCACTATGACACTACATTACCCAGGCCAGTGAGTGAGGGACCAGTGTAGACCGGTGGCCATATCAAGAGGGCCAGGAGAACCCGGACTCCGGCAGCCCTTTTGGGGGTAGCGCTACATATAGAATTGAAAAGTCCTCTACATTCTTTAGAGCAGAACAATCTTTCATCTCAAAAAATGCTATTTGCTGTTTTTGTAAAATCACCCTCATTTTAAATTCACCATGAAAGTTGGGAGGCAACTTACAACTTGTCACATTTGTGGGCAGATTAATGTAGTGAGAAATGATAATAATAATAATAATAATAATAATAATAATAATAATAATAATAATAATAATAATAATAATAATAATAATAATAATAATAATAATAATAATAATAATAATAATAATAATAATAATAATAATAATAATAATAGAGTTTGTATCCAGTAGAAGAAAAAGGAAATTATAAAAAATCAAGAGCAACAAAAGATCAGCTGTTCATTGACAAAATGGTACTAAAAATGCAAAACAAAGAAAAATGAATTTAAATATGGCATGGATTGATTACAAGAAGGCATTTGACTCTTTACCCCATAGCTGGATTAATACCTGTCTGGAAAACTTTGGAATCAGCAAAAATATCTGGACATTTTTGAAAGCAAATATGCAAAAATGGAAAACAGTTCTAACAGCAAATGGGGAGAACATTGGTGAAGTCAACACCAGACGAGGAATCTTCCAGGGGGACTCACTATCACCACTACTGTTCAACATCGCATTAATTCCACTGACAATAATACTACGAAACACAAAACTGGGATACCAAATCTCAAGCCAACATGGCAAGATAAACCATCTACTATACATGGATGATTTAAAAATGTATGCGAAAAGCCCCACTGAACTTAAATCAATACTCAACATAGTTCAACTGTTCAGCAGTGACATCAAAATGAACTTTGGAGTTCAAAAATGTGCTATATTATCCATGCAGCGAGGAAAAATAAAAAAAAATAGAAGGAATAGAACTGGGAAATGGAAGCATAGTGAAAGCATTAGCAAAGGATGATGGTTACAAATACCTAGGCATATTGGAAGCAGATAACATCTTGAATGGAAAAGTCAAAGAGTCAACACAAAAGGAATACATCAGGAGGGTCCACAAAATATCAAAATCAAAGCTGAATGCTGGAAACATAATTAAACCATTAATACATGAGCAGTTCCAGTGATATGCTACTCAGCTGGAATCATCAACTGGACTTTGGCTGAACTGAAAAACTTGGACCGGAAAACGCGCAAACTTTTGAATATGTACCATGCTTTACATCCACGAAGTGACATCAACAGATTGTACCAGCCAAGAAAAATAGGAGGTAGAGGGCTATTGCAAATCCATCAAACTGTAGAAGAAAAATGAAGTTTGAATGTTTATGTGAACCAAAGTAGAGAAAAATTGCTGCAGGCTGTGAAAACGGAGAACATTATAAAAACAACAGAAACAAAAGGCAGAATATAAGGAAAAACAGCGGGATGACAGATTAAATAGATGGAAAACCAAAGCTTTGAATGGACAACACTTGAAAAACATTGAAGGAAAATGTGATGACAACCTTACATGGGCATGGCATACGATGGGAACCATCAAGAAAGAAACAGAAGGTTTAATACTCGCTGCTCAAGAACAAGCACTACAAACTAATGCCATGAAAGCGAAGATACAAAAATCCACTGACAATCCAAACTGCCGACAAACTGTTTCACACTTAATATGTGAGTGCAGCAAAATCGCACAAACTGATTACAAAACTAGACATGATTGAGTTGCTAAATTAGTCCACTGGTCATTATATAAAAAATACGACATACTTGTATCCGAAAAGTCATGGGAACACAAAGTGGAAAAAGTTACTGAAAATGAGACGGTGAAGATCTTGCGGGACTTTCAAATGCAGACAGATCGCCATTTGGAACACAACACGCCAGATATCACGGTTGTCGAGGGCCGAAGAGTACAGTTTATTGATATCGCTGTACCAGGAGATGCTAGAGTCGAAGAAAAAGAATTGGAAAAAATTACAAAATATCACGACCTGGCAATCGAAACTATACGGCTATGGATGAAACATGTAACAGTGATACCCATTGTCATCGGGGCACTTGGTACCATGTCCAAGAATTTCACAAAACACATCAAGAAATTGCAGCTTCCTGCAATAACACCAGCGGAACTGCAAAAACAGCGGAACATCATATATTTTAAGAAGATACTTGGTTGATACCTAGGATGCTGACAGCAACCCTTATCAACCATTAGCACCAGTCAGTGGTATTTGTGACACTTTTTAAAATGTTCAGTTGACTGAGTTTCATGTTTAATGAATAAAAGAGATAATAATAATTTTAAAAAAATGTTTCCTGGTATTTTGGAGAAGAGAGATCATCATCATGTCCTGTCCCCCAGTGAAAACTTCCAAGAATTACATAAACATGAACATTTAAAAAGAAAATAAATGCAACATACAACAGATTTCACCTCCTAAACCCAACAAAACTATTATTTTTTCATCCTGTACGCTCTCAGGATGTGTATGACAGAACACAATGCTTGAGCAAGTTATCAGGGAGCTCTCTGTGGGAAGCACTATGGCCTGTGCAGCTTACAATTTGGTTAGGTAAACTAACTTGGTGTGATATCCTCTTTAAAACTCTGTCTGTTAGCTGAGTGAGGCAAGCTGTGATTTTTTTTACAGCTGCTCTTACTCAAAATTGCCTCTTGGACAACGTGAGACTAATTTGGATGAGTTCCTGAGATACCAACACTCCGTGAAGGACAAAAAGAAGGAGGGACAATAAGCAAACCGGTGAACAGCTTTTAAGAGTACCTTCTTTTTCCAATATTCTGAGTGTCAAAATATCCAGAAATGTTTTGCCTGACTGAAGTTGAAAGCCGAATTATTGGGGAGAAGAAAAAGATCTATCTTCTGCACTTTCCCAGACAGGGATCCCTGTTCTATGTGCAACCACTTTCTTAGGCTCCTACCATCTTCACACGATATTGCCTTTCTAGCTGAAGATATCACTGTCCGAGGATTTATTAAATGTGAACATACGGTATATATATTTTGCTTTGCTTTGACTGGTCCGCTGCCAGTAAATAAGTCACCAAACCCTGGCTGAGTGTCATTTGATAGGAAAAGGCTGGGATCACAAGGAAGCCTTCTGTCTTTTAACAACAACAACAACAAAATTGCTGAGGTAAGCAGTGTCAGCCCCAGCTGCATCAACACGATGGCGAGAAGACAAACGAGAGCTTTCACTGCTGGATATGGGGAAAGGGAGAGCCCACCGCGCTGAAAAGGCGCTCCATATTCCCGAAACAGCTGTCATAACTGAAACTGCCAGGGACTACCTCTTAAAGGACCCCTTTTGATAAGGAGGATTTTCTCTCTCTAGCCTTTTCTTTCAACATATAAACACTTTTGCAGCCATACATCGTTCATTGGAGAGGTAGCTGGGAATTGAATAACAGGCGGCTTCCTTTTTTTAAAATTCTGGCTGCATTTCTAGCTGCCGTGCTGGGGTTTACTACTGTAGCCCCAAACCTCGTCTTCTAATGCTATTTAGGACATCTGCATGTCCTGATCATGGGTGGGGCACCTTCTGCTCCTCAGATTTTGCTGAACTGCAAGTCCCAACAGTCACCACCCTGGCATGGTAGGTAGACATTGGCAATACAGTTTAGCAATTTTTGAAGAGCCCCCATGCCTGTTTGAAAGTAAGAAGTTCCCTCCTGGAAATCCTAACATGTTTTATAGGTAGTCCTTGACTTACAACCGTTGCAGAGTAAGGTGGTTAAGTGAGTCGTGCCCAATTTTACAGCTTTTTGTGCCATGGTTGTTAAGCAAATCCCCCAGTTGTTAAGTGAACCATGTGGTCATTAAGTTAATCTAGCTCTCCCCATTGATTTTGCTTGTCAAAAGCTGGCTGGGAAGATTGCAAATGGAAATCCCATGATCCCATGGACTGTCATAAATATTACTTGCCAAGGACCTGAAATTTTTTATCACATGACAATGGGGACGCTGTGATGGTCATAAGTGCTAGGTTGTAAGTCACTTTTTTCAAGTTAGTCATGACTTTGAACTGTCACTAAGTGAATAGTTGTGAGTCGAGGACTACCTGTATTTTTAAATCCATAGGGTTGTGAAAACGGTAATTGGGGCACATGTGTTTGTTTAAAACATTCTCTTCATTTACTCAAAGGCAAGCATACCTTTATTTTTACCTTGACTCTGCCATCGTACAGGGTGTGACCTATGGATTTGGTATTATTTGTTTTCATAATAACAAATATCCTAAATTTAATATTATTCTCATAATAACAAATATCCTAAATTTAATATTATTCTCATAATAACAAATATCCTTTTAAACGTGGTGTAAGTCAAGATTAAATAAGCTACCACTGGTTTTTAATAATTTCAGGTAGAAAGTAATGACTCAAGCTGCATTAAGAGCTCTTGAAGGATCTCTGCTACCCTAAGATCTGAAGCTCTTGCCAAATTTGACAGGCCGGTTCAGAGTCTCTAACAGGAAAGGTGTGTGGTGGGTCGGTCAAAGTCAAACTCGCTTCCATTAATTTGTTCAGGTCTACCGATCTTATAAATCAAGGCAAGAAGGAAGGCCGGGGAGGCATGAGGGAGGAGGTATTTATCCGGGAAACAAGTCAGAGACAGGAGAAGCTATTGTATCACAGGGCCCGCCGGCTCCTTGTGCCTGTTGCCCAGGCAATGGCAGGGGGATTATGAGGAATGCTTGGAGACGGGAGTCTTCTTTTAGGCCTCAAAGATGGAGCAGAAGGGGGTGGATAGCTTTTGTCTATCTGTTTCTTCTTTTTCTCTATATATTCAACAGATTAGACAGGCGGGTTGCTGTGGCGACCACACGGAGGAAGTCTCCAGCACACCTGCACCACAACAAGGAGTTCTGCCAACGTGGAGCTGCCGAGTCCTGGAGGCAATTTCTAGCTGTGGGAAACACAGAAGGGGGAAGAAGTGGGAGGAGGACAGAGAGGGAGTGGTAGAGAGAGAACAAGAGAAATCAGGGCCTTTATCTTTCCAGGGCAATAGCCTCTTCCTTGTTTACAAGAGTCCATTTTGTGCAGGCAAGGTCAGAGAAAAGTCTCCAGCCCAGGTTTTGGCTATCAAAAGTTTGCTTTTTTTCAAGGGATGCCCTAGATAGCACCCATGCAAGCTGAAAAATGGGTAAAACAGAAAGTTAGTTCCTGTGGGGTGTGGGTGGAAGACATCTGCCTACCATGACACTCCCAGAGCAGAATTTGCTCGAGGTAGTTAATTGCACCATGCAGGAAAGAGAGAGAGAGAGAGAAAATGTACTTGGTTCCAGCTAGGAGAAGGGAAAGGCTTAGTAAAAGCAGGAAAAATATAAAGAGTACCTAAAGGCAAACGTGCCACCGTGGAATGCTTTGGCGTCCATCCAAATGTTACTCATGAATTGCTCAGCCCTGCAGTGTCCTTGGCTCACCTTGCCTGGACAGCTCCTGCCTTTTAGCACTCTCTTTCTCTCACTCACACATACACACCACCTTCTTTCCTGCCTCCCCCACCCAGATTATTTCCATTGTCATCATTTTTCTTCCTCAGCTGAAAGGATTTTAAAGGAAGCCCCCATCCGGGAACATTGTGCAGACATCTACAGATCATTATGCTACAGCTGGAGACCAAGCCGTTAATGTATTTTTGCATAATGCTTTATGCAGGTTTTATGGCTTCTTCCCATTCAATAATTTATCTAACTTAAGAGTTTCTCACCATTAGGATGGTTTGATAGGAGCCTGGGCTGTGTGGGCATTGTAATCGGATGCTTCTAAGAAGATGGATGCTCTGGCTATTGCAAGTGGAAAGCATCAAGTCCAAAGCACCTGAAAAAGCAGTGGGACAAGGAATGCAACTTTGGGAGCGCAACTCCCACAACTCCACCATTGTTTCACTAATATCACCTCTTATTGGAAAACCCCAACTCTTTTGCAGTAACATTTGGATAGGGTTAGGCAGTCTGGTTGCCAAAACTAACACTGATTTTCCTTTATCCTATTTGCAAACCACCACTGAAGCCATTCTTCTTGTGATTTCAAGTAACCATGGAAGATCTTTCCTGGAAGATAACATTCCTTGCATTCCGATGGCAAGCGATACAAATCTGCAATGGCATTTATCAGGCAGCCTGAAAGTTCTATAGCATCCAGGTTTTCTTAATGTCTATAATAAATATTGTGTGACACAAAAAGCAAATTGGAGATGTTTTAACTTATAACGCAACAGGTCTACAAATCATTTCAGGCCACATCAGCTGTAGATGGCTTCCGGGGGGGAAAAACCCATCCTCAGAACCAAAAACATTGCATCCGTGAATCATAACTCTTTTGTAATTTGCAAGCTCACAATGGACATATAAAAGGCCAGAACTGGCATTTCGAGTCATGGTGAACATGACTTGTGATTAGGAGCAGATGCCTCTGGGCCAAGAGATGGTAAAACAGGAAGCAATTGTAAAGTAAAAGGAAGCTATAGTTTAGCTGTTGATTCTTGGCAGTAAGAAGTCAATAATGGAGGATCCCAGGATGGCTACTCCATGCAAAGCACTCTGGAAAATTTCTAGAATCACAATGCTTCCAGGTTCATCTAATCAGCACGGGGTGGGGGGGAATGAGAATTTTATTTATTTATTTATTTAGTCAAACATGTATAGCAGGGGTGGGCAAACTATGGTTCTTTGAGGACCTGTGGACTTCAACTCCCAGAATTCCTGAGCCAGCCATGCATGCATGGCTGGCTCAGGAATTCTGGGAGTTGAAGTCCACAGGTCCTCAAAGAACCATAGTTTGCCCACCCCTGATGTATAGGATAGTAGTTGTTTGTATAAACATAACAAGTTAAAAAAGTACCAATAAAAGAGGACAATAGGACAGTAGGACAGGGACGGTAGGCACAGTGGTGTTCTTATGCACGCCCGTTACAGACCTCTTAGAAATGGGGAGAGGTCGACTGTAGACAGTCTAAGGTTAAAGTTTTGGGGGTTTGGGGAAGAAACCACAGAGTCAAGTAGTGCATTCCAGGCGTTGATCACTCTATTGCTGAAGTCGTATTCTCTGCAGTCGAGTTTGGAGCGGTTTACATTAAGTTTGAATCTATTACGTGCTTGTGTATTGCTGCGGTTGAAGCTGAACTAATCATTGACAGGAAGGACATTTTGGTATATGATTTTATGAACTACATTCATAATTCATTCATTATGTTTTGGGTAATTTACATACTCATGATGTATTCTGGGAAGTGAGAAGAAAAACTGTTTAGGTATGCATGCTGGACTTTTCTATTAACTCAAACTAGCAATCTGAGAAGCAACTCTTAGAGATAATTTACATATTCTTGGTATATTCCAAGAAGTGAGCTGAGATCACAGTGATGGGGAAAGAGGTTGGATTTTGCCTGGCTTTTCAACATAAAGCTTAGGCAGTATATAGATTGGGTGATAGCAATAGCAATAGCACTTAGACTTATATACCGCTTCATAGTGCTTTACAGCCCTCTCTAAGCGGTTTACAGAGTTCAGCATATTGCCCCCAACAATCTGGGTCCTCATTTTACCCACCTCGGAAGGATGGAAGGCTGAGTCAACCTTGAGCCTGGTGAGATTTCAACAGCTGAACTGCTGAATTAGCAGTCAGCTGAAGGTTGCAGTGCGGCTTTTAACCACTGCGCCACCTCGGCTCCTAAAGATATATATTATTACTTCAGAAAATAAGAAATTGGCTTGAGAATTTCATGTAACATAGCTTTATATAAAAGGTTATAGGTCATAGTTTCTTACATTAGAAGTGAAATGTCTTCGAAAGAAAAAACGAAGTCCAGTTGCTTCTTGAAAAAAAAACACTGTTGGGACAACCTTATATAAAGTTAAAGCATTGAGCTGCAGTATAAATGCTATCTTTGTAGCTAATGATAATGTATGGCTTTTCCTTGTTATTTTAGCAGAAAGGCAGTTGTACTTCTACATAAGGTCAACAAAAAAGGTTATTTTGTCAGAAGTCAACTCAGGTACTCAAAAAGTCTATTAGGAAAATTGGGAGCTTTTCTGAAGAGCTCAAGTGGATAGCACATAAATTACAAAGCTGCCAGCTCTATTATGTCTCTGGATTTTGGAAAAGGTTCTAAATGCTGAGAAAGAAGGAAGAGAAGAGAATGACCAAGAACAAAGGAGCTGGCCTCAAGTACAATGGTGGTGAATTGCACCAGTGGGAGACCTGAAAAAACAGGCTAGCGATAGATTGTCAGAAAATCTATGAAAATCTATGACTTGCTCGCACATAATGAATCAATCAAGTTGTAACTGCCTCCCCCCTCCCCACAATACGGTGTAGGATAAGGCATATCCAGAGATGAGGTTCTGGCAATTGCTGGTAGCAAACATGTCTTGTGAACCCTTCAAAAACTGACTCATCCTTCCATCCTTCCGAGGTCGGTAAAATGAGGACCCAGATTGTTGGGGGCAATATGCTGACTCTGTAAACCACTTAGAAGGGGCTGAAAAGCACTGTGAAGCGGGATATGAGTCTAAGTGCTATTGCTGTTGCCTTCTGTCAGAAAGCAAAGTGGGATTTCATTTGCTTCAAGTATGAGGTAGCAATAGTTTTAAAAGAAGTCAGAATACCAGGATTCTATTTCCTTTTTCATCATAGGGACTTCTTGAAGACTACAGTGGATATACAAAGGGAAGCTTACATGTTGTTCTCATTGACAAGCTGCTTGAAGTGTGATTTAGATGACACTACACTAAGGTGAGTGCACAACTGGCTGATGAAGCCTACTCAGCATAAATAACTCAAACTGAAGAGCGGTAACGAATGGGACTCTATAGGGCCAGTCTTGGGATCAGATGTATGTAATGTTACCTTATTTAATATTTTTTATTAATTATCTGGATGATGGGATTGATAGCTGCTTGTCAAACAGCAAATAATACAACACTGGGAGGTCTGATCAATACCTAGGATAACAAATTGAGACCGAAAGAACAATATGTCTTTTAACAAGAGCAAATGTAGATTATTACAGTTATGGACATAAAATGTAGGAGATTCATGACTTGGGAAATTACATCTGAGAACAGCTTGGGTGTGCACTATGCCCCCAAGCTGAACATGAGTCAGTTGCTAGAAGGGTTCACATAATACTGGGCTGTATTAGAATAAGAAGCACCATATCAAAGACAGGTGAAGCTATTATTTCTCTCTGATTGGCATTGGTGAGATTGCACCTGGGGTACTGTGTACAATTCTGGGCACCACCTTCCCAGAAGGCTATTAACAGGTTAAAAAAGGTTCAGAGGAGGTCAATGAAGAAGATTTAGGAACATGGGGATATGCTCTATGAGGACAGACTGAAGAAGGAATCTGGAATACTTTGTCTGAAGAAAAGATGATTTGGGACAGCCATGGTTGTCAAAGTTCATGTGCAACCATGTGCACATAGGGAAGACAACCAAGAATTATTTTTGGTGGTCCCAACAACTAGGGCCAGAAAAAATTGATATAATTTGCTGCTTACTAGATTTAATTTAAGTACAAAGATTTTTCTGTAGATAAGACCTGTACATCAGTGGAGCAATCTACCATTGGGTCTGTAGGAGGTTTTTAAGAAGAGACAAGACAGCCACTCAAAGTTCCTTTAATTGGTTTTCTTGAACATTCCATAGGATTGAACTCGATCAGTCTTTCTCAACTTTGGCAATTGTAAGAAATGTGAACTTCAACTCCCAGAATTCCCAGCCTGCATGCTGGCTGGGGAATTGAAGTCCATATTTCTTAAGATTTCAAGTTTGAGAAATACTTGACTGGACGATCTCTCTGGTCATTTCCAACTCTACATTTCTATGGTTGTGAAATGAGTTGTCAATCTTTGCTGGACAGGATAGAGTAGAGGTTTTGAACTCATATGCAGGTTAGCAGGCATTTGGGGGCAAAGTGCTTTATACTAATATATAAAAGGAAATGCCAATTAAATGAAGTCCAAAGCTTTAATAGTGAAGAAGGAGAGCCAAACTAATGATGTTTTTCCTCCTTTTTAAAAGTAGTTTTTATTGAACATTTTCAACATTAAAAAACACAAAACACAAAGACACATAAAACAATTTTCCTCATTACAACGAATTCATATCGGTATCACTGGTATCCATAATTTGTCTAAATTCTAATTTTATAATACATTCTGCTATGTTATTAACTGATTGTAATTATATTACAATTATAAATTATATTACTTCTTACACAAATGTACAAAGACACTCATATATTATTATCTAATTCTTATTTCGTAATCATCTTTCTATTCTCTAACCAGGTATACCATCTACTCCAGACCTGATAATACTCTGATTCATCTCTCTCATTCAATTCCATTGTCAACTTATCCATCTCAGTGCATTCAAGTATTTTTCTAATGATCATTGCATCCGGCGGACACTTGGCCTGTTTCCAATTTTGCGCTAGTGTGATTCTGGTTGCTGTCAATATATGCAATGTTATGTATTGAATTTTTCTGTCCATTTTCGCCTCTAAGATACCTAGGAGGAATAGTTCTGGTTTCATCTCTATTTTTTGTCTAGTAATTTCTTCCAGCCAATTCCTTATTTTACTCCAGTACTTCTTTGACTTAGGACAGGTCCACCATATATGTACCCTGTTTATACCCACATCTCCAACATTGCGCTGAACAATTTGAACACATTTTCGCTAATCTCGCTGGGGGTAAATGCCAATGGTAGAACATTTTGTAAAGATTTTCCTTATATGCTGCTGATTTTGTTAATTTAGAATTCTTTTCCCATATTTTCTCCTAATGGTCTAATTCAATGCTATACCCAAAAATTTGTGGCCCAACTTATCATTGTTTCCTTCACAATTTCTTCTTCCATTTTGAATCTTAAAAATAGGTTGTAACCATTCTATAATGGTTCTTCTTTATTTTCTCCCAGACTGTTATCAGAGCATCCCTAACTAAGTGCCTCTGAAAATATACATGAATTTTATTCTTCCTTTCCCAGAGGAATGCGTGCCAGCCAATTTGCAGATTGTGACCCTCTAAGGTCAATATCCTTTTACTTTTCAGTTGAACCCAATCCTTGAGCCACGTCATGGCTGCCGCATGATAGTAAAGCTCCCAGTCTGGGAGGCCAAACCCTCCTTTACTTCTCAAATTCTGCATTAACTTACATTTAATCCTGGCTTTCCCCCCCAACCAAACAAATTTTAATGTCATCTTATTTAATGTTCGAAAAAAAAATCTTTAACTTTATTGGTACCATTTGGAAAAGGTATAGAAATTCATTTTTATCGTAGAGATTCTGCCAATTAGAGATATTTGCAATTTTGCCCATTTATCCAAATGGGCTTTGGATGCTTGTTGTAGTAATTTGTCATAATTATCTTCTTTTATTGAGGAACATTTTGCGGTTACCCATATTCCAAAAATCCCATCTTCTTAGTAATTTGGATCCCTAATTTCTCTTCCAATTCCTTATTCTGCCTATTAGTACAATTCTTAGTTAATATTTTAGTTTTCTCTTTGTTTATTTTAAGCCCTGCCACTTTGCCAAATTCTTCTATTTCCCTTAATAATTTAATTCCTGTCTCTATTGGATCCTTTATAATAAAAACCAAATCATCGGCAAAGGCTTGCACTTTATATTCTTCCTTTTTAATTCTCAATCCTTTTATTTCTGTCTTTTGCCTAATTTGTATTACAAATACTTCCAACGAATAACAACTTGGGCTGCAGAAGAAGTTGGAAGAATTAGAAGGTAGGATGCAATACTCCCAGGATGAGAAAATCAAGAGAGGAAAAAGAAATGATTAAGCATAAAATTAATTTAATTTTACAGGAAGAAACTTAGATTGATGAGACAAAATTATTTTGAACATGCGAACAAACTGGGGAGATGGTTGGCCTACAAACTAAAAAAGGAAAAAGAAAAAAAATTAATTCAACAACTACAAGATGAAGAGGCGAATATATGTCATCAGATGGAAGAAAAGAAGAGTATTGCACAAAAATTCTTTAAAATGTTGTACAGTCAGGAAAAGATAGTGGAAGAGGATATTAAAAATAATTTAAACGAGAGGAGTCTCCCCTTAGTATCAGATATAACCAAAGAAATGTTAAATGATAAAATCATGATGGAGATGTAGACGTCAATTCAAAAGCAAAAAAAACAATAAAACCCTGGGGCCAGATGGAATTCCTGCAGAATTTTATAAAGAAATACAACAGCCAGTGGAGTTATTATTATTAGAGGTGTATAATGAAGCATTGGGACAGGCAAAACTACCCAAGTCATGGACAGAGGCATTAATAACCCTTATACCAGTGATGGCGAACCTTTTTTTCCTTGGGTGCCGAAATAGTGCGCGCGCACGCAATTGCACGTACGTGCGTGCCCACACCCATAATTCAAAGCCTCCCCACTTGCCCCACCCCCCTGTGCATGCGTGAATGACCCCCCACTCCCCCGTTTCCCCGACTTCCAGTGGGCCCGGTAGGCCCATTTTTCGCCCTCCCCAGGCTCCAGAGGCTTTCTTGGAGCTTGGGGAGTGAAAAAACGCCCCCCCTGCCACCCCGGAGGCCCTCTGGATGCCGAAATCGCCCTCCCAGAGCCTCTGCGCAAGCCAAAAATCAGCTGGCGGGTACGCCCATGCGCGCTGGAGCTGAGCTAGGGCAACGGCTCACGTGCCAGCAGATATGGATCCGCGTGCCACCTGTGGCACCCGTGCCATAGGTTCGCCATCACTGCCTTATACCAAAAGAAGATACAGATAAACAACAAATTAAAAATTATAGGCCAATCTCGCTGTTGAATGCCGACTACAAAATATTTTTAACAATAATGGCCGAAAGATTTAAAAACATACTTAATGAAATCATACACTCTGATCAAAATGGGTTTCTACCCAACAGACATATAAGAAACAATACCCGGATTATAATGAATGTTTTGGAATAGTATGAGGTCCACTCGGAAAAACTAGCAGCGCTGATATTTGTTGATGCCCAAAAAGCGTTTGACAATTTGAATTGGAATTTTCTTATTAATCAATTAAACATTATGAATTTCGGGGGGAAATTTACGAGATTGATTAGGGCGATTTACACCAACCAAATGGCAAAAATAATAGTAAACAGGGAAACAACAGAAGATATTAGTATAATTAAGGGGGTGAGGCAGGGATGCCCCCTGTCCCCCCGCTTATTTATACTATCTTTGGAAGTTTTTCCTCCTTTTTTATGCTAAATAAAATTTAGGATTAGGACTAGAGAGGAAAGTAAAATTCACTTTAAACCCCCCCCCCCACTCCTAGCCTAGATAGGGAGTTTTAAAAAGGGAGACTAAATAATACATAGCTAAATTACTACGATGTGTTTTATCCTATTTTTTGTTGATTCATAATATTTTCTTCCCAATAAAACTAGAACTTTAGGATAGAGGATAACAAATGTCATCTAATATTGTCAGCTTAAGCAATACTCTATTATATACATGTTAAAATGAGAATCAGAAGTACTACTTCTGCTACATAACATTACCTTTGAGGGAAGAATCTTGTAACTCCAACTACACTCTTAATCAGCTTTGTCTGATCCATCTTGGCTGGAGTAAAGAATAAAACATTGTGTTCCCATAAGCTTTTTCCACTGTACTGGTGGGGTGCCGTATGATAAGTCTGAGATCTTTGCAATGACAACACGGGAACTGTGGATTTAGAGATTGCAGACTTATTGCTTGTAAGAAGAGCTACACCAAATAAGTGTGGCAAACATTGGATTTTGCAAATTGACTATAAAAGTCAAGGATGGGATTAGAGAATTGCACACACTTTTGTTTATAATGGGCATTAGTTAGGTACTTTATGTTAGTATGTTTCCCTTTAAGACTGTGTGTGATGATAAACTTGTTTGTATCTTAAATGACTAATGTAAATTTAAAAAGAGAAGACAATTCCAGCCTAGGAAAAATGAAAATCTTGATCTCCAGCTTGAATAGGATTTCTGTATCTCAGCTGCAAAAATCTAAATGACCCCAAGATAACAGCTCAGAGTTATTTTTCTGTACTTCTTTGCTGTTGTTGGGAAAGTGCCAGCTAAGCTGAATGGAGAGGTCAAACAAGAGCTTAGCTTGGAGTCCTTGTGTATTTGCAAACTTCATAAATCTGACCTCCCCCAAGAGCTATGAAGTCTTATCTTGGTCATTCCCAGGGGAAGGCAATCAGTCTGGTAAGATTCTTGTAACATAGGTGGTAGACAATAAAGTTATTCATGAGTGGTTCTGGTTGCTTGCATCTAACAGGTGGTGTTTCATACATTTGCAACCCAGATGTGATAGTCCTAAACACAAACCAAGAAGAAACGTTCTTGAATCCTTACAAGAAGCAAAACCAACTTCCTCTGCCAATTCAGGGGTAATTAAAATTAGTTGTTTCCAGTCTTATATTCCTATAGGGAAAGGCAAAGCACCAGAAGGAAATTCAAATTGTCTTGAGATATTACAGTAATCAAGTGTTAAGTGAGCTTTCGTAGAGGCTACTGCAGATTTTTATCTGATTGCTTTTAAAATACTGGATATCTACAGCCTTTTTAAAATAAATGTTTCTTGAACTTGATCTTCAGATATAAAAATAGACTGTTTCAGAATCATACACACACACACACACACACAAAAAGAGCTGCTAAGTTATTCTCTTCTTCCACACACCTGTACCGATATCTATTTTTCTGACTTACTATATATTTACTTTTGGGGGGGGGGAATTGTTCATCCATTCGTGGACTTAGAAAATGGATTTTATTTGAATAGTCTACCAGAGTCATTTTAATGTTACCTGGAGGCAACAATACCAAAATGACTCTTATTATCTGAGAAAAAATAATCCTTAAGGATGGGAGTCAATAAAATTAGGTGAGAATCTAAATTAAAGCTTCCTTTGGAAGTCTCATGGAGTTGCCACAAAGGTGCAGCTGAAAGAGCTTCTGGAGAGTGTCTACTCCATCCCTGCTACTCCTAAAATACTATTTAGTAGTACCTAGAGCACGGGTCTCCAACCTTGGCACCTTTAAGACTTGTGGACTTCAACTCCCAGAATTCTGGGAGTTGAAGTCCACAAGTCTTAAAGTTGCCAAGGTTGGAGACCCCTGACCTAGAGGACAGTGTTTCCCAACCTTGGCAACTCTTAAGATGTGTGGACTTCAACTCCCATAATTCCTGAGCCAACCATGCAGCTGCTATAAAAGAGGAAGACAGATTTGATTCAAAGAATATCTGCCAGAGCATAAGGTACTGTCTAATTCCTGGTGCTGACTTTAAGCAAGAGCTAAGAAAGATGTGATCTCTTAGGCAGAAATGAACATACTCCGACATTTTATATTGGAAAAAGATGGAGCACGATTTTTGGTATGATTATAGGAAATACATTTGGGATGAAATCCTGCTGGGGTAAGTGCAGGCCTCTACCTTAGCTGAACTTGAAAACCCAAGGAGGGTTGGACTTGCTCAATAGTGGGAGGAAAAACCACCAAAAAACCCCCAGCGTCTACAGGTTGACTTAGAAAGTATAGAAACATCCTAGAAGAAGGCAGTGGCAAAACCCTTTTTAGATTGCTGCCAAGTTAAAAAAAAAAGTAACAAGTTGCCAGATCTCAAGCTTTGCAGAAACAGATTTTAACGTTTACCTGTGATGAGATTCAACATTATAGAAGCAAACTTCCATTTGGGATCGTGAGATTTTCCCTTCCCTTCCCTCTTGATAGTTCCCCAACATTTGGAGGCACATTTTTATGAAACATAGGACACTAAAAAGGAGAAAGCTTAATATCTAGAATTAAAGCATAAGCATATACAGTATAGCATGCCTCCAAGCCTCTTAATTTGAATTAAAGAAACACTGCAGAGTTGTGATTTAGATTAGGAGAGTTCAGCTATTTTTCTCTGACTATCTTATTCCATGCATAAGTTTGGATGGGGAATTATTATTTTCTTTCGTTCTTTAAACTAACACTAATGTAGTGGAAAACAGAAATGAAGCCACAAAGTAGGAGGTTAAAGCTTTTTTTTGGGGGGGGGGGGATTATTTTCTAAGGATGAAAAAGCAGGACACAATTATTGTGATAAATAGCTAGTTTCTAAATCCCTATGTACAGGTAGCCCTCAATGGCAATTAGGAGCACAATTTCCATTGCTCAGTGATGCGGTCATAAAGCAAGAATGTGCAAGAGGCGTTGGTTGGGAAGAAAATTAATTCCAAAGACTGGTTGTAACTGTCATTCAGTGCTATCGTAACTTCAAAAAGCTGCTGAATAATTTCAAAGAGTTGCTGAACTTCTAAGTCAAGGACTACCTGTATAGGTAATTTTTGAGTTAACAACAGTTTGTTTGATGATGATGTTCGTGCATCGTATTCGAAGAGGACCTTGACATCTATCAATTGGGGGGGGGTGTCAAGACTTGCGCGTGAATTGGATTAAAGTGAGGGAGAGGTGCGCATAGTCAGCCTCACTCTCTCTTCCCAGATTCCATCTTGCTCCAAATAGCAGGACTAGAGTCGAGAGAGTTGGAGATGGGCTGGGCGCAGTGGTTGACCAGGGCGTCTTTCTTGTCTTGCCGTGCTCTTAGTGTACCACATCACTTGCAGAGACTGCCTTCATGACTGTTGTCCTATTCTAGTAGATTTCATCCGCTCAGTCCACCAGAATCTGTCTTCACATGCTCAGGATAGACAAGTCCCTATCTCACCAAAGGTCGATGACCCAACGGCTACTCTCAACCTGGTTTGGCCAGCCTGTCAAAGCTGTTGCCCGGGATGTGGCCGCTGTGCATGCTACAGCTGCTAGGAGCCACAGGTGAGAGCTGAGTGACAGGTGGGGACCAAAGGTGAACGAGCTGCCCTAAAAGCTGCCCTAAAATGAGCTGCCATAAAAGGACACAACATGCCCCTACACCAGAGGTGCTACCCCTCCCTGAGCACCCCATACACCCCACAGTTTGTTTAGTAACTGTTTGGAGTTACAACATCACTGAAAAAACTCACACTTATGACCATTTTTCATATGTTGTAGCATCCCCATGATCGCATGATCAAAATTCAGATGCTTGGCAACTGATTCATATTTATGACGGTTGTAGTATCCTGGGGTCATTGGATCCCTTTCTGCGACCTTCTGACAAGCAAAAATCAATGGAGAAATCAGATTCACTTAACAATGGTGTTACTAACTTAACAACTGCAGTGATTCACTTAACAACTGGGGAGAGAAAGGTCATGAAATGGAGCAAAACACACTTGACGATTGTCTCACTTAGCAACAGAAATTTTGGGTTCAATTAGGGTCTTAACTCGAGGACTATCTGTATACAGTTTCAGTATGGATTGGAATAAACATAAATTGTTTCTAAAATAAAATCAGCAGGATTGCATTAGTTAAGTAATGTGCTTTGAATCTTAAAAGCGGAGGCCGGGACAGTAGCTCCTACCCTGAGAACACAGCAAATAAATTTAGGCTGCTCAAGTCAAACGACTGAATGTTGCTGGCTCGTTTGGGAATCTGGGAGTTGAAGTTCACAAGTCTTAAAGTTGCCAGGGTTAGACCCCCACCCCCCTTTAAGGGGTTATTTCAAATGGAATTAACTCTTCAGATATCCCATGGAATGCATCAAGGGATAAACTTTATTTCCTCTTACTTTTAACTTCATGTTGGAACCATTCGTTTATCCTGTTGTTGTTTTTTGAAATTTTTTTTTCTCTCTCCACATTTTATCCTTATTAAACAAACTGAGGATAGTTCAGGTATTACAGGAAATGAAAGGGAGGAGAAACTGTTCTGTGCTGACAGTGTATTGTGCTATTTATCCAAAACTTGGAAACTTGAAAGTTAAGATAGAACAATTATTGTGTATAAAAGATAAGAAAATGAACATAGATAAATAACCCAGATGACAAAAATGTATATGAATAAGGAAGTAGCAATATAGTAATATAAAAATATACCTAAAATTTAAGTATTTTGAAATAGATTTTTAACACAGGATAGATTTGAAATAACAATTTAAAATGTTAGTTGAACAGATGTATTGGCTGTCTATCTGTTAAAATAAAATTAAACACACTCAAGAAAGGAGAAGGAGGAGGAGGAGGAAGTAGCGGGGAGGAGAAAAGAAGGAAGAAGGGGTAGTAGGAAAGGGGAGAGAAGGAGGAAGAAGGTAGAGGGAGGGGAGAAGGATAGAGGGAAGGGAGTGATTGGATTGGAAGGGAGGATAGATAGGCAATCTAGTAATAATATTGGATATGGGAAAAAATCAGGTTAAATCTTTGATAATATATCATGGTATATGTATTGATGTTTTATGAGAAGAATATTAAAACAAAATAAAAAATTTAAATTAAAAAAAAAGAGACTTCTCATTATATGAAAAGTTACAGTTTGACTGAGCATGGGGCATTGCAAAAAAGATTACTTCTCAGTGTTGGACAGCCTGTATGAATCTAGATTTGCAATCCTGAATTACAAAATGGAGATGGCTCCTTTCTGACATAATGGAAAAAGGGATGAATATTATTTTCTGAGAATATGTTTTAATGATTTGTTTAAAAACTAGGTCGAGTGAGTACTAGCATAGAACATAATAAATTGTTTCTTTTTCCTTCTGCTGTGTTTCCCCCCCCTTTTCCTTTGTGATCTTCTCTTTCCTTTTTTAAATTTTGTTTCGATTTTAGAACAAATCATGAAAAGAAAAGGCTGCCAACAACTGTCCCTAAGTTAGTTAGCTCACTTTATTTAATTATAAGGTTCTTCTTGGACTCTGGGCGAGTAGTCATTTTTAAGTATGTATACTGGAAATCATAGGAAAAAATGTAAGGAAAAAAAGAATGCAAAACCGTTACAAAGGTGATGGACATCAACTTTTTACAAGCTTGCCTAGAACCACTAAATCAACTTTGTCAACAATCCAGACGCACAACACAGTAGCATGGCATGAATCAAAGCTAGGGATTGTAACGGCTTAAACATAATCATTTGAAGCAGTTTTGTTGTAACCTAACTGTGGCTGGAAATATGCATCTGGTTTTCAAACAGTTTTGCCAGTTTCAGCCTGTTGAATTTGCAGTGTATAACCAAGTGGTGTTTATTTATTTATTTATTGTTTATTATTCACACTTGCATGCCGCCCACTCCACGGAGACTCTGGGTGGCTCACAACAATAAGAAATCTACATGCAAACAATAAACATCAAATAAATAAAAAATTAAAAAATTAAAAACACTAATTATTAACAAAGCATTAAAAAACATTAAAAACAACAATTTTAAAAACCCCACGCAATTCCTACATTTACGGGACCAAAAGTTCTCGATGTTGTATTGAATTCATTGGCCCCAGGCCTGTCGACATAGCCAGGTTTTCAACGCTTTTCTGAAAAAAAAAAAAGAATAGCAATAGCAATAGCACTTAGACTTATATACCGCTTCATAGTGCTTTACAGCCCTCTGTAAGCGGTTTACAGAGTTCAGCATATTGCCCCCAACAATCTGGGTCCTCATTTTACCCACCTCGGAAGGATGGAAGGCTGAGTCAACCTTGAGCCTGGTGAGATTTGAACAGCTGAACTGCTGAACTAGCAGTCACTGAAGTAGTTGCAGTGCTGCTTTTAACCACTGTGCCACCTCGGCGCAGTGGTTAAAAGCAGAGGTGTTCACCTCTGGCTGATCTAAGTTGCAGTGTGTGTGTGTGTGTGTGTGTGTGTGTGTGTGTGTGTGTGTGTGTGTGTGTGTGTGTGTAGAAGATGGGGAGGACAAAGAGGGCTCAGAAATTAGCGGGGGGGAATCTCCTTTCTTATTTTACCCCATTGCTCTGTGCGCAGGATTGCATTTTCTTAAGCTGCTTGCTTACAGCTGCTTCTGCAAATAAAAACACCACAGCAGAGGTGTGTATGTTCCTTTTGTGCTAGATGTCATGGAAAGCAGCAACAGCTTGGACTGGAGGCTAAAGCATATGAAGAACGGTTGTAGGAATTGTGTCTGTCTAGTTTAATGAAAAGAAGGACTAGGGGTGATACGATAGCAGGGTTCCAATATCTGAGGTGCTGCCACAAAGAAGAAGAGGTTGGGTGAACCAATTCTCCAAAGCACCTGAGGGCAGGACAAGAAGCAATGGATGGAAACTAATCAAGGAGAGAACAACCTAGAACTAAGGAGAAATTTCCCAACAGTGAGAACAATTAACCAATGGAACGACTTTCCTCCAGAAGTTGTGGGTGCTCCAACACTGGAGGTTTTTAAGAAGAGATTTGACAACCATTTGTCTGAAATGGTATAGGTTTCCTGCTTGAGCAGGGGGTTGGACTAGAAGACCTCCAAGGTCCCTTCCAACTCTGTTATGCTGTTATTCTTTAACAGCTGTTTCTCTGGCCATAATCAGCATCCGGAGTTTTTGGCATGCTTCTTCAAGCCATTTCTGCATTGCAGGTAGATTGCAGAAGTGCCAGGGGTGTGTCTTACTTCAGATATTGTTTTTTCTTGCGGTGCAGTAGAAGCCAAAGAGGTGAAGCTCATTTAAGGTGTGCGCTGTTTCTTTTTCTCCTATATTATTTCATCTCCAACTACCTCTGACCAAACAGGCTTTAGAAGGGTCCTTATGATCCTGCAAAACTTCAGAATAGAAATGACAGTGGGAAACAGAGCCAGTTTGGACCGGTTCAGGCGACCTGGTAGTAGTGACCTGCGGGTACACCCGCCCCCCCACCCTGGCGCTATGCCGTCCTATTGAGGCACGTTTGAAGCCGTGAGCATGCGTGCAAGCCACCTGTGTGAGCAAAGTGCATGCACAGAAGAATGCGAGCATGCGTGGAAGGCGTGCATGCAACCAAAGCAAGTATGTGCATGCACACGCTCACATTTGCGAACCGGTAGGGAAAGTAAGTGAACACCACCCCTGGTGGGAAACATGTCCACATCAGCTCTTGGGCCATGAAGCCGCTTTTGTTTCTCCAGTTAAAAATCTGCTCTCTCCAGCCTAATATCCATGGGTACTTTAAGAGATGTAGATTCGTGGTGGGTTCCTACCAGTGCGGTCCACTCCGCCATTCTGGTAGGGGCCCGCCAATTGCGCAATGGCTCAGGTGCTTTCTTTGCCGGTCCGTGCGCGCTCCCATCTCGTTTTTGGAATTTTTAGCGGTTTTTGGCTCTCTGCGCATGCGAGGAAGTGAAATTGTCCTGTGCATGCACAGATAGCCGAAATCGCGCATATGAGCACGTCACGATGCGCACTGGTAAGAGAAGGTGAGAGGAACCCACGCCTGATGTAGATCCCTTAGAATTTTTGTGGCCAATTGGACTTGCTTTATTTCTCCAAGCTCCTGATAAGCTTCACAACATCCTGTCTTTTCCATGCTTTTCTAATGAAACAAAGATGAAATGGAAAGAACAAGTGCATATTTTCAGCCACCAATCTGTGGAAAAACTCTGTTTTTAACTCTTTTACCAGATTTCATAGAAGGAAGTTGGGGGCAGGAGGTGGGGTAGGAAAGAGATGGACTTATTTCAACACCGTCATAAAGCAGTTGAAATTTGAAATATGGTGACTGTAAAAAGAGCAACTGGAAACAAGCGTGGTCTTGTATCGTTCAAGAATTTGCAGATTTATTTTGGTTCTACTGTCTCGCAGGTGTGATATGCTTCATAGCATTTGGTTTCCCACATAAGGGATGCACAGTGACGGATTTATGCTCATTGTCTGTCATACTTTGTCCTGGTTTCCTGCATGCTTGTAAATTTCAGTGTTCTCCAGTATCCTTCCTCAATAACATCCTGACTTCCTCTCAAAAAGGCTATTTATTCATCTGAGTGTACAGTATTTTTCTGAAAATTGCTATGCTAATTTTTATTTCTCCAACTATTTGCGACTGGCTCCAAAATGTAAAATATCATGTGCGGTTAAGTGCAAAAAAAATTCCCTCTTTTTTTCAAAGCACTTGTGGAAATCAATATGTTGCTCAGGAAGACGTGCATTGTTTCAAGATGAGTTTTTATTTTTTTACAGTTGAACAGAAGGGCTTGCTAGGCTATGCAGAATTTCCAGCTAATACAAACTGCAAACTGCAAATAAAAGAATCTAATTTATATTTTGTTAACCAGAGTGCACAGTCGAGAACTGCCTTTCCATCCCTTTTCTTTAAAAAACACAGCATAGTTTTAAACGAGGATGGGCTATGTAAATAAAAATAAAACTTGGCAATGATTTATTTCTGGGGAAGTGAGGGGACTACCAAATATGGAAAAATGATCTTTTTTTGTCTTGTCTGTAGTGAAATTTTCCTGTAGTATTCATATTTATTTCCCTCTGTCCATATTTTCTCAAAAGAAAGTTTGTTCACAAGTAAGAATAGAACCAGAGGAGTAGAAATAAAAACTCTACATCAGGACTAAATTGAAGGTGGGCTAAAGCAGTGGTGGGTTCCTACCAGTGCGGTCCACTCTATAGCACCGGTAGCGGCCTGCTGGTGACATCACAGTACCGGTGCGGTCGGTTGCCGGTGCCTGGGCGCCGCCATTTTATTTAAAAAAATTAATTTTAAAAAACATTTTCTTCTGCGCATGCCCAGAAGCCGAGTTTCCGGCACTGCTCATGCACTGCCTTCCTACCCCACAGTGAGTCCAAGCAGGGGAGGATGGCTGAGGGAGCGCATGAGACGCTGAAAGAACGGGCGGCAGGAGCTATCTCCATTCCCCTCCCTTCAGCAGTCCGAGAAGCCACGAACGCGCGGTGATGATCCTAGGCATTTTTGCACGTTCGAGGGTTCTCGAGTTGCTGAGGGGAGGGGGAATGGGCAGCAGGACCTATCTCAGTTCCCCTCCCTTCAGCAGTCCAAGAAGCCACGCCCACCTGGTCACATGGCTGGCAAGCCACACCCACAAAATAAGCCACGCCCACAGAGTGGTAGTAAAAAAATTAGGAACCCGCCCCTGGGCTAAAGTCCAAAATGACTCTTTGCTTCTTCACACTTACCTCTGAGTAACAGGAACATAAACAGTGCAGCTGGCAAACCTAGTCCAGCAGTCTGTTCCCACAGTGGCCAACCAGTTGCACAAGAAAGTCCTCTAGAGTTCCAGCAGATAGCCTTCTTCTTTTCCTAAAGTGAGTGCGAATCATCTCAAACATGCTGGTTGACATAAGCACAGAGAAGAACTGGCACTTTGCCATCTTTATCACCATAGAATAGGTCTGAACGTGGGCTCTTATCTATACGCAGATTCATTTTTCTTTTTTGTACTAATGTTCCAGGTCTCTTGTCTGTTGCTTCATCTTCCAAGCAACTGAGTACAACAAGGGACCTCTTGGGCTTGGAAAACAAACAAACCATAATTTGCATATAGTCATTATAAGTGCTGTTGTAGCCTCCTGCCCAGGGGCGGGTTGCTCACTTACCTCGCTACCGGAGCCCTGCGCGTGCATTGCCATGTTTGATGCGCGCTCCCCCTCACACGATTTTGCTTCCGCGCATGTGCAGAAGCAAAATTGCCCAAAAATACAGCACCGGAGCGAGCACGTGCAAACAGCTCCATCTGCTGGCCGCTACCAGTACTGTAGAGTGGGCCACACCGGTAACAACCCACCTCTGCTCCTGCCTTTTGCCACCGACAGGCAGTTGGGCTGCTTTCCTCCACACCCCCATTCCTGATCCTGATTGTGGGAGGAGAAGTTGTCCAAATTTACATGGATACTTGGAAGATCATCATCCGTTATACCATCGTGTTGGAGGAGTAATACCTCATTAAAAAACCTTGGTCCAGCTGGCCCGGCTGGTAGCACCTTGTAAGGGCCCCTTTCCAGGGTTACAGGAGAAGATAGTCAACGGTTTTGAAGGCGGAAGAGGGCTCTATGCCTCAATGGTAGATAAAGCGGCAAAACCATCTTCTAGGAGAAGGGAAACTCTCACTCCAAACCTCCACTGCCTTGTGGCTATATCCATCATTGGAAAAGGCTTCAGGAGTAAACCTTGAGGCAAAATCCGGAGCCGGAGTCCCGGAAGCAGTTCATGACTGTGTACAGCCACGTTCTGATAACTCCTGCGACGTAGCTGGAACCAATCGTATTGGCTTTGCCATTCCATTGGATTATTTCAGAGACATGGAGAGGGGGGGATTTGCTGCTTGGGTAACAGTCTATCCTCCATACTAACCTACCCAGGCCTCGTGCTCTGGAGAGGATACTCCAGCTTTGCATACAGCGTTTTAGGAACTCTTTCCAGAGCACGATACCATAGTCTTTCGAGACTGAAGGATGCCAATGATGATGATGTAGCCTCCTGGTTCCAAAATCCAACCAGGTGTTCAGTGGAAAGGCTTGGCACATCATTGGAAAAATTCTCAAATGCCCACCATTGTGATACCATCACAATCTGTAAGGCATGTGAAGTGGTCCAAATTAACTAGCAGTGAAACAGTCACTAATTATTGCTTAGATTCCCATTTCCAGGAATGCTCTGATGCACAGATAAATAGTTTCCTTCTATTAGAAAGTATAAGAGAGTGACAGCAGGCCATGTTTTTATTCAGTGGTCAAAGCCTCACCTCAGCAGGCACAACAAACACTCAAATAATTAAGAGTTACTAGAGGACAAACTCTTTAGTTAGAGTTTAGTTAGAGTTTAGTTAGAGAAGAGCCCATAAGACATTTGCAACTCAGTCAAGACAAGGAGGATTGGGTGGAAGCTCATCAGAGGAAGAATCAATGTGGAAATAAGGAAGAATTTCCTGACAATGAGAAAGATTAATCAGCTCCCGGAGTTGGAGTGCTTCATCACTGGAGATTTTCAAGAAAAGATTCGACAACCATTTGTTAAAAAGTGACCAAAAAAAGAAAAAGAAAGAAAAAATATAAAAATCTATAAAGAATGAATAACGGAACAGAATAATAGAGTTGGAAGGGACCTTGGATGTCTTCTAGTCCAACCCCCTGCTCAGGTAGGGAAGCCCTATATAATTTCAGACAAATGGTTGTCCAGTCTCTTCTTAAAAACATCCACAACTTCTGGAGGCAAGTTGTTCCATTGATTAATTGTTCTGTCAGGAAATTTCTCCTTAGTTCTAGGTTGCTTCTCTCCTTGATTAGTTTCCATCCATTGCTTCTTGTCCTACCCTCAGGTGCTTTGGAGAATAGCTTGACTCCCTCTTCTTTGTGGCAGCCCCTGATTTTTTGCCTCCCAACTTTCTTCAGTATAGGTACCTCTTACTCTAAATTAAAGCAAAACATCATACAAACTAAACTATCCAACCCTTCCAAAATTATATAACAAATTATATAACAAAATAACCATTTATTCTAAATTTAAGAATGTACGATATATATTAATAATAATAATAATAAAACACAATATTTCTATAATCATGACTAGTGTAATGATCAAATTCTAAAATCAGAATTTTATTTTTATCTTTTTCAAGCAAGAAATCAAGAAGTGATCTCCATGTAGAAACAAAGCTAGATAAACTTTTGTCTTTCAAAGTAGCCAATTATGCCATCTCTGCCAGTGACCTTGATGTCACAATCCAATCTTCATTTGTGGGAATTTGTCTATCTTTCCACCTCTTTGCATATAAAAATCTCACTGCCATTGTCATATATAAGAACAAAAGACCCATGTTTTTTTTCAACCTGCTTATCCGTGATGCTCAGAAGAAAAGTTTCCGTTTTCAATTTTACATCCATTTTTAATATTTTATGAATCAAGCCATGTATCTGATTGCAATATCCCTTGGTCTTCTTATTTGTCCATGAAATGGGATAAAAGCTATCTTCCCATTGATTACATTTCCAACACTTATTTGATATACCTTTATGCATCTTTGAAAATTTCTCAGGAGTTGAATATTACTGATATAACATTTTATTTAAAAAGTCTTTGAAATTATAATTCAATTCTTGGCCTTTTGGCTAAGATCAAAGAATTACTATTCATTTTTATATGCAAGCAAGAACAAGAGAAGAGTCCATTATGTAGCTTTTGAAAGACTGCATGGTTAAATGTGAAAAGTCTTTCTAGAATGCCTTTAGGCCATATAAGCCTCATAGGTACATTAGAAAATGAAGTAGATCGATAGATAGAATAGATAGAATTCTTTATTGGCCAAGTGTGATTGGACACACAAGGAATTTGTCTTTGGTGCATATGCTCTCAGTGTACTCAGTAGTGAACTGAGTAGCTCAGGGCTAAATTTGGAAATGTATTCTACTGCTTCATTGAAGAAAGCGGGGTGGGGGTGGGGGGAACCCTTAAGGTAAATTAGAATAGTTGAGTTGAATGTCATAGTGTAGAGCAGTCTTCTCTCTCTTAACAACTTTACAATGTGTGGATTTCAAGTTCCCAAATCCTTGTTGGAGAATTCTGGAAGTTAAAGTACACACATTGGTTTATGAGGTTGAGAAAGACTGATATTGAGCATCCTTACTACAGATAGTCTTTGACTTATGACCACAATTGAGCCCCAGATTTCTCTTGCTAAGTGAGACAGTTGTTAAGTGAGTTCTGCCACATTTTACGACCTTTGACAATTGATTAAGTGAATCATTGCAATTGTTAAGTTAATAATATGGTTGTTAAGTGAATCTGGCTTCCCCATTGACTTTGGTTGTCAAAAGGTTGCAAACAGTGATTACATGACCCCGGGACACCGCAACAGTCATAAATATGAACCAGTTGCCAAGCATCCAATTTTTGATCGTGTGACCACAGGGTTGCTGCAACTTTCGTAAGTTTAGAAAATGGTCATAAATCACTTTTTTTAGTGCCATTGTAACTTTGAAATGAATTGTTGTAAGTTGAGGACTACCTGTATGTGCTTTCTGTGTTGACATAACCACTGTGGCAGCTATTTTATAATTAAGCAAATCTTACCATCATGGTAGAACTTTGGGATGTTTTCAAACTTCAGATGTGCATAGCTGCCCCCCAAAGCTTTCAAATATCAAACAAGACAACTTATATTGTATAACATCTCCCAATTGTCTTTACTGGGAGATATTATCCAATATATAATATTATACAGACTTCATTGCCCCCCTAAAGTCCTTCAATTAATATCAGTAGTGTGTTGGATTAGGCCAGGGGTAGGCAAAGTTGGCTCTTCTATGACTCGTGGACTTCAACTCCCAGAATTCCTAAGCTAGCATGATTGGCTCAGAAATTCTGGGAGTTGAAGTCCATGAGTCATAGAAGAACCAACTTTGCCTACCCCTGGATTAGGCTATTGGAGAACAGAATAGGAAGGAAGAAATTGATTACAGATATAGTCCTTGACTTATGACTGGTTGCTTAGTGATCAAAGTTATGATGGATTGCCCCAGAGTTACTTATGACCGACCCGTCTTTGAAGTTCCAATGGCCATCTGCCTCCCCCCTGGTCACTGATTGTATTTTGGACACTTGGGCATTTACAGACATTTGTAGTCTGGTGATCACATGACCATAAGCTTCATGGTTTGATTTGTTTTTGCCAGAAACTATACGTTCATTTAAAAAATAGTAAAAAATTACCTTAAACTGAAAAAAAATATTAAGATTGTAGCCTAGATATTGTGTGGAACTCACATGTTTGGACCACATAGTGAAATATAATGCCAGTCCTTGCTTATTCTATAGATTCTGTCATAATGTTATGCCCTTTGGCTAAGTATAATGGGACTCAGACATGACCTAATATCACCTGCACCCAACTGGATCCAAGATTTTGAGAACTGAGCTCAATAATTGCCAGGCAAATTCCTTCCCAATAATCACACCCTCGCTATTTATTCTGTACTTCTTCATTTTGCAGATGAATTTGGGGACATCTGTATAAAAGGATCATTGAATTTTCCTACAACATATTGGGAGCTGATTTAAACCTATCATATGGGTTTAAATCAACCTCTAAAAAACTTCTATTAAAAATGCGTCCAATTGAAGCAGCATTGTTTATTCGGTTAAGACAAGTGCTTTTATTTATTCATTTATTGTTTATTGATTATTCTTGACTCTCAACATTCATTTTGTTCCCTTCGTATTAGAAGATACTTACCAATTTCACACCTTGTTTCTGGAATAAGCTAATGTCTTAAAGATTGTATTGGAAATTGGGAGTTTTCCTGTTTAAATCTCACTTCTGCCAGGAAGTCACCAAGCAACTCGACTAAGCTGTTTTCTTAACCAGCTGTGTGCAATATTGGGGATAGGGAATAATAATACTGACTTAGCTAAGGCTGTTGAAATGGCCTTAATTTACTTCCTGACTCATTTGCATGCCATCTCAATCACCAAGGTAACTCTAGGCGACCTACATGATGAGATTAAAACAAGCATACAAGTAATAAAAATGACAAAACAGACACATAAAACCATTGATCGGAGAGGGTGATCAACTAAAGAAAAATGATAACAATCAGGAATAAGCTACCAGGGAGCAAACCACTTACTCCAGGCCCTGCAGGAAGAGCCAAGTTTTTACAATTTTATGAAATCAATTTTATGAAAGTGTCAGGACCATATAAACCTCGGGTCCTATGAGGGGGGGGAAGTGTCTTTAAATACTTATTGCCACTATGCTTATATTAATTAATACCATCACCCAAGCTGATGCTTTTTGTTTATCATCCGTTACCTTTCTTCTTCCATTTTATCCTGCAGTTTAGCTCTTCATGTCAGTGCTTGGGAATTTAAATGAGTTATGAAAATACAGGTTGAAAAAGCGCCTCATCGGGTTTCTGAACAGTCCTTTTGAATGGCAGGACATTTGCCTTTGCTATTCTAAGAGTGCCCAGCTTCTAAAGAGTCTAAAAAGAAAAGAAGACCCTTTAATGCAGAAGGCATCACTTGGCCTGCCATCTGCTGAGAAAACGTGAAGCTCCCAAGCTACCAGGGAGAAACGGCATTATCATTTTATGGGCCTTGGTACTGCCATTTGAATAATAAAAGAATGCCAAGCCCCAGAACACCACGATTCCCCGGGAGCAGAAATGACCGCGTCTTAGGCTAAGCCACAATTTGAGCAATTTACTATCATTTTCGAAGGCAAATGTGAGCGATCGGGAGAAAGTCCTTGTGTTGAGCTGGATGTGCCAGCGGATAAACGCTTGGCACTTTCAAAGCTGCATTGCGGGGAAGCGTTTAGCTGCTCACTCCTGCCAGCTGATGTCTCTCTAAGCTCCATTGCCAAGAAGCAAAAACTGGAAGCAGGTGCAAGGCTAGAGGAACTGAATGTGGCCGGGTGGAGGCGGGGGGGGGGAGGTGTGGGTTGGGGTGGAAGGAAGAAAAGAACAAGAACAGAAGTTTGTTTGTTAAAATCCTGTGGCCTTCATTAAGGTTGAAACAATGGTTTACTTTAAACGTGGAGAATATTTCTCGTCTGATAGACCACTGCAACAAACCCAATCTGACAATCAATTGCATTTATCCCCCTGGACTGAAATCTTTGCCCCCCCCCTCCCTCCACCCACCCCCAGAGTTGCTGACTGCCTAACAGAATGTGGTCTGCTGATTATTATAACAGCTTTGCTTCGGAGGCAGAGAGCATCTGCTTCTTAATGGGCTCCCATCATCCCCCACCATCAAACCATTATTTGGAAACATCCACCTCCCTCAGCCCAGGGCCTGGGAAAAGTGTCTCTTCCCCAACCAGTTCGGCCTCTTTCCCGTGCCATGTCACCAGTTCAGGCATTGTAGTATGCTGCTTCCTGATAAAACAGAAGGGAAGCATCCCTAATGCCAAGAATTTACATTCCCCTCAGTCACTCAAATGAGCTGCAGCCAAAAGGCTTCTCTGCCTGCTTTTATCCTCTGCTTAAAATGGCACCTATTCAGGGGAGGAAGAAAGGACAGGTAGAGAGATCCTACTCATAAAAAGGCAGGACACCTGGGATCTGGAAACCAGTGTTGCAATACGATTTATGATGTGGCTGCCTTCCTGCAGATTAGTTTATTGAACCCACATCTCACCTCTGGCAGCCATATTCAGTGGGCACTAATCACGTTCAGTCTTCAACAGCATGATCTGTGGGGTTGTTCTGTGTCAAGTTTCCTTCCTAAAGCTTATTTGTAGTTCTGTAAAGCTTGCTGTCAGTGGGCTGCAAAAGCTACACCCCCCCCCCCCCGGAAAAATATAAAGCCAAGTGCAGCTGCCATATATCTAACATTTGAATAGGGCAATAGGATGTATGGTAGTCTTGAGTCTGTTAATGTCTCTTTCCTAGGCATTCAGATCTGCAGAATTTGAGATATTAAATTTGCTGTAAATGTATAGCACTTCTGCGCTAATGACACCCTCTCGAAACTGCATCCATCAAAGGGGTTTGATTAGAAAAGGCAATCAATAAGAATACAGCTGGAAGGGACCTTGGAGGTCTTCTAGTCCAACCCCCTGCTCAGGCAGGAGACCCTACATCATTTCAGACAAGTCCAACCTTTTCTTTAAAAACCCCAGTGATGAAGCACCTACAACTTCTGAAGGCAAGCTGTTCCACTGGTTTATTGTTCTCACTGTTAGAAAGTTTCTCTTTAATTTCAGAGTGCTTCTTTCTTTGTTTAGTTTCCATCCATTGTTTCTTGTCCTGCCTTCTGGTGCTTTGGAAAATAAGTTGACTCCCCTCTTCTTGGTGGCAACCCCTCAAATACTGGAATACTGCTATCAGGTCAGCCCTAGTCCTTCTTTTCTCTAGACTGGCCATACCCAATTCCTCATATGTTTTAATCTCCAGGCCTTTAATCATTTTAGTTGCTCTTCTCTGCATTTCTTCCAAAGCCTCAACATCTTTTTTGCAATGTAGTGACCAAAACTGGATCAGTATTCCAGGTGTGGTCTTACTAAGGATTTATAAAGTAGTACTAATACTTCACATATTCTACAGAAATGAATCACCAGTCTCTCTTCTGGTCATTTATCCAATGTTACTTAGCAGATGTATGTTCAGAACATACAAAGCATACAGAACATACAAAGATCCAGGTTTATAGAGCCTGTGTCCTGAGCACACTCTTGTATTGCAGCGAGTCTTGGACCCTTTACACACGGCAGGAGAGAAGGTTGAATACCTTCCATATGCGCTGTCTCCGAAGTATCCTTGGCATCACTTGGACCGACAAAGTTCCAAATAGCGCAGTCTTGGAACGTGCTGGAATTTCTAGCATGTATACATTATTGAAACAGCGACGTCTTCACTGGCTTGGCCATGTTGCGAGAATGGATGATGGTCGGATTCCGAAAGATCTCCTGTATGGTGAATTAATGCAGGGAAAGCGCCCCAGAGGGAGACCACAGCTGCGATATAAGGATAATCTGTAAGAGGGATTTAAAGGCCTTGGGAATGGACATTAACAGCTGGGAAACCTTGACCTCTGATCGTTCAGCTTGGAGGCTAAATATGCAGCATGGCCTTCTCCATTTCGAGGAGACACTTGTTCGGCAGGCTGAGGCAAAGAGGAAGTCCCGGAACCAGCGAAATCCAGGGGCCGGGCAGGGGACAGAATGGATCTGCCCTCAGTGTGGAAGGGATCGCCACTCTAGGATTGGCCTTTTTAACCACACTGGATGCTGTTTTAGGAACTCGTTCCAGAGCACGATACCATAATCTTTCGAGACCGAAAGTTGCCAATGATTTAGCAGATGCTTCTTGTTAGCCCTTCAAGATAGACCAGATTATGTAGGCCAATATTATTTTTTCTGTCCAGAATTTAGCTCTCTTTTATCTGACCATAATCTTAGTAGCAGCTCTTCCCCAGGTCCCTGAAGGTCATTCCCTCTGCCCTCTACACTTCTTCAATGGTCATTAGATTTGCTGGTCTCTATATCCAGAGTCTTGATTTTGATAACTGAATGAAGAGAGACTTTCACTTTGGTGATTAAGCACTTCGTATGTTTATAATGTGTGGGGCCATTCTGACTACACCTCACATAAAAACTTTGAGTTTCATAAGGAGTAGTAAAATCCTGATTTGAAGGCCAGTGAAAGAGATAAGGTAATTCCTCCCATTATTGTAGCCATCACCATCTGAATCCACTGGCTGGGAGGACATTCTTGTGTCTTTTTGACATAGTTAGAAGCTGGAAACCTTGTTTTGAAATGCAGAGTTTTCTTCTCCTTTTTGTGTTCTTCAACATGTCAAGTGTAACAGTACAGTATTTACCACAAACAGAATAGTAACAGATGGGAAAGAATGTTGAATTATAAAAAGGAAAAAAAGGAAATTGTTTACCATTTGGGAGGGCAGAGAAGATTTTTAACTTAAAATCACTTTTTTAAAAATAAAAATATGTTGGTTATGGCATTGATTACTCTTTAAAAGAAAAAAAACATTATCACCTTTATAACACTCCACATTTGAAGGTCACACATACAGTAATGTTCAACTTTTCAGAGGCCCTTTTCAAAAGACCAAGGCTTGAGAAGTCGGTAAATGTCTGCTTGTCTTCTTCATATAAGGAAATGGTTTTCAAAATCTTATTTATCAACTGTGGTTCCCTTGCTTTGATCTTCCCTCTTTTGGTTTAAGGGCGGAATCAATGAAGGCTGGTTGGTGTAACAGCTTAATGATTATGTTTCCAATCTGTGTTGACTTGTATTTTTGTCAGGATCTACAAAAATCCCAGGATCTGGGAAGACTTTATCAGATCTTGAGACAATCTCTAGAACCAAGTTTGAGACATTAGTCTTTTAGAAGAATTTATCATATTTAGAATTACTACAGTTTCCCTGAAAAAAAACAACGAATTTTATTACTTTGGTTTTTCTGTGTCCTTACATGATGTTAGAATGAGAAATAATTCTATTTCTTTTTGCCGCTGAATCCTACTGTCAAGCAGAAATAGGAGTAAGAATAGGCTTTGTCTAATGTTATTTCTTTTAACATTGCTTCAAGGTAAATGTTTTTGGCTGAACGACAGAGTTCTAAAAGACTACAAGGCACTCCATATTCAGTGTTTAATCCATATCCTTGTCAGCAAATGGGATGTGTTCCCTTTCAATGCTATCATTCGTGATCACTGCTCTAGTGCTGCCATAATTCATCTGATTTTATTTCATGGCACCGGAAAGCATTTGAAATACTAAGCAATTTGCCAGGGTGTATTTTTGTCTGTGAATGGATGCAAGTGGTTAAAAGCTCCGGACAATGGAGCTTCCAACACTATGTATCAGCAAAGGACCAGTAATATAATAATGAAACTGCTAATGGGATAGGTTTTCTACAAATGAACTGTCTACCAAGCATACTAATAAGAAAGCAAATAATATAGTTATTTTTAAAAAGGTAACATAGCCAGGTCCTATTAAATGAAACTTTTGATGCAGAAGACTTAGGTCATCAAACTCTGAATTTTATACATTTTATGTATTACAACTGCTGTAAAGAGGATTGGAAGCTGGTCCTTTATATCTTTCTTCTGTCTCTTTTCTTTCTTATCATTTTTTATTAAATTCTTTATTTTAAAAATATTATTGTTTTTATTCTGTAAAAAAATCTTCCTATAAAAATTAATTAAAAAAAGAATTTCGTTCATTTTGAACATTAAGCAAATAGAATCATCTATAGTAATGATGAGGAAGAAGTAGCTTTTCCATCACCGACCTTATAGTCTTAAAAACCTAGTTTCTACTGTATACATACCAAATATTGTGTGCTGCTTGTGAAGAAACTTTTAAATAATAGCGTCAAAGGCGCTTTAGCTAAAAAAATAATAATGTTTGGACAAATGAAACTTCAGTTTGTCCTTTTCTTGAATGGGAATCATTTTGCACAAATAATATAATATAATATAATATAATATAATATGATATGATATGATATGATATGATATGATATGATATGATATGATATGATATGATATAATATAATATAATATAATATAATATAATATAATATAATATAATATAATATAATATAATATAATATAATATAATATAATATAATATAATATAATATAATATAATATAATATAATATAATATAATGGAAGGGACCTTGGAGGTCTTCTAGTCCAACCCCCAGCTTAGACAGGAAACCCTACACCATTTCAGACAAATAGTTATTCAACATCTCCTTAAAAACTTCCAGTGTTGGAGCATTCACAACTTCTGGAGGCAAGCTGTTAAGAACATTAACATCTATTAAGAACATTAAATAGAAGCTAAAAGCTAAGAACTAATACAAAGTAAAGAGAAAAGAGAAAGAATAAAGACAAAATTCAGAAGTTCAGAAAGAAAAGATAGAAATAAAAAACTTGCTTTTGATTTCCTTCATAGCAAATATAATTACAAATACAAATACAAAATTACCTCTTACTTTGTGGTTACAAAAACCAACTCTTTTTTCTCTTATCTGTTTTTTTTTCCTAATCAAAATAGTCATACATTCATTTTTTTCCTGTTTCACACAAAAAAATCTATAAGGAATTTTCAGTCACCAATGACAATAAAAATTGTCTAATTGAAGACAGTTTAGCCATCTCAGCAAACTCCATCATCTTCACCAACTAAGTAGTGGTGATGTTAATATTATTCAGACTTTTATAAAGATTTCTAGTTTTTTTACTGATACAATGAATGTAGTTTTATACAATTATAGAATAGAATAACAGGGTTGGAAGGGACCTTGGAGATCTTCTAGTCCAACCCCCTGCTTAGGCAGGAAACCCCACACCACTTCAGACAAATAACATCTTCTTAAAAACTTCCAGTGTTGGAGCATTCACAACTTCTGGAGGCAAGCTGTTCCACTGATTAATTGCTCTAACTGTCAGGAAATTTCTCCTTAGTTCTAAGTTGCTTCTTTCCTTGATTAGTTTCCACCCATTGCTTTTTGTTCTACCCTCAGGCGCTTTGGAGAATAGCTTCACTCCCTCTTGTTTGTGGCAGCCCCTGAGATATTGGAACACTGCTATCATGTCTCCCCTAGTCCTTCTTTTCATTAAACTAGACATACCCAGTTCCTGCAACCATTCTTCATATGTTTTAACCTCCAGTCCCCTAATCATCTTTGTTGCTCTTCTCTGCACTCTTTCTAGAGTCTCAACATCTTTTTTACATTGTGGCGACCAAAACTGAATGCAGTATTCCAAGTGTGGCCTTACCAAGGCTTATAAAATGGTATTAACACTTCACCTGCACGTGATTCTATCCCTCTGTTAATGCAGCCTAGAACTGTGTTGGCTTTTTTGAAAGGAATTGTGCATTTTGCACCCAACTAAGAATGCATAAAAAGCCCAGTGTCCATTTATTTTACACAAACTTTGTTTTCTTAAAATGTTTGCATTGTACTACAGTGACTTTATTATTTTTCTCCACCTTTTCAAGAGATGCCACTGCCTTTTATCATAAGGTAGCATTTAACTTGCTTAATTTCTAATATGGTTAGGAAAAATAGTAGGTCATATTTTGGCACGCCCATGCAAGTAAGACTGGCACATTTTGTACAATTAGCTTAACACAACATGTGAACCTAGCTAGTGACTGAATAGTCAGTTGCATAATTATCAGTCATCAATATGCTCTTGCACTGGATGTTCATGTATTCCATCATCTCTCATCTCTCTATCTCTCTTTGTATGCATGTTGCAGTAAAATATAATTAATATATATAAAGCTCTAATCCAACTAATTGCAACCAAGCCTTAGTAACCTTAATCACCATATATTTAACTCTCGTTATTATATTTCTTGTGTAGGCACCTATTTCCTAATTCTTCACTAAAGTTTGTGTGTGTGTGTGCATCCATGCATAGCAAGAGAGAACACACGTTTACCTGAAGACAATCCCTTTGGTGATAGAATGTTTCCATTCCCTTTTGAGGTGCTAGGAAATGTTTTCAATATATGATATGAGCACAGTATTAATTTTGCTGTGTGTTATTGTCAAAGCAATACCTAATAAGGAATCTTAACAAAATAATGGACAATGTATTTTAGCAGTCTATGGTGGATTATTGTTATGGGAGGATTAAATGCATTTATCTGTTCAAACCGAAGCCTTATGACATCTTAAAAGCTAACAAATGTATTATGGATAGCACTTGGCAACTGCAGCTAAATAATCCAAAGGCTATTTTATTTTATTTGTTTATTTATTTTGTCAAGTACGTATTTGGTAATATACATAAGTATAACATTATTTATATACATAAGATGGGTACAAATAAAAGGGAACATTTGGACAGGGACGGTAGGCACGCTGGTGCGCTTATGCATGCCCCTTACTGACCTCTTAGGAATGGGGTGAGGTCAACAGTAGACAGTCTAAGGGTAAAGTTTTGGGGATTTGGGGAGGAAACCACAGGTAGTGAGTTCCAGGCATTAACTGTTGCTGACGTCGTATTTTCTGCAGTCGAGTATCTCTCTATCACATTTTTTAAAAAAAAATATGTCAGAAAGAGAAAGAGAATGAATATCCTAACTATTTTGGTTATGATTTCATTTGAGCCTTGACAAATACCTTTTCCCCCTTTCCACATTACTTTCAAGGGAATTATATTAACTAATATTATATTAATGAAATATAATATAATTGTTAGGGTTCCAAATAGCATTCAAACTTAAATCGGAGTCCAAGGCAAAGTAGTCCTCAAAGTTCCAATTTATTGATGAAGCCATGTTGGCACCTCCAAGGGAAACCCGAATCTGACGCTCCCAAACTTTCCCACCCAGTTGAAAGTTCGCACCCTTGTCCCCCACCTCCAAATCCCTCACGTTGCCCACTCAGGTTCTGCCAACGTGGCCGTTCCTCCTCCCAGCTTCTGGGCAGGTGGTGGACAAAGGATGACCTTGAGCATCTAGAAAGAATGTGTTATGCCTACAATTGCTCCCTCATGAAATCCCTCCAAGATTCCCATAGTCATCAGGCCTTCTAAGAATAGTGTGGCGAGCCGATGTTTTCCCCCAACTTCTGCATCGGCTCGACAATAATTTTATTAGCCTCAACAGAAACAGATTGACTTCCCTAGCTTACAACTGATTTGTAAGGAGGTGCCTGAAATGTTATCCTTAGCCTGTGTATCTCTTTATATGTATACAGGAAAAATATTTGGTTTCCTTTTTTTGTCATGGGGTGGTGGTGATGAAAGAAATAATTTTGCATCTGGAGCCCAAATTTCTTTTGAGGAAATAAATTTTATATATCTGAGGGGAAGAGTGTAAGTTGTATTTAAACAAAAACAAAAACAAAAAGAAGCAACAACAGAAAATATCTTGAAGTGGCAATGGAGTTCCAATCATCTAGGCCAGGGTTTCTAAATCTCAGCAACTTTAAGATGTATGGACTTCAACTCCCAGAATTCCATGGCTACCTTTATGACCGTTAGAAATGCCACCCAGGTGATGGCCACAGGAGAGAGCGAGGGGCGTGGCCTGGCAGTCCAGCGCGTGGCGGGCTCTGACCTTCAGCACCTCCTTCCCGGCTCTGTTGTGGTTCCGCCATGGTGCAGGCCACGCAAAAGCTGCTCCGGGCCGTCTCCGCCAAGGGACCGCAGCTGCTCTCTGCTGCTGCAACCTATTCAAGGCCTCGGCTGGACACTTTCTTGTACTATGCCAAAGTTGAGCTGGTCCCTCCAACTCCTGCTGAAATTCCCAAGGCAACTGAGAGCCTGAAAACATTGCTGAAGAGCTACCAGACTGGGCGCTTTGCACAACTCACAGTCAAAGAAGCTCTGAGGAATGGCTTGGTGGCTACTGAAGTACTGATGTGGTTTTACATTGGAGAAATCATAGGCAAACGTGGCCTGATTGGATATAATGTCTGAAGAAGTTTCTTCTTTTGATTCTTTCTTTTGATGTCTTGATAACATTAAACTATGTCACTGAGATTAAAAAAGAAAGAAAGAAAGAAAAGAAAAAAAGAAATGCCACCCAGAGTTATAAGATTGATGGCTATATAAATATTTTACATAAATAAATAGATGCCAGCAATTGCAACAGAGCATAATGTCTGGAGATGAATTTAAAAAAGAAAGATGACTGCCGCACTGAACACTTTGCTCTGTAATTCAGTTTTCCTCCTTTTGTCAGAAATGTTTTCTCCAAAGAGGTTTAACCCACTTCATTTTGTACCTTCTCTTATATTTATCTATGCTTTCACATATAGATGTGAATAGTCATGAAAAATATTAACATTAGGAAATGGGAAAACACTTCTTATCCTTCCTTTCTTACAACCAGGACAAATGTCCAATTGTGCATTACTCAAAATACTAGACAAAAGAAAGAAACTTCGCTGAGAGTCTGATTTTATACTTACTGAGACAATGTAAGGCAATATGAAAGTTTTTTTTTTCATTTATGTGCTTTCACTTTGGCTTCCTACCAAAAGATAATATGGCTTTAATTCTGTACATTTTGTACAACGAGACTTGCTAATTTTGCACGTCAAATATTCTGAAAAAATGCCTTCTTTTACCTTTATGTATGTTGAAAAGCTGATTTCTTTCTGTTCTCACATTGTACAATTTTATCAAGACCTGGTGTTTGTTTGTAATATTATAAAAAAACTATTGAGGGGGGGGGGAGAATGGAACCCAAAGTATATTCTGTAGCAAACAGAAATGCTACAGACAAAGCAAAAGAATGCAAACAGGATGTGTAAATTCTAAAGCCATAATTTTCTATTAGCAAAGTTATGTAGAAGTAGATTCATATTTTCAATAGAAGAGAAGCCAAAAAGGAAAATTTTAAACGCTATATCAGAACATCCCATTAATGAAAGTGGCTATGTCAAAAAAGGTTTCATAACTCTATTGTTATATATTCAAAAACTTTAAGCCAATATAAACCCAAAGTGTATACTCACATATAAATTTGGAGTAACTTGTTTTTCAAAAGATTCTGGCTTTTGATTAATGTGAGGTAGTATGTGTGGTTATAACATGCACAGGGTGTCATAGGATCCTTACTACAAGCATACAACTAAAGGTTTGCACTTCAAAATAAGTGTCAATCCCAATTTGGTAGCTGCAAACTAAATTTTTTAGCACCAATGCATTTGCTTGCATGCAATTCACTCTGTGTGTGTGTATAAATTATTAAGAACATTAAATAGAAGCTAAAAGCTAAGAACTAATACAAAGTAAAAAGAAAAGAGAAAGAATAAAGACAAAATCAAAAGTTCAGAAAGAAAAGATAGAAATAAAAAACTTGCTTTTGATTTCCTTCATAGCAAATATAATTACAAATACAAATACAAAATTACCTCTTACTTTGCGGTTACAAAAACCAACTCTTTTTTCTCTTATCTGTTTTTTTTTTCCTAATCAAAACAGTCATACATTCATTTTTTTCCTGTTTCACACAAAAAAATTTCAGTCACCAATGGAAATAAAAATTGTCTAATTGAAAACAGTTTAGTCATCTCAGCAAATTCCATCATCTTCACCAACTAAGTAGTGGTGACGTTAATATTATTCAGACTTTTATAAAGATTTCCAGTTTTTTTACTGATACAATGAATGTAGTTTTATACAATTATAGAATAGAATAACAGAGTTTGAAGGGACCTTGGAGATCTTCTAGTCCAACCCCCTGCTTAGGCAGGAAACCCTACACCACTTCAGACAAATGGTTATCCAACATCTTCTTTAAAACTTCCAGTGTTGGAGCATTCACAACTTCTGGAGGCAAGTTGTTCCACTCATTAATTGTTATAACTGTCAGGAAATTTCTCCTTAGTTCTAAGTTGCTTCTTTCCTTGATTAGTTTCCACCCATTGCTTCTTGTCCTGCCTTCAGGTGCTTTGGAGAATAGCTTGACTCCGCAAAATCGGCCAAAAATTAACGGAAAAAAATGTGATGCGCGCGGTGGACTGGCAGAGAGGGCTCCGGAGCAGTCGCGCACAAATTGCACAATCAACCGCTCCCTTCCGGAGCTGCGCACCAGGCAGCTCCGGCAGGAATCCACCTCTGCTCTGGTCCACTAATTTTGTCACTTTGTCAAAGATTACTATGTCAATTACTTCATTACAATCTGAACTGCAATAAACATTGTAAATGGCCTGTTCGTTTACTGATATTTTACTATTTCATCTGCTATGTTTCTCTTTCTCTTTTTCTTTTGGTAGCCATTTCCCCCCCTCAAATTTTTAATAATAAATCAAATAAATCACTACAACATTGATGTAGATGGAAAGCTGAAAGGAGAGAAGGTTAAGAAAATGACTTACTGGACAGATTTGTTTTTTTCAGGAAAGTGGAAAATTTAGATTTTACAGCCCTCCCCCTTTGTTTGAATCTCCTATTGGCCAGCTAGAGAGAGTCTTAATTAGTTCATGATTTTTCCTACCTGTTCTCAGCAAACTGAATCTAGCAGAAAAAAACACAATTAATGGTATGTTTCAAACCAGTTTAGACTGATAGCAATGGCCGGCCCTGAGTAAAAATTGTCTCTTATGAAAGTGCCCATCTTTTCCAATATATAAACACAATACTTCTATAGACTGGATCGATAAAGAAATGAATTGGTGAACAACAGTGTTCATTCCATTCTATACTAATCAAATAAAAATTAAAAGTATTTAGAAAGGCAGTTCCAATCAAGAACTTTAACATATGTGTTTCACATTCACATCATATGCAGTGTTTTGTCAAACTTTGACGGAAGGCCAAAATCCTCCTGTAATATAACTAGGTTAGTATATTAAACCTACAGACTTAATGTGCAGAATTTTATACAGTGTTGAAACTGATATGAATCCTGTAGGGCTATGAACTACAGAATGATGCATCATTTCTCATTGAAGCTAACCTTTTATAGTTCCTCTAATTCAAATTAAAAGTAGACATTTTATTTTGGAGTTTTCTAGTACGGATATTATCACAATGGTAAATTCAAATTACTTAAAACAAGAGCTGTCAGCACTGATGACTTAATCCGCATTCACTTAAAAGCCAGCAATATGTCTCATTTCAGAAGAGAACTAGATTTTCCCTTTTTAATACTGAAAATGATTCAATAATGGTTCCAAGTACTGTCCAATCCAAAATTGTTTTTGGCTCTTCCTTAGCCACAAAAAGCCTGTCCAAACCAATTTCATTCATATTTTATTTTAATAAGACCCAAACAACAACAAGCAAGCCACTTGGAGACTCAAAACCTGGAAAAGCTTCTCAAACTCCCCATTAAATGAGAACTGTTGATTTGAAATGAACAAAATGCAAATTGGTTTATCTATATACTCCATTGGACACTTTTTTATATGTTAATTAAATTTGTATAGACCCCTTCTTACAAAAAGTGCACAACACACAACAATTGGATAAAATGGATAAAAATATAAATATAAAAATGGCATATATAAAAAAAATGTAAAAATCTACATTTAGAATGTAGTATAAAAATAAATATATAAACCCTTATGCAAAATGAGGATAAAAATGGCTACCTCAACAATGGAGCCATCTAATTTTGTTCTCTGCATTTCTATTTCCTTGCCTTTATTTTAATGAAAAAAATCTAAATGTTGTGAACAAAATGGTCAATAAAGTTTGATCCTTAACTTTGAACCTATCTTTTTATTTTCTCATAAATGTAAGCCCAGATTTGAGACCAGAATGAACGGATGTTTCTGCTTTGCATTATGGATAATGGATTTTAAATTTGGAGAATGGAGAAAAATCTATTTAAACCTATTCATTTAAGACTAAATAATGAATATATTTTTTCTCCAGTATTAAATTTATGTCAAGTTAATACATAAATTTAAATTAGCTTTAGAAAGCTTATGTATAGACAGAAATTTGAAAACATTGACAGAATTATAGCAGGGACCCTCAGCATAGATTTTTATTGTATACAGATGTTATAGTTTATAAATAGACCATAAATTTCTATGCTTAATCATAGCTAATGAATAAATAAGTTTGGTATCCTGTCTGATTATTCTATAATTAGAATGAATTGGAGTTGATGTCATTGGTCCATATGAGAAATTTTTATAGGAGTTGGAGGTTTAGGTTCTGTGCTTATTATTTATTCTGAACTAAGAATTTTTCACAATGGGCAAATTTGAAATAAACCCATTTTAAGGTACATGGAATATGATTGAGATAGTCTAGAATTCCTTAAAATATTGATTAAGATGAGTTTAACTCCATGGTTGATTTACATTTTGACAAACTTCCTATATTTCTTTCATCACATTTTGTTACATTTTAAAATGAATTTCCAGGACATTTAATAATTTCTCATAGCAATGACATGTTGTGGTATTTTTATTGTACAAATTATAATTACCTGTTGGGAAAGGTGAAATTAACTTTCAATATTTCTTATTTATTGATGGTATTTGGCTTTCAACACTGGTCTGTTTTTGAGGAAATTGGGTTTCTCACAATATTATTACCTAGGATCAACTCAATTCTAAAGAAATAATTTTAAAATCTTTTACATAATTTTTTAAAGGTTTTATTTCCCTCTGTGGTAGTTTATTATTCTCCACTTTTGTTATTCTATCTTTTTTCACCAGAAGCTATTGTTGTTTTTGGAAGTAATGGAGGAACTAAAATGTGTTTCTTAAGCAAGTTCATCTTTTTAAAAATAAGAATGTATTTATTTACTTATTACATGTATATCCTGCCACAGCCTGAATTGTCAGTTGGTAGTTTGACATGTTATTTTCATGATCTTTGAAATATGTGGTTATAATGGAATTTAGAAATGACTTTGAAGAAAATATGAAAGGGCTATTAAGAATGGGAAAGGAAGGAATCATTAGGGAAGGACTTAGTGAAGCAATTACACAGTCCGAAGACTGCAGCAAGCATGTGAAAGAAACTCAAAATAACCACAGTTTATTTATTTATTTATTTATTTATTTATTTATTTATTAAATTTATATACCGCCCTTCTCCAGGGGACTCAGGGCGGTGAACAGCCAAGTAAAAAACATTAAAATACATTTAAACCAAGTAAAAAACATTAAAATACATTTAAAATAAAATATTCAATATGGCCCTAATTTAATACAATTAAAATTTAGTAAAATCTTAAAATTTTTAAAAACCCCAAAAACTTTTTCACGCCAGCCCGGCTTGATAAAAATAATGTGTCTTGAGGGCACGGCGGAAGGTGGACAGGTCGTGAATTGTTCTTAAGTCTGGAGGGAGCTGATTCCAGAGGGTGGGTGCTCCCACAGAGAAGGCCCTCCCCCTGGGCGTCACCAGCCTACACTGCTTGGCTGATGGCACCCCGAGGAGGCCCTCTCTGTGGGAGCGCACTGGTCGATGGGAGGCAGTTTGTGGCAGCAGGCGGTCTCGGAGATACCTAGGTCCCACGCCATGGAGCGCTTTAAAGGTAGTAACAAGCACCTTGAAGCGCACCCGGTAGACCACCGGAAGCCAGTGCAGCTCGCGCAGGAGGGGTGTTATATGGGAGCGCCAATTAGCCCCCGAAACCACCCGCGCGGCCGCATTCTGGATCAGTTGGAGCCTCCGGGTGCTCTTCATGGGGAGCCCCATGTAGAGAGCATTACAGTAGTCCAGACGCGACGTGACCAGGGCATGGGTGACTGTGCACAGGGAATCCCGATCCAGAAAGGGCCGCAACTGGCGTATCAGGCGGACCTGATAAAAGGCCGCCCTGGTCACAGCTGTCAGATGGTCCTCTAAGGACAGCTGTGGATCCAGGAGGACACCCAGATTGCGAGCCCTTTCGGCGGGGGCTAGAGACTCGCCCCTGATAGTCAGAGATGGAATCATCTGACTATATCGAGACGCTGGGAACCACAGCCACTCCGTCTTGGAAGGGTTGAGCCTGAGTCGGTTTCTCCCCATCCAGATCCGCACAGCTTCCAGGCACCGGGACATCACTTCAAGGGCATCATTGGGGTGGCCTGGGGTGGAAATGTACAGTTTGATTTTTTCTCTTTTTTAGTATAAGATGGGCAGAGAAACTCTTTCAAGCTTGATATCAGTCCTTTGGAATAGGTCACGTCAAGAAACAGACAGTGCAGGATTTCAGAAATGCTAACTTTTTTTGTATAGGGCTTAATAACAAAATTACAAAAGACTGTCCCCATCTTTGTCCTATCTTGTAAGGGACAAAATTACAGCAGAGTTATTTTCAGTGTCTTTCTCATACTTGCTTCAATCTCCATACTTTTCCCAAGGTCATATCTGAATTCCTTTACAACACTTGAATTTACTGTCCAAGTAAATTAGTGCAGGGTTACTTTAAGTAATATGAAATCTTATTCTAGCTGGAATATCTGCTTATAAGGTTTGGACTTGTCTTACTGTTTTCATATTTCAGACTTTCGTAATTTATAAAAAGACCCTAGATAGACCAAAGCATATATGTTCTTCTTGGCTATATTCCTGTTATTTTGAATCTATCAAGACATCAACAACTGCACAGTTGAATGAAGAATTTTTCAGCAAAGAGACAGGCGAAAAGGTTTTCAACCAGTATTATTTTAAAACATTTTTCTGTTTTTAATTTAATGTCAAGGGCCTTTTTTCTTTTGCATTTTTATTATGAGTGTTGTCAGAACAACACATTTTTAATGCTATTGTGGATATAATTTTTTTTTCTTTAATTCATTTGATATAATAAAATTTAAAAATTGAATGTTAAATTTAGAATGCTTTCAATAAATATTTTGAATTTTCAGTAATAACAGCCTATTTTATTGAATTATATTCAGTTTGGTTTATTTTCTTGACCCCTCCTTCACTTCCTTTTCTCATATATTTGATTGGTTCTTATCAGTTTGTTGATATCAGCATGAAGATTTCCTTCCTTCCTTCCTTCCTTCCTTCCTTCCTTCCTTCCTTCCTTCCTTCCTTCCTTCCTTCCTTCCTTCCTTCCTTCCTTCCTTCCTTCCTTTGATTAAAGGGAAACAGGAAGATAAACTTCCTGTTTTTCTTTGTTTTTCTTTGTTTTCACACTTAATCACGTTCTTTAGAAATCTACCATATATCACCCCAAATTAATGGACAATTTGAACCTCATCCTATGCTTATCAAAATTCTATTATTTATATAACATAATTCTCTTTTTGCCTTTGCATTTGTAACATCCAAAGGTGTTCAATGATTCACCATCTTTATTAGTCTTTTCAGATTCTCTTCATTTTTCCTTCAATTTTTTTTTCAATAGACAAAGAGAATTAAGACATACAATGAAATGCAGAATACAATTAATGCAATAATTTGTCTTTAACAAAAACAGAGTTAATTCCTATTAGTGCTTTACACTAAAAGTATTTTTCCAGATATAGAAAATTTGCATCTTATCCTGATTTAGTAACTAAAGTAACAATATAGCACTTCTGAAATTTGTTCCCTAAATTATATTTTCCAGTTCTCTTTGCCGACCCAAAATTGCACTGATAAATTTAGTCTTTTTGGGAAAATTTTCTCCATGGTACAATCACTAATACTAATTATACATGAAGCACATATAATAAGGACCCTGTTGGGACAAGTGTAAGTATTAATAAGGGGCATGTAATTATATCCTATCAACATAGGCTGAAAGTGTATCCAGTTAAATGAAAGAAGTTAATCAAGAATGACATTATAAATTGAAGGGAAGATTAAGGCTGATTCTGGATAGTATGTAAAAGCTAATGCATATACATTATTATAAGAAGTAGTACAAAATGAAAATTTATAACTATCTCTTTTTATTGATGCTATTTTAATGACATTTAGAGTCAATACTGGATCTATAAAGTAAAGTAAAGTAATTGTGAATTTACATGCTTTCTTCAAAAAAATATATCCTCCATTATAAAAGCAGTTTGTTTCCAGCAAACAGGGTACCTAACAATTCTGTCAGGACCACACAAAGAAGAGCCACTGGGATTTAAATTTAAATAATAATATGCTGATATCATACGAAATACTTAGTTTTTAGAAAGAACTCAATGCATATAAAAGCCAACACCAGCTAAAGAACTGGCAGCTGTGATTTCATATTACTGTGTATACAACAGAGGTGGGTTCCTGCCGGTTCTGACCAGATCTATAGAACTGGTAGCGGGAATTTCCCCCTGCTCGCTGAACCGGTAGCGATGGCTGGCTGGCCATGCCCCTGAACCGGCTCTCAGCAGCAACGTAGACGGCGCCATCTTGTTTTTTGCTTCTGCGCATGCACAGAAGTTGTTTTTTGTTTCTGCGCATGCACAAAAGCTGAATTTTTAGCACTGCGCATGCGCACAAAGCACAAGTATCCACGCGGCGTGGGAGGAAGCAAACCGGCAGTGAGGTAGGTCAGAAGCCACCCCTGGTAAACAACAACAACAACAACAACAACAACAACAACAACAACAACAATAATAATAATAATCAAAATAATCCTAATCCTAATCATCCTAATCCTAATCCTAATCCTAATCCTAATCCTAATCCTAATCCTAATCCTAATCCTAATCCTAATCCTAATCCTAATCCTAATCAAAATCAAAATCAAAATCAAAATCATCATCAGTCAATTGCAAAAGGCAGCTTTACATGGAACAGCTTACATCCTGTGATGTTACCTTTAATAATATTAAACAGAAACATCTGCCTATTTCAGGTCCTAGGAATTCCATAGGTGGATAACAATGTCAAATCCAGTCTAAACATTTGGCTGACTATGTGACAAATAATAACAATAACAATAGTTCAGCTAAGAATAGTTAAGTGCCGTGTTTGCTGGAAACAAACTTTTATAATGGAGGATATTTTTTGTGAAGAAAGCATGTAAATTCACAATTATTTTCTTTATGCTAATACATCAGGGCTAGTCATTGTCCCAGGGCATTCATCAAGATACAATCATGGTTTAACTTTACAACAACTACCTAACAACTGCTTAAACAACATGTTATAGGACTGATACAGCAAGCAAAGAAATTGTTCAGATGAATTTGAATGTTATAGTTATAGACTCTCTTGGCTGGGTCACATCCTGTAAATATTTATTTGCCCTCAACCAATAAAATATCCTTTTCTACTGTAATGCCATTCTGAGAAATACCCTTTTCTGAGATATATTATGGTTTAGATATGTGCTGAAAATGTTTTAATCATTTCAGCATTTTGATATTATATGATAACACTGCTGGAATGCTTGTATTGGTACAGTTGTGTTAATAATAGAATAACATAGTTAGAAGGGACCTCGGAGGTCTTCTAGTCCAACCCCTTGCTCAAGCAGGAAACCCTATACCATTCTGGACAAATAGCTGTTCAATTTCTTTTTAAAAACCTCTAGGGATGGAGCAGCCACAACTTCTGGAGGCAAGTTGTTCCATTGATGAATGATGTTACTTCATTTGTAACATTGTTTTACATTGTTTTACACAACTTTTTGCCTGTTTTGTGCCATTAATGTATTTTACCATCTGGAACTGCCTTATATGATAGACTATATATGTATTTAAAAAAAACAAATAGTACAAGTAATAATACAGAAATAGTAAGTTCTTTGGGGACCCTTAATATTGAATCTATTAGATAAACAAGGAATAATTTAAAGGAAAAACAAACCTAACAAGGGAAGGGAGATTAAAAAGAAATATCAGGTGAATATCCGCATCAAGTAACTCCCAAACTCTGATATTGAGATAGTGGCTGCAATTTAAATCAGGAAAGTTAATGGAAAAGACAATCGAGTTGCATTTGCTGAACAGCATACTTAAAGATCCCAATGGTGCTAATTGAGAATTAAGAACCATCCTGGGAAAATAGTGACTATAATATAACTACAGAAAAAGAATGTAACATGGGATCCATAACATTAAAAAAAATAATAATTGTTAATAATTCTTGAAATGTCTGTTGGAATTCTATTTTGGCTGTCCAAGTGCATTAACTTACACATCTGATATATAATTGATGGCTATCTTCTGTTCCATCTACAGCTTCAACCAGAAGCTTCCAAAGACATATGCCAGTGGCAGGCCAAACATGTAAAAATTATTACAGAGAGACAAAGTTATTAAAACATTCTGATGACACCACCAGCATAAAAGATTGAAAACTCATGAAGTACTCTCGTTTGATTAGTGGAGCAGGAGATGTTATTGCTTCACTGAGGTCACAAGTCTGTTCTCTGTTAAATGGGAGGAAGAAAATTCATTTCATAAAATTCTATGACAGAAGCTATATCAGAGATGTGAATTTTATTCACATGTGCTGAAATGGGCCTGACATTTGCTACAGTCAGAGAGAAGGAAGTCAGTTCTGAAGAAGTTACTAAGCCTTCTAATTAAAAGGAAAGTTAACCTGCTTTCAGTCATTTAGGAACTCAGACTTAATAAAGCAGGTTCTTTTAGTGAATTATTTTAACTATTACTACCTTCAGATATTATTTTATAAAAAGATAGTAGTAGTTAAGTAGTTAAGTAGTCTAGTAGTTAAGGCAGAAGTCTAGAAACTAGCAGACTGTGAGTTCTAGTTCTATTTTAGGCATGAAAGCTAGCTGGGTGACTTTGGGACTGTCACTCTTTCTCAGCCCAACTCACCTCACATAATTATTGTTGTGGGGAAAATAGGAGGAGAAAGGAGTAATAGATGTGTTCACCACCTTAACTTATTTATAAAAAACAATAAAGGTGGGAAATAAATAAATATATAAATAAATAAATAAATAAATAAATAAGGTAAGTAAGTAAGTAAGTAAGTAAGTAAGTAAGTAAGTAAGTAAGTAAGTAAGTAAGTAAGTGAGTAAGAGGATGGATGAATGGATGGATGGATGACTTCTGAGCCAAAATGCATATTTGAGCATTATCAGGTGTGTTCCCTTTCTAAAACTATCGCTTCAATTAAATTTTAAAGCAAATGTAGCATAGCGGTTGAAATATTAGAGGGAGATATAATGGTTCAAATCCACATTTAACCTTATTTTGGGGATAATCTTCTACTCATCACTCTCTCAGTTCATCTTACGGAGTTGCTGTGTCGAGAATAAAATGAAAGGAAACTCCAAGGTACTCAGTATTGAGCTCTGAGCAAAGAGCAAAAAGGCCGAACATAAATGCACTGCAAAAATAAAATAGTAACACAATACAGATTTGCAACAACGTTCACTTGGAAGAATGAATTCAGTGGAGCTTGCTCTCAGATAAGTGAGCATAAATTCACAATGACAATTTGGTGGGGCGGAGGGCTTCTCTCCATTGTTTCCTTTATTTTAATCCATGAATCTTCTTCTAGGCTTCCTTTCCACTGGGACAAATGGAAAAAAGAAGCTACTTTATTTCTGTCCCTATTCTGGACTAGTAATAATAGAACAGCTGTAAAATGTCCAATCTGCCAGTCATGGTGCTTTCAACAGTTATTATTGTAAGAGCATCAGTTGCAAAGGATCATGGACAACAATAGTAATCATAATAAAACATTCTTCTGCTTCTCAACTTTGTTTTCTGTTGACCTTATAAAAATGGCTTTCGTTTTTATCTGTGCTTCCAAAGCCCATGAAACTGGAGTACGAATTATGATCTGGATTTAAATTGGAGTATAAATCGTATACTCTATACTTTTTAAATGACTTTGTTCACTCATGCAATGCATCCTAAGTAGCTTTACAAGTTAAGATGCTTGTACCTTGCTTAAATGCAGTTAATATAGTGGGTAAACTCTGCACTAGGATAGATTGTCCAGGAAGATATTTAATAGGTGTAGTATCCATAATCACTTGATCAGATATTTACCTGATCAAAATTTAGCTGCCCTGATTATTCTTTTACCCTAATGCTATAGTAATTATGATTTTTCACAATCTATTAATAAGCACTTCCTATTGGTGGATGTATGTCTGGTGCGTGATTTGCAGTATCACAGGCAAGGACAACCAGCAGAATGTAGCATCTACAGCAGAGGTCTTCAAACTTGGCAACTTTAAGACTTGTGGACTTCAACTCCCAGAATTCTCCTGAAAAGTTGCCAAGTTTGGGGACCCCTGATGTACAGACTAAAATAAAGTTGGAAGTCTCAGGACGTACATGGGAGTGACAGAAACGTCTACCAGTATGGTGACCTGATTAATTAGTATTGACGTTTCATAGTGTTCCATTAACAATATCAAGTGGAGACTTGGCAGACTATTTTTGCAACCATGAGTATCATTGCTTAATAATAGGCAAACAGAAAGATACCTTATCAATGGCTTTTTGTTTTGCAAGACCATTTCTCAAACACAGCAGAAACAAATATACTAATGGCCTTGATGACACAATGAAGACGTAAACAGATTCAAAGAATAAGGGAATAGAATCTGTCAGATCCCTAGATCAAGATAAGTCTCTTTTGAGTCTCAGAGAATTCACGGCTGATATGGAAGTGTCTTGCCAGTGGCATGCCTTCTTCTCAGAAGTTTTTTCAACTTCCAAGTCTAGCCCATAGTTCTCAGATGTTCTGGTGGTCTCCCATCTGACCTTGGTTAGATTTTTCAAGTTCATCTAAATTTAGATAGATATCGCCACCTAGCAAGGCTTTCTGCTATTTTTTCATTCTCTTTTCTGCCAGCGAATTAAGGAGAATAAATACATCATGTGAATGAATTGTGATATACCGGTAAACCAATATTTCTCAATCTTGGCAAGTCCACACACCTTAACGTTGCTAAGGTTGAGAAACACTGGTATAAACAATATGTCCCCTTCTTTCTACAGTAGAGTGATAGATGACATAGATAGATAAACAGACCAGTTAGATAAAAATCTTTACCAGCAAAGCAATAGAGGTCATTTTAAACCCCTAGCCCAAAATTAGAGGCTACTCCCTAGGCCTGTTTGATGATAGGGGTCTCTAAGGCCTGGATCTGTCAGATATATTGTAGATACCATTTCTCCATAAGCCTCCTTTCTTGGCAGAAGAGTAGATAGAAAAGGCAAACAAGCAGCATTTAAGTACTCATCAGTGATGAAAGAAATTCTAACAATAATATTCCTATCAAAAAGATTTCCTTCGAATTTGCCAGAGTATTCCAGAATATCATCTACAGGTAGCACAAATTATGACTATGCTGAAAAATGAGACTTATGAGCAGTCCTCAAAGTTCTGGCCATCCTAGCACATTTGCAACCAAATAGTTGTGATCTGGTGAATGGCAACTGACTTGCACTTACAATGGTTGCATTGTCCCATGGATGCATTGTCCCATGGATACTTGATAGCTATTTGCAATCTTTCCTGTTGGCTTCCTACAAGCAAAGCCAATGAGGAATCTGGCAGGGAAGGTTGCAAGTCACTTTGGTTAGTCGCTTCCACCCTCCTCTGGCAGGCAGCAGCCGCCTGCCACAATTGTGCCTCTTGTGCACCTTTTCGCATTTGGCAAAGCTACCCCAAGACTGCCCCTCACTTGCCTGCTGGTCTGCTTGTGAACCATATGGGACTTGCTGAACTACTCACGGTCTTTGTTTAAGAATGGCGATAGCGAGTGACAAGATCGCGGTTGCTAAGCAATGTGGTCATACGACATCATGCTTTAAGACTGCATCACTTAATAACAGAAATTTTGGTCTCAGTTATTGTTATAAACCAAGGACTGCCTATATATATATATGTATATACATATACATATACATATACATACACACACACACACACACACACACACACACACACACACACACACACATATATATATATATGAGAGAGAGAGAGAGAGAGAGAGAGAGAGAGAGAGAGAGAGAGAGAGAGAGAGAGAGAGAGAGAGAGAGAGAGAGAGAGAGAAAGAGAGAGAGAGAGAGTAGAGTAGAGTAGAGTAAGTAAATCCCAGTAAGGGTATGGCTAGCTGATGAGAGCTAAATAGCTTGAAATAGATCTATACTAGTCATTTTCATTATCAGCAAAAATGTGTATGTATATATATAAAAAACCAGTAGTCATATGAATATCTGCAGTGTGTAGTCAAAAAAAGTAAAAATGGCAGCCATGACGCATAAAAAACTGGTGAAACTTTGATCACCCTGCCTTGGCCACTATCTAGATTTTTTGACCACAAGCTGCAGACAGCCCTGCTTGGCCTTTTGCACCAGGGGTGGGTCCCATTTACCTTCCCTACCGGTTCGCATCGCAACAGAAGTGTGCATTTTGCTCTCGTGCGCTCGCCTTGCTCTTTCACGCACCCCTGCCATGTCATGCAAAACACCTGGAAATGACCCTCTGCACATGCGCAGAAGCCTTTGCACATGCGCAGAGGGTTTTTTTGCAAGCCGTGGCTACCAGAGGACCGGTTCGGGAGCGTGGACCGCCGGTCATCGCTGTTGGTTCGGCGAGTGTCAGTAAATTTCTGCTACCGGTTCTAAAGAACTGATCCGAACCGGCAGCAACCCACAACTGTTTTGGACCTTACGTTTTAACAAACACTATTTTGATTTGTGAGAGATGCAAAATATCCGCCTTAAAAGAAGAGAGAATATAGTTACAGCATTCTGTTATTTTTATATTTATGGTAAATTCTAAAAGTTAACATTTTAAAGACCAATGAATCTCACATGAAGTACATCTGAGTCCCATCTGCAGCATGTTTCCTGGTGGGCTGAGAATCATTGTGCTTGATTGCACTCTGAATATTTCTGTGGCAACAAATATGTGTGGCATTCTATGCAAACTCCGTGCCTTAGAATGCCTCTTTGGCAACCACATTGCTCTGCCTCGACAGGCATATTGGGTGGAAAGAATTTATTAAGCAATATTTCAAAATCAGAGATAACCTCAACCGTCTCCTCACTTCCATATCTTCACACATGAATTCTGGGTTTGTTTGTGCAAACACTCAACCATGCAAGCAGGAGGAAAAAATTAGAGCGGAAAGGAGAAATTTAAAAGGGAAAGGAGCATACTGTGAACTACTTATATTCATCTCATGGGTTCATTTATATTTTTCTCTGTTATATATTTAACAGAAAAAGCAGGAGTGTTAACAAGGCAGGCATTTTGTGCATGAAAGTAGTTCTGGCTGGAAAACTTCTGACAAATTCATTGTAAACTTAACAGGTTTCTGACAGGGCATGTTTTAGATTCACAATTCAGAAAATTACCGCAGTTATTGTTTTGGTACAAAGACTGATTATAGCATGGTTAAGAAGTGAAATATGCCTCTCAAGTTGATGTTAATTGAGTGAATATTATTAATGGGACGTAGGAAGGAAATGATGATGAATGGCACCATTGAATAGTACATACTTTACATATCTATCAACTAAATTTGAGACCTTATTATACTAATTTTCAACTATTTCGAGATTTTAAGCCCTTCCAGGAAGAAAGAGGAATACGTGGAGGTGGATTCAACTTGAAACCTTGATTAAAGTGCCCCTTTGAGGCTGCACTGTGAAATGTCGTGATTGGAAATTGCCAGAGGCTCAGCCTATCAGAGCATTAACAAAGAAGCTCCTTCATTGTCCTTTTGTAATTTTCTATGCCTGAGCATGAATGTGTAAATTTCTGACTGCACTTCCAGCAAAGTAAAGCAGCCAGAAAAAGTGAAGCAGCTCGTCTTGTGGCATGGAGGAATAGCATCTCACTTTTTCGTGTTGAGGGACATTTAAGAGAAGATCACTCTAGGAATCAGAATGAAGTGATCCGTGAAGGAAATTGGAACTGCTTCACATACTGTAAAGCCCATGACACTGTGCTCCTACTGTCTTCTGATGTCACGCCCATGTAGGTATCTATTTGTATAAGTCATATAGAATTTTTGTAGCATGTTGCAGTTTGGTCATCCCAATTTTAGTATAAACCAAAGAGTTTATTTATTTTGAAACCTTTGTTTTTTGGCATATATGGATTCCGTTTTAGTGCCCATTATACAAAGTGGTGTTCATTGGGTTTTAGATATGATCCATTCCTCTACCCAGAATCAGTGATTCTGCCCATAGACTTACTGCATATCTATTACAACTGGAACTCTAATACAAATTATTTAAAAATGCCTATAAAGTTCTGGAGTGATGCAATATCAGGCATATTCTGAATGTAAATATGGGTGGCATCCAGAACCCAGTTAACCTTGCGGGATCCCTTAATATTACAATGCTGTCTAAAGGCTGTCAATCTTTGCTATCAATGACACTAAATATATGTTCATAAACCTGTCATTCTGACAAATGGAGTTTTTCTACTGCCGAGAGCCTGACTTTTGTTGAGAACTCTGGAATATAAACTGGTAGGAAGTGCCCTGAGTGACGGTTCTAATACCCAGTCATTCAAAACATAAATTAGGTATGGCCTACTATCTTTCTGGGTATGCCTTATTAAAACTTTGCATGGCCACTTGGCTTCTAAAAATCACCTAGAGGCAAACTCCTTCTTTATTACCGTATTTTTCGGAGTATAGGACGCACCAGAATATAGGACCTATAGCACCTAGATTTTAGAGGAGGAAAACAAGGAAGAAAGTATTCTGAACCAAATGGTGTAGTAATATATTATTTAATAAAATACCAGGGTAGCAGAATAATTTTTACAACCATGTATACTTTTTACAGCCATGTATACTTTTTACTTTTTACAACTATGTACACTTTTTACAAACTTCAAACTTGACAGCTTTAAGACTTGTGGACTTCAACTCCCAGAATTCCTCCTCCAGGCATGCTAGCTCAGGAATGGGAGTTGAAGTCCACAAGTCTTAAACTTGCCAGGTTTGAAGACCCTTGCACCCCTAAACCCTAACTTAGGGGTCTTCAAACTTGGAAGTTGGTCTTCAAAGCTGTGGGCTCGCTTTGGGTAGCCGCGGCGGCAGCAGCTCCTTAGCTGCCTCAGGAGCAGGCTTCAGCCAGCAATGGTGGCAGGGGCTTTCCTGTGGTTCTGCGGTGGCAGCGGCGGCTTTCCCTTGGTCCGGTGGCATCGGCGGCGGCATTAGTGGCAAGCAGCGGCAGCAGGCAGCGGAGGCAGGCAGCGGCGGCAGGTAGCGGCGGCAGGCAGCGGCGGCGAGTGGCAGTGGCAGGCAGCGGCGGTGGGCAGCAGTGGCGGCAGCGGCTTTGCCGTGGTCCAGCGGCAGCGGTGGCAGGCAGCAGCGGCAGGCAGCAGCAGCAGCGGCTTTGATTGGCAGTTGGAACAGTCTCATGGAATACTGCCAATCAGCTGTCTGTTGCCACCCATTGTCACCGTTGCCACCATTGCCGCCATTCCCACCATCACACCAACTCCCTCCCCCTCCCCCTAATGCAACATCCGGAGTATAAGACGCACCCAGTTTTTGACCCTCTTTTTGGGGGTAAAAAGGTGCGTCTTATACTCCGAAAAATACGTTAATCGGTGTGTAAAGTTACTGCATTGCTTTATAAATTATTCTCTTTAGATTCAGTCCTTTGTCTTGAAGACACAGCTGATAAGGTCCCCAGTCAAGGAGTCCAGACATCAATAAGATGTGAGGAAGCTAAAAAATAATCCTCTGCAGTCTTTAGTCTAGTCTTGGTGTGACTATTCAGAAGAAGATTCTATACCAGTGTCCTCCAGATATCCAGGAACAGAATTTCTAACAACTATGTAAGAATGCTCATAATTTTAATCTCAGTATGAATGGAAGATGACTTACACCTTCTGTGGTCTATGTTTTGGAACAAGGCAACATGACGACTATCTAAATAAATTAAAAAGTTTCCATGTAAGAAAGCTGCATATCATGTTACCTATGACAAGTATGCAGGCTCACTGAAATAAAATCAGCATAAATTCACAGATCAAAATCTGCATGCTTTCTTTTGGAATAGAAAGATTGGAAAAGTTACTGAGAATAAAGGTTGGTGGAATTGCCATCGAGGGTTGCTTTTCTCAAAATAAAATAACGTTTCGGATTAAAATTTTATTAGGAACAATTGCCTAACGTATATCATACTTCTTTCCATAGTCACTGTGTTAAATCGTATGTCAATTCGATAGCTAAATAAGACACCCCCTGATGGTTCCTGACAAACTGCATTCCTATGAACTTCGGTAAGCCCATTATATACCTCATTTCCTTTTTTACTTCACAGTTTACAATGCTTTGCAAGCTTTGCTAAATAAATGTAATTCAGTGTTTGCTTTATTATGCAGTTACCAATTTCAGCGGAATGGCAACTTCAGTGGCTGAAAGACCCACTCTCAATCACTCCAAACCATCTTGTCTTCATTCACTATTTATGGCGCTAGAACAGACAGACTCAGGCTGGCCTTCCTGTATAAACGCACTGTAGAGAGAGAAGTGAAGGCGAAGACATGCTTGTTTAAATTAAATGCTATAACAGATGGAAAAATCAGCCTCGGAAGGACACTTTCTGTTGACCTGCTAATTCTCTTGCTAAACATTGAGCGACAAACCCCAAATTCTCCCCACCCACTGAATTCAAAAGTGGTACAACCCAATACCATAATTACATAAGGCAATTCTACTGACTCTACAATTCAGCCTTAAAAAGAGGCAAGGTGCACAGTGAGGGATATCTCACCATGACTGGCTGTTTTCTAGGAAAAGGAGCATTTACAATGCATGAGAAAGGGTAAAAAGGGCAAAGCGGAAGGAGAAATTATTTACTTCTGACCCCATGAAACTAGATTGGATGCATCTTTAGAATAACGAACCAAACACTTAAAAATACACTGTACAGCTGTAAGCATTAGAAAGTTCTGCTTTTAGAAAACGGGGTTTAACAGTAGAAAATAGGGCAGAGGCTTCTATCTCAGTCTCTGAGAATTTTGTGCTAAATGCCCCTCTTCTTGCTGGCATTCTAGAAAGGAGACGTAAGGCTGCATACTTGATTTGGGATAGGCCCTGCCCTACTTTTATAGGGCTTGCTATTCATTTCATGCCTCCAGACTCCTTGAGCAGCTGCTGTTTACAACTGACCTATTCTTGGAGGATGACAAAGAGCCCTTTCTTTCTCCATTCTCACAGGTGGAAAATTTCTGCATTCCACTTCAATTATGTCTTGGGCACTGCTGGAAACAAGAAAGGTGCTGAGTTGCTTACATACCTGGCCCAAGCTGTGCAGTTCTGAACCCTGACAAGCTGGTTAAGATTCGGCAAAGGAGCCAGGAATAATCACACACACACACACACACACACACACACACACACACACACACACACACCAACCCCCCCCGTCAAACTACAAATAAAACCCGCCAGCTGCTCAGTGCGCTGGTAAATGCATGGAGAAAACTTTGCAGGACGAAAGGGGCGCCTTCATGCACTTGTCCTTTTTTGTACAGTCATGTCGAGCTGTACATGAGACTGTGGGATGGGTTGGGGGGGCGAAACAGTGCAGATTTCAATTTTGGTAATGTATAATGTAATTGGGATAGAGTAAAAGAGCATGACCATGACAATTTATCTCTGGTAGATAAACGCTGGAGCAGGCAGGTATGTCATAAAGCATGACTTAATAACGTGGAAAAAATCCTCGTGGTATTTTTCTCATTTTCATTAATGCATGGTGTCTGCCTCTGAGAGATTCCTGGGAGACCCAGGGCCTATAGCTTCGAGGCATTACCTCTGACCCAGATAACATCAAAACGTCTGAATGTATGGGATGCTGCCTTTAAAAAGAGCATCCCTAATGCAATGTAAATGTAAACTGTGGCAGAAATTCCAGTGGAGCAAAAGAGGCCTCATATTTTCTAAAACCATATACATGTCAATAGGCCATTATTCTCTATATTTAAATGTAATTGCAGCAGTGCTTGGAACAGAGCTTGGAAATCATAAAATAGACCAAGCGAAGTTACCGAATCTTCCAAAAAAATTTATACAGTACCTCCCTCCCTGCCTCCCCCCCCCCCGCTTCTGAACAAAAGAAGAATAGAAAACTGGAGGGCCAAAAAGGCAGCGGAGGGGAGGAAGAGAGTAAGCAATGATTAAAGGGAAGTTTACTCCAGTCTTTCCCAAACTGGCTTTCCCCAGATGTAGAAGGCCAGGATTTTCATCAGATCTTGCTAGCAGATATGTGCACTGAAATATTTTGGATGGCATCAGATTGAAAAAATCCAATTTATTTCCATTTTCAATTAAAAAGACTGATTTTAAAAAATGATCTCAGAGATTATGAAACTTTCTTTCTTTCTTTCTTTCTTTCTTTCTTTCTTTCTTTCTTTCTTTCTTTCTTTCTTTCTTTCTTTCTTTCTTTCTTTCTTTCTTTCTCACTCGTTTTGTATGACAAATTATTTCCATATAATTAAGATTATTCATAATTGTTTTCTTCAGTGGATTCTGTCTTCCATTTCCCAATTGCTTTTCAAGCAACTGTTTCTTATAAATCTGTGGCAGACGTTATTTTGGAAGAATCTTTTCTTGCTCATGCGAATTGCGGCTGCAGCTACCTTTTTTTTGTAAAAAAAAATTCTCTGATGCGTAATGCAGCCTTTATCATTCGTACTACTATGATTTAAGGTATCATTATTTCATTGCGGTTGCCTCTTTCCACTTGGGAGAAATCCAAGAAACAACTCCTATGATTGAAAACAATGCAGATTAATATTGCAGTAGTGTTGAGCTGTGGTATCCATTTACTTCTTTTCTTTCACACCCCTCCCTCTTCCTCTTCTCCCCTTTTGCCCCATCTTTTCCAATCTACTGCTTTCTACAAATAAATCCTCGTGGTTCAGTTACTAATATGGGGAAACATATTAATAGAAAGGGAGATTTTTGACACTAACCAATTAAATTGCAGACTCTGGACTTAAACCCAATATAGAGAGCCTTTTTGAATAGTAACAGGATGGCGAGCGAACAGGACCCACTTGGGGAGGCCAGAATTCAATAAACTAGTGCATAGCAACTAATCTGGCATTTCATCACAGGCTGCTGTTTCATAGACGGATTATTGTTTTACAGAAAGGCTTGGCACCCAATTGTATAGAGGGAGCAGCGGTGGCTGTGTGGTCTTATTTGATGTACATGGGCTCTCTTGGTTAGATGGAAGAAATGAGGCCATTTTATCCCGCTTTCAAAACCTTCATCTTTGTTCAACTTACATCCTGGCCTAAGCATTAATTCCAGGATTATCCAACTCCCAACAAATTAAAATGCTGTCACTAAAACCCCGAGGATAGGCAAAGCTATAAAATTAACTTTACTGTAACTTTGAAAGTTTATATACGTGTGTGTGTGTGTGTGTGTGTGTGTGTGTGTGTGTGTGTGTGTGTGTGTGTGTTCACGCATACAGACAAAATTAGTCTTCTCAAGACTTAGAGCCTATAGTAGTTGATTAGCCCCTGCAGTACGGAAAATTAAATTCTGTGGTTGAGACCCAGCGTGCTTGGCTGATTTAATAATGCTATGGCCATCATCCAACAGCTGACAACCGAGAACTTTCTGTTCTTTACTCCCTCGTGCAACACCTGAAAATCCCGGGGCGAATCAAACAGCAAATTAAATCTTTTTTTTAAAACCCTCACCTGCAGTGCCTGTATAAGAAACTAATTTTAATGCTTTTAGGCTGAAGTCATTGGGATACAAGCCCAAAAAAAGAATGACAAAAGTAAGTTTCTAAAGCACCTTTCCAGGGTGTTTAACACCCCCCCCCCACAAAAAAACCCCTCCTGTTGTGCTTTGCAGTTTAGCTTGTGTGATTCCTACTTAGAAGAGGCCAAGAAGTTTCATAAAAGCAATAAATATCACCGAATGTCAGAGAACGAACTTTCATGGGTTACTAGAGAACTATTCCTGCTAAAATGGCATATCATCTGCAGTGTTTTTAGTAGTTGGAGTATGTCTTATTTTTTAAACTATGTTGCATTATCTTTACATTACTTGATGCTCAGATAAGGTCCAAGGGTCTGAGTTGGGTCTCCTGCTTGGGCAGGGGGTTGGACTAGATGACCTGCAAGGTCCCTTCCAAATCTGTTAATCTGATGCCTCTGAGTTAAGCCCTTTTCCTTCAAAGGTACTCTCCTCATCTTCCTCCTCCTCCCTTATTTCTTCAAACAAGTAAAAGTCGTTAGACTTGAGGTTAAACTAGGTGGCTGGAATGTGACCCACAACTTTTAAATCCCAAACTGTTTTTTTTAAATATTCAGTTACAACTTGTTTCCTTCCTTCCAAAGTACAACTATAATACTAGCTGAATTGTTATATTGAAATAACCCTAGGGAAAAAAGTCCAAATAAAAATATGCGGTAGGATGATATAAGTAAGGTATTGAAAAATAAAAATTTCTTCCTACATACTTTATTATACATGCAGATACAATGGTCACTGAAAAAGAAGAAAAAGCTTTAGTAGAGGGTGATGTTGAGGTGAAAAGGGATATACCGGTATGTTGGTTTGAGGTGTGTTACTGTGTGGAAAATATTCACTCAACATTCTTGTGGTTTCCATAAGGTATTTTTTTAAATGCTTTACATCTAATCCAAGGGACCTTTCATAGAAAGAAAACTCCGACCTTGAGTCAGGAGCTATTTTATGTTCTTGAGAAAATACTGAATAACTTCCTAAGAAAAATACCCTGTTGTTTGGTCTACAGCATGGCAATTTTCCTTTTTTCCCCAAGGAAAGTCATGTTCTTGAATAGAAACGGGAACGTTTTGTTTTGAGGTTATATACTTCTTTTAAAAACTTTACATTTCTAGCTATGTGATAAACTGTACTATTAATTGTTATGAAGTATGTTTTTAGGCTGCTTGGAACTAAGACTGTTTTGATCTTTAAATATTATTATGAACAGTGACCTTATGAAATACTGAGTGAATATAATATTAACTCGCAATTCTCTGTATTAAATCTCCAGCTCATATAATTTTATTTTGGTGACTGGAAAAGACTAGAAAGATGTGGTTGAAGTTCCATATTTTGCATTTGATTTCCCTAGTCAAAATGCTGAATCCTATATTTTCAATTCACTACTGAATACTTTGGAATATAAAGGAAGTGTATCAGTAAAAGTGTGAAAGTTAAAAGAGAAATATTTTGCTACCATTTCTGAATGAAGTGGGAATGAATGGCAATATTACATTATTAGAATAATTGAAAGAAGGTTATGATATGGATCTCTGGACATGTGAAAGAAATCTGTCATGGATTTCTAAAAAAACACATTTGTGAGATCTGCCAAAATGAGCTCTTCCAGGCACCCCCAGCAACCCTGAATGGACTCTTCCTCTGTTTCTTTTCCAAAAGAAATTTGTTTCTAGAAATGTACCTGAAAAAGAATACACATGTCTTAAAATGACATACAAAAAGAGAGCTAAAATCAGACACATTTATCTTAAAACCTTTATAGCCAGACTAAGAAAACACCTTGAGGGAGATTTGTTTTAAAAGCACTTGGATGGGAATTTATTAAAAAATTGCATACGTTAGAAAGCTTTTTACACAGAGTCTCCATATGTTAGGGAAAGAGGTAGCTTTTGTATAAATGCAGGGGAAAAAAGATAGTTCAAACTATATTGGGTAGCACGTAATATTTCCTTCATATTTGCTCAAATTGTTAATGGAGAATCCAGCTTGGGATTTGCAATAAAAACTTATTGGCCAACCTGCTCATTACTAAACTTAGCCTGATGATTAATTCTATCCTGTTGACATCATCATTGTGGTGAAATGGAATATTATAATTCCTTTCCTACGAAGGGGATATGGGCACAAAAAGTTAGTGACACGAGTTTGAATCACAGGAACAGTTGAGGGGAAAGCCAAGGGCTTGAATCCATCCCCCCCCCCCGAATCTCCATCCTTTGAGCTTGTAAAAATGGCATGTCTTTCCATTTTAATCTTTAATTGGCCTCAGCGCTTGTGTTATTTTTATAAGGAAAACAAGGGGGACATTTTTCACGGTTCTATTCAAGCATGTTATGTCCAAGTTAGACGGTGTCCTTTGAGTTTGTCCAGTCAGGTTTTCCTTCCTTAAGTTTAGACTTAATGGCAACACCAGTTGAATAGCTGAAGTTAGACGTACTCTCAAAGGTGTTTGTTAGTGCAGTCATTTCTCGAACTCTCAGACCTGCCAGTAATGCTGTTTTCACAAGGGTGATTTGCATTAATTTTGGAATGATGTCCAGTATGTGTCTGCAACTTAAAATGTGCTTGCTCTGAATGAAGTAGACTCTGAGCCTCTTAAGAATTCACCCATAATTAGATACACTCTGGCTCCTATAAATGTTATCCAAAGCCTAACTATCTGATGCTTAAATTGAAAAAGCTCATTAACTTTAAATAATGCTACAGCAAGCAGGGAAAAACTCGGTGGAAATAGTAGATTGGCTATGAAGTGTTTGTTGAGTCTAAGCCTATTAATCTGAAGTTGACTGCGCATTTGTGCAGCTTTGGAATTTTTTATTTTCTTTTTTTGTAATGGACATTTATACCATAGTTTGGATTCTGCTAATTTATTGCATGTTGAATGCTAACTCTGGGTTTGGAAGTAGAGAGAATGAAATTAAATCCTGCCTTTGATAAGAAAGGGAGGTACCAAGCAGTGAGCAGAAATGCTTTTCCAGATGTTATTACTTTGGACTTTTTTAAAAGTTGCATTTGCTGCTGAGAAGGATAGTCTGAACGGAGACATTACAACTTCTATACTGTTAATAAAATATTCCTACATTTTTAGATCACTGAACCTTTCTAGCAAGAATGCAATATGTTATTTCCTTAAACTTTCTATTGTTTGAACATTTTTAATGTTTTTATCACTAAACCTTATTTACCAATTGGAGTATTCAATGGAGGGTAAATGCCAGTACGTTGTTTTTATAATAAATTTACACGTTAGTAAAAACATCATTAACCAAGAAGATGATGTTTAGAAAAAGCTTTCCATTTCTACCAAAGTTCAGTTTTTAAATCTAATGACTAAATTTAGTTCTACAAAAGGCCAAATTAGATGTGACAATATAAAAATATAAATAGAAGCAAGCAAAGCTTGAAGGAGGAGCTTGGAGAAATTTAATTCCCTTCCTGTTATAGTCCTGATCAAAATCACTTCTCTAAACTATTGATAATAATAATAATGGTTTTTACTTAAATACAAATGGCTGTTTTTAGGATTGGAAAAAGATAATTTTCATTCCAGAGATGAAAGTCAAACTCTTTTTTTCACATACTGAAGCTAATTGGATCCAACACTATCTTCCATCAGACCTAAAGCAGCAAATTATATTGGGAAAACACTGAGAAAATAAATAGGAGTAATAACTAAGAGTCTGCAACAGTCATCTTTTGCATTGCTAGTACTCCCCCAAAGTAATTAATGCATTCTTTACTTTATTTATTTATTACATTTGTATATTGTCTGACTCCCAACTACTCTGAGGTATTCACAAGTTTAAAAAAGCATTACAAATTACAAGTACATGAGAATGAACAAGAATAAAATATGGCAAAACAGGCAAGAACAAAAAAGAGACTTGCCTATTACTTCTGTGCCACTTTTCTACATCAAAAACAAGCAGTTGTCTCTAACAGCAGGAGCCAACTCAAGCAAAATAGTGGCTGCTGGTGTAAATTTAAAAGAAGCAATCCCTGAAGGTTAATGTTTGTAAACCAGAAATGAGATAATAGTACCCAGATGCTACCAGTAGAGTGGAATTGTTAGCTAGGGAATATAACTTAGAATCAAATAGCAATAGCACTTAGGCTTATATACCACCCCATAGTGCTTTACGCAGGGGTCTCCAACCTTGGCAACTTTAAGACTTGTGGACTTCAACTCCCAGAATTCAAAGCTGGCTGAGGAATTCTGGAAGTTGAAGTCCACAAGTCTTAAAGTTGCCAAGGTTGGAAAACCCAGCTACAGCATTCTCTGGGTGGTTGACAATGTCAGCATATTACCCCCCAATAGCCTGGGTCCTCATTTTACCATCCTTGGAAGGCTGGAAGGCTAAGTCAACCTTGAACCCTGTCAGGATTGAACTCAAGGCTGTGGGCAGAGTTTGCCTGCAATACTGCATTTTAACCACTGCACCACCAGTGCTGTATATAGAATGCTCTCTACACTCTACATATCAGTGTTTCAAATTGAAGGTGAGTGGACTTCAACTCACAGAATTCTCAGCAATAGCTATGCTGGCTTTGGAATTCTGGGAGTTGAAGTCCATATACCTAGAAATTGCCAAAGTTGGGAAACCATGCTGTATCTTGTTCTGTAAATTGTTGTCAGTGGCCTGTTACAGCAGTAAAAGTCAGTCTTTTCTCGCCACATCCTTTTTTGACTCTGCAATGAAAGGATACCCCCTGAATGGCAACCATAGTGGCAAGAATACATATTTTCTGAACATTTCCTCTGCCTCCAGTAAAAGGAAATAGCTGGAATTGCCTCGTGGAAAGAAGAGATTAAGAGAAATTATTGTGGGAAAACATGAATTAAGTAATTACAGTTTATGCAATGATGCCTACCACTTACTCTCCTCTCCCAAACAAGATAGAGTGAGTGCTTGTAATATGTTACCTCTTGTTGGCATTTTCAGTTCATCTTCTTTATGTCTTTGAACTGTCAACAAGAGCTCACCTTTAAAAAAAAATTGCAAAGTATTGTATGTGCTCAATTTTACCTGGACGACTTACTTATGGAGAGGTCTCTTATATTTCCCCCATTTTTTTTTCAGTTGAGGCCCAAACAGTGAAGCAACAGGGTGTAATATCGCTGCAACTTGGAGAGAAACATTCATCTAACAGTTTTGCCTGGAGGAAAAAGCTGTCACTAATAGGGCCAAGCATCATCCCGCCCTTAGCATAACATGTGCTGAAAACGTAATGCGAGCAAAGATGGACAGAATCCCGTAGAAAATGCTGACTTTAGAGAAAGCTTCTGATAGACAGAGAAGCAATTTTTCTGACTAGTTACTAATTAGCTCTCTGAAACGACATGGCCTTTTCAGACAAATCTTTCCATCTAAATTGCTCCAAGCATTGCGTGAGATGGATTTACTTATATAAATAGTCAAACTGGTTTTGGGGGTTTTCTTTTTAATGTACATTTATTAATATACGTTCACTTCAATGGAAGAGGTTTTATGCTTTCTAAAATAGCCCCAGGGAATTATTTTTGACAGGACAGCGGAGATTTATATCCACAAAGAATGTTTGTTTTTCCTAAATTTAAATGATCCCTTTGAACACATTCAAGCATAGGTGCCATTAAAGACCCATTTCAAAGTTTGCCTCAGTGACTATATAGACAGGAGGGACAAAAAAATAATCCTGCTGGCTGTTACCCCACGAGTGGCCTCCGGACAATATCTGAATGACGCTATATTAGTGCATATTATGAGCTGGGATAGGCAAGATGGTGACTGTGATTCCAAGTGTGCCCATAGAGAACTTTCTTGGCTTCTATTAAACTTTCTGTTAGATAGGGTGAATGGAAGAGGCAGACAGAAGTGGCTTCAAAACAACAGCTCTTTATTTGGCAACTATTTACAATCCAGCAAAGGCTCTGTCTGACAGCCAGCCCTTTTATAGGGAGCTGCCAGACAGTCTAACCAATCAGCAGTCAGTATTTTCCCTCCAGAATGGAGGACCTGACTGAAGCCTATGTGCTTCAGTCTGAGAACGTAACACTTTGGCTACTTGATTTTAATTATTTTTTAAAAATTAAGCTGATATACTGTAAAGCAAAATGTCCTCCTTCAGGATCTTTATTTACAATATAAAAGCTAGAAGATAATAGTGCTATATGTTGCAATCTGGGTTTTTGTTTAAAAAAATTGGATACCTGCCCAGAATAAGATTGTTTAGGATGATAGAGGTACAATCATAATAGCTAGTTCGTTCGTTTTCTTTATGGTAAATGGCACTTTACGACAAAGCATAGGACAGGAAATTCCAAATTTGTTTACTAGGCCCAAAAGATGCTTCTCTGGCTATCGGTCTTGTCTATTCAAGGGTTTCTCAAATATTATACAACTAGAATGTGTGAGTGCATGTTTGACTGGTTAGTGACAGCCTATATAAGTAAACCAGCTTTCCTTATAAGAAAAGCCTGAAGTAATAATCACCGTTTGACACTTTGGCCTCATCTTAAACACAGTGGGTTGCTTAAAACACATTGAATCGCAACTCTAAATAGTAATTTTTTAAAAATAACATTTTTATGGCAGCTTCAGATACCATATTTATAATTTCTTGCATGGAATTACAAGTGTACATAAATAAATAAAGAAGATTTTATTTTTGTGTATGTGTGCTTGAAATGGTCACAACAGTACTATATTTCTGTACGTATTGTTTTCTTGGCTTTATAATAATATGGAACAACCTGGGGGGCAAGGATGGGGTGATTTGAAGCCAGATTAAATTTATGAAGTGTCTTGAATTTTGTTTTCTTGAGGTCAGTTGTTAAAGGTTAAATAGTAGCTTTTTGTCATTTGCCCTTTTTTATATTTCAGGAAGCATACCATTTCATTGATTCCTTTCCCCCAAAAAAGATACCTTCTTGTTTGCACCTAAAACCAAGATTTTACATTCAGAATGCTTCAAAAAGATTAATTTAAAGTATTTATGAGCAGAACTACAAAAGGGTTATAATCCAATCCAATTACACAATGACGTTGTGATTATAACCCTTTTGTAGTTCTGCTCATAAATACTTTAAATTAATCTTTTTGAAGCTTTCTGAATGTAAAAACTTGGTTTTAGGTGCAAACAAGAAGGTATCTTTTTTGGGGAAAAGGAATCAATGAAATGGTATGTCCAGAAAATGGAGAACTGTCTGAAGATGAGAAATACAGAAAGATCCATTCACCTCTGATAGAAAACAACCAACATTGGTAAACTAGGTGGCAAAATGTAGCACATAGGTATTTCAATTCAGTTGATTGTGGGATCTTTGGATAATTGCAGAATTATTTATGTACCGGTAATTTGTGAGTATCTTAAGAAGCTCCTTTCCCTCACTTTTTAACCAGCTAAAATATATTAGAAAAATGTAGAATAAGCTAGAAAAATAAATCTGACACATTCTTCATAATTTTGATAAGTCACTGTAGAAAATTCTGAAAAAGGAAGAAAATTATGAGAGAAAAATGCACAATGTTCCTTCCGTGATGTTTTGCAAGAGAAAATAGCTGTCCATGTCAGTGGTATCAAACAACTTTTTTGATCAGAAACTGCTGTTACCCATATTAAAAAAGGAAGGGAAGGAGGGCAGTTAAAAAAAACACATGAGACAGATGTAAAAGTTAGAGTAGAGCTTTTAAAACTTAGCAACTTTTAAGATTTGTGGATTTCAACTCTCAGAATTCCATGGCTACCATGACGGCTAGGAAATTCTGGGAGCTGAAGTTCATACAACTGAAAGTTGCCAAATTTGAAAAAAACAGTGGCTTAGAGTGTTTGTTTGGGCATTTTCTGATAAACCATTGTTATAGGTTACCTGGCCACTTATCATGAGCCATGATGTGTTAGGAATGCAGCACTGCACTTTATAGTTTTTCTTACTCTTATTTGATGAGGATTATTGGTGAACATATAAACATCTGAATTTCTAAGATAAAAGTAAGATAAAAGAATTTCCCCCAAGTGATCTAATCATGTATATATAATGATTAGACAAAAATATTCTACTCTTTTACCTTCTAGGTTTATGTAGCATAGCATAAATAATGCTGTCATTTATCCATATTTTTCAGTATATGAAATCTTGTTTTTGTTTTAACTTTTCTTTAGATTCATGCTTGGCAGCCATTTCAAAATCCCAGCAATGATTTTTTTTTTCTTTTTGTTTATACCATTTTCTCTCTCTTGTGGAACTTGACTTTGTAAAATCTATATTGTTTAGTTTGTCTATTTTCAACTTTTGTGAAATTTAATTTCATAGTATTTCCTATTTAGCGTACTTTGCTTCACCATCTGTGACTCATTCATTGAAATATTATTTCTGGTATTTTTCCTCTGTAACAGATTATTGGATAATGCTTATGGACAGATTTTATATCAATATGTTATCAACCAGTCATGCAGCAGAGTCCAAAGCATTGGAAGGCTTTCATCAAAGTGATGAAAGCAGCTTTACGTCATTATGATGCAAGTCCTGCCCTTTTGTTAACGCATGCAGTATCAATCCATATATGAAAAGGGCAGAGTATGCAACATGAAAATAGTTTTCATTGTTAGTCTTCTCATGAACACCTCTGCATTCATGTATCACTTGTGAATTCTGAAAATAGATTCTGAAATATGCACAGAACTTAACAATAATACAATGCACACTGTTATATTAGGATATTATGTTATATTTTATGATACAATTGTGTGGTGTGTTTGTGTGATAGGTTCCTGGGATCCAGGTATGTATTTGATGCGTATGAAATAGGGGGAAGCCATTTTCAAAGAAATCAATCTGGTGATGTTTGTAGACTATGTAGACCAGTGTTTCCCAACCTTGGCAACTTGAAGATGTCTGGACTTCAATTCCCAGAATTCCCCAGCCAGCTTTTGCTGGCTGGGGAATTCTGGGAGTTGAAGTCCAGACATCTTCAAGTTGCCAAGGTTGGGAAACACTGATGTAGACCATGGCTACACTCATTTCCTAACTTAATTTTCAAGAAAAATCCTGGAACAATTGGACAATTAAGACTTAGGGTACCATCAATGGTTCTCTTCAGTCACAGGAGATGACCACACCTAATCAGTCTTGCCTGATCTTGAACAAGCGAAGCATGGTAAGACTGGGTTAATTTAGACATGTGAGATTACCAGGTCATCCCAAGGTAAAAGTCTAAAGTGGGAAGTCAACAATATATCTTGAAAGGAGACAATGGCAGACTGCTTTCATACATGTGCAAACTCTGCAGAAGTTGAGCTTGCCTGAAAGAAATCTTCAAAATGTACATGATGATCTGAGTTCACCGATCATATAAACTGTGAATGAGTATTAAACGAACACATCCCTCATCTTACTTTTCCTCATCTTCTTCCATTGGATGTTGGCCGCAGCATTTTGATTCAGATCTTCATCAATAACCGTTTACCATCATATTTAAATAGGGATTATTATTTTGGAATCTTTTAAAACAAAAACTAAACTATGGTTTATTAATAACCTGACACTTAACCTCAGTTCTCAATTTTAAGTCTGATGAGAAAATGACGGGAGGACCCCCCCAAAAATTGAACCCTTCATTTAACAGGAAGAGGCAACACAACATATGGGACCCAGAATTAGTTCATGGCTTAATAAATTACAGTTTATCATTCCAGAAATGCTGTGCTGAAATCAGGCAAACATGAGTTTATCCCAAAGCCCAGATTTTATGTACAGGTAGTCCTTGAGTTATAACAATTGAACACCAAATTTACATTGCAAATCAAGGCAGTTGTTAAGTGAGTTTTGCCCCACTTTATGAACTCTTTTGCTACAGTTGTTAAGTAAATCACTGCAGTTAATGTGAATCATGCAGTTGTTAAATGAATCTGGCTTCTCCCATTGACTGCTTGTTTGAAGCTGGCTGGGAAGGTTACAAATGGTGATCCCATGACCCCAGGACAGTACAACTGTCATAAATACATGCCAGTTGCCAAGTGTCCTAATTTTAATCATGTGACCATGGGGATGCTACAACGGCCATACAAGTTTCAAAAGCGGTCATTTTTCAGTGTTGTTGTAACTTTGAACAGTCACTAAAGAAATGGTTTAAGTCAAGAACTACCTGCAACATGCAAAAACCTACTCCACTGCTCACAATGAATGATTGCAACTTTTTCCAAAGCACTAACTTAGTTAAAGCATGTTGATTTCAGTGCATGTCACTTAAAGCAGTATTTCAGCATTGCATAATAATTAAATTCACTAAATTCACAAATGGTTAAGACAATGGGCATAGGGACCAACTCATTAGCCCTGTAGCAGAAATCAGCTTCCCCCAAGAATATGCCAGTGTGCACAGTTGTAGGGGAAAAAAATCTGTTAACAGTTCTCTTTCTCCCACACAGGTGCAGTCCCACATGTGCATAATTTCATGCCAGATTGGAGTCTTTACAACACAGCAGTAAACAGCCTTGCTCGTACCTTTTAAATGTCATTGGCTGTGTTGTGTGGCAGCTCTCGCTTTGCTGCTGATTGCTTCAGATTAGAACCAGTCAGTCACTATAAACTTGGCAGCTGTAGATTCCAGATGTATAACCCCTGGAAGAAATGACGCTTTCTAGCAGTGTCAGTTGGCTATCACTTTCCCTTTTCCTGTGTTTTTTCTTTCTTTCTTTCTTTCTTTCTTTCAACAGATCTGATGCGGTGGCTCAGTGCATCATGCCAACATTATCCACTTCCACATCATTTCCCTTTGGCGGTAGGGAACTTACTCACTGTGACATGGTTTTGATGTGGGAAATGAACAAATTGCATACAATAACTGCATTCTCTTATGGTGCTGTGTATTTAGCTCTTCAAAGCTGTTGACAGCCTTGAGTCTCCTTGTTGTGAAATCTGCAGATCTTAAAGCTTGATCTGCAAGCGCCTAGAAGGCTCAATCTTGACTTTCATGAATCATTTAATAGGGAGGCTAATTTTTAAAAGCACATAACTGTTGTTTTCATAGAATTATCTACATGTATCAATGCTTTTTAGAGAGTTAGAGGATTCAACATTATGAAGATTAATGTTTAGCATTTTTGTAGCTCAATTTATGCATTCGGAGATCATTAGCTCATGATTCAATAATCCTACAAGACTGATCAGCATTTCTGTACGTAGGCGTACTGCAATTGAAAGCTTCAGAATAAAACAGGCATAGGCAACATACTCTCCCTGGGCACTAATATGCCCCGATGATCAATCAGCTCCTGCTCCTCTTATCTTTAACTTTTTTTAAAAAAGAAGCTTTTTGGTGTAGTTTGTTGTAGTGGTTAATGTACTGGCCTATAAACCAGGAGACTGTGAGTTCTAGTGCCATCTTAAGCATGAAAGCTAGCCAGTCACTTTCTCTCAGCCTAAACCAGTGATGGCGAACCTTTTTTGGTTCATGTGCCAAAAGGGTGTGTGTGCGTGCGCTAGTGTGTGTGCACGTGCCCACAACTATTCCCTCCCCCCATGCATGCGCACCCCATGCGCTGCCCCTGCGCATGCGCGCAACCTCCCCGCCCCTGCGCATGCGCACAAGCCTCACTGAAGTTGGGGACGGTGAAAATAAGCAGCCCAACGGGCAAACCGGAAGTTTGGAAAAACAGCCTCCGGAGTGCGAAAAACAGCAGAACGGGCAAACCGGAAGTCCATTTTTCCGAACTTCCGGTTTGCCCGTTGGGCCATTTTTCACACTCCGGGGCTTCAGGGAAGCTTCCCTAAAGCCTCCAGAGGGCAAAACGGCCTTCCCCAAGGCCGAAAATCAGCTGGCCAGTGTGTGCATGTGTGCTGGAGCTTACATAGGGCAACGCCTTGCATGCCCTCCAATATGGCTTTGCGTGCCACCTGTGGCACACGTGCCATAGGTTCGCCATCACTGGCCTAAACCATCTGACAGAGTTTTGGTTGTGGGGAAAATAGGAGGAGGAAGGAGTATTAGGTAAGTTTGCTGCCTTGAGTTACTTTTAAAGTAAAAAAGCAGGATAAAAATAAAAAAATAAAGAATAAATAAGTTGGCCTACTGAAAAGCAAGAATTGCCTTTATTTAGTCCAGTACTTTGTTTGGAAATGTGCCAATATGCCCAAAGAAAAAGAAACATAATCTGGGGAGGGAAGGATTATGTGAAAGAAAGCATCTCCCTCTCCCCACTTTGCTGTGTGATAAATTGGTGTTATGTAATCCCAACAATCACTCTAGCAGCCATTTTGTGAGAAAGCTAACTTCCCATCCTCACATCATTTTTTTCTATTACTCTCAAGTTCTGGAAAATACAGAGGCTACTTTGTGAATTCATGACTAGAGAGGAGATTTTAGTTGCCCAGTTAGTGCTGCGTTGCCTTTCTCATAAAATGGACTGCAAAAATCTGCAGCAGTGGATTGGAAGTGAAATGCCATCAGGAGGCTGTGAAAGTGACTCAATTTGTTTATCCTTGGTATCTGACTCAGAAAAGGCCTTTAAAGTGTTGAATCAATGCCTACATTCAGTAAGCAGGCAGGTGCGGGCATATTATTGGAAGAAATGTCCATTTGGGTTCAGTTCCAAGTGGGGAGAAAGACACTGGAAACATGGAGACTGCTTGAAAAGATGGTTTAATGGTGGACAGGACCACATGGTTTTGAGGTCATGGGCAAAAAAAGCACATGGAGAGAGAGAGAGAGAGAGAGAGAGAGAGAGAGAGAGAGAGAGAGAGAGAGAGAGAGAGAGAGAGAGAGAGAGAGAGAGACCCTTTGTTGGGCTTTGAATTTGAGCTTGTATTCTGATTTTTTGTCAGACTCCCATGGGGCCATGCAGGGGTAACTTTATAGGTTGTCCTTTGAGTCCCAAGCTTGGTTGAATCTTGCTGGGTGATGATGCAATGAAAGGGCTTTGGGCAATTCCTATTATGGCTGAGGGCTACTCCTACCTTTGTTGGATCTTGGGTGAGGGTATTTGCTTATGAATAGACCTAGCTATCTCTTTATCTCTTAAGTGCTGACATCTGCTGTGGGCTATTGAGGACAGTGGGGGCTATTCAGAGTGAGTCTGCTTCCTGCCTCAAAAAAAAACATGTTTCTGTTCTATTCCCAGAACGGCGGGTCAATGACTGAGGCAAGCCAGGCTTAAAGGCTAACAGTTCTTTATTTCTAACATTCAATGGCTAACAGGTTGCCAAACGCGACGGCTAACACGTGCGTTCTCTCAGCTGATGGCAACAGCTGAGGTCCTGTTTGACAGCTCCTTTTATACTGAGCTGTCAAACAGGTAACCAATCAGAAACGAGTATAGCGCCCCCTGTCGAGGTCGGACCTGAGTGAAAACTTAAGGACATAACAGTTTCTCCATTTCTCATCCAGGGAGGTATAATATTCTGCCTTTTTAATATTTCCTAGAATATTTCATTTTCCTAGGAGAGGGGTGGGTGCTAACTTCCTACAATATCAAAACCTAAAAATGACAAAAAAGCTACTAGGTAGGACGATTTGTGCCTGGAGACTGGGTTTGAATCTTTCCTTGCAAGGCTTCCCTCCCCCTCCCCTTCCATCTTTATTGCTCGACGGTGTGGTGTGTGCCTCTTAACCGATTTTCCTTGGTTTTCTTGTTTAATTTTTTGGACTGTACTGTCAGTTGGTTCTGCTGACTTTATATTATGACTGCTTTTGATGAAGTTCCTAGATCAGTGATGGCGAACCTATGGCATGGGTGCCACAGGTGGCACGCGGAGCCATATCTGCCGGCACGCAAGCCGTTGCCCTAGCTCAGCTCCAGTGTGCATGTGCGTGCCTGCCAGCTAATTTTTGGCTCATGTGGAGGCTCTGGGAGGGCGATTCTGGCCTCTGGAGGGCCTCCAGGGTGGTGGGGGTGGAGCGTTTTCGCCCTCCCCAAGCTCCAAGAAAGCCCTTGGAGCCTGAGGAGGGCGAAAAACGGGCCTACCAGGCCCACTGGAAGTCAGGAAATGGGGGAGTGGGGGGGTGTCGCACACGCATGCGCAGGGGATTGGGGCGAGTGAGGGCTTTGAATTATGGGTGTTGGCACGCACACGCCTGCGATAGGGCGCGCGTGCACTATTTCAGCACCCAAGGAAAAAAAGGTTCGCCATTACTGTCCTAGATATTTTACTGGTGTGTTTTTGAAGAAAGAAGAAATCCAAAACATTTCAATGGCGATCTGCCAGCTTTGGGTGCCAATTCAATATGCTAGTGCTTACTTAAAGGGTTTGGGACCCAGGTTTTTGAGGGGGTGTCTACTTCCATCTAAACTGCTTATACTATTTCTAGCACCTTTCTGATTTGAAGGACAGCCAAGGGAGGCTGTTAGCTACGGCACTTTCAGAAAGTAGCTGAGCCACTCATGTCCATATTTTGGGTGCTACATAAAAAAAACAGATGGAGTTTTTAAAACACTTTAGCTTTGCTTAGCAGTGTTTATAGATTATGTTTAATTTCTATTTGTTGTTTTATTTAGAAATAAAGCTCCACAACACTTTAAAATGGCCATTGGATGAGTACCCATAAACATTTTAAGTGCATTACTGCAGTGGTATGTTGCAGTTCAAATGCCCTTTGTTATATCTCCAGCCACATTATCCCTCTTCCTCTTCTACTCTTGTTTTTCCCCACAGCTACCAGGCATATTTTGTTGCCACTGGGCTCCTGCCACCCTTCAGGGATTTTCTTACAAACCTTCACATTCCTTGAGCTTGTTGATACAGCCAAGGCTGTTTTTTTTTTTTTAATTAAATTTATATGCCGCCCAACTCCCAAAGGACTCTGTTTCAGCTACATATGGACAAAAAAGTGAGCCGTTTCCTCATAGCCAAGCTAAAATGCTATCCACCCACCAGGAAATTATATTGGCATAACATTTACTCACCCATTACAAATCTTTATCCTGGCTGTTTAAGTTTGTTGCCAAATTGTATTGTCTTTATTTAAAGTTTACAGCACACTTTAAGGCAGGGATGGGCAACTAAGGCCCCTTTATCACCTATGGACTTCATTTCCCAGAATTCCTGAGCTGGCCATGGCAGGTCAGGAATTCTGGGAGCTGAAGTCCAGTGTTTGTAAGGGGGCCATAGTTGCCCACCCCTGCTTTAAGGAATGGGCTATGATATTCCCCTGGCTTTGTTCATCTCTTTTACCAAATGATGCTAAAAACACTGAGGAAATATCTACCCCCCCCTCCTTAATGTGGGCTAGTAGTGGGGCTGGAGGAAGATGCAAATTTTGATGAATAGCTAGATCAGCTGACTGATGGTAAGGAAAGGACTGCATAGTGAAACAGCAGAATGGCAGCTAGGTTTCATCTGTTGCTTCACCCCTCCCAGCACTGGTCTAATTGAGCTTCTTCTGAACGTGGGTTTAGTGCCACTTCATAAAAGCATTATAATTGTATACAAAGCCAAGTAGCAGCTGACCGGCATTATGGAATACCAGCTGGTACTGAGGAAACGGCTGTCCCACTGCATCACAGAACTCCTTCACAATTTAGCAATTAATTGGTCTCTCTTTTTTTTTGTAATGATTGATATGTGAGGTGACCTTAGAAGACAGGAGGGAGAGCAGCAGACTGGACAACTGGTGTGTAAAAGGTATCTCAGCCTACAGAAGGATGGAGGGCATGGGAAGGGACCCTCCCCCATTTCCACCAAAAGAGCAAAAGGAAACAAGGAGAGAAATATTTTCATTTATTTATTTATTTATTTATTTATTTATTTATTTATTTATTTATTTATTTATTTATTTATTTATTTATTTATTTATTTATTTATTTATTTATTTATTTAACACATGTACAAGATAACCAGTATGATATAAACATAAACAAAAGCAAAGTAGGTATAGGTAAATTTCGACAATAGGATAGAAGGACAGGGACGGTAGGCACGATGGTGCGCTTATGCATGCCCCTTACAGACCTCTTAGGAATGGGGTGAGGTCGACTGTAGACAGTCTAAAGGTAAAGTTTTGGGGGTTTGGGGAAGAAACCACAGAGTCAGGTAGTGCATTCCAGGCATTGATTACTCTGTTGCTGAAGTCATATTTTCTGCAGTCAAGTTTCGAGTGGTTTACATTGAGTTTGAATCTATTGTGTGCTCATGTATTGTTGCGGTTGAAGCTGAAGTAGTCATTGACAGGTAGGACATTGTGGCAGATGATTTTATGAACTACATTTAGATCAGATCGAAGGCGACATAGCTCTAAGTTGTCTAAGCCTAAAATTTCAAGTCTGGTGGAATAAAGGAATTCTGTTGCGAGCAGAGGAGTGGAGGACTTTTCTTGTGAAGTATTTCTGGACTCTCTCAATTGTATTAATGTCCGATATGCAGTGCGGGTTCCAGACAGGTGAGCTGTATTCGAGGATTGGTCTGGCAAATGTTTTGTATGCTCTGGTTAGCAGAGTGATATTGCCAGAGAAGAAGCTACGCAAGATTAGGTTGACAACTCTTGTTGACAACAACAAATACTTTCAGCCTTGCAAGATTCTGTTAATCAGGTAACCTTACAATAAAGACGTAGCCTGATTGTGCTTCTTGTTTGGACCAGTTCACAAGGTTAACATTTTTATACTTTTATCAGTCTCTTGAAAAAAAATGCTAAACCTGTCTTCAAAAGCAATTGAACCAACAGTTGATTGATGGGGAGTGGGTGGGGCAATGCAGTAGAAAGGCAGAGGGAAAAATGGCTTTCTTTGACTTATCCCCCATGATAGGTCAGTGAAACAGATCATGTTGCATTCAGAACAAAAACCGTGTTGACAAAGGAAAACACTTTTAACACTGGAACAGCTAAACATAACATGAGGCTGCCTCAGATATGAGTTGGAGATCAGAGGAAAGCAACATCTTAAGGTAAGGTGACCAGACGTCCCGCTTTTGGCGGGACAGTCCCGCTTTTTAATAATTTGTCCCGCGTCCCGCGGTGTTTCAAAAAAGTCCCGCTTTTTAAATTTAAATTTGCCCTGCACACCCCTCTGCCTCCTGCCTCGCCTGCCTCCTCCTGCCAGGCGGGGAGGGAGGGCAGTGAGAGGGGCAGCGGTGGTCTTGCCTGTTCGTCGCCGCAGAGCCGAAGAAGCTGGTGGCGTTCGCGATGTGGGGCTTCCCCCACCCGCTTTCCCCGGCCGCCGGGACGCCGCCATTTGCGTTCTTTTGCCCTCTGTGCAAGCAGAACGCTTTGCGCATGCGCAGAGGGCAAAAGAACGCAAATGGCGGCGTCCCGGCGGCCGAGGAAAGCAGGTAGGGGAAGCCCCGCGCCGCGAACGCCACCAGCTTCTTCGGCTCTGCGGCGACGAACAGGTAAGCCTGTGCCAGTAGGAACCCACCCCTGGCTGCGATGAAGGGGGGGTGTTTGGGGGGGATGCACAAAGCTGCAGGATAAGAGAGACGGACCCCTCCCATCTTGCTCCCCTAGAACACCTCCCCGTCAATGGTGTCCCGCTTTACAAAAAATAAAATCTGGTCACCTTATCTTAAGGACATAGAGGAAATCAATTGCCAGGACATGTTTGTGCCATATTTAGGTATAAGTAAGAAAAATCTCTTAGATAATTGTGATCATTATTACATTGCAGTTACTACAGATGACCACAAATGGAATGCTACTGTTCTAGATTTTGAATATTCTGCTCCTTCTTATCACTATATTGCCTTTGGCGTCCAACATTATTTCATTGTCAATAGGTTTATCAATCATCTTGAGCTCCATTCCTTCTCTTTTCGATTTGTTCTTAAAGTTTCCCCTGATTCGTCTACTCACCTTGTCTCCTGAATAGTGTTGTTTTGACTATGCAAACAATAGTACTCAAAGGATTGCAATGGAAGTAGAATATGGAATTATGTCTACTATTTGAAGTATGTATTGCAGACTATGTGGATTAACAAATGTATTGTAAGAGTATTGCTTCGGTTTTCCATAAGTAAAGCACTAAAAGAAAGCAGTAAATATTTCATAATTTGGCCATAATCCAACACAGAGATATATATTCTTACAGCTGCAGTCTTGTGTGCACTTATTTGGCACTATAAAGTCACTTGAACACAGCTGGTCTTGCTTTTGAGTTATCCTTCGCAGGATTGTATTGCACATCTTTTGATTTGAAAAAGCTTTAGTGTGTTTTCTTTTGAAAATGCATTGCCTTTAAAACTCTTATTGCTTCCTTCATGTTCTTCACATCTTTCAAAAGGTGTTCTTATAACTTTTGTCTGGAGAAGAAAGAATTTGCAAGGAGATTCTCTAGACCACAGATCAAAATGCACTTCCATCTTGCGGCTGAATTCTGTACTGTGCACAAGATACCTTTGGAAACCTTGAAGATAACATAACCATTAGGACTGCTAAATGAATTCATAGCACACAATTTTCCTTAACTGTGTGCAATTATAATTTGGGCTGCAGACCTGTAGAAAAATATTGAAACAATAATGTCTAATAGATTATTTTCTTAAACCTACTTTTTATAATATGTTACTTATTTTTATTATTTAATATTAACATTTAATATTTACTTTAGCATTGTATTTCCACCTGCAAGTATATTCTGCAATACACAACCCAAAGACAGAATACAGATAACTGGTGACTCTGTTTGCTACCACTGTTCTTTAGGATGGATGGTTTATTTATTTGTTTGTTTGTTTGTTTAGTCAAAACATGTATGAGATAACAGGTATAAGTATAAACATGGACATGAACACAGGAAATGGGTACGAATAAATGGGAACAGTAGGACAAGGATGGTAGGCATGCTGGTGCACTTATGCATCCCCCTTACAGACCTCTTAGGAATGGGGTGAGGTCCACAGTAGACAGTTTAAGGTTAAAGTTATGGGGGTTTGAGGATGTAACAACAGAATCAGGTAATGTATTCCAGGCATTGACCACTCTGTTGCTAAAGTCCTATTTTCTGCAATCGAGTTTGGAGCAGTTTACCTTGAGTTTGTATCTATTGTTTGCTCATGTATTATTGCGGTTGAAGCTGAAGTAGTTATTGACAGGTAGGATGTTGTAACAGACAATTTTGTGTACTACGCTTAGGTCAGACTGTAGGCAGTGTAGTTCCATGTCGTCCAAGCCCAAAATTTCAACCCTGGTGGCATAAGGTATTCTATTGTGAGCAGAGCAGTGGAGTACTCTTCTCGTGAAATACCTCTGGACCCGTTCAATTGTATTAATGTCCGATATACAGTGCGGATTCCAGGCAGGCGAGCTGTATTCGAGAATTGGTCTAGCAAAGGTTTTGTATGCCCTAGTTTGCAGTACAGTGTTAAAGGAGAAGAAGCTTCGCAAGATTAGGTTAACAACTCTTAATGACTTTTTGGCAATGCTGTTACAGTGAGCTCTGGGGCTTAGATCATTTGAGATGAGCACTCCAAGGTCCTTGACAGAGTGAGGGTCGTCTACGAGGTCGTATCTGCCCAGCTTATTTTTGGTGTTCTGATTTTTGTTGCCAAACGACATTGAGGCGGATAATTTTGTGAGCTACACTTAGGTCAGATCGAAGGCGGCGGAGTTCTAAATTTTTAAGTCCCAAAATTTCAAGTCTAGTTTCATAAGGAATTCTGTTGTGAACAGAGGAATGTAATACTCTTCTTGTGAAGTCTCGCTGGACATTCTCAATTGTGTTAATGTCTGATATGTAGTGTGGGTTCCAGACTGATGAGCTGTATTCAAGGATTGGTCTAGCAAATGTTTTGTATGCTCTGGTTAAGAGTACAATGTTACCAGAGAAGAAGCTGCGCAAGATTAGGTTAACCACTCTTAATGCCTTCTTTGCTATGTAGTTGCAGTGGGCTCTGGCACTTAGATCGTTTGAGATGAGTACTCCGAGGTCCTTTACTGAGTGAGGATCATCATCAAGGTCATGATCATTAAGTTTGTATTTGGTGTTTTGATTATTTTCGCCAAAGTGTAAAACTGAGTATTTGTTGATAGAGATTGGTAGTTGCCACTTGTTTGACCATTCAGAAATATAGTCAAGGTCTTTTTGAAGGGTTGTAGTATTGTCTGTGGTGTTGAATAGTTTCTTTTTCCAAGTGGCAAGCATATATTCTGAAAGGCAGATTTTTTTAAAAAATGAAAACAGAAAAGAGTACACATATATTATCTTACATTATCTTCTCTTCTAATCTGATTTATCACACTGTTTTTAGTTGCATCACATTAGCTGAGCCCAGCACATCCAATTAGAACTGAACTGAAAATTATTTACTATATTACAGCTTTTTGGTGGTATAAGATTTTGTCATATGGGGATAGACATAATATGAAAACAACAGGGAAGTCTGCAAAGCTTTCATCAACCACTCCTATTTCATTCTCTTACCTCTGTATTTTTTCATCTCTAGCTGAGAAAAACTCAACCATCAGGATGTATCAGCTTGCCCAATTGGAGTATATTATTAACATAGATTCTGAGGGAATCTGATCACACCCACGAAGTATTTTGCAATTTAGCCCATATTCCAGGTTAAAAGCTATGAGACTTAATTATGCCCCAAAGGTAGGCAGTTTTGCTGTTAATAGCTGTCTTTATACTGTTTTTCACTTTAGGATAGCGATTATCCCTGGTCAGAGACATTTTAAAAAGAAATTTTATTTTAGAAAACTAGTGTCTGGTTCTAGTGTCTCCATTCTGAGTGTTAGAGATGAGGTGATCAGAGTAGGGCTACTCTGTTTAACTACCTACTTTGGGGAAGGGGGTCTCCAAACAGACATTTTCCCCTGTAAATTATTGTTAAAAGAATATTGTATAGTGTAGGAATGGAGAGAGATTGTATTTATGTTCTAAATTTTAAAAAGTAGTCAAGTCCTATCTTTTTCTCTCTTGCTTTCCCCACTCCTCAGATTTTTTTTTATTTCTTTTTATTTCATATTTCTTAACCGTCTATCTTCTTGTTGCAGTGAAATAACATGATTCACTCTCAATAAGTGTGGAATTCTTTTTAATCATGATGGGCCATTGTTGCCCCCCCCCTTTAAGCTCCCTGATATTCTCTCCTATTTAAATAAGTACTACAAACTTGTTTTTAAATTAAAAAAATAGTAATGAGAAATTGGAATGCAGAAAAGGTGCCGGCTCACTTTTATGTCTAAAAATATCTTTTGGCTCAATATAGATTTCATAGCTGTTCCGAGAAAATAAAAATGGTGTGTGACTGCTGCCCAGTGCTTTATTTGAAAGTACAGGTAGTCCTCAACTTACGACTACAATTGAGCCCAAAATTTCTGTTGTTAAGTGAGACATTTGAGTTTTGCCCCATTTTATGACCTTTCTTGCCACAATTGTTAAGTGGATCCGCGCAGTTGTTAGGAACATGGTTGTTAAGTGAATCTAGCTTCTCCATTGACTTTGCTTGTCCCAGGGCACTGCAATAGTCATAAACAAGTCAGTTTCCAAGTGTTTGAATTTTGATCACGTGACTATGGGGATCTAGCAATGGTTGTTAAGTGTAAGAAAGCTCATAAGTCATTTTTTTCAATGGTGTTTTAACTTCGAATGGTCACTAAACAAACTGTTGTAGGTCGAGTACTACCTATATATCCATTTATTTAGAAAAAAGCATGTATCTAAGTCTACTGAGGCTGCCCGTTGGGGAAAAAATGGTCAGGAGAGATTTGAGCTAGTAGATTTATTTGTTTGTTTATTTATTTGCTATGCCACTGCTCTCACCTATAAGGCGACTCTTATCCATTGCTTTCTGGTCAATGGGCATAATCTGATTGGCGACTCCCACTTTGGGTGGAGGAAAAGAATGTCTCACCCAGGTCAGCCCTTTTGTAAGAGTACTCACAATATGTCCCAAAGGTGCTTTTTCAAGAGGCAACTGGACTTTCTGGTTTTTCTTTGAAGACATTTCGCTTCTCAACCGAGAAGCTTCTTCAGCTCTGACTGGATGGTGGGGAATGGAAGGAGATATAAGTACAGGGCACTGCAAGAATGACAAGCAGCCTTTGGGAACAAGACAGGTCACAAAATTAAATCAAATAGATAGATAACCACACACGTACATTAAAAAGTACCGTATTTTTCGGACTATAAGATGCACCGGAGTAGAAAGCGCACCAAGATTTCAAAGACGTAAACAAGGGAAAAATGTTTTTGCCGTCCCCGGCCCCCAGGAGCACTCTGCAGGCCTCCCAAATCCTCTGTGTGTCCCATTTTTGCAAAAATGGGCCCGTTTTTTGCAGAAACAGGGCACGCAGAGGGTTTGGGAGGCCTGCAGAGTGCTCCTGGGGGCTGGGGAGGGCAAAAACGCAACGGTGGGGTGGGAGATGAAAAACTGGCCCATTTTTTGCAAAAATGGGGTGTGCAGAGGCTTTGGAAGGCCTGCAGAGTGCTCCTGGGGGGGTGGGGAAGGCAAAATGCCCCCATTTTTGCAAAAAAACAGGCCCATTTTTCACCTCCCAACCCCCCCCCCACGTGTCGCATTTTTGCCCTCCCCAGCCCCCAGGAGCATTCTGCAGAGTGCTATTCCAAAAGCCTCTGCGTGCCCCGTTTTTGCGAAAACAGGCCAGTTTTTGGCAAAAACGGGATGCATGGGGCAGGGTTTCGGGAGGCCAAAAATGGCTGTATTTGGTGTATAAGACTCACCAACATTTTCACTCTCTTTTAAGAGGGGAAAAAGTGCATCTTATACTCCGAAAAGTATGGGTATGTCTACTTGGTCTTTTACAGAGAAGGCAGCTTTATAAGCCTAATAGTCTAAGACTTAGAATGATCAGGCTGAAAGAAGGAATTATGAGCAATAGTTTTTCCCTCTTTGAGTGAATATACAGTACATCCATCCTTGCACCCATATATTTGTTTATCTAATATAAAGTGACCAGATATTTTTTTTAAGCGGGACGGGGGGGGGCGGGCCCGCCTGGGCGCCGCCATTTGTTTCGCCCTCTGCGCATGCGCAGAACGCTGCGCATGCACAGAACGCTGCGCATGCGCAGAGGGCAAAACACAGCAATTGTCGGCGTCCAGGTGGGGGGGAGGCGGGAGGCCTTTCCTCGCCTCCCGCCTCCCCTTCGGGAGCTGCCCTGGGGCCTTGCTGGCAAGCAACGAACGGGAGGCGGGAGACGGCAAAAGGAGGCAGCCGGCAGCTTACCTGTCGCGAGCTCCAGGCATCCAAGCGCCGCGGTCTCCCGGTCGCCCGCCCGGCCCCAGGGCAACGGCAGCAGCGAGGCGACGGGGGGAAGGAAGGGGAGGGGGACGAGGAAGGGCTGTTTGCGCCGCCGGAGGGGCCGCTCGTGAGCTCAAACCGGCGACGGCTCCTCGTCCCTCACCCCTCCACCCGCATCCCAAAAGCAGCGGCGCCTCCGAGGGCGGGGCTAGGGATGGGGCGGGGGAAGGAGAGGAGGAGCAGCCCCCCTTCCCCCTCTCCCCAGCAGGCAGCCGCCTCGCTGAAATTCCGCCCGACTTGCTTCCGGTACCTCTCTTTTGCTTCCCCTTTTAAGGTGACCAGACGTCCCGCTGTTTCGGCATTCTTTTCAAAAAAGCGGGACTTTTTGAAAAGAATGCGGGACGCGGGACACACGCTTGAAAAGCGTGTCTGTCCCGCCAAAAGCGGGACGTCTGGTCACCTTAATCTAATAGGGACTGGAAATAGAGTTTCACTGGGGAGAAAGGGCCTTCAAACCCAGATTTACTTGGAAATGGGCCTTTGAAGAGTACAATTTTGCATATGCTAGTGACTGCAAGTGGGTTAAATTAGGTAAGAGCCTCTGTTCTGTTATGTTACAGGGAAAAAATTGTTCACACATTTGGACTACTATTTACACCGATAGTTTTTATCGTTGCAGTATTTTGACTGTATGATAGTTTGACTTTCCATCTATTGCAGTTCTATTCAGTGAAGTAACGAGGTTAGAAAATAGCAGTCAGGGAGCCTCTGTACTTCATGGGCCAATGAAATTTTTCTCAGAAAAATGGTCATCAATGGCATATCACCACTTATACAAAGAGACCAAGCTTGAAATTCAGAGAATGCACTGAAATATTCTTATACTTTTAGTGGATGGAATAGGAGGCAAGCAGAAGGAGACGTTAGGCCACAATCCAAAAGAATTGAATGAAAGCATAAAGGAAAACCACATGTGCAGATTTGCAGTGTTTGTCATAGTTGCTCATAGCATAGCCAAACCATTTTGCTCTTTGGGGAGCTACAGAGACAGGTCCAGGCTATACATTTTGGAAGGAGAAGGAGGCTAATGTAGTCGGCTTTTTGTCAATTGTGCGCTGGTCCTCTTGATGCAATTATCTGTTTCACTGTGGGAACAGTGTTCTTCTGCTTAGAACAGTGATTCCCAAACTTTTGACATATGTGTACCCCTTCTATAATTTTCGTAACGCTGAGTACCTCTCATAAAAAACATATGCTTTAATAAAAATCAAAATATATTTATTTTTTCTTTCCAGCGATCCATAATCTCTGTTAGGGATAAAAATTGTATTTTATAAAAATAATCAAAATCAGTGGAACTTACTAAAGCATGATAACAGGCGCCCGGAACTAACTATTAAAGAAGTAAGTTGTCTCTGTAACGAAGTGCAGTATATTCACACCGTGTCACGCCTCACAAGACTGTCTAACCGTTAGATAACACTGCAATTCTCCGGCGTTTAAACAGCTCCGCGGCTCAACATCAACTGTTAATGTTCCCGCAGTTTAAAAATGGCCGAACCCGAGCTGGGCGAAGGATGTGCAGAAGTTCCCGCCATAATGAGTTGCGGTACGATGTACGATGGCCCCAGTTCCCATGTAAAAATTGCGATACGCGCCTATTTCTTTCCTTGTTCTGTTGGCGCAGCTAAGCACGGTGCAGTGGATATTCCCATGTGATCCCCACCAAACTCCGGTGCAACGCGTACCCCCACCAAACTCTTCCCGTACCCCTGGGGGTACGCGTACCACACTTTGGGAAACACTGGCTTAGAACAAGATAATCTTCAAGTATGCAAAGTCCCACAATAAGCCTTTAAATTCTCTGAATCAGGCATCAATCTATAGCCTTTCCTTTATTTTTGTGCTATTGTACATTCACCTTTTTTTTCTATATCAGATAGGTGTGAGAAATCAGTTGCTTATATAAAAGGCTAAAAAAAAAAACCCTGAAGGCTCAAAATTAATCCAACTGAATCAAGCAGGGAATTCCAGTGATGATTTTTTAAGAAAGTAGGTGGGAGTTTTTTTAAAAAAAAAATAGTTTGAAATTTGGGCTTGGCTGAAAAATACCAAATCACTTAAGTCAGAGCTGCAAGGTTTGTTTCTAAAAATATGATTATGAATAATGGCAAATGCTTTCTCTCTTATTCCCCCATTTAGCTTTTAAAATTGTTTTGGAGACATGTGATTGGTGGAATGATGGCAGGTACGCAAGATTACCTAGGCTTCTCTTTCTTATTCTACAAACTTTTTTAAAAGTAAAGTGTAGGAAGTAGCAATCATTGAGCAAAGTGGCTATAAACAGCTGTCAAACAAATGAGAAAAAACTGGGAACGGTCCAGTCTCCAAAAGACTTCCCAAAGGATAGTATTTGCTACAGTGGAAACAACAACAACAACAACAACAACCTAGGAATGTGCAAAGCTTAAACCAGAACAGCAAACTATCGCTTGTATTGGTTGTTCTCGGATCCAAATTATTTTGAGCTGGATTTTATTTTTAAAAACTGAAATGACAAGCAGCTTTAAATGAGAGGGTAGGTGTATGTCAGTTTCTTGGCAAACTGTTCATACTGCAGCCTTTGGGTGGTTACAAGAAAGAGATTGAAAGAGAAAGAGAATACATTTCTAAAAATACCTTATTCCAACCACAAAATTATGTGAATCTTAGTTATATCACTGTGGTACAATAGCAGGAACAAAGTGTGCTATGTGTAAGTTTGTGTATGTCTTTTATATGAGTGAAGCATGATATTGTACACATATTGAAAGGATTTGTGCTTTACTGCTTTGGTTTTGTTATTCACATTGTATAGGCACAGTGAATCACTCTTCAGTGAAGGGCAGCTTTGTAAAAAATAAAAGCATCAAGGATCTTGTAGTATCCTGAAGTCTAAAATATTTATTTTAGAATAGGCTTCTGTGGATATGTTGTGCACTTCAGCAGTGCACATTCTGTTGCAGCGGTCCCCAACCTTTGTGGTGGCCCGCCTGGGGGAGAGGGGAACCAGGCTGCATGAGCGGCGTACAGGCGTGCACGTGCATGCGCACACAGTTCAACTGTAGGTTGAGCTGCACACGCATGCGCGCTGTCCCACTACTTGCAAGAGTTGAGTCGCACGTGTGTGTGCATGCCAGCCCGCCTCTTCGCATGGCCCCGTTCTGAATAGGCCACCGCTCAATAGTGGCCTGGAGGTTGGGGACCCCTGTTCTATTGTACTTAGAGAAGACTATTAACTACATATTTATGGTTGTGGGACAGAGGGATAGAAAAGTAAAAGGAAGTCATAGTTACATAAAATATATGAAGTGCACACACTGAAAGTTACCCATAGACTATAATTGGTTTTAGATATGACACACACAGATGAACTGATTAGTACAGATAGAGTGATAAAGAATATTTTCAATTCCATGGGAACCACTCCCTTGTACTTTCCAAATGAAAAACACACAAACATTTTTTTCTCATGCTTGTTTCCAGGATTACTGGACCATCTGGAATGTTGCCTGAAATATTATAGTACTTGGCATTATAGTATTTGGTAACCTAAAGTATTGTTTAGGGGGAAAAAAGCCTCCATGCTAAGTATGATACCATCAGATGAAATAATAAGATTTATCTACATAATGCTACTTCTTTGGAAGTCACTTGATTTTTTTAAAAAAATTAACAGAAAACATTCCTACAGTGAAGTTGTTGTTGTTGTTGTCCTCTTTGGATCGCTGTCTAATGATTAACTGTGCAAAACATGTTATGCTTTTTTTAAAAAGTTGATTATTAAACAAAATGTTGAAGCAACTGCCAATAAAACTGAAAAACTCAGAGAAGCCACCCCCCAAAGGAAAAACAGTAAATTGAAAAATGTGTGGCAGCTAAATGTCACTATGTACTGGGTGATGGTGGTTAGGGCAGGGGTGGGCAAACTATAGCTCTTTGAGGACCTGTGGACTTCAACTCCCAGAATTCCTGAGCCAGCCATGCATGGCTGGCTCAGGAATTCTGGGAGTTGAAGTCCACAGGTCCTCAAAGAGCCATAGTTTGCCTACCCCTGGGTTAGGGAAATGTGCCTTGAGCAGGCCCCACCAACATTTTTGTTTAATCTCCTAAAAGTTGTCAAATTAAGTCTTGAAATATGCCTCTCTCTGCTTCTTAAAATGTTCTTTCCTTGTGCTTTATTTCACACGAGGAGTTCATTCCAATCAGTAGCAGCACAAGTAAATGCTAACAGGTTGCTTTTTCTCTTTCTGTACAGGTGGTGCAAGTTAAGAAAAAGGAGAAACTTCCAAAGTGGTTATGACCAAGAAAATGTTTCTTTGTTCTTACTTCCTTAAGAGAGTATGCTGTATCTAAAACAGGGGTGCTATCCAACCCTGACAACTTTAATGTTAGATAGGGCAAACGGAAGAGACTGGACTCAGGCTTCAGTGACAACAGCTCTTCATTCAGCAGCTATGTACAAATCCAGCAGCCGGCTTGTCTAACAGCTTCCCCTTTTATAGGGAGCTGCCAGACTGCTCCTCCAACCAGGCTGGCTTATTTTCCCACAGGAACGGTGGACCTGATTGACACCTTTTTAACTGACTCTGAATATTTAACATTTAAGACCTGTGGACTTCAACTCCCAGAATTCCTCAGCCCAGCATGCTGCCTTGGGAATTCTGGAGTTGAAGTCTACAGGTCTTAAAGTTGCCAAGGTTGGACATTCCTGATCTAGAACATAGCTTTGGGGAAAGAACTGAGCTGGAAATGATGGTGTAGGGATGGAGTCTTCTTTTGCATTGTACCTTATCTTTCTGGAGCAGAATTTATTTTCACCATCCTCTTTTGCATGATGTCTCCTTCCCTGCTTGTCCTTTTATCTCTGGTTTGTATCTTGCTTGCAATGTAGTGAATATATTACTGTTTTTGCTGGTCTTGTAAAAAGTGAGATTTTCTTTCAAATGAAAGAAGAGAGCCTATTTAACAGATATTAGATATAGTTTCATTGCAGAGTAGAATCTAAACAATGAATGGTTGGCATAAGACAACTGCAGATTCAACATGGCTACAACGGCGGTTCTGTGTAACTTCTATCAGGGGTGGGTTCTACTTACCTTCGCTACTGGATCAGGGTCGTGCCGGAAGTGCACGTTTTGCCCCGTCGCTCCCCAGTTAAACCCCGTCGCTCCCGGGTTAAACTCGTCTGCGCATGCACAGGAGGCATTGTGCATGCGCAGAGGGTTATTTTTGCTTAAATTTGGCTCAGGTGGACGGATTTCAAGCCGGAGAACCGGTATGGAGGCGTGTCCAGCCAGCCATCGCTGCCGGTTCGGTGAGTGGGGGGAAATTCCCACTACCGGTTCTAGAGAACCGGTCTGAACCGGCAAGAACCACCTCTGACCTCTATGGGTTAATTATTGGCCTTACACATAGCTTTAGACAAAATGCTTTTTAAAATGTGTGTTGCAACAAAAAATAAAATGGGTTAGTTTAAGTGTGCGTGTGTGTGTGTGTGTCTACATTTCTGTAGATGTTACTCATTGGCAGAGATTGCTATGTATAATTATGCTGTTTGCTTCATAATATTTTAATGAATTTCCCCCCTCAAGATAGCAACAAAAGTGGAAAAATAGAAGATTCTTAAAGAGGGAAAAGATGGTCCAACTATTACAAGCTGGGAAAAGAAGCTCTTAAGTGGAATGGCAACAATGCTGCTAATATATTGTGCCAATTAAAGTCTTGAAATAAATAACAAACTACTTAATATGTGTTGTAAATGTCATGCTGATTTAAGTGTTGTTATGCATAGATTACATCTCTTTGGAGGATTAATGCTGAGGTACTCAGAGGACTTCAAAAAACTTTACTTTGCTGAAGAATAGCAGTAAACAGTGGAAGATTGATAATGGTGGGAGAGTTCAGTGTTTTAACACTAATCATCTACAAGCCCTATATGGGATATTTACCTCCCGTATCTTGGTATCTCCACAGCAACCAGAATAAAAAGCCTACACCATAATAATCCCCTTGAACTTTCCAGCATGACTTTACAATTAATCAATTAATCAATCAGTCTTATGAGATTTCACTATAAGAATCTGAGACAGAACTGCATTTGTTCTTGAGTCTTGTGTAAATTGGATTACTTTTTTTCTAGTAATTTTCTCCCATTTTCCTTTTAATACAATATTATTAGTACTCCTATCTGTACTTTATCTATACTTCTGACCTTTCTGAAATCAGCTTGTATCAATATAAGAAACCATTGTTCTTGGGTTTTCAGCCTGAAACGAGAAGACACGTAAGAAATATGGAATGGAAGGGAACAGAAAAGAAGGAAAATCAGCTCTTCAAAGCCAGAATAAATTGATGAACTCTATGTTGACATTTATATTAGTTTGGACCAAACCAGTCTTCTCTTGCCAGAGTTCTTAAATAGCAATTCCATGCCCTTGATCCCCTGGCTGATGGAAGAAGCCAGAATATGCTATCCATCCACCCTCTAGCCTTAAAGCAACTCCATTGGGTTCAATATATCCCCTCTTGAAATTGAAAAAAAAATCAAGAGAAACAACTCTTAAACCTTTATGACCATGGCTCTGGGTTCCTTGTTGGATTCAAGACAGTTGGCTGATTTTCCTTCAATTTCTTTAGGAGAAGGAGCAGCAAGCCAAATGAAGTAAACACTTTCTACTTAAAACTGCTTGGTTGAAATGGAAACTACTACAGGAGAATTTGGAATCTACAATTTGGAATCCTCAACTACAGGAGGTGGAATCACCCAGGAATGTAATGTGAAGGGATTTTTGTGAGGATCAGGTTCCAGCTTTGTAGACCGTTTGGAGCCAGAGCATAGTATCTCCAAGAGCTGCAACATTTGTCATGGAAAGAAGTGGGCTATGACTTCATCGCTGTTCTTGTTGGGAGTACTGGTCTCAAGTCATGAGAGGTTGATTATCTAGTCATATCCAGTTTATTTTTTTAAATCATTTATTACATATAGTCTTTGACTTACAACCACAACTAGAACCCAAAGTTCTGTTAAGAAATATGGTCCCTACATGAGTCACATCCAATTTTATGACTTTTTAAAAAAAAATCTCAGTCACTATGAGTTAACAAATCTGGTTTGCTCCATTAATTTGCTTGTTGGAATTCCCCCTGGGAAGATTGCAAATGGTGATCATATGACCTTAGGGATGCTATACTGGTTTGGTTCTGCAACACAACAAGACAGACACAGACTTCAGAGGATAATCAGAACTGCAGAAAAAACAATTGCGGCCAACCTGCTTTCCATTGATGACCTGTATACTGCACGAGTCAAAAAGAGGGCCGTGAAAATATTTACTGACGCCTCGCATCCTGGACATAAATTGTTTCAACTCCTACCCTCAAAACGACACTATAGAGCACTGCACACCAAGACAACTAGACACAAGAACAGTTTTTTCCCGAACGCCATCATTCTACTAAACAAATAATTCCCTCACCACTGTCTAACTATTCACTAAGACTGCAATACTATTACTATTAGTCTTCTCGTTGTTCCTATCACCCATCTCCTCCCACTTATAACTTGTTGTTTGTATCTTTACAATTTATATCAATATTGATTGTTTCCTGATTGCTTATTTGTACCCTATGACAATCATTAAGTGTTGTACCTCATGATTCTTGACAAATGTATATTTTCTTTTATGCACACTGAGAGCATATGCACCAAAGACAAATTCCTTGTGTGTCCAATCACACTTGGCCAATAAAAAATTCTGTTCTATTCTATTCTATTCTATTCTATTCTATTCTATTCTATTCTATTCTATTCTATTCTATTCTATTCTATGTTTGCAAGTGCGAGGACTGGCTGTGTGTCACTTTTTTCATTGCTGTAACTTTAGTTGTAGACTTTCAATTATTTCCTGTTGAAAGGGATTGATCAAGCCTATGCCGCCTTAAGGCATTTGTAAACCATTGGCTGATAGTTGTGTCTTGCAATTCATGTCAAGGCAGCTTCATGGGAATAAAAAAAAAAGTCAGGATGGGAGCCACAACCACACAATTGAAACCCCACCCTTTTAACATATATGTTGCATCCATGGGTAGCTTATAATAATAAAATGCAAAAAATCTATAAGTTGTTAAACATTCTAATTTGCAAGTTAGTGAAGAAGGCACTGCATGATGTGTGATACAAAGAGAATCCTTGAATTTGTTTGAATCTGCTTTAATGGTTTCCCCTAAAATTTTAGAGAGAAAAATTATTCATTCCAGTTCAGTTCCAGTTCAGCTGACTATTAGTACATTCTGCAATGTAGTATCTGGAGATGTACAATTATGTCTTCTAACATTTGTTAGTAGGTCAAGAAAGTCTGCAATACTGACTTGCCAATTCAGATGAAGAAACTTCAGTTTTTTATAGGTGCAGCAGACAGGGAAAAAATGATCCAAGCAAACAAATGGAACACATACATCTTTTTTTAAAGCTACTTTTTAGAACTTGGCACTCATTTATAAATAAATGAAGTAATATTGTAAAACTATATATGCAATGGCTAAGTTAAAATATCTGTTTTACAGCTTAAAAGTTATGGAAACGTTTCTGCTGTTTTCCTCTTCTTTCTGCTATATGCAAAACATTATTTTTTATTATCCATTAGGGCAGAACCGTGGATTTCCTGACTTCCGAAACAGGATGACTTAAGATATAATGGCCTCTTATTTGAGAAACCAGAAGCTCTTGGGAATACGGAAAGAACTGCATGCTTCTTTGGTTCTTGACCAATGAGTTCAAAGTGGTGAGGTTTTCATGGCTTTGAGATTAAAATGAGATACCAGCAGGAACTATATGTACACTTATGCATGATCTAGGAGTAACTGACATGAGAGCCAGTTGAAGGCAGCTACTTTAGGTTGGATATGCATACTCACACTCAGAGATTTCGGGTAGGGAAGGGGAATAAGACTTTGGATATAAACTTTTGACAAGCAAAAGCAGGTCTAAAAACAGAGAATATACTGAGGTAGAAAAATAGAGATGATCTCCATCTGTTTCTCATCCAGGTTTGGATTTACTTTGGATTCCCTTTTTTTTCCTGCAGAATTGCTGTGTCCATTGTCCCTACAATCAGCAAACATAATCACTGCTCAACAAGAAATATTAATAAATTCAGCCCATCATCTCCATTTTTATATACTACACCTCGATGCCTGCTTTTCTCATTGTGAAGACATAAGTAGAATTGGAAAGCTCCAATTAAAGTTACGTGAATCGCTGCAGTTGTTAAATTAGGAACATGGCTGTTAAGTGAATCTGGCTTCCCATTAACTTTGCTGGTCGGAAGGTGGCAAAAGGTGATCGTATAACTGCAACTGTCGTAAATATGAGTCAGCTGCCAAATGTCTCAATTTTGATCACGTGACCATGGGGATGCTGCAACGGTCATAAGTGTGAAAACCTATCGTAAGTCACTTATTTCAGTATCGTTGCAACTTCAAATGGTCATTAAATGAACTGTTGTAAATTGAGGACTACCTGTACATACCTTGTTTTTTTACATTTACAGCACAGTCGTGCCAGAACTCACCAACGCTGATGCAGTTGCTTTTCAAGTCAGCTTTCTTCTCTAGGAAGTCAAACTTCTGGTAATGCTTAACGAGTTCATTGTTTTAGCTTCTTTTCCATGCCATTGTATGGCTGTGTCAGGTTGTTAGTTTCGTTTTTGCTTTGTTTTAATGGCTAGCACAATTTGGCAGCTGGGCATCAAGGCAGAGTTTAAAAATAATGATTGCGTGATTATTCACAGCTGTACAGTTGTGCAGGTATGCAATCAAAAAATAGCTGCAGAAAGGAAATGGGGGGGGGGGGGAGGAAGTCACTACTGATTTTCTTCCCACTAAGCATTTTGCTGCTGCTTAAGGTCAGGAGAGAATGTTGTAAAATGAGCTTCTTAGCTGAAAATTACTTCCAAGGGTAATAGTTAACAAGTCTGAAATGCTTATGGAAAAAGTGTTACATTTGTTTAATAAACAACATTCAGCGTTATATAGGAATGCATTCTTTTTAGCTGGAGCCACTGGAACATCCGATGAAAAATATTTAGGTTAGGAAGGATAGCATTATGGTGAATGACATCATCAAGGCTGGAGAACTTTTTTGTATGTGATCGGAAGATAAAGCAAGGAAGTAGTTCTGCAGTGCCTTCAGCTTTCTTATTTTAGCCCTTATAGCCTGAACAAAGGTCAAGGATTATTGGAAAAATGATACAAAACTTCATGAAGATTAGAATATAGAGCCTTTTTTTGTGTGTATTATTTACACAGCTTGCTGTGAAGATCTCTCTCAGTATTTTATATTTATCTAGGAACTGAATACAATAGGAAACCAAGTCAAATACTTAATATAAATATACATAATAAATATATAAATATAGTCATCTAGCATAGCCCCATGGTGAGATAGGCGGCAAATTTATTTATTTATTTATTTATTTATTTATTTATTTATTTATTTATTTATTTATTTATTTATTTATTTATTTATTTATTTATTTATTTATTTATTTATTTATTTATTTATTTGTGAGATTTATATACCGCCTCACAGTGCAAGCACTCTCTAAGCCAGGGGTCCCCAAACTTGGCAACTTTAAGACTTGTGGACTTCAACTCCCAGAATTCTCCTGTCAGTTATGCTGGCTGGAGAATTCTGGGAGTTGAAGTCCACAAGTCTTAAAGTTGCCAAGTTTGAAGACCTCTGCTCTAAGCGGTTTACACCAGTAAGCAATGTATATTTTATATTGCCCCCCAAATCTGGGTCCTCATTTTACCTACCTTGGAAGGATGGAAGGCTGAGTCAACCTTGAGCTGGTGAGATTTGAACCGCTGACCTGCGGATCACAGACAGCTAAAGTGGCCTGCAGTACTGCACTCTAACTGCTGCGCCACCTTGGCTCTAATTTAACAAATAAATAAAAGAAACACAGGTAATTATTTTCTGTCCATTAGATTTTGAAAACGTGATTTTCTGCAGATCTGCATTTTTATTCACTTTCTCTCTTTTTTTTTTTTTTTTGGAAAAGAAATGCTTTTGTCCCCACAACATTTAAGTTCTTTTGTCTTTCTGTTAGTTTTTCAGTCCCATACAGATAGTCCTTGCTTGCCAACTGCCTCATTTAACAACAGACTACTTGAAATTACAATGGTGTAAACAAAACAGCTTTGTGACAAATCCTCACATTTATGACTATTGCAGCATCCCACAATCACAGGATAGCCATTCAGGGGCTTCGCAACCGGCACATGCTCACAACCATTGCAACATTCCACATCATATGATTGGCATTTGTGTGCTTCACAGTTGGCTTGAGACAAGCAAAGATAATAGAGAAGGCAGAAGTAAAGTCGTAAGTTGTGGTCATGTGATGATTCACTTAATAGCCATTGCTGATTTCAATTGTGGTCATTAAGTGAGGACTACTTGTACCTTGTCCTGATAAAACTTGTGACTGAGACTAGAGGTAGCTTTCTGGCAAAGATTAAATGGCAGTATTGTCCTATGAAATGTATTTTCAGTGACAATCAAAACTATGACGAAAAGTGGGCTAAATATAAGTGGGCATAAAACAATGAAAATGCCCACAACTTAATATCTGTTTTATATTACCCATATTATGAACATGCCATTCATTAAAAAAAAACATAGGATTTCCTAACCTCCATGTTTCCTCAAATGTGCAAGTTATTTGCTTAAAAAAAATCTCAAAAATTCTTAGTGAAAACTATTGCCTAAATCACTATGTTTTGTTTCTCTTTTATCTCTATCTTGAAGTTTCACATGTGTTAAGCAAGCAAGGAAGAAGCAATGGCAAAAAAAATCTGATGGTATCTGACTTTCTTGATGTTTTTGGACAGTTTATTTATTTAGAATATGGTATATCATACATGGACTAGCAATATATACCTGGACATCATGGACTAGCAATATTTAGTTTAGTTTAGTTTAGTTTTAGTTTATTTATTTATTTGTCAAGCATATATAAGATTACAAATAAAATTATAAACATGATTGTGAATACATGAAATGTATAAACATGATTATGAATACATGAAATGAATAAAAATAAAAGGGAACATTAGGACAGGGACGGTAGGCACACTGGTGCACTTATGCATGCCTCTTACAGACCTCTTAGGAATGGGGTGAGGTCAACAGTAGACAGTTTAAGGTTAAAGTTTTGGGGGTTGGGGGAAGAAACCACAGAGTCAGGTAGTGCATTCCAGGCATTGACCACTCTGTTGCTGAAGTCGTATTTCCTGCAATCGAGTAGGGAACGGTTTACCTTAAGTTTATAGTGTGTGTGTGTGTGTGTGTGTGTGTGTGTGTGTGAGTGAATGTATGTATGTATGTATGTATGTACCGTATTTTTCAGAGTATAAGACGCACCTTTTTATCCCCCAAAAGAGGGTGAAAATTTGGGTGCGTCTTATACACAGAATGTAGCCCTACCCACCCGCCGGCCCCCACCCTTCAGAGGTTTTTGGACTCCGCATGTCACATTTTCGGTCACTTCCAGCTGTTGCTGGCCACCGCCGCTGCCGCCGTTGCTGCCCGTTGCTGCCATTGCTGGCCGCCGCTGCCGCCGCTGCTACCCAAAGCCGCTGCCACCATTGCTGGCTGCCGCCGCTGCCGTTACTGGCCACTGCAATAACTTACTAGTATGGTGGCTGTTAAGCCATAGAGGGGCACAGTATTCTGCTGCGGAATCGACCAACCCTAGTTCTGATGACCTGAGGGTGTAAAGTATGATTTTTAAAGGAGGATATAAACTATGATAATCAGGACTGGGTGAGAAGGTATTGGCACGGAAGCTTAACAGCCACAAATGCTATTCATCCATTCTAAAACAAAGGTAAAAACATGCAAATCTTCACATTGGTGGGAATGTGTGTTAATGTGAAGATTTGTCGATGTGTCCTGGGCTGCCATATTCTCTTGAGCCTGCATTGATGTTCACAAGATGAAGAATGCCAGCCATTTTGAAGACTTCCTGATGACCATGCCAGCGTCAAAGGTTCATTTTTTCCCCTTTTTGTCTTAAAAGATTGACTAGCGAGACAAACAACTCTGTAAATCATACATTTGGCACAGCATATAATTTAGTCCTGTCTATATCTGTAACTAAAATGTTACTTTTAGTGAATGTAAGGGAAGATTTTCTTCCTTTTACAATAATGTTATTATGTGGCATGTCATTCTACACTTTCCTAAAACCTTGTATATTGCAGTAAAAACACAGCTGTGGGAAGGAAATACAGAAACCAGAACACCCATGATAGCAACTTCTTGGCTGTTTTACTCTGGATCGAGGGAAGAAAAAAGTTTGTCGCAATTGTGTTAATTTGGTGATCAAAGCACAGATCAGTTGTCATGATCTGTTTTTCTAAAGTTGTGGGGTATTATTTAAAAACTCTTAACAAGAAGCAGTAAAATGAAGTTCTACATCGACACATTGGCCAAGGTAATAACAAATGCATAGTTCTCCATGGAAAATAATATTTATTTGAAAAATTAAATGGCAAATTAATTTCTAGTAAAGTTCCAGTAGATATTTGCTAACCTAAAAGAATGATGTTGAATAAAACTAGTTTCTGATTATCGTTTCATGTACAGTACTGTAAATTTTCACTGTTTAAAAATAGAAAATTAAAAATTGTTTATTTTTTTAAAAAATGGTTACTAGAAATATCAGAACGCCATCAATGTATTTACAACCTGATATAACTGCACAGATAAATGCATCTCTACTGCAGCTTCATTGCATTCATAGTATGTGACCGAACTTAGCTTGATCTTTTTTATCTTGAAAAAGCACAGTGGAGTCAGGCCTGGTTAGTTCTTAGATTAAGACTACCAGTGGAAATCCTAGGACAGTGATGGCAAGCCTATGGCACGGGTGCCACAGGTGGCACGCGGAACCATATCTGATGGTATGCGAGCTGTTGCCCTAACACTGCTCCAGTGCGCATGTGCGCGCCGGCCAACTTATTTTTGGCTTTTACGGAGGCTCTGGAGGGCGTTTTCGGCCTCCGGAGGGCCTCCGGGGGCGGGGGAAGCCATTTTTGCCCTCCCCACGCTACAAGAAAACCTCTGGAGCCTGGGGAGGGTGAAAAATGGGCCTACTGGGCCTACCCGAAGTCAGGAAATGGGGGAGCGGGGGGATCGTGCACGCATGCACAGGGGCGGGGCAGCACGGGGGGATCACACGCGCATGCGCAGGGGGACGGGGGCATTGAATTATGGGTGTGGGCACTCGCACGTACGCAATAGCGTGCACGCATGTGCTTTTGGCACCTGAGGAAAAAAAGGTTCGCCATCACTGTCCTAGGACACTAAAAAGCAAAAACACAATGAGCAACAACCCATAAACTGTCAAGAGAAGTCAGTGACAAGTCACATCCTATTTTTGCCAAGAAAACAGCAAAGACATAAGATCCCAAGGAGTGAAAAATCAAGTCAAAGAGACTCATTTTTAACTATCAAACTTTCTATCAAACATGAATTGAGCCTGGGTTGGAAGCTTCTGGAGAAAGCATCGAGAAAAATACTACTGTGGGGAAAACTTAATGGATTGCAAATGGTTAGCTCAGAGGTCTTCAAACTTGGCAACTTTAAGACTTGTGGACTTCAACTCCCAGAATTCTCCAGCCAGGATAGCTGGCTGGAGAATTCTGGGAATTGAAGTCCACATGTCTTAAAGTTGCCAAGTTTGAAGACCTCTGGGTTAGCTCCATCCCTCTTAACATGCATTTCTTCCACTTACTATACAGGTAGTCCTCGACTTACAACAGTTAATTTTGCAATTGTTCAAAGTTACAGCGACACTGAAAAAGTGACTTATGGCCATTTTTCACACTTATGACTGTTGCAGCAGCCCCATGGTCACATGATCAAAATTCTGATGCTTGGCAACTTGTTCACATTTATGATGGTTACAGTGTCTTGGGAGTCGGTTGATCACCTTATGCAACCTTCTGACAAGCAAAATCAATGAGAAAGCCAGATTCACTTAATAACCAAGTTACTAACTTAACAACTGCAGTGATTCACTTAACGACTGTATCAAGAAAGATCATAAAATGGGGCAAAATTCACTTAACAAATGTTTCCCTTAGCAACATAAATTTTGGGCTCAATTGGGGTTTAAGTGGAGGGCACCCTGTAGTTGAATGTCATGTTTTCTGAATATTGTCTGCATATGTTTTCTATAGCTTTGAAAATGAAGGCAGTGGAGCTAGATACTGTAGCTAAACATGATAGTACATATTTATGTTTATTCTGTCGAATGCTGCATCTGTATAATTCCACCAAAGTTTTTTAAAAATGCATGAAAACACGAGAACACTAATATGGGGAGACTATGATCTCCCCCCCCCCCAATCTCTGGTACAAAGAAGGAGGAGGAATTTGATGTCTGGAGAACTGGAACTCTAAATGGGAAAAATGAGTCTGAACCAAGAATTCCCATGAAGTAGGAATGGGAAAATAGAAGAGGGAAACTAAAAGTCTGCCTAAATGTGCTGATCTATTTATTAAACCAAATCAAGATGACCACTGGCAAGATTGCTTAACACAAAATTCCAAAACTTAAGCCACCTCTGCTCATAATCGCTAACAACATGTCACAAAGGTAACACATACTTACCTTAGCTTAACCAGGTTGCCTTTAATGATTCAAAGGCTAAACTAGATATTGTGTATGTACCAAAAAGCAAACAGCCATGAAATTAAGATGATTTCCCTAAAGAAAGTTTATTATAAATCTAAACAAATGTCCTTTGCATTGGCAGGCTTCCCCTCTTTGTCAACCAAGAATTGTCAACTACAGCTAAAACCAACCCTTGATAGCCACTCCACCCAATTAAACTATGTCTATCTAACATACCTGATTATATATCTGGCAAAATCCCTGGCCAAAAATGATAGGGTCAAGATAAAAAAAATATATTTATTGAACTAATAACTGATTAAATGCAACTATTCTCTGTTATACAAACCACTCTGACAGACAAAGAGACATAGAGATACACCACCCCCTCTTTCCTTCTAGCAGAAACGGGGTGGGGGGTGGGGGAGCAAATAAAAAAGGCAAGAAGAGGATACGAGAAGAAACGAGGAAAGTGAAAACTGGATAGAGTTTTGATAAGGGTTGTGGTAGCTGAACATGAAAGAAAAGAAAACCTTATGTAGAGTTTAGAAGTGGGTTAAATTCACCAGGGAAACCACTCCACTCAGACAACAGCTAATCTTCACGCTAGTCTTCAAAGATATCCACATTCTGCAGCAGTGATGCCTACAGCCATCGCTACAGTTTGTTCATTCCTGTTTCTAGCAGTTTTTGCTCTTACTGGTGATGTTGCACTATCCTCATTCACAGGCCATTACTTGAAAGAAGTGTCTCTCAATTGATATCCTATCCTATTGGTAGGATATATACATTTGCTGATCATTAATTGGCCCAGAGATTAAGGGGCCCAGAAGAAAGGAAATAGGGAATTATGAATCACTAAATTTGTTTTTTCTTTGTTGTGATGAAAGTTGGACAATCATATCATTTTCTTTTCTAGTTAGTCTTACTTCTCTTTTTATCTCTTTCTTTTCTTTCTTCTTTTTCCTTGCACTTTTTTTATTCTTGCCTATTCTTTTTTCCCCTTTAAGTTTAGTTTGTATTATTATTTTTTCTAAGTTTCTATTATAGTTTACTATTATAATCCAAATTCTTAATAAAAGATATGCGTGCGTGTTGCGATAGAATGTAGTGAGGTTCCCCAGGAGGGAGGGGTGCGTTCCAGAGGACTAACAGGCAACTCAGGCCAAATATTGTGTGTGAGAGAAAGAGGATGAAGACAGCCCCTCCCTAATAGTTGACATAGTATGTGGTAGATGCAGATAATAAGAGTCCTCAGTCTGGCAAGATTTTGTCTATAGGTTTGAAACAATAAAGAAGTCAGCTTGGAAGAACTGCAACCTGTCATTCTTGGTTTTGGGACGCACACACATGCACGCGCACACACACACACACACACATACACACACTATACATTTGTGCAGTTGCTGGAGGGCGGGGAGCTTGAATTGTACTATGATAGGGAGAAAGACATTTTACTTCCTTCTCCTATCCCAAGATCACAGTATAGCCAGATTCCCTCCTTTGTGCCAAGCAAAACAGGAACCATGGAAAGGCAAACTTCATAACTATATATGTGACATTTAATTTGGTTCTTAGTGACAAAATAACTCATAAAAGAGTAGAGATAGGAAACTCTGTTCTAAAGTATACTGGGAATTAAGTAAGTGCTTTAAATTGTAACTGAATCATGAAATGAAACCCCATCTTTCTTGGTGTTTTGTGTGCTTATGTTAAGAATTATGTGCTATGCTGTGGATTAGTTGTAGTTTCCAATTATGCCAAGAACCAGAGGAGAAAAGAGGCAGTTGGAAGTTTATGAGTGGAGTCAATAAACAGAATCAAGGGTTTTTTTTTTTTTTACGGGAAGTGAACAAGAGAGGAAAATCTGGTGAAGAGCACACTTATCACCTATCTCTAGAACAGGGGTCGGGAACCTATGGCTCGCGAGCCAGATGTGGCTCTTTTGATGATTGCATATGGCTCGCAGCAGGGGTGAAATCCTCCCGGTTCGCCCGGGCCAGTCCTTCGGCGTATAGCCGATGGAACTGGCGGCGGTTGCGGCACGGAGCTTCTCCTGCCCGCTTTCCCGTCCCGGCTGAACACAATCACCGCTTTCCCGTCCCGGCTGACCACAATCATTTGGGTTATTTTTCCCTCTGTGCATGCGCGCGCATGCACAGAGGGAAAAATAACCCAAATGGCGGCGTTCAGCCGGGACGGGGGGAGCTAAAAAACGGCCATGGCCACATCCCCGCCGTTCTCCAGCCAAGCGGCTGAAGAAGCCCCGGAGCCCCGCCGCCAACCTGCGTCTCCTGCTGGGAAGGAGCCTCTGTCGCTGTCTCTCGCGGGGCTCCAGCCACCCTACTGAGTCCCTGACCGCGGCACCGGCAGGGTTAATGCGTATGGGAGAGGAGAGAGAGCGCTACCGCCGCCACTGCTGCTTTCACCGCTCCGATATTTCTTTGGTGGGCGCGCGCGGGAGGGACCATGGAGCAGAGGCGCCCGGCAGCTTAAGGCAAGAGGCAGGTGGGAGACGCGGGCAGGAGCCTGTCGCCGCCGCCGCCACTTCTGGCATCCCCACGCCTCTCACCCCGCTCGCCGGGTGCCTCTGCTCAGCGGTCCCTCCTGCGCAGGCCCACCAAAGAAATATTGGAGCAGCGAAAGTAGCAGCGGCGGCGGTAGCGCGCTCTCTCCTTCCCTCCCATGCGCGTTAACCCTGCCGGTGCCGCGGTCGGGGACTCAGTCGGGTGGCTGGAACCCCGCAAGAGACAGCGACAGAGGCTCCTTCCCAGCAGGTTGGCGGCGGGGCTCCGGGGCTTCTTCAGCAACCCACCCACCTACCTCGCTTGGTGCGGTTCCCCGCACTTGACGTCTTGGAAGAGGGCTGGGCGAGGGAGAAAGGAGCCACGGTGGGGATTGGTTTGCAGAGAGAAAGAAAGAAAGGAGGAAAGAAAGAAAGAAAGAAAGAAAGAAAGAAAGAAAGAAAGAAAGAAAGAAAGAAAGAAGAAGAAGAAGAAGAAAGAAAGAAAGAAAGAAAGAAAGAAAGAAAGAAAGAAAGAAAGAAAGAAAGAAAGAAAGAAAGAAAGAAAGAAAGAAAGAAAGAAAGAAAGAAAGAATCATTACCAATGCTATGATGGAAATCACCAACTCAAAGACAAATATCACTTTGGAGCAAGGAAGCTGCTACAGCAGCAACAAATTAAACAGCACAAAGACAGGGATTCTCTCAATATCCCATTGTCCCTATTGACATTTAGTTGAATTCACTTTTAAAATATATTATATGGCTCTCACTGAAATAAATTTCCAAATTTTTTGCTTTCATGGCTCTCTTAGTCAAAAAGGTTCCCAACCCCTGCTCTAGAAGATATCTCAAGGTGAATTTAGCTACATAGGGAAACCAAATTTTGTAGCATAGCTCTACAGAGTTTTTAGGTCAGATTGGTCCATAGGAAAAATAATACAAGAATACAGTGTTATAAAAATACCATAAAAAGAGAAAGTCAGTGTGTTTACAGTTTATTGCATAATGTCAAATATGCTTGTTAGGTGAAATCTCTCCCCCCACTCTCTCTCTCTCCCTCCTTCCCTCCCCCCTTTCTCTCTCTCCACAGTTTTCAGAAAGAAGGTTAATTCCTTTGAAAACAAGGTGGCCAAACTGGAGATGTTCAAACAACCAAAAAGAAACTTAGCAACCAAAAAGAAACTACGTAGTATCTGCATTGCATTCTCACATGACCTCTCCTTCGCTATCAGGGAAAATGAAAACTTTGGGGAAAGAAGGAATCACATTGAGGGTAAGAGAGATGTTCTTGTAGGATGGACCCAATCCTTTTGTAATGAATTCATTTCCCTTTGTCCTGTGCATCCTTTGAGAGGGAGGTTTTCTCTCTGTGGGTGATTTGATCATTAGAAACAGATGTGTTTGTGATGGATATGTAAATGATGCAAAGGTTGCACACATCATGCTCCATCTGAGTACAGTAGCAGATGGTGTTGGCCATCTGGACAGGTACAGAAGAGGGGTCTTAATACATAGATGAGACTGTCGTATCAGATAAATATATCTAGACATTTTAGGGTACTGGACAACATTTTGGTACAGCTGATTATAAAAGAGAAATGGGCTTTACTCAGGGGTAGGTTCCAACTTACCTCGCTGCCGGTTCGCTTCCTCATAGCCGCGCCTAGTGGGCGTGCGCATGCTTCGCACGTCCACGCATGCGCAGTACAACCCCCCCCCCTGATTTTTTTTAAAACCCCGCCAAAAACAAAATGGTGACCGCATGTACAGTGCTGGAAACTCGGCTTCTGCGCATGCGCAGAAGAATTTTTTTAAAAAAAGATGGTGGCGCCCACAGACCGGCACCGACCAATGCGGTTCGGTGACATCATCGTGACATCACCAGCGGGTCACTACCGGTTCGAGCGAACCGGTCCAAACCGGGAGGAACCCACCCCTGGCTTCACTTGAACTGTAGTGGAACCAGACTGCTGGTGCAATAAAATCAAAAAGCGGCAAAATAGTTTTTAAACTGATCCTCATAGGTTCTAAACAGCACACAGCTCTGAAGAGTGTAGACTTTTCAGGAAATAGTATAATGTATGGGACCAATGTTGGAAAAAGAGGTGGTAGTATCAATCAGAAGACAAGAAGGCCATAAAAAAGGCCCAAGCCAGCAATTTAAAAAGGGTAAGATGTGTAGATATCAATATATCTACTGTATATATCCAGTACAGGAAACCTCTATGTCAAGATGAGAACATTATTGTACTTGTCAATGAGAAGATAGATATAATGAGTCTAATGGAAGCCTGGTGAAATGAATCAGAGGAATATGCTAATTCCTAGATACAAACTTTATAGAAAAAATAGGAAAGCATGCACTGATGGATGGGTTTCTCTTTTATTGATGGGTTGGGGGAAGTCAAATTCTCACATGTCAGAAGACTAGACTTTTACATAGAACCACTATAACTAGCAACATCTTGTGATGGGTATAAATTAGCTCTAACAACGTACTATTGTCCACTGATCAAAATATTAGGACAGTCTTGTGATGTTGAAAGAATTTAGGGAAGCATGACAAGGAGAAGCTCTTGTAATTATGGAGGTCTTTTATCTTCTCATAGACGAAGTACAATTATGTTCATGCCAAAACAAAGATACTAAAATTGGAGATAACCTGTTGTGCCTAACACTTGGTCCTGGAACCAGTCAGAGGGGAGGGAAGGCTTAATCCTAAGTATTTATTTATTTATTTATTTATTTATTTATTTATTTATTTATTTATTTATTTATTTATTTATTTATTTATTTATTTTTATTTTATTTATTTTGTTATTCTTATATGCCGCCCAACTCCCGAAGGACTCAGGGCGGCGTACAACAGGAAAAAAAATACAAGAATAATCAAAATGCAAGTGATTAAAAAACAAATAAAAATTATTAAAAACAATATTAAAACAGCAACATTCATTCGATATCATACATACTTGGGGGGTGATCTCAGGTGGATTAAGCTATCCCCCCCACCTGCAGGAAAAGCCATGTTTTAACGGCTTTTCGGAAGGCCAGCAGAGTGGGGATGGTTCGGGTCTCTGGGGGAAGTTGGTTCCAGAGCACGGGGCCAGCCACAGAGAAGGCTCTCCCCCTAGGGCCCGCCAGCCGGCATTGTTTGGCCGACGGGACCTGGAGGAGGCCAACTCTGTGGGCCCTAACCGGTCGGAGGGAAGTATGAGGCAGAATGCGGTCCCGAAGATATCCTGGTCCTAAGCCATGAAGGGCTTTAAAGATGGTGATCAACACCTTGAATTGGACCCGGAGACCGATGGGCAACCAATGCAGCTGGCGGAGTATTGGTGTCACGTGGGTGTACCTTGGCACACCCACCACAGCACGCGCAGCCGCATTTTGTACCAGCTGAAGTCTCCGGATACTCTTCAAGGGTAGCCCCATGTAGAGCGCATTGCAGTAGTCCAAACGCGAGGTGACAAGGGCATGAGTGACCGTGAGTAGAGCCTCCTTCTCCAAGTATGGCCGCAACTGGTGCACCAGGCGAACCTGTGCAAAGGCCCCCCTAGCCACAGCAGAAAGATGGTGATCCAATTTTAGCTGTGGATCTAGGAGGACCCCCAAGTTGCGGACCTGGTCTGAGGGAGTCAGTTTCGCACCCTCAAAGACCAAGGAGGGATAGTTGTCATGGTCCTTAGGAGGCAATATCCACAGCCACTCAGTCTTGTCGGGATTGAGTCTGAGTCTGTTCCTCCCCATCCAGATCTTAACGTCGTTCAGGCAGCGGCACATTACATCAACTGCCTCCCTGAAGTCAGACGGGGTGGTGATGTACAGCTGGGTGTCGTCAGCGTACTGATGGAAACACACCCCATGTCTGCGAATGATCTCACCCAACGGTTTCATGTAGATATTAAACAGGATGGGCGAGAGAACCGACCCCTGAGGCACCCCACATGATAGGGGCCTAGGGGACGATCTCTGCCCACCTGCCAACACCGACTGCATCCGATCGGCGAGATAAGAGGAGAACCACCGCAAAACGGTGCCTCCCACTCCCAACTCGCCGAGCCGATGCAGAAGGATACCATGGTCGATGGTATCGAAAGCCGCTGAGAGGTCAAGTAGCACCAGGATGGAGGAATTTCCTCCATCCCGGGCTCGCCAGAGATCATCCATCAGGGCAACCAAGGCAGTTTCTGTACTGTAGCCGCGCCTGAAGCCCGACTGGTAAGGATCTAGATGGTCTGTTTCATCCAGGAGCTGCAGAAGCTGAGTCACCACCACCTTCTCCACAACTTTCCCTAAGAAAGGTAAGTTGGAGACTGGACGATAGTTCTTCAAATCAGCTGGATCCAGGGAAGGCTTCTTCAGGAGGGGTCGCACCACCGCAGCTTTTAACGACTGCGGTACGGATCCCTCCCTCAAAGAAGCGATGATCACCGCCTGGATCCAGCCGCGTGCCACCGACCTGCTGGCCGAAACCAGCCAGGAGGGGCATGGGTCCAATAAACAGGTGGAGGTACCCATCGCTCCCATAGCCCTGTCCACATCATCGGGAGAAACAGGCCCAAACTCCTCCCACAATGATGGACTAGGACTTGCCCCTGTCACCTCTATGGACTCTGCCCTGCCAGAGTCCAAGTTTGACCGAATCTGAGCGACTTTATCCGACAGAAACTCAGCAAATTCCTCAGCTCTGCCTTGTAAGTGTTCCTCGCTCCCCCCTTTTCCAAGGAGGGAGCGAGTCACCCTAAACAAGGCGGCTGGACGAGAATCTGCGGACGCAATAAGAGCGGAAAGATAGGATCGTCTTGCCGCCCTTATCGCCACTAAATAAATAAATTTATTTATTTATTTATTTATTTATTTATTTATTTATTTATTTATTTATTTATTTATTTATTTATTTATTTATTTATTTATTTATTTATTGCATTTATATGCCGCCCTACTCCCTGGGGACTCAGGGCGGCATACAACATTTGAAGAACAACTAAACAGTATAATTTAATAACAATTTAAAATACATTTAAAAAGAAACATACAAAATCAAAAGTAATGGTCATTATTTGGTTCAAGATGTCGCTGCTGTTAAACTGTGACATTTAACAAACCTATAAAGGCAAAACTGTTAGCAGAATCCAACCAAGCATATTTAATTCCCAAAGGGGATTTAAATAACAACAACAACAACAACAACAACAACAACAACAACAACAACAACAACAACAATAATAATAATAATAATAATAATAATAATAATAATAATAATAATAATAATAATAATAATAATAATAATAATAATAATAATAATAATAATAATACATCACACAGTCCTAGACGCTTGGGAAGTGTTCGACTTATGATATAGTGATACGAAATCCAGCATATAAATCTCGTTTGCTGTGTATTACTGTTTTTTGTGTAAATAATAATCATGATCATGATCATGATCATCATCATCATCATCATCATCATCATCATCATCATCATAGCAGGCTAGTGAGAAAGAGACTGAGAAGAAAAGAGGGCCAAGTCTTTTCATAGTGACAGCCTGGAGGTTATTTAAAATCACAATAATTGTGGGCCATCTAAAATCTATATACTTCTAAAACTCCCCTGTCTGTGACTTTTAACTGGGCAAAACTGTGCCTCATAGGACAACACTTTTCCAACTACGGTTCTCTCAAATGGACTAACTTATAGAATACCAGGACCTATTAGTCTCGTAGGAATGACATTTTGGAAAGTTCGTGCCACTTCAATGCTGCTGTGGTGTTGCCTTCAGCGCCGTCAACATGGTGCTGCAGTCAAGCGATCCTCATTTGCAAGTTTCCCTGACGCTTTCCCACAAGTTAGTAAAGAACGCTGGGAAAATTGGAGGGAAAAATGTCTATGGAGTTCTCATGACCGCAGCTGATGGTGGGAGCCTGGCAAGGGTTTTGGACCAGCATTCTCTGTTTAGCTAAGGAAATATATCTGAAAGGATGACCCAGAAGGTCACAAGTTGTCTAGTGTTTTCCAAATCCAGGAAGACACCCAGCATGGCTTTTCTAGCAGGGTCCAGGAAGCTGTCAACATTAAGAAGGTTTCCTTCAGGAAATGGAAAACCTGTCCTAACAAAAAAAAAGTACAAAAAAAAGGGATCATAAGGTGGCAAAATCATGATAACGGTAATAAAGAATTGTTTTAAATAATGTGGAAGCCATATGGTAAAAATATAAAAAAGGCAACACAAAGTTATTTAAATACTTTTGAAGCAGAACATTCTCACTCGGGCCAGTAAACAGCAAAGGAAGGAAAGGCATGTTCCACTAAGATAGGGAGATTGTGGGAAAATAGAAGGAATATTTTGTGTCTGTCATTAGAACAAAAAAAGTTTTATAGTGGATGCCTAAGCTTTTATTACCTTTCTGAAGAAGGAAATTGGAACATCTAAAGTAAATTGAGGGGATTAGAATATATTCTAAGACATTTTGAGACTACATTCTGACAAATCTCTGAGACCTGATGACATTCACCCAAGAGCTCTTAACTCAAATAAAAAGTTACTGAGATCCTAGGAAAATATGTCATTTCTGCATGCCTGAAGACTAGAAGATACCTAGTATAACACCAATACTTTTTAAAAGTAACCTGGGAGCTGTTTGGAAAATAGGACAGATCAGCTTATCATCTGTTTCAGGCCAATAAATAAAAATGGTAATCAAAGAATATAAATCTAGGCACAGAGAGGAACAGGTTTTGCTGAAGGACAATCAGTATGAATTTCATAAAGGTGAATACTGTGTTGCTAACTTTTAAGAGGTTTTTTAATCTAAAAGTTCTTGAAAGACTTGGTTCTTAACTCAATGGAGTTGCCGTGTTGGTTTTTGACAGCTTTGAAAAAAGGGAAATTCCATGGTAGGGATCATTAAGAAAAGGACTAAAAATAAAAATGTCACAGTTGCAGTACTGTTATACAAATATGTGGTAGGTAAACATTTGGAACACAATTACAGTTCCATCCCGTCCCTGAATTGGAAAAAGGTATAGAGGTAATCCTTGAGTTAGAAACCAGTTGTTTATCAAATGACCTAAGTGCCAAAGCCCACTGCAACAACATCGCCAAAAAGTCTTCAAGAACTGTTAACCTAATCTTACGTAGCTTGTTCTCCGGTAATATCATACTACTAACCAGAGCATACAAAACATTCGCCAGACCAACCCTTGAATACAGCTCATCTGTCTGGAACCCACACCGCATATCGGACATAAATACATTAGAAAGTGTCCAGAGATACTTTACAAGAAGAGCCCTCCACTCCTCTACTCACAACAGAATACCTTACGCAACCAGACTTGAAATCCTGGGCTTAGAAAGCTTAGAACTACGTCGTCTTCGGCATGACCAAAGCATAGCTCATAAAATGATCTGCTACAACGTCCTTCCTGTCAACGACTACTTCAGCTTCAACCACAACAATGCACGAGCACACAACAGATACAAACTCAAAGTGAACCGCTCCAAACTTGACTGTAGGAAATATGACTTTAGCAACAGAGTGGTAAATGCCTGGAACTCACTACCTGACTCTGTGGTTTCGTCACCAAACCCCCAAAACTTTACCCTAAAACTGTCCACTGTTGACCTCACCCGATTCCTAAGAGGTCAGTAAGGGGCGTGCGTAAGTGCACCAGCGTGCCTACCGTCCCTGTCCTAATGTTCCCTCTTATCAGTACCCATCTTATGTATATAAACAATGTTATATCTATGTATATTACTAATATGTACTTGACAAAAATAAATAAATAAATAAATAAAAACAAAACAATGGAACTGAAAAAAAAATGACATGACGGGGTCCTTGCACTTATGACTGTTGCTGCATCCCTACAGTCACATGATCAAAATTTGGGCACTTGGCAACTGGCATGTATTCATGGTGGTTGCAGCATCCCAGGGTCATATAATTGCCATCTGTGACTTTCCCAGCTGGCTTCCGACAAACAAAATCAACGGGGGGGGGGCAGATTTGCTTAATGACTACCTGATTTGCTTAACAACTGCAGTGTTTTGCTTAACAACTGTGGCAAAAGTCATAAAATGGTGCGATTCACTTAACAACTGCCTTGCTTAGCTATGGAAATTTTCATCCCACGTTGTTGTAAGTTAAGGACTATCTATAATATAGGTAGTCCTCGACTTAAAACTGTTCATTTAGTGACCTTTCAAAGTTATAACAGCACTGAAAAAAGTGACTTAGGACCATTTTTCACACTTACGACCTTTGTAGCACCCCCCATGATCAAAATTCAAATGCTTGGCAACTGCCCCAGGAACATGTGATCACCTTTTGCAACCTTCTGACAAGCAAAATCAATGGGGAAGTCAGATTCACTTAACAACCGTGTTACCAACTTATCAGCTGCAGTGATTCACTTAACAACTATAGCAAGAAAGGTTGCAAAATGGGGCAAAACTCAAATGTCCCGCTTAAGCACAGAAATTTTGGGCTCAATTGTGGTCATACGTTGAGGACTACCTGTATAGTTATTTAAAAGGCAGAAGAGGGTATATCATAATGATCAGTGATTGAAATACATTTTATAAGAGAAAAAGAATGTGTGGGACATTTTAGCTTGGAAAAAAGGTAACCAAAAGAGGAGATGATTGAAATGTATAAAATCATGCATGATATGGAGTAAGTGGATAGTAAGAGGTTCTCCACCTCTCAAAACATTAGGGCCAAGCATTAATTATATTATAATTTCAATTTTATCAACTGAAAAGAGATTGAAAACTGAGAGCACTTTTGTTTAAGAACTTCTGTAGATATGAAATAGAGCAGGGGTGGGTTCTGGCTTACCTTGCTGCCGGTTCGCTTCCTGATGCGCTGCGTGGGCACGTGCGCACTTTGCATGCACGCGGGTGCATGTGCAGTGCTAAAAACCCGGCTTTTGCACATGTGCAGGAGCAAAAAACAGTTCTGCGCGTGTGCAGAAGCAAAAAACAAAATGGCGCCGCCCATAGCGCTGCCAAGAAAGCCGGTTCGGGGGTGTGGCAGGCCTGGGTCGGTTCCATAGAACTGGTCCGAACCAGGAAACACCCACCTGTGAAATAGAGATGTCTGCAAAGAAGATCTGTTCACATTCTTTTCTGGAGAAGGGGCAGAAGGAAAGCCGTGACAAAAATTGCCTTAAAATCTCACCAAAAAAGCTTTATAGCAAGACTAAAAACTTTTCCTCCGGTCTTTTGTCCCAGAATCATGGGTTTGCTTTTTAAGACATTAGAGAATGTCAGTATTATTGTATGTTTCAAAAACAAAAACCAAAAAAACGGAATAAATAACGGAAAAAGGTCTACTAATTAAAATTTGGCAATAGATAAGGGTGAGCTTGAAGGTGCAAATGAAATCTGAGTTTGGAAAAAAGCAGTGGGAAGTCCTGTCTCCTCCTGTGCATGTTTTCAGAGTCAGTAAAGCATATTTTTAAATAAAAATAATGATTAAAGTTGGTTTGAGTTGACTTGTAACATATTCAGAGAATAAACGAATGAGCATGCACCATTGCTTCCATCCGTGTGTCATTTCTTAGTAGGACTAATACCAAGCCTCGAAGCTTTTTTTTAAAAAATATATAAATAGGATGACAGCTCAAAACAGTTGGGGGTGTTTTGATTGCCAATTTAACTTGTGTTTAAATTGGTGGTTATTTAAGTGTTATTAAAACATTTAGGGCCCTATTCACCAAACCATCAGTTCTTTTTGCATTTTAACAGTTTGGTGTGTCATCTCCTGTTTGTTTTTCTGATGCCATATTATTTGCAAGTGTCTTTAACAGGATGCCAACTAATTTCAATTAAAACTTACTCAGGAATATTAAATATAGTAAGATTCATGGCAGTGTGTATAGGCATATTCTGCATATATATACAGTATATGTATGTATGTATGTATGTATGTATGTATGTATGTATGTGTATATATACCGTATTTTTCAGAGTATAAGACGCATCGGAGTATAAGACGCACCTTAGTTTTGGGGGAGAAAACAAGGAAAAAAGGCCTCTGCCTCCAAGCAATTTGCCAAACAGCAAACAGCAAACAGCAAACAACACAGATGATATACACTGTTTGCTGTGTATTTCTGTGCATGTGTGCCTGACCCATAGAAATAGCAAAGAATTGGAGAAATGTACATTATGCCAGAAAGTTTTCTTAAATGTAGTCACACTAACTCCTCCCAATTATTTAAATAGATCTACTCCAAGGTAACTAAACTCTAATACTAAACAGGACACTGTTACATTTCAGACGATACTTGTACAGAGCTGTTAAAATTAATTAAAATTTCTAGAAGTACAATATACATTATTCTCTATTATTTAAAAGAAGATACAATAGCACTGGGCCTCTTCAGAACAAGCATTTATTTTAAAAAGCTTCTTTATTTTGTTAAGTTGTCAGGGATCTCCAACCTTGGCAAATTTAAGACTTGTGGACTTCAACTCCCAGAATTCCACAGCCAGCAAAGCTAACAAAGCTGGCTGTAGAATTCTGGGAGTTGAAGTCCACAAGTCTTAAAATTGCCAAGGTTGGAGACCCCTGGCTCTAGAACAATAATAAAGCAGTCTTTAAAAAATAAGTCTAATAATTCGAACATTCTACAGACATTTATAGTTATTCACTTACCCCACTCCATCCAGTTCAGCAGAAAATAAAAATCTCGTGTCTCTCCCAGCTATTTGCCTCTGCAGCTAGTTCCACTTTCATTTTAGCACGTGGCAAATCAGCTGTAGGTCGGGAAGCTGCTAGTGACTTGCTTGGCTTTACAGGCTCTTCCCTCTTTGCTGCAAACAGGTAAATTGCTGGAAGACAGAGGCCAAAGGATGGGGGTGGCTGGGGCTACATTCGGTGTATAAGACGCACCCAAGTTTTCACTCTCTTTTGCGGGGTAAAAATGTGCGTCTTATACTCCGAAAAATATGGTGTGTGTGTGTGTGTGTGTGTGTGTGTGTGTGTGTAACATTTTTTGCTGATAAATGAAAATAAAGGGAGACTATATATATATATATATATATATATATATATATATATATATATATATATATATATATATATATATATATATATATATATATATATATGAAACATCCAATTATGTAAATTTTTAAAAGCCTCGGATTAGACCCTGCAGTGTTCCTAGGATTAAAACTGGATTCTTAATGCCTTCTTCCCTCCTCCTCCTCCTCCTCCTCCTCCTCCTCCTCCTCCTCCTCCTCCTTCTCCTCCTCCTCCTCCTCCCTCAGGAGATTTTCCAATTGAGCTATAGGGCATCAGACAGCAATAATGTAAGACTGCAACCACAGTTAACATTTATTTATTAAGTTGATATCCTACAATTTTGTTTTTAAAACCTCAAAAAATGGGTTATAATATTTAAAATATATAAAAAATGCAACATTAAAGCTGTTGCACATCGGTAGCAAAAGTAACTTGAACCCTCCCCTGGATAACATAGCACATTTTTCAAGTCCAAAGTTCATTTTGATGTCACTGCTGAACAATTGAACTGTGTTGAGTATTGATTTAAGTTCAGTGGGGCTTTTTGCATACATTTTTAAGTCATCCATGTATAGTAGATGGTTTATCTTGCCATGTTGGCTTGATATTTGGTATCCCAGTTTTGTGTTTCGTAGGATTATTGTCAGTGGAATTAATGCAATGTTGAACAGTAGTGGTGAAAGTGAGTCCCTGTAGAAGATTCCATGTCTGATGTTGACTTCACCAATGTTTTCCCCATTTGCTGTTAGAACTGTTTTCCATTTTTGCATATTTGCTTTCAAAAATGTCCAGATATTTTGCTGATTCCAAAGTTTTACAGACAGGTGTTAATCCACCTATCTGTAAAACCACAGGGGTAAAGAGTCAAATGCCTTCTTGTAATCAATCCACACTATATTTAAAATCATTTTTCTTCATTTTGCATTTTTAGTATCATTTTGTCAATGAGCAGCTGATCTTTTGTTCCTCTTGATTTTTTATAATTTCCTTTCTGTTCTACTGGATACAAACGGTTTTCCATCAGAATTTGCCAGTAGTCTTGTAAAAAGTTTGAACGTTGTTGGCAGACAAGTAATTGGGCGATAGTTTGGTTCTGTGCCCTTTTCTGGATCTTTCATGATCAAGTATGTTCGGCCAGCTGTTAACCATTCTTCGCTTGTTGCATTTTGAAGCATTTTATCAAATTGAGTGGCCATGCGATGATGGAGGCTGGTCAGGTGTTTTAGCCAGGATCCATGCAATTCGTCCAGGTCAGGTGCACTCCAGTTCTTGACCTTCTTTGCTTGTTTTGCAACCATGTCAGTTGTTATTATAATATTTTCCATTTTGTTTCGTATTGTTTGTTGTTGAATATCTTTGATCCAGAAGGCAATTTTGTTGTATTCTACTGGGTTTTCCCACAGTTCTTTCCAAAAGTTCAAAGCTTTTTCTTTACATGGGTGAACATTAGTTTGGACTCGATTTTCATCAAGGAATCGGTAGAAGAGGTCTTGGTTTCTTCTGAACTGGACATTTTCATGATATTGTTTTATTCGTCCTTCGTATCTTTCAATTTTCTTTGCTATTGCTATTACACGTTGTTTTATTTCTTCCATGATTTCCGTTATTGTTTTTTCCTCCAGGTTATATTTTTTGTGTAAACTATTTTTCAGCTTTTTGTTCTTTAGTTTTCCTTCTTTCAAGTACTTTAAATTGCTGCCATCCTCTCGTAGTTTTTTTATTTTATTTTCAAGTCACTTTGGTGTTCCAGTGGGTTTCTTTTTTGGCATTTTATAACCCAGTTCTGCAAGTATAACGGCAGCTGTGCTATATATTAGTTGGTTAGTTTCATATAGTGTGCTGAATGGGATGGAAGTAAAAATGTTGTTCACGGCAGTTAACAGATCTTTCACTCGTTTGCTATGCACTTCGTGAATGGTAGGTAATCTTTTTCTTTCTATGTTTTCTTTGATGTGGTTTTCAATCTTTTTCAGCATTTTTGCTAGATCACTTAGCTCTACATTTTCGAGTTGTTGCACAGAAGGATCTTCATCCGGTATGTTGGTTTCTTCCACTGGCTGGTCAGTTTGTTCATGTGTTGGAGCAGTTTCTTCAGCTTGTTCATCATTACTTGTTGTTTTCTTTTTAGCCAATATTTCTAGATGTTGCATTTCCACATCTGTGAAAACTTTATTACGGATGATGAAGCATCTTTCATCCATTAATCTTTGTTCAGTTACATCACTTTCCTTCCACAGTTGCATCGTTCTTTTTTGAAATCCCCTGGCTGTTGGTTCTGCCTGGTAGTAATATTTGATGACTTCTCGATTTTCTTCGGTTGTCCAAGTTTTGCGCTTTGGTTCCAGTCGCTTTGCAGTTGCACGTCCTGGTTCCCTGGCAGTAACAACTGAACCCTGTAGCCCCTTTTTCAACAGATGTCCAGGAGCCATTGCATCTGATGCAGTTCTTGTTGACCTGGGCGACAACCGACCCAATGTGGAATTTTGTTGTTCTTATCATCATTAGTGATGGTAGGTGCCTGGGTTGGTTCACGGTGGCTAAGCCACTACTGATCCAAAGATGGTAATCCCATAACTGTAGGAACCGCACCGGATAGCTTTCCGGGCCCTGCCTGTTTGGGAGCAGAAGGCAGGATCAGGAGTGGCGGATTATTATTATTATTATTATTATTATTATTATTATTATTATTATTATTATTATTATTATTATTATTATTATTATTATTATTATTATTATTATTATTATTATTATTATTATTATTATTATTATTATTAGCCAAAATTTTGTAAAGATTTAAAGATCTTGGAATCCCTAAAACTGTACATTTTTTATTTATTTTTTTAGTTTTTGGGTGTGTATGAAAAAACATCAAAAGTGATTTATAAAAATTAACTGATATTCCTAACACCTGTGACAATTCCTCTAACTCAGTGGTTCCCAACGTGGGCCCCACACCCCACAGGGGGGCAATTTGATTTTTAATGGGGGCAATTGGAACCTTGTTTAAACCAAGTTAAACGCCTTTTAGGCTTCCTCCACGTGAATAGGAGTTCACTTTTTGAATAGTAAGAATTATTATGTCACGGGGGGGGGCATCAGGATTTTAGAGATGCTTAGGTGGGGCATGGCCAAAAGAAGGTTGGGAACCACTGCTCTAACTCCTTAATGTAGCTGGTTGAATAAAAAGCATTTGAGAATGTCAAAATCATATCAGCAGCAAATATATTTAAAAGATAATGTCATATCTCCCATTTTTATCCTTCTAATCTGATTATTGGATTTAAGTGCTACTAACAGCACTTCTGTAGCTTGGTTGAATAATAAAGGTGATAAAGGACAACCTTGGAACCCTTTAAAATTATGCTTTAATATGAATCATAACTATTTTATCTGAGCTTTAGTTGGTCCATAATTATATGCCATCATCTTACAAAAGCCAACCCCAAATTTAAATTTAACTAATATTTATTTTAAAGATTCTATTTCCAGAAAAGCAAAGGCTGGTTTATCTCAATAGCAATAGATTATAATTTGGTATTCTTTATATATAGTGCAATTTTTCATCTATACAGCGCCTGTCTTATAGCTGTAGCTCTCTTTTGCATTTTCTATATTTTTTGTTTGTTTCTCTATATCTGGGGTCTCCAAAATTGGCCACTTTAAGACTTCTGGGCTTCAACTCCCAGAATTCTTAAGTCTTAAAATTGTCAGGTACGGAGACCCCTACTCTATATGTACCTTGGATTTATGTTAATGTATTTACCTGATACTGTTTAATAACATTAATAAAATATATATCTACCATTTGTTGCCAGGTCAGGATGTCCCAAATCAGTTTTGATGCAAGCAACTCACTGACTCACCTGTATATTCTGGGGCCCAGCTTTGGCAATATGTATTTCACAGGTCCCTAAACTTTCAAAATTGGGAAGCATATTTGAAATGTTGAGAGGGATTATTCCCAAAATGTCTACAATCATGAGCATGGCCCATTACAAAACAGCCACTTATCGGAGAAGAAATTGATGAGATTGCGGCTCATTCATACTTCCTTTTTCCTCTGAGCACGTAGATTAATTTACAAGCAAAAATACTGGACTGCACCCAAAGTTTTAGCCCCCCCCAAAGGCTTCTAGTCTAAGGGTTGCCCAAATGCATTGTGGGAAATATTGATTATTCTACGGCAGAGGTCTTCAAACTTGGCAACTTTAAGACTTGTGGACTTCAATTCCCAGAATTCTCCAGCCAGCATAGCATTGAAGTCCACAAGTCTTAAAGTTGCCAAGTTTGAGGACCCCTGTTCTATGGACTGGTGCTTTGCAATATGTCAGCTTCCCACTTTTTAAACAAAGGGAATCTTTAAAAAGAAAAAGAAAAAGACGGGCCAGGGAATCTTGTGTGCATGAAGAGAGATTTAATTTGTAACATTGGCACTAAGAGGTATTATGACATTTACTTTGTTGATATAAATACTTATCTTGCAGACAATTATTATGCTATCATTCAGTCACTTAGTTCTAACTAAAGGTTATACTGTATGTTATATGTGAACATGTCTTTTCAAATGTGTAAATATTAATTGAATATTATTACTTACATCAATATTATTAATATGCTTTTTCACGTGAAGAGGTGATATCGGCCACTCAGCCAGGGGTGAAATCCAGCAGGTTCTGACAGGTTCTGGAGAACCGGTAGCAGAAATTTTGAGTAGTTCGGAGAACCGGCAAATACCACCTCTGGCTGGCCCCAGAGTGGGGTGGGAATGGAGATTTTGCAATATCCTTCCCCCTGGAGTGGGGACGGAATGGAGATTTTGCAGTATCCTTCCCCTGCCACACCCACCAAGCCACACCATGCCCACCAAGCCACGCCCCCAGAACTGGTAGTAAAAAAATTGGATTTCACCACTGCACTCAGTCCATTTATTGCCAACACTTCTTCTACAGTAAGTTGCCTTACAAAGCCATCTCTCTCCCTCCCTCCCTCCCTCCCTCCCTCCAACCTGGGTTTTTATAACAGGTTTGTAAACAATTTCACTCCATAATCAAACCATGATAAGAAAAACAAATGCTTTACACTGTAATTATGTATTTCCATTTGGGATGTTGTGAGTAGCACACACACGATACGTAAATGCACCTATCATATGAAATGACACGTGTGGTTTCCTGTATCATTTTCATTTATGCACTAGCAAACGAATGCATTTGCTCTCTCTAGTACTGAGTCACTAATGAAGACAGGCTTTGTAGCACCACGGTGGCGGGTGGGTATTGCTGTAAGTCACTGGTTGGGAAACGCTCTAGGTGACATCGCTGTGAAACCTTGACCGGTAGTCACTCATGATAGAGTCAATTTCCATAACAAGAGCAATTCATGCTCTCTGTCTGGCATTCTATTTTCCAAGCTAGTGCCCGCTAAATATGTTGGTGTTACAACTCTCAGAGGTCCTAGCCAATATGCTGTAAAAGGTCAGGTTGGGAAAAGCAATGGTAAGGAACGGAGCAGTGGTGTCCCTCAACCTGATACCTTTTCGATTTGAAAATAGCAATTTTAAATGTAAGCTAAGGAGCTGTATTGCTTATCTGTCTTTTTAAAATAGATTAAAAATGAATACACTCAGGAAAGGAGAAGGAGGAGGAAGAGGAAGTAGTAGAGAGGAGGAAAGAAGGAAGAGTGTAGGTAGGGAAGGAGAAGGAAGGTAGAGGAGTGAGAAGGAGATAGATGGAAGAAGGGGAAGTAGGAAGAGGGGAGAGAAGGGGGAGGAAAGTAGAAGAAGGGGAGAAGGATAGAGGGAAGGGAGTGATTGGATTTGATATGGTAGGACAGATAGGCAATTTAGTAATGATAGATGTTAGAAATATTATATTTGAATTTTGAGGACTAGCTATATAATATAAAACTTATGTAAATTTTTGATAATACACTATGGTATATATATTGATGTTTATATGAAGAACGTTAAAAAATAAAAAACTTTTTTGGGAAAAAAAAACCTGATACCTTTTCCATGGGTTGAGACTGTCATTCCAAGAAAACCATGTTGGCTAGGAATTCTTAGATCTGCAGCCTCTACATACCTAGAGAGAAGTATGCATGGAAGCTTGCTATAGCTTTAGAGAAGGACTCCACCTTCCCCTTAAAATTAAGGAGAATCAGCAGTTATGAGAACACATCACTTTCTCTTCGTTAACAAGCGCAGCCAGGGACCAAAACAGATTGATGCTGACTTCAGCTCCTGCTGTATCTAAAAACCACAGTGTTGGTGTGATCAGCCAACACTTATAGTCTGCCTTTGTTTTGTGCTACCCTGAGGATGAATTATTCATAAGACTCATTTTATATGCCTATTATGTCTGGTGGCAATAGCACCATGGCTCAAGGCACCAGGAAACCTTGGCACTCGGCTAGAGGCACAATCTTGTACACCATCCAGGGGCTTATTGCACACACTCTGGGTTAGTGAAGCAAACCTAGGGAGTTAACAGTGGCATCAGCTGTGGAGGCAGCTGTTTCGCCCACCTTCTGCGCAAGAGGAAATGTACTGCAGGGATCACTTCCCTTTCCTCCAAGCAGCGTGCAAATGAGGAGGAGCAGGGGAGAAATTTGGGTATCAAAGAAAAAACAGTTTGGCCCTGTTGTTTGGTTCCATTTCCCATCTTTGATTCTGGGCTTATAAGGAGTTTTTAACCAAAGCAGACCTAGCCCAAGTCCATGGCCAGCTAGGGTATTCACAACAATGATGATCACATTCATAACAATTAATAGAGATAATAACAATAGCAGGGAATGTACAAATAATTCTGGAAACCAGGCAATCATTTTTCAAGCTGCATAGGCACCTTGACTAAGCGGTTCTCTTAGAAAGCTCTTTTCTGAATCTAATAGAGCCTTTCCACAACAATGAGAGTTATTACAATTCCATCTGGTATCATTTATCTGCAGATGAGAGACGTGCAGGCGGAGAGGTCCACAATCTAATTTACTAAAATGGCAGCCTTAGATTAACTCTTGCCGTATATGGCCATGCAGCCCATTTTAATTTTGAACTGGAGCCATGCCACTAGAAGAGAGTTAAATGATTGTTGTGAGGTTGGAGGCTTCTGGGCACAGAAATGTTGTGAGTGCTTTGTGAATATCTGGTGGATTCATTTTCATGGTCTTGTTTGTTTATTTTTAATCTCTAAGGCAGCCGTTTTGAGCAGCACGAAGAAAACTTTAGCCACAAGGTTATTTAATTTGCAGCAACTAAATCTCTTTAGTACAACTTTTGCAATTTCTTATTAAGCATTCCTGGGGGGGGGGGGGTTGTGACATTTGCTGGAGTTTTGACAGCAAAGTCAGGATGGGCAATGGTGGCAAATGAAAGTGGAGAGAAATTAGAGTTCAGGCTCATGGGGCTGAGCTGAAGTAATTTAAAAGACCTGCAGATGGGCTTCCAGCATGTCAGGATCTGCAGATGGACAAAGAACATGTTAGGCAAATATGACGCAACAGGAAGTCAAGAGAAGTAAGGAGCTGCAAACTGCAATAACAGACTGACCAATCAAACAAGGCCGGCCAGTAGACAGTGCTCCTTTTTATTGTCGCTATTTCTATGATGACCCCCATTTATCGTATTTTATGCATGAGTGTTATCTGGCCTAATACCTTCATGAATCCTGCGAATATCTGCATAGGCTTTCATTGGTTACTACAGGGTCTGAGTCAGCGGACTCAGTCCCTGGAGAAATGATAAACTACCAAGCTTGATATTTCTGATTCTAAAGGAGAACCAATAAACAAAAATGGATCTTTGTCTTGATTCATGTTGTTCTTGTCTGTATTTTTTTTAATGCTAATTTATATTCTCTCTTACTGTAGAGTACAAAACTTCTCTTGAGTTAACTCATGCTGAGCTGATGGTTTCCATACTTGTATTCGCATTGTGGCATGCAAGGATCTTAGGCAGCTATGTATCTAAACTAACCCCTTATTTAATTTGGAATGAGATAATTGGCCATGGCCACCTGGCCATGCCTGCTTTTCCCCAGTCTCCCTATCTCAGCCAACCCACCATGAGCATTCATCCTTTTTTAAAAAAAAACTTGTTTTATTTTATTTTATATAAACAAATCCATCTTTCATTAAACAGTGTGTCGTCTGGGTTTTGCACAAATATTTTGTGCAATAACAATTAAAATATACTGTCATATTCATTTTCTAATCCATTCTTAACTTAATACCAATACATTAAATATCTAATACTATAACAATCCTCTTCTTAATTTCTTTAACTCTATTGGTTATAGTAATTCTATTAATACATTTTCTATGTTTCACTCATCTATTTTTATTTTTAACTTTCATATTTATTCTCTAACCATCAATAGAATAACCCCCATATATTGTAATATTCGGTTTGTTCTTTCTCTTTAATTGCCAGTGTTAAACTATTCATTTCTGCAGATTAGAACATGAGCGTTCATCCTCAGCTGCCTCTCCACTGGTGCTCCTCCTCCGCCATTGGTCCCCCATCACTCCTCCCCTGCTCCCTTATCCTGGGCGAGTCATCGAGGCACACTTGTCCCGATTTGCTGCACGGGACAATTTGTTGTGCCTCCTGGCAGCCAATCCATGCGCTGATGAGTGCACTCACAGCAATTGTGCAAAACTGCTTCAGAACAAGTATTATTGGTCAATCCAAGGCTGTTCAGTGAACTTCTGGGGTCCACATTACTTTGAACCCAGGTCTACTGAAAGATGCTTGATCATTTTGACTATGATCATGTTAAAAATTGTCCAGAGTCTGTGTTCATTGCTGAAGTAGAGATGCTACATAGGATGACAGAGGAAAAAGAGAAAAATTAGTGCCAGAGCAAATTATCATCCTTGGGAGTTCCAAGCTGTCAAAACTGAACCTGATTAAATTAACCATTCTTTTGCTAAAACCACATCTGATGTAATAAGATGAGTAGAGCCACTGATATACAGTATATACCCCAAATTGATTATCTTTGGAATGAGCTGAGATAGAATGCTTGCAAGATCTCATAAAAATAAGGTTTGTAGCTGAATGTTGAAGGCTGCACACTGGCAGAAGATTTGTTGCCAAATGCTGACTGAAATCTTTTGGACCTCCCCCCCCCCCACTAGATAGGATAAGAGTAAAATCTGACAGGTCACAATAATGACCAAATAAAGTAACTATGAACTACTAGGGAAAGAGTTAATGCCAAGACCAATCCTTTTTTATGGGACTTAATTGTAAAGGAGACTGATCAAATAACCACTTGTATTATTCCAACCCCATTATCAGGACCTCAGCATGCCCTATGCATAACCAAGGTCAGCATAACCCTACATAAACATTTCTACAAACTTCTTAATTTCTTGATACCGTATTTGGAATATCCTCTAGCCACTTGCCAAAACAGCACCCATCGACTGAAATTCAATAGCAGTTTTTGCTATTGTAATTTAAGAGCTATTGAGCATTTCCGTAGTGTTCTTATTTATTGAACGTAATACTTTTGTTTTTAATTGAAGGAAGGATTTGCAATATATAAATAGTTGCAAGAGTGCTTGTCTCACTAACTACTACTAGCCCTACAGGTTTGTGAACTACACGCTGCAATAAGATTCTCATTTTACTTTGGTGTACTAATTTTTTCAAGCAGAACATTTTAAAACTTTTGATCATTACATAAAGGGCATTGGCAGATTTTTCATACAGGTAATTTATAATTAGATAATTTACCATTGATGCAATTAGCATTTGTGAAGCTTTTAAAACATTCTACATATACAGTATAATCTTGTTATAATCTTGATGACAATCATATAAAATAGGATGGGCTTTTTTTAAGCTGGGGTCACTTTGACCACAAATGTCACGCCATGAGCTGCACTTTAAAAAGTAGATGATGTGGGGTAGATATACAAGTGTTTCCAGAGGAAAAATAAATGCTTAAATTAAAAACTCCTAAAATATATAAAGGAAAAAAAGGCATGCCGTTTAGAATTGAAGACAAGAAAAAACAAGTATGTTTAAATGCCCCTGGAAATCATAAAAATATTCCCCACAAAGAAATGAACTGGTGTGGAAAACAAGAAAGCAGAGTAGGGTTATTGTTATATTACAGATAGTAGAGAGATTACTACCTATCTAAGCAAGTGGGTTAAGTTCTGAGAATTTTCCTTCTTCCAGGTCAGCATCAAATCATAAGTGATGTGCAAGCATTGTGATTAAACACCTGTTACACGCACATTATCAGGTTCAGCTTATGGTCACTCACACACACAAAGTTCTGGAAAACATCACACTAGAATTGCTTTCAAATGACCACTGAGATACAACCTGTACATGGAGACCCAGTGAATTTAAAGTAACAGCAAAACTTTACTTCTTACAATGTACATTCGCTCTTTCTCACACATGTGCACACACATACATATATAGAATAGAATAGAATAGAATAGAATAGAATAGAATAGAATAGAATAGAATAGAATAGAATAGAATAGAATAGAATTCTTTATTGGCCAAGTGTGATTGGACACACAAGGAATTTGTCTTTGGTGCATATGCTCTCAGTGTACATAAAAGAAAATATACATTTGTCAAGAGTCATGAGGTACAACACTTAATGATTGTCATAGGGTTCAAATAAGCAATCAGGAAACAATCAATATTAATATAAATCGTAAGGATATAAGCAACAAGTTACAGTCATACAGTCATAAGTGGGAGGAGATGGGTACACTTATCTTTGTCCTTCTCAACTAGGCTGGCATGCAATAGCCAGAGTGTTGGAAGCCATCAATCCAGAGCTAAAGATGACTCAAAGAGTGGGCTTTTATCCTTCAAAGTCCTTGCTTGCTTTGCTTTGTTGATTGACAAGATTGGTAGCTACTCTTGCCTTGTTAATTACAATTAATTTAATTTACAGTTAATTTACAAGTCTTAAAGTTTTTGATGGGATTCCCCATGTACTCAGGCCCAACTTCTTTTGTCTGGTTCAGGTGACATTATTGCTTTGTTCCTTAATGACTTGGTTCTTCTTATCTATCTTCTGAAGACATCTTTTAGATAAAATTCCTGATTCTTGCTCCACCCTGCTTACATGGCAGCTTCATCTTTATATATGGCAGCTTTGGCCTCGTCTCATAAACCCTAATATCTGTTTAATTGGTAAAATGCTGAGGATGGTGGTGTGGTACAGATTGATGGAAAGGAAGCCTACCTTTCAATCTGCAGTAATTCAATTACTTAAATCACGTTTTCCCAGAAGCATATCTGTTAGCTTTAAAGAGGAGAGAAAAAGATTTAGAAACTCAGTTCAACATTAAGCATGCCGCCCTACTCCCTGAGTCCTGAGGGAGTAGGGCGGCATAGAAGAACTTTGAATAAAATAAATAAATAAAAGCACAACAAATAAGTTACATCTATTACAAGGCTTAATTTTGAGTAAAGGTCCATAAACCTATATGTAATTTGCAGTCTTTGAGGTGCTTTCCTTTGAGGAAGTATTGAAGATTATGGAATATTACTGAAGATTATGGAATCTGCTCTGTAAATATGCATTGGCTGGTCTGTGTGTCTCTTGCTAGTTTTATGGATATGCAACTACTGCCAATTTTGGAAGACGATGTCAAGAGGAAAGCACTTCATATCACTGTCCTGTTTCGGAATTTATCTCTTGAAAATGTTCTTAGCTATGGTAGAAGAAAAAGGATAGGTTTATCCCCTTCCTTCCTTCCTTCCTTCCTTCCTTCCTTCCTTCCTTCCTTCCTTCCTTCCTTCCTTCCTTCCTTTCTTTTTAAATTTATATGCTGCCCATGTCACTATCAAAGTGACTCTGGGCTTACCACATTGTGTCCTTTAACTGCTCCTATCCTGTGTTGATATCAGCTGGGTTATACACCAACTTAATAAAATGCTTTCCAGACACAAATGGGAAGATTTGTCAGGGTTCCAAGTAACACCCTCAATGAAAGAAAACTCCGAGGCTTGAGTTTCCTCAAAGCTACATTTTATTGGAGATGTCATATTGGTACATCTGGGAAAACCCAAATCTGAAAACTTCCCGTTTTCCACACCCAAAAGAAAGTTCAAGTCCCTGCATCAATACCCACATGTCCATCACATTGTCCAATCATTGAGCCGTTCCAACTGAAGATGCCTCTATACACAGCCCTCCAGGTGTGGGGCAGTGACCTTGACTCTCAGAGAAAGGAATGTTATTTTGACTATATTTCCCCACTCATATAATCCCCCCTCCCAGTTTCCCACAGCACTAAATGTGGCAGGCCTGAAGATCCAATGCTCAAGATGGTTTCTAGGCCTGAAAGGTTTGGCAGCAAATTTCCAGGGGTTTAGTCCAGAATACTGGCTACTGTCTATTTGTCCCCTTATATCAGTTTTTCTGTTAGGCATGAACAACCAGACCCACACGTGAGGAATTTAAACTAGCTACTTTATTGTTCTATTGCCTATTTTACAGAAATATTCCCAGATTGGCAATTTGCCCCTGAGAAAGACTAGGACCAGGCTATCTCCGGGACCGCATTCTGCCTCATACTTCCCTTCGACCGGTTAGGGCCCACAGAGTTGGCCTCCTCCAGGTCCCGTCAGCCAAGCAATGCCGGCTGGCGGGCCCTAGGGGGAGAGCCTTCTCTGTGGGGGCCCCGCGCTCTGGAACCAACTTCCCCCAGAGACCCGAACCATCCCCACCCTTCCGAAAAGCCGTCAAGACATGGCTTTTCCTGCAGGCAGGGGGTTAGAGACTAATCCATCTGAGCTCTCCCCCGGGTATGTTTGGTGGAAGGATATTTTTTTAATATTGAATTTTTAATTTTTGTATTTGATTTTAATTATGTTTATTGCTGGTTTCTTGTATCTTTTCTGCTGTACGCTGCCCTGAGTCCCTCAGGAGTAGGGCGGCATATAAGAAAACCAAAATAAATAAATAAATAAATAAATAAGGTTCAACAACATTCAAGGTGGGTCTGACCTTGTTCTCTTGTGTCTACATACAATTCCAGACTATCCCTGGTTTGACCACTCCTCCCAAATGGGACAGCTTCTCTCCAACAGTTTCTCTCCGACAGTTTCTCAATCTTAAGTTGTGTGGACTTCATATCCCAAAATTCTTAAGGTTGCTGAGGTTGGGAAATACATTTTAAAGTTGCTGAGGTTGAGAAACACTGTCTTAGACAATTCCCATACTGCTCTGCCCTTCCAAATTTCTGTGCCAGGAAAGCAATCGTTAGAACAGTTCTTTCTGTGGCCAGATCTTTCGAGATGTTTATGCATTTATACGATATACTTTATAAGATACCCGAACAAATATAAGGCATACAAAGTGAAATAAAATACCTAAGTATGAAGTTAAAGCATGAACATGCATATATAATATACAACAGTCAGATTCAGAATGAAATTCCTTTCTTGCATTTTCTCAATTTTCCTCAGTAACGTCTGCTGCAGCTTGTATTGATCAATCAATTTTATTTTGGTCATAGACCACCTTAGTACAAATAGCATAACAATTTTGCTAAAATAGAAATAAAAATAAAAAGTCAAAAAGTTGATAGAATAAAATAAGGTCAAGATACAATTATTAATCATGGAATAGAGGTATTAAAACAGAAAATAATCCTATACAATTACAATTAATTTTACAAGGAATTAGCTACATTCTATAAATAACTAGGATAGATAGCTATAAAAGGCCATAAATAATAGCAGAATCTATAAAACACTACAAGAATGTATACTAAATTATCTTAAATCTAAGATTTGCTGAAGCCCTGCTAGGATTGTTGGAATTAAGACTGTTATGCTTCAGCCAGGAGTGGGTTCCCCCTGGTTCGGACCGGTTCCGCAGTGACCCGCTGGTGACGTCACGATGACGTTACTGAACCGGATCGGTCAGTGCCGGTCCATGGGCACCGCCATCTTTTTTTAAAAAAAATTTCCGATTTCCACCCCCCAATTTTTTTTAAAAAAAATTTCTTCTGCACATGTATTGCCATTTTGTTTCCGCCTTTTTTTTTAAAAAAAAATCGGGGTTTCTTGCACTGTGCATGCACACGCGCGAAGCACACGCGCGCCCATGCAGCACAGCCACGTGGCATGGGAGGAAGCGAACCGGCAGCAAGGTAAGTTGGAACCCACCCCTGGTTTCAGCCAACCCAACCCTGGTTTCAGCCAATTATAACAAAAAAATATCAAAAATAAAACATAATGTAGTATGTATATATTTAAAAGGAGAAGAGGAAGAGAGGGGAAGAAGGACATTGGGGAAAACAGGAAGAGAAAATATTTTAAGTTATGGAAGTCTAGATATGACTCAATAAGAGCTGCTGCAGCTTGTATTACAAATCTTTGTCAGCAGTGTAGTGATTACACATTTAGCTATAACCCAGAGCTTTACTGTTTTGAAACCTAGCAGGGACAGTTTTTAATTACTATTTTTTAAATTCCTGAGTTATCCACTGCACCACTTTTTCTTTTCTTAAATAAGTCCACTAAATAAGTCCTTTCGGTGTTATTCCAGTCACCTTTCTACTTCAAGTGAATCCAGAACAGTAAAAATTATCTATTGGTGGACTTATTTCTCTTGGGGGGAAAAGTTGGTTATATCATTGTCAATTTTCTGCTAAATTTTGAATGAGGAATATTCTGCACGCTGGCAAGTGTTATAGCCACTGTGCTACTAAGAAAGATCTGTAAACAGATCATATTGAAGTAAATCTGGGGGGTGGGAAATAAGCGAAGGGTAATTTTTTGCCTCTGTACGTTAGCTAATAAAAGTGCAGGCAGTTTCTTTGAAGAAAGTAAAACACAGCAGGAAAACTGAACAGCAACACTTGAGAAGGTAAAAACCAGAAAATTACAGACCCAAACAGACATTTACAGTATGCCAGGATCAAGGAAAGAATGACAACATTTTCTCCTGCCCTCCAGACATTTGGGTGGGTTGGTTTCGCATACTTGCAATGGGGCAACCCGGGAGTGCAGATATTCCCGAAGTCTATTTTTCCTTGCAATAATACTCTCAAGGTCATATGCAATGTCATTTGGGTTGGGTACATAGCACAAAGAAAAACCAACCAGCTCTTTGGACTCTGTTGAAATTGCTCTCTCTGTAATCAGGTGGCCTAAATTCCACATTGTGTGTACAATTTATCCTAGATCCGTGATGGCGAACCTATGGCACGCGTGCCACAGGTGGCACGCGGAGCCATATCTGCCGGCACGCGAGCCGTTGCCCTAGCTCAACTCCAGCATGCATGTGTGTGCCGGCCAGCTGATTTTTGGCTTGTGTGGAGGCTCTGTGAGGGCATTTTAGGTTTCCAGAGTGCCTCCAGGGGGGTGTTTTTGCCCTCCCCAGGCTCCAGGGAAGCCTCTGGAGCCTGGGGAGGGCGAAAAACGGGCCTACCAGGCCCACCGGAAGTCGGGAAATGGGCCATTTCCAGCCTCCAGAGGGCCTCTGCAAGGGCGGGAAAGGCCATTTTCGCACTCCCCAGGCATTGAATTATGGGTGTGGGCACTCACACGTGCGTGACAGCGTGCATGCGCGCGTTTTCGGCACCCGAGGGAAAAAAGGTTCACCATCACTGTCCTAGATGCTACCTTTTCTATAAGACTTCTGCTTTATTTAAGGGTCTCCAAGATTTCTAGTTTAAGCATCTCAGCTGGGCTGTGAACTTAGTGTTTGGATAGCAGACACTTTAATTTCAGTCTAGATTGGACCTTCAAATTATTCTTGGTGCAAGTGATCCATTGAGGCCAATGAAGTATTTTTGCCAGCGCAAATGCAGGCATGATGTGCTAATTTGGAATTAAAGCACACTGAGGCGGGGCAAAATGTAAATCTCTTCTTGATCCCATGATATGATCCTAACCTGGATTACCATCTGGTAATGTATAGGAAAGAAAACGACATAGAATCCTTTGTTCAATACTTTTCTTATTCAGAAAAGAATAAATGTAATATGCTTGTCTCTGGTGTTTCATTAAGGGCAAGATTGAGTATCAGTGGTTCTGTAATCAAGGCAAGCCCAGTGCCAATTTATGGGAAGAAAAATCTATAAACCACCTACATCATTAACATTTGCCATTATTAACCCATTGCCACAGTGGCACAGTGGCTAGAGTGCAGTACTGCGGACTACTTCTGCTGACTGCCGGCTGCCTGCAATTTGGTAGTTCAAATCTCACCAGGCTCAAGGTTGACTCAGCCTTCCATCCTTCCAAGGTGGGTAAAATGAGGACCCAAATTGTTGGGGGCAATATGCTGAACTCTGTAAACCGCTTAGAGAGGGCTGTAAAGCACTGTAAAGCAATATATAAGTCTAAGTGTTATTGCTATTGCCATTGCATCCATTGAAAAGTTGAGAAAGGCTTCTATAAAGGCTCTGTGCATAAGAATAAATTTTCTGCTTAGGGCTTTTCCTAATTTATCCATACAAAACAATGATCCCTGGAATTAAGAGGTGAAAACGCTTTAAGGTAGAAGGAAGAAAACTCCATATCAAAATTGGATAGGGCATCTGCATTCTAGGGAGCGATTTGGCTGATTGTCCCTTTCAGAGTAAATGTAGTTGTTTTTTACATGCCCTAGACATCGATCTTTGCTTCATTAATCTGAGAGGTAGATGCTTTTAAAGAGAGACTAGCCAGCCATTTGTCTGAAATGGTAGGGTCTCCTGCTTGAGTACAGGGTTGGATTAGAAGACCTCCAAGGCCCCTTCCAACTCTGTTATTCTGAAAGGGTGTTAAAGATAACACGGAGTGGGTCTCTTTGTATATCAAAAACTCTATGGTGATTATTCATAGGTTTCATGCTATAGCAGTAAACCAAGGGAAACCGTGCAAAACCCATTTCGGAATTGAACAGCCTTCTGAGCCACTGCCCAATTGCTTTTCTGGTAGGAAGATATGGGGGGTTTTTAGCTCTGGGTTTTTAAATTCAATCTGTCCTCCATTAGCTTCTCCCCTCCCACCTATACCAACTCCTGTTGAGTTTTGTTTTCAGACACTTAGCCTGCTAATGGATAGATAGACAGACAGAGGCAGGATCCTCAGCCCCTTTACCAGAGGTGGGTTCCTCCCGGTTCGCACCGGTTCACCTGAACCGGTAGTGACCTGCTGGTGATGTCACAATGACATCACCGAACTGGATTGGTTGGTGCCGGTCCATGGGCGCCGCATCTTTAAAAAAATTTTTAAATTTTTTAAATTTTTTTAAAAAATTATTTATTTATTCTTCTGTGCATGCGCAGAAGCCGAGTTTCCGACACTGCGCATGTGTCACCATTTTGTTTTCAGCTTTTTTAAAAAAAAAAAATTGGAGTTTTTTGCACTGCATATGGCAGCGAGGTAAGTTGGAACCCACCCCTGCCCTTTACATGAAAATTTAAAAGGTAAGGTACGTATAAAACTTTTGGCTTGCAAATTTCAAGATGTTGTTGGCTCCTTTATATGATATATATAAAGAGAAGCCATCCATGCTTTATAATATCTCGTACACTTCATAACAATTGATAATTCTTTGACCCTGAATCAATGGTTCAGAAATATAGCATGTACACAAATTCTTGGCTGGTTTTTTTTTTTTACTTCTGAAGTAATGTATTTCATTAGTAGGATCCCTGTAGATTTTCTTCTTCCTGTTTCATTAGGATGGGGGAATTAGACTGTATTTAGTTACTACAATAGCTTCCCCCTACTTTATATAACATGATGGGATGTGTACCCAGGAGTGGACATCTTTGGAGGATGGAGCTCATGGCATGTTATGTAAGGGCCTCATTCCAAAATCTAAGTGGGGATAAGACAAAAACAACTTGGTTCAATTGCAATGTAATTCAAAATAAAGTAACTAAATACAGCTATCCTAATTACTGCCCATGTTATTAATAGACGTTTTCCTTCTACCACATTCAAAATTGTAAATTTCTGCATTCCAGAGCGTTTCTTGAGGCCACTTGCAGCCCTGGGGACTCGTTTTTTGTGTTCATATCACTACTGAAAGAGTTGACCTCAGAATCAAAGATCAGGCAGTGTTTTAGAAGATAGATAGATTTTAATACAGATAATAGGCCTACCTACATTCTGTAACATGCCTACCAGGGAGGGAACGCAGAAAGAGATGTTCAGGCAGAAACATGAAATCAGATGTTGCAATCTTCTCCACCTAAATACATAGAATTGTACATCATGCCTGATATTGGAGAGATGATTCTGAAGGAGTGGGGCACCACCAGAGGTTCAATTCAGGGCACACATACATGTAGGAACTTATTATACTTCATAATCTTCTCTGAAGGATGACTACGTGATCTGAATTCTTTCGCTCCAGAGCCATCTCAATCAGCCTTCTTGTATATCTTTGACACAGGCTCCATCAGAGCAAGCTAACCAACAGTGTTAGAAGTTTGCTTTCTTACAGATCTTTTACATTCTTAAATGTTCTTTGGAATTCTTCTATTTGTAATCCTTCCTTTGTCTTACACGCTCTTCTTTGTTGCATAGTAGCAGCATTATCTATGTTACTCTGTCAACTGCTTGGGAGCAGCAAAGCCACCATGTTCCTCTAGCTTTATTTATTTATTTATTTATTTTGGTGGATTTCTATGCCGCCCAATCCCTAGGGACTCAGGGCGGCTCACAGCATGTAGATCCAATATAAAATAAAAGTTCATTAAAATATATAACAATACACAATGCAATGGTTAAAAATACAGAAAATACAAAAGTTAAAAGAGTATCTCATTCACCCCGCCTGCCGGAAGAGCCAGGTCTTTATTGCTTTCCGGAAGGCCAGTAGGGTGGGGATGGTCCTGATCTCTGGAGGAAGTTGGTTCCACAGGGAGGGAGCTCCCACAGAGAAGGCCCTCCCCCTAGGTCCCGCCAGCCGACATTGTTTGGTCGACGGGACCTGGAGGAGGCCGACTCTGTGGGCTCTGACCGGTCATAGGGAGGTATGCGGCAGGATGCGGTCCCGAAGATAACCTGGCCCTGAGCCATGTAGGGCTTTAAAGGTAACGACCAACACCTTAAATTGGATCTGGAGACTAATGGGCAACCAATGCAGCTGGCAGAGGATAGGTGTTACGTGGGTGCATCTAGGTACACCCACCACAGCTCGCGCAGCTGCATTTTGCACAATTGCAGTCGCCGGACACTCTTCAAGGGTAGCCCCATGTAGAGCGCATTGCAGTAATCCAGCCGTGAGGTGATAAGGGCATGAGTGACTGTAAGAAGTGCCTCCTTCTCCAAGTAGGGTCGCAATTGGTGCACAAGACGTACTTGTGCAAAGGTCCCCCTAGCCACAGCTGAAAGATGTTGTTCCAATTTTAGTTGTGGATCTAGGAGGACACCCAAATTGCGAACCCGTTCTGAGGGGGCTAATTTCTCCCCCCCAAGAACCAAGGAGGGACAGTTGGTCGATTCCTTAGGAGGCAATATCCACAGCCACTCAGTCTTGTCAGGGTTAAGCTTTAGCCGGTTCTTCCCCATCCAGACCCTAACATCGGCCAGGCAGTGGTCCATTACGTCTATGGCTTCCCCAAATTGAGACGGGGTGGAGATGTACAACTGGGTATCATCAGCATATTGCTGATACCTCACCCCGTGTCGTCGGATGATCTCACCCAGCGGCTTCATGTAGATATTAAACAGGATGGGCGAGAGGACCGAGCCCTGTGGCACCCCACATAGTAGGGGCCTAGGGCTCGACCTCTGCCCCCCTGTCAACACCGACTGCGTCCTGTCAGAGAGGAAGGAGGAGAACCACTGCAGAACAGTGCCGCCCACCCCCACCTCTCCGAGACGACGCAGAAGGATACCATGGTCAATGGTATCGAAGGCCGCTGAGAGGTCAAGTAGCACCAGGATAGAGGAATGACCCCCATCCCGGGCTCGCCAGAGATCATCCATCAGGGTGACCAAAGCCGTTTCCGTACTGTAACCGCGCCTGAAGCCAGATTGAAAGGGATCCAGAAAATCAGTGTCATCCAACAGTCGTAGGAGCTGGAGTGCCACCACTTTCTCAACAACCTTCCCCACGAAGGGAAGGTTGGAGACTGGACGGAAGTTCTTTAAATCCGCCGGGTCCAGGGAAGGCTTCTTGAGGAGGGGCCTCACCACCGCAGCTTTTAAGGGCTGCGGGACGGACCCCTCTCTCAAAGAAGCGTTGACCAACGCCTGGAGCCAGCTGCGTGAAACCTCCCTGGTGGCCGAAACCAACCAGGAAGGACACGGGTCCAATAAACAAGTGGCAGAGCTCATAGCTCCTATGGCCTTGTCCACATCCTCAGGAGTCACCGGTTCAAACCTTTCCCATATAACCGGACTAAGACTTGCCCCAGTCATCTCGGCCTGTACTGCCCAATCGGAGTCCAGGTCTGTCCGAATCTGAGTGACTTTATCCGCCAGAAACCGAGAAAATTCCTCAGCTCTACCCTGCAAGGGGTCTCCGCCTTCCTCCTTAGCCAGAAGGGTGCGGGTCACCCTAAACAGGGTGGCTGGGCGGGAGTCAGCGGACGCAATAAGAGCGGAAAAATGCGAACATTTTGCCGCCCTTATCGCCACTAAGTAAGACTTAATGAAAGTTCTTAAAAGTGTCCGGTCAGACTCAGCTTTACTAGATCTCCATCGTCGCTCTAGGCGTCTCTTGTGGCGCTTCATCTCCCGGAGTTCCTCGGTAAACCAAGGAGCCCTCCTGGATCCACTTCCACGGAGAGGCCGCAAACTCATGTCACTGCAAACAACAACAACAACAACAACAACAACAACAACAAAACAACAACAACACATACACACACACACACATACAATAACCTCCAGCCATAGCAGAATATATCACATTGGACTGAGTTTAGAAGGCAGTGGGCTTCACTCTTTCTCTGCATTGTTTCTCATCTACCTCAGCAAAACTAAGTCATCTTTTCTTCAACTGTGGCACCATCCTTTAAATATTATACTGTAGCATTCCTACTTTGGTCCAGAGAAGAACAATGAAGCACAGCTATTCCGTCTTCTCTCAGTCAGACAGCACATTCTTCTGCTTACCCTTTTACTTGGACAATATGGACTAGCTACCATGTTTCCAAATTAAAGGTGTGTTGGTGACAACTTGAATTATGCTTACACACATGTGAGAATACAAAGAGTCTCACATGTTATACAAAAGCTCATTATTCTTATATAATATCTGGCAACTAGAGAGATTATCTCAGTTTACACTGACATGACTTGGAAGATGGTCAAAGTGTTTAGCTACTTCATGTTCTTCTCTATCTTATTTCAGTCTGACCTAGTTCTAGTTCACATTTAACCTGATCTTTTAAGCCTCCCTCCCTCCTTCTCTGATATTTTTACTGCTGCATCAAGAGCATTTAAATCCCAGGAACTCTGGAAATTTATATTTCCAAGGTACTTGAGCTTATTATTTGTATGTTAGCTATATCGTCATCCTAATGGCCTTTACTCTATGGGTATAATCATTTACCTATAAAAGCATTCAGTTATAATAATTATTTGCATATGCATATACAGTATGCACATTTAGTAAGAACTAGAGCAGTTACGCTCACTTTACCATATCAATTCACAGGTGCTGAAAAAGGAGTGGTTATTTTGATTCCCAGCTTAAGGGCATGAGTAAAGCTATGAAACAGTCGTTGGATACGAGATAAATTTTATAATAAAGTAAATAAATAACTTAAAGGAAAGGGGAGGATGGCCTGTATAGGCTATTTTTGTTGCTTGTTGTTGATGCTGTGATTATTTATGGTCCCAAGCTCCCCAGCTGATCAATGGGATATCAAAGAGCGTTATCATATCCCTAAAACTCTTCAACATAATAGCATACATTCTGTGGCAAGCTGTTGATTAGTTGGTAAGAGGATGACTAGTTGGTAGAAACCCAGTCATCCTGAGCAAACTTGTTGGGACAAGAGGGGAAGTAACATGGATTCTCCCGCCTCTCAGAAATTCTAGTTAAACATGACTAAGAATTACTGGAAGTAGTAAAGTTGGGTGGGGTTATAGATTGTGAATGGGTGCATATATCTTTGCATATTGCTTCAAATGTGGGAATTAATAGGCTTGTGGGAGGTAGCCCTACTAATATTTTTGTTCTCCCCCCTTCTTATATTTACAATTGAAATGCTACAGCAATAGAATCTGGAAAGATTCTGACAGTGTTTATACTTCCCTCCCTTTTATAAAGCAAAAATAGTCAAGGCAAAGACACTGGAAGTTTCTTTCTAACTCTATCTTCCTTTCCTGGATTTAATTCATGTTTTACTGCTTTCCTTCCCCAAGGTCATCACTGTGGTTCTCACAGAGAAGTGTTTGGGCCATCTCCTGGAAGCACCACATTTTCAGGCTCTGAAAAGCCTTGCTTTAATAAATGCAATTTCCTAGGAACTGCAAGCCGCACTTAATTTTGTCTTGTCTGTGTGTATTCCTTCCAAGTTGTTTCTTCTTTGTTAGCCACTGGCACTAATAACTTACAGAGAATCCTTTAGTTGTGTAACTAAACAGTTCCATCTTTCCACCACTCTTGACAGCACGTAAGTTGATGGCTGACCATCAGAACATCACACAAAAGTGGATGGAGGCGTGGAATAGCTGCACCCCTCAAGATGTCTCTGGGCACATTAACCCTAGTAGTATACCTCCAGGATTTGGCCTACCCCGATACATGTGGGTGACATATAATAGAATTAGAACAACTCATGGGGTGTGTGCTGACTCCTTGCATAAATGGGGAAAGACACCTTCAGCACAATGTGATTGTGGGGCTCTAACAGAAGATATCCAGAAGATTGAGGGAATGCCCTAACAGAAGATATCCAGGAGACTGTAGGGACTTCCTCTGCACAACAACGGCAGCTACTGACTGGATCTCCAAACTTGATATTAAGCTTTGAAATGCTATTTCTGTTTTTCTTTTTAGGTTTTTCTTACTGTTTTAACTGTTTTTAATTTGTAAAAATGAAGTGTTTTAATATTGTGTGTGACCAGCCATACGCTAAATAAATCCATCTTTCTTGTTGGTTGGCCTGATGCCCAAGGAAGCAACCGGGGGGGGGGGAACCAGGTCTTTGGGAGCTTTATGGCCCCCAAAGCACATCTGGCTATGGTAAAAGGTACCACAACCCACCTATCCTCACAGTCACATGACTTCATTTTGGGTGCTTGCTCACCTTTATCATGGGTTGCAGTATCCCACACTTACATGGCTGCAATTTATGCCATGTTTTGCAAGTTTCCAGCAAAAAATCTGCCACTTGGAAGAATGGGTTCACACTTATGACTGCAGTGTTCACTTAACAACCACAGTGATTCACTTAACACCACCAGGAAAAAATGTCATAAAACTTGTAACATGGCTGCCTCGACTTAAATCAAGGCAGTCAGGTTCAATTGTGGTCATGTGTTTTATTCTTCTAGAGTTGGCAGATATCGGAACAGGAAAGGAGAACATGGAGAATTGAAGAGGTGAACAGATGTGAACAAAAGGATAACACACTGATTATTTAACTTTCTTGGCATCCATGACAAAAATTACAAACAAACACCTTCAAAAAATTGTACTTAGGCCTACATTTATATGAAACTTCTTTTCCAGCATCAGAAAGACTGTTTTTTTCCCAGTTGCAATATTTTTCCAACAAATCTTTATTTTCAAGAACATATGCCATAGGAATATAGAATCAACAACAACATGTTTTTCAAATTTCACCATAGAAACGTGTGATGAATCCTGTAATCTACCGACGACAGTGATCATAGATTTAAAGGCAGCTGGATTCAAGCTGATAGGTGGAAACAAGAAATAAATTAAATAATGTAAATCTAGGCTATCAAGACTATTGATGGATGAGGGAAAGAAAGAAACAGGCAATTTACAATGTCAAAATACACGAAAGTTTCAATGACTTCTATCGTGAAAACAGTAAAAATAAAAAGTCCGAGACATTCAAAAAGTTTCAGGCATGAAAGACCAGGTCCACATGTGAAGGTTTAATTTAACCGATTCATTACTAAAATTCTATGTACAGGAATCTTCTCAACTAATGAACAGCATCTGGTTAGAGTTAGATAAGAGTCAACAGCAATCAAGGGGGGTTAGACTTGGCTTGTTTGTGACTACATAACGATTCTAGACTGATCCCTCTTTTCACACCTCCCTCGATTCTGCCAGTCCTTTTCCTACATAAAGCTAGACAATATTTGATTTTAAGACTATGCTTGCTGGACAGAGGACATGAAGACAAAAAAAAAAAGGCATATGCCACTCCGTGTTAGCCAACTGGCATCCTTTCTAACAGCAAGGCCTGCGGCTTCTGCAATGAAAAAAAAAACCCTTTCCCTGCTTTACTTGGTTTTTCTATTTTAGGAGATGTATATTTAACAGATTAACAGAGTTGGAAGGGACCTTGCAGGTCATCTAGTCCAACCCTTTGCCCAAGCAGGAGATCCTACATCTGCCTCTACCTAGGATCGAACTCACAACCTTCTGATTGTTAGGCAAGAGCTCCACCTCTAGGCCACATAATATTTTCTCCTATCTACTGATGTGCTTTTGGACTTTTGGGGAATCAAAAAGGATATTTCCCTAAAAATATCCATGACCTTGGATTGGCAATATGTTGGCATATACCCAACAATTTTCCTTTTTGTGTAGACTTCCAGTGATGATTCATGGCAAACTAGACAACTCTGAAGGAACAGAGATGGCATTGTGGTGAAATCATTGATTTCTGGCCAGCCATGCCTCTCTGGGTAAAGGAGAGATGATGCGATTGCCCACTAGCACTCTGGACAGCTGCTCCTCATGAGTAAACAACAATTTTATTATTATTGTTTCTGCAGCTTGTGAGTGAAGAGATTGGGAGTTCAGGGATTTCCACCAAGCTCACAGCCACAATGTAGCCGTACAGATACACAATTCTGCCAAACCTCATTTCTTAGTCTTTTTAAAAAGAAATTAATTTTAATTACATTTCAACTATTAAGAATTTTCTGATTGACAAGTTTGATAATATGTACCAGAGGAATCTATTTTATTCCTTAGCAAAAAAAAAAGTTTCAAATATAAGTTTAAAGACATTAAAAAAACCCAGCCTCTTTGGGGGGAATAAACAATAAAAGGGTGATTAGAACATTGATTTTTGAAACTTATAAACAGAATCAGGGTCCGGATGAATTTGAAGTAAGATTTTGAAATTAATCAAAATTATTCTTCCTGTGGGAAAATGCTGTTGTTCTGAATTCTTATCCGAAAACATGATAGGATGGGAAGGTGAACAATGGACAGTAGGTGGAACTAAAGATTGCAACTAAGGGAGAAGAACAGCTAAATTTGACTGCTCAAAATGGAGAAAAATACTTTTAATGTTGAATCTATTGAATGATATTTGTATAATGGATTCAGAAGTTTATCTTAACTCTGTTTGCCATTATAGATAGTTTGTCTTTAAAAGATGTTTTTTGAAGAAGATCAAGTTTTACCAGGCAAGCCTGAGAAAATCTGAAAGTGAAATTCAAAATGACAAAATATAAGAATGATATGGAAAAAGATGCTACATTGGATATACAAATGAAACAGGCTGATGACTTAATTAAAAGGAATACACAAAGGTCAAACCACAAGACTGATTTGAATAATTTTCTTCTATTGGATTTACCAAAGAGACTTGTTACAGTTCTGAATGATTTTGTGTGAAGAGACAAATAAAAAAACAAACAAACAATTTTTGGGATATTATTTGACGGGATTAAAGATTAAAAGTGTTAAAATAAAAGAATATAAAGTACCGTATTTTTCGGAGTATAGGACGCACCTTTTTACTCCCAAAAAGGGGGTCAAAAAGTGGGTGCGTCCTATACACCGAATGCAGCCCCCAGCCCCCCCCAGCCCCCACCCTTTGGAGGTTTTCCCCGCCGCCCGCCGCTGCCTCTGCCACCGCCGCTTGCCCCCCCCGCTGCTTGCCCCCGCCGTCCCCGCTGTTGCTTGCCGCCGCCACCACCGCTGCTTGCCCCCACCACCCATTCCTGAGCTAGCATGAAATCTAGCACCCCAGTCCTTTCGAGGTGCCACCGCTCCGCTTCGATCCCCACCGCTGCCCACTTGCGAGCGAGCGGGCGTATGAGCAGGCAAGGCGCGGCGGCAGGCAGGTGTCTTGGAAGCGCCGAGGGCAGCACGCGCGTCCGGGATGCCCCTCTCTGTGCTTTCCGCTTAGCCGGCAGCAGCGGGCGCAGCGAGTCCCGTCCTCACGCGCGTCCCCGGCGCTTGCTGTGGCGATGCTGTTTTCTCCAAGACCTTTGTCTACTGCTCCTTCTCCGAGACAAAGGTCTCGGAGAAAACAGTGTCGCCACAGCAAGCGCCGGGGACGCGCGTGAAGACGGGACTCGCTGCGCCCGCTGCTGCCGGCTAAGCGAGAGGGGCATCCCGGACGCGCGTGCTGCCCTCAGCGCTTCCAAAACACCTGCCTGCCGCCGCGCTTCGCCTGCTTCCTCAGCTGCTCTTCTCTAGTGAGCGCTCTTTGGCCGGGAAAACCAGGAGCCGCCGCTTTCGCCGCAGATCTGCTCAGCTCAAGTTGCAGCCCTTGAACTTCAGGAGGGAACTGGCTGCGAAACCGGAAGGACTTGTGGACTTCAACTCTAGCTAGCATGACTGGAGGAGGAATTCTGGGAGTTGAAGTCCACAAGTCTTAAAGCTGTCAAGTTTGAAGACCCCTGGGTTAGAGGTGCAAGGGTCTTCAAACTTGGCAAGACTTTTTACAACCATGTACACTTTTTACAAACTTCAAACTTGACAGCTTTAAGACTTGTGGACTTCAACTCCCATTCCTGAGCTAGCATGACTGGAGAAGGAATTCTGGGAGTTGAAGTCCACAAGTCTTAAAGCTGTCAAGTTTGAAGTTTGTAAAAAGTGTACATGGTTGTAAAAAGTATACATGGTTGTAAAAAGTATTCTGCTACACTGGTATTTTATTAAATAATATATTACTACACCATTTGGTTCAGAATACTTTTTTCCTTGTTTTCCTCCTCTAAAATCTAGGTGCGTCCTATACTCCGGTGCGTCCTATACTCCGAAAAATACGGTAGGTTTATTTGATCAAGGTTACACTCCATATTATACTATTTCTGGGAACCCTTAATGGATGCTTGCTGACCAGAACTGAATAATGAAGTTTAAACTATCTTTTATAGATAACAGATGAAATATGGGATGAAGAGATAGTTTTTTATATTTTAAAAGAAGGCAATAAGTTGTTATATAGATAGTCCTCAACATACGACAATTGTGCCTAAAATTTCCACTGCTAAGCAGGGCAGCTGTTAAATGAGTTTTGCTTCATTTTATAACCTTTCTTCTCACAATTGTTAAGTGAATCACTATAGTTGCTAAGTTAGTAACATGGTTGTAAAGTGAATCTGGCTGCAAGGGATGCTGCAATGGACATTAAGTGTGAAAAACGATAATAAATTACTTATTTTCAGTGCCGTTGTAACTTTGAATGGTCATTAAACAAATGGTTGTAAGTCAAGGACTACCTGTACAGTATGTCAGGGTTCCAAGTAATTAGCCCATATGAAATCAAAACTCCAAGGCAGGATTCCTCAAAGTATAGATTTATTAGGCATGTCATATTGGCACAGCTGGTGAAAACCTGACTCTGAAGTTCCCTGGGTTTTCCACACCCAGTTCAAATCCAAAGTTCTTCCCCCCCAACACACACAACCATCACATGCCCCAATCAGATCTCTCTCCGTATCCCGGATGCCTCCCATCCATGCCCCTCCAGGTGCTGGTGAGAATGTCCTTGGTTCCCAGAAGAAAGAATGTTATTTTGGCTACATATTCCCCCAGTTATCTCTACTCCCCCCTCCCTTTCCCACAGCTCCATCCAGCCTCGCTGTGGCAACCTTGAAGATGTTCAAAGATGGCTCTAGGGTTGATACAGTACGTGTTTCTATTTATTGTTTTTACACTCGTGTCAGAAGCTCTGAGGTATTGTGGCCCACCAGCTGACAGCAGAGCTGACGGCAGACTCCGACGATGAGGAGGTTGGGAAGGAACTTGGGCCAGTTCTGGACTCTGGGGAAGGCTCTGATGGATGCTCTGCATCAGATGCAGAGATAGAGCCAGGGCCGTCTGACATTTCCCAGCCACCGGAGAGGAAGCTGCCTTTGGAGGCTGAGATAAATGAGGAGGAAGAACAGCTGGGACCTGTTCCAGATGCACGTATGCGCAGAGCAGTTAAGAGAGGTGAACAGCGGAGGACAAGGAATTGACTCAGGAAGCAAAGCAAACGTGGCTTTGGGGAATAAATAGAAGGAAAGGGGAGTAGTTGTCGTAGGAGACAACAGTTCGTATTTCTGGAGATTTTGCTCATTGTGTTTCGTGCAACAAAGGCTGCTTGCCAGAAATTAATTTGCAGCCTTTCGGCTGGGAGCTCACAGCCTTGCAATTATTGCTGAGAAAATGATAAGGTCTGTTGCTGCGGTTAACTCCTTGCAGGACTCTTGCTTGGACTTTTCGGTGGATGAATGCCATTAATTCACAAGAGGTAAATAAAGAGGGGTTTTTCGTGACAAGGAGTCTGTTTCTTGCTTCTGCTAAGGCTGGGTCAGAACATGAGGTGCTTCCGGGTTGAAAGGATTAGCCGGTGACACCACTGTCGTCCTGGGGACATCCAGTTGGGGACTCCTTTCATTTTCCCAGCAGGAGCTGGAGTGAAGGACGAGAACTCAACCCCGCCCAATGGCAGCTCTCAGGTCTCGAATTCGGGCTGGCTAACCTCCTGCTCAGGGTTCCAACCACTCGAGCCACTTTGCTCCTTTATTGTGGCAAATAGAGAAAAGAGATAAACATGAAGTCTAAACTAGAATTAAGTCTAACCCAATCCTGTCAAACTGACGGCCCGGCAGCCGGATCCATCACACGCAGGCCATGCCCATCCCAGCTCCACAAAGGCAAAAAAACATTGCAATATGTCACGGTACATCACATGACTGTCACGTAGTGAATATTGTCAGTTGTATGTCTATGCAGGGTGATGCAGCCCTATCCTAATATTATGGTACATTCCAATACAAGCAGGACACGTGATGTGATCTTCTGCACATGTGTGCATTCCTGATTCTCCATTATTATTATTCTGCCTTTGATTCTGACCGGGAGCGTTCACGATTTATTAGCAAGATGTAACTATTCATGATTTATTGTTTTTGTACCGAAATAAATATTTTCTATTAGACTTTTAATCTCAGCTTCATTTCTAAATGTCTGAATTCCAAGAAAAGATCCACATCGCCTCTATGAGATTTATTCTCACCTTAACAATGACATGATCGAGTTTGACACCCGTGGTTTAGCCAGTATAAAATCAGAACTGAATGCACTATATGTCTCATTTGGTGTGTGATCATCACATGGAAGTGCACTTCCATGTACAAACTGGGCCTAGCATACACATTCCTTAAATACCTGCAAAGCTCGTTTGTGAAGAATTTGCATGGTTAAAAAAGTAGATGCCAATTTTGGTTGTTGTGGAAATTCTTATAGAGCAGCAGCTCACTTTAATGTTTGTGTTGTACCTATCAACTATGATCCAAAGAAACATCTCAGTTCTAAGAAACAAAAGCATTCATTATATTATATGAAGGAAATATTTTCTGAAAGATTATATAAGATTATTCTAGCCCACATGACTTACCTCGAGTCAATGCCATTTGACAGCAGGCTTACCTCTGAAACATTTTATAGAGCAACTTGACATATTCCGGGCAGGTTATTTGCATATTGATGAATTTATAGTTAAATATATTGTAATTTTACAAGGAAAGAGAATACACAATGATAAGACACTTTTTATAGAATCCAGGGGACAAAACATGGCAGACGGGATATAAATTATGCAAAGAAAAATTAACAATTGGTGTTCAGATGATATACAAGGAAAAGTTCAATATGCCTATTCCACAAGGTACACAGATCTATGAAGATTTATGGTATAGATTAGGTATATATTTTAAGAAATCTCCCTCTAAGTTAAATATATACCCAAAAGGAAAAAAATGGAAAAATTATTTTTCTTGGCACTAGAACGGCAGAAATATTGATCTGAGTCAGATATGTGTTTTGATATTAAGCGGTTCACTAGCTTGCCAATTTCAGGTCAAGGATGAAGACAGCTTGAAACTATGGACTATGTCTTCTTGAACTTTCTGCTGTTGTGCTAAATATTTTGAGAATGCAGTGGGACTAAGATTGTAGTGCCGACATGTTCTTCTCTTTTTCCAAATCAATATTCCCTGCCTCGAGTACAGGTAGTCCTCGACTTAACGACCACAATTGAGCCCAAAATTTCTGTTACTAAGTGAGACATTTGATAAGTGAGTTTTGCCCCATTTTATGACATTTCTTGCCACAGTTGTCAAGTGAATCATTGCCGTGATAAGTTAGTAACCCGGTTGTTAAGTGAATCTGGTTTTCCCATTGATTTGCTTGTCAAAAGTTTGCAAAAGATGATCCCAGCAATGGTCATAAGTATGAACCAGTTGCCAAGCATCTGAATTTTGATCACATGATCATGGGGATGCTACAAAGGTTGTAACTGTGAAAAATGGTCATAAATCACTTTTTCCACTGCCGTTGTAACTTTGAACAGTCACTAAATGAACTGTTGTAAGTCGAGGACTACCTGTATTTGAAACATTTGAAGCAGGCATCTCTTCAACTATGGACATCAAATGGCTTTAAAATTATTTTCCTTTCTCTGATCCCTGAGCAGTGTGCAATTCTGTAAACATTTGTAGAAAATTTAAACAAACATCCTAGAACTGTCACCTAGTCATAAGTTCTACCAACCATTTGTACTACTGTATTTTTTGCAGTATAAGACGCAACTTTTTCCTCCCTAAAAGTGGCTGAAAATTTGGGTGCGTCTTATACTCCGAATGTAGCTTTTTCGGAGCTTTTTTTCCAGCCCTAACTAGGTGCTAACGATTTTCCCAGCTCTTACCTTGCAGGCTCTTTCATTGTTACTCTCTCCGAAGAATGTTTTTCCAGCCCTAAGTCTTTGCAGGGTTTTTTTCATTGCTCTACTTGCTCTGAAAAAGTTTTTTTCTAGCCCTAACCAGGTGCTAACGATCTTCCCAGCTCTTACAGGCTTGCAGGCTCTTTCATTGTTACTCTCTCAGAAGAAGGTTTTTTTAAGTCCTAACCAGGGGATAAAATAATGTGCTGAAGCTGACCTAAGGACGCTAGCCAGATGAATACCTGGTAGGCAGATTGTTTTCCCCTATTTTCCTCCCCAAAAACTAAGGTGCGTCTTATACTCCGAAAAATATGGTAACTATGAGAGTTAAACCAGAATAAAAGTAATGTACATTTATGGTACTCTTAGATATCTCCAAAACCATATATTCTGTATTCTGTATTCCATTTTCTAAGAACTTACCCTGACAAAGTGGGGAATGGCATTTAATGAAAAAGCAGTGGTGACTAATCGCAGCAATCATTTCATAGTAGCTGTGAAACTTGCCAAAACATTGGCGTGTCTTCCTTCTGTGTAGCTTGATTTAAAATGTCAGCTTCACCATCAACTTAATTTTTCATAGAACAGTTCTTAACACTGTGCCCAGTGTCATCTCCTAATAAAAAAAATGATAAAATTGGTTTTCCTCAAGAGATTTGACTCTTCTTTTGCAATGCAAATATTTTCAAGTGTACTAAACATGTTCTAGCACCTCAATAGAGACACAAAACTATTTGCATGCAAAATTACACAGAGTAGGCAGGCTGGCACAAGTTTATACTAGCACCATATGTGCTAAAGAATTTGAGCCAGGAAACAACTAATGTCTGGACATGATTTACAATTAAAATTTAATTAGATATTGTAATTCAAAAAGAGCTTAAATTGAAAGTTCCCATGAAAATTAATGTTGCAAGTGAAATAAATCTTAAACTCAAATCATAGATGTTTTGCACATATTAATCCATCTCAATAATGTAAGATGATTGTCTCAAAATTTCTTGTTTCTAATAGAAATGACCTTCAGAAGAATGATTGTATACCTTAAACCAGGAATGTCCAACCATGGTCACTTTAAGACTTGTGGATTTCAAGTCCCAGAATTCCCCATGGCTAGCTGGGGAATTCTGGGAGTTGAAGTCCACAAGTTTTAAAGTTGACAAGGTTCGACACCCCTGCCTTAAAGTGTATCACATTTTGAGCACCACCATGGACAATACACGAACACGTAATAGATTCAAACTTAATGTAAACCGCTCCAAACTTGACTGCAGAAAATACGACTTCAGCAATAGAGTGATCAATGCCTGGAATGCACTACCTGACTCTGTGGTTTCTTTCCCAAACCCCCAAAACTTTAACCTTAGACTGTCTACAGTCGACCTCTCCCCATTCCTAAGAGGTCTGTAACGGGCGTGCATAAGCGCACCACTGTGCCTATCGTCCCTGTCTTGCTGTCCTATTGTCCTCTTTTATCGGTACTTTTTTTACTTATGTTATGTTTATACAAACAACTACTATCCTATACATGTTTGACAAAATAAATAAATACAATAAATAAAATAAATAGCATCCTTTGATCTTGATACTTAAATCTAGAGACATTTATTTAACCTAATTTATTCTAGACACAGTACAATACAGTACATATTGTTTACAGTACATATTGTTTCAATTTAATATGGTACCAAAAGCCAAAAACTAAAGTCTTTCTTTCAGAAACCTAGAGCAGGGTTGGGGACAATTAACATATTCTGAGATAAATAAATCGGTGTGCTAGCTACATCTATGACTGTAGTCCAAAACGGATGTGGCTAAAGTAAACACAACTGGGCAGAGATATCCCAGGGTATATAGCTCTCAGTATGCTTTCTCCTATACTAACGTACATGCTTTATATCTTATCACACACCTCTTCACACATACACACACCTTATCTATCACACACATTCTCACACTCCAATGATTATTATATTCAAGAAGAAATCAGTGTAGCCATTTGCTTTCCACTGAGCTTCTTAAATATTTTTTTGTGCCCATTCTTGATACAATCAACGCTGGAGATACAACTATAACATCCTAATGGGATTCTCAGGACTTCTCTGGGAATTTTCACCTAACACTTTAAATTCTGTGATCTTCAACAGATTTCTTTGAGGTCTTTCAACAGAATGACCTCTATTGAGCATTTTCTGTCTGCCCTCCCAGTGGCCTTCTTGATAGGTGGCAACCCTGTTTTAAACCATGTAATGTAATTTTACACCTAGCTCTGCTCTAATACTACATCATAAATATGCTGTAATGAAAAATACGTATTGCAGCTGTCCAGCGTTAACTGCAGGACTGTATTATGCTAGTGATAATTTTCTGAATTGCTGGGCAATGAGAGCTGTTTGAGGAACTTGCCCATTTATTGTGAGCTTTACCATTATCTTCAGATATTAGGTAATGGCACACAGGTTAAGGCCATCAATCCATCTCGATGGTGATATCCAATGGTGAAATACTCCAAGACTGGTAATTCTTACTCCATAGGACAGTGGTTCCCAACCTTTTTGTGATCAAGTACCACTTGGAGGTCCTGTACAGTCGCCACGTACCACCTGGTTCCAGAGAAACTAAATTCGATCAGATATCACTTTATTTCCATAATTGTACCGTTCCTTTTTTGGCCCCGCGCATCCAGCAACTGGATTCTCGGGCTGCTGGGACCAGGTGGGTGGCGTGTGGCAACAGTTGCAAATCGTTGCCAGATTATCTTGTGTTAGGCAGTAAACATTTTTGTGAAGTAAAAAATAACTAACTAAAAATCGTTCATGACCCCGAAAGTGTTCGCGTACCACCTGGAAGGCCCTCGCGTACCACTAGTGGTACACGTACCACAGGTTGGGAACCACTGCCATAGGAGCTAGATGAAGACAACTGCATTGTCCCAATACAGAATTATGTACAATTCTGGATAATTTTTTTCTGGAAAATATTTTAATGATTTTTCAGGGGTTCCCAAATGTGCTTTTTCGGGAGGCAACTGGACTTCCTTGTTTTTTTCTTTGAAGATGTTTCACTTCTCATCCAAGAAGCTTCTTCAGCTCTGACTGGATGGTGGGGAATGGAAGGATTTATATTCCTTGCAGACAGCTGGTCATTTGCATCCTTTTAGAGGACCGTTGAGGCACATGGAAGTTTATCTGTGTCCTCAAGATCACCTGAGTAGTGCTAATGGTTCCTGTAGTCTGCAATTTTTCTGGAAATCCATTCATACTCCCACACCATTCGAAGGCTGTTCATCCCAAATTGCATAGCTAAAAGTCTATAGAGATTCTCAGAATCCAGTCATTCAGAATCCATGACCTGGATGACTGAGAATCTCTATAGATTTTTCAGGGGAGATTGGCAATTGTTTTATTGCTGTATATTTTAATGCTGTGTATTTGCTCCCTTCATGATGTATTAAATATTATTTCATTCTCCTGCTTTATTTGTTTTTTTTAGAGTTGCTTTATAAATGCTCTGCATATTGATTGGCTATTTTAAGATTAGGAATGTTTCAATAGAAGTGAAATTTATTCTTATTATAAGGGCTCGGATCTTGCAATGGGAAAATTTAAAGAGGAGTGACTGTGTTTTTACTCTCCTTGTCCTTTTCCAGAAACCTTTGTGAAGAAACAGGACAGGAGGCTTGAATATTGACTAAAGCACAGAGGCTGCTGGAGAATGCAACATTTGCACTCATTCAATTTGGATCCTAAAAGGTTTACTGAAGCTTAAAGAAGGAATAGTTGGTATTCTTTATTCCCACTGAGAGCCACGAAAATTTCAACCCTCATTATTCACGAGGGCCTTTAATCATCTGGAGATGCTGTTTAGGAATTGCAACAGATGGTACAGGACAGGGGCGGGTTCCTCTTACCTGCCTACCGGTGCGCTGCATGCGCATCATGTTTCGCGTGCGCGCACGCTCACTACGTACGCACGTCCCCTCGTGAGATTTTGCTTCCGCGCATGCGCAGGAAGCAAAAAAAGGCCAATTTTTTTAAAAAAAGATGGCGCAGCGCGATAGACCGGCGAAGAGCCATCACACAAAAATTGCGCAATTGGTGGGCCGCTACCAGAACGACAGTGGACCGCACCGGTAGGAACCCACCCCTGGTATAGGAGTAGTTACATGGGGAAAAAAATATTATGGTCTCTACAACATAGGGTAGGCAATAGCAGAGGTGGGCAATTATGGCCCCTTTATGACCTATAGACTTCAACTCCCAGAATTCCATGCTGGCTCACAAATTCCAAAACTTGAAGTCCACAGGTCACAAAGAGGCCATAATTCCCTACCCTACCTAAAATAGGGTAGACTGAAACAAGATTTGTGGTTCAGTACATTGTGAGAGCATAATACCGTATTTTTCGGAGTATAATATGAACCTTTTTACCCTCAAAAAGAGGGTGAAAATTTGGGTGCGTCTTATACACCGAATGTAGCCCCACCCAGCCACCCCCACTCTTTGGCCTCTGCCTGCCAGCAATTTACCTCTTTGCAGCAAACAGGGCAAAGCCTGATTAGCACAAGAAGAGATTATCTGCCTCCCAACCTACAGCTGACTGAGGCTTGCAAGCCACGTGGTAAAATGAAACTAACTACAGTGGCTATAATGAGACAAATTGCTGGGAGATGAACTGCTGGCAATGTTAGACTGCTGAAATTGCAAGGAGGTAAGCTATAGCTGCTGTGGCCTAGAGGTAGAGCTCTTGTCTCACAATCAGGAGGTTGTGAGTTCTATCCTAGGTAGAGGCAGATTCTGTTAATATGTTATTTTGTTAAATGTTTGTAGAGTGTTCAAATTATAAGACTTATTTTTTTAAAACTGCTTTATTATTGTTCTAGACAACTTAACAAAATGAAGCTTTTTAAAATAAATACTTGCTCTGAAGAGACCCAGTGCTATTATATCTTCTTTTAAATAGCAGAGAATACTTCCAGAAAGCCACATCAATTTTTAAGATCTGTAAAAGTATAATCTGAAATGTCCTGTTTTAGTATTAAGTATTAGTATTAAGTATTAGTATTAAAATAAGGCATCTGAGTTAAACCCTGACTTAGTCATGTTTGGAGTAGATCTATTTAAATCATTGGGAGAAGTTAGTGTGATTACATTTAAGAAAACTTTCTGGGATTAATATACTGCCATAATGTACATTTCTCCAATTCTTTGCTATTTCTGTGGGTCAGGCACACATGCACAGAAATACACAGCAAACAGTGTATATCATATGTACTGTTTGCTGTTTGCTGTTTGGCAAATTGCTGGGAGGCAGAGGCCTTTTTTCCTTGTTTTCCTCCCCCAAAACTAAGGTGCGTCTTATACTGCGGTGCGTCTTATACTCCGAAAAATACAGTAATTAAGTTTGGGTGTGAACTAAGCCATTGTGTTAAGTCATAACATTGGTTTTTTTAAATGGATTTCCAGACCTTGGAGCAAAAACTTAGCAGGATAGGTTGTAGCCTTATTTTTTCAGAGTTTTTACCTGCATATGGGGAGCAAAAACTGTGAGAGGGATCTTGGAATCCTAGTGGACACGTGATCAAAATTCAGGTGTTTGGCAACTGGTTCATATTTATGATGGTTGCAGTGTCCGAGTGTCATATGATCACCTTTTGCAATCTTCTGACAAGCTAAGTCAATGAGGAAGTCAGATTCACTTAACAACCGGGTTACTAACTTAACAACCGCAGTGATTCATTTAACAACTGTGACAGGAAATGTAAAAGGGAGCAAAACTCATTTAACTAATACAGTATCTCACTTAGCAACACAAATTTGGAGCTCAATTGTGTTTAGCAACTCTTCCAAAGTCACAATGGCACTGAAAAAGTGACTTGTTTCAGGTCTTGGAACTTATGACTGTTGCAGTATCCCCACGGTCATGTAAAAATAAAAAAAATGGCTTGGCAACTGGCATGTATTTATGACAGTTGCACTTACCCAAGATCATGTGATCCCCATTTGCGATCTTCCCAGCTGGCTTCCAACAAGCAAAGTCAATGGGAGAGGGAGGGGAGCTGGATTCGCTTTACAACTGCATGATTCACTCAACAACTGCAGTAATTTGTTTAACAACTGGGGCAAAAGTGGTCATAAAATTGGGCATGTCTCACTTAACAGCAGCCTTGCTTAGCAATAGAAATTCTGGTCCCCATTGCAGTCATAAATTAACGACTCCCTGTAGCATATATCAAATGCATTATGGTTAGATGGGTGCTCTAGTGAAGATATAGGAATGTGCATGTACATAAAATGTAGGGGTGTATCCCTCAGTCTTTTGATTGGAAAAAAAAATTATGGGGTTATGGAAAATTACACTTTCACATAGATAGAAGAATGTATCACTGATGTGAGGATCACTTGCATCTCCTCACAGAGACCAAAATACACTAAAACGAAGAGCACAAGCAGGTTCTATATTTACATATTGTTTTTCTTACTATTTATCCCACTTGGTTGGAAGCCCTGTGCTGTGTTTTGTACGTGCCTAGTTCTTACAGTGAAGATGATCGATGCATGATGCAACAAAAGGTTTTGTTTTCCAGGCAACCTGTTGCATAGCCTTATGTTGCTTTAGGGCTAGGAGGCAACAACTTGCTCAAAGTCATCCAGATGACTTCTGTGGCTAAGGGAAGTCTAGAATTTGGCTTTCCCAGCTCCTAATCCAGCACTTTAATCACTAGGCTACAATGGCTCTCTAGCTATATGTTCTATATATACTGTATATCTATAGACCAAGCTGCGAATTTGGAGACATTTATTAATGAATAATTAATTTTGAGGAAGATAGAGAGCAGATGAGATCTGCTGTTCAGATGCTAAATGTTTCTCCTGTTCTTTCTTTTGGCTTCTTATCTTGCACTTATCTAGCACTTGATCTGGATTGTTGGTCCAATTGCAGGTTGGTGTTTTCTGTAAAGTTGACTATTTGGTGACTCTGGTGATGATTTGAATTTCCTGCATCATCCTAGAATGTACTATAAGAGAATTGTTCAGGAAGATGGTAGGAATAATTAAGGCTGCATAAACACTCCAATTAATAATAATTTCAGTGATCTGAAATGACCAGGTCTGTAGTGCAAATGCTACCAAATGACACCTATCCATATCGTTCCCATTTCCGACTGAAGAGTGGTCATGTCAAACAAGCAACACTAAAGGATGTTTTCCCAGGATCTTTGCCCTGTACTGGTTAAAGTGGATTTGGAAAATTTAGATGAAATGGCAGGCTTCACATTGTAGGAAGTTAGCACCTACCCCCTCCTAGAGGAATAAAATATTTTAGGAAATATTAAAAAGGCAGAATATTATATTTCCCTGGATGAGAAAATGGAGAAACATGCTTTTAGGCAGGAAACAGACTCAATCCTAGTATCCCTCACCTTTGTCAATGTGCCATCAAGGAATGGCCCAGCTCACTCATTCCCCCCCACCTTTGTTAATAGTCTGGGCCAGTCTATTCTACATAACAAAGATCTACCCCCTTCAGGCAGACCCATCTAGCAAACAGAAACTCACCACATGGCACCTGGGAAGATTGCAGCAGCCAGCACTAAAACTAGCCTGGGACACAGACAAAGCCTACAGAGTTAGCTAAGACCCCCGCCCCGTGGGAGTCTGACAGCCAATGGGATACATTTCTTACACAGGAACAGGAAACTCTTAAGGTGGGGCCCAACAGAGGGTATAAAACTCAGGCACTCTCAACATCTCACCCTTTCTCTTCTTCTTCAACATCTTCGAGGCATGTGATCCCCCTTTCCCCAGGATCGCAGACTATGTGGTCCTGCTGTCCACCATTAAAACCAATTTTCCAAGCAGTCACCATGCTTCCAGTGTCTTTTTCCCCACTTGGAACCGAACCCAGAAGGATATTCCTTACAACAACATAATATTTTGAATGAATGAATGAATGAATGAATGAATGAATGAATGAATCTGATTGCACGGGTCCTTTTTAGGGAGATGCCTGGTATTTTATTTTGAGGGAAATAAGGAACATTATTGTCACTATTGGCCTCACATCATTTCACTATTGATGTGAGATTATTAACTCACCAAAAAGTGTTCCTGTGTCACTGATGTGATATTTAGCAGGTGCCCAAGTGCTTCCTTTGATCCAAAATCAAGATTGGAGGTACAGTAGCTTTCTTTGTGTATGGATTATAGCAACTTGTCCTTCCCACTAAGTAGACCAGACCAGAAAATCAACTCCATAGGAAGAAGCCTAGAACTATATTTTATTGAGATAAGTTACAATAACAGAAACTTGGCAAGTTTGATTATACTATCCTTACCTTCATTTTGATACCCCAGTGAATCAGTGAGGCATTTGCATGAGATGCTTCTGAATATTATTTTGTTTCCCAAAACTCAAATAATGTTTTGACCTTTTTTTGGGTGGGGGCTTGGTAACAGTTCTTTTTTGCGGGTCATTTTCTTTACTATCTACATTATCTTGCTTGACACATAATGGTTTATCAGGCTAACCTAAATAAGACCTGGATTCTGCCATTTGTCTCCGTTACGTCCTAGGCCAGGAGCATCTGTGTGGGAATGTCAAATAAATGAACATGGTTCTTCTTTCCAGGAGACTCCTCTGGCCTCAGCTCCTATCAATTCATGTTACATTAGATGAGAAGTAGAAGAGAATGGTTCAAGACCTAAAAAGCAACAGCAGCAGCCGCAGCTAAAAAGTCAAATCCCCAGCAAGTTAATCTGTCTCTTCCCACTCCTTTTTTTTTCACATTAGTTTTGAAGCAATGGCTGTTCAACACTGTCCTTTCTGGCTCTCTACCAGCTTATTAGACTTCCGTGCTCTACAAAAAGGAGAAAGCAGGAATATGCAATTGGCTGTAAAATTGGCTACTTTTAAACCTGACGTCCCATTCCAAAATAATATGTGAAAATGACATGCATCTGCGAGATTTACTGGTATTATTTCAGTAAACGAATATGATTCAAATGGCATGTTTTTTGGTGGGTATAAATTGGTCTCAGTCCATTGACAGTGACAAATTGAGCAAGTGGGCTTTACCAAAAGACGAATGTGGTTTTGAACCTGCCATAAATTTTACCTTCTTAATGATCCCCCAAAGACGCCCCAAAATAAAACTAAAAATTCCCGTGCTCCTTCTAATCCCTCTTCAGAAACTGGGGGAGGGGGGAGGGAATAATTCCTAACTGACAAAACAGCTTAAGTTCATTTTCTTCTATTTTAAAAAGTGTACATTACTCTTTTTTTTTTTTTGGCAGAGTGAATCAGCTAAGAGCTTCTTGTAATTAGAATAGCCAGTATTACTGACATCTGAACTTAGATGAAAAATTTAAAAAAATGTCCCACAAAAACTTCCTGAAATCTGAAAGAAATGTTGAAGGTTTAGGGGAACCTATCTCCTTTTCCATGTTCCATTTTGCATATTAATGCCAGCGTATTTAAAACTGTGGCTTGAATTCAAACACTGAATTAAACAACAAAGGAAAAGAGGCAACAGGCAACCAGGGCGCCAAAACTAATACCAACAGCTCCCTCTACTGTCTATAAATGCTAAAAAAATAAAATAAAAAAATAAAAGCAGCTGTTTGAGAACGAGGAGAGCTGAGTGCTTTAAATCACACAACACTCTGAAGTTTGGGTAAAACAAAATGGCTTGTTTGAGAACTGTCTAGGCTTCTCTTGGCTTCCTCCATCAATAATCAAGCACATATCTTGGTATAGTTTTGAAAAGGGGGAAACGAGGGGAGTGAATGGGATCAAAGCATCTCTTATAAGTTGCTGTTGAAAATGTTTTTGACTCACAGAGCCTTTATCAGGTGACCAGGCCTGTGAAACATATGACCCCTTCTCTGAAGTTGAACACCGTCCAAAACTGTATAATATGTATTCCAGATGGTTGACCATTTTCCAAACTTATGAGAAGCAGCGGAAAGCAGATTACCAAACTCTGGTTGTTCATTAACCATGGCTGGTCCTGAGATCCCAAATTCCATGGGCCCCATTTAAGGCTCCTCCAAAATACCTTTCTGAATAGCAGATAGTGGGGTGGAGTGCAAACAGGGCCAACACTGACATTTAAGATGGAATGGAAACTAATCCTCGTAGGACTGAAATTTCTCACCACTGTGTCTTTTTAACAGGCTCATTATTGATACCCATCTTTTAAAATTCTTACTTTAAAAACACGGGATGCAGTGGTTAAAGACATTGAGCTTAGTCAGCTAGAAAGCTAACAGCTTGGGTTTGAGACCTGAGGCGCTTTGCGATGGGGTGAGTTCCCATTTCTTTCCCTAGCTCCTGCCTACCTAGCAGTTCAAAAGCATGCAAATGCAAGTAAATAAATAGGTACAACTTTGTTGGGAAGATAACAATGCTACGTGTGCCTTGCCGTATAGTCAAGCTGGCCACATGACTGCAGAAATGTCTTTGGACAATGCTAGCTCTCTTGGGCAAGAAACAGAGATAAGCCCCACCTCCTAGACTCAGACACAACTGGACAGGGGAATAGCAATAGTATTTACACATATACCACTTCTGCAGGAGCGGGTTCCTAATTTTTTCACTACCACTCTGTGGGCATGGCTTATTTTGTGGGTGTGGCTTGCTAGCCATGTGACCGGGTGGGCGTGGGCCTCGGAAGCTTGGCAGCGGCTGGAGAAGCGGGGGGGCATTGCCCACCCGCAACGCAGCCCCCCGCAGCGGGAGCAGCAAGATCGCGGCAGCGGTTCTTCTAGGAGGCTCTGTCCGGCCTGAATGCTTCTCCCCATTCAATGATCCTAGGCTCCTGCCGCCCATTCCCCCTCCCCTCAGCAGCTCAAGAAGCCTCAAACGTGTGAAAATGCCTGGGATCATCACCGCGCGTTCGTGGCTTCTCGGACTGCTGAAGGGAGGGGAATGGAGATAGCTCCTGCCGCCCGTTCTTTCAGCGTCTCACGCTCTCCCTCAGTCATCCTCCCCTGCTTGGACTCACCGTGGGGTAGGAAGGCAGCTCATGCGCAGTGCCGGAAGCTTGGCTTCTGGGCATGTGCAGAAGAAAATTTAAAAAAAAAATAGTTTATATGGCGGCGCCCAGGCACCAGCAACCAACCGCACCAGTACTGTGACGTCACCAGTGGGCCGCTACCGGTGCTATAGAGTGGACCGCACCGGTAGGAACCCACCACTGCACTTCTGTTAGGATAAGAAAATAAATTGTAGAGGTGATGAATCTTTTCCTTTGGAATCCAATCTTTAATAAAATAAAGCGCATGTAAAAGTCTAAATAACAAAATATTTATTTTGGTACAAAAGAAATATAAAAACACTAAATCTTAATAATTACATCTTGACAATCTAAAGGATCTCCTTCCAGGGAGGCTACCAGCAAGAAGAATAATGGAGGATGAGAATGGAATGTAACATCTGCGCAGTTCACATATCATGTGACTGCTTCACTTTGTTAAGAACCTCTGGGTCCTAAAGTCTGACATATGAATACATATGAGTACAGCTGACAATCAAAAATCACCCCGTGACAACTTCACAGTGCTTTACAGCCCACTCTAAGCAGTTTGCAGAGTCAGCATGTTCCCCCCAATAATCTGGGTCCTCATTTTACTGACCTTGGAAGGATAGAAGGCTGAGTCAACCTTGAGCCTGGCGAGATTCAAACTGCCAAATTGCAAACAGCCGGCAGTCAGCAAAAGTAGCCTGCAGTACTGCGCCACCACGGCTCTTATATCCTTTACCTTTACTTTAAAAACATACTCCTTTCACTTTCCTGTTATTGATTAAAGCAGTCCAACTTTTTAAAAATACATGTGAGAGACTGAAAAAACATTTTGGCTGCTTTAACAATTGTAGTCTTTGGTTTACAACCCATTCAATTAGTGACATTTTTTCAATGGCACTGAAAAAAGTGACTTAAGACCATTTTTCATGCAACTCTTGCTGCATCCCCATGGTCATGTGATGATCAAAATTTGGACGCTTGGCAACTGGCATGTATTTATGATGATTGCAGTATCCCGGGGTCACATGATCACCTTTTGCGACCTTCTGACAAGCAAAGTCAATGGGGGGGCCATGTTACATAACAGCTGCAGTGATTCACTTAACATCTGTGGCAAGAAAGGTTGTAAAATGAGGCAAAACTCACTTAACAACTGTCTTGTTTAGCAATGAAAAATTTAGGCTCAACTGTGGTTGTAAACTGAGATATCTAAAAAAGTGCTGTCCTTGTAAAACCATTTAATCTAGGTCCAAATAACAAGTTCCTTTTTGCCCAGTGGTTTACAAATTGTACAAGTTCTATTTTTAGTCCTGTATACCTTTATGCAAAGAGAATTGTTACTATTCGTACCTTGTCTTTCAGAATTATAGGTTGCCTAAAGACACAATAAAGAACGACTGCTATTCTAACTACCTCATCTTACATGGTTGATGAGCTAACATTCTCCTTTTTTCATACGAAAACATGTGCATATTCCCCGGAGCACATACGAAGATGCGTGACTAAGAGCAATCTTGAAATTAGTTGCTAATTTGCCAGATAATCAAATATGTAGAAAACATTATGGTATCAGTGTGGAGTACTCCTGTTGAAAATTGAGAGCACTTCTAGAGTGGCCAAGGATTTTCTTTTTTTTTTTGCGTTCTTAAATAGAGATATTTTATTGTTTGATTTTTGTTTTTCTTATTACTAGATTTTGCTGCATGGAAATACTATGAGAATGAGAAGTGGTAAAACAAAACAAGCAAAGACAGTATTTCATGTCAGGGGAGCACAATAATTGGATGTTGAAATCCTTTTTTGCACTTCTGTAATATTTTATATTCATAAAATTCAAACTCAGGGCTGAGAAAAACCTGTCTGAGTTTTTAACTATTGATCTTGATGGACCGACACTGATCAACAGAATAGCCATAAGCAAAGATATCCCATTGCCTACCCCTCCCCCTCCAAAACATGGCTAATCCATATTTTCCCATTTCTTAGAAATTTATCTCTTTCTCTTTTCATATGGTTAATGCATTCAATTTTAACTTATACATGTAAGTAAGCACATAGAGAGAAATTACTTGGGAAGAACAACATTTCAAGTAAACCCTATGATCTATTTAAAACATAGAATATTAGGATTAGAAAGGACCTTAGAGGTCTTCTAGTCCAACTCCCTGCCCGTGGCAGGAGATTCTATACTATTCCGGACTTTCTTTGGGCTTGATGGGATGGATACATTTGATCATAGAAAGAATAACAGAATAATAGAGTTGGAAAAGACTTTATCTGGATTCAAGCACTGAGCTTGAATTCAGATAAATTCAATTGAACCCAGGAAAATGATTCAAACTCAGGTTGGAATTTACCTGAGGATGAGCCTTCTTCCTCTCATATTTTGTTATTTTCTTGGGAAATTCGTGCAAATTCAAATTCATGCAAGGGGGGAGACTTCAGTGAATATGAAATCTCTCCCCTTTGAATTCTCATCCTGCCCCAGAGCACATATATCTGTCTCTCTAGCTTCACTTTTTCTGGAACTGATCTGCTTCTTTCTTTTGGCTTCATTTTCCTGCTACTGCATGGATGCTCTGCGTACATCAATGAAAAATGCACCGCAGCACTTAGTAGATTTAAAAAACACAGCCATCTTCATTTAACTAAGTGGGATCAAACAGGGTAAAGGGTTTCCATAAACATGTCTCTCCAATGGCAAATGATCGCAGAGAAGAAGAAGAAGAAGAAGAAGAAGAAGAAGAAGAAGAAGAAGAAGAAGAAGAAGAAGAAGAAGAAGAAGAAGAAGAAGAAGAAGAAGAGGAGGAGGAGGAGGAGGAGGAGGAGGAGGAGGAGGAGGAGGAGGAGGAGGAGGAGGAGGAGGAGGAGGAGGAGGAGATGATTCTGTACATTCTGACTTGAACTTCAGACTTCAGTTAGCAAACCTTAACTGCAAAGTAAGGCTCATTGGAACAACAACACTTCAGACTTGGCATGTACATTAATGAGATCTTGGGAATAAAGTGAGTTGGGAAGAAAACAATTATAATTTTATTGAATAGTTCAATGGGAAGACCATCCCAATGTGCTACTGCTGTGGTTGTGGTTTTTTTTAAAGATACATTCATTGGTAGGAATAATTAAACATGGTTTGTCATTGCTTTTGTCTGAATTCCCCCCCCCCCATGTTTCCAGTCTGGCTTACATAGAGATGGAGATCTCTCATCCACATCTAATCAGATCTGGTCCAACTTAGTTTCCCAGCCTAGACAAGATCAGGGATTAAAAATAAAGCTACCATCCTATAAATAAACCAACGATATGATCACATTTGGAATAATGTAGAATGTGGAAAAAAAATGCCCAATACGTTAAGGATTAGAGAAGCTATCATAACAAGAAAGATTACAGCAACTGGGACTTTTTAACTCAGAGCAAAAATGGTTAAGGCAGGACTATGACGGTATGTGGAAATATCTGTATCTGTCTGTATCATTTAGAGATCTATATAAAATGTTATGGTAGAAAATGGACAAGACGTTTTTTCTGTCTTCCAATATTAGCTCTTAAATCTTCCATTGAAACTAAATAGGTTATTTACTCCTCTAAGAAATTGTTTATAGACGAGTGATTTGACTACTGTATTTTTTGGAGTATAAGACCACACCTTTTTCCTCCCTAAAAGTGACTGAAAATTTGGGTTACATACTTCGAATGTAGCTTTTTTTCCAGCCCTAACTAGGTGCTAACAGATCTTCCCAGCTCTTACCTTGCAGGCTTTTTCATTGTTACTCTCTCCAAAGAATGTTTTTCCAGCCCTAAGTCTTTGCAGAATTTTTTTTTTCATTGCTCTACTTGCTCCGAATAAGTTTTTTTCTAGCCCTAACCAGGTGCTAACTATCTTCCCAGCTCTTACCGGCTTGCAGGCTCTTTCATTGTTACTCTCTCCAAAGAAGGTTTTTTTAAGTCCTAACCAGGGGATAAAATAATGTGCTGAAGCTGACCAGACTAAGGACACTAGCCAGATGAATACCTGGTAGGCAGATTGTTTTCCCCTATTTTCCTCCCCCAAAACTAAAGTGCATCTTATACTCCAGTGCGTCTTATACTCCGAAAAATACGGTACTTTCTCACAGAGAAGAAAAGGAAAGCCAAGCCACACGTATTTGCAGGACTCTGTGATTTATTCAGAACATGGCTTATTAAAAATAGTCCCCAAACATGAACTGAATCCATTTGATAGCGACCAACGTATTTTAGCTTGAGCTGCTTCAGAGCTCTGAGAAATGCAGATGGTTTTTTGGTAAGTCTCCTTTTTATGCTATCAAATTATTGGCCTGATCTTGTCTTCTAGAAAACTCCATCACCCTCAGTTCAGTCAGTTCTTATCTGGAAGTCCTTGCATATGGATTTAAGGAAGATTTATTATGATCAGATCCTCTGGAAATTAGAAAGCAGGACTAATGGAAACCATTAACATCTGAACAATCAGATAAAGTGGAGATCAATATAGTATATTAATAGGCTGGAAGCAACTGAATATAATGTAAATATATTTCACTTAGGATAGCTAGACAGTAAAGAAAAGGAGAAAAATGAAGGAGTCCCTACATATTTTAAAAGCTGCTTTCTCACAGCAAAGACATTTTGGTTAAGATCATTTAATGATATAAAAATATTAAAGCCATGTGATGAAAGTAGCTGGGTCTGATACCAGAGTAAATTTTCTAATGATAAAAAAATTTTCAGCAATAAATAATGTCTACATATGTCTATTTAAAATAAAACCCCATAAGCTCCAAGGAAGTGAAATGGAATTTGCTAACAGCTATCTTTTACGGTATCTATAATGAAAATAAAACAATTGCCTATAACAATCCAATTTGATATCCAGTCCTTTTCTGTACTGTTTGTGCTTGATGCCAGTTCATGTTCCAATTCAAAGTACCAATCGTTTACAGAGTCAGCATATTTCCCCCAACAATCTAGGTCCTCATTTTACCTACCTCGGAAGGATGGAAGGCTGAGTCAACCTTGAGTCTGGTGAGATTCGATCCACCAAATTGCAGGCAGTCGGCAGTCAGCAGAAGTAGAATAGAATAGAATAGAATAGAATTCTTTATTGGCCAAGTGTGATTGGACACACAAGGAATTTGTCTTTGATGCATATGCTCTCAGTGTACATAAAAGAAAAGATACATTTGTCAAGAATGGTTGTCATAGGTTCAAGTAAGTAATCAGGAAACAATCAATATGAAAATAAATCGTAAGGATACAAGCAACAAGTTACAGTCATACAGTCATAAGTAGGAGGAGATGGGTGATAGGAACGATGAGAAAAACTAATAGTAATAGTAATGCAGCCTAGTGAATAGTTTGACAGTGGTGAGGGAATTATTTGTTTAGCAGAGTGATGGCGTTCGGGAAAAAACTGTTCTTGTGTCTAGTTGTCTTGGTGTGCAGTGCTCTATAGCGACGTTTTGAGGATAGGAGTTGAAACAATTTATGTCCAGGATGCGAGGGGTCAGTAAATATTTTCACAGCCCTCTTTTTGACTCGTGCAGTATACAGGTCCTCAATGGAAGGCAGGTTGGCAGTAATTGTTTTTTCTGCAGTTCTGATTATCCTCTGAAGTCTGTGTCTGTCTTGTTGGGTTGCAGAACCAAACCAGACAGTTATAGAGGTGCAGATGACAGACTCAATGATTCCTCTGTAGAACTGTATCAGCAGCTCCTTGGGAAGTTTGAGCTTCCTGAGTTGGCGCAGAAAGAACATTCTTTGTTGTGCTTTTTTGATGACGTTTTTGATGTTAGATGACCATTTTAGGTCTTGAGATATGATGGAACCTAGAAATTTGAAGGTCTCTACTGTTGATACTGTATTGTCTAGTATTGTAAGAGATGGTAGGATGGGAGGGTTTCTCCTAAAGTCTACCACCATTTCTACGGTTTTGAATGTGTTCAGTTCCAGATTGTTCCGGTCGCACCATGAGGCTAGTTGTTCAACCTCCCGTCTGTATGCGGTTTCATCGTTGTCTCGAATGAGGCCAATCACTGTTGTATCATCTGCAAACTTCAGTAGTTTAACAGATGAATCGTTTGAGATGCAGTCATTGGTATATAGAGAGAAGAGAAGTGGTGAGAGTACACAGCCTTGGGGGGCCCCTGTGCTAATTGTACAGGTATCTGATGTGATTTTGCCTAGCTTCACCTGCTGCTTCCTTTCTGTTAGGAAGCTTGTGATCCACTTACAAGTGTATTCAGGTACCGCTAGCTGATTTAGTTTAGTTAGAAGAATGTCCGGTATGATGGTGTTGAATGCTGAACTAAAGTCTACAAAGAGGACCCTTGCGTAGGTATTTGGAGATTCAAGATGTTGTAGGATGTAGTGCAGAGCCATATTAACAGCATCATCTGTTGATCTATTTGCTCGGTATGCAAATTGCAGGGGGTCTAACAGTGGATCCGTGATGGTTTTCAAGTGGGACATCACTAGCCTTTCAAAGGTTTTCATAACTACAGATGTTAGAGCAACTGGTCTGTAGTCATTCAGTTCCTTGATGGAGGGCTTCTTCGGCACTGGGATGATAGTGGAGCATTTGAAGCAAGAAGGAACATGGCATATCTCTAGTGATTTGTTGAAGATTTGGGTGAAGATGGGGGCCAATTGGTCAGCACAGACTTTTAAGCAAGAAGGAGTTATCTTGTCTGGACCTGGTGCTTTTCCCGGCTTCTGTCTGTGAAATAGATCTTGCACTTCCTTTTCTGTGATCACCAGGGGTTGTGAACCCAATGGGATGGGTTCAGTTGTAGGAAGTTTGGCTGTTGTTGGTGTGTCTGGCATGGAGGTTGTGGAGATAGGTGGCTGTAGTTTCCTTTCAAACCTGCAGTAGAACACATTCAGGTCATCTGCCAGTTGCTGATTTCCTTCAGCTTGGGAAGGTGGTTTGCTGTAGCCGGTGATGTTTTTTAAGAGTTTTCCACATGTTTGCTGGTTCATTTGTTGAGAACTGGTTCCTTAGCTTTTCAGAGTAGTTTCTTTTTGCTGCTCTGATCTCCCTTGTTAATACATTTCTGGCCAGATTGTACAGCATTCTATCATCTTTTCTGTAGGCTTCCTCTTTGGAACAACGTAGCTGCTTAAGTTTAGCTGTGAACCAAGGTTTATTGTTACTGTATATTCGCAAGTTCCTGGTCGGAACACATAGGTCTTCACAGAAGCTGGCATATGATGTTACAGTATCTGTGAGTTCATCCAGGTCTGCAGAGGTATCTTCAAAAATATTCCAGTCCGTGCAGTCAAAGCAAGCCTGTAGCTTTAACTTTGCCTCTTCAGTCCAAGTCCTCACTGATTTAATTGTTGGTTTTGTGGCTTTAAATCTTTGTCTGTAAGCAGGTACAAGGTGAATCATGCAATGATCAGAGTGGCCCACAGCTGCTCGTGGTAAGGAACGATAAGCATCTTTTAGTGTTGTGTAGCAGTGGTCTAAGGTATTCTTGCCTCTGGTGGGACAGTTGACATGCTGAAAGTATTTTGGTAGCTCTGTCCTTAAGTTTGCCTTGTTTAAATCTCCCAAAACAATGGCCAGTGAATCGGGGTATTTGGTTTCAGCCTCCATAATCTGATCAGCTAGAGTTCTTAATGCCTTTTTTACAGAGGCTTGTGGGTGAATATAAACCACAATTAGTAGACATGAGGAGAACTCACGTGGAGAGTAAAATGGTTTGCAGTTAATAAATAAGGATTCCAAGTTTTCATCACAGAATTTTTGTATTATAGTTATGTCCTGAGACCATCTGTTGTTGATATATATACATAAGCCTCCTCCCTGTTTTTTCCCTGATAATTCTGCAATCCTGTCTGCTCGAAGTATCTGAAACCCTGGTATATGCATGCTATTGTCATCAATTTCTCATTTAGCCAGGTTTCAATAAAGCATAGGGCAGATGCGTTGTGAAAATCAGAATTGCATCTGTTTAAAAGAAGTATTTCATCCATCTTGTTAGCAAGCAAGTGAACATAAATTGGTAAGAAAGATTGAAGGGAGCGGAGTTTTTTTTAATTCCCTTATTCCTTAGTCTATTTAAAACTCCCGCCCTTTTACCTCTTCGTCTCTGCCGTCTGAGTTTGCTGATCGATAGTTCCGGGGAAATGGCTTTCTCCTGTGTTGAAATCTCCTCCGTGTTTGTAAAGACAGGTGGGGGTGAGGTTACAGAGAGCTGTTCCTTAAAGAGACGTTCCTTAGTAGCCTGCATAATAGTGCAGTTCTGTATGGGCCTTCTCTGAAGGATTCTCTAGGTTAAAGAGAATATACTTCAGATAAGGAAGTATACAACCACAGAATGCATGCTTTACGAAAAGGTGATTTGAAAAGCCCCTCGATAACATATCAACCTGCTTGAAGTCATCTAGAGATCTTCAAGGAATCCACCTGAAGTTCTCGCTTAAAACATTCTGCTTCATGCTGAAGATCTGTAGTCCTATTGGACCTCAGACTAAAGGATTAATTAAGGCTATATTTTCATCTCTTTGTTGTTCATTTCTGATTTCAATCTATTTTTTAATTTGCTATTGTAGTTTTTGTTTGTTCAGTGTTCTATCCTGTTTAATCTTTCATCATTTTGTGCTGTGTTTTGTTTTTTTCAGCATTGAGACAGTCAATGTAAGTAAGTAAAAAGTAATTGTTTGGGATAGGCGTGCAGTGATTAGGAAGCTGTTGGCTATAACTTATAAAGCTCTACATGGCATAGGGCCAAGCTACCTATGGAACTGGCTTCACCCCATCACATCAGCCCATCCCACTCATTCAGGCAGGGAAGGTATATTATCACCCAAATGAAGTATGCTACTACAAAGATGATTAGGGGGCTGGAAGCTAAAATATATGAAGAACAATTGCAGGGATTGGGTATGTCTAGCCTAGTGATAAGAAGGACTGGGGGGGGGGGACATGATAGCAGTCTTTCAATATTTGAGGGGCTGCCACAAAGAGGGGGCCAACCTATTCTCCAAAGCACCTGAAGACAAGATAAGAAGCAATGGATGGAAACTAATCAAGGAGAGAACCAACCTAGAACTATGGAGAAATTTCTGGCAGTGAGAACAATTAACCAGTGGAACAACTTGCCTCCAGAGTTATGGATGCTGCAACACTGGAGGTTTTTAAGAAGAGATTGGACAACCATTTGTCTGAAATGGTATAGGTCAGTGATGGCGAACCTATGGCACATGTGCCACAGGTGGCACGCGGATCCATATCTGCCGGCACACGAGCCGTTGCCCTAGCTCAGCTCCAGCACGCATGTGCGCGCTGGCCAGCTGATTTTTAGCTTGCACGGAAGCTCTGGGAGGGTGTTTTCAGCTTCTGGAGAGCCTCCGGGACGGGGGAAGGCGTTTTTGCCCTCCCCAGGCTCCAGGGAAGCCTCTGGAGCCTGGGGAGGGCAAAAAACGGGCCTACCGGGCCCACCAGAAGTTGGGAAATGGGCTGTTTCCGGCCACCAGAGGGCCTCCGGGGGGCAGGGGGGCATTTTCGCCCTCCCCAGGCATTGAATTATTGGTGTGGGCACTCATGCTTGTGCGATAGCGCGCGCGCGCGCTTTTCGCACCCGAGGAAAAAAAGGTTTGCCATCACTGGTATAGGTTCTCCTGCAGGAGGTTGGACTAGAAGACCTTCCGGGTCCCTTCCAACTCTGTTATTCTGTCATAGAGAAGCAGAAAAGTAGTACAGTGGTTATATTAATTAAGGTAATAGTAAGCCACACACAACAGTACAGAAATAATGTATCTTCTTTTTCATACTGATGGCCTTTTTCTTTTCAGAAGTGATATTACATCATAAAACTGAAGGGAGAAAGTGTGGTTATTTCTGACTAGTAAAACAATTGGACTCCCCATCCTACCTAATCCTCATAGGGAAACCTCAAACAGGAAAAGAAAAATCAAAGACATTGTTGCAGAATTACTTCGTGTTGGATTCACATTTATTAGCCAGAAAAGGGTCGCCTATCATGCTACATTATTGATTTTGATAGATCAGGTCAATGTTCAATGCCTATTATTGAATGAATATTCCTGTTTAAGGAACTAATTATGACTTTAATGTGGTCACATTCCTTGGAACTAATACAAACTATGATTCAAGGAAGTTTCTTCCATTTTTTTAAAAAAAGAAAATTTGGAAAACAATTCATTTGCTTCTTTCAAGGTTAGGTTTTAAACTAAAAATATAGTTAATGAGTTCACCTTGGATTTTTTCCTTTTTTTTTTACCTAGGAGAATACTTATGAAAACCAAGATGTCTTAAACTGGAAGGGACTGCCTTGAGTCTTTTGGAGAGTTTGCTTTTGTGTATACATACCAAGGACTGCAAACTATAGTTCACACTATTTAAGAAAATGTTAAGTAAGAATTCCTATCAGATTTTAACAGAGAAGACAACTAATTTATGTAAAATGAAATTTTATGAGCTCAAGCACACAGCGGAATCAACCTAAGACCCATGTAGTTCACCATACACTGCAAAAATCTCACATCTGGGTGGTCCACCCAAAATTAGGTAGCAGTTACTGCAGTTTACTTCTGCCTATTTTGCTTTAACTATCACATTCTTTCCAAGAAAGGAAAGAAAGAAAGGATTTGGTGAGAGAGAAGAAGCTCCCTGTCACTCAGTAGGCAGTATATTCAGTTTTACATAACCCATCTTTATTCATTTCCAAACAATTCTGGAATTCTCCTTAGTGATTTTACTTTTATGGATTTCTTTATATTGATCTGTATATTGTCAGATTTGCACCAATGTCACAACAGCAATACAAGTCCAATCAGCAAATGTATTAACAGATAAAGGCCTCAAAGAACATCGAAATAGCTAGTGTCAGACACCGAAGGCCCATTGAGACTCCAGTGACAACAGCTATTATTTATTTTTTCTTATTGGTTAGAATTGATAATATCTTTCTTCATTTTATGCCCACAGCAACAAGCCTGTAAGTAGTTAGGTGAGGGAGTTTCCACTAATTTTGAAACAGGACCTTGTACTTTCCTAGTTCTATTCCAGCATCTTAACCACTGCTCCACATATAGATTTGCATTAAAGTGGCATATAAACTTAATAAATAAAATAAAGTTTAATAATAAATTAACACAAATGGAAGTTCCAATACACATGTCTCCCTTCCTTCCTTCCTTCCTTCCTTCCTCCTTCCTTCCTTCCTTCCTCCCTCCCTCCCTCCCTCCCTCCCTCCCATATATACTAAAATTGATTATCAAATATGCATAGAAAATTTTGCCAAATAATTCTGTGCCAGACAATTCCTTAATAAGGATAGAGCAGGGGTGTCAAACTTGCGGAGACACAGCGGCGTCACGTGATGTATTGGGACTTTCCCCCCCTTCGCTAAACCGCACAGGGGCAGGGGCAGCATGTGACACATCCAGCCCATGGGCCGCGAGTTTAACAACCCTGGGATAGAGGTTCTCACTATGCATAGCTCTCTCAACTTTCCTCAGATACCTTTATCCACAAAGCTAATTACCCAATACCCAATTACCAAAAAGTGCTGCTGTTAATAAAAATCAAGTATTCCTTCATAAAATTCCATTTTAAAAAACCTTTAGCCCCCCCCTCCCTCCTCTTCCCTCTCCCTCCCTCCCTCCCTCCCTCCCTCTTTCTCTTGACAAAATTAAATTTCAAGTCTCAATTTCTGGAATTAATTTTGAAGCTGATAGGGAGGAATGGTGGCAAGCTTTCTAATTACACGTTCCAAATCCCATATATTTCCTTCAGAGAAACACAAATGCATTCGGAGAGCAAGGTAAAATGAGGTGAAGAGTGGCACTTACCTATTCAATGTCCTCTCCTCAGTCATTATGAATATATTTTATAGGAATGTGGGGTTTTAAATGTGATTGATATTTTGATTCTGCTTCACTATTAGTTAAGTGTACCATTAAAACTTTCCATAGCTGACACAACCAATATTTGTTTAATTTAATGGAATTGAATGGCATATATTTCAACCAGTAACGGGTAAAATATAGCCTGATCTTCATGATGGAAGAAATGTTTGTAGCTAATGTCTGGAGAACTCAAGGTTATGGATCTATTCCCATCAGTATAATGACTGTGGACATTTTGAAATGAGGCAAATTAATGACAAGTTGTAGTGATGCTCTTGGGATGTTCTTTTTGCAGAGGCGAGTCCTGCAGTTCTCCTTGTTATCTGGTCGTTATTTCCCTTAGAAAGAAGATAACATTTAAGCAAGGATTTCTTTGGGACCTTTCTTCATTGGCTCCAGCTACAGAATATTTTGTATAGTTAGTCCTTGACGTACAGCCACAATTGAGACCAGAATTTATGAGGCTAAGTGAAACAGTTGTTAAGTGAATTTTGCCCCAATTTATAACCTTTCTTGCCACAGTTGTTAAGTGAATCACTGCAGTTGTTAAATTAGTAATATGGTTGTTAAATGAATTTGTTACAGTCCCATTGACTTCGCTTCTCAGAAGGACACAAAATTCAATTTAATTTAATTTAATAAAAAGTTCTTATAGGCCACCCAATCCCGTAGGACTCAGGTGGTCCTACGTGACCCCAGGACACTGCAATCATCAAAAATATGAGTCAGTTGCCCAGCATCTGAATTCTGATCACATGACCACGGGGATGCTGCAACAGTCTTAACTGTGAAAAATGTTCATGTCACTTTTTCAGTGCCATTGTAATTTCAGACGGTCAGTAAATGAACTGTTGTAAGTCAAGGACCACCTGCATTTGATGGCCCTTAGGACAAGTCACCTCTTGTATTCCCAATAGCAATAGCCCTTAGACTTACCGTATATACTGCTCCATAGTGCTTTACAGCACTCTCAAAACGGTTTACAGAGTCAACATGTTACCCCAACCATCTGGGTTCTCATTTTACCAATTTCAGAAGGATGGAAAGCTGAGTCAATCTTGAGCCGGTCAGGATTGAACTCCTGGCAGTGAGCAAAGTCAGCCTGCAATACTGCATTCCAACCACTGCAGCACCCTGGCTCGGGATGGGCATTAGGCAGATAAGTAACCACAGGGATCAAAGGTAGGTGAAGCTGAGTCACTATTCAAAATTCAAAACAGTATCTTTTGGAAATGTCAATTCAGACTCAACTGACCAGAACCAGCTGGGAGGAAGAATGGGCAGTTCATGATCTCAGATATGTCAATCCTGATTTCAGGAATGGTATTGAATCAAAATCAAGTACTGAATAATCAAAGTAATAAGTGTGTACACTTTAAAAGGTCTTTTAATCGTCTTGTCTTGTCCTGTAGTATTTACATCTTTTTGCCACAGCTTTGCCACCCTTCTCCCCCTGAAGATTTTGGTGCAGGACGAATATTGATCCATTTAGCAAGATGTAATTGAAGATTTCTGATGCATTGGAATGAGTCATATCACTTTCGATTGTTTGAACTGGAGGTAAGTACATCATAATACACTCACACAGTTCCGGTACTGAATTGATGTTCAGCATCTGCAATGTCATATATGTCCACGCCATCCAAATCATCATTTCTCCACTGCCTGCACATGCAAATTCATGCTTTGCTTTTAAAGGCTTTGAAGTGCAATTCAGCAACCTCAAAATAGGTGTTGCTTCTATTAGACTGGCCATCACCGTTTGTATCAGCTGCAGCTTCCTAACTGTCTTTGTGGATAGCCCTACATAGAGTCCATCGCAGTAATCTAGCCAAGTAGTATTGTCTTGCTAGACTCTAACTGGCATATGAGACAAAGCTGGACAAAGTCCCCTTTGGTCATCATGTCAGCTTCCACCAGAAGGTTCCAAAAGGACCCCCAAAACCACTGAGCACCTCTTTTAGCATAATCTCACTAATTACCGGAGGGATGGTACTGGATGGCCTGAAAGGTTACAAACAGGAACTCCATTTTGGTAGAATTTAATCTGAGCTTAATTCTCCCCAGTTCCATAACAATCATATAGCACCCGTTCAGGATTTCTACAGCATTTCTAGTTCTGCCTGGTGTGGCAATTAACAAGGAACGTTATTGGCATATTGATGACACTTTGTCTAAAGTAGACATTAAATAGTGTAGGGAGAGGCCTGTGACTATCTACATGGCAGCAACAATGCTCTTGCCCCAAGGCTCCAAGGCTCAGGCAGGAGTGGAGCCATCATAAGAATGCCAAACTCTTTTAGATGGATCAGAAGGATACCATGATCAATAGTACAGAATGCTGCCAAGAAATCTAACAGGACTACATTTCTGCAATCAAAGTTCTGACAGAGATCATTTATCAGAGTGACCAGTACTGTTTCTGTACTGTGTCTGAGCATGAATCTGGATTGTATCTAGGTAATCCATTTTCTTAACATCTTCTATAGTTAATTCTCCGTTATCTTCCCCAAACCTTTCCTCCAAACCTTTATTGAAGGAAGGGAAAAGTTGAAAAGTTGTAAAAATCAGCCTGATCAATAGATCGCTTCTTTAAGAGAGGATCTACCACTGTTTCTTTCAAATGTGGGGTTATAACATTTTCCATCAAAGAAGGATCACCCTCTCCCATGCTAGAAGGAGAACGAAACCAGTCTGAAGTCTTAATAATTAAAAGGGATATAGAAATAACAAGAGAGTGATTTGAATAACTTTCCCATATTGGATTTACAAAAGAGACTGTAAGAGATTTGAAGGATTTTGTGAGAAGAGACACACACAAAATGAAAAGAAATCAATTTTTTGCACATTATTTGAAGGGATTAAAAATGAAGATTGTTAAAAGTGAGAGGAAGGAATATTAAGTTGGTGTATTTGATCAAGATTAAAATACATATGTTGTTATCTCTTGTGAGCTGTTAATGGCTCATCAGAACTGAACAAAGAGGCTTTAAGGATTTGTTGATAGATAAAAGATGGAATATCATTTGTTGTATTTGAAGAAAAGGTGATAAGTTACTAAAATTGTTTATACTTATTGTGATGAAGGGAAAATCATTTATTTATATATTTCTTTTGTGTTTTCTTACCACTTTTTTCTTTCTTTTCTATTTTTTCCTATTTTTTATTTTCTGTACTTTCTATTTTTTATTTTATTCTTTGATTTTTTTTAGTTTGTATTTGTAACATTTTAATTGTAATGTTTAATAAAATTACTATAAAGGGGAATAAAATATTTTGTTGTGTTTTTTTTTAGGGACCTTCACTATAAATCCCACTACAAATCCCAATTCAAATATTGGGATATTCCAGGTAAGAACCTTGTTATTAATTCATTCTTTTTGCAGATATCAGAATCCTCAACGTCTTGAGAATTAGTTTACAATATACATTTAATATCTAATCTAAATAATAATAAAACAATAATTTCCTAGTCCAAGTTCTCAGAATCTCACTGGGCTAACAAGGACAGTTAAACAAATTAAAATAAAGAGATAATTTCCTTTGCTATCCTGCTTTTCTGCATCCACAAATAATATAAAAATTTAAATTTATCATAGGAATGGATTTTCTATTTCCTCTTCCCATCTTGATTCATAAACTAAACCAACTACCTTCTCAACCTTGAATTCAAGTCTGCAAATTCCTTTCTGGGTAAATCTGGAATTCAAAACAAGAAATCAGGCTGGTACATTATAATTTCTTATTTCTTAGTGGGTATTTTTTTTGGGGGGGGGGGGCTAATACTACCACAAGAAGAAAGTTGAGAAAATGTTGCTTAAAAATCCAAAATCTCCAGAAATTACCAAATTATTAGAGAAATAATTCACAATATTTACCTTGGTCACTATGGTAATCTTCTTAAAATACCATTCCTACATAATAAAATAAGAAACATGTGTTTCTTCTATCATGCATTTAATTCCTACTCAACCATAAATTTCAGCGGGTGGCCTTGGGTCAGCTACCATCTTTCAGAACATTTGAGGAGAGACACAAGCGAAAGAAAAAAAAAATCAGTTATCATCTCAATGTCATTCAGCAGAAGAATCATTGGATGAAGGGATCTGTAAATTAACTGATCGCAAGTATTTTTTTAAAAAAAGATTGAATGATGTATAGTAATTATTGATGTTATTATTGTTAGCAAAGAAATATGGCATCTGTTCTGATTTTTCCCCCCTATCTTAATTCTGGATGAGTTAGGAAGAGAATAGAAGCATAGTGAGTTGCATGAGAAACATACTACTCAAAATGAGTTGTAAATAACTTGGGAATATAAATGATTTAGTTGTGCTCACATTCGTCCAGCTTTTGATTCTTCTGGAAGCAACCTCCTCACATTTGCTTCCAAAGAAATCTGTGGAGAAATGATTTTTCATCTTATGATGGGACCACCCAGTGAGTTTGTGATCAAATGAAATTTGAATTAGCAACTTTCCAGTTCACAGCTCTTACCTAATGCCTTATATTAAGGCTTTCAATGAGCTAAGACAAAATATAGCTAGATATTATATTAATATTCCTGGAAGTAAATTTGAAATACCTGAAATAAATTTATTTCTTCTCAGCATCAAATTTATTTGATGACTGCAGTTGATGATCAGAAAACTTGGGGTCCTGTCCAAATGAATTTCCATCTCACAGCTATGCATGCACTCCTTACCCCTTGGCTTACTTTCTATTTTTGTTTCTTATGCACAATTCATGAGCATAAATTCAATTATCTTCTTCTCTGAACACTTGATGGATGGATGATGACAATGTGTTCAATAATATGGACAGTTTCTCCCTCATCTTCATCTGTGGTTCCAATTCATAACCGATATTGCAGTTTTCAAGTTATAATCATAGATCTACTGGCAAAAATGAAACACAAAACAGGGAAAAGCAGAACTTTATTAGATGCAGTAATAAGCCTATTCCAAAAACTGGTGGCTAGCATTATTATTTCTTGTTAGATTGTTTTTGAGAAAGAGACTGTATTGACTGTAGTATTATTTTCAAGGGAAATATACATAATGCAGCAAAATACTGTAAACCCATTGCCAGTGTTCTTGACAATTTTGCAGTGGTAGTAAGGCTGTAAAAACAATGGCAATAACTTTTTAATTAACTAAATTTTAAAAATGGCAATAAGAACAACTATCTCCATAAAAAAAATAATGGAGGAAGTCTTGCTACATTTGTATGTGCCCTCTTCAAAAATTTTTACAATAATTTATGTTAAAGTTTACAAATACAAGGATTAACAACTAATACAAACTAAGAAAAATATAAAAAGTAAAAAAAGTGCAAAAATAATTTTTTTAAAAATAAAAAGATATATAAATAAATGACTCCCCTCTCCTTTCAAACAAGCACAACAAGATGGGCAGCAAACAAATTTAACCAACAAATATATAAATAAAAAAGTAATTTATCACCTCCTGTTAGCTCAATAAAAGATACCTTCTTCTGATATCTTATCTTTTATCAATAAACAAATTATAAAATCTCATCACTCATATTAAATATATCATTTTATAATTTAACCTTAACCAAATAAAACAGTTTTATATTGTTTTTCCATCTTTTAAGACAGTAACAGCACTCTCTAAAAATACAGCAAAAGAAATCTCTTCACATACCCTATATTTATTAATAAACAAATCTTTAAAGCTTTGACATTTGGTCCTGGTTTTTAAAAAAGGTTATTAATAGCAATAGCAATAGCACTTTTCTTATATACCGCTTCATAGTGCTTTACAGCACTCTCTAAGCGGTTTACAGAGTTCAGCATATTGCCCCCAACAATCTGGGTCCTCATTTTACCCACCTCGGAAGGATGGAAGGCTGAGTCAACCTTGAGCCTAGTGAGATTTGAACAGCTGAACTGTTGAACTAGCAGTCAGCCTGCAATGGCTGCATTTAACCACTGCACCACTTCAGCTCTATTAAATGCTACCAAAAACAAAAACATATTTTAACCTAGATCAAGTAAATCCATTTTATATTCTTTTTGTTTACTTTTTAAACACTTGACGTTTGATTCCTTCAGATAATGACCCACACATTGATTTCTTATCATTTTCTCTTTGTCTCTTACCTCTTACTCTTCATTTGTTTAAAATGTTTCTTTTATAAATCCAATATAAGAAAATTATCCAAGTTACTGTTCTGATTTATTATTTATATGTCCCCTTTAATTTATTGGCAACAGTTGATTTCATTTGTAAGTATGGTATCTTTTTCCATATCATGCAGTTTTATCATATCATGCAGTCTAGCAGTTTTAAATCCATTTTCAGATCCTCATGCAAATCAGTTTCTATTTTGTCCAGTAAAATCTGTTTCTCTTCTGTAGTGTCTTTTAAATCTGTTTTATAATGTCAGATAATCTTAAGTATAATATCTGAGTGCATTGTTTTCACATAGCCTTGAATTCTTCCACAGTCAAATACTATTCCTCCATTTTATTAATAGATAATTTGTTATTGAATTCCATCTTTAGTTCTCTCAGGTTTCCTCTTAGTTAAGCTTCAAATTTGCCTTGTATCATGTATTTTCTGTAATCAATAACACTTTCCCATGGGATAATTTCTTAGAGTTAGTTTTAAAATCTACACACACACACACACACACACACACACACGTAAAATTATAAACAACCCACAGGAAATATGCATTCAAGACCATCTGGTCCTTATATATATTTATAACTTTTCAGAAACAACAGTCTAGTTATCATTTTGCTGTTTATTCAAAATTAAACAGTTTTCTTTTGAAGCTTTCCTTCAAGGATAGAAAGAAACTCACCTGATGTAATGAAACTTGTCCTTCTGAAGGTTCTTAATATAAAAAAACTATTAACAAGCTATTTCCTAAGGTGATTAAGAAAGAAAGTATGCAAACCCCCTTGTCCACTTCAAAGCTCCGAACTGCAGACTAGGTGGGATGACTATCCCCTGGCTTCTAGAGCTCTAAAAGCACCAGAGACTGGAGTCTTATGATCTTCTTGTGGAGAACCTCTGTATGGAGCACTTGTAGGTAATCCTGGTCCTGTCTTTGCTCCAGAGAGGAATCCCAAAGAGCCAATCCATTTACCAGCTCCTCTTTCTGCTGTGCCTGTGAGCGTCACTCTGCAGATCTTTCTTCAGTCTGCCATTACTTTTTATTTATTTTTATTTATTTGTTTTTGTCAAGTACGTATTGGTGATATACATACATATAACATTGTTTATATACATAAGATGGGTACTAATAAAAGGGGACATTAGGACAGGGACGGTAGGCACGCTGGTGCGCTTATGCAACTGGAAACAACTGGAAGTTGTTTCTTCCTCAAATATTGATCCAAATTTCTCTGAAACTTTTGTCCCACCATTAGCGTCAACTATAAGAATTCTTTTTTAGTTCTCAATTTCAAGAATTCAGTCTCACATTGTTCCCACAGGACTAGAGAGGCTTCTTATGTTGTTCTATGTTCTAAGGCGGTTTGTTTAGTTTGGGTTTAGCCTGTTGTACACATCCAGTCAATTGTTACTTATCTACTCAACTTTGATGAATAAAGAAATAATTTAAGATGGTGGTTGATCTCAGCCCAAGCAACAAAGAGAAAAGGGTTTTGTTACTAAATAAAAACTACAATTTGCCAATGACACTTCATCCTGAGTTGTAAGGCCTTTATTTATTTGATACAATTGGATCCCACATAAGATATGACAATATAGCAAGCAAAAAGCATGTTCATTTGATAACTGTTTAACACTGGTGTGAAGTTATAAAAGATTAGTATTGCCTAGTCTGATCAGAAGTAACCCCTAACATCTGGCACCAATTGGCTCTTGCTTTGCAGGTGGTCTTGTCAGAAATTCATCTGGTAAATGAAAAACATTCCTGCCCTTACAGGTGGTCCTAACAGTTTATGCTTCAGTCACCTTGGCAATCTCCTGCTTTGATTAAACAGATAGTTTCTGGGCCCAGAGCTGTGAGTCTGCCAACATTGGCATTAGTTGAAAAGAAAACAGATTATCAAGTATAATGAGTGATATGGAGGAGAATATACTTTGCTGGTCCTTCTAGAGAACTCTGATATGGACAATGCTGGGTCCTGGGGCCACGTGGTGAGGAAGAGAAAGATTTGGAAGTTTCTGGAATGTTAGAAAGAGGAATGCTATCAGCGACAAGCAGAACTACAGTTTACAGAATATGCCCAGAGGCCATATTTTAGTAAAGTTGTGCTCACCAGTAGTTGTTTTGGCGCTACATATACTTTAGATCTTATGTGGAATTTAATTTTATTTAAAATGCTTGGCTTTTGTCTGACTCACGTAAATCATATTGAATGAGATAAAAGAATTATTTGATCTTCATCATCTAGAAATATATAAAGGCATATACGTCAGAGATGCCTGTTTTAAAAATGTCAAGCTGGAGGGAAATAAAATATGTGGATTTCATATGTCAGGCAGAATTAAGAAAATATTGGGTACAAACGCGGGGGTGATCAACCTGCAAAGATTGAAGAAAGCAAACTGCACTGTATCTTTTAGTGGAATTCACCTTCAAATTAGAGTAAACCTTAAAAGACTCATAAGATAATTAACCAAGAAAATCTTTTATACCCTAGTTCCCCAAAGATTAACTGCGATCATTAGCTATTGAAAGGTGTCCATAACTGTATTAAATAATTAAATCCTTATGCTGAATTTAATGAAACCTACACTTAATCTAGCAATCTATATACAGTATATAAAAAAGGATCTATGTATGTATTTTTGTTTGTATGTTGAAGCATAACTCTGGAACGCCTCAAGCCATTTCAACCAAACTTGGTACACAGATGACGTACCCTCCAGTTCAAACACTGTGGGGGTAAGACACCCCTGGGGTGTGTGTGTGTGTGTGTGTGTGTGTGTGTGTGTGTGTGTGTGTGTGTGTGTGTGTGTGTGTGTTTGTGTGTGTTCCAGAATAACTCTGGAAAGCCTGGGCCTTTAAGGAGAGTGAGTGTGGCATCCTAGAGCGACATTTGTTCGTGATGTCATGGGAGTGGGAAGGGAGCCTGATTAGGCCAGTACAGAGGCCTCCGATTGAGCATGCCATGGCCTAAGCAGATTGCCCACCCCCACCTCACTGTGGCAACCAAATCTCACAGGAAACAGCTTCGGCCTGTGTTCCCAGGATCATACTTCGCCCCAACTCGGGCCTAGGCTTCCCTCACACAGTAGGCCTATGAAGCAAAGGGAGGCTGATTAGGCCACTACAGAGGCCTTTGATTGAGCATGCTCCCTCACACAGTGGGCCTTTAAGGCCTAGGCCTCCCTCACACAGTAAGCCTATGAAGGGAGCTTGATTAGGCCAGTACACAGGCCTTTGATTGACTGTGCTCCCTCACACAGTGAGCCTTTAAGACCTAGGCCTCCCTCACACAGTAGGCCTACGAAGCGAAGGGAGCCTGATTAGGCCAGTCCAGAGGGCTTTAATTAAGCGCACCACAGCCTAAGCAGATCATCCACCCCCACCTCACTGCAGCAGCCCAATCTCACAGGAAACAGCTTCGGTCTGTGTTCCCAGGATTGTCCTTCGCCCCAACTCAGGCTAGGCCTCCCTCACACTAGGCCTACAAAGTGAAGGGAGCCTGATTAGGCGAGAACAGAGGCCTTTGATTGAGCGTCCATGGCCTAACCGGATTGTCAGCCCCCACCTCACAGCTTCGGCCCATGTTCCAAGGATCATCCTTCACCCCAAATCATTATGTGAACGATGGGACTACCCCAATCAAGGCGAAACAGGTATGGAGGCCACAGAGGAGACCAAGCCTATTTCAGCAGGGATGGAGGAGGTGCAGTATGGCCCAGCTCAGGGATTTATGTTCCAGTCCCAGACCCAGTTTGAGAAAATGGTAAAACAGGCACACGACCCCCCCCCCGCAGTGTTTTGGCTCACAAGAGGCTGCAGGGAGGCCTACTAGGCCCAAAACGGGCCACAGGGGGGTTGTCCACACATTCGCGGGAGGTGGGATAGCATAGGGGGTGAGGCCCGAGCCCCTCGGCAGCCCATTTTGGCTCACAGGAGGCTGCAGGGAGGCCAAAATGGGCTGCAGGGGGGTCATGTGCACATGCGCAGGAGGCGGGGGGGATTAGGATGAAAAAATACCTGGGCAGCGCCGGGTTATCTGCTAGTAATAAATAAATAAATAATCAATTTAATATAAGATAGGTCTGACTTTGGTACCTCTTCTTGAAGTGTGGCTTAAATTCTTGTAGATCAGGGGTTTCAAACTCATGGTGTCATGTTGTAATCATGTGATGTATCATGACTTTTCCCCCCTTTGCTAAACCAGTGCGTGATACATCCGGCCTGCAGACCACAAGTTTGACACCCCTGTTGTACATTAAAAAGAATTGTTTAATTCTTATCCCTTTTTTCAAATCTCATCAGAACTGTTCTGTTTTATATTACTTATTTCTTCTTGTTGTTGTTAGTCACAAAGTCATGTCCGACCCATCGCGAAGTCATGTCCGATCCATGGACACTGTTCCTCCAGGCCTTTCTGTCTTCTACCATCCTCCAGAGTCAGTAGTGGGTTCTAAAACCTTTGCTACTGGTTCATGTGCGCGCTCACACACACGTGTGACGCTTCTGCGCATGCGCAGAAGCGTCCCAGATGGGTGGGCAGAGCCTCTCGCCGCCGCTGCTATCAGTTCGCAGAACCGGGCCGAACCGGGAGCAACCCACCGCTGCCCGGAGTCCATTTAAGCTCACGCCAACTGCTTCAGTGACTCCATCCAGCCACCTCATTCTCTGTCATCCCCTTCTTTTGCCCTCATTTTGCCCAGCATTAGAGTCTTTTCCAGTAAGTCCTTCCTTCTCATTGGGTGGCCAAAGTATTTGAGTTTCATGTTCAGGATCTGGCCTTCTAAAGAGCAGTCAGAGTTGATTTAACAGAGTAACAGATTTGGAAGGGACCTTAGAGGTCTTCTATTGCAACCCCCTGCTTAAGCAGGACCCCGTGGATTCCCCACTGCTGAGTGCTACTCAACTGTTAACCTTCCCTTCTGAGCTGAAAGGGGGGGGATTCCAAGGGAGGGAGAGGTCAAGGGTTGAGTAGAGGAAGAAGTGTTGTTTGACCTCTAGGTTACCTGGATACCTGGATTCTGTTGGAACTCTTTTCCGTTGATGGATGGGGACATGCAGGCTATAAAAGCTTGAGTGGATCAGAGAGACAGACAGACAGTGAGAGAGAAGGAGACAGACAGAGAGTAAGACAGAGACAGATAGTGTCACAGAGAGAAAGAGAGAGAAAGAGGTGAGCAGGACTTGGTTTTTGGTCTCGGGTATTTTTTTTCTTGCTTGGGAGTTTGACCTTGGGATGTTTAGTCTTGGTGGGGTACCACCAACCATTAAAACCAGAAATTGATTCTTCTTCCTCCATCCCTTTTCTCTTTCAGAAATGGATCCCAATGAGCTGTTGCGGCCATCCAGTGACAGACCCAGAACGTCCTTGGGGACCCCTTGTTTGTCTTTGGGGTCTATGTATTCGTTGGCCTCTGCGTTTTTTTCCACCAGTGCAAGTAAGTTGCTCCTGATCAGGGGAGTGGCATCACCACAACCTAGGGAGCCCTGGGGCACTGGAAGCCTCCCAAAATGTTGGTGGAACTAATAGGAGAAAGGATAGGGCTGGAAGGGACCTTGAAGGTCTTCTAGTCCAACCCCCAATCTTTTCTTGAATATCTCCAGCAATGGAGCCCCCATTAAGAATAAGCTTTATTATTATTAAGAAAACAATGTATCAGTCAGTTATATTTTATTCTTTTTTTCTTCTTCAATCCATAGAAAAAGGTGTCTGCAAGTGTCACCAGAGCAACGAAGCGAAGATGTAGAGGCCACCATAATCACTGTGGAACACTACATCCCCGAATCCATCAACCCCAACATCACCATCATTGATGAACGAAGGATGTCATACGTTCTACCTTGCACGACAATGTGAGGGTTGGTAAGTGTTTGAACTAATTTGGTTGTTAGTTTTTCTTTATTTTTCTATTTTAAATATTTTTCCTCTAGGACTGACCAGTTTGATCGCCTTGCAGTCCAAGGGACTTTCAGGAGTCTTCTCCAGCACCATAGTTCAAAGGCCTCAATTCTTTGGCACTCAGCCTTCCTTATGGTCCAACTTTCACAACCATACATTGCAACTGGGAACACCATAGCCTTGACTATACGCACTTTTGTTGGCAGGGTGATGTCTCTGCTTTTTAGTATGCTGTCTAGATTATTATCTACTTGGCTACATAGAAATAAGGAGGAAAAAAAATCTAATGGAGGATCAGACCAGATGGTATATAGAAGTCTGTACATTTGTGTATGTACATGCATATGTATTGTAAATCATTGGGAGTTTCCATTGGAAACTGGTATTCAGAAACTGGTATTGTTACTCATTGCATCCCTTTCTGTCTACATAAGGCAAATATACTTACAGTAGCCATTAAGTATTGAATTCTCTTTCCTAAAACAATTTAGCTATGCTGTCTTGATATTGTTTCCCCAGATTAATTCCATGATCACAAAATGATATGGCAGATGAAATGATTTGTTTTGAATCTATTAGCTTTCAGTAGGAAAGGGTAGGGAAATACTGTACTCTTCCTGTTGACTGAAAGTTAATTGCAAAATATTTGATAGTGTCCATATGTTTGCTATTAAATGCTTGTCACTAGGTAAAGATTTTGGATTAGGTAGAGATCCTGAATTCATGACTCCATTTTTCACCTTACAATTAAAAAAAATAGAACAAGATTATAGACACAATCTTCATAATCTCACAACTGAAGCCTGCATAAATCACATGTTTATGATTTTAAAAAAATATTGGGAATGATATTAATAATAATAATAATAATAATAATAATAATAATAATAATAATAATAATAATAATAATAATAATAATAATAATAATAATAATAATAATAATAATAATAATAATAATAATAATAATAATAATAATAATAATAATAATAATAATAATCCCTGATCCTGCCTTTTGCCATCAACAGGCAGTTAGATTGCTTCCCCCCCATCCCTGATCCTGCCTTTTGCCATCAACAGGCAGTTAGATTGCTTCCCCCCATCCCTGATCCTGCCTTTTGCCATCAACAGGCAGTTAGATTGCTCCCCCCCCCCATTTCCGCTGTTGCCGGTCCCAAGCCCGGATGAGAAAGGAGGAGGGTTGGGGTCAGGTTGGCAACCTGGCCTCATAAAAAAAACTCGCCAACCCATATAACATGGTGAAAGAAATGAAGAAAAATTCTATACCGCATCGGTCGTCATGCGTGTTAACAAGGGCCGCGGCGGATGTTGAGGTCCCTGGACATCCGTCGACAAGTGGGCTACAAGTGGACCAGCCAACAAAACGACAAAAATATAGTGCAGATGAAAATCGTGCCATAATGGCCTGTTATTACAACTCAGAGCCAGAAAGAAGAGGTTATTTGAAGCGAATGCATGAACTTTGGAAACAACAATATCCAGATTCAAATGTTAGCGAACAACGACTAGCAGATCAAAGGCGATTTATTATACGAAATAATGTGTTCAGTGAAATTGAACTTGAGAAAATTCAGACAAATTGCCAAATTAAAAAAATAACACCACCAGTGGAAACAACGGAAACTCACAAAACAACTGAAGACATCACACTGGAGCTTCCAACAGAAGAAACTGTTAGTGGAGAAGTAATAGCACCACTACCAGAACCAGTCATGATTGAACCAATTGATGAACTAACTGAAAAACAAAAGGAATTGAAGGACAAAATCATGGAGCATGTACTGTCTAATGAGGAAAGGCAACGTTTACCATCATTAAAAACTGTGCCTAACAAAAACTTGGCACCTATAATGAGAATGGTTAATGCAGTACTTTCAACAATTGAATCGGCATCCATCTTAGAAACAAATCAGTTAATGTACAGTGCAGCTGCAATAGTCACTAATGAACTAGGTTTTAAAAACAAAGCACCTAGTCGCAAGGCAGAAAAAGCATCAAAACCAAAGTGGAAAATTCGACTGGAACAAAAAATAAAAAAACTCAGAACAGATGCTAGCAATTTAAAAAATATGAATGAACAACGGCTAAAAAATAGCAAGATCATGGATCAATTAGCCAGAAGATACAGGCTTGATACAAGGAAAATTGAAGAAGCACTTGAAATTGTAAAACAGCAAATAACAGCAATAGCCAGAAAAATTGAAAGATATGATGCAAGAATCATTCAGTACAAGCAAAATCAGCAATTTCGATCAGATCAAAGACGTTTCTACCAAAGCCTCAATGCAAATGACAATTTCAAAAGTGAAAAACCAGAAAAGCAAGCCACAGTTGAATTCTGGAAAGAACTGTGGGAAAATGCAAAGGATTACAATAAGGAAGCAAAGTGGATACAAGACTTTGAGAAAAGTGTTGGCAAGAAGCAAATGCAAGTATTAGAAATAACAACTGAGATGGTCAAAAATCGAGTAAAAAAAGTAAAGAACTGGACATCACCTGGAAATGACCAATTACATGGTTTCTGGCTCAAATATCTGACCAGTTTGCATGCAATATTGGCCAAGCAACTGAACGAAATGCTACAAAATGGTCAAATTGATGAATGGTTGACAACTGGAAAAACATACTTGATTCAGAAAGATGCAACTAAAGGAACAACACCTGGAAACTACAGACCAATAACATGCTTGCCAACAACCTTCAAATTACTCACCGGGATAATTGCAGATAACATAATGGATTATTTGGAAACAAATAACATCTTGCCAGTAGAGCAAAAAGGCAACAAAAGAAGGAGCAGGGGCACAAAAGATCAGCTCCTAATTGACAAAATGATACTAGAAAACTGTAAGAACAGAAAAACGAACTTGAATATGGTCTGGATTGATTACAAAAAGGCGTACGACTCACTGCCACACAGCTGGATCATCAAATGCTTAGAAACTATTGGCATCAGCAAAAATATTACATCATTCACTGAAAAAGCGATGAAACAATGGAGAACTGTGTTGGCAGTAGGGAATGAGAACTAATATCAAGAGAGGAATTTTTCAGGGAGATTCACTTTCACCCCTCCTCTTCATCATCGCAATGATCCCACTATCAGTAATCTTAAAAAAAATGAAACTTGGATACCAAATAGCCAAAGACGCTGAAAAAATTTCACATTTATTGTATATGGATGATTTGAAACTGTATGGAAAGTCAGAAATAGAAATCCAATCACTGACCAACACAGTCCTAATATTCAGCACAGATATCTCAATGCAGTTTGGCATGGAAAAATGTGCCACTGTATCTATGAAAAGGGGCAAAATCACTACATGTGACGGAATTGAAATGCCCAATGGCCAATTAATTAAATGCAATCAAAATGAAGCCTATAAATATCTGGGCATTCTGCAGTTGGATAACATCAGACATGGAGAAGTGAAAACTATCATTAGAAGAGAGTACACCAACAGAGTTAGGAAAATTTTGAAATCTAAATTAAATGGTGGAAACACCATCAAGGCCATGAATACCTGGGCAATACCAGTCATAAGATACACGGCTGGTATAATTAACTGGACACAAGCTGATTTGGACATTTTGGACCGAAACACCAGAAAACTAATGACAATGCACTACAGTTTACATTCACGTAGTGACACTGATAGACTTTACCTGCCCAGAAAATCAGGTGGCAGAGGACTACTACAAGTAAAGCAAACAGTTGAAGAAGAAAAGCATGCATTGGCGGATTATTTAAAAGAAAGTCAAGAACATCTATTAATTGAAGTAAAGAACAAAAATCTACTGAAGGTCCAACAGACGAAACAAGAATACAGAAAAAATGTGATAAAATCAAGAATGGAGAGTTGGCAAAATAAAGCATTACATGGCCTATTTCTGGAAAAAATAAAAGACAAAGTGGACAGTGAAAAAACTTGGTTATGGTTAACATCTGGTACTTTAAAGAAAGAAACAGAATCATTGATCCTGGCCGCACAAGAACAGGCAATTCGTACAAATGCCATAAAGGCCAAAATTGATAAATCTTCAAATGATGCTAAATGCAGATTATGCAAGGAAGCTGATGAAACTGTAGCCCATGTGCTCAGCTGCTGCAAGAAAATCGCGCAGACTGATTACAAATTACGACACAACTCTGTTGCACAAATGATCCACTGGAATTTATGCAAAAATTATAACATCCATACTGCTACAAACTGGTGGGAACACAAGCCTGAAAAAGTCACTGAAAATCAGATGGTCAAGATCTTGTGGGATTTTCGTATACAAACAGACAAGGTACTGGCGCATAATACACCAGACATCACGCTGGTCGAGAACAACAAGGTGACTATAATTGACATTGCAATACCAGGAGATAGCAAGGTCGATGAAAAGGAACACGAAAAAATCGCAAAATACCAGGACTTAAAAATCGAAATCCAACGATTATGGCACAAACCAGCAGTGGTAATTCCAGTGGTGATTGGAACACTGGGTGCTATCCCAAAAGCACTGGAATTACATTTAAAACAGCTCAAAATTGACAAAATCACCATCAGTCAAATGCAGAAAGCCGCACTGCTCGGTTCTGCACATATACTTCGAAAATACATTACGACTTCCTAGGCCCCTGGGTGGGGCTCGACTAGTAATCAATGCCAAATCCGGCGAAACAACTGGCCGCTGTGATACAATTGTATAATAATAATAATAATAACAACAACAACAACAACAACAACAACAACAACAACAACAACAGAGTTGGAAGGGACCTTGGAGGTCTTCTAGTCCAACCCCCTGCTTTGATTTGAAATTTGAAAATGATTTGAAAGATCATTTATCTATCCATCCATCCATCCATTCACCAGAAGAGCAAGAACCAAAATTAAGTATTTCCCTTGACACCCAAAGCAATAAAAAAGGAAGAAGGAGAATATATACTGCTCATCAATTCTGGGTGGCTCACAAAATCGTAAAAAGATAAATGTAATAACAGTTAAAATTAAGAAGACTTAAATAAGAATGTAAGTCACAATGTGACTTCTCTAATACTAAGGCAGCAGCTTGGCTCCAGTTTAGCCACAATCACTTTGTCCAGGACTGAAGTCAGAAAAGCATTTTTAGGAGTTGCTGGGATAAAAGTATTATTTGGACCCTCATTCATATCATAAATTATGACAGTAGGATAGCCTACTGATCTTCGTGTCTGCTCTGAAGAACGCACGTTGCTCATGATCGTAACTGTGATGGTTACTCCATTCCCACCGATTTGTATTCAGTATTCTGTCCTCTAGACTCTTATATTAGATCATAACTCAACCAAAGATTTACCACCCATCAAGTCTGGCAGGACATTACCTGTTGTTGCTAAGTTTTCTCCACATTGTTGTGAACACCAGGAATCTGAGTTACAGATTTTCATTATGGAAATATTGTTTCAGGCTCTGGCATTACTTTTTTTTTTTACTTACATACATTTCAGTTTCAACATAGAAAAATTGCTACGTCTTTTTAAAAGCTGTGCGGTTTTCTTGCATGATAAATAATTTCAATGCAGCTATTTCATAAACTCTTACGGACAGATGGAGGAGACATTTACTAAAGGAAATAAATTAACTTAAGATAATTACATTTTAATTTCTCTTTTCTCTCCACTAATGCACACTTCTTGTCTTCTTATTTTTTTGTTCTTTTTGCTGATTACAAAATTATTGGGGGGGGGGGGAATCCCCAATGATTAAAGCAGAGGTTTGTTTTTTTTAGTTTTCTGTGATATTTTCATGTTTTTGATCCTTGTTTCTAATCTCTGAACACAACACAGGTTTACTTTGCATTTCCAGATTAGGATACGGAAAATCGAGTCAAACTATATAGTAATATTGGCTCCTTTTCACTTTCGTATATTCCCTGTTGCAGTATCTTCTACCAGCTATTGGTATTGCTTTGCAATGTGGAAATAATGCATTTATTTCTGTGTGCAACTGTGCCTATTTGTATACATACTTATGCAATTTCTTGACCTAGGATGGCAACTTTGCTTTAAAGTGTGGAACAAAATGCTATGACATCCCTTCTTATAGCATTATTTGTTGTTCATTACCAACAGGAAACATAATTTTCCTGAGTTCTACATAGCACTGCCTGCTTTTTGAAAGACCTTGAAAACCTGAGCCTTCACCAGGACACAAGGTTCAGGAAGTTTAACGAGTCCATTCTAATTGTTTGCATTGTTTGAATTGCCGCTAGGTGTTATATGTTTTAATGTATGTTATTTTTGGGTTGCTGTTTGTGACTTTTGGTGCATGCATGCTGTCCTGAGTTGAATGTCAAGCAAGTAGCTCTATACACTGCTGTCTATGGAGATTTTCAGTCATCCAGGACATGGTTGTCCCAAAGGTGCTTTTTCAAGAGGCAGCTGGACTTTTTGGTTTTTCTTTGAAGATGTTTCACTTCTCATCCCAGAAGCTTCTTCAGCTCTGAAGAAAAAAAAACCAGAAAGTCCAGTTGCCTCTTGAAAAAGCACCTTTGGGACTCTATATATTGAATTAACAGAAATCTTTGACTTTCAACCACAATTGAGCCCAAAATTTCTGTGGCTAAGCAAGACAATTGTTAAGTGAGTTTTGCCCCATGTTATAACCTTTCTCACCACAGTTGTTAAGTGAATCACTGATGTTGTTAATTTAGTAATATGATTGTTAAGTGAATATGGCTTCCCTATTGACTTTGCTTATCAGAAGAGTGCAAAACATGATCATTGGGGAACTGCAACTGTCATAAGCATCTAAGTTGCCAAGCATCTAAATTTTGATCATATGAACATGATCACAGTTACGATCAAGCTACAATGGTCATAACTTTGAAAAACAGTCATAATTCATTTTTTTTTGCGCCATTGTAACTTTGAACAGTCACTAAACGAATGGTTGTAAGTCAAGGATTACCTGTAATTTAAAAAATTCTTCAAACCTTTTTGTTTGTGCCTGTTCCCTCTCTTCAGTGGGGCAATCTGGGGTTTCCAGAGCTAGATGAGGAATCAATACTGGTACAGGAGTATACATTAAAACACGATGACAGCTCTTTCCTTCTTTCTCTTTAATTTAGTACATTTGTTTTCCGCTACAAGAATAAACGTATTGTGAATTGCAGAAGCTAAGCAGTGGGACCAGCATGTGTTATGCACATAGGTTCCTAACCACAAGGCAAAACATTAATTCCAAACTTCTTGGAAACCTTTATGTGAATGTAACTGCAAGAAATCTATGACTATATATAAATGTGTGGTAAACATATAAATAAATGTGTGCACGTGCTATAAGATAAATGTGCCCTTCAGCTAAGTTTGATTCTTGGTGATTACATTCATGTTGTTTTGTTAATGGTACTGCAGAAGTGGTACTGCTGCCTTCTGTTTGTTTGTTTATTATTACCAAGTCTAAGCATAGGTCCTGGAATTGCCCCTTATCCAAGGACTAACAAGGACTAAACATGTTTAGTTTCTGAGATTAGACAGCTGCAAGCTCACACTTCCCAAAATATGAAGAGGCAATGGAAATTCTATATCTGTTTGTGGACTTAAAGCTGGTGTCTTTTTCTCTGTCAACATATAAATGATAATAAAGGTTATATGCATGAGTGATTTTGTGGCAATACTCTAAAGCTCCTGTTAGCAATAACTCTTAGCATTTCATATTCAATTCAGGATCAGTAATGGTTTTGGTAACTTTTTACACCATCTAAGTATTAACAGACCAAACGATAACTTGGTAAAACTCCACAGAGCTTCCTGTTAAGGCACTTGAAGCAGGATCCCAGCAAGATTTCTGTTAGATGTAGGGCTGAATGCATGCGGGAAAAGATAGAGGCTGCCTTTACATAATGGGATATTTGATGTAGTACAACAGAAGTCTTCCTAAATGAAGACTGCCAGATAATGATTAAGCTCTTGGGACTAATGCTCAAATTTGTACAAATTTGAGTGGAGTCTGTTATTCAACAAAGTAATTTAGAAACATATGGTGGAAGCTAGTAGGTGTATCAAAGAGATCCAAATTATGAGTGAATGTCATTTAGCTAATAAAGTAGTACCTATAGTTGGCTAGCACACCATGTACAAAAGTACTGGCATGTTTCAGGCTACGATGACTCAAGCTGAAAAAAAAAGATCTATAAATACTAAATCAGGAGATGAGAGAGTTACAAAAAGTTGGTCATGAATATAAAGAAAAACGATCTTCTTTCTTTTGAGGTTATCCAATAAAGCTGATGAACAACTATAGAAAAATGTCAAGGAAAAGTTTGTGTTTCTTCGTGAAAGAAAGAATCTGTGATATTTTGCTCGTCTAGACTTTAGTTTAATAGGACGATCCTGAGAACTTAAGTCTTGTTTCTTCCAGATAACAGGTAGGGGATTAAAGATGATCTGATATTAGAACTGATTAGACAAATTCACAGTCATGGATTGGAAGAAGAATGAAATACTCTAAAGCAGGGGTCTCCTATCTTGGCAACTTTAAGACTTGTGGACATCAACTCCCAGAATTCCCCATGGTTGGGTGTGGAATTCTGGGAGTTGAAGTCCACAAGTCTTAAAGTTGCCAAGGTTGGACAACTCTGCTCTAAAGGTAGCTCTTTACTAAAAATGGATTTTCTGTGGGATTGGGTTCATTAAGAGAAGCTGGGTGTTCTGCTTTCTTTGAAATGTAAATAGTGCTTAATGGAAATCACAAGGAACATGTCTGTTGCCATTAATTGTTTACACTTGTTTGAGATCTTTAGCCAATCCTGGGTTTCTGATAGGTTGCCTCTGGTTATAGTCATGATGATTATTTGATGACTGTAGCTTTTCACAGACTGTGGTGAATGAGCTGTCACAGTCTATGGCAGATGGTCATTTCTTTGCTGTTGCTCACAACCTCAAATGTCATGCGTTTCAGCAGAAGCAGGTGTGACACAAGTTAGAAAAACAGGTCATCACTTGTGTCTAGAGTTTAAAAATCCTCTATATTCATTAGGGTGCTATGTATACATACCTTTCTTACATTAAATCACACTTTGAATTGTATGTTCAAAATGTTGGAAGTGTATGCTTAAAACATATACAAAAACCATATGCAATTTACAAAGCATCAGTCAGTATTGGGAGCTTTGTAAAAACAACAACAGCAGTTTTTATGCTTTCTGGAAATACTGTATGACTCTACCAGAGATGGAAGCTGTCCTTTGTGATCTGTCCTGCCAAATTCAATGTCAGAATACAGCTTGAAAAGAAATTCGTGCCTCTTGGTCCACAGAGAATTCTCTTTCTCCGTTTGCGCATTGTGATAGCAACTAAAAATATTTCTTTCAAAACAAACTTTGGATTCTCTGGTTGTCTACTCCTCCCCCCCCCCATTTAAATGACCTTCTGGTTTTAACAATTCTGATAATTTCATTTTATGGATGGTTAATTATTTTTCATTTTTCACTTGGTCTTTAAACTTTGCTGGCCGCCTTGAGAGACACAGAAAGAAAGTGGGGTGTTTTTTGTATTCATTAAATTAATGAGATTATGTCTATCTTTGCAAAGTTGTGGTAGCCTTCTAGTAATTTGGAAGGGAGAGAATCCAACAAGCATGTTGTACTGTAACAGTGATGGTGAACCTATGGCACGCGTGCCACAGGTGGCACGCGGAGCCATATCTGAGGGCACGCGAGGCATTGCCCTATGTCAGCTCCAGTGCGCATGTGTGTGCTGGCCAGCTGATTTTTGGCCTTCCGGAGGGCAGAAACGAACTTCCGGTAGGCCCGTTGGGTCAGTTTTTTGCCATCCACAGGCTCCGGAGGCTTTCCTGAAGCCCAGGGAGGGTGAAAACGGCCTCCCCTGCCCTCCGGAAGGCCAAAAATCAGCTGGCCAGTGCGCATGGGGGGAGGGGGGCTGTGCACACATGCACAGGGAGAGGGCATTGCATTATGGGTGTGGGCACGCGCGCGTGTGCTATCGTGCACACGTGTGCCCTTTTGGCACCTGAGCAAAAAAAGGTTTGCCATCACTGTACTATAATCTTACCTTCTTACAAAATGCATTAAAAAAGACCTGCATTTCTTCTGACAACATTCAATATTTCTTTAATACTTATTAAGTGGCACCTCATTTAATTAGAAAAAAATTAGTTAATTAGAACATCTTGTACAAGCAATACCTTGTCATATCTAAATATCTCATCTGTATAATCAAACTATTACTCCCCTTAAATTAATCCACTGCAAAATTAATTTCCATAATTTCCTTTTGGCTACTGTAGCTGCTGAGTATTTCATATTTAGTGATTCAAATGAACTAGCATTTCATTCAGATTGCAACTATGGCATTCTTTTAACAGATTCCTTGCTAATTATTTTTTTCCCCTTGGTATAATCTTTTATTAGTTATACTACAGAATGCTTCAATGTGGCATGTTATTTTTCCTTTCTTTTCTCTAAAAGGCTTGAAATTATTATATTTCACTTCTGCTATAAACAAATAACCTAACATTTTTGTCTGAAATCTTCCTTGGGGTCAGATGTTCATCTAAATAAAATCCATAACTATTAAAATTGCAGTGAAAGAAAACCTGTTAATTACATTTATGTCTGATACCATTGATGTCATTTACATAAATATATAATTGATGTTTTTACTTTTTGTGCACAGTTATGTGCAGTTTTTCTGATCAGATTTTGGGAATAATTGGGTTGTCTGTTATTTCAGAGATTGCTGAAACACAGATTTGGTTTGTTGGCGTCTGAGGCTGTTAAATGGAGGTCCATTAAATTGAGGTTTCAATGTATTCAAATTCACAACTAGATAATTGGATCTAGAAATTAAGGCGGCAATCCGACATCCATTTACCTGGGAATAAATCCCCTTGAAGCCAATTGGCTGACTTCTGCATGCGCACACACGCACACACACGGAAACTCAGAGTTTTAAATCATATTGTACTTACAGAAAATCTATTTGAAATTAACAAGCAGAAGTGAGAATGATTAAAACGGAGTTCCCAGAGGATATTAAGCAAGATTATTTTAATTATGGTTTATTTAATAAACCATAGCTATCCATTTCACACATGATGCTAAGCCACAATGGTAGGTTCATATTTCACAGTAAGTCAAAACCAGCAAAATTTAATTTAGTTACACAATTTATAGGGCTATGTGTCTTGCAAATGTGATTATGGACAGCTACCATAGTATTAAAAGAGAGAGCAAAAGAACATAGCAAGAGTAAAAACCCCAACATAAGTAGTACAACTGAGGCCAACCGCAGTCATGTTCATATTCCCAAACCATTGCAAGATTGATTCACCCAATGCCCTGACCTAATGCCCTTAGGAAGAGCCAACAGGAATGGGCCATCTGAATCCTGAATGATAACCTGTTCCATAGGGCAGCTGCCATGACAGAGAAACCAGTACTCCTGGGTCTTGCCAGATGGCATTATTTCAGAGAAGGCACTTGAAACAACATTACCCTCCCAGATCTTATGGGATAGGCAGAAAACTAGCATAGATAAGCAGTCCTGCAAGTCTCGTGCACCATGAAGGACTTTATAGATAGTGGCCACCATCTTGAATTGCCCACAGAAGCCTATGCAGCTTAGAAGCTGCATTTTTACAAGAATATAGTGTGGTGCTGGGTGGGGATGAAACCCCTGCCCACTGGAGAGATAGTACATAGTTAGAAGGCTGCTGAAAATATTCTTTATAATTGAAACACCACTTTGTCTAGGGCAGAGGTGGTGAACTATGGCCCCTTTATGACTTGTGGACTTAAACTTCCAGAATTCCTGAACCAGCATGTATCAGGTTTGAGAGATACAGAAGAAATCAGTAAGAGATGATTGCTTGATAAAAGGTGGTTTTAATGCAAACGTCCCCAACCTGGCACCAGGTTATTGTGTTGATTGCAGTTACCAGAATTCCCAGAGAACGTGACATGAAGATGTTGGCATCTGCAGTCCCAGCACATCTGGAAGGTTCTTAGTGAAGAACATTGTTTAATGCAAAGTGTTTCTTTCTATACATTGTCATCCAAAAATGTATAAAATGCATATCTTAGTCTATAAATGCTGGTGGAAATCCATCATTTTAATACAGTACAATTTGCATAGCACACTGCCAAATGCTTAGTACAAAATAGAGTTGACAATGCCATAAGTACTGCCAGAAGAATTATTTATTATTGTAGCAATATTATTCTCCATGAAATGCACTTTGCATTTTATTAAAAAATCTGTCACATATTTGGCTTTTATTGGCAGTTCTAAAAATCACCGTTCTTCCGAAAATGTCTGCATCTTTTTTAAGGAATATTTTTGTCACTCCAATGTGCTTGGGGAGTGGAAAATGCAAAGGTTTAATTCCAACATCTATACGTGGTAGAATTTTTGGATTTATTAGGATTTGCATGGCTACTTTATGCCCTTGATTCTTCATGAATTGATACAAGCTAGCTTTTCTCTTTTGCAGTAATATAAAAGATTCTATTTTTCTAGAATCCTTTTATGCCCATAAATGTATTACTGAAAATAACTAAACAAGGCAATTATTTATGCACCTAAATCTATAATTTTGTAATATATACAGAAATGTTATCATTCACTTTTATGCTTATTTTTACACCTTATAATGATGCCTCATAATTTACATTATCTAACTATTCATACTCAACAAACCTTGATAGACATATTTGTCAAGAACTCCATGACAGTTTTAAAAACTCATTTTTTGCAATTGTGGCGAATTGTAGCTGGGAAGATGCCAGAAACCTACAGACTCTAAGAAAGGTGAAAATCTTTCCTACAGCAACAATATATACATAATTAATGCTGTTTTATCATTGTAAAGCTGCTTCAAATGTGTCTTTTCCTGCATTACTTTGTTGTATAAACCGGCAATTAACATAAATCCAAGGAATTTTAAATCTTGTCAGACCAGAGGTTTGTTTGTTTGTTTGTTTGTTTATATTTATTTATTTATTTGTTTGTTTATTTATTTATTTAAAACATTTATACAGCTGCCCATTTCATAACTGATTCATAATATTTGGAACACATTATGGGGTTTCTTGGACTCCAATGACATTTTCCATTGTTTGTTTGTTTGTTTGTTTGTTTGTTTTAATTTAAAAGAGCTCATTTATTATAGAATTAAAACAACCATTGAAAAGAAATTAGAAAAAAACTTAGTGCCCATTTCTATTCGTTAATTTTATGAAAATACTCATAAGCAAGAAAGAATTTGATGCAGAATTCTAAATATTAGCGTTTTCCTTATTGATTTGAAATAAAAGCATCTATGGATCTTTCTTTCCTTCTCTAGGAATATCAGATTATACCTTTCAGATTATGTTTAAACACAAACATTATATGTTTTGTTCAGCTTTTGAGGTTTTTAATGACATTTTGTACTTTTAATGTGCTGAATATTTTGTATTCAGTTTTTATCCTACTAATTTTATTTTATACTAGCACTGGTTTTATGTGAACATTACATATAATTTTGAGTATTCAGTAATTGAAGAATGTCTTTAGGTAGATAAATCATCTCCATCAATTTATTTGCTGTATTTTTAAACTCCCCAATAACAAATCCATTAAACAGATTAGAAAAGAATTAAAAACAAAAGAATAAAACAGCACAAGGAAAAAGCAGCATAGGAGAAAAATGTGAAAAACTTTATCATACAATTGGATGAACGAATGAATGAATGAATGAATGAATGAATGAATGAATGAATGAATGAATGAATGAAACAAAATTCCATTTCTTGAGAATTGAAGTCTGTTTTTTCCAGACTGATACATCACCCATGGGTTAATTAGATGCTTTGGAACATATCCTCTTAAAGAGATTTTGGGAAATGGGGATTAACCTGTTCTGTAACAACTTCCAATTACAGACTCCTTGAGAGATTAGGTCATCCCATTCTCCTAGATTTTCCTGGGCACTAAAGACTACTATTCTATGGGCAAACTCTTGATAGTTTTTAAAATTGCATAGTTTCATTTTGTTCACAAAGTGTTGCAGTGAGTAGGCAAACAAAACCTTATTCACTCTAGAAAGTGCCAGACACTGATCCCACATTCACTCCAGATATGACCAGTTCATAAATCTGCTTCAGCCAGAGGAATCCACACCTTTCCTACCTAAATAAAAAGCATGTCTGATGATATATCAGAAGCAATGGATGGAAACTTCTCAAGGAGAGAATAACCTAGAAATAAGGAGAAATTTCCTGACAGTGAGAACAATTTATCAGTGGAGCAGCTTTCCTTCGGAAGTTGTGGGTGTTCCATCACTGGAGGTTTTTACAAGAGTTTGGATGGACAGCCATTTGTTCGGACAGGTATAAGGTCTCCTGCTTGAGCAGGGGGTTGGACTAGAAGACCTCCAAGGTCTCTTCCAATTCTGTTATCCTGTTATTGTTTTGTTGTAGAGGTTGGCAGGATGTCTTAGAGTCCTTCTCTTTTGGCTAAAAAAAAAAGAACCGTTAGTAGTTTGGGAATCCTTGCGTCAAGAACACAGGGGAGTAAGTGACATTGATTTGGACCTAACAAAGAAATTCTTCCCAGCCTCATCCTTGCTGGTTAAAATTGTTTTATCAAGGCAAAAGTGGGGAAGAACGTAGACAGAGCAGTAAAAAGTAGAATACGGAAAGATTGGAGATGTGGGAGAGAAAACAGAAAAAAACAACAACCAGAACAATCAGTCACCATTGGGCACTGAAGGAGCACACAGAACAATCTTCCTAAGAACTTGGAAATATTGTATGGATGGAAGATCTTCAAGTCAATGGGGGGGGGGGGAGTGCCTAGACCTGTGGCAAAGAGTGAAATTAATTTGTTTGAGTGAAAGAGAGGGAGGGAGCCTGAAGAGAGCTCAGAAGACTCTAGGAAATCACAGGAACTGTACTGGAGTCATTGTAAAACCTCTAAATCTGTAGGAAATAAGGTTTATCTAGGTAGACCCAGAATAATAGGGAACCAGAAGCTAGACTAGAGCATCAGGGCACACTTGTTTTCTGTGAATGGGCTGTTATGGATTCTGATATTTTAAATGGGTCTGCTAATTGCTTTCAGTTTTTGTATCAGAATTCAGTGTATTTTGCACAAGCTCAATGTATGTATGTTGGTTCCATTTTAACTCCCTGAACCTTGGACCTGTCTCTCCTGAGGCAACCTATCTCATTTTATGGCAGTTTGATGTGCAATACACTGTGATTTTATCAGTGCTAAACATCTTCAGTCACCTATATGTAATCGTTTTGAGCGTCCTGATTTCCTAAAATAAGAGGGATTTTTAAAATTTCTTATTTTTCATTATTTTACTTTTAAAATTATAGACACTTGCCTTTGCTCTTATCAAGTGTCATACAGCAGAGATGTGAGAGGTTTATTTGAGTTACCAGGCAATCATTAAGTCTTTCCTCCACCCTGAGTTCAAGAACAATGGGAGGGCTTTGTATATCTTCAGTGACCTCATCACACAGTCAGTCTGATTGGCTCCAAAGGGGCTGTGACATCAAATAGTGATCCCAACCAACCCAGATGAAAAAAATGTTTCAGTTAAAAATGGAGCCTGAACAACAGCAGATGGAGATCAATGGTTGGGAAAAAGCCGGTAGCAGTGCAGTTGTTCCTAAGGTAAATGCTTTTCATATACTTTTTGATTTCATGAAAAATAACCTTCATAATGATCATTGTCACCCCACAAGTGTCTTGCTGACTTTATTGGCAAGGCTATAGGGGCAAACCTGAACTCTCTGGCACATTGTTCATACCCATAATTTTTCCATGGGTTTTCTTTTAATAACATCATTGTACTATAACCTCTTTCCCATGCTATAAAAGTAGCTGAGGAAGTTTTGCTGTTGAAGGACAGTTGATTAGGGTATCAAAAGAAACAAAAACATTTTAAGCTATATATTATACTGCAATGCTAAAGAGATGAGAATAGGAATATCAATGCAGAGAGAGAGAGAGAGAGACGGAGAAAGAGAGAGCGATGGAATGTAATGATATATTTGATTATATCATAAAGATATAATCAAATATATAATGATATATTTGATTATAAGAGTTGTGATAGCGCAGTGGTTAGAATGCAGTATTGCAAGCTAATTCTGCTGACTGTGAGGAGTTCGATCCTGACTGGCTCAAGGTTGACAGCCTTCCATCCTTCTGAGATCAGTAAAATGAGGACCCAGGTTGTTGGGGGCAATATGTTGACTCTGTAAATCACTTAGAGAGGGCTGTAAAGTACTGTGAAGCGGTATATAAGTCTAAGTACTATTGCTATTGGTATTGGTCCATGTTTTCTTGGCAACTTTACAGAAGTGGTTGGACAAAAATTTCTGGGATGTTTTCTTTCCTTTTAATTTCCTAGTCTGTCCTATGTATGTGAAACTTCCTGGTAGTCATTCATACATCCATAAACCAAATCCAATTCTATCTGAAGAACAAAGAAGAAGAAACAATGGTCATAAGGAATGAGAAAGTTATAAGGAAACAGAACAATCTGTAAAGGAGCATAGAGTCCAGTTGCACTAATATATGCAATTCTATACACAATTAAATGTATTTTTGAACATAGAATAGCACCATGGGTCTATCTCCCAATTCACCTTACATCAATGGAAATGAAAATTGCCTGTTCAAAGGAACTTTGTTATCGCAGGATGTGAGGTTTTTTGGTATCACTTATATTCATATTTTTGTTACCCAATAAAAAAGCATTCCTCTACAACAGAAGTCCTTTGCAGACCAGGCAGAGGGGAGGGAAGAATGGGGATGTTTCTGTGCAAGTGGTGGGTGAGCATGCATGTGCAGTTCCATTTGCACAAGTGGCAGGCATGTGTGCCTGCCGCTCACATTAATGGAGCTTCACGCACATGTGCGGTCACCCACTATTTGGACAAGTGAACCTGCGTGTGCACACGCTCGCCCACTGCTTCTATGGCCGGGTTCTGAACAGGCCACGGCCCAGTAATGGGCCATGGCCCAGGGATGGGGACCCCTGCTCTACAATGAGAACATTTGCTGGGATAAGTTCTTTATGTATAAGTTGATTCAATTTGCAACTATATCAGGTAGAAGCATCCTTATGAGTTGTAACAGAGATGTAGACCCTTCACTGTTATCCAGGATACTTGCTTTGAACAGTGACATAAACTACAAATTTATCAGAGAAGGCCTGGATTCACTGGATGGCTGTGTGTTAACATCATGAATGAAATTAAATATTTCCTAGAAATGTTGGGCTAGAATTAACAGGTGTAATGTGCAGGAGGGCTACTGCTAGCAGGCCATTCTGAAAATGGTAGCCCCAATACTTAAATTTGTGAAAATATTGTGGATAGATAACAGCAACAATACTATGAATTCTCATTTTAATGGACTGAGAGGAGTCAGTGTTTGTTATTCATAATTATCTGTTAAATACAAAGATACATCATTTGTATAACAATATGATTATATCACAGGCATACATTTCACTGTTTGCATTTGCATAACAGCATCATGCGCACATCACATACATCACTGTAGATATTTGTTGCATTGCATGTGAAATCCATTGTAATGTAATGTAATTGTAATGAGGTTTGCTAAGGCAAGGCTTTGCTGTAATAGAATTCAGTGAATGGGAACCTCTTACCCAAATGGAGTAGCCAAGATTTCTAAAGCATTTTTAGTGCAATAAAAAAGAAGGATTAAAATCCTTTTTTAATCTATGAAGTGATAAAGCAGCCAAGACAACAGATATCATTTTGCTTCATATCCTATTGGAGGACCAATTTACAGACTCTTTGACTTTTTCAGAGATTAGAGCAGAGTTGGGCAACTTGTTTTTTAGCCCAAGGACAACGCACCTCTTCCGAGTGGCATGTCAGAGGCTGCATTCTAAGTAGATGGGACCAGGAAAAAAATTGGATTTGATTGGATTTTTCCTTAAAATTAATTGATGTAAATATGTTACTATGAGCAGTCTTGTGTAGAGGGTAGACCTTGACTTACGACCACAATTGAGCCCAACATTTCTGTTGTTAAGTGAGACACTTGCTAAGTGAGTTTTGCCCCATTTTATGACATTCCTTGCCACAGTTGTTAAGTGAACTACTGCAGTTGATAAGTTAGTAACATGGTGGTTAAGTGAATCTAGCTCCCCCATTGATTTAGCTTATCAAAAGGTTACAAAAGATTATTTCATGACCTTGGGACACAGCAACGGTCATAAGTATGAACCAGTTGCCAAGCTTCTGAATTTTGATCACATGAGCTACAAAGGTTGTAAGTGTGAAAAATAGTCATAAGTCACTTTTTTCAGTGCCATTGTAACTTGGAATGGTCACTAAATGAACTGTTGTAAGTTGAGAACTACCTTTATTTCATCATTTCTCCCTCTATCACATTAAGCATTAAAATGTTGGTTGAAACTTTTAGACACTCTCCAATGGCCACACCCATGCATTTCAGGTGGAGATCTGCATAGGTGGCCATCAGATTGTGTATCTTTGACCCAAAGCAAGGAAATATTGGAGAAAAAAATGGGCCCATTCCAATTACCGTAGTTTTTGGAGTATAAGGCGCACCTTTCCCCCCAAAAAAGTGACTGAAAATTTGGGTGTGTCTTATACTCCAAATGTAGCTTTTTCAAAGCTTTTTTCCCCAGCCCTAACAAGGTGCTAACGATCTTCCCCGGCTCTTCCTGGCTTGCAGGCTTGTTTTCATTGCTACTCCCTCCGAAAAAGGTTTTTTCAGGCCTAACCAGGGGATAAAATAATGTGCTGAAGCAGACTAAGGGCGCTAGCCAGATGAACACCTGGTAGGAGATTTCTCCCCCCCCCCCTATTTTCCTCCCCCAAAACTAAGATGCGTCTTATACTCCGGTGAGTCTTATACTCCAAAAAATGTGGTAAGTTGATGTTATGGCCTCTTCTATGATGATAAAGACCTTCATTCCTTCACATAGGCCCACTATTGTCTAGTAATTTTTTTCCCAAGTGGTAAAGAGATGTTGTTTTTAAAATTAAAAGTAGCATTTCAAAGTCACCATTATAACTTTGAAAGATAGCACATGAAAGATTTTTCTTTGTCATGGTGCCTGCCATCTGGAACGAGTTTGAGGAACAGACACTGGAGAGATGGTTGGAGTGCTTGTCCCATTCTGATTAATTACTTTTTCTTCATGAAGCCAAAGATTTGGACAAGTCCATTGAAGGGACAAGGTCGGTCACTCACTTTTTGGCTTTGTGTCTCTCCTTAGTTATAAAAGCTGTTGGGGACTGTAGTTGATAAGGTGGAGGAGTCTTGAATATAACTCCCAGTCTCGTTTTTGTAAACAAGAGAAACACTGAGGATCTTGTCACAGGGTGAAATATCCTTTCAAAATATGGTTTAAAACCATGCAATATAATACTTGGTCGATTTTCTAATCTTTCTCTTTATTGTCCATGAATGGTTGCATCTTACTTTCAGGATTTTTTTTAAAATGCTTTATGGTTTTGGATAGCTACATGAGGGTACTTGGGCAGGTCAATTGGAGTTTGGATGTTGGGTCTTATCGTTCTGCTGATAAACACCCAACTTTTCTTTCCTTTTCAACAGATGTCCTGATCAATAGCCTAGATAGGGTGAGAAACTCTATGTAAATGAAGAAAATAAGGCTTAATTCAGACAAATAAAATAAGGCTTAATCCCTTCTGTTAGTCAGAAGAAAAGCCAAATCACAATTTGGGGCACAAACTGTCCTGGATGGGATCAGACTTCCATTGAAAAACTAGTTTGGAAGTACTCTTAGATGGCATAGAGATGATTTTGTTCCATTTCAGCATATCTGCCAGTTGCAAAAACTGGAGAAATAGGTTCTAGCTTTAATAATATCCTTTGATGGTGAGTTGTGTTACATTTTAAAGTCTATTTAAGAACCATTTTCCAGTCTGTTCTGGATCCAGTTCAATCTGCTGATAATTACCTATGAAATTCTTACCTGAAATCCGAAATGCTTTTGGGTACGGGAAATATAAAGGCCTGACTATAATTCATAATCCTATTTTGAGGAGACTTATAGATCAGCGGTAAAGAATTCACTTTGTGGGCAGAACATCCCAGATTTAATCCTTTACACCTTCAAGTAATGCTGCTAAAATCTGGAAAAAAATGTTAGTTAGACCCATGTTACATGTATCAATGGTCTTTCTTTTAAGGCAGCATTTATATATCACATTAAAACAGAACACACTTGACAGCACTTCATAACAGTATCTTGATTTACTTATTTGTCAAATTTACATGAAGTGACTCTGCATGGTGATGTACAATAAAAGCTACTCTTAAAACTTACTACAAAGTGAATTAAAAAAAGAATTAAAACAGTAAACCTAGATAAAAAAACAATTGACAATAGAATTCCTATTCTTGATCTTGTTTTCAAGAGATTATAAGAGCCATATTGAACTTTTTATTGCTTGCTATTATATTCTGATTTTACTGAAGTAAATGTTTCAGGTTCTGGCTTTATTTCCTCCCGAATATATGGGATTTACATATTGCTTTATAAATCTGGATCTTGTATATCATCATAAGTCTTCAGCAAACAACTGGTGACATGCTATCTCTAACTAATCTCTTATCTTCTTCTTTCTAATGCAGATAAATTGACACATCTCAAACCCTATATAGATTGGAACTAAGCCCCCCCGGGGATTTCAGTAGGATTTACATCTGAGCAATGAGTTTAAAGCCAGGATGTATGGCTAAGCCTAAAACTGAAGAGGTACACAAGAAATAGATTTGGTTAACCGCACTACACTTCATCCGAGGTTCCTTTTCAAAGATGTTGGAGACGTGTCGCCAATGAGTCATGCTTAGAGCTGGAGGGAAGCCCATTATCCAAGAAGCTCTGCTGAGCATTTGTTAGAGTCAGCACAAATGAGAGGACACTCGAAGACTGATTGATGGGCGCTCTCCTGGACCGGGAGTGAAATGAGATGCCTGCAGAGAGTCTCTCAGGCAACATCATTTTTGTTTCGTTTTTTGTTTTAATTGGAAGGGGTCCGGTTGACAAAAGTCAGAGCTGGAGAAAGTTGGCTAGAGCTGGATCTCAGCATGTAGAACAAGGAAAAATAGTCTCCCTTTAGCTGTGTTTTATGTCTGCGTCCCCTGTGTTGGTGGCTGCTTGGGATTTTAGTCATGGTTCAGTTCAAACACTTTCCCTTTTCAAGACAGAAGGAAAGTGGTTGTGTTTTTCTTCCTTAGCTTCTAGCCAATTAATTTTGTTCTTGTTTTATTTTTCTTCCCTAAGAAAAAAGACCAACGTTTAGGATGTGTGCACCTAAGCTGTTTGGTAGAGGAATATTTAAAGACAACTTGTGCGGTCTGCACTCAGATTCTCATACTGTAATTTATTAGAATTCCATTTTCCCAATTTGCTTTTCCCCAGGAAAAAAAAAAGTAAGCAGACTAAAGCAGTAGCAGTGCTTCCTTTCCAATACTTCTCAGATAAGAAATGGGCCCTCAAAGCAGCATATTTTCCTAATTTGGTCCCAAACTCACCATCTGCTGGCAAAGGCAGAGATGATATTTCTGCTTTCTTTGGGCAAAAGCTTTGCCTATCCCACCTGCAGGGGAAAAAAAACCTGGACCCTGTTTCTTGGGGCTGAAAACTGGACTTCATTGCCAATAGTTTTACTTTTTCACCATTTGCTCTTACTGTTGTGTAAGAAAGAGGGAGAGAGAGAATTTCACATGCACAGAGAACGGGTATGAGTTTAATGATGTAGAGCCGTGGTGGCGAACCTATGGCACGCGTGCCAGATGTGGCACGCGGAGCCATAGAAGCCGGCTCGCGAGGGTTGCCCACCGGCAAACCGGAAGTGCGAAAAAACGCACTTCCGGTTTGCCGGTGTGCTGTTTTTTGCACTCCAGAGGGTTCAGTGCACTTTTCTGCACTTCCGGTTTGTCCGTTTTGTAGTTTTTTGCATTCCGGAGCTTCAGGGAGCTTCCCTGAACCCTCCGGAGTGCAAAAAACAGCATACCGGCAAACCGGAAGTGCGTTTTTTTCGCACTTCCGGTTTGCCGGTTTCGTCGTCCCAGGCTCCGGTAAGCCTTTGCGCGGGGGGTGGGGGGGGTGCGCATGCGCAGGGGGCAGCATGGGGGGTGTTGTGCGCATGCGTGGGGGGAGGGAATGGGTGTGGGCACGCGAGCACGCGCGAGCGCCCCCCCCCTTTTTGGCACGCGAGCCTAAAAAGGTTCGCCACCACTGATGTAGAGTATTTAGAAACAAGATATTGATTAGGTTTTTTTGTACTTCTTTAGAACTTCATAATTCTGACTTAGCTTTCTACTTAGGAACTATTGTTAGTTAATGGCTTACGACTTAGAATTTTTCTTCACTTTCACCTGTGGCACAAATGTGCCTTAGCAACTTCTTTTTCCTGTTGTCATATGACATTGTCTTCATATCCTTCCCAGCCTATTCATTGGCCAGCTTTAAGTGGTCCTTAATTCAATGATTATTTAAGTAATGTTTTCCCCCTTATTCAATCACAGGTTTTTCAATGGGCACAATCTGATGTGCCTTGCCAGACATTCTATTGGCAATGCAGTCTGTTGATTCTTAAGGAGTTGGATCAGCCCAAAATCTAGGCTGGGATTGCTCATCCTTCTTTCTGGTCCCTGAACACCATCTTCCAAAGGCTATTTGGAGTACTGAAAAGGTCCGGTTCCTTCACATTTGTTACCTGCTAGATTTCTGAATGATCCCTAGCCAACAAACCTGGATAAGCTTGAATAGTAGCTGGCCAATTATAGTGGATGCATTGTGTGAGAGAGGCACAGCTCTCTTTTTTGCTGCTTCACAGTGCAACTCTCCCCATATCTTTATTTTGGGGGGCTGATTTTCTATATGTGGTCAGTATTTTACTGAAATAACGCTACCTATGTCCAAAAGAAACCCAACTATCAGCCGGTAGCAACTGTTAGTCTGGCCCCTGAACTTGCTCGTGCAAAACCAGAGCAATATTTTAGTGATGATTAAGCCTCATTTTTCTCTTATTCCCAGCCACATCCCCTCATAAGAAGAGTGGTTGTTGGATGTTTTCCCACTCCTGGTAACTTTTGGTCAAAAGGAAGGAAACGAAGTTGGCGTCTTTAAACATGGACATTTTTTTTTCTAATTTCATAACCAGTCTTATAGGTGGGAGCTACTAAAGAAGTACCGTATTTTTCGGAGTATAAGATGCTCCGAAGTATAAGATGCATATTAGTTTTTGGGGCGGAAAACAAGAAAAAAAAAGTCTGCCTCTGCCTATCAGCATCCATCGGTATTCATCTGGCTAGCATCCTTGCAGCAAACAGCAAACAGCCTGGTCAGCTTCAGCATGTTATCGCAGCCTGATTCAGCACGAGCAGCTGATTGACGGTTGGATCGGCCTCCCGGAATATTGCCAATCAGCTGTTCCAGGCTGCGGGGATCGCCACAGCCCATTGTCACCTCCATGCATTGTGTTTTTGGCCTCCGTGCGTTGCGTTTTTGCCCTCTGTACACTCCATTTTAGATCCCTTCCAGGCTGTGGGGATCGCCACAACACATCGCCGCCGATCGCCACCTTCCAGCGTCGCTTTTTTGGCCTCCGCACACCCCATTTTTTAGCTCTGTGCGTCGCATTTTCAGCCGGTTCCAGACGGCAGGGATTGCCACCACTTCTGCCTGGAACCGGCCAAAAATGCAATGCACGGAGGCCGAAAACACGATGCGTGGAAGCCGAAACCGCCACGTGCGGAGGCGGTGATCGGCAGCGATGTGCTGTGGCGATCCCCGCAGCCTGGAATGGGTCTAAAATGGAGCGTGCAGAGGCCAAAAATGTGACGCGGGGAGGCCGAAAATAGCCAAAGGGTTGGGGCTGGTGGGTGGGCAGGGCTTCGGCAACATTTGGTGTATAAGACGCACAGACACTTCCACCCACTTTTTTTGGGGGGGAGTGCATCTTATACTCTGAAAAGTACGGTACTTTCAGAAAGCAGGCAGTAACGTTCTATTATTAACTCATGATTACTTTTAAATGTAGCCATTGTCTTATTACTTGCGTAGGATGCAAATAATTTGAATAACAGCCATTAAGTGTTACAGGTAGTCCTCGACTTACAACCACAATTGAGCCCAAAATTTATGTTGCTAAGCAAAACATTTGTTATGTGAGTTCTACCCCATTTTATGATCTTTCTTGGCACAGTCGTTAAGTGAATCAATGCTGTTGTTAAGTTAGTAACACAGTTGTTAAGTGAATCTGGTTTACCCATTGACTTTGTTTGTCAGAAGGTCGCAAAAGGTGCTCACATGACCTGGGACATCGCAACCATCATAAATAGGAGTCAATTTCCAACTTTATGAATTTTGATCACGTGACCATGGGGATGCTGCAACAGTTAGTGTGAAAAACGGTCATAAACCAGTTCTCACACTGACATAACCTTGAATGATCACTAAATGAACTGTTGTAAGTCGAGGACTATCTGTATTGAGTGGTTATCAAAAACCAGTTGTTACTATCCTCATTGTATCTTGTTGATTCAAAATATGTTGGAGCTTAAACCTCTAGCACCTCTTGTGGGCTTGTGATTTATCTCCCTTCAGTGTAGTTATTTTTCATATTGGAAAGAATTTTAAGCCCCAGCAAAATTCAGATAGTACCAGTAATAGAAGAACTGTACAATTTCAAACTAGATACTGTAGTGCTCAAGGTACTACATAAAGGATTGCAATTAAGAACATTTCTCTTTTATTCAGCAATATCAGAAAATAATTTTCGCTTCCTTCTTGCAGATGTTATTTAGGTGTTTTACACAACTTTCTATTGCTTGACCTTCTCCTCTGTTACAAACTTGTTGCCAACATAACTGCATTACAAAAATGCACTCCTAGTCTTCCATCTTCTTATTAGTTTTGATTAGTGGCAGTGTTTTTCATTAACAAAATTGCAGTGTCAGTCTGGCAAAGCCCTATGAAATTTTGTTTGGGTACAATGTTTTTTTTTAAATAAAAATAAAAATAAAAATGTTAAACATATATTGCACAATTGAGTGTGAGAGAAGCATCCAGCATATATATATATATATATATATATATATATATATATATATATATATATATATATATATGTATGTATGTATGTATGTATGTATGTATGTATGTATGTATGTATGTATGTATGTATGTATGTGTATATATATATATATATATATATATATATATATATATATATATATATATATATATATACATACACATACATATGTATATATATATATATATATATATATATATATATATATATATATATATATATATATATATATATATATATATATATATATATATATATATATATATATATATATATACATACACATACATATGTATATATACATATATACATTGATTCTCTAGAGGCAGTTTTTATTATGGTGGCCCCACAAAGGAATAACGTTTGTCCCTTGCTTTGCAAAGAGGTACACCTATGATAAGAGGATTCCCCATGATAGAGATATCTTTGATTTTCCCCTTCAATTCTCCTAAGGTTGGCTCTTCTGACCACCATCTCTTGCAAACAGTTGCTCCAACTATTTGCAAGGAATCAAGCTATTTAACCACATCAGAGCAAGTTTCTTACTGAACTAATCCAACACCAGTGAAAGGCAACCTGTGTCTAAGTGTTGACTAATAGCTTGCTCTGAAAGTGTTAAAGTTTTGTATTTACTTTTGTCCTCCCTATTTTATTGCCTCTTCCAGATGATTTTGGAAAAGCAATGCCTTGGCTGCCTCTGAAGGTTCTCATGTGAAAATAAAATGTGTGCATTTTTTTTTCTAGAAGAGCAAACCAGTGAAATTTTCTTCATCATTTTTAATCTATCTAGGTCCAGATGGTGCATATTCGTGGAAAGAAACAGGAAATGGCAAAAAGAAAACAAGCCGGGAGGTGAGGCAACTTTAAATCATTCCTCAGATATTGCAGGGACTTCAATCAGCTTAGTGGGATGGCTGGCAAGGAATGACAGTTAAAGTAAGTGCCCCAATATAATCCTGATTGTCAGGTCCAAAAGATCAGGTCTACATGTGAAAATCCAGTTAAACTGATTTATTGCTACTCATGCCTATGAACAGGAATCTTCTCAACTAAAAATTAGCACCTACAGTACTTGGAGTTGGGTAAGAGTCAGTGGAATTCAAGGAAGGTTGGTTCACTTGTGGCCATGTAGAGATTCTAATCTAGGCTGATCCTTCCTTTAACTGCCAGTTTTTCTCCTACACTGGTTACCCTTAAGAAACTCATAGCTACACATCTTTTATAGCATAATGCTGGGAAGTCAAAAACAATTTTACTATTGACCAGGAGGGGACTGGCCAGAAGAAAGAGAAGGGGGAGGAGGTTTATTAATAGTGGAGTCAGTAACTCTCTGCTAAATAGAAGCACCTAACTAAATAGATGCACCTATAAAATTAGTAGCCTGATTTCAGTCTCCAGGTTCTACCCATGGCTACATAATTGGACATTAGAAGAGGATTCCTAAATAAGTCAGAGCATTGATAGGTGTGGTATGAAAACATTTGCTCAGAGTGCCCGTTTCCCAGGGGAAGTAGGCCAGGGATGGGTTCTACTTACCTTCCCCACCGGTTTGCATTGCGATGGAAGTGCATGTTTTGTGCTCACTCGCTCCACTCGCGTCCCCATATGCAATTTTGCTTCGGCGCATGCTCAGTAGCTTAAAATCAGCCCGAAACACAGCTGAGGAGCTGATCAGCTGAGCTTCATAAGGAATAAAGGTCAGTATAAACCCGGGGGTGGGAGGGAGGGCCCTCTTTCAAGCGGCAGAACAGTGACGTCACCAGAGGGTCGCTACCGGTTCGGGCGAACTGGTCCGAACCGGGAGGAACCCACCCCTGAAGTAGGCACTGAGAAGGTCCTAACTGCCACCCAGAAAGGAGGTGTATCAAATAAAGTCAAATAAAGACTGAGAAGATTAGGTAACTTTTCCTTGGTCTGAAGCAGTGGTGGGTTCCTACCAGTGCGGTCCACTCTATAGCACCGGTAGCAGCCTGCTGGTGATGTCACAGTACCGGTGCGGTCGGTTGCCAATGCCTGGACGCCGCCCTTAAAAAAATTTTTTTAATTTTTTTTTTTTAAAAAATTTCTGCGCATGCCCAGAAGCTGAGCTTCAGGCACTGTGCATGTGCTGCCTTCCTATCCCACAGTGAGTCCAAGCAGGGGAAGATGGCTGAGGGAGCGCATGAGACGCTGAAAGAACGGGCGGCAGCAGCTATCTCCATTCCCCTCCCTTCAGCAGTCCGAGAAGCCACGAACGCGCGGTGATGATCCTAGGCATTTTTGCACGTTTGAGGCTTCTTGAGCTGCTGAGGGGAGAGGGAATGGGCGGCAGGACCTATCTCTGTTTCCCTCCCTTCAGCAGTCTGAGAAGCCACGCCCACCCGGTCACGTGGCTGGCAAGCCACACCCACAAAATAAGCCACGCCCACAGAGTGGTAGTAAAAGAGTTAGGAACCCGCCCCTGGTCTGAAGAAACTGATTTGAAAAATACATAAGGGGAACAACAACAAAAAACTGCAAATGTAACAATGGACCATGCCAGGCAAAAGGAAATTTTTGAAGGCCATGGGCAATGCTAGAGAGGGGACAACCAATCTCCCCAAATGAATACCTTGCTCCTCTGCACCTTCTCCCTGTTGATGGAAAGATGTTACTTTGCATAAATCATTTCTACAAGGGAAAAAAAATAAGATAGAATTCCAAAGCATAATAACCTGAACATGAACTCCATTGAAATGAACAGGACTTGACTTAATAGAAATAGATTTAGAATAGAAGTATTAATTTGAAATATGTTGTTTCTTTTTCAGAAATATGTTTCAAACCAGAATTGTTCTTCCAGAAATGACCTTTTCTCTTTCTGTATCCCATGATATTATTTTTTTCTGGAGTCGCTACTGCAACAGTTACAATAGAAATGACATTAACTAAGTAGTAAGGACCAAACATAATGCTATCATGTTAGGAAAATCACACAAACTCTTGCCTTGAATAAAGATGTCTTCACCTTATGATGTCTGGCCTAAGTGAGTAAGAAATGTATATTTAATGCCTAAATCAAAGCAGTGTACTCTCAGACTGATGGTCTCCTTAAATCAACTTAAATAATTTGGAATAAAAAAAGCTTCTTACATATTGTATGAAGATGCTTATTTTTTGTCCTTAATGATGTTCTTTTGTCCTTAATGATTATAGTGACACCTACTGTTTCCAAATAATCATTGTTTATTTCATATTTCATTGCCAACATTTTAGCAGATAATTATTTTGTACATTCTATTTGTGAACGTATTGCATGGATTCCTCTTCTCTGTTTTCTGTTTAACTTCAGAAAAACTTTGCCAAATCATGGAAAGACACACTCTTTGCAAGAGTTAATTGATTAATCTCAGTGATAATATCCAAAGAAAGAAAAATGTATGCCTCAGCGTATCACTAAATTAAAATAAAACTAAATAAAAAATTAAATTAAAATTTTTATTATTTGCAGTTTAGAATTAGGTATGTCCAAGCAATAGGAAACACATTTTATTTTGAACTTGTAACGAAAGAGCCACATTCAAAATCCATCAGAATATGCAGAGCTAACTATCTTCCAACGGGGAAAAATAATCCAAGAAAACTCAAGTATTTATGCAACCGGGTTCAAAATATTACACACGTTTTAGTCATAGGAAATGATAGATTAAAGAAGATACCTTTGTTCTCATGTTTTTCATCCCAGACCATTATAGATGCAATAGTCCTTGCTAGTAGCTACCTGCCACTCAATCTACAATAAAATTAGCTAAAGAGATTTTTTTTCAATTAGAAAAGGTTTTTTTTTAAAAAAAATGTACCCAATGCTGCCTTTTTAAAAAAGTTTTCACAATTCTGTTTAGAAATAATCCACTTAGCTCATTTTTCTGTAGCTTGGATGGCAAATACTCATCATGCGTAAGCGCCACACCTACTTACTAAGTTCAAGAACAGCACTGCATACTTTATTCATTTATAAACTTCCTTCACAAAAGAAACAAAACCAACAACAATGCCACTGTATTTTGTTGTTTTCTTTGCTACCTTCGTGTTTTGCTTGTTTTGAGATTGCTGCCAAAAAGGTGTTACTGCTACTTAACTTTTAATATGAGTAATATCAACATCAGAACAGCAAATAGCACCAACAAAATACCATCATTATTACGTTTGTAATTGCCAAGTCCCACAGTTTATATGGGGCTCTAAAAACTTAATAATCTTCACATAATTCATTCAAGAACACACTATATTGGCTTGTTGAACTTTGGCATAAAGGTATTTGGCACATGCTTGCTTCTTATAGAATAGATAGAATTCTTTATTGGCCAGGTGTGATTGGACACACAATGAATTTGTCTTTGGTGCATAAGATCTTACATTTAAACAAATATTTCTTGAAACTTAGAACATCAACATTAGCAAGATATGCAAGGACAGTCTCCCCAAATCAGCAATTCCTTCTTCAAAAATTACATGACTTACCTAATAATTGTAACATTACACTGAGAAGGAACACTGCTTCATTGCTCTGCTTCTGATTATTATACCAACTCAAGCCATGAAGTTGATTTTATTATCAAAGAAGACCTGGTGCAATGACCAAGAGTTCTCAGTTGTCTGATGTAGATCCTCACCAATGTCTCCTGTGTCAATGGCCAAAGAAAAATGTATTTGGTAATACTGTGGATAATAAGAAGGTTCTGCAGAGTTGGTAGAAGAAACAAGGAATACTTGATAGACATATTGGGTAGCGCAGCTTAAACTCAGTATAGTTTAAACTTTACAGCCTGCTTAAACTCAGATTAATGTATGCTGTTAGCAGAAATTTATATCTTTGTATTTGGAGGAACTGATAAAGGGGGGAAAATTATTGTCTAAGTGAGGTTCATCCCTTGCTCTTGCATGACACCTAGTGTTGATTTTTTACCAGTATTCCTGAATTGTGAAAGGGTATGAGAGCTTTAATGTTGCTCTTCAGTTTTGTGAATTAAGCCTCAGTTGAATAGCAACCTGTGATTAATCAGATTAATATGTCTTCACAGAAACATATGACTGTGTTCCACAGGAATTGTTGTTTTATACCTGAAATAGGAAGGAAAAGATGTGCTGGTGTTATTACTACCTCACACGATGTCATCTGGGGCCAATTTAAAAGCTGGCTTGGAAGAACATTGAAGAAAATATGAAGTTAACTAGCAAAATCCCAAAGGTGCTTTTTTCAAGAGGTAACTGGACTTTCTGGTTTTTCTTTGAAGACGTTTCGCTTCTCATCCTGTACATTGGGGAAACGAAACAACCACTTCATAAACACATGTCACAACATAGGAGAACAAACAAATCAGGACTAGATTCAGCAGTCTATCTGCATTTAAAAGACACAGGCCACTCTTTTGAAGACAACAAAGTCCATATTTTGGACAGAGAGGATCACTGGTTTGAAAGAAGGGTTAAATATGTCAAAATTGAAAAGCCCTCTCTCAACAGAGGGGGAAAATTGAACAGCCTATGTCAAAATTGAACAGCCCTCTCTCCACAGAGGGGGAGGAATACAACATCATCTATCTCCAATCTACAACACAGTCCTTTCAACAGTTCCAAGAAGGCTCCACACCAATTTGCACCACTCACGTGACCCTGATGACACAGATAAACCTCCAGGTGACCTTAATGACCTGCAAAAGAATGCAAATGTCCAGTTGTCTGCAAGGAGTATAAATCCTTCCATTCCCCACCATCCAGTCAGAGCTGAAGAAGCTTCTTGGATGAGAAGCGAAATGTCTTCAAAGAAAAAACAGAAAGTCCAGTTGCCTCTTTAAAAAAGCACCTTTGCACCACAGCCATGACCTGGATCTCCATAGACATTTAACTAACAAAAGATCTCATGGATGTATTGACCTCCTAACTCATCAAAGGTATGACAAGGGGATAAAGAGGAAAGTGATTATTTGTTTCCAATTACTAGCCCAAATAATGGCATGGATTTCAAAGGCATCTAAAGTAGTATCTGCTTCAGAACCAAGTTTACTCAGTTCAGAAGTACTTAGAATGTAGGTCATCATTATTTCCCTTCCATAAGAGATTCACTTGTTGCAGCCTGCCCCGGGTTTCTACATGTATGTGGAGAAATACATGATTTCATAGATGAAACCTTCTGTCAAAATGTGAGATGACTCTATCGCACACACACCCCAATTTTTTAAATCTATCTTTGTAAGTTTCTATGCAACCCAATGTAAATACAGCTCATATTATTCATGTATGGTGTGTCAATTAATCTTAATTTCTACAGATAATTTACCATAATCTTCCTGGGCATTTCTTACATTGAAAACTTTATCTCAAAAATAGTTTTTAGCATAAACTATTTTTAAAAATTCTTGATTTAACTTTATTACTGGAATAACAAAATGTTTTGGATGTATAACACAAATCAAGGAATAAAATGGACCCTATATTCTAGAAAATGTCAAAAGTCAACATTAGAGAAAAAATTAGTTTGCATATATCTTTTAAAAAGTAGGACAAGACAAGAATAAATATAAAATAGTATGTTATTTGAAAGAGACAGCTATATATTTGGGCCATGGCTCAAAATTTCTATTTCTTGAAATGTAGCTGATATGCTGTAAAATCGTATTTGCATTAATAAATAGATTCATTGGGAAATGAATTAAATATCAGTCACATAATCTTAATAAATAGGAGTCTTCAGTATTCAAGATGCAAGAAGGAAAAAAATACCTAAGCCCACTAATATGAACCATACATTATTAAGGAATTCTGCAAAATCCAACTTTTCAGAGGAGATGGATGCCTTCCTCTGACTATTTCAGCAGCCAGAAAAAATTTATTCAGTTCCACAATACATCTGATACAGTATGCACAATTAATTTTATGGAAGCTTTAGGATCCATTACAGTTCAGAATGTTATTAAACTTCATCATCAGCTGATTTGGCACTGAATGAAAAATAACAAGCAAGGTTCCCCGGAGAGAAAGTGAACCAATGTTCCAATTACCACTACTTTCTTTCACAGCAAGATTGTGATAGTGATATTGGTAGTTCATGCCCAGGCATCTGGATTCTGGCCACTTTGTGTGTGCAGATAGATTACTGGGTTGAGCTTCTCTGCTCTATTCTTATTGTTGGATGTGGACAAGTCAGTTGATATGATCTAGAGAATTTTTGTTTAAAAGCCACAACAAGGAAAAGGGGTGTTGGTCTTACCTGATACACCTCTTCTCGTAGGGTGGAGCTAACCTCCAAGAATGGGATGACACTGTCTCTTCAGCCAATGAGGACTGAGTCTGTCAAATTGTATACCTTCGTCGTCCTGCCTTAATTCCCCCTCTTTGACGAAGAACAATGGACAGACTCAGCGTTTAGCTCCCAAAGTCAAAACAAGTTAGAAGATAACAATTTGACTCTCCGAAGGCCAGACCAGACTAACTTTTGGCAGGATTGGAGGTTAACTCGACCCTACGAGAAGAGGCGTATTAGGTAAGACCAACGCCCCTTCTCCATAGTAGGTGGAGCTAACCTCCAAGAATGGAACATACCAAAGCAGTCTGTCCATTGGGAGGGCTAAGTCTGGCTGGCTTCCCCAGTCTGTGGCACAATGCATTGGAGAACTCTGCGACCAAACGCCGCCTCAGACGACACAAAAACATCAATTTTGTAGTGGCAGATAAAGGGATTTGGAGAAACCCAAGTGGCCGCCTGGCAGACCTCCTTGATGGACGCCTGAGTGGACCATGCTGCCATCATTGCAGCAATGCGGGTTGAGTGCACCATCACTCTGGCTGGTTGTGGCAAGGACTGCAGGTCATAAGCCTTCACTATTGTGCTACGCAGCCAGCGCGCAACAGTGGAGGAGGATGCCTTTTGTCCCAAGGAAGTGGGTTGAAAGGAGACGAAAGTCTCCTTTCTGCACAGGGTAGAAGTGCACTTGAGGTAGATCTTCAGCGCCCTCCTAACATCAAGTGTGTGCCACTGTCTCTCTAGTGAGTGTGAAGGATGGGGGCAAAATTGAGCAGGACAATTTCCTGGGCTCTGTGAAAATAAGAGTTTATTTTTGGGACAAACGTGGGGTCTAGTCAGAGGATCACTCGATCAGAATGAAATACACAGAGATCCCCCCCTGACCGACAAGGCAACAAGCTCAGAGATTCTCCGAGCGGAAGTAATCGCCACAAGGAATTCCACCTTGCAGGTAAGGTGGTGAAGCGAAGTGGTCCTCAAGGGCTTGTAGGGGGCTCCCGTCAGCGAAAGGAGTACCTTCAAAAGGTTCCAGGTCGGGTAACAATGAATGACGGGGGGCACAAATTTACAGCCCCTTTCAAGAATCTGTGCAACAGGGAATGTTGTGATAAGGAGTCCAGAGAGGACAAAATGGAAGAGAGCTCCGCCACCTGATGGCAGAGCGTGTTGGGCGAAAGATCCTTGTCAAGGCCATGCTGCAAAAACTCAATGACGTTGGCAATAGACAGATCAACAGGAGAATATCCCTCCTTTGAGCACCAGGAGCAAAAAATCTTCCAGGTGGCCGAATAAATTCTCTCTGTAGACGGCCTCCTGGAGGCCTGGAGAGTGCAAATGACACTGTCCAGAACAGTGCAGTACCTCAGAGTGCCCCGCTCAAGTGCCAGGTAGTCAGTCGGTACCACTGGGGGTCCGGGTGGACCACCGACCCCTGGCAGAGTGACGACTCTGTCGGAATTCTCCAAGGCTGGCAGATGGACAGGGATTTCAAATCCGCAAACCAGGCCCTCCTGGGCCAGTCAGGGGCGAGGAGCAGTACTTTGGCCCTCTCCTTCAAGTTTTTCCTGATGACCTTGGGGAGGAGAAGCAGGGGGAAATGTGTACAGCAGGCCGGCTGGCCAATTGCAGCGGAGAGCATCCGCGCCCTCCACGCTGTGGGTCTGGAATCGAGTGAAATATCTGGGCAGCTTGGCATTCTCCGAGGTGGCGAAGAGATCCATCACCGGCAGACCAAACCGGCTCACCAGGGCCTGGAAGAGGGACGGATGGAGGCTCCACTCCACCTGGTCTATGGTGGTGTGGCTGAGCCAGTCCGCTGTCACATTGGTTACCCTGGAGATGTGCTGAGCCGAGAGGGACAGAAGGTGTCGTTCTGCCCAGAGACCCAGGGTTGTGGCCTCATCCATGAGCTGGCGGGACATGGTACCCCCCTGCCGGTTTATGTGGGCTTTTGCAGCCATATTGTCTGTAAGCACCAGAATGTGCCGACTGGCCAGCAGATGTTTCAGCTGTTTGAGCACCAGGTAAACTGCGCGGAGCTCTAGTCTGCTTATGGGGTACTGTGCCTCTGTCGGGGACCATTTGCCCTGAACTGCTGTCGATTGACCATGGACCCCCCAGCCATACAGACTGGCATCTGTGATGATGGTGATCCTGCAGGGCTCCAGAAAGTAGGAACCCTTCACGAGTCCACCAATGGAGCAAGCATTGGATGTGTAATGGAACCAGGACCCTGGATCCCGACGTGCTGCGTCCCGACCTCTGAAAGGGTAAGAGAAACCATTGCAATTCCTTGGAGTGCAGGTGAGCTCAAGGGGTAATATGTATGGCCAATATCATTTTACCCAGGAGCGTGGAAAGCAGCTTCAGGGGAACCGTCTGTCTCAGGACCTGTCTCAGGACCTGTTGGGAAAGTTCTGAGATACCGTCCTGTCACTCCTGGGAAAGGTACACCATGCATTCCAGCGAATCAACAATGGCTCCTATATGGGTCAGCCTGGTGGTAGGGGACAGGTGACTCTTGTCCAAATTTATAGAAAACCCATGGTGCCTGAGGGTATCAACCATTATCTGGATGTCTTGCACTGCCTGGTGCGTGGACGATGACTGGATGAGAATATCGTCCAGGTAACATTGGACATGCATGGGTATCGATCACAATTGCACGGTTAGCACCGCCAGCACCTTGGTGAAAACCCTCGGCGCTGAGGAGAGGCCAAATGGGAGGGCCCTATACTCATAATGAGAACCTGCATAAGAGAACCTTGACATTTTTTGATGGAAAGGCCTAATCAGTATGTGCAGGTAGGCCTCGATGAGATTGATCAAAGTGAGGAGGTCCTCCTTCCATATGCCACTTAAGATGGACTGAAGCGTGTGCATTTTGAATCGCTTGTAGATGATATAGCGATTCAGATGTTTTAGGTCGAGAATAGCTCTCCACCCACCCGAGGATTTGGGGACCACAAATAAGATGGAATAGAACCCCTGCCCTAGATGATCCTCAGCTGGATGGCTTGAATATCCAGCAAATGCTGGATGGCTTCATTCATGAGGACCCTCTTATCAGGGTTGGAAGACATAGAGCATCTGACAAAAAACCTCAGGAGGGGGTGGAGAGGAATTCTAGGGAGAGCCCAGATGACACGCTCTCCCTGACTCGCGCATTGGTCGTAGTCTCCTCCCATCTGGTGGCAAAGAGCACCAGGTGACCCCCAATGGGAGGGTCCAGGGTGAGATCACTTAGCACGCCGGAAGGGGCGACCTCCTGTGCCTCGAAAGGGCCGCCTGTATTGTCTGCCCTTGTTAGGCCTAACTGGAGCCTGTCTCTGTCTGGCGCCATACTGTCCCTGAAATCTGCCGTATCCCGTCCCCTGGTCTGGGGCCCAAAAGGTGCGCCTATTATAAGGGGCAGGGCGAAAGGAACCCTTATGGGGAGTAAGAAGGGAGGATTCAGCAACAACAGCTAGCCTTTATAAGGAACAGACGCCAAACACCACTTATGGCGCGTGTCTGATTGCCAGCTGCACAGCGAGTGCATCCTCCTTGCTACTGCGGAAGCCCCCTTAGATCTGGCGGCAAAATGGGCTGACCGAAGGGTGGCATTGGACGTGAACTGGGCTGCGGCCAGCAGCTTATTGAGGTCCTGATGGGCCCTGAGATCGGAAACAGGGAGATGCTCCTGAAGTTGCCACAGCCACCTCAATGACATGCGTGAGAAAAAGGAGGTGGTGGTGGACGCTCTAACCACCCAGGCGGCTGCCTGGTGGGCCTTTTGGAGTGCCTGCTCTGTCCTCCGGTCTTCCGGTCCCAACAGTTCATCCGATTCGCCCGGCATGAGGCTCGACAAGTACAATGCTGACACCGGGGCGTCCACCAGAGGCAGTTGGAGATGTTGCGCCAGATCCAGCACCACATTGAAGTATCGTTTGTCCAAATGATTGGGCAAGGGCCCCGAGGTGGGAGAAAGTCATTGGCGCCTGACGGCCTCCACGAAGAGTGGAGGAGCTGGTATCACCTCTGCTTCCGAGGTGGTTTCTTCAAACAAGGGGTCCTTAGTAGAGTTTTCATCATACGGCTCAGGGGAAGTGGCCCCCAGATTGGCAGCATTCTTAACTTTAAACAAAAGCAATTTGAATAGACTGGGGTGAAACAGGGCCAATGAGGCAGGAGGGTCAGGGGAAATCCCCTCATCCTCAGAGAGGTCCAGATCTAATTCACCCTCTTCTAGGTCAGAGTGAGACCCCCGCGAATGGTCAGGGGAGTGTTTGTCATAATAGCTGCACGTGCGTTCAACATACTCTGAGGTATAGGCGTGGGCAGAAGGTCCGGCCACATCAGTAGCAGGAGCCGTGGGCCTGCCCCTCTGTTGGAGACCTGCCTCAATACCCTGCTTTATCACGACAGCTATCAGATTCTGGACACTAGGGTCAAGTGTCGTTATTGGGGACAGGTCTCGAAGCCCAGTGGCCGTCGGAGTGAAGGTTTCTGAGGCCTGTGAAACGGGCACCCCAGAAGCCCCTTGACAGGGAGGAACCTCCCAGATGTCCTTGTTTGCTATGGTCAAGTTCGGATTGTCCAAGGACACAGCTTCAGAGGGGTGCAGAGAGGCCACCTCAGCTAGATTAATGTCTTGGCCACCTCTGACTGCTGGAGCGGGGCTACCTTGGCCAGCCTGATGAGGCTCCTGATAACTGTGGCTAGACCTGGCGCAAATCTTGTCGAGTGCCCTGGCCCTGCAGCTCTCATCCCTCTGGGCTGCCTTAGAGGACTTGGGAGGGTCGCCTACAGTGGAGGAATGCTGCTTGTGGGTCCTGTCCTTATAAGAGGATGACCCTGGCGTCCCAGCTGAGGGCTGTAGCTTGCTTAGCTTGCCTCTATGAGGGTTCGTGGCCGTAGCCTGCTTAGCTTGACTCTATGAGGAATGCCTTCTGTGATAATTTCCATCCTCCGCCATTTCAGCTCGACAACTGGACCTGCCGGGCCTCAAATGGCCTTGGTTGTTAAAATTGGCCTCTGCCCCACTCAAAATGGCCACCATAGTAGAAAGAAAGGACAACCGCTCATAGAAATGACCATCGATGGAAGCGGGTCGTTCTATGCCACACTCAAAATGGCCACCGCTCACAAAGAGGAGTAAAGATGGCCGCCGGCCGCCAATATGGCCAGTTAAAATGGCCACCGCTGTCTTTTTCCATTTGCTTCAATGTAGAAGACAAAAGGGCGCACAGTGCAACGGCTGCAATGCGGGAGCGTTGAAAGTCCTACTGGCGAGGCCGACGAGGCAGAATGCGTGGCAATAATGGGCGGCGAACGCCGGACTGAGGGAATAAAACTCCTATACCGGAGGGAAGATGACAGCCAGTCGCTCGAGCGCGATAGCTCCAGCGGCGAAAGTACAAGTCCAGGCTGTCACTTCCGAGCCGAGCAACGGAGCGGGAGACTCCCTGGCCATTGGTCCCACGAACGCAATAGCTCCAGAGACGGGAAACAAGGAACAATGACGATAAGCATCTAGATTAGAGAAATGCTGTCAACGCCAGGCTGCCACGCCTCACACGGAGCCAGAATAATTTTAACGGAGCGATCCCTTAAGGCCGAAAGTGAGAGGGAAAACCCCCTATAGACCATGGCCCTCAGCTCGAGGCTTGGCAAGCGGTGAGAGTCGAAGCCCTCACCATGTTCAACCCAGCGACTCTGATGGAAACTGAGGTCAGCTGGGGAGAAAACTCAAAGTTCGAATTCTCAATGACAGATGTGGTGAAGATACCTCACAAGAATGGGAGCAGTTGAAGAACACGTGTCCTATTCAGCCTGAGGACTGAGTCAAAAGAGGGGGAATTAAGGCAGGACGATGAAGATATACAATTTTTCAGACTCAGTCCCCATTGGCTGAAGGGACAGTGTCATCCCATTCTTGGAGGTTAGCTCCAACCACTATGGAGAATGACTTTTTCAAATAAATGTATTGAAGTTTTGAACAGAATTAAGTTTTTCAACAAATCCTACAATGTCTAGATTATTACAAATTGAATCCATTCTGTTTATTCTTTCTACAATGCACGCACATCTCCACATTTTGGGCGTGCGCATACTCGCTACATGCACGCACCCTCTTGTGCGATTTTGCTTCTGCGCCTGCACAGAAGCAAAATCGTGCCAAAATCTTGTGAGGGGACGCACGCGCATGAGATTTCAGCGCGATTTTGCTTCCACGCATGGGCAGAAGCAAAATTGCCCAAAAGTTCACAGAAAAAGATGGTGATGCGCGCGACGGACCAGCAGAGAGGGCTCCGGAGCGGTCGCGTGCAAATTGCGCAATCGGCCGCTCCCTACCGGAGCTGCGTACTGGACAGCTCCGGCAGGAACCCACCTCTGGGTAACACAATCTTACTGCTAGCCATCTCACCTTCGGGACTAGGGATTGAGGGTGAGCTACACATAGACCTCCCAAAATTAATTGACCCCAATTGACCTTTCATCATTTATTTGCCACCTATTGACTTTCATTGACTGACCCCCTTTTGACTCCCAGACATTTATTGATCCCTTGGATAGTCTCATCAATTCTTTTGGGTCGATACTGACCACTTTCAGGAAGCCTAATTTACACCACTGTGTTCATATATTACAAGCCCATAAAAGATTCAACAATATTTCCAAGAAAATCCATACAAGTTTCTAATCAGATGGATAAATAATAAAGAAGTAACTCAGGAGCAGTAAAACTACTGTTCAATAATTTAAATGAAAAACTTGCTCCTTCATTAGCATTAGAAAGCGAGGTATCACAGACAAGAAAATACTATAAAGACAAGATTTATATATAGTATTTTTGGATAAGACTAAGAATTAACTAACTTCACAGTAACTTTCCAGTGAGATCAGTAATATTTTGCTATTTTATTCTTATTCCTTAACTATATAGAAGCAGATCGTTGAAGTTAAATATGTCCTTTGAATTAATTGAAGATTTCTATTTTTAATGTTAAGCAATATTTTCTTTCTATAACTATCCTGGATATGAAATTTGTAAGATGCCGAATGGACTAGTATTACTTTTTTGGTTTATAGTAAATTTATTCACTGCCTGAAACTGATGATGTTGATGATAATGGAAATGATGATAAAATTTTTAAAATCCTATCTTTTCCAGATAATGACACTTCATATACAGTAACAGATAGTATTCTGTATATACTTACTGGAGATAAAGCTCAGTGTCTAAAATTAACTTTTTTTTTTAGTATCCACACTTAGGGTTATATTGATAAAATCTTATCTTATTGCTATTGCACCTGAACATTAATTAATTAATTAATTAATTTTAGTGTTCTTATATGCCGCCCTACTCCCTGGGGACTCAGGGCGGCGTACAACATTTGAAGAACAACTAAACAATATAATAATTTAATAACAGTTTAAAAAAGAATTAAAAAAAACATATAAAACCATACATACATGGGGGAGACCTAAGATGTGAAATTGTCTCAAATCACCCCGCCTGCAGGAAGAGCCATGTCTTAATGGCTTTTTGGAAGGCCAGCAAGGTGGGGATAATTCGGATCGCTAGGGGTAGTTGGTTCCAAAGAACAGGGGCCCCCACAGAGAAGGCCCTCCCCCTAGGTCCCACCAGTCGGCATTGTTTGGTTGACGGGACCTGGGGGAGACCCACTCTGTGGGACCTGACCGGTCGAAGGGAAGTATGAGGTAGGATGCGGTCCCGGAGGTAACCTGGTCCTAAGCCATGTAGGGCTTTAAAGATGATAATCAACACCTTGAATTGCACCTGGAGACCAATGGGCAACCAGTGGAGCTGGCGGAGTATGGGTGTTACGTGGGTGTATCTTGAGACACCCACCACAGCACGTGCAGCCACATTTTGCACCAGTTGAAGTCTCCGGATATTCTTCAAGGGTAGCCCCATGTAGAGCGCATTACAGTAGTCCAATTGAGAGGTGACAAGGGCATGAGTGACCGTGAGTAGAGCCTCCTTCTCCAAGTATGGTCGCAATTGGTGCACCAGGCGGACCTGTGCAAAGGCTCCCCTAGCCACAGCTGTAAGATGTTTGTCTAATTTTAGCTGTGGAGCTAGGAGAACTCCCAAATTGCGAACCAGTTCCGAGGGAGTTAGTTTTTCTCCCCCAAGAACCAAGGAGGGACAGTCGACATAGTTCTTAGGGGGCAATATCCAGAGCCACTCAGTCTTGTTGGGGTTATGCTTGAGCCTGTTCCTCCCCATCCAGATCCTGACATCGTCCAGGCATCGGCACATTACATCCACTGCCTCCCTGAATTGAAACGGGGTGGAGATGTACAGCTGGGTGTCATCAGCGTACTGTTGAAAACTTACCCCGTGTCAATGGATGATCTCCCCAGCGGTTTCATGTAAATGTTAAACAGGATGGGCGAGAGGACCGAACCCTGAGGCACCCCACAAGTCAGGGGCCTAGGAGACGACCTCTGTCCTCCTGTTAACACCGACTGCATCCTATCGGCAAGGTAAGAGGAGAACCACCGTAAAACGGTGCCTCCCACTCCCAATTCGCCAAGACGATGCAGAAGGATACCATGGTCGATGGTATCGAAAGCCGCTGAGAGGTCAAGTAGCACCAGGATGGAAGAATAACCCCCATCCCGGGCTCACCAGAGATCATCCATCAGGGCGACCAAGGCAGTTTCTGTACTGTAGCCACGCCTGAAACCCGATTGAAAGGAATCTAGATAATCAGTTTCCTCCAATAACCGAAGAAGCTGAAAAGCTACCACCTTCTCAACAACCTTACCTATAAAAGGTAAGTTGGGGACCGGACGAAAGTTCTTCAAATCCGCCGGATCCAGGGAAGGCTTCTTAAGGAGGGGTCTCACCACCGCAACCTTTAAAGGCTGCAGTACGGATCCCTCCCTAAAAGAAGTGTTGATCACCGCCTGAATCCAGCCGTGTGCCGCCTCTCTGCTGGCTGAAACCAGCCAGGAGGGGCATGGGTCCAATAAACAGGTGGAAGAGCTCATCGCGCCCACGGCCTTGTCCACGTCATCAGGAGTGGCTGGCTCAAACTCTTCCCACAACGCTGGACTAAGACTTGCCCCTGTCAACTCAATGGGCTCTGTCCAGCCAGAGTCCACATTTAACCAGATCTGAGTGACTTTATCCATCAGAAACTGAGCAAATTCCTCAGCTCTACCGTGCAAGTGTTCCTCACTCACCCCTTTAGCAAGGAGGGAGCGAGTCACCCTAAACAAGGTGGCTGGGCGAGAATCTGCGGATGCAATAAGAGCGGAAAAATGAGATTGTTTTGCCGCCCCTATCGCCACTAAATAAGACTTAATAAAAGTTCTTAGAAGTGTTCGGTCGGATTCGGTTTTACTGGCTCTCCAGCATCGTTCCAGACGTCTCTTGTGGCATTTCATCTCCCGGAGCTCCTCAGTGAACCAGGGAGCTTTCCGGGAAGCACTGCCACGGAGAGTTCGCAAAAGCGCAATCCGATCTAATGCCCCTGATGCTGCGGTGTTCCAGGCAGCCACCAGGGACTCAGACGAATTGTGGACTAGGGTTTCAGGTATTTCCCCAAGTTCCCTCTGGAATCCTTCTGGCTCTATTAGGCGCCTTGGGTGGAACCACTTTGTCGGTCCCACCTCCCTGCGGGGGAGGAGTGGGGCTGTGAAATCCAACCTCAGTAGGAAATGATCTGACCACGACAACGGGGTGGTGACTGATAGTTGATCCCCCAGCTTCAGATCATCTCTCCACTGCCCCGAGAAACACTAGGTCAAGCATATGACCTCCCTCATGAGTCGGACCCTGGATTACTTGGGTCAGGTCCATGGTTGTCATGGAATCCATGAACTCCTGAGCTACAGCAGAGGTTTCGCCAGCCGAAGGCAGGTCAAAGTCCCCCAGTACCATAAACCTGGGGAACTCCACCGCCAGGCTTGCTACCGCCTCAAGCAGCTCAGGCAGGGCCTTGGTAATGCAGTTGGGAGGCAGGTACGCTAACAAAAGGCCCACCTGAATCCCTAAGTCCAACTTCAGAAGGAGCGTCTCACACCTGACAATCTCTGGGGCAGGGCTCCTACGAGGATGCAGATTCCGGCGCGTTATAATAGCCACTCCTCCCCTCCTTCCCTGGGGTCGTGGCTGGTGCAACACTGAGAACCCGTCTGGGCATATCTCAGAGAGGGCAATTCCCCCCTCCTGGCCCAGCCAGGTCTCAGTTATGCATGCCAGGTTCACCCCCCCCCCGGTCAGTGATTAAATCACGTATCAGGGGGGCTTTGTTGACAATTGACCTGGCATTCAACAGCATCAGCTTGAGCCCAGGGCCCTAATCTAGTATCTTAATATTTATTGTACTGTCTGCCAAATTTAACACGATATTAATATCTACTTTTATTCCCTTTGGACTTTTCCACTGAAAAAGTGTTTATTTTTTTCATTGTAACTGAAAAAAATCACCTTGGATTTTAATAGAAGTTTGAATATTTAATTTCAAATCTGTCATACCTCCTAATTTTTTTTCAGTACTGCCAAATTCCTAGAGAAATTTTATGAAAAAATAAATTTTCACAATTCCCATCAAGATTGAAGAACAAATTTGCATCATGACTAATATTGTATTTCAATGGAAAATACCATAAGGAAAGTTAAGAGGGAATGCCTCTTTTTCATGAGAGCCCAGATTCAGATTTAACTTTGGCAATAATTTATCCTATTCAGTCTTTGATTCACCTTTTTTCGGAATAGTTGTATTTATGAACTTCAACTAGGGAGTGAGGGAGAGATAGAATATTTTCACTTCTAAAAATTACTACAGTTGAGATCTTCAATAACTAGATATTTATAAGTAATATAAGATAGTTGATTTAAACAATGCTTAACATCTGCATTTTTTTTGTTTATTACTTATTTATATTGTTTGTATACAGGCAGTCCTCAATAGAATGTTGTTCGTAAGTCCTTGCAGTCAGAAGCCAAGGCACAACATGACCAGACACGATTTTATGACTATTTTTACAATGGTCCTAAAGTGAGTCACCATGATCATTAAGCAATTCATCTGGTCATTAAGGGAATCCAGCATATCCAATGGGCATTTTTTGCTGGGTTTTTTTTGCCATAAACGGACAAAAAAGTAAAAAATTGTGGCCATGTGACCATGGAATGCTGCAACCAATTGTAAAAGCGACCCAGTTTGCCAAAATGTCATCATGTGGCCCTGAGTAAATAGCGACAATCGTAACTTCAAAAGCTTTAAAAACTTGGCTATGTGGTGGGGCCTGTGGCTCAGAATGTATTAAGGGCCCAACTACATGACTTGACTATTAGTGAATTAATTATCACGGCTGCTATTTGTAGCCTATATTTCTTGTGGATTTTTTTAATTGTTTAATGTTTTTAATTGTTTTATAATTTTAGAATTGTAAACTACCCCCCCCCCCAAATCACTTGCTTGGGCAGCTATAGAAATTGAATGAATGAATGAATGAATGAATGAATGAATGAATGAATGAATGAATGAATGAATGAATGAAAATAGTGAGTGGCTCAATGAGATAATTTGCTCTAGTGTCACTTATTACTTATCTGTTCTTGCAAAGAGTTCTCTAAATATGTCCATGGTTTGTTTGACTGCTCTTGCAATCATTGGAAATACTTCTGGCCCCTTTGATCGTGCATTTATCACAACAAAAAATTTGCCCATAAACCATTCTCCAAAATCTATATAAGTATTTTGCTGTGGCATTGCAGTCCATTTCAGCAAATGAAATGTAGCTGTTTTTGGCTTTTTTTGGGATGTGCTGGGAATGGTAGAGCTCGCTGCCAGAGTTTGATCTGTTTATTCATTCCCAAACGCCAAACAAAATTATGGGTGAGATTTCATCTTTACCACATGTCCTTCATTGAAGTTCTCAACTTGGACAATATGTCTCTCTTCACAAATAATACAACTCTGGTCAAGTGTACACACATCAATGCACAGATTACATTCCATAAATTATTTTTGCTGTGTTTGAGCCATTTCGAGGCTAGATCTGAGATAGTGTTGAGAGTTTCTCCTCATTTCTCTTACCTGTGATATATTTACCTTAGTTGTAAATAATCTTACCTGTGATGGGAAAATTCTTCAACTCCAGAGAGAAAACATGCCAAAGGAATCTCTGTTGGCTGAGGATTTTCCAGATTGTTTACCCTGTACAGGTAAACAAGGCAATCTGCCTTCATTTTCATGATTATAACCTGCAAATTTTGTATCTGTCTCTTTTAGAGAACACAGCCAGCACTATATTTTGCTGAAAACAGATTACCTTGAAACAAACCTTGATGATTAGAGATGGGAGTAAACTCCCTTTTATACAAGTAGTGGTTGAATCTACATTCCCTTGTGTATTTCGGTTTAATTCTTTTTTTAAAACTATAAGCATACTGCAGAAGCTATCAGTTATCCATTGCCATCTTCCATGCCATCTGACATAACTGTGCCAATGTCATACTATGAAGTATCGTAAGTCAATTTGACTAGTAACCATTGGTTACGACATTCTCTCTGCTTATGTGAACATTTTGTATGGTTTTGTCCTGTGCCATATCTTCCCATGGGTTAAGGCATGGTAGCTAAATATAATACAAGCAGTCTTCAGCTTATGATCCTTCATTTAATAGGTAGTCATTGACTTACAATCATTTATTTAATGACTGTTTAAAGTTACGATAGTACTGAAAAATGTGATTTATAACTGGTCCTTGCACTTACAATCACTGGAGCATCCCCATGGTCATGTTATCAAAATATGGACAGTAGGCCCAAATTTACAATAGTTGCAGTGTTCCACAGTCGTGATCACCATTTGTAACCTTCCTAGATGGGTTTCAATGATCAAAATCAAAGGGAGAATCTGGATTCACTTAACAATGGCATGATTCACTGAAAGACCACAATTATTCGCTTAATGCCCCAGTGGAAAAGGTTGTCAACTTTTCCGTGCCTCACATAATGACCACATAATTTAGTGATGGAAGGTCTGGCCCTAATTGTGATCCTAAGTCGAGAAATACCTGTACAGTGGCTAAATTTGGTAGGAATTTGTTATAGCAATAGCATTAGACTTATATACCGCTTTATACAGTGCTTTACAGCCCTCTCTAAGCAGTTTACAAAGTCAGCAAATTTCCCCCAACAATTTGGGTCCTCATTTTACCCACCTCGGAAGGATGGAAGGCTGAGTCAACCTTGAGCCTGGTGAGATTTGAACTGCCAAATTGTAGGCAGCCGCAAGTCAGCAGAAGTAGCCTGCATTACTGCACTCTAACCACTGCACCACCATAGCAGAATTAACAGTTCCTAAAAAGGATTCACCACTACTCAGTTTTTGTCTGCATACTTAAGTAGACTTTGTGCATCAGGAGTGCGATCATGGTATGTAATACTAGATTTAACAAATTCATATTTGTTACTTGGGGATCATAGTCTGCTAACCTCTGCAGCACTGTATTGAGGTTTTGCAATGTGATGTCAACATTTTCTCCAGTAACAACGTAGTCATTTAAATAACCATGGGTACCTGGGCTGTTTTGTATACTTGATCCATGCCAGTTCAGGTGCTACTCCCAAAATAAGTGTATTATAATAACATAACTGTTTGTGTATATGTATGGTTATAAAAACCTTGGAATATTTCCCAATTTCCAAATGTGAATAGGCTTCTGTGACTGAAATGCTGTTTATCAGTGAAATTAGCAAAAAAAATGTTGTCAATTCTTGGCAAGGGGTGGCAATTCAGCCAATAGTGAATGAATGATAACTGAAAATTCCCACATAACCTTTCTTTCTGGCTATTAAAACCATAGAGACAGTCCCTGGGCTCCAAGCAGTTTTTAAAAGAACTCTCTTCTTTTACTTCTGTTTATAGTATCTGAATTGTTCTATAAATCAATAATAGTTTGGGCACAAAATGTTTCTGCATTATGTTGCTTATGTAAAGTTGAATTGTATAGATTTGTGTGGGTGGCATGATTTAAATCTTTCTGTGTATAATGTCATTTGTGACATTATCAAACACATTAGTCTTCCCAATAAAGGTAGACACCCTGCTGCAATTTTTCTTTTTCTTTCTCCTTCCCCCCACCACCCTTTGTGACCAGTTCAATGGTTTTCTTCCTGTTTTGGTTTTTTTTTTTTTTACAAAAAGAAATCTTCCTTCATCCCTTTTTAAAAAAATAACCCCACTTCTTTATAACCTTTTTTGTCTTGTTGAACAAAAGACCGTAGAGACAGGAGCCCCTTTTCTATTGAAAATTCCAGGAACTTACTGAAATCATTGTTAATTACCAGAGTCACTTGGTGAATGGGCAGCCATATAAAGTGAATAAGTAATATATTAGTTCCCCTTTTAATCCTTATTCAGTTGTCCACAGTTATGGACAAATGGGTGTCCCTAGAAATTAAAATTAAAATTAAGCAAGCTAATGTCTAGCAAATTAATTAGCTTTAATTCTCACAGACACAGCGGCTGCTTAATCAGTCAATAATAATAAGAACTATACTACATCACCATAAAGCAATTTAGATCAAGGGATTTAAATCAGTTTTCCTTGTAATAATTATACTTCTGTTTTAGGAAAAGGTTTCTGTGGCATTCATCATGGAAATTTAAGCCTTTCTCAAAACACGTTCACCTTGCTCAAATAAAATAAATGAAGTACAGTGATCTCTCACTATATCGCGGTTCACCTTTCACGGTCTCGCTGCTTCACGGATTTGCATCGTGCACTGTGTTCTGCATTCTGATTGGCTGATTGGTAAAACAGCTTGCCAAGAGCTGTGAAATACACGTGAAAACCTTCCTCTTGCTCCAGCGCAAGCCGTCATGGAGCTTAACTCTGATACCTGACTGCCTGGAGCCGTGCAAAGCGCCTAGGGCAATGGGAACGTCCACCGTGACGAGTCGGAACGCCTACTGCTAGCGAGGTTAACCGCTGCTCAGCGAATGCTGTCCGTCGTCTCCCGGATTGCCGGGGAGGGGAGGCGCGTTAGCGAGTCCTGCTTCATGCGCTGCGCGACTCAGCAGCTGGCCTTGTAGCCTCTCTGTTTCCCGCAAGCCGCCCGAGAATCGGGAGCGATATGAGGCCAGCGCGTGCGCGCACCTATGCCTCCCCGAATGCCGACTGCCAGCTGATCGAGTGGCGGGGAATAGGGAGGGATATGAAGCCAGCGCGTGCACGCGCCAAGCCGCTCCGAATGCCGACTGCCAGCTGATCGAATGGCGGCAGTCAGGCAAGCCACAGAAACCCCCCCTCAAGCGGGTGTAGTGCGAATTAGGCTAGTTTCTTGCTGTAGTGCTGCTTACCAATGCGCTGCCATGAGCCCCGAATGCCTTAGGCCAGGGAACGTGAAGTGCGGCTGCGCGTGGCGGGTGTAACAAGAGAGACCGGCTAATTTCTCACCGTGGCGCTACTTCACGGATTTCGCCTATCACGGGTTCTTTTTGGAACGTAACCCCCGCGAAAAACGAGGGATCACTGTACTGTCATTTATTTGCAATATCAAGTTTCTATGCACAAATTGTCTAAATTAGATCAGTAATGAGTACTTTCTGAAGTGTCCATTGGTGTTGGGTCAAATAAAAATCGAGATGGCATGAAACTGTGCCTGGGGGAGGAGTTACAAACGTCAGACTTTGACCATTTGTTTATATCGCCATCTCATTTTTTGTTTTTAGCCTCTGCCCCATGGGCACCCCATAAGAATATGTCATTCCTGATTCAGCAAGGGGCTTCAGTGATAGAAGGGGTTCATAGCTTCAATCTCTCTGAAGGCTGCTTTTGATATTTCAGTCAATTTGAGGGGATTGTGCTATTACAATAATAGCAATTCTCAATTTCATTGAAAAGTTTATTTTGCAGTCTTTGGCCAACTAATCTTTGCATTTTAGGAATTGCTCCATCAAACTCAACTGATCTATTTTTTAAATTATGACTCTAAAAGCTGGAGATAAGGCAATGCTGTTCTGTTTCTGACAGTTCAGGGTAGGCAGCTTAAAGTTGTAACCCTTGAATAGCAAACTTGAAAACTGGGATCTCAACTGCAAAACATCAGAATGGCATAAGAGCTGAGGTGGTGCAGTGGTTAAATGCTGTGACTGCAGGCTGACTGCTAGTTCAGCAGTTCAGCTGTTCAAATCTCACTAGGCTCAAGGTTGACTCAGCCTTCCATCCTTCCGAGGTCGGTAAAATGAGGACCCAGATTGTTGGGGGCAATATGCTGAACTCTGTAAACCGCTTAGAGAGGGCTGTAAAGCACTATGAAGCGGTATATAAGTAAAGTGCTATATAAGTAAAGTGCATAAGAGTATCTCCTTCTCTGTAGAGAAAATTATTTCCACAGACAGCAAATATATAGAATTCAACAACTGTAGTATCAGTTGTAATAAGGCTTTGGTACCACTATTGTTGAAATTATCTCCTGGTTTGTTTATGAAAATGAATTGGTACCCTGACAGCCTGACCCCAACCTCAACCCTAAATCTAATCCTAGTTGTAATTTTTTAGTCTTTTAGAAACAAAAAGGTCTATTTTAATTTACATTATATTTACAACAAGTAGTCTTGTAAGAATTAATGAACAATTTTCCCAGCTGCAGGTTGTGACTTCAGGGCTAGTATTTAAGATGGCTGAAATCCACGACCTTAGGTGACCTGGGCCTTTATATTTCTCTTTGAGGTATCGCAACTTTCTCCCCCATCATCATTAGAAGAGGACAAACTTAGGAAGTTTGGATGCCCTAGATATTATACTAGAATTTCCTCATGAATTTTTTAAATTACTCTTTTGGATGTAGAATTTGTAATTTTTTCCCTTACAGTATGTTCCTCTTTCCCCTTTTTAATTAGCATAGTTTTAGATTGTTTTAATTTATTAGATTTTATCATTGCATTCTAATGATATTTTGTTTTGATGTGGCTACACGGGAGAAGTGATATAGAGATATAGTAATAAATAGCAATGATTGGTGGGTGGATGGATGGATGGATGGACAAGAGTACTCTATCTTTCTTCTTCAGCTACTATGAAATTCAGGTGAATTGTTAGAACAAATAAACTTTTATCTTCTGCTTATCAAATAAAGGCATCACTACATTTTTTTTATTGCACAAGTTACCAATTGTTTTTGTTCAGTGACCACCACAGGGCTGAATGAGGAGACTTTTGACCAGTCCTTGTGGTTGCTGCATCATCCCTGCAGTCATGTCATTGCAATTCAGTGGCCTGGTAACCAGCTTGCAATTATGTCACTTGCAGCATCCTGCCGTCATGTGATCACCATTTTCAAGCTTCACCGCTGGTTTCCAACAAGCAAAATCATTTGGGAAACCAACAGAAGGTTGCAAATAGTGATCATGGGACCATAAGAGGTCGCAACTGCATGGGATTACCTAATGATGCAACTGTCTGCCACAACTGTCATTGGAAGTTGGTACAGTCATGTGAGGTCACGCTTTACTACCATGTTGCTTAGCAATGAGTTGCCAGCCTCAGTTACTACAGTTAAGCAATGGCTACCTGTAAATTGTTCTACAAGGCTAAATAAGTTTTGTTGATTTATTTGCAGTGCTGATAAAATAGCAATATTTACAGGACATCTTGCTTCTTTGAACAGGAAAGCCTAGTGTAAATATTCTAAAACAAGTTGCATACAATAATAGTAATAATAAAAATTGTTTATCAGTACATGGCCCTCTGGATGCTTCCTGTGGCAATATGAAACTACATTAAAATATGAACTGCTGATTCTAGCCATACAGCTTAGAAGATCACCATACACCCCACCTTTTTTGCTGTATTGTTTTATGATTTGTGGGTTAGAAGGCAGATAAAAGCCAAGACATTTTGCTGCTGGAGATGAAAACAAGATGATGTCCCCAACCCACATATAGAAATAACAGACTCTGACCCAGCATTGAGCACATAATAGTATCCTGTGTATTATATTTAAAATAGCGGAATACTTTAAGATTGAGGAGGTAGACAGTATAACGTTATGCTCTTGCTACTTCATCACTGGAAGCTTTCAAGAAGAGACTGGACTGCCATTTGTCAGAAATGGTGTAGGGTCTCCTGCTTGGGCAGGGTGGTGGTTATTTATTTATTTATTATTAGTGAGACTTATATACCGCCTCAAAGTGCAAGCACTCTCTAAGTGGTTTACACCATTAAGCAATGTATATTTATATTGCCCCCAACAATCTGGGTCCTCAATCTGGGTTGGACTAGAAGACCTACAAGGTCCCTTCCAACTCTGCTGCTCTGTTAAAATCTATTACTTCTCTGCATCATCATCCACCAGCATCCCTGGATCATTCTGCCCAATAACAGGGCTGGCCCTGGAGAAAGGAAACTTGTACGTTGGGTTTTTAGGAATTTACTCAGCCTGGCGGAATAATTTACAGGTAGCCCTTGCTTAACTACAGCATGGTAATTAGGAAGAAACTTTAAACAAGTTGACCCTCCAACTCTTTAAAACAGCAGCTCCATTACAAACACGGTTGCATCTTTCAGATTAGCAATCCGTACAGGTGGCAAATACACTCTTGTTTTGTTAATTTGGGAGCTCCTTATTACTATAAAAGTTGTCTGAAGATAGTAGACCTGTGTAGATCCTTTAATGAGCACAGATGATTTCACAAGAACCCTGAAGTCCGGTACCTCTAGATCCAAATTTCACAATTTGGATCTAGAGGTACCGGATGCTTCACTGAAACAGAGTTTATAGAATATAATCCCTAGTCATATTCTCTACATGTTTGCAAGCTTGTGAATTGAGATTTAAATTGTATTATAAAATAGTAATACGGTTTAATATTTAAATTGTAACCTACTTTGTAACCTTCATAGAGCAATCTATGACGTTCCATGCATGCGCTTGTGAATCCCTTGAGCTGTGTGAGATCACCAGATTGATCAATTAGTCACTGAGTTCTTCATCAGAGCACCATCTGTCTTACTATTTTAATGGTTAAATAGTAAAAAGGAAACACCTCTTCAAATTTGGAGAATTTTTTTTGCCTTGCTTATAGTCATTCCATCAAATCACATGTTCCACCTGGACCTGACTCGAGGCTCTTTGAGCAAAATCATCTTTGAATTTGGCAGTTTGCAACTGGAGCATAACAAATCTCTGGTCACCTTGGGAAAAAGCTGAACTGTTTTTTTAAAAGTAGCCCTAATCTGGCCAAGCCAGATATTCCTTTTAGGTATTTTGTGTCTTAATGATCTATGATAATGTTAATGAGCTTTGTCATTTATTTGGATGTACCACATGGCCAAGGGCAAGGCCTGTGGTTTTAAAAAATTGTGTTTGTGTATAAAGCATTTATACATTATTTTTCTGCAGTTTCTAGATAGTTTGTTTTGCAATTATAAGTCATTAACATATCTTTAAAGATATTTTTATTTTGCTCTACATTATGGGTTACTTTTCTTTTTACTCTATACACATTTAACCTCTAGCACAAAATTAAGAATTATAGAATTATGTATAACGGGAAAAGCTGTGTTCTTTTTAAAAAAAGCTCTTAAAATGCAAATCTATGCAATCCACATGCCAAAAGAGCTGCTCTAGTAAGTGAAACTAATGTGCTGTACTTGCCAGCACAATAATCCAAAAATGGGATTGTTCCCAAAAAGCAATGCTCTGAATTCTAACTTTCCTCAGTAGTAAACAGGATATTATCAGAACAACTAATTTTTTCCCCTTATGAGTAAGACAATATTTTATATAGGAATTGAGAGGCAGCTGTTAAATTCAAATATCTACTTTTGTAAATAAAATTACAAACATTGCTAAATTTAGTGGTGCTTTCACAGAATACACAGAATGCAGTTTGAAGAGACATGAATTTTATCTTCCCTGGCTGAACCACAAACTCATGCTAGCCATGACCTCTATCAACCATTTCTGATAGTATTCAATATGAGGAATGTATTCCAAAAGTCAGTGTTTCATTTCAAAATAATGTTTGTTGATATTGTGTTGATTGATTGGCCTACTTAATCCCAAGGATAACCCTGTGATTATCCATAGTTCTCCCCAGACTCATGAAGATATCTTGCCACTTGGGTGGCACAATTAAAAAAAAGCTACTTTTACACAAAATATAATACAATGTGGGGACTTCCAAACTTTTTTTTGCTTGTGGAACCTATTAGTTAAAAAGTGGGGTGGAGAGGAATACCAGAATTCATGATCAAGAGGCAAAGTAATGAGTCTCCATGAACATAAACATGCACTTGGAAGAGGGTGGGCTTCTGAATATCAGGAAACAAATCCCTCCATTTCCACTGTACCAGTAGTTCTCGACTTACAACCAGTCAAAGTTATGATAGACACCCTCCACCCTCCCCCCGGATATCAGGTTACAGCCTGTTCCCTCAATGCGAATGAGAGCTCCGGGCCGGCAGGCTCACCGGAGCTGACAGTATTTATGAATCAGTTCTGAACTTCTGATGCTCCGCCCCTTCACAGGACTGCATTTTGAGTGCTTATCAACTGGCCTGCCTTTATGGCTGGTTGTTAGCATCCCAGTCATGTGACTGTGATTTATGACATTTTTGTCAAAAACTGGCATTTACTTCCAGTTTTCAGCAAAAGTGCCCCATGTGGGCATCCTGGAGCTTATCTGTCAGGGAAAAGGAAGCCAACATACGTTTGATCATACACTGGGATCTTTTAAAGTGGCAAATTAGGTTTCCAAATTATGTACTCCATAATAAATAACCTAAGAATTTATTAGGTGGTCCAGATACTTGAGTGATTTTTTAAAGCATTGAAATCCATGACTTTTACATCAATGTCTATGTCTGTCTGTCTGTCCGTCCATCCATCCAATGAGGAGGGCTGGAGAAGGAGCAAACAAGTTTATACCCCAAGTGCAGTTAGAAACTATGAGCAGAAACTCATAGTTTCTGGGGAAATACCAACTCTGGTGTCCTGACTGCAGATCTCTGTTCAGGGCTTGGGGGGAAATGTAGAGGTTTTAAAACAATAAGAGATTGTTAGGCTCAAAAACAAAAACAAAACAAATCTCTTCAGCAAAAGGAAATTGAGACTGATGTTGAGAATAGAAGATACTCAGTAATCCTCAGGCTCGGTAATCCTGGGACTAATAACCCCAGAGTGAAATATTTTAGGTAATGTTGGAAGGGTTGTAGATACTTAGTTAGAATGGGATATGTCCAGCCAAATAAGACAAAAAGTAGACAGCGGTCATTTCTTATAGTACTAAGTGTGGAATTGCAGAAGGAATTGTTAAATTGATTAACATGATGAGGCAAGACAGTCTCCAAAAATAGTCAATGTGGGAATCTCCTGGAATTCCTAATATATTATTCTCCTACAGGATGCGCAGAATACACTTGAGACAAGATAAGAATCGTCAGCCCATCATCTTTCTTTTCAATGGCATCTGGAAAACTTATAGAGGAATTAGCAACAGTTGAATTAAAAGACTTCATAAATAAAACAGCCTTGGTAATTCATATACAAAAACAAACACTATTCATCCAAATTCAGACTCAAAATAATGATGGACATCCTATGACTTTAAAAGCTCATGAGCTTTCTGCTCAGCTCTTTAGATCATAGATGTACGGAGTCCTTTGGAGTTAAATATATGAACAGGAAGCTTATTCAAGACCAAATCCTTAATTACAGGACATCTCAGGGTGGTAGAATCAAATCTGAGTCGGGCAAAAACAAAAATCAAAAATAAAACCCCAATATGGCGTTCTGTGATAGACTTGGAAGTATTGTAGCTCCTCTGAAATACTGGGGTTTAAGATAAACATATATGCACATATACTATCCTTTAACTTGTTGGGAATTATTTTTGGGGTAAAGATAGATTCTGCCACCCAAACATTGTATAATATATCTGCCTCCATCAGTTCAAAGAATTTGGTATTCTAGAAATTCATGTTTTTAGATATTGTCTAGCATAATGAGGCTAAATTTATTAATAATGAATTGGTATCTGTTTAAAAGCCTCTTCGTTGCAAAGAAAATGTAATATTTGCAAAAAGAACAACAAAATGTGCTTATAGGGCTTTACTGAATCATATTTGCTAATAAGCAATATTTTTATTTTATCCTGAAAAATACTTTAAAAATAAAGCCTTCAAAAGTATGCATGGAGCATCTGAAAAGAAAAACAGAGTTTGGGAAATTATTGTATTTGTGTTAAGTATAAATTAGGTCATTGAGAATGAATCTTAGCCAACCTAAGGACTTAACTTCAAAAGGGATTTTTTTAAAAAATCCCTGGCTTTATGAGGAATGCTAGTAAGTGTGATTTTATTCTACTGTAAGGATAAATGCAACATGTAAAAACCATTTTTAAAATTCTTTTCATCCTTCCCTGCTTTTCTTTTTGTTCTGTTTTGAAGATAAAAAGGAACATAGGAAACAGTGAAAATGTTTGAAGGAATGAAGTTCTTGCAATTTCTACAAACAGGAGTCTTAAAGAGGACAAGTTATGAGGGTGAAGGTTCATTCCCCAAGTTTGTGGGTTGGTTTCCGAATGTTTCGTTATCAGGCTACCTAACATCTTCAAGGGGACAAGGTATGGTTATGAGAAAAGTCAAACTTCCTGAAATTCAAATGAAGTGTCATTGGATGGAGTGAAGGAGTGTGACCATAAGGAAGTATGCAGAAGGGAGAACAGTCCCCCAAAAATGGTGCATATGATTTTAAGTCTAAAATAAGAAACCTACATTAAAGGTCCAAGGTTTGGGTTTAAAGTAATTGCTACTTTATGGAGGTTTCAATGGTTTCAAAAGTACAACTATGACAGAAGCATATCGGATTCTTAGGCAATTCTTAGGCGTGCATAAACGCACCAGCGTGCCTACCGTCCCTGTCCTAATTTTCCCGCTTATCAATACCCATCTTATGTATATAAACAATGTTATATCTATATATTACCAACATGTACTTGACAAAAATAAATAAATAAATAAATAAATAAAAAAATGTGAAAGAGAACCCTGTGGTATGGATGCCAAGATATTGTGTATACTAGCTTTGATTACCCTGGATGTCACAGACATGGTTTCGCTTTTAACAGGATTGGGATGTTTACAGAAGGACCACTAAAACAGTTCCAAGTGTGTCCTTACATTTACCATGCAAGTGAAATGTTTCAGGGGGAAAAAACCAGCGGTGAAATCTACTTATCTTCCCTACCGGTCCGGAAGCGGACGCTTTGCGTTTCACGCACGCGCTTTGCGCTCTCATCGTACATGCTTTTTCATCCTCAGCACATGCACAGAAGGCTTTGCGCATGCACAGAGGGTTAAGAAAAGAAAAAGGCGATGTCTGGGCATGTGGGCGGAGCCTCATGTGGCCACTGGTACCGGTTCACTGAACCACCGGTGGCCACCGCTACCGGTACGCCCGAACTGGTAGCATTTCACCCCTGGAAAAAACCCTTCAACAATAATCCCCAAAGGTGCTTTTCTAAGAGGCAACTGGACTTTCTGGTTTTCCTTTGAAGACGTTTCGCCTCTCATCCAAGAAGCTTCTTCTGCCTCTTGAAAAAGCACCTTTGGAACACCCATGACTTGGATGACTGAGAATCTCCATAGACATCCTCCAACAATAATTGTCTCAAAGGTGTTTTTTTTCCTTTTCTTCAAAAGGCAATTGGACTATTTTTTTTTCTTTGAGGAAGAACAACAAAACATTTCGCTTCTCATCCAAGAAGCGTCATGAATGATGATGCTTCATGATGAAACTCCTTGGATGAGAAGCAAAACATTTTCTTCTTTTTCAAGGAAAAAAATGGCCCGGTTGCCTTTTGAAGGAAAAAAAAAACACCTTTGAGACAACTATGACCTGGAGGACTGAGAATCTCCAGACACTCCAACAACTGTTTTTATCTTGCTTTCTTTATATTTCCACCCTAAACATCTGCAGACTCTTCTTATCCTTTAATAGCAGTTAGTGGCTTACTTTAGGGAAAGAAAACAAAATATAAATGATTATGATTATAATGATAGTAATATTGACAGAATAATTACACGTAGTTGAGAGCTGTTTTCTGCTATAGAGAGCTATTGAAAAAAAAATAATCATCATTAATTCACAGTGATTGGGGTAGCCTTTTAAAACTTTCAGATAACATGTCAAAACTCTCTCTGACAATACATAGTTAAATAATGATGATAAAGTCTGGCAATGTCTCAGTCTTACAGAGAATACATTGGTAATGCACAATCCCTTCAAGGACATCTGGAGTACAAATGAAACCACACAATATACATAGACTAGCTTCCAATATAAGATCTGGCTGACACATTGATAGTTCCTAGGCCTACAATCTGGACCTGATGTAGACCTTATATAGCGTTTTTAAAGAAACAGCCACATGAAAACTTTGCAATATCAAATATTTTTTTAAAAAATCAGCATATTTTGGAAGATTTAAATTGCAATATAACAGAGTTACATTATACTCATTGGGATGCCTTTGGAGAAGTTCCATACTCTCTAGTTACAAAAGGCAATGGCACATTTGTTCGCTTGAACTACAGCTTGGAATAAATGATGTGTGGTAGGGCTGCTTGTTTTTTTATATTACAGGCTGAGGGGTGAGGTCTTTGCCATTTCAGTAATCCAGGGATGGAGTTCAATTTATTTAGCATCTTTTTGTGATTGAAATCAGTTTATCAATCGCTTTCCTTTTTCTAGCAATACACGGTTAGCAATATAGCCAGCGGCCAGTCATTTATTCCTCACCTTTTGATCACATTAAATCTTATTTTATACCAGATTAAAACGATGCAAACCATGAGCCAGGAAAAAAAAAAGGAAACCCTTGAAATAGATGAAAGCGGCGGCACAACTCAGCCTGATTATATTCTATTATAAGCTGGCGCTACAAAACGATTACACCTGGCAACACACACACACACACACAAAGTGGCCAGCGGTTTGGACACCGTGCCGCACATCTGGAGCTCCATGATCAAAAGAGCCACTAAAGAGAAGGTGCAAAATCGCAGGTTTTATGAGACGTGATTTAAAAGGTATTTTGCCCGAGCCGCAGCAATGCCAAACTTTAGCTATTCCGCTTCAGTCTTTTCTTCCTCTCTCTCTCTCTCTCCTTGTCCCGCCCTTCCCTCTCTTTTTTTCTTCCATGAAATTAGAATAAATAAATAAATAAATAAAATAAAATAGAAACTAGGGCAGCTTTAACTGGGCCGTCTTGCATCGAGGAGTTTGCGCGGCACCTTACGGCCCCCTCCTGTTGCTGCTGCGGTTGTCATGGTGCCTTCCTTTGCAATCGCCCCGCCAGAGCTCGGCTGGGCTGGCGGACACTGAGCGTATAGTCGCCGGAGAAGGAAGGAAGGAGGGGGGGCGTTGGCGTCAAGCCTCCCGATGCCTGGGCAGGATTAAGTTTCACGGTCGCCTGCGCGTGTGTATCCTGCAGCTTTTCTCTCCGGGCCGTTACTTCAGAGCAAAGGAAGCGTGTGTGTGTGTGGGGGGGGGGGGGTTAGGGTAGAGGAGAAGAAGGAGGCGGCGGCAGCAGCAATCCGAGGCTTCACCCCAAAGCTAAGCAATTGCCACACACGCCCTGAGGTGCGGGACTCCACAGCTCCATTGGGGAAAGGGAGGACAGCAGGGCTCCAGGGAGGGGGGCCTCCGTCGCTGCTTCTCGGAATGCAGAAGCTGCGTGGAAGCTCCGCCCGGGGCGAGCCTTCTCATCGCCCCGCGCTTGCTTTTGTTCCCGCCGGCCGCTGCTGCTGCTGCTGGTGAGGCGCTTTGCCAGCCCTGGTTGTTGTGGTTGTTACTCTTGCGGGGGGGAGGTGGGTTCTTATTTCTAGGAGGGAGGGGGGAAGCGCCCTCTCCTTCCCTCCCTTCTGAAAGGCTGGAGAATGGTGGTGGTGGGGAAGCTTCCCAGCCCTTCCCAGCATATTAGCAGAGAGACCGCTCCGCTTTAGGTTTAAGGGAGTAGCGCCGGGGGCAGCGGGAGAGAGGGCCGGCCGAGGCTTTTCTTTGGGGAGGGGGCGTCGTAACGCTGGGGGAGGGCAGCCCCCCACCCTCATTGTGCCCTCGGTGGAGGCGGGTCCGGAGGAGGTCAGCTTGTAGCTTTGTTGCCGCGGCCAAGGGAAGGTTTAGGCCGCCTGTTGCTTCTTCTGGGGAAGCTGGCTGGGCTGCCCGAGTTCCAGCAACTGGGTCTCTACGTTTGTTTGTGTATGTGTTGGAGTGTGTGTGTTTGCAAGGGGAGGGGTAAATCGGGTCCTCACCGAACTGCGGGAGGATCCGAGGAGATGCTATTTGGTTTTGCTTCGGTGCCTGTCTCGGGAAGAAAGTGGATGTCAACAAAAGGACTACTTCCTCTGGTTGAGTTGGATTCATTGTATTAGGGGTGGGTGGGTGGGTGGGTGAAGGAATTTCTGTATTAATATTGTATGACTTTCTCCTCCCCCTCCCAGCTTCTTCCCTCTAGCTTGGCCGTTTATGACCCTCTCCGCCCCCCCCCCCCACACCCACTCGTCTCCTGCAACTTTATCCTTCCTGGTGTGGCATAGAGTCTTGGGTAGTGCTTTAGTATGGGTGTGTATGTGTTGTGGGTGTATGGTGGATCAGCCGGCCTCTGTTTTAAGCGCGTCACAAAGTGAAAAAGTTGTTGTATGGCTGAGAAAGGGAGGGAGATCTGTCCTGGGTTGCATGCGCACTTCAGTGGGTTGGAGTCAATTATGCAGATTAAAAACAGCATCCTCCTTTAGGCGGGGAACTTTTCATAGTTTCTTTTCTGTAAAATGGGGAAAAGGGAATAAATCCAGAACTGCATCTTTGAACTTCAGTGCATTAAAAATGGAGGAAAAGCAGTATAGTAAAGACTTTATTTAGTAAAGAAGCGTGAGACTTTAGTACAGAAGCTTGAGCCTGTTGGTCCCCCTTCTATGTTTATCATCACTAGAAATAGTGATAAGATGCATTTCACTCCCCCCCCCCCAGCGAGTAGCTGTAGGTGGAGTTGGTTTTTTTTTTTGCAATAACAGAGTAGTCAATCAAGAAACTGAAAATTACTTCACATGTAATCACAGTAGAATAGAAGAGTGGGCCTTTATTAATACAATTGTAGAGTGACAAACATTAGGCTGGTCTGCTGCATCTGCACTCCATATTAATCCAAAATAGCAAACATTCTGGGATCTCATTACTGGAAAATACACTTCATTAGTAATTGTTTGAATTATTAATTGAAAGGGTGGGGTAACTGAAGTCTTCATAGTAGGACTACACTGAATTAAGACATTATGAATTGTTAAATAATCTTGATCATGCACTCTATTTTCTTGGCAAGCCCCATAACCCTTTAATTTCAAACTCTGGGCTAAAAATATTCTCCACCATTTAACTTGGATAGTTCCACAATCTATTGACTTGTATGCATTGATTTAGAAATATTTGTTAAATTCAACAGAGATAGTCTAGGCAAATACTATATTTCAGTATGTCGGTATATATTTCTGTCTATTGTAAATACAGAAAGAAGAGGTAAAACTTGTTTGTATGCAGTAGTTGAATTTTGATGATACGCAATGTATAATTATCAGTGAAATTATAGAATAAGCATATTTTAATGCTGTGCTATGGAGATCACTAGAACATTAAAACATTTCTTAGAAATAGGGTGCCACTTGTCTGTTTTTAAGACATGCATTTAGAAAAATAGAATAACTTGGGAATTTTTAAAATAAATAATATAGAGCCTTTACATATTTATATAAAATAGATTTATGCTTCAAATTAAGTATATGAATTTTTTCATGTATAAATGCATTTTTATATTGGCATAATAGAAATAACTAACATATTAAACATATTGCATTAAAGCAGCATGTCTTTTAAGAGACATACTTCGTTAACATTTACATATAACAAACAGACTTTCAGTATGACTTGGCTATAAAGCTCTCTTGTATTTTCTTTACAAGGTAGAACCCATTAAAAAAATCAATAATCAAATTCAATGCACTCACTGAAATAAATGTTAGCATATTAATGGATGTTAGTATATGTTCTATTTTGCACATGGCAAAACTACGCAGTGAAATTACAGGCATGATGATGGGTAACCTAATAAATTAAACTACAGAATTTAGCTCATTGGGATCTTGCTGTTTATGTAGTGGCATATTTTGTGTTACCGCACAGGCTTTCGCCATCTTGTTTGCTCTTCCAGTAAGATCACAGATTGGGTTATAAAAGGTCCAGGCAAAAAACAAAAAGAAGTTTAACTCAGAAGTAAATTAAATTATAAGCAGGTATTTTCAGGCAGATAATTTGTCGATATTGATATAAATAGGGACACTTTGATTACATGGTGGCTTTCTATAGGCTTTCCTGCATTTGCAAAAGCTATTGTATCCAGATTGTGTTCTTTGTTATCCATTGGGTGTAAACAGTAATTCTTGTATTTTGCAGACTAGTTGCACCCTTTTAAAGGAGGATAGGAGGCAGGAGAGAATTGTATGTTGCCTTGATGGTTTTTAGCACATTAGAAAAAAGTATAAAAATTAAAAAAATGTGAGTGATAAAAATATGGACTCTTACAAAGGCCTCTTAAAATGGCTTCCTATAGAAGGCTAGTGAACATCTATCATAACTGTGTTTTCAGATGGAGAATGGTTGTATTTGGAAAGCGAATAGAATGACATTAAGACAGCCAAAATAATATTTACAGCGATGGTACCTTTTTCTAACACAAAGACTGTCTTAAAATTAATCCAACTTTGTAATGACACTACATGCTCACCACTACATTTTCTCATTAGTATGATATATTGCATTTTGCTAAATTCCTTTTGTTGCTATCTTCTTTTTAACAGTCAAATCATTGTCTTAAAATCGCACTGAGTTTAATGCTTGTGTCCCAAATCAGACCCAGAACGTTCAACGGTGTGTATCTGCTTCAGACTCGCACCAAAAGCAGGGCTAGAAAAGTTACTGACATTGTTTCTTTTCCCAGTTCCAATCCAGTTTTCATTGGGGTGTATACATGCCTATAGTTCCATCAAGGACTCCCTTGATGTCAAGGATTGTTAAGTTGTTAGCCACAAGTGGCATGATGTTTAGAAGTGCTAGGAATCATTGCCATTCTTCCATGGCTAGATAGCTTCCATGGCTAGATAACAGAGAAGATGGAAGTTGGCACTTGGTGTCCCTGATCCAATCCACTGTACTTGGCTGAAGGATAAGCACTGTTCCGTCTCTTCAGTTGGCTCCACCAAATTATTCTTCAAAAGCCCGCTAGCCTTCTACTCTTCTGACCACTGAAGTGATAAGAACAAAATGACAACATCTGGAAAACAGCATTCTGGAACTCTACAACTTGATCAAAGTTCAGGAAGAAGGAAGCTGTCCCACACCTTCCCCCCTTTTTTTCCAGCCTCTCACCAGGCTGCCATCAGAAAGGGAAACGAGGCATACAATCAAATGGAGAAAAACCTAATTGCCACCCCTTATCACACCTGATTCAGACACCTCCCTTCAGGACCAGAGATAAGGAGGAAGGTGGATGGTCCATAGACAAGAAAAGAGATAAAATAGCTAATGCTCTAATTTATTAGTTAAAAAAAGATTTCTCACAATTTTGTAAGAAAGTCTGTAAGATCTAATAGAATAGGAGAAAAGGCCTGCCCCTAATCTAAAATGTTACACAGCAAGGTCAGTACATCAAGCTACATCTTCCATTGCCTCAGTTGTAACTGAACCCTGACTCGACACTTGTCTCACTCTGGAAGAGGCAAAATTTCCAAAACAAATCACATCAGCCTCAGCTTCAGTTTGGGGAAGAATACTTTCCACTAACACGCAGAGCAAATATGCAGACAATAGCAATCGTTACAACCTCTATGTATGTAAGAGGCTAATGGAACATCCATCTGTGAACTCTCATAATGATGCATGTTTCCTAAACAGTCTCATAGGGCCATATCATAAAATCCAGTAGTCTCTATCAATATTGCTCCGCCTCATTCTTCATTCACTCACAAGGCAACAAGACATCCTGAAGGGTTAAATAATCTTTTAACTGTACAAGTGATTGGATAAATCCCCAAAGATGAGACATTCTTGAGCTGATACTCCATTTTCTTCATTGTTCCTAAGAAGAGCAGAGAATGGTATAACATCCTGGATCTGAAGTGAGTGACATCAAAAAGTAAGTTTGGATGGAAGCTCCGAAATCCATGATAAAGTGATAAAAGTCCCCCCCCCCCAATGATCCAGCCTCACAGGTTACACAAGATTTCAAACAGTAGGAGCATACTGTAGAATAGTAGCAGTTCACCATCTGTTCATGGTTCTTCCATTTGACTTGTGTTCAGTTCCCAGTGAATTCACAAAGATGATGGTGATTGCAGTAGCCCACTTAGATCCAGGGGAATATACTTAACTAGGTGACTTGCTCATTCTATTCTGTTGATCAAATAGGGAGAGACATCTGAAATCATCTGGGTTTCCCAAGGATACTGGCACTTAATCTATAGAAATAGGAGCATCATTCAACCAGTGCATAACTTAAAAGCATCTAAATGTTGTTATATACACTGAAAGGAGGCTATCCAGCAGCTGTTTGTTTCTGCTTTTCAAATCAGATGCTCCATCCTTATGACTCTTGTCAATCTCCAGTATCTGATGATGATATAGACTCAATGACATGGATGAAATTCCACTCCCCTCCTCTCTATCTGATGCTTTTTACCTTCCAGAACAAAGATTCAAAGATCCTGGAGAAGCTTGCAAATTCATTGAAGAGCTCCCTCAGATAGTGCATCTTGAAAGCCTTATTCAAGGGTAGGGATGTGGTCCTCTTGCTAGATCCAAGTCCCAACTTATGCTTGTGGACATGCTCAAAATCCATTTTTAAAGCAATGTAGCCTTGGGTCTAGGACAGTGGCCCCCCAACCTTTTGGGCAGCAGGGATTGGTTCCATGGAGAGAGGTTTTCTCTACGTGGTTTTGCATGCTACCTGTATCCTGCGGATGGGGCTTCGCTTGTTTGCGCAGCCTGGTTTCTGGCATGCCGCGGACTGGTGCCGGTCCACAAACCAGCGTTGGGGACCCCTGGTCTAGGAGATAGGTCTTCTCTGTTGCTGTGCCTGCCCTTTGGAATGAGTCCACTAACCTTTTGTTAAGTTGAGAAGAGCTGATTTGTTTTCTGTGCATTGGAGCAAGATAGTGAAAGAGCCCATTTTGTTTTAAGAAGTGGTATTTGCCTTGGCTGTGTATTAATCATATTTTGTTGTATTGGTTTTGTATTGCATTTAATGTTTGACTTAATTGTTTTTTTAATTTATGCATAGTTTTTTTCACCCAGAGTTGCAAGTTTTGAGTGCAACAGCTCGGGTGGGTTCCACTTACCTTTGCCGCCGGTTCGCATCACGATGTTTCGCGCGCGTGCACTCGCTCCGCTCGTGCGCGTCCCCTCGTGCGATTTGGCTTCTGCACATGCTCAGAAGCAGGAATGAGCCCGAAACACAGCTGAGGAGCTCATCAGCTGTGCTTCGGGCGAAGAAATAAAGGTCAGAATTCACCCGCGGGCGGGCGGGAGGGCCCTTTTTCAAGCCGCGGAAGGGGAAAAGTTCGCACAAAATCCAAAAAAAGATGGCGGCGTACACGGACCGGCACCGACAGTGACATCACCAGTGGGTTGCTACCGGTTCGGGTGATCCGGTCCGAACCGGGAGGAACCCACCCCTGCAACAGCTGCATTAATTCTTTAAACAAATAAATAATTAAAAAGCAATTTTGTGTTATCACTTGTATGTATATATGTTTTCTCTAGATTGCAAATGCAAAACAAATAATGATTTTTAAAAAAATCTTTTTATTCATATATTTTCATTGAATTACAAACACAGTATTTTTAGCTGAAGGAGAATGAGCATGTTTTAAATCAAATAATAAAATTGTGCTCATACCTACTTATGTTCACATAAGCCTTGAAAATGCAAATTTAATAGACCCAGAATTGAATCAGCCAGAAGCTGAAGTCTCAAAACTTTTTATGAAAACAATACAGTGCAAATGTAATTATCTGATGGTGAAAGAGATACATTGATGGAGCCAGATGTATTTCCTGAGGCAGCATGTTGGATAAAAAAGAGCACAAATAATGAAGACTTATTGTGCTGGCCTTACGTATCTTGGCTCTGTAAATTATGGATGATGGCCTCAGTAGCTAAGTAGAGAAATTTCTGTCTTATTGTGACAGTTCCCATGGTAGTCATGGCTGACGTCATAGTAAGACCTCAGCTAAGGACTTGCAGTTTGCTTAGATACTAATCAATAACCAATGAAGAGGATACAAAACAAATGTTAAATATTCTATGTTTTCTGGTATCTATCACAAATAGTGCCGTTTATTTCGGGCATGTAACACCATTACTTTGTGAGCTGCATTGCCTTCCAGTATGGTTCTGGGTATAATTCAAGGTGCTGGTTGTTACTGGCAAGGTACTTAATGGCTTGGGACTGAGTTACTCCCTGATTGTCTCTCCCAAATTGTCTTACCCCATCTTATCCTACCTGGCAGGAGGGACATGCTTTGGGTGCCATTGGCTAAAAAATGCCAACTGTCAGAAGAAACAGAGCCTTTTCTGCCTTGGCACCTGCCCTTTGAAACATCAGCCCTCCTGAGATTAAATTGGTCCCATTCTTGCTGACCTTCCATCAGGCCTTGAAAAGTTGGTTTTGTCCCTGTCTCCTGGCTGTATAGTTAATTGGTTGAATGATGCTTGGCTGCTTTAAGTTTTCATGTTCTGCATTTCATTGTAAGCCGCCTAGAGTCACATATGTGAGACAGGCAGCTATATAAAATAATGTATGTACTTACATGCATACATATGTACATAGATACATTATCTCAGTGATTGCCAGAACCTTCTTTTTTTAGTAGCAACAGATTAGAAATTTGTTTTCCCAGCATTTCCTAGCTGTTGTAAAGTTAGAGTGCAAGAAGCTTCCCTACATACCTCATGAGGAGAAGCTGTTCTTTTGTGATATCCAATGAACATCTTAGCCTGATATCAATGTTAGCTTTAGCAAGCCTTGAAAGTCACTAACAGCTCTGAGGTAAAGCTTATTATGGAACTGGCTATCTTTGGCATTGCATGTTGGTTAATCTGACGCTATGAGCTTATAGTTTCTGAGGTATTTATCTAAAAAGGATTTATGGAATAGGACTGTTGATGAACGCATGAAACTTTTCATTGGAGATTATGTCTGCAGAGAAGTCTTATAGGTGGTAGACGAGATTAGTGGTGCATGTTACCTTTTTGATGAAATGATGAATGTGTAGTAAAATAGTTAAAATAGTATGTGGTAGATAACAGACCTTTAAAATCCAGGGGATTAGTCAGCTGAAGGTTGACAGCTGTTCTGGGCTAAGAGCCTCTTGGTACGAAAACATGTTTTATCTTGACGATAACATTTTAACATTTAGTCTCATAGGTGTATCATAGTTTCAGATATTAATGAGATTTATGTTTTCTTTGGATCACTAATATTTTTATGAAAAATAGCAACCACTAATATTTAAAAAAATCTTGCACAGGGACTGAGATTTAGGAAAAGTACCGTAACTACATAGCTTTCCACTTCTGTTTTCTTAACATCTTTCTTTCTCTCCACCTCTTTTCCTCACAGAGGAATTCAGAAACTGCATTTACATTAATACCAGATACTACTTCATATAACATGATTAAACAGGAGCCATTGTTAAAGCTTTCTGTGCTAAAATAGCTATGACATAAAAAAGTACATACATTGGGAATAAAGTTTTACGTAGCTCACTTGATGAAGTTTTTACTTATTATACTGTGTTTCTACCAGAATTAAAATTGACTTGTAATTGCAATGGGTTCCTTTCAGTCTTGGATATTTTTTTAGGGTGACCAATAGAATTGAGATCATTGATATAATATTTATTTAAAATTGTTCATCTCCTTTTTCCCAATTCTTTTTTAGGAAGACCTTATATTAATTAACATCTGGTGAAGTGGGAATTAAGCAAAAGCCATGTTGGAAACAATTGGTAAGATATAGTAATAAAGTTCATTTAGAAATACTAAATATATTTAACCTACTTAGAATTAAGTATATACTAAATAGACTCAGTTTCATTCTCATGTTGAAGAATCGTGTTAATTTATGTATTGATCTTTCTAACATAAGAAAAGATAAATGGAGTATTCCTCAATAAATAAATCATTGAGGGGGTCCAAAGGAGGAAAAGCAGAGAGTATCCACAGCAAATCACTGTGACAAAAATGATGTATTTGTGTCCTGAATGTAAATCATGGTACGGTAGTGTGATGCCATTGTCATCAATGATTCATCATTTGTCTCCCTCTTAAGTCCTCACTTGTGTGTCATGATAACATATCAGAAATTATTTATTTAACCATGTTAACAATTCTATATGGGTTTGGGCACTGATCCATGCATGTATGGACACCCACAACAGCTTGGGTTTGGGTTGCACTTGCAGTAATTTAATTAATTGCATAAATTAAAAGGATAAAAGCAACATTGCAATATAAACTACATCCCTTTTGCATTGGAATTCAAAATTGTGCGTGTACAAAAAAATGCAGAACTTGTTTTGTGATGCTCCAGTATTGCTTTCATTATTCTCCAGATGTTGCTGCTATATGCATATTCAAGAGGGAGCAGATCTCCTCCCTCTTGCCCAGTATTGTCTCTAATGTTCTCCTGATGCAAAATATCAACCCAAATCCTAGATGGATGTTGGAATGCAAAAGAATCAAATTGAGTTGGGTTACAAATAGAACAAGCATAAGACCCTGTGTTTAAGAATTAAGGCTGTCTTCCTTTCAAATTTTGTTTGGTTTTCATTATAATTTAAAACAGTCATGTAAACAGTCATTTAATGTGTTGTCTGGGCTTTGTGCAATGATCACAATTTATGGAATTTATTTCCAAAACATTTTTCAACATCTCTGAGCATCTTGGGAGTTTGGGTCATGATTTTTATATATGTAATGATTTCTACCACATAATGTAATAAACGTGGTGAAGATAGCATGTCAAAGTGAATGTCTCTCCCCCCCCCCCCCCCCAGATATTAACAGAGCCCTCCAGGCAGTAGAACGCCTGCAAGCAAAATTACGAGAACGTGGTGATTCAGCAAATGAGGAGAAATTAAGTTTACTAAAATCAGTACTGCAGAGTCCTTTATTCAACCAAATCCTAAACCTACAAGCTTCTCTTCCACAGTCACAAGATCAGGTAGGACAGGACCATCAGGAAGGACAAAAGGAAAATGCTGATAAATCTTCCTCAGATCTTTTCATATGATACCTCTGTGAATAATTAACAAATGTATATTGAATATTTAAACAAAATGTTACATTTGGTAGTGAAATTCATTGAGCTTCAGTAAATTCAGTATAGTCAGCATTTTTTAAAAAGAGAACAGGTGGGTATTTCACAATATAAATGTTGCTAATGTTAATATGCATTCATAATGTACAGTGATTAAAAATAATGCTTCTACTAAACTGAGGATAACCTTATTAATTAATCAGGCTGTCTTGCTAAACACAACATGTTTTTTAAAAGATAAAAATAATATTCTTAAAACACATCATAAGAAGTTAGCCTTGTTGGAATTTATACTGCTGATTAAACTTGCATAGGATTGAATTCTTAACTTTAATTCAGACAACATTTGGCTTGATAGAATGTATGAATTAGCAAAAACATAGCTTGTGATGGGTTAACAATCTAATATCAGAAAAGATAATCTGAAGTTGGGTATTTGTAGACTTTACTGTTCCATTTTTGAAGTTCCTGTGTGAATTTGGGAGTGCTGAGCATACATTAAATAACCAATTACATCTACATCATAGTTTTCTGACCCCATGCATGGATTATGTTTTAAGACATGATTATTCCACTCATGGATAGCATATGTCTGAATCAGCCAGAATATAGTCTTGCTAGACCAAAATGGTGATGGCAAATAATAACATTGATTGCTTTGTTCTGCCTTTGTTTTTCCTGCCTTTAGTTTCCTCTGTAGTGATCTGGCAAATGTTTGTCCCTTTGCATATAAAGAGATAAGATAACCACATCATTGCAAAGACTGGCTATGCTTGCATGATAGGATACGTATGGTTAATTTAAACATGGCTTTCTCAGTTGCCCAAATTTTATGGGATTGCATGACATATAGAAATGTAAAGTAACCAGATGGGCTGGATTCAAATAGCACACCAAGCTAAACTGTGGTTGGCTAATATGCACCAGCGTGCCTACCGTCCCTGTCCTAATGTTCCCTCTTATCAGTACCAATCTTATGTACATAAACAAAGTTACATCTATGTATATTACTAACACGTACTTGACTAAATAAATAAATAAATATAAATAGATAAATAAAAATAAAATTGCAGAGACCTATGGGCTTGTATCATTAATTGTTCCCTGGGGTCCTTGGTACTCTCTGAGCTTGGTTGTTTTCTTACAGACATTTCATTATCTAACTAGGTAACAACACCAATATTAAAAGGAGTTGGGTTTGATCTCTCTCTGTATACTTGTTCTGTTATCTTTTTTTCTTAGTATGACAATAAGAAACTTTTGTTTTTTATTTTGAGTGCAAATTATAATTAATATGGTTCATATAATTCATGTTTTATGAGTTTGGTTTGTACATCAATAAGCCAATTTTTAAAATCATGGTTTGTTGAAGAAGGGACCTGCTTTGCATATTAATCAAACCCAAAAATTTTCTTGCTCAATCAGGCCAAGACTGTTCTTTAATCCAGCATTTGGTTTCTAATAGTGGCCAACTCCAGAGCAGGTGATTGAGATAGAGACCCTCCCTTACCTGTGTTTCCCTGCAGGTGACATTAGTGCTCATGCTGGTTTGGAGGTAACCCTGAGTCTTCATGACTAGAGATATGTTCTCTATAAATGCATCTAATCTCCTTTTAATGCTACTCACATTTGTGGCCATGACAACTTGTGGTAATGAATTCCACATGTTAATTATATAGTGGGTTTTGTGTGAGTTAACACTTCATGCAAAGCCAAAACCAAACCTCTTACGCCTTAGTGATTTGTGTAAACTAGGACCAAACGTGACACGTTGAAGTTAGTGGTGCTTATTGTCAGCCACAAATCCAGGTCATGTGGCAAACTTTAATTAAAAGGAGAAGTAAAATCTTCCAAATTTCTTCTCTTGGCCACATGCCGCAAAGACAGGGAAGAGGCTTAAGAAGGAAAATTTGCTGCAGATTGTGTGTATTGCAGTTAACAGTGATTTATAAATACCTGTAAATATATTCAATATCTTTCAATGGAATTGTTCCGAAAACGTTATGCAACAAATTAAAAGAGGAAAAGTGCTAAACTTTTTCTTTGAATTGAACCTTGAAGCATTCTTTGTGGGCGTATGAGCATTCCTGAGAGCAGGAATCTGACCCCAGCAATGATTACCAAGGCAGGTTTTATAACAGAAAGGAGATTTATTTATAGGAAATACAATATATGGATAGGCAGTCTAGCACCTAACTAACTGAATCCTCCAGAGCGGAATCAAAGAAGCTTTTGGTTTCTGTGTGTCCTTCAGAGAAGCAAAGGCAGAAAGATGTGAACTCAGATTAGCTAGTTCAAAAAACAGAGAGGGGAGAGTGATAGACAAAGAGGGCACACATTAAATAATTAACTCTTCATACTCTACTGATTCCTATCATAGGTCATAAAGTACCAAAGCGTCAGGGCCCATTGGATTTAGTCCTCCAACATTTTAAAACATAAAGGTTTTAGCTAACAGTTTAAATTTTTTATTTGACCTTATGTCAGCAATGAGGATGTTAAAATTAGCACTGAAATTGTGAAAGGGAACACATCTGAATTCCTGTTCTTCACATAATTGTGTTGCTGCAACACCCACCTAGAATGTGCTGAAAAGTGAATGGAATGCAGTTATTAGAAATGTGAATTGCTGCATGCCTTTGTATAATTGAATGCTTTACAAAGCCTTCAATGTCTGTCATATATGGGAAGAAAGTGTAAATGTGATCTTTCTTCCTGCTCTGTGTTTTCCCTTTCCCTCTTCATGCAACTAAAGCTCAGAATTTAAAAAATAAATGCCACCAACTTTGATTTTTTTTAGCCTAAACTGCTTACATAATATAAATGCAGCTGAGGTAGATTTTTAAAAAATTAGATAAATTACAAACTAAGTACTGAAGCATCATCTGATTGCAGTGGAAGATTAAATATAATTCCAAAATGTATGTTTTTTATCATATAAAGTGGCATCAGAGGCATTATTTTATTTGTTCCCTGCCAAATTGTGCCAATATTGCAGATGTTATGTACAGTGAGTAAAAGGAAAGGCGATTGCAGCAAATTAGCATAAGGCAATTTATAGAATAAAGCAATGCTCCTTTTATACAAAACATACCTGTCCACTGGCCAGCTTGTGATCCACCTGGAATGTGCAGCTTCCTGCCAGCTTCCCTCTGACTCTGTTGGAAGCCAGCTGAAAGTTGCAAGGAGGTTCTCAGTGACTCACAATCTTTGCTTAATGACAGCAATGTGAGGTGTCAAGATTGCCGTTGTTACTTGTCACACGACACCTTGCTTTACAACTGCATAGCTTAGTGGCTGAAATTCTGGCCCCATTACCAAGGTTAACCAAGGGCTACCTGTGGTTCTTTGTCTTCATACAGCTGTAAGAGTTCATGAGTACTTTAGGATAGGAACTGTGAACCGCCCTTGAAGGGCTAATTCGTATCTTAAGTTCCCTTGGAAGGCAAGTAAGGAAGTAAGATTCATAGAACACAGTGGATCCAGTCATAGTTTATGCTGACCCACTGAAATCAGCAGGACATAATAGTCATTGATTTTAATTGCATCTGGATCCACCCAGAATATGTTAGAGAAAATGTAGCAAATCAGTAAGCATATTTTAGACAAAAATATTTTACTCCATGACATGAAGCTGTTACACTATCTCCTATTTTAAATTATTGGCAAATTGATAACTGTATTTGTGATGTAGATTTTTGCTGTTGTTCATTCCATTGCTTTTGACTCTTCATAGACCAACATATAGGGTTTCCCCTTTACAGTATTTGTCAGTAATGTTTTCTAGGAGAGCCAGTTTGATTAAAAATGATGATGATGATATTGATGATATATTTAAGTTTAGTTAAAGATACCAGGCTGTGAGATGGAAGACTATGAGTTCTAGTCCTCCCCTAGGCACAAAATCGGCTGTATGACTTTGGACCAATTACTTTTCTCTCAGCCCTAGAAAAAAGAGCAATGGGAAACCACATCAGAAAAAATGTTGCGAAGAAAAGTGCAAGGACTTTTCCAGGCAATTGTCAGGACTTAAAGTCACAAAACACCTTCCACACTTGAGATCTTGTAAGATTAAGCTTGTGACAACATTGATAATAGCTATCTTGACTTCTGTTGACCTTTTTTTAAAAACTTGCTTGGATTTTTCAAAGCATCACATTCTTTTTTGTGTTGGGTGTCCAAAATATCTGAAGTTACATTTAATTATGAATGTTTGCAGTGAATAGGTGGGGTATTACTTTGTTTAGTATTAAATGATTTATTCCTCTTGTGATCCTGAAGATCCTCCTTATAAGATCTTAAGTATTTATCCATCACAACTAAGAAACATTTTTTCCCCTCCAAATTTCTGATGATTTGACTTTTCACTGGTAGATTGTTTTTTAAGATAACCCATAAATCAATGAAAGTCACTTTCTGTTTCAATTATTGTAGGCCATCTTCCCTAGCTGCAAAATTGCGTAGGAGCTATCATCCACTTTGTCTGATATTATCTTTCATGCTAAACCAATCCTTTTTGTACATGCAAATCACTTTCTTTAATTAGGTTTAAAAACGATCATTAGAGTGGAGTGCCGCTATCAGTTAGTATAGCTGAATTAGTAGTCAATAATACATCAAAAGTCTGCCATAGTGTGTACTAAAGCTTTTTAAAAACCTAATTAAATCTTAACCGTTTTGAATGGAACGAATATGAATTAAGATTCTATTCTTTTCTTTTGTAACTAGTCTCAAGTTGTAACAGGAACCTTCCCTTTGCCTTTTCAATTTTTGAGAGCCAGCAGTGTTTCTTTCTTAATCAGTTTCTTTCTTTACATTAGGAGTCATTCTGTTTCCTAAGAAAAGAGAGAATAATCTGTTAGATGAACTTCAAGGACAATGAATTATAAAAGCATGAAGCCTGACTTGCTTCTTAATGAAATAGTCTGCCATTTAGCTTCATAGTCTATCTTGGGTGTCAAACTCAAGGCTGCGGGCCGGATGCGGCCCGTCGGGTGTTTAAATCTGGCCCTTGGGGCCAGCTTGGAAATATCAAAGGATCGGCCCGCGGTGCCTTTGCTGGCCAAAATGGGTTGCGGGGGTGGGGTGAGTGCGGCCCCTGCGTGGCCCTGTTTTTGGCTTCCACGGACTCCAGCAGCACTGTGCTGGCCAAAAATGGGCTGCGCGGGGATCTCGCAGGGTATCCATGCGGCCCGTTTTTGGCCAGCAGAGTGCTGCTGGAGGTCGGGGAGGCCAAAAACAGGCTGCACCGGGGCCTCCCGAGGGCCCATTTTTGGCCAGCAGAGTGCTTCTGGAGGCCGGGGAGTACTGTGGAAAGAAATAAGGGGAAAAGCGCTTCTTGAGCCTGTGTCAAACGCCCACCATGACCACGCCCACCCCGGCGACACCCACCATGACCATGACCACCCACCTCCATCCCTCCAACGTCAAACATAACCCTGATGCGGCCCTTAATTTAATTTAATTTAATTTAATTTATTGTATTTCTATGCCGCCCAACTCCCGAAGGACTCTGGGCGGCTTACAACAGGATATAGAAAATACATTTAAATGAAATCGAGTTTGACACCCCTGAGCTATCTGATGAGAAATGCAGCTAGAAGAACTTCCAGACTGTATGATCTATCAACACAGATATTTTATATAGCTTTTGATATTTTTCCTGATATGATAGTCTCCAAATCACAGGTGTCACTCAGTTAAACATTTTAAATCTTATTCATCTCAGCACATAATTTGTCTTGTTGAAAGCAGTGGGACAAATGCAGTTAAAAGATGAAGCTACCAACAGTTTGTTTTTAGAAATGAAAAAGAATGGATTAGATTATGTAGTCCTCGAATTAAAGCCATTCGTTTAGTGACCCTTCGATGTTACATTGGCAGTAAAAAAAAGTGACTTATGACTGTTTTCACATGACTTTTCTGTGATCACGTGATCAAAATTCAGACTCTTGGCAATTGGCATGGATTTATGATGGTTACAGTGTCCCAGGGCCACATGACCAACTTTTGTGACTTTCTTACAAGCAAAGTCAACGGGGAAGTCTGATTCACTTAACAGCCATCTTACTAATTTAACAACTGCCGTGATTCATTTAATAACTGTGGCAAAAAGGATCCTAAAATGGGGCAGATCTTATTTAACAACTCTCTCACTTAGCAACATCAATTTTGGGCTCAGTTGTGGTCATAAGTCGAGGACTACCTGTATACGCTGCTATTATTTTGTGGTCTTGTGAGGATGTAGCTGGTCCTTGTAGCTGTATGTAACTGAACTATCCCTGACATTGAAAGAACTGTGTAATTCCTTCTTGTACACAGGTGATCTTCCTGTAAAATAATTAAATCCAAAGGATTGTTTACTCTTAATGTTATTTGTTTTTATGATTTCGGTGCCATGTGTCATTTTAGGAAATATTTTCCAGTGGTTATTGGGTTTTTTTGTTGGTTTTTGTTCTTTTGTACTGTTAACTGTATTTTTGTGCTCTTAAATTAAATTTTAAAAAATGTTATATACAACTTTCAGGTGAACCTTGCACCTTCCATCTCCTCGTCTGGTGAGCACCTGCAACTTTCCCATCATGGTAGTGTTGTGGGCTCCGCACTACACAACGACTCCTACTTGATGGCTCAAGAGAACAGTAACCCTTCTAATGGGCTAGGAATTGTTCTCCAGTCTATCACTCCTCAGATTAATGGGAAACTTGCAAGCGATGAATTTGAACTACTGATCAGAAATATGGCACAGGTAAATTTTATTTAAATTAAATCTCAGTTAGAATATTGGAAACATTGAATTGATTTTTCCAAAGTCCTTTCCTTTACCCTTCACTTCCTCTCTTGGGTTAACAATACTTTTCTCTATTATAAAATAGGAAACAAAATTTCTCTTCATATGTGATTACAATCAGGGATAGTGTTTCCATATGTCACCTTATAGGGGAGATGGGTGGCATAACATTTAATAAATAAGTAAAATTAAATAAAATCTGCAGAGGCAGCAGGGTTGAGTAAGTTGACATTACTTTCTCCTGTCATCCTCCATTTGTAGAAGATATCCATTTATAGTGGAGAACTTCCTATACCCATGTAGGATTTCCAAACAATCAATGATCCTGGTTTTCTTAACCATAGCGCCTTGCCAAAGACACATTTTCATGTCTGTACTGGATGTACATTGCTTGATTGTTTTCTTCATTAATATACAAATATGAAAATTAAGTGAACCTTTTGGAATCAGAATGCTTTTGAGTTTGTTTCAAAGTGGTTTGTTTCCCATTGTTTTTGCTACTAGGGTCGACTTGTTGAGACAATAGAACTTTTAAAACCTCCAAGTGGTGGGCTTGGTTTCAGCGTAGTTGGCCTGAAGAGTGAATATAGAGGTGAACTTGGTATATTTGTGCAGGAGATTCAAGATGAAAGTGTGGCACAAAGGTGAGTTTGCCTGTAAGCTAAACACTGAAAGAGATGTATAAATGCCAGATTTCAAATGGATTGTAAACATAAACAATATTTAAAATTTGAAATGTATCCTTTAAATAATTATTTTTATGAAATGTATGAATTAGTAAATGTGTTTGGTTTGAACTCAAAGGACAATGTCTCCCTAGAATGTTCCACAAAACATTTTGAATTGCATACATTTCAATGAAGCAAATCTTGAACCAGTTTAATTGTTATTCAAACAAAACTCAACACTTTGAGGGTTTCAGCAACAGGAAATAATTCTTCTCTTTTTTAATCTAAGATTCACAAGAATAGGTAGGACTCTGCTGAATGCTAGCAGTGAGCCAACTTTGGGAAGAATTGGCGGGGGGGGGGAGACTTTATTTATCTACTTTCTATTTATTTGAAGGATTTGCTTTATCCTTATCCTTACTGTCTCCCTTAAATCCAAGTATATTTTTATTGATGAAAGAAATTTGACGAGAGGTTACTAATTTGGTGTGCTTTCTGTCTCTCTCTTTAAATGCACAGTATACAATACTGCGCACCAAATACTCAGCATGCCAACCAACTAAGATATTATTGTTGGCTTTTTTGTATGCAATCATAATCAAAAATTCAGTTAAAAGCCAACATTGAAGCAACCAACCAATCAAACGAAAACACATCAACACAATTGAAAATCTTCAGGAAAAAGCTTGCAAAGGTTAGCTATGCATGTACATAGCAATAGCACTTAGACATATCCCGCTTCACAGTGCTTTACAGCCCTCTCTAAGCGGTTTACAGAGTCAACATGTTGTCCCCAACAATCTGGGTCCTCATTTTACCCACCTCAGAAGGATGGAAGGCTGAGTCAACTTTGAGCCAGTCAGAATTGAACTCCTGGCAGTGAGCAGTGAGTTAGTCTTTATGTGCTCTTTCATCCTGGTAAATTTGGAATTGTCAGAGTGCTTTTGAAGATGAATACTCACTGCATTTAAACATATTCTGAATCTCAAAATCAGCAGGACCCAGGAGCATGCACAAAGGGCACATAACCTCTATCTTCCCCCTGCTCAGCAGGCCAAGTTTGGACGTGCATCATGGGATTAAGGGAGGTGATGTGCTTGTTTGTTTCCCTTCCCTCATTATGTTGGTAAGCAGTTGGCTGTTGAGATTCTCTAGAGTAGCCTACTCTCTTTTGGGAGATACATGTAAGTTAATCCAGTCTGAATGCTATGCCTGTTTTGTGCAATATTCTGCTGAAAAAAATGCACAGATTGCAAACAGTTGACTTTCATTGCAGTATACAAACGCAATAAACAACAGATAACATAAATAAAAATTTGGGTTGAAAAGAAGGCTTATTTCAATTTGTTTATGCTCAATATGTTTTATACTGATAAAATTTGACTTAAGTATTGCCAATCAGCCTTTCTCTGATCCAGTTCAGTTTTACTTAGAAGTTGTTTAAATTTTTTTACATTAGGCTAAACATTTAATTATGCAAAAATGCATTTATATTTTCACTGACAACTTTCTGTAATATCAACATTTTTATGCACTCATTTTTCTGATACAGTATACAGAGAATATATAGTTTTTGCTAAGAAGAAAAATATTGAGAAATGCTATGTGAATATCATAATAATCTCAGAGAGAGTAAATTAAGTCGGTATGTTAAAAAAATCTATATCACTAGTCTATAGATTGACTTCTTTTACTAATTGTAACATATTAGTACAGATTAGATCAATAGCTTCTTTATCTCAGACCACTTTGATGTAAGTTTGAGAAAGCGTTACTGTATGCGATTATATGATACATACTGTATCACATACTGTATGTGATTATATGAGGGGGGGAAAAACCCTCCTTAATTAAAATGTGAGTCCATTTTGTAAGATGGCCTTTGTAATTAGGATCCTTTTTTTGGATGGTTTTTAAAATAGTTTCTCCTACCCCATTTGTGAAAATGTTTGGTAAGTAAACTGTGGATTGATAAATATTCAATACTTTTCATGGTGAATGCAGTAAAACACTTGGTGTTTTTACCCAGCAGGCTCACAGTCAAGAATAAAATTCCCAGGCAATAGCAAACAAAGCTGGAAGCAACCAATATATAATATGCTTAGTTTCGGATTGGGGTGCAAGAAGGAGGAGGTAGCTCTGGGGTGAAGCTAGGAGACAGGGTCTGTGGATTAGCTTCAAAGGAAGCTCATCAAGAAGGGACCCAAAAAGATGCCTGCATCAAAACTGCAAGGAATTTTTTTTCAAAAATAATAAATAAAATAAAAATAAATCTGCATTGAAAGAAATAGAAAACTGGATTAAAAAACCAAAACAAAACTACAGTACTTTGGAGAAACTGTCAAATACGATAGCAAAACTGGTGATGATGCTTATTAATTTTTTTTGCTTTTTGTTCGTCTACAACAGGGATGGCAGATTGCAGGAAGCAGATCAAATTCTTGCTATTAATGGGCAAGCCCTTGATCAGACCATAACACATCAACAGGCTATCGGCATCCTACAGAAAGCCAAAGATAGTGTCCAGCTAGTTGTGGCAAGGGGCTCTTTGCCTCAGCTCATCATTCCCGTAATTTCTCGATCCCCGTCAGCTGCTAGTACAATTTCAGCCCATTCAAACCCGGTGAGTGGACACTGAAAACAAGTCTGTCTTCTTTCTTCTGGCTTAGGTTGGTGCAGTCAATGCAACTCTTTGTACTCTTGAAGATAAAAAAGGTCTCTGCAACATGTTGCTGAATGTTAGCCATTGTGTAAAGTTGCAATTCCATAGAAAGCTTCTTACACTCACAGTTCTGTTTTTTCATTGTATAGAAAATGGTGCAGGCAGTAGTTCAAACAGTTTTGATGTACACTATAACTCATGTCCCAGCTACCAAAAATAAATCCAATTTGGTGGTGGTGGGAGCGTATTATATATAAGACTTTCCCTATTCCATAAAATGTGTCTTCATCAGTTCGTAGAAGATTATAAACCTGTGGACTTAATTACCTCAAAACTCAAAAAGCAAATTGGGTGAGAGGTCTATCAAGGACTGTTAGTCTTGAGTACTGATTGACTCCTCCAGTCGAGCCATAGCTTGCCTCCAAAACCCATTTGCAGGGGAACAATGATGGGGAAATGATATGTTTTTATCTCCTGCCTTTAAGCATCTGAGAGGCATCTGGTTGGTCATTGTGCGAGCAAAATGTTGGATTAAGAGAGTCCTTGACTTAACTCAGCAAGGCTGTTTTTATGTACTTACATCCTAAATGATAAGCGCTGTCTGTTCTTCAATTGGGTCCTTTGATGAGAGCCTGATAATAAGGAAGGGCCTTCATGATGCAGATTAAGGAGGGAGTGAGGGAAGACAAAAAAACAAGAGTGCCTCAGTCTGATGCCTTTGAGAGAGTTAAGCCAAATCCTTCCTGTGTATCAGATGTGGCATTTTATCATAGTATGGAGTCACCATACTTTATTTGAGCTATGAGTTGAGTAGAAATGAGTTGTTCTCAGTCACAGCACCTGAATACCTTGGGAAAGCAAGCATAAGGTTTTATCTTTCGTGCTCAAAATAATTTATTCGCTAAGATGTTGAAACACTGTAATTTGCCAGTAAAACCACTCAAAATATAGAACACTAAACGGTTCTTTTGATGATTCATGAACATTAGTTGGAGTAGCTATAGAAAAGATATTGACTATATGAGGAAAATGCAAACCCGATGGAATATCTTTAAAGGTTGGTTTAAAAAAAAATGAAACTTAACGTAAGATTTTGTCTTAAAGGTACATTGGCAGCATGTGGAGACTATTGAGTTGGTGAATGATGGATCTGGTCTGGGATTTGGGATAGTAGGAGGAAAATCAACTGGAGTGATAGTTAAAACCATCCTTCCAGGCGGAGTAGCTGACCGGGTACACAATATATTCTTCTGTACTAGAGTTACAGCATGATAATTACTTATTACCATTTAATAAATATCTTTATTTACTTGAAATAGAAAAAATGGAATGCTAATATTCAATGAGGGAAAACATCTTGAATTAAAGGGTTATCTTTTCCCAACAAATGATCCCCGAGGCTTGAAACCCCAGCCAAATTTATAATGCTAAGTTTTGCTTCTGAACTGCTATCAGTCGTGAGTATAATTTTTCTATGGAAATAGGAAGCTGGTTTGTCTGAGAATGAGGACCACGGAAAACCAGATAGTAGAGTTCCTTTATGGAGGACTTTTTTTAATCCCTGTATTTGAGATATCTTTGAACACGTCTTTACTCTGGGTGAGGCAGAGTTTAAGCCACACACATTTGCCCTTCACACATGGAAAACAGTCCCCTTTTCTTCCAGTCTCTCCATTCCCACCTTTTCCTTCTTTCTCCTCTGTGATTCTGTTTAAAAGAGAGGAATATATGAGGGTAATTTAGGTGCGGATAAGCAGATAGGAGATAAATGGGGATGTTTACAAGCAATTTTAGACAGTAATTTTTGATTTAATAATTAGGTTTCTGTGAGGGGGGGTGTCTGGGTTTGGTTTGTGGCCAGAGTGATTATGCCTATACACATGAATTGCATGAATAGATTTTTTTGACAAGATGGAATTGATTTGGTTGGTTTCAGGTAGATTTGGTAATCCTAGGCTGATAAGGTAGAAATGAGAGATTTTGAAAAGGATGTTTTCCATGTTTTTCTTCATTTTGGGAGGAAAACAGTGCTAAATTTAGGCATGTCCTTTTGGGCAGATATGCTAATAGGAATAAACCCAATAAATGATACATAAATTTTGAATGTAAGCAATGCTAAACATATTAATTAGAACCATAAAACATTGACACATTTATTAATTTAAAATATATTCATTTTTTATCATGGGTTGCATAGATATACACAAACAGCATATGATAAAACGATTTAAAGTAACATTGTCTGCTACAGCAATATTAAAAGCAAAAAAAAATTTCCCCCCAAAACTAAAATAGGTTCTAGGTAAAACTCTTGCATTTTTCTAAGACACCTCTATGTATAGTTTTTAAAACAATTTAATGTTTGCTCATCTAGCATGGTAGACTGTGCAGTGGAGACCATATTTTGAAAATTGGTGATACAGACCTGACTGGAATCAGCGGTGAGCAGGTGGCACAAGTCCTGAGGCAATGTGGAAACCGAGTCAAGTTGGTGATAGCCAGAGGTCTAATTGAGGAGGCCACTCCATCAACAGTAGCTCCTTTGGGTACCCCAGTGCAAACGTGTATGATGGAGAACAAGGTAATAACAACATGTAAGTTACGTTAAAGAAACAGGACTGACAGTCAGGGGTGGGTTCTGGTTTCTCCCGCTGCCGGTTCGCTCAGGGCTGCCCTGCATGTGCGTGCACACATACGCAGTACTTAAAAAAAGTTGCGCATGCACAGAAGCAAAAAACAAGATGGCGGTGCCTATGGCGCTGCTGACAGAACCGGCTTGGGGGGCGTAGCAGGTCTGGGTCGCTGCCGGTTCCAGCAACCCAGGCTGCCAAGTTACTGCCGGTTCTTTAGAACCGGTCCGAACCGGTAGGAACCCACCTTTGCTGACAGTAGATAGAGCAGGGGTCGGGAACCTTTTTGACTAACAGAGCCATGAAAGCAAAAAATTTGGAAATTTATTTCAGTGAGAGCCATATAATATATTTTAAAAGTGAATTCAACTAAATGTCAATAGGGACAATGGGATATTGAGAGAATCCCTGTCTTTGTGCTGTTTAATTTGTTGCTGCTGTAGCAGCTTCCTTGCTCCAAAGTGATATTTGTCTTTGAGTTGGTGATTTCCATCATAGCATTGGTAATGATTCTTTCTTTCTTTCTTTCTTTCTTTCTTTCTTTCTTTCTTTCTTTCTTTCTTTCTTTCTTTCTTTCTTCTTCTTCTTCTTCTTCTTCTTCTTCTTCTTCTTTCTTTCTTTCTTTCTTTCTTTCTTTCTTTCTTTCTTTCTTTCTTTCTTTCTTTCTTTCTTTCTTTCTTCCTTTCTTCCTTCCTTCCTTCCTTCCTTCCTTCCTTCCTTCCTTCCTTCCTTCCTTCCTTCCTTCCTTCCTTCCTTCCTTCCTTCCTTCCTTCCTTCCTTCCTTCCTTCCTTCCTTCCTTCCTTTCTTTCTTTCTTTCTTTCTTTCTTTCTTTCTTTCTTTCTCTCTGCAAACCAATCCCCACCGTGGCTCCTTTCTCCCTCGCCCAGCCCTCTTCCGAGACGTCAAGTGCGGGGAACCGCACCAAGCGAGGTAGGTGGGTGGGTTGCTGAAGAAGCCCCGGAGCCCCGCCGCCAACCTGCGTCTCCTGCTGGGAAGGAGCCTCTGTCGCTGTCTCTCGCGGGGTTCCAGCCACCCGACTGAGTCCCTGACCGCGGCACCGGCAGGGTTAATGCGTATGGGAGAGGAGAGAGAGCGCTACCCGCCGCCACTGCTGCTTTCACCGCTCCGATATTTCTTTGGTGGGCGCGCGCGGGAGGGACCATGGAGCAGAGGCGCCCGGCAGCTTAAGGCAAGAGGCGGGTGGGAGACGCGGGCAGGAGCCTGTCGCCGCCGCCGCCACTTCTGGCATCCCCACGCCTCTCACCCCGCTCGCCGGGTGCCTCTGCTCAGCGGTCCCTCCTGCGCAGGCCCACCAAAGAAATATTGGAGCAGCGAAAGTAGCAGCGGCGGCGGTAGCGCTCTCTCTCCTCTCCCATACGCATTAACCCTGCCGGTGCCGCGGTCAGGGACTCAGTCGGGTGGCTGGAACCCCGCGAGAGACAGCGACAGAGGCTCCTTCCCAGCAGGAGACGCAGGTTGGCGGCGGGGCTCCGGGGCTTCTTCAGCCGCTTGGCTGGAGAACGGCGGGGATGTGGCCATGGCCGTTTTTTAGCTCCCCCCGTCCCGGCTGAACGCCGCCATTTGGGTTATTTTTCCCTCTGTGCATGCGCGCGCATGCACAGAGGGAAAAATAACCCAAATGATTGTGGTCAGCCGGGACGGGAAAGCGGTGATTGTGTTCAGCCGGGACGGGAAAGCGGGCAGGAGAAGCTCCGCGCCGCAACCGCCGCCAGTTCCATCGGCTATACGCCAAAGGACTGGCCCGGGCGAACCGGGAGGATTTCACCCCTGCTGCGAGCCATATGCAGTCATCAAAAGAGCCACATCTGGCTCGCGAGCCATAGGTTCCCGACCCCTGAGATAGAGGTTCATAATACTTATTCATAGTCAAATGTCCTGTCTGCAAATAATTGCTAACCTGCTAATTTCAATCTGCCACTTGAATAGTGCTCTAATAGCAGCTTAAGCAATCACTGCATCATAGCATTTCCCCTTTACTCTGCCGCAGCCCTTTGAGTTCCTCTGGATTATTCTTCTTCCACTTACCTCCTCCTCCTTTCTGGCATCCACCGCTGGGCTCCCCTCTTTGCCTGGCTGTAGCTCTTCACCTAAATCAGCTGGCACAACTTCAGTTGCTGCTAGTTAGGTGGCAGCTACCCAGCTGCCCTCTTTATTTCATATAGTGTCCTTCGTTTGGGCTGGTGTTTTATTTTCTCCTCTGTGTTCTTTGGTTGCCTGAAAAGAAACCTTATTCCAACTAAACCTCATTTACCAAAAGCCTCCTGTGCTCTTTATTATCTGTTTAATCACACTTGTATAGCTCCCACCATCTCACCAGTGACTCTTTCCCTTTTAAACTTTTGAAACGATGCCAAGGATGAATGTGGCTGGTAATGTACAAAATAAAAGATAAAATAGGGAGTTGGTGTGTGCAAACAGATCAGGAGGTGCAAGTTGTCTACATATTTCTGTATCAACTGAAGCAAGTTTTAGTGTATTAAGAATGTAAACACAGTCCCGCATGGAGCTTCAGCTAACTGGGTTATATTCAACAGAATGAAATGCTTGAGAGAGTGACAGAACGAAGAAAAAGGAGATAAGGTAAAAATTATATTTCTGCAGAAATATGTGTTCATGTCTTTCTGTCAGAAGCATAATTTATACCCCATTTTTTTTTTCATTTTACAGCTTTTTCACTGCAATCTTCAGGAGGAATGGATTTGAATAACTGAATCATTCCTTCCAATTCTTTTTCTGGAAACTATTTTTTAGTTTGAATAGATACTTTTCTTTCCTGAATTGCTATACAGGTAGTACTCGACGTACGGTCACAATTGAGCCCAGAATTTACGTTGTTAAGTGAGAAATTTGTTAAGTGAGTTTTGACCCATTTTACGACTATTTTTGCCACATTTTTTTTGGCCACATTTGTTAAGCGAATCACTGCAGTTGTTAAATTAGTCACACGGTTGTTAAGTGAATCTGGCTTCCTCATTGACTTGGCTTGTCAGAAGGTTGCAAAAGATGGTCACGTGACCTTGGGACACTGCAACCGTCATAAATATGAGTCAGTTGCCAAGCATCCAAATGTAAATCACATGACCATGTGGATGCTGCAACGGTCATAAGTGTGAAAAATGGTCATAAATCACTTTTCAGTACTGTTGTAACTTTGAAAGGTCACTAAATGGACTGTTGTAATACTACTTCTATTAGTAGATAAAAGTGAAGTCTAATATTTTACTGTCTTTTACTCATTTTAAGGTTTTGCTTAAAAATAAAAATAGCAGCTTATATCCTTTCAGAGTTGTGGAACTACAACTCATAATACCATACATCTATAACCATAATGCCTGGAGTTATTTTAAGTAAAAGTACAGCATCATCAATTTCACCACTCCTCACTTTGAGCCTCTCTTTTGTGATTATATTAGTGATTATATATTTCCACAGTATGTTCAATGAAACAATTTTTAAAAATAGTGCTTGAATTAACATTTCAATATTTTTAATCTTACTTCCATACTGAGTGTGTGTGTATGTGTATAAATGTGCATAATTAGATAATTTTCCATTTTTAAAAAATTTGATCTTTGTTTTATTTTCTAGAAATGATTTCTGTAACGCTCAAGCATAAAGTATCTGAAAACCTCAAAAATCACAAAGCCACAGCCCTAAAGTTCCAAACGTGATCCAGAATTTCATAGAAAAAACATTTAATAAAAAACCCTTGAGGAACTCTTACCATAGCAAATAATGTTAACTCTATTAAAGGTTCACTAATTATATTGGAGAGTTATGAAACTAATATCTGAGTCACATTCTGGCAAGAAGTACTGTGTGTTATGTTTAGAATTAAGTGCTGAAATATTAGGGCTTAGGTGAGAAATAGAATAATTTTTTGTTTCCTGTAAGAACTTCTGTCATGAAGAATAACTACATGTCTTTTCCCTTAAGAAATTGGAAGATACACCAATTGAGAATGTTGAAGATGGGAACACATTTGATGTGGAGCTTACAAAAAATTCTCAAGGGTTAGGAATAACAATTGCTGGCTACATTGGAGATAAAATATCAGGTATGGTTAAAATGAATTCTGCTCAAATTTTTTTTAATCTAACTCCGAAGTCCATTTATTAGCTTTTTAGTTGAGTCAGTCCAGATGTTTTAAAGCTCCACATCAATACATAGAATAACTGCTTTGCAAGAAAAATGTTATATATGGATTTCATTTCAAAATACAGATTTTATTTTGCAATAGATTTGTAGTCTGGAATAGTTTGAAATAATTAAAGGCATTCATTGAATGCAGCATATTTTCTTTCACTAGATTCGGAACGATGTTTGAATTGTTTAAATGTGCTTCATTTGGGAAGTCAAACTTCTACTTTAATTAGTGGTCTTAGGCTTAGTATATTTATAGCATAGCTATGTGCACTATAACTGAAATAAAAATACATGCATCAGTTTAAGATCTAGCAGCAATTGGCTTATATATACCTGTATGTTAAAATGTAAGTTTACCTCTTAGAGTGAATACATTGGGTTAGAGCAAAGGGGGGGGGGACTATGGCCCCTTTATAACTTATGGACTTCAACTCCCAGAATTCCTGAGCCGGCTGGCTCAGGAATTCTGGGAGTTGAAGTCCACAAGCCATAAAAAGACAACAGTTCCCCACCTCTGGGTTAGAGCAAGATAACTTCAATGATACTATGTTGTAATATTTCTGCTTAAGTACTTAGAAGTCATAAAGACTATTGTAGTCAGATCTTGATATGCTGTGTTTAAGTTTAATGGATTCAAGTCATAACAGCTTTACAAATACATGACTCAGACATACCTTTAATTACTTCAATTTTACTTTTAAATCACAGAACCTTCTGGTATTTTTGTAAAAAGTATCACAAAAGACAGTGCAGTTGAGCATGATGGTAGAATCCATATTGGAGATCAAATTATTGCTGTAAGTAACCTTGGAGGAGTTCTGTTATCCTTTTTTTCCCTTTTATTATTTACTTTTTAATCAAACAAACAACTCATGAGGACTGTCCCAGAGTTCTTAAAAGCTCTCACAGGTGTGATCTCTGATCTCGATTGCCACCCGCCAAAAAATAACTGAGTCTGATTTCTGTACAGAAAGATCACAAACTGTGAAAATAATGCCTAACTCTTTAAAAATTATTTCAGGAAATTACAGACTGCTTAGCTTAATATGCTAAGGGTACCATATTAATAATAGGTAAAGTGGATGGAAAATATTAAAGATAAAATTATTAAGGTTATAAAACACAGGTGGGCATTCCCCCCCCCCACAACCAAGTGCTTTGTTTCATATATTTATTTATTTTGTTTCTGAGGGTTAGTAGTAATTAGACTGTCATAAAGAAAAGGCCATTTTGCTACTGTGTTTTGGCCACAAAATCTAAATGAGATCCTGGATGTGATAAAATGTGGAGGATTCCCTCACAGAGGTCTTTGAGAAAATGTAATAGTCTTGGGGTTAGAAGATATGTTCTTCTTTGACTTGGTTACTGATGAGATCAATGACCTACTTCCCACAGTTGAGGAACATAAATAATTATTTACATGAAGGTTCTATACTGATAGCATTGCTTGTAAACTGAGTCTTAAATCATCTTACAGATGAACAGCAAAAATAACAGTAAACTTTCCTGCCCAATTCCCATCAGCCTACAAAGGTAGTCCTCAACTTAGAACCATATGTTTAGCGTTTGTAAAAAGTGAGTTACAAGGGGTCCTTAAATTTACAACCATCGTATCTATCTCACATTTACATGATCAATGTGCAGCTCACTTAACCGCCTTGCTTAACAAGGGAAATTTTGGTCCCTATTGTAAGCTGGGGACTACCTGTATAGAGGAGAAGATTTTTAAAATTTTTGAATACATTAAGTTTATTTAAGTTGAATTTATAAAGCTCCTTCACACAGTTTTCAGACATTCTCTTCAAACTCTTTTTTAATTTTTTTAATTTTTTATTTTGTCAAGCGTGTATATGGTTACAGACAAAGTACAAACATGATTGTGAATATATAAGATGTACAAGCATGGTTATGAATACATGATACTTTATGAAAACATGGGGACATTAGGACAGGGACGGTAGGCATGCTGGTGCGCTTATGCACACCCCTTACAGACCTCTTAGGAATGGGGTGAGGTCAACGGTAGACAGATAGCCTAAGGTTAAAGTTTTGGCCGTGTTCTACCTTTATATGCTGTTCTACCTTTAGATAGGATTATTATGCTCAAGATAGCAACAAATCCCAAACCAAATTTCAGCAGACATTTGGCAAATGTGATTTGCCTAATTTGGAATAAAACAGTTTTTCCAATCTTGACAGATGTACAATGAGTGGTCAGAAATGGACATATGTTTGCAATAGTGGCAAATATCTGTAATTCGGGTGCAGGATGACGATGACACAAACCCATCCCAAGACACTCACTTGACATACCCACATCTGGCCCATCACAAGACCCACACCCACACCTGAAACCCTTACAAACAGAATAACACTGACATCCCCTAAACTCCACTGAAGATGTTACCTAGCCTGGTAACGAAACATTCAGAAACCAACCCACAAGCATGGAGAATGAACTGTCACCCTCATGGACCTATGTTTAATCCATAGGTGGATGGAACCAATCTTCAAGGTTTTACCAACCAGCAAGCAGTGGAGGTTTTGCGACATACTGGGCAAACAGTCTATCTGACTTTGGTCCGAAGAGGAGCTCTGAAACAGGAAAACCAGACTCAGTCTCATGATGACTTCAGTGATGCTGTTGAAAAGGATTCAATTTTCCAAACGATGGATATTGGCACAAATACAGGCAATTAAGATTATCTCTGCTTCACGTTTCTTGAATTTTATTTTCTGTTCTTCAGAAGCTAAACCAAAGTGGCTTAAATTCATTCTTGCAATCCACTTTTTAGTCTCAGTTGGAGTAAGAAAAAGCATACTCCAAAGGAGAAACCAGAGAGTCTTGTGGATTTTTTTCTTTCATGAATAACAAATAAATAATCTTCAAATAATATTGTTTCTGTGATTTATGTGTTATGGTAGAACAAAAAAAATTAAAATACAAAAACCAAAACAAAATGAAAGTGAATGAAGGAATTTAAGCCTTAGGGAATTAATTCCATGGTGCTCATTATTTCTCTCTGTTTTGAGCCCTAAAATCTGTGGTTCAACTTTCCCAATTCAGGTCTCCGTAGAATCACCCGTGAATGAGACATCAGTCAGATTTTCCCCATTTGGATCAACCATAAATTCCTCCTTTCAGATAATATAGAAGATTGTGGCCCTTTTGCTGTTTCCAATTTTTATTTTATTTTTAGTGTTTTAACCGTTGCTTACGCACATCCACACTAGCCATGTATGTATATATATACTTAATTATTTTTTATATTAATATCTCATCTTTATTATTGATACAAATAACCTAAGGTGGCAAACTTATCCAACACATCTTCCTCCTTCTATTTTCCCCACAATAACAATCACCTTGTGAGGTAGGTTGGCCCAAAGTCACCGCACTGGCTTTCATGGCTAAGGTAGGGCTTGAACACTTACAGTCTCTGCTTTCTAGTATGGAGCCTTAAGTTAACTGTTAGGCCAGACTTAATTTAATCTGGTAAGAAACTAGGAGTCCTTAACAATAGTGAAACAAGAAAGGGGTTTAACTGTATTATCACAGAAATTATCACAGAAATATTTTTTTTCTCCACAGAAAGCTGCAAAAGAGAGCAGGATTCTCCATTAATGTCATGCAGCCCCAGTGAGGTTCATTTTGAAGAAGATACTAATATACAACAAACAGGTTATAAATAATGTCCCCCCCCCCCCTTATAAATGTGCTTGCCCTCCCTAGTTTTTGCCTTTGCTTGCTTGGCATGGTAGCATGGCAAAAGTTCTTTTTGGGTTCCAAAAATGTATATTTGAGATCAGTAGTGAAATCCAATTTTTTTTACTACTGGTTCTGTGGGCGTGGCTTGGTGGGCATGGTGTGGTGTGGCTTGGTGGGCATGACAGGGGAGGGATACTGCAAAATCCCCACCCCACTCCAGGGGAAGGATATTGCAAAATCTCCATTCGCATCCCACTCAGGGGCCAGCCAGAGGTGGTATTTGCCGGTTCTTCGAACTACTCAAAATTTCCGCTACCAGTTCTCCGAACTACTCAAAATTTCCACTACCAGGTCTCCAGAATCTGTCAGAACCTGCTGGATTTCACCCCTGAGATGTCATAGACAAATCCATTTTTGAAGAAGAATGTAATGATGCAGTTATATTTAGTTGCATTTATGTACATTGTTCACAGAATTTTAGCTAAGTAAACACAAATAATTATTTTTATAGCCTTTCCTTTGAATCTTTTAACTTCTAAGTATCTTATCCACAGGTATATTATCAAAACCTGTGGCTAAGGTATTTAGAAGTTAAAAGATTCAAAGAAAAGGCTATAAAATAGTTATTTGAGTTTGTCTAGCTAAAACTCTGTGGACAATGTACATAAATGTACACAAAGTTGATTTTTTGTATGCATCCAGCTTCATATACCATATCAAGTGTTAAAATTATGAAGCTTAATTTTCAACATACTAAATGGCAGCAGCTGAAAAGAGTACTTATTAATGAAGATATTAAAAGTAATTGTCATTAGATGACAAAACATACTGCTGAAGATATTTCATGATTGTTTCTTTACAATGAAAAACCTTAAAGATAATACTGGGCGAACAGCAGTTTTAATATACTAGGAAATGTAGGTGTAGCATAAAGCAGAATTCATAACTGAAGTTAGCCATGTATACACACAATTCTTATATCTGGTTGATCACATTTGTTTATATCTTATTTTTAAATAAGCAAGTATAGTTTGTGACATACATAGCTGATTGTAGCTCATCAAGCCATGCTAAAGAGATATTATTCAGATTCTGTGAGTCTCACGTTTCCATCTACTTCGGATTTTTAAGCGTGTGAGTATTTGAGGATATTGTAAGTGCTTGGTGGGTCACTGTACACATCTGACAAGCTCCAGTTATCATAGTAAGAGATAAACTGGATCAGATTTAAAATGGTAAATTATTACACTCACAATATGTTTCTTTTTCACATTTTTAAATAAATATACAAATCTGTTAAATGATTCCACGAAGTGTGTTCTTCCACTGCCCTCTAGAGACCATGTTTGAAAATGAGGTCACAGTTTCAAAAAAAGCAAAATCTTAAATATAGAGAACATTTCTTGAGTGCTTAAATATTAAATAATACATTTATTTGTATATGTAACCCAAAGATATAAACAAACCAATATCAAAATCAATACAATGCTAAATGTTCCCACCTGAGAATAAGTTTCTTTTAACTTTAACTTTACCTCTGAATAAATATGAAAGGAATATTGTATACTGAACAATTTTGGGAACTGATTTTAATAAACCTGAATACATAATATTATTTACTAGTGCACTGCTGTTGAAGAGAACTATGAAATGATAGCCATAGTTTTACAAGTAAAAACAAAGACCTTTAATTATTCTTCAGAATTGGAAAACAACCACCCATAAGCTTAGCAGCTCTTTCTGCTTTATCTTTTGAATTTTAGTTCTTATTTTTGTTAATGTTTCAATCATGCAAACTTGTTTTGCTTACATTTGTAGCGTGCAGGGGTTTAAGATAATAATGAATAACCAGAAGGAGCCTTTCAGAGATCAGTTGGGCCAGGAAAGAAGAACATGCCTGTAATTTCTCCATTCACAGAAAGGAGAAGGTGCAGCAGAGTGTAACCAGACAAAAATCCAGTTATTCAGGAAGCTAGACTAGCACAATTGGGATTCAATGGAAGAGAGATAAAAGGAAGTTCTTGAGTAATGCAAGCCTAAATTGAATAGCCAGGGTAATACTGAAAGATTGAGTCTCATGCTGATTTAATTTCAAATAGAACTGGATACCGCTAAAAGTTTATAGTACAAAATTGGTTAGAAAAAGCAATTTAAAAATGAACTGTTATTTTTGTGACTTAATCCAAGTGAATTCAGCTAGCTTTAAAAGGATTTTAAAAACCAAAATTTAGGTTATAATTCTCCCCCCCCCTTTTCCTTTTTTAGATACTTAGTATTGAAAAGTATTTTCTTTCTCATTTTATATAAATCAGATGCATGTTTACAAATTCTAACGCAATTCATTTTCTACCTAGAGATAAGAATGTCATAGTTTTGCTTAGGATAACTGTCACATCTTGCAGATATTCAGCTAACATCCCTAGAAGAAGAAATATTGCTGAACAAATGGCAGAAGATTTTGGGGAAAAATTATGAAGTTGTGGTAGGTCGACTCATTGCTTGCTACTAAAAATATAAACACTTTATCTCTGCTCTTCCTTGGGAGGGACATGGTTTTTTTAAATCTAAAAATGTGGTAAAACAAAACTTTTATGTAATCTTGGGCCGTCAGAAAATGAATCCTAAATTTGATCAAACAAATATTGCTGCTTGGGGAGTTTTCATTAATTCAGTCGATAGGTATTGGCAGCATTTGTTTAGTAACTTTTGGAGTCCATTATATATTTTGATTCTCCTTGTTGTCAACAGTGCATAGTTTCATTTCTTGGGGTAGCATTTTTGCATGATGATTCTTCTCAATGTGGGCAGAACTACAGTTGAGTTCTGAAATCTACATTTGGAAAGCAAAACAATGTAGCTTGTTAGGAAATCTACCCACTTCCAACATACAACATTTAACATAATCCTTGCTTCGTAAGATTTCTTGCACATAGCTGATATTTGGATTAAAAGACGTCCCTCCTTTAATCTGACACTCATCTACCAGAAATAAATGCCACTAATTTTAATGTTGGCCTGCTTTCAGGTAAGTAATACAAAATTTAACAAGTAGGGCCTATATTTTCTCGTATTGCTGCTGTTGACCCCTAGTTCATTGCTGAATGGTCTGTTCCTATCGCTTACAGAGATTTTTTTTAAAGGAAGCTGGTTTGCCCCACTTTTACTGGCATTTTAACAGATCGTTTGCATTTTTCCTTTTTTGTTTTTCTTCCCTCCTATGATTTATGATAATGATTGCTGATTCTCTGTTTTCATTATTTGTTTTTAAATTGATTGCTAATTGACTCTTTTATTCTTTTAAAGTGAGGTCTATGTGAGGGATCTTGGTAGCCCTTTGCCCTACAAGCCTTAAAATGTGTTTAGTTTTTATGTAATAAAAGCTGTTTTTATAGCTGACACTTTACTTCTCATTGAGAATCTAGCCAATCTTCTTTTAGCACATTTTAGAACGTATAAGCAACTACTTTTGTGTGCAGCAGTCCAAGGATGTAACAAGGATGTGGAACTTTTGAATAGAATTCTGCAGCAGGGTCATAGATGCAGTTCCTGTTCTTTGACTGTTCCCCACCTGGGGATTAGTAAACCATAGAGAATTATGTTGCCAGGTGCATGTCCTGTTAACGCTTGACTTGTTTCAGAGACAACAAGGATTGCCAGATATGGAATCCAGTTCTTTTTCTTCAAACTGGAAACATTTCTGTTTCCGAATACTGTATTTGCTAACTATTGTTCCATGGCGGTCACAAAAGATGGTGTAATGAGAAGTGTGGAGCCTTTGATAGTTTTATTTGTTCCCTTTATTTGTGACTCTCTGACTACCTTTCATCTCTGGGACAGCTGTAGCTACCAGCATCTGTTACCCTTTGCAAATGAGAAAAAGGATGTTACAGCTGGATGCTCCTTTTCAGCTCACATTGTGATTCCATCTTGTTTTGATGTGAGAACTCAATGAACATGGATGTTGTTTGATAGAAATGAGCCTGTAGCTTAAGAAGTAGAGCATTTGTAGCAAAACAGCTTTTAAATTTACTGGTCCTTTGTATAGGATCTCGGTGCAATTTTCTAAGCAACTGATTTCTTGGTGTTATGAAGATTGTATTTTTCTTCTTTCTAGGTGGCGGATGTGAACAAGTTTAGTGAAAGCAGCGGACTGGGGATTAGCTTAGAAGCTACAGTGGGACATCATTTTATTCGGTCTGTTTTGCCTGAAGGGCCTGTTGGACGATGTGGCAGATTGTACAGTGGAGATGAATTACTAGAAGTATGAATTAATCTTTCTTATTCTTCTGCTCTCTTAAAAGAGATGCTGAAGGATTTTTTTTCACTTTTAATATTTTCTTACCGTAGCATAGAGTACAGGTAGTCCTTGACTTACAATAATAATTGGGAGCAGAATTTCCATTGATAAGCAAGACGGTTAGTGAGTTGTGGCCAATGTTGGTCTGGTTGTTAAGTGAACCAATATAGTTGTTAAGTGAATCATGTGGTTATTAAGCAAGTCCGACTTCCTCCATTGACTCTATTGGATGGAAGCCAGCTGGGAAGGTTGCAAATGGTAATCATATGATCCCAGGACATATGCAGCTGTCATAATTACATTCCCGATTGCCAACCTCCCAAATTTTGATCATGTGATCTTGGGAATGCTGCAGCAGTTGTAAATGCGAGGACCAGTCATAAGTCAGTTTTTTTCAATGCCAGTGAAACATCGAATGGTCACTAAAGAAATTGTTGTAGGACGAAGACCACCTGTATTCATGTATTTGTGAAAGAAATACAGGTAGTCCTTGACTTCATTTAGTGACAGTTCGAAGTTACAACGGCACTGAAAAAAGTGATATGACCATTTTTCACACTTATGACCTTTGTAGTATCCCTATGGTCACATGATTTACATTCAGATACTTGAAAACTGGCTCACATTTATGATGGTTGCAGTGTCCCGGGGCCATGTGATCTTCTTTTGCAACCTTCTGACTAGCAAGATCAATAGGGAAACCAGTTTCACTTAACAACCAGGTTACTAATTGAAGAACTGCAGTGATTCACTTAACAAATGTGACGAGAAAAGTCCTAAAATGGGGTAAAACTCACTTATCAACTTTGTCATTAGCAACATAAATTTTGGGCTCAATGGTGGCCATAAGTTGAGGACTACCTGTATATGGTCTTATAAATTCACAAATGCTAGTACCGTGATGGCGAAACTATGGCACGCGTGCCACAGCTGGCACACGGAGGCTTCTCTGCTGGCACGCGAGCCATCGCCCAGCTGAGCTCCACCGGGCATGCCCACATGCGCCTCCCGCCGGCCAGCTGATTTTTTGGTCTCTGCAGCACTGTTGTTTAATCAAAATGCAGTTAAAACACTATACAAGCCATCGAGAATATAACTATATCCAACAGGAACAGGAAGTGCCTCACAGGAGCAGATAGAGGTAAATCCTAGCGAGGCAGGAAATGCATCACTAAACAATGGAGATGAATGCTAGAGAGGAATAAAGCTGCAAAGAAGGCCGACATAAGACCTGTAACAGCGTAGGCATGCGCGGGAGGGGGAGCACAGGGGGATGCGGCTCTGCCCCCCGCGCCTCTTGTTTTGTCCCAAGAGGCTTCAGGGAGGCCTGCTAGGACCAAAACGGGACGCGCAGGGGGTCGCGTGCGCATGCGCAGGGGGGCGGTGTGTGCATTGTATTATGGGTGTGGGCACGCGCATGCGCGCTGTCCGTGCACACACCCTTTTGGCACGTGAGGACAAAAAGGTTCGCCATCACTGTGCTAGTATGTTCTAAGGTAGTGATTATATAAATACTCCCTTTTAAATACTCCCTTCTGCTTGTCAGAAGTTCATAACAGTGATCACATGAGCCCTTGACATTGCAACCATCATAAATACAAGTCAGTTGCCAAGCATCTGAATTTTGAATTTCATGTGACCATGGGGATGCTGCAGTGATTGTAAGTGTGAAAAACGGTCATAAGACACTTTTTCAGTAGTGTAACTTTGAACAGTCACTAAACAAACTGTTGTAAGTTGAGGACAGCCTCTATTGGGTTTATACTGCCTGGGAAATTCTGGCATTTGTAGTTCAAATACGTCTTAAATGAGCAAGGTTGGGGGAAGGGCGGCCCAGATATTCAAACTTACGAAATTAAGTGATTTCTATTCAAGTAGCTAGCACATACACCCAAAAGGAAAAGTAGGTTTCTAAGAATAAAAATCATTCATTCATTCTAGGAACTGTATTTCTCAGTATCACAGCTCTTTAATTTTCCCTAGAAACCCATGCGCTATATGCTCTTTAATGTAGCTTCATTAAGTTTTCTGGCAAATGTCATTTGCATTCACCCATATTTATAGTCAAGATAACTTAATTCACTGAAGTATTCATAATCATGTTTATACTTATATCTGTTATCTAATACATGCTTGATGAAAATAAATAAATAAAATAAAAGTAAATAAAATATCAGTATAAAAAACTGTGACATAATTTTGAACGGCCAGTAAATGAACTGTTGTAAGTCGAGGGCTATCTGTAATGTGGAGAAACCATGTAGTATCTTTTTTTTTGTAAAAAATATGATACTTTAGTCCAGTGGTTCCCAACCTGTGGTATGTGTACCACCAGTGGTACGCGAGGGCCTTCCAGGTGGTACGTGAACACTTTCGGGGTCATGAACGATTTTTAGTTAGTTATTTTTTACTTCACAAAAATGTTTACTGCCTAACACAAGATAATTTGGCAACGATTTGCAACTGTTGCCACACGCCACCCACCTGGTCCCAGCGGCGTGTTCTACTTGTACAATTATGGAAATAAAGTGATATCTGATCGAATTTAGTTTCTCTGGAACCAGGTGGTACGCGGCGACTGTACAGGACCTCCAAGTGGTACTCGATCACAAAAAGGTTGGGAACCACTGCTTTAGTCTCCTATGTCCAATGTGAAAATATATGTATTTCTTTCTCTCTTTCTGTCTTTTCCTTATTTCTGTAAATATCCTTATTTTCATTGGCAGGTAAATGGACAATCTTTGCTTGGAGAGAATCACAATGATGTTGTAAATATTTTAAAAGAGCTTCCTATCAATGTAAGAATGGTGTGTTGTCGTGCTGTTCCACCTGTTACTGAGGCAGCATTGGATGAGACTTATATGTTAGAGCAGGTAATTCAACATAAAGATTTATACCCTGGGGGAGAAACTGACAGACCACCATTCTCCTTGCAGTAGAGAATTCAAAGAAAAGATTTGAACTCCTGAAATGGCTCCATTACTAATAAGTATTCCTTCATTTATTAATTTTGTTTTATATGTTTTATTGTTTTTTAATGCTTTAATGGTTGTGAATGATTTTAGATTTTATTGGTTTAGTTTTGTTGTAGGCTACTCAGAGTCTCTTATAGAATTCTTTATTGGCCAAGTGTGATTGGACACACAAGGAATTTGTCTTTGGTGCATATGCTCTCAGTGTACATAAAAGAAAAGATACATTTGTCAAGAATCATGAGGTACAACACTTAATGATTGTCATAGGGTACAAATAAGCAATCAGGAAACAATATTAATATAAATCGTAAGGATACAAGCAACAAGTTACAGTCATACAGTCATAAGTGGGAAGAGATGGGTGATAGGAACGATGAGAAGACTAATAGTAATAGTAATGCAGCCTTAGTGAATAGTTTGACAGTGGTGAGGGAATTGTTTGTTTAGCAGAGTGATGGCGTTCGGGAAAAAACTGTTCTTGTGTCTAGTTGTCTTGGTGTGCAGTGCTCTATAGCGTCGTTTTGAGGGTAGGAGTTGAAATAATTTATGTCCAGGATGCGAGGGGTCTGAATATTTTCACAGCCCTCTTTTTGACTCGTGCAGTAGACAGGTCCTCAATGGAAGGCAGGTTGGCAGTATTTGTGAGACTGCTGGCTATATAAATTAAACAACTAAATAAATATTGAATATGGTAGTAAGATAAATATTTTTTTCCAGTTGAGACAATTTGATCAGGTGGCTAGAATTGAATCGAAGAAACCTAGTTTAAAAACCTTTTTTTTAGATTTTTCATGTAGCTTTGGTCAAGTTATTATGGTCATTTAAGCATTTCATATATGATTAGACATCTCTACATAAAGTTTACACTTTTAGATGATAGAACTTGTAGAGATTATTAAATTGACCTCTTTAATTAAGGAAAAACTATTCACATTTATAGTTGAGTGGAAATCTGTTACAGACTTTTTGCATGAAATATAAAAAATGTACTTACGATTTATGCTGCTTTTGATGATTAGAAAAAAATGGATATAGAAAAAGCTAAGGTTTTTATTTGTAATCATAGAGAATTTTGTTATCATAAGAATTTTGTAAATATGCTTATGTTTGCTGAAAAGGAAACTGGAAGCTTTTCTCTTTTTTGCTTTTTCTTTCTTTCTACATTTTCCTTCCTTCCTTCCTTCCTTCCTTCCTTCCTTCCTTCCTTCCTTCCTTCCTTCCTTCCTTCCTTCCTTCCTTCCTTCCTTCCTTCCATCCATCCATCCATCCATCCATCCATCCATCCATGCCGTTGCTAAGTGAATCATGTCATTATGCAACTCTGGCTTTGCTTAAAAACACAAAACTACTTTGTGTTTATGTGTTTTGTAAAATTTTAATTAAATGTTCATTTAAAAAATAGATAAGTTTTAGATTCTTTAAATAGCAGTTCCCATTTATTCCAGTTCCATTTATAACCTGTATTTAAATTTCATTTAGCTTTATTTTTTTAAAAAAATAACCACATTTAACTTTCCAGTCTCATCTAGACCTTGGTGGACTCCTTGGTGCTTCAGAGACAGAAGATGCTAAGCTGGAAATAGCTAACATAAGTCAGAATACTGAAGAGGTACAAGGATCTTCTCTGGCAATGTGGGAGACAGAAATACAACAAATTGAGCTGGAGAAAGGCAGCAGAGGTCTTGGCTTTAGCATATTAGATTATCAGGTAATTGGGGACCCCTGAATTACATCATTACATAAACTTGTCAAACTTATTTTATATATCTTCATACTTTTGCAAGGTACTCATCTTCAATTGTGGATAGTTTTTGACCTCTTAGATGAGAAAAGGCATGGCATGACTAAGGTATCACTTCTCATTAACATTCTATTTCTCAGTCTTTCTCTTTAAGGAGAAACTGAAATTTAAGGAGACATGATCTTATAGTAGTAACTTATTCCATGGATCTGATAATAACACACACAAACACATAAAATAGTAATATTGGGACCGCTGAGAATTATCACAAAGCAAGATGCATTATTGTTGCAATTATTATAGTGAAAGTAATAGAAGTAGTAGTAGTATTAGATACTTACGTAGTTTGTTTTTTAAAAAAGACTAGTCTCAATGTGCAATACTACCAGGTTTATGCACTAATTTGAGGAGATTTTAAATGTGGAGCAGATTCTGAAATGTATTTGCTAATTTCATCTCTATACAAGGAATTTATTTATGTTCTAGAAGCTGGCTTTAAGGTTGCTTTCTGCAGTCGTTCTGCAAGATTACATAATGTATAATTAGGTTTTAATTTTTCATAAGTAGTGGCTTGATAACTGAATTTTTCTATAAGCAAGTAGGGTCAGGAAAAAAACCCTATACCATTGTTTGAAATCTCTGATCAGATCCAATAGATTGGGCATGCTGCAGATCCTATCCACTGATTGGGTAGCAGGAACTAGAAGAAAGGTGTTTTTTTCTGCTGTAGCCCCTGACTTATGGAATATTCTCCCCTCGAACATTAGAATGGCCCCTACTCTGTTGGCCTTTTGCAAAGCTTTAAAAACCTGGCTATGTACCTGGGCCTGGGGCTCAGAATGTGTGAAGGGCCTTGTTACTTGGCTTTACTATTAGCAGATTAATCATCACAGCTGCTGTTTGTACTTACTTATTTTGGTGGACCTTTTTATTGTCTTAATGCCTTTCAAATTGTTTTAATTATTTTTTTCGAATTTTAAAATTGCAGGCCGCCCAGAGTCTCTTGGTGAGTTGGCCGCTGAAGAAATTGAATGAATAAATAAATGCAAAATAAATAAAAACACATATTGACATCTTTTTCTCACGTTCCCCTCTTTTCTCCTTCAATAAGGACCCAGTGGACCCCGCAAATACAGTGATTGTGATCCGCTCTCTTGTTCCTGGGGGCATTGCGGAGCAAGATGGCAGGCTCCTCCCAGGAGACAGGCTTATGTTTGTCAACGAGACCAGCTTGGAAAATGGTAGCCTGGAGGAAGCTGTGCAGGCCCTGAAAGGAGCCCCTCTGGGAATGGTGAAAATAGGAGTCGCCAAGCCATTGCCTGTAAGAATTCTTGTTTTATATAGTGGGATTTTGTATTTTGCAAATAAACTCCTGGGCTATTTACTGATGTAGGACTTTAGGTATATAACTGTTGATACTTAAAAGTGAACTAGCATTTGTTGTGAGATAATAAAATGCTGTTTTAGATTTCTACCTGCAAATTGCCCTTTGCACAATCTCTCATTTTATACAATTGTCATCAAGAGAGTAACAAAGCTCTGTGAACCAGCCCACTACCACTTTGTTCTACAAAAATATATATTTGCTTGAGATTCATGAAAGTAGCGCAGTTACTCAATAATAACTTATTCAGAGCCAAAATAATAATTTTAGCTTGGGAATTAGTTACTGTTGGGCATAGTAATTTGAAATAGAGGGTAGAAACATGTTGCTTCCAGAAACCTAGGGTAAGAATATTTAAAACATCCCAAACAAAAATGTTTTGATTTATTTTAATAAATAAATAGATGTTATTTTCATAAAGTATAAGCAAACAATACTTACACTAAAAGATTGAATGTATTAATTATCTACTATGTATACCTCAGCAACTTAGGTATCTATATAGTAATAATTTATTTATTTCACACAAATGCATACATACAAAAATGTATGTTACGAAACCACTTTCTACACATAATCTGGAAATTTCCTGTCTCTAAGTGGCAGGAATCTATAGTGAACAGAACTGAAAGTTTGCGAGTAATTGTTTTCATTTATTCCTTGAATCAGCAGGGCACTAATTTTGACTGCTGGTTTGAGGGCTACTTTCTGGAAAAGTAAGACATTTATATATCCACCTTTTTCTGGCTGAATCCTGGTGCTGTGCTACCTTTGCACAGAGGTGTAAAACATTTGATAAGCAAGGGCTACACTTAGTGATACAGAAGAGTACTGAATGCCGCAAAATAAATGGGCCTCATCACAGGTGCATTTGGGACTAAGGTTTGTGGATGAATTGGGGAGAGAGTGTCTTTTTTTTTGGTTTACTGTTTACTATTAGTGTAAGCTCAGAAGTATTGTTAAAGTTTGCCCCTATTTTTCATTTGGAAATTGGAAACATTGCCATCAAGTTTTAACAGCAGTGGACTCACGGGGTTCTGAGGATCGTAAAAAATGATTCAGTGGCCACACAGGGCTTTGGGGTTGCCCATTGAATTGCTGCTTTGATAGAAGAACCGAAGGTTTTCACCAACGGAAGGGAATGTTTCTTTCAATTTTGGGTATAAATCGTTTTATATATCTATGATGGCCTGTTTTTCTGATAATTCAATGCAGCCAGAACGAGTGGTATGGTGACCTAGAGGTGGAGCTCTCGCCTCACAATCAGGAGGCTGTGAGTTCGATCCCAGGTAGAGCCAGATATTTCTCTCTCTGGGCACACTGAGAATATATCTGCTGAAAAATACTCCGCATTGGCGACAGGAAGGGAATCCAGCCAGTAAACACTCAGCTCCATTCAGTTGCTCATACTCCACCCTGCAAGGGATTATGGGGTCATTAAAAGAGGATGATGAAATGCAGCCAGAACATTTTTCAAAATTATTGAGATATTAGTTATTGTAGGTGTGATGATTATTTATTTAAAGAATATATTATGCTGCCATCTCACCCTAATGACTCTGATCAGTTAACAATATTGTATGGAAAATAAAAACTAAAATAAAATAAAATAAAAACAATCTAGTACAATGTGACTGGGTTCAACCAGGTCATTCAGTTTGACAAAAGGGACCTGAGGTCTGGTGGAATGGGTAGGAACTATCAGAAACAGGTAGACTCATAGCTACCCTGGCCCTGTGTCACCCAGAGCTTTATGGGCGATATTTGTTTCTTAAATTGTACCTGGACACATGTGCCCTTGTATTCAGTGGCCATTTCTGAATGGTCTTCAAGAGCAGTCCCATTTAGAGCCTGTTGCTGTAATGCAGAAAAATAATTAAGGCATGAGTGACTGTGATAGTTTCCTGATCTAGGGAGCTCAACTGGCATGATGAATGTGCTAAGGTCCTCCTGGCTGTGGCTGGCATCTGCTTTTTTTACAGAACCTCCAAAGGACCACCAAATTGCACACAAATCACTGGGGGAATATTAAGTTATCCAAGTGATGGGTAGGGCAGAGATGTACAGCATATTAATGATAGTTAACCTTATACGGACAAATGCCCTGAGTTACTCAGAGCTTTCACATAGATCAGTGGTTCCCAACCTTTTTGTGATCGAGTACCACTTGGAGGTCCCGTACAGTCGCCGCGTACCACCTGGTTCCAGAGAAACTAAATTCGATCAGATATCACTTTATTTCCATAATTGTACCGTTCCTTTTTTGGCCCCGCGCATCCAGCAACTGGATTCTCGGGCCGCTGGGACCAGGTTGGGAACCACTGATATAGATGCTAAATAAAAGCAGGAAGAAAATGCAGAAAAGGCATGGGTAATTTTGTATCAATTCTAACTGGAACCAGCCTTAGAGGAAGGAGGAAACCCACTGTACCCCCCTCCCTCATTACCAACCCCCCTAAACCTGATCCTGGAGGTATTGAAGGTCTCTGTAATCAAAGGCAAGGCCTGAGTGGATACATAATCCATAATCTGAGTTTACCAGAGGTCATCAACAACCATGACCAATGCTATCTAAATTCTATAATCTAACCTCAAACCCAACAGAAAAGGATCTAGGTAATGTAGTTTTATTATGATGTCGATAAGGAATATATTTTTGTTGTATTGGAATGAACAATTTCTTAATAAAATCCTTCATATTGAAATTGGGTTTAACATTCATGGCAAGATTGTGAAAGCTGTTGTCTCCCAGTGACTTACTATGAAATTCACAAGCCAGACAGGTAATTTTAAAAAAATATATGATTTTCAATCTGCTCCAAACATGTTTATTGCAAGAAGTGCTACCGATTTCACTGGAACTTATGCGTTGTGTTTACGAACTAAGTATAATTTAAATTTGGTAAGAGTGACTAGGCTTAAATCTAGTTTGTGAGGCTTAACTGCGTTGGAAATCAGGCAGTGGAAATATAAGGAGAGAGACAGAATTTATCATCTGGTCTGGGAGAACATCTCAAATATCAACACATAGGTACATAACCATGTGATGCTTAAAGGCTGTTTCAAATTTATGATTATTGCCATCTCATTTTTTCTTTTTTCAATCTTATAAATCATTTCATGGTTTGAGGGCTACAATATCATTTCTAGATACCTTTTTTTCCTGATCTTTATATTCATTTAAAATTTCTTAGTATTTACTTACATGGCATGTTCTGTTCACTGGCCATCATCCAACTCAAGAGCTTCATTCTTTCTGCAGCTTTCACCAAAAGAGGGCTATGTTTCTGCTAAGGAAGATTCCTTTTTCTACACTGCCCAGTCCTTTGAGGAGGAAGGGCTAACCGATTCAGCCCTCTTCCATGCTGAGCTGGCTCTGGTTAGTCTATAGTTAGTCTTTTATTCTATGCATTGATTTTGAACGGTATTTTGTTAAGGAGCAATGCAGGAACAGTCCTGCTGTTGACATGTTAACAGGTATTTTAAAAGACTTCTTGCTTGGTTTCCTTGAATCTACGTGATGGTTGTTTATTTACTAATACAAGAAAATATCCATAACTATATCAAAACATTGTATTTCTAAGAAGACAATGCTGTGTGCCAAAATCAAACTCTCTAAATATTTAAACATTCATTTGAAAAATATGCTTGAAGCCTTCAGAATAATGTACAATTAAAAAAAAGTTAGAAAATGACAAAAGCAAACCATTGTTTTTTTAAACAAGAAACCATGCATATATATATAATCCTATAACACAAGGAGATTATGGCCCCAGCCATTCATTCAAGTTACTTTTTAGGACTCTGCAATTTCTCTCTTGGAACTTGGACCTCTTGGAACTTAGAACTCGGTGTAAACACATATGATTCAAATGCTGTTGCCCATTTAAACTCGGCAATATCTAAAAACTCCAGAAGGCAATGGGTTTTCTCTTATTCCATATACTCAGTTTTGTCACATACTTTTTCAGTTCACTAAAAAAAAATCTTACTTGTTCTGTTCAGAATTTTAGGAGTTGAAATCCACAGGTGGTAAATTGCCATAGTTACCCACCCATGCTCTAGTGCAGTGTTTCCCAACCTTGGCAACTTGAAGATGTCTGGACTTCAACTCCCAGAATTCCCCAGCCAGCGAATGCTGGCTGGGGAATTCTGGGAGTTGAAGTCCAGACATCTTCAAGTTGCCAAGGTTGGGAAACACTGCTCTAGTGATATACTGTATATAGTAGCTGAGATATCAGCCAATCTTCAAAAATCCACAAAAGCTGGAATGACGAATGAACCTTTGACTGATTCTATGATGTATCTATGTATGTATGTATGTATGTATGTATGTATGTATGTCAATCCAACTCTAATAGCTAAAGTGGCCAAATGCTGGCTGGTTGAACTGTAATCTATCTGAATCCAAGTTCCTGCTATCTCAGAACAGGGAGGGAGCGAGTGTGTGTGCATGTGTTTGCGTGCGTGCGTGCGTGTATGTATGTATGTATGTATGTATGTATGTATGTATGTATGTATGTATGTATGTATGTCTTTCTTCTCATGGTATTTAGTAAATTGAAAATTACTTTGGATTATACTCATCCAGACCATCTTTGTGATGGTATGCAGATGTCACCTTAGTCTTGCTGGGGTCTAGATGCATGCAACTCATTCCATTTATTGCCGCCTCCTCCCTCCACTCCTTTTTTTTCCCTTTAGCGGCCTTCAACCTTTTGGGCACCAGGGCACGGGTTCTATGGAGAGAGGTTTTTCCGTGGACTGGAGGGGGTGTGGTTTCGCATGCTGCCTGCATCCTGCAGATGGGGTTGGTTTGTTTGCGCAGACCGGTTTCTGTCCTGCCACGGCCCAGTGCTGATCCACAGACCGGTGGTTGGGGGACCCCTGCTTTAGATGACATTTTTCAGTTCTGCTGACAGAATTTTTTTGATTTACATGTAATGGTTTCCAGTCAGCACTTTTTGTGAAATTTAGGATTGCACCTTAAAACCACCTTTAATTTTTTTTTATAAAGAACTTGAGATTATTACTTCCTCACCAGTGTCATCTTGTGTAATATTGACCCCATTGAGCTGACCAAATATTTCACCCTTTGATTTGGGAGGTATTATGGTTCATTATCACAATATGCACATACAGGCATGTGTAGCTTTACATAAGGTACAAACTACTTCGTTTTAAATTTACTGCAAGAGTTGGAAATATGCATATCTTTGTACCATACAATGACATACTTTCAGAGAAAAATATAGGAAGGTTTATATAGAGTTCTGCAAATAGGCATTCTAATTTGATAGAAAGACTGAGAGGTACAATTGACTCCAGTCAAGATGAATGGGAACTATGGGAAAAATACTTGGTGTTTTCACAGTGGTTCTGTTCTTTAAAATGTTTTTTATTGTAGAAACTTCTGAAGGATTTTTTCACAAAGCTACTTAGTTTGGGATATGATCCTTATTTTTTGTTAAAGTTTCACTTTTATTGAAGATATAATTTGATTATTTTTCTGCCTGTCATAAATTCAGGATAATGTACTTGGCATGCATTGGATTTTAGCTTCTGACTTGAACTGAATTGGACTGTATCCATAGAATTGATAGTGAATCCCATGATTTCATTGTTATAATGCTAGGCTTATATGAAAATGTGCTGAGAAGGCAATAATACCGAGTATAAATTTACAACCTGTGCTAGCTTATTTGTAATGAGCAATAGTAATATATTTTGGGAATAAATGACAACTTTTTTAAAAAAAAATCACAATCATTAAAACTTATGGAATAATTCACTTGATTATTTATATTAAATTATGAGCCACGGTGGCGCAGTGGTTAGAGTGCAGTACTGCAGGCTACTTCAGCTGCCTGCTGGCTGCCTGCAATTTGGCAGTTCAGATCTCACCAGGCTCAAGGTTGACTCAGCCTTCCATCCTTCCAAGGTGGGTAAAAATGAGGACCCAGATTGTTGGGGGCAATATGCTGACTCTATAAACCGCTTAGAGAGGGATGTAAAAGCACTGTGAAGCGGTATACAAGTCTTAAGTGCTGTTGCTATTATAAAACTAAGCCTATTCAGAACAATACAGTAATCCTCGACTTACACCCATTTGTTTAGTGACTGTTCGAAGTTACAACAGCACTGAAGAAAGTTACTTGACTGGTTTTCACACTTGCAGCCATTGCAGCATCCCCATGGTCACGAAATCAAAATTTGGGCGCTTGCAGCTGGCATGTGTTTATCATAATTGGAGTGTCCTGGGGTCTTATGATCATCATTTGTAACCTTCCCAGCCAGCTTTTGCCAAGTAAAGTCAGTGGAGGAAGCCAGATTCACTTAAATGATCGCATGATTTGTATAACAACTGCAGTGATTCACTTAAGAACTGTGACAAAGGAGGTCCTAAAATGGGGCAAAACTCACTTTAACCAGTGCCTTGTTTAGCAGCGGAAAAGTTGGGCTCAATTGTGATCCTCCACATAGCATAATATTTTGGAGAGATAATAAAAAGTCAACCAAAATACTTTCACGTAAAAGTCATTGCCTATCCATGATCTGATATCCAAAGCATTGAGTGGAAATAAACACGTTGCAAGCCAGGATATTCTGCTTTGGAAAATTGAAAAGAAAAACGTTACAAAGGAGAAAAGAGCTGGAACTATTTAATAGCCACCCGATGCTTGTATTTGAAATGGATACAAAGGTAGCCCATTTGATTGAATTGCCTTTGCTCTATTAGGTGGACTCAAGTGAGGCAGATGTAATAGAAGATTATACCATGGGATCGAACTGTTCTCCAGATAATGATGGTACATTCCAGTCTTCAGCTTTAACATTGCATAGCGGCATTTGTGGTGGTGATCTGAAGCTTGCTCTTTCACTGCCCTCTTCAACTCCCAAGGTAAAATTATGGGGGAAAGATATGACCAGGGATATGAACAGAAAGACACTTTGTTCATAACTATAAAGTAGCCTTATGAAAATGTCTGCTTGGACAGTGAAGGTAATGTTACCATCTGTTCATAGTTTTTTACTAGATTAAAGAGTAATGTCATTTGGATAGTAGTGCTGATTGAATTACCTTTCAAATTTTCAGTATTCAGCAGACCATTTACTATAATTTTTAGGTGCTCCAATTTAAAAAAATGTGATTCAAAGAAATCTAAACAATAACAAGCCATTTATGGAAAGACATGCATAAGTATAATGAATGTTCCCTGCTTAAAGTTCAAGCACCAAAACTCTAATTTTCTTAAGGGAAATGGTTAGTAAATCGCTTTAGAAAATCAATGCTCAAAAGGTCACTCAGATTCATTTGTCGAAAGGTCGCTCAAATTCTTTTTTAAAATTTTTGATGTTCTTTATTTTTTATCATGTTAGCTTTTCTCCTCTCTCCTTTTTCTGATTCTCGCTCTCTCGCTCTATCTCTATCTCTATCTCTTTTGGATCATTCTGCGTATTTCTTTAATATTCATGGTGGGATCACTGCTGGATTGTCAGTTCATTCTTTGAAGTGGATTGTATCCTGCTTTTATTGCTTTATATATCTCGCATCTGTTTTCTTGTTTGAAACAAGAATTGCTTTTTCACACCTGAAATTTATAAATTGGCTACATTTCTTTTGGAATCTTATTTCTGTTGGACACAGCATGCGTCTGACAGCCAGAATTTATTTCCTAATATAATTTCTTAGACTAAACAGAATATACCTGTGCCGATGAAGCAGATTACATAGTTCAACTTTGCAATAGTTAATGAAATTAGAAATTAAAGTGCATGCCGGGAAACATACTCTGCAACAAATCCAGTTTTATACAAGGTACAGAACTCATGTTCTTGAAATCATTATCTTGTGTCCCACCAGAATAGAAAGAAAAGGTTTACAATCAAACTTGGTAGTGGGATCCAATCTGGGTCAATCACTGGGATCAGATGTTTAGTCTTTTGAGTTTTCAGACTTAGGCCAGAGCCCATCCTCAGGGAACTTGTCTCTGTGTCACATTCTGGTGAGAGAGAAGTTCCCAGAGGATGGGCTCCAGCACGAGTCCAAAAGTTTGAAAAACTAAACTTCTGATCCTGTTGACCAACCCAGTTTGGATCCTGCAACATTATCTTGGAACACGTGTAATTGCCTTCATTCGTGAAACTTGGTAGTGGTTATATTTATCACTTTATCCCGATAAAAAATAATTATACAAAATAAAAATGGACCATATGGCACCCTGAATGTAAACTAGTTATTCATGGGAAAGGTTTTTAGACTTCCAGAGGAAGAAATGTTGGACTCAAGACAGCTTCACAGAAAGTGGAGCCAACACAATCGTGACTTTATTTTAATAATTGAAAATGTATTAATAATTAACTGACTAATTAATATTAATACTAAGTTTTAAAGTATGATAGAATATTATTGATTTAATAATTAATTACTTAATTATTAAAACCAATAATATTCTATCAATAATATTCTGTCATACTTTAAAAATAGAATGAGTTTGGAATTCTTGTTATTTTGTTTGCTAGACTACTTTCAGAGAAGATTCCAGTGACCCACTCAGTTACCAGTCATCAGATAAAAAGCTGTACACAGTGGATCTAATACAAAGAGAGACAGACAGTAAATCTGCAGGTGGATGTATGAAACAGATCACAGAACCTTTTCTTGTGAATCCAGCAACACAATCTCCTAAGAAACAAGTTGAACACGAAAGCACAAGCATGTGGAAAGAATCTCAGCTAACACCCGAATTTTCACACTGTACAAAAGTAAGTTCTACATTGCCACTTGATTCTACTGGAAGGATTCATTACATGCATTTGTGAAAAAGCATCATTTTCAGAGATTTAGTAGATCAAAGGGGACTAAAAGTAATTGTGTTTTCTGTCGTTCTGCCTTTTGATCTAGAACAGGGGTGTCAAGCCTGCGGTCCACATGCGTCACATGCTGGCCACGCCCACGCCCAGTTTAGCAGAGGGGGAAAAGTCCCGATATTCATGTGTTGATGCTGTGACGACACAAGTTTGACACCCCTGATCTAGAAGAATCAAATATAACATAAGTTGGGGTTGTGTGGATTGTATACACTAATTTGTGATACAGCTTGCTTTCTAAGAACTGAGCTGTGACTCAACATAGCACCTGCTGTTCAAGAATATTGTTCTATACAGTACAGAATCATGGGTACCTTATGGAGAGATCCTGCAAGAATCTCTGTAGAGAGGTGAGATTGTGGATTCATTAGTACAAAGATGTATTCCATTTTTGGAGACTAATGTGGAATATGCAACAAGGACCAAAATTGATTGTATAGCTAGACAGAGCACGTCAGCTGAATTGTACAACTTTCAATACCTGGAACCCAAACTGTTGCAATGTGCATTTGAAGGGCACAAGATTGGACAAGTCTAGTTTTTAAAAAAATATTGTGTGTATTGCTGCCAGTTGTGAAGGGTATACTTCCTCAGCGCAGTTTTTTTAGTAAAGCACTATGACACTTTTTTTTGTTTGCTTATTTTGAACAGAAACAAGTTCTTTGAAGAATGTTACAAATATGCAGACTGTCTAGCAGGCTGTGATTTGTAAACTACACAAAATCCTACTATGTTTTCCAGAAGTGACTTTTATTTTCTTCTTACCAGGATCAAGAGTTCTTGATGGAAAATAATAGCTTAATGCTTGTTGGCCTAGATACAAATAAAAACAAGTTGGAGAAAATGATTACCATTGCAAAAGGCAATTCAAGCTTAGGTAATGTACCTCACGTAACTGTGCACATCTTTTTTCTTGCAATCCTTATTTCTGCCTAGTTATTCCTGAAAGAAAACTAGATAATATTCTTTTAAGTTGCTTTAATAAAAAAGCAAAGATTTTTATATATGATCTCAATAATAATTACATCATAATTATAGCAATCATGTCTATACATTTTCCTTTCCATATGAAGGCAGGAACAGTCAGGAGAAGATAAATCTGTATTGTTATAATGATACAGTTGTCCAAGTAATTTAATTACACACACACACACACACACACACACACACACACACACAGAATCGTTCCAATGCTGGAACTATGAGTTTTTCTTAATATAATGATGCCAAATCTAAGAACTCTCTATTTGGAAAATTTTAACTTTTTAAAAAAATCCTGGCAGTGTTTAGAAGCACAAAAATATTGGCCATATTCAAATATGGGACGGACGAAATCCTTCACTTGTGTGCTTTGTAATTCATTCCTGTTCAGAACAAATCTTCTGTAATTTCTTCATCATGATCTTGATCTTCCTTTTTCCCCTCTTTGCTCACTTTTTTTTTATTAAATTAAAAATAAGTTCATTGCCTTTTCCTTTTCGTTCTCCACTTCTTTCTTTGAGGCCGTATGTAAAAAAAAAGCAGATCTCATCTAATGAAGTAGCTTTTTAAACAGAACAGAAGGCATTAGGGATTCGTCATCTTTTTGATCTTAACTGTGAGCTTCTGCGATGGAGGTAGCTGTAGACCTGAAGAGACAATCTCATATGCCAGCCTCAGCTGTTACCAGGGGTTTTTTTAGTGAGAATTTTCTAGCTGCTGTTTTTTGACCTTGCATGTTGACTCCTCAGACCTACCAATATGATATTAATTTTTCTTCAAGTTTTGATTTAAAAAAAATCTGTGGAAGTACCGTATTTTTTGGAGTATAAGACGCACCTTTTTCATCCCTAAAAGTGGCTGAAAATTTGGGTGCGTCTTATACTCCGAATGTAGTTTTTTTTTTTGGGGGGGAGCTTTTTTTCCCAGCCCTAACTAGGTGCTAACGATCATCCCAGCTCTTACCTTGCAGGCTCTTTCATTGTTACTCTCTCCGAAGGTTTTTCCAGCCCTAAGTCTTTGCAGGGTTTTTTTCATTGTTCTACTTGCTCCGAATAAGTTTTTTTCTAGCCCTAACTAGGTGCTAACTATCTTCCCAGCTCTTACCGGCTTGCAGGCTCTTTCATTGTTACTCTCTCAGAAGAAGGTTTTTTTAAGTCCTAACCAGGGGATAAAATAATGTGCTGAAGCTGACCAGACTAAGGACGCTAGCCAGATGAATACCTGGTAGGCAGATTCCCCCCCCCCTATTTTCCTCCCCCAAAACTAAGGTGCGTCTTATACTCCAGTGCATCTTATACTCCGAAAAATACGGGTATGTGTATATTGGCAAAAATACAGATAAACATATAAATAAAAACAATTTCAGAAAATGAATGTTATTCAGTGTAGGTTCAAGTCAGATATCATGTTTCTTATTAGTGCTAAACCTTTTTTAATTTTCCATAAGGGATGACAGTAAGTTCTAATAAAGATGGCATGGGAATGATCGTTCGCAGCATTATCCATGGTGGTTCCATAAATCGTGATGGACGAATTGGTATTGGAGACTGTATATTGTCTATTAATGAGGAACCTACTGCTAATTTAACTAGTGCCCAAGCACGGGCCATGCTGAGGAGGCATTCTGTCATTGGACCAGATATAAAGTAAGTTGGATGTTATACATTTTCAAACACAGTATGCATCAATTTTATTGTCACTGCACTTGTGTGTTTTTTAATTCCATGATTACTTTTAATTCAGTATCCTAATGAAGTTTCAGTATTAAACTGGATTCTACATTGATGGAAGAAGTTGAAATGTCTTCTGTGAATCACAACCAACTAATGAGAGTTCCAAAATTGCAATCCAGTATGGTAGTTTGATTATCCCATTCACTGGTTTGACATAATTTCATGGACTCAAATAAATACATGGAATTTGCCAAACATTTGCAATAAGGGAGAAAATGTTTGTCCATATCACTTAATCTTACAAATGCGTAACTATAATGAAAAAACTGAACTTGATTAAAAATATTATTAAACTAAATCCTGAATTGGCTTCTAAAAATTAAAGCTTAGCAGCTGTTCCTTAAAGTTGTCAATGGAATTGCTATACCTGAAGAATATTTACCTTCAATGTCTAAGCAATGGTGAAAGTTGATGGAATATTACAGCATGAAATCACCTTTGGGAGGGAAAATAGTTTGTTAGATGAATGTGGGTGGTAAAAAGAGCAGAAAGGATCAAACCTCTCTTCTTTATTTCCAGTTAATAGTAGCATTAGAGTGAGAAAGAATTATATATTGATCCACGAGACAAAAGGGCATTTTAACACCTTTTTATCTTGCTTTCCCGGATTCCTGGAAGATACAGTGATAGTATTTGCATGGGATTTAAATTAGATATTTTTTTGTTCAGGCAGATCAACTGAAAAACATTGGAATTTTATAAATAAGCTTTGATCTTTTACCTCAAGTGACTGAGAAATCAATAGTGGAAAATGGTGAATATAGAAATTATGATACATGACATTATAACAGAATGCTTTCTCAGTATATATTTTTTACAAATATTAGGAAGAAGACTGTATTTTAAGTCATTTACGGGATATAATTTAATGTAAAATGCCACCCAATTGTAATGAACTTGAATCATCTATACCTATTAAAACAGTGCTCCAAATGCCTGAAACTTAAATTGCAGGTACTGTATCTTGCACCCTAAATTAGCAGTTCAAATTTGGGCTTTATACGCAGACAAAACTTTCTATCAGTCCTGCAATTTGAATGTCAAGCTCAGCATAGCTTTTTCATAATAATTTTGCTTGGGATTATAGTTTATAGTATGTTTTTTTTCTCTCTCTCTCTCTTATCATCTTTTCTTCCTTCCCTTCATATATAAACTATTTTTTCCTAAACAGAAAATCAGATGTATAGCATCATCAGGATATCTGTGGCTTCACTTCTCCCTGCACCTTACACTTCTTTAACAATATCTAGAGACGTTTGCTTTTAGCAGTAGTTGTAACAGCTGCCTCTAACATCTGCCAGATAATTACAGAGCTGATTCAGAATTCACCTGCCTTAACCGAACGTGTGGAGATGAATCTCTGATCAAGGAATAAAAGATTGATTGCGGTTGCATTTTTCATGCTTGTTAATAATCATTGCTATACACTCCAATAAAGAACAGATGCTTTCTGATGGGAGGTGTGGATAGAATAGAGGTGGAGAGGGGGAAGAGGAAAGCAAGCAGGAGTGCACACTTTTAAATACGTGTGTATACATCTCTCATTGAGTAGAAGTCACTGACATTTGTTAACAATATTGTAAAAAAGATGCTGCGTCGTATGCTTCACATTCTAGATCTTCTCCAACACCTGCTGATGATCAGGCCCCCTTTTATGTGTGAGTATTGGCGATTCAAAAGCTCGTTATAGCTCTGTGTTCCAACTTGTCTGTTCATTCATTCATGCTTTTATAACATCAGAAGTAGCTGGGATGTATCCAGATATAGGTACCACATAATGTACACAGACACACAGATGCTTTCAACCAATTAAAACCTATTACTAGATGAGATTACCTGATTAATTATTCAACTATATCAAATCCTTCAATTTGTAGGTATATTTGGAGATCTAAGATGAATATCCTAGTTTTTAATCGGTTAAAAACATGCATTCATCTTTTAAAGATAAGTTTATAGAAGCCAAGTTTATGGTTTAGATTGGAACAGGGAACGTGGGTTCTTCCAGGCCAGGGCTGTGAAGCTCGCAGCCCACGAGTTGGATGTGTCACGCGCTGGCCACGCCTGGTTTAAGCAAAGGGGAACAAAGTCCCGATACGTCACATTATGCTACTGTGACGACTCTAGTTTGACACTCCTGTTCCAGGCCTTGCAAAACAAATTTCTCAGTCTCAACCAGCATCACCAATGGTGTGAGATATTGAGAATTATAATTAGCAATTCCTGAAGATACCCAGGTTTTCCACCCCATCTTATTTTTCAGACAAGACTGCCAAATATTAATCAAATTTCCAATTTCTTTTTGTAGCTAAGCAGTCATGGATCAGGTTAATATGTGGTTAGGAGAATGCCTTAGAATCCTTTCTGTGTTCCTTTGACTTTCATGCTCAAAAAAAAATGCAAGCTGTAAATTATTTAGGATGCAGTCTTGTGGAGAATGATGGGTTGTGCATATCTTTGGAGTTGAAAACAAAAGATATTTCAGAGCATGCAAGATGAGATACTGGCCTGCAGCTCCTTAAATCAAAACAATTTTTTCTTAGTTCATGCGGTAGCTGTTGTGAGTAGCTGTGAGATCCTAGGAAAAGGGGTAGCTGCTTTAAACAGTTGTAATTATATGTGTCCCTTCACATATTTTGAAGCCTCTTTTTGCCTTTGAATTTTAAAGAAACATTAATAATAGATTTTCCACTGAGTGGTCAGAGAGAAAATTTGCAGCTTGAACAGGAAAATCCATTGTCAGAAATGTCACACATTCTATTTGCCGGGGTTTGGACAGGAGATGTTTTGGGAAGCCAATCTATTAATCTACTTGGGGTGTCAAACTTGCGGCCTGCGGGCCGGATGAGATACATGTTGGCCACGCCCACCCCAGATCCGTGAAGGGGAAAAATGTTGCGCTACGCCATGTGATGCAGCGAGTTTGACACCCGTATACTAGATCCAAAGGCTCCCTAATTGTCCATTAACTAAGGTCGTATAGACAAGCCCTGGAGTTGCCAAGGGATAGATTCCCTTCCTTTGATTTAAAAAGGAGAGAAATCTTGTCTTAAAACACCCATAATGTAGAAACAAAGCAGAAATATCCCTGTTTCTTTGGCATCCATATTTCCTCCATATATCCATCAGAGAACTGGATATCTTGAAGCTATTTCCATGCTTACAGGTGGATGGCTGAAATTTGGCACAGTGGTTTCTGGACTAAAAGTGAAGTCATGTTTCATTCTCTTCTTTAAAAGATACATATTTATTCAACAATTGTTAGAAAACAATTGCCTTCCTGATAGCCCTTATTAACTTTTTGTTTAAACGTCCCACCATTTTTGCTCAGTGTTTCTGTAGATAATTGTAGCACAGGTAACTCAGAGGCTACATATTTACCTCTGTTTCGTCTCATAGTTACAACATAGAATAGGGGAAGAAAGAATCAATGCTTATGGACTTTCCACACTGCTAAGCTTACAATAGGGGACACATGGAACACAGTTGCTTAATTTTCAAAGAAAATCAGCTCTTTTTATGCCACGTAGTGAAACTCCATTTTAGTTTAGAAATCCCAGCATCCTTCATATATTTATTCTGATGCTATAATATATCTTTTCAGATTTTATATGTCTGGGTATTACCCTATTTGTCCAATTACCATTAGTTTAAGAAAGATCCAACATTTATATAATGTGAAGCATCAAATTCCAGTGCATTCTTTAAGTATTGTTATGTTTTTAAGTTGCTTATCGCTGACACAGCCGTGTACTGATGTCTGGATTAATCTCACTCATGTATTTTCAATATTGCTTACATTTTCTTTTTCCTATGCTGTAACTAAATGAATCTCACTTCATTATTAAAATTGTACTGTGGCTTATTTTAAATGTGATCACAAGTTTCTTTATTTAGTTTCTTTCCTATCGTAGTATGCATAAAACACTTTTTGTTTGCCTATTAAATCATGCATGTTTTATTTCTTTGTCTGTTGCATGGTATATAACATTTACTAACTTCTCATTTTAAGTTGGTTCAGGATGAAAATTACTCTTGTCTTCACTACCTTCTGAAGAATCAATGTACAATCAGTTTAATCCTTGATCACTTTAGATTAGTAGTCTGTGTTGCTAGCTGTGAATTCTGAAATCTCTCATCTAATAGATCCTTCTTTCTATAGTTGCTTTTAGCCAGTAGGAATTACAATGCAGTTCTGCCTACTTGGCAGTTCTGCAGCTATTTCCTGCTTAAGTCAAGTATTTTGGGAGTTATAACGAATATCCTAGATACTGCAGGGAAATGCAGTTCTAATAATACAGCTATTTCTCATTTAATGACCATTTAAATGAAGTGGTTGCTAAATGAAGCCACGGCTGTGCTTATGATCTTATTTCGATTTCCTTTTGCTTTAAGGTTCTGCAAAGCTCACAAATAGACTTAGAAAGTGTAAGGATTAATTGTAAAGTTAAAGAAGGCAGTCACTAAATGAGGACTATCTGTAATGATTTTTATTTCTGAGCTGCCAGAGATTACTTTTAGTCTTAATTTGCTTTCTTTTGGTTCAGTTTAGTTTCACCAGTAGAACATTGTTGAATGATACTAATTTAATGTCATTTCATTCATAACTTTTTAAAATTCATAGTCTCCTTTACTATTATCCTAGTTACATTTTTCTCCTTTTAAAATATAAAATGTTTTAAAACAGGAGTGTCAAACTGGCGGCCCGCGAGCCAGATGCTTCACGCACAAGCCACGCCCACCCCAGCTTTGCGAAGGGAAAAACGTCGTGATATATCACGTGACGGCAACGTGATGCCATAGTTTGACACCCATGTTTTAAAAGAATGATGTTCTTTCAATTGTGTCATAATGTCTCTTGGGTGCTACCTAGTACTTTGCTTCCTTTATAAGGAACTGTGTAATCTGGAGATAATCTTCATAGAAAAGTGACAGTATTTTGGCTTAAATTAGTATCTACAAATATTTCACATTTATTCATTTCCTGTCGAAAGTACCCAAGCTGAAGTCTGAAGAATAAAAGAACAATAAAACTGTTTCAAATTTTAAAATGTCACAAAAAATTCTAGTTCAATTAACAGTTAAAAACAATGTAAAACAGGAAGTTTTAAATTCCCCGCTTCACAGAAGTGAGGTTTAGCCATAGTGAAATTTTTGAATATCCCATTACATCTATCCATTCACTAAGAAAGTTTACCAATTTAATTTGAAAAATAAAAAGGTCAACTAGTAAACGTCTTAGCTGGTAGGAGGAATAATACATGTTTGCTCAAGGTTTCCAGATTGAAGAATGAGGAAAAGTTTAGAACAGTGATGGCGAACCTATGGCACGTGTGCCACAGGTGGCACGCGGAGCCATATCTGCCGGCACGCGAGCCGTTGCCCTAGGTCAACTCCAGCATGCATGTGCGTGCCGGCCAGCTGATTTTTGGCTCGTGTGGAGGCTCTGTGAGGGCATTTTAGGTTTCCAGAGGGCCTCCAGAGAACACCCGAGGGGGTGTTTTTGCCCTCCCCAGGCTCCAAGGAAGCCTCTGGAGCCTGGGGAGGGCGAAAAATGGGCCTACCAGGCCCACCGGAAGTCAGGAAATGGGCCATTTCCGGCCTCCAGAGGGCCTCTGCGGGGGCGGGAGAGGCCGTTTTCACCCTCCCCAGGCATTGAATTATGGGTGTGGGCACTCACACATGCGTGACAGCGTGTGCGCACGCGTTTTCGGCACCCGAGGGAAAAAAGGTTCGCCATCACTGGTTTAGAAGATTGCCTTTAATCAAAGATAAACATTAGATTCAGTTAAAGAAAAGACACTGTTTCTAGACAGTGAAGTTGCAGTGTGTTTATTTCACAGCACAGAAAGCACATTATAACTGATATGATTATGATATAAATATAATATATATAATATTATATATTATATATTATAATATATTATAATATATTACAATACAATACAATAATATAATTAATATAATTAATAATTAATATAATATAATAATATAATATAATATAATATAATATAATATTATATAATATAATATAATATAATATAATATAATATAATATAATATATAATATAATATAATATAATATAATATAATATAATATAATATAATAATATAGAATAATATAGAATAATATAGAATAATATAGAATAGAATATTAGAATAGAATATTAGAATAGAATAGAATAGAATAGAATAGAATAGAATAGAATAGAAGAATAGAATAGAATATATATTATAGTGGTTTTGTAGCACAGTGGTTAGTGTGCAGTACTGCAGGCTACTTCTGCTGACTGCAATTTGGCAGATCGAATCTCACCAGGCTTAAGGTTGACTAATGAGGAGCCAGATTGTTGGGGGCAATATGCTGACTCTGTAAACCACTTAGATAGGGCTGTAAAAGCACTGTGAAGCAGTATATAAGTTTAGCTGTTGCTATACATTGCAAACCATGCAGGTACATTGACCTGCATGGTTTGCATTTGTTGTATTCCCAATGAATGAAAAGGAGGCTTTCTGGATTAAGAAGAAGATATTTGTGCGATGCCACACTGTGAATTATAGCCTTGAAAATCTCTATTGCTCAATACTGAACTATATCCAGACATCTGCAGCTTCTTAATTTCATGTTTACTTTTGTGTTGCAGCATTAGCTATGTGCCAGCAGAGCAATTAGAAGAGTACCAAGCCGATTTAGGGCAGCAGCCAGAAGAAACAAGGCCATTAGATGTTTTCCCTTCACACACTGTGAGGTAATTTAGAGTACTGTACTATTAATAAAAACAATTCCTTTTGCTTTAATTCAATCCATCCATGAATAAAAAACACTATCCATGAATGGATGAAGAAAAATCACATTGATATTGATTGGAAAAATACAAATTTGCTTGTTCTTTCTTTTTGGGAGGGGAAGGTTGGGTTATAAGTATTTATTCTAGATAAGGGAACAAAAAAAATGCAGGCAACAGAATATGCAGGCTAATAATTTGTGTCCCAAAGTATTTATGTTATACTGACCCCCAATTTATCAGTTTGACTGTGGGAAAGGGGATGTTTCTTATTGCCAATTGTTCATTAAATTGGAAAATATATTGCTGGAGCCACTTCTGTTATTTGCATCATGATGTCATTATGCAAATTAAATCACTTGCATCAGTTTAATCTATTTGAATAATAATGGTGTTATTCAAATGATGTAATTGATATGAGTGATGTGAATCACTTCCAAAATTTGGTCTGTTTCATGCAAAGTCCATTTTATCAACATTTCTGCAATGTCCTGGCTGCTACTTTACCTGGGGCTTCAGAAAATGTTTATACTGTATTGACTTCTAGATTTTTGAGACAAACGCAACACACACTGATGTTTTGCATGACATCTGTTAGAAAGAACCAAACAATAAATTCCCAGCAATTCTACTTCATTACTAAATGACAAGTGTCTAAGCCTAACAGATGTATGGAAGATAATTAATTTTAGGTCTTTCTGTGGGATCTTGCAAACCTAATTCCTATTGAAATTGCCCAAGATGTTACAAGGGGATGGGGGGGAGGGTTGTTATCATGCATGTAAGTAGTTAGCATAGTTGTATAATTACTGGAGGGAGTGGAGAGATATATCAAAGTCAAAGCATCATTAGGTATATTCATTATTTGTCCCACTTTATGGAAACTAGACAATCATGAAGTCCATTCTCAGCAGGACCATATGTTTCATTTCACTTTCACATTTCTTCAGTACACATAGAAAAACTGTGAATTTATGCTAAATAGTCTATAATATGTGTGCAGTTTCTAACAGACCTGCCCACATTCCCCTGCTCTTTTTTATGCACTGCCGTGAAGGTGGACAATGGACAGTATGTCCTGGTTCATATATTGTACTAGGCCTTAATTTGCAGTTGGTTCTACAGATCATGCTTAGCCATAAATACCTAATAGGATTAATACAGTATGATACATTTAAATCATGCAAATTACGGTGAGGCTTAGCAAAGCGTCTACGTTCAGATTAGATGTATTAGAAACTTCTATGTAATCCCAAATTACCAGATGGAGTTTCCTGCCTTTGAAAAGTATAAAAATGTTTTCTGGGACATAAGAATTGTATTTCTTCCATATATGGATTGAAATGTGAAGAACATGAACAAAAAGTTCTATTAAGCTAGTCTGGGTTTATATTTTGGGAAGCATTGTCATCAGTTTTTATAGACGATGTCTAAAATTCAGATGAAAGATGGTATTTGTTTTTGCACTGGAATAGAAATCCATCTCATATTCTGCAAGATGTCTCTTAACAGAACTACCTATATATTAAATATATGTCAATTAATTAGAAATGTTTCCTTGGAAAATTCTGTAGGTGGAATTCAGTGATATGGTATGTTTATCATAATTTCTCTCTCAAAAAAATCGCAACCCTCCCTGAGCAGATTTTGAGATCTTCTAGAAGGCTGTATAGTAGGGCGAAAGAAAGAAATCAGTTTATGCCCTAGAGGGGTAAAGATTATTATTTCCCATTTTCATTGGAACTCTTTAGCCTATGTTTTCCAATGTCAAACTTCCTCCAAACTTCCAAAAAACCCATTCTTTAAAATCTAATTTAATAATTTAATTTAATTTAATAAATTTAATTTAATAATAATTTAATTTAATAAACGTTCTTATAAGCCGCCCAATCCCATAGGACTCAGGGCGGCGTACAGCATAAATAAGAACAATAATATCATAGTTTAAAAACAATACATTGCTTTAAAAAAAACACCACTCATTCATGGGGGAATCTGATCATCTGGCACCTATGAAGTGTAGTAAGCTTCCATTTGGAAAAAACGAACAAACAAACATCTCCATTCTCCATATATCCATATAACCTTGGAAATGTCTTTGGATCATGAATATCGAGGCATTAGAGATTTGATCATATGGGTTATATTTAAAAAGGTGAATAAGACCGTATACAAACAATGCTGATGTTTTCATTCTGAATTCGTATTTACAGTATATTTTAATATTGTTTGCATTGATAAATCTCAGGATGTTTTTTGGTTGTATATTCTATCTTTGTGTAATTTCAAGGTTGGTCTAACTGATCTTATTTTATTTCGCTACCCTATGATCCTTTAATGTTATTGTTGCCTTGTTTACACCCATGTTATTATCATTATTATATTATTATCCCCAATGTATATTTCTGTTTGTTACAGGTTTTAAAAGATTTATTGTGCTATTTGCCAGTCCCTCCAATTTTCTCACATGTCCCAAAATATTTAAAGAACTGTTTTGGGGATCATAATGATTTATTTTGATTTAGAGCAAAGTTTGTTTATATGCAGAGAAATTCCAGAACTACCAGAACGAGAAGAAGGAGAAGGAGAAGAAAGTGAGCTCCAGAACACAGGCTACAGTAACTGGAATCAACCAAGACGGTATGTTTGCTTTCAACCTTCTGACTAGAACTGAGTTGATCAGTTTGAAAGTTTTAAGGAGGAATACAGGCAGTCTTTGACTTGCAACCATTCATTAATGACTATTCAAATTTACAACGGCACTGAAAAAAGTGACTGATGATCACTTTTCACATGGTCCTTGTATCATGGTGACATGATCAAAATTCAGATGCTTAGCTACTGGTTCGTATTTATGACGGTTGCAGTGTCCCAGGGTCATGTACTCATCTTTTGCGACCTTCTGACAAGCAAAGTTGATGGGGAAGCCAGGTGGACTTAACAATCACGTTACTAACTTAACAATTGCAGTGATTCACTTAACAATTGTAGCAAGAAAGACCATTCTCACTTAAGAACTCTTGTTTAGCAAAGGAAATTTTGGGCTTGATTGTTTTTATTTATTTATTTATTTATTTATTTATTTTAAATATATATATAATTTATCAGCAAAAAATCCTACACACACACACACACACACACACACACACACACACACACATCTATATATCTATATATCTATATCTATCTATCTATCTATCTATCTATCTATCTATCTATCTATCTATCTATCTATCTATCTATCTATCTATCTATCTATCTATATAATGTATTTGCTGTCCATCTTGTTCAAATGACTCTGGGTGATTTACAGCATAAAAACATTAAAATCATCAGATATAAAACAACAAAGCAGGTAAAATAAAATTAATAACACAAGATAGAGAAGGAGGGAGCCAGACACATTGGGGTGGGGGGGGGGAGGTGGGATTAACTTTTAATTAGTCAACCACAATAATAAAGGCAGGATAAAAATAAATTAAATGAATGAAAATAATGAAATAAAATACCTCACGAACAAGCCCTATAACATGCTGCTGTTTAAATTTTAAGCACCTAGGTTTTCCTATTTAGTAAAAGCCTTTTTTCTGACTAAATTGCATTTCAGTCAACACAATTTATTTTTTGGTCATTTGTCATTGTAGGGTTGAGCTCTGGAGAGAGCCTAGCAAGTCTCTGGGAATCAGCATTGTTGGTGGAAGAGGTATGGGAAGTCGCCTGAACAATGGTGAAGTTATGAGAGGAATCTTCATCAAACACATCCTTGAAGACAGCCCTGCTGGCAAAAATGGAACCTTAAAAACAGGAGATAGAATTGTGGAGGTATTATATTGGTTTCCATTTTTAAAATAAGCTTAGAACTGGTGGGGAACTATGGTTCCTTTATGACTTGTGGACTTCAACTCCCAGAATTCCTGAGTCAGCTGACTCAGGAATTCTGGGAGTTGAAGTCTACAAGTCATAAAGGGACCATAGTTTCCCATCTCTGGCTTACAATGTAACAATGTTTTTGCACATTTCTAAGCAAAACTTTGTTTTTGTAAGAATCTTGACTTCTAAAAGTAAATGAAAAGAATATGGCATAACCGATTGGCTTATAATGTACTTGAATAAAAGTTTTTCATTTGGTCAACTCTGTTATTTCCATTTTGCAAAAAACAAAACAAAAAAAACGACTCAAATTGAGGAAAAAGTAATATGAGAGAATTTTAATTTTTCAGGACATTTGATCACAAATGTGAAGATGTCTCTTTTACAACAACAAAACTACCCTAGCTGTATAGAGCAGGAGACTGCTGAACTTAACATATATCAAAAGGCTTCAGGCCTTTTCAGAAGGTCTTCACAAACACAATGGTGTTTGGCATTACAATTACTAATTGATGAGGTATGAAATATGCCTTGTATATAACCTGCATCTGCATAACCACTCTTTTCCTTCATCCCCTTTTTTAAATCCACAACAATTGAATCACCCATGTATCAGATGAACTGGGGTACAGCTCATGAAAGTTTATATCTTATATTAAAAATTGGTAGTCTGAAAAGATGCTCAATAAAGGAGCATATTTGTAGTTCATATTTGAAATGAGGGCTTCTTGGTGCTGTCTGAGGTTGGTACCCCATTCCTTACTAGCACTGATGATATTACTGAGTTTGGGTAGGGAGACACCTGCAGGAAAACAACCAAGCCTGAAAAGATACTACCAGTCTCTTGATTTTTGGCTACTGTATGCTAACATGGTTCTCCTTCTACAATACTAACAATATAATCTCACTATCTTCAGATACCAGAACAGATTTTGAACACTTGTCTGGCAGAACTTCACAGTTGAAAGGCTCTTTTCAAAAAACAGTAGGTTAGAAGGTAGCATTTTGAAGCTGTAAGGAATAAATAAATTTCCCTAAATGATTTTATAGCTTTAAAAACAATTTTATTGGGAGCTGCCCTTAGTTGTCTGAAAGATGGGTGGCCATATAAATGTTTAAAATAAATTAATAAAAAATAAATACACTGTATACCACAGTCTCATTTTTAAAAATACCCAATGTTATTTTATTAGATATGTGCTTACAATAGTGAAACATATAAACACAATCTTGATTGGAAAGGATGAATTCAGGGGTGAAATGCTTCCGGTTCGGGCGTGCCTGCCAGTGGTCGGAGAGCCGGTAGCGACGGCAGCGCGAGGCTTCGCCCACCCACCTGGATGCCACCATTTGGGTTCTTTTACCCTCTGCACATGCGCAGAACGCTTTGCGCATGCGCAGAGGGTAAAAGAACCTAAATGGCAGTGTCCGGGCGGGTGGGAGAAACCTTGCGCTGCCGTCGCTACCGGCTCTCCGACCACTGGCAGGCACGCCCGAAACGGGAGCATTTCACCCCTGGATGAATTATTTATCATTCACTTCCAAAGGTGCTTTAGAGATTATGACCACTGCCATGTATTTTGACTCTGAAACCTTTATTAAGAGACAAATGCACAAATATCAGTAATATGGATTTATCATACAAAATGATGTATAGAATCCATTGAGTTTTTTTAAAAAAACCTTCATATTACTCTAGCTTACTACATTTTACACAATCCTTGTTATATATGTAATATTTCAGGTTTATGCCAAAGACTTCATAGTCTTGAATGTAAGATGATCTTAGATTCCAAACAAAAATTAAAATTATGTTACGTTTGACAGCCAGTGAAATCAGAGTCTAATTTAAGCTCCATACCTGAACCACTAAAGATACAAATTAAATTCCCAGATATAAAACAATGTTAAATTATAACTTACAATAATAACTTCCACTCTCATAGTATATCCTGAAAATTGCGACCTGTGGTGTTCATGCATAATAATATGATCTTGCTAAATAATGAAATGCTGCAAACGAAGGACTGAAATTTAGAAGGGACCAGCTACAGGTTTTTGTTCGTTTGCTTACATAAAACAGAAAAATAGGTATAATTTTTATGAGTTTCTCCATTTTTAGCTACGTGTACCATCATATTAAGCTTAGGCCTTACGTTTTCAGGTGGATGGAATAAATCTCAGAGATGCAAGCCATGAGCAAGCGGTGGAAGCCATTCGAAGAGCAGGCAACCCAGTAGTCTTCACGGTACAGAGCATTATAAGCAAACCAAGGGTAAGCATATGAAGAGAGAGAGAAAAAGATATATAGAACCATAAATATGCATCCAAAGTTAACAATTTATTCCAAATTTTGTTAATTTGGAGGAGAACTGAGGCTTCGCTTTCTAAATCTTACATCATCTACCAAGCTAAGAGCAGAATTAGTTGAGGTTGCAATTAGTCCTTGGTTTTGTGAAAAATCTGTGTAGAAATCTGTGTAGATTGGAAACAGCAAATGGCCCTTCAGAGGCTATCTCATTTAATCAGAAAGTTGATGAAATATTTACATGCTATAAAACAGGGGTGTCCAATTCTGGAAGTTGAAGTCCACAAGTCTTAAAAGTGGCCAAGGTTGGACATCTCTGCTATCAATGATAGAGTAAGGTTTTGATGATTTTTCCATACTGCATGCTCTGGACATCATAATAACTAATGCAGCTGAGATCCTGTTATATACCACATCTGTACATATCCCATCTTGATTTCTCACCTGTTAGCCGTGCCTGCCAGAAAGGAATTGTGCTCTGTGCAGAGGCTAGGAAATCCACATGGGGCTATATATTTGAAAGATTAATTGATTGTCCAAATATTGCCTTCTTTTTCCTTACCATTTTCCCTGTACTTTTCATTTTGCTCTTAAGCATAAATCAGGAGGGATAGAAAGACTGCAGTGCAGAATCACTAAATAGCCCTCCATAAAAGGACATGGCTTCCAGCCACTTTGCACAGTCATTTTAATATTGTTGCTTGCATCACTTGAAACTATACTTCCTGTATGTATTTTTTTTTGTAACTCGCATGTTTGATTTACTGGCTCTTTTCATAACTCTTGTTTCCCAGCCAATATCTCTTTATGGCTCTTTAGCATCCTCTGCTCCTGGTGGGCAGAAATTTAATAATCCATTTTACCATCAGTCATCACAGGTAAATAGCATGGGTAGTCCTGTTGAATGTTAGTGATTTGTATGCAGAACCGATGGGAGCTTGTGAATTTGCTGTGGCATGGGAAAATACATTTGCTTGCTGAATGTTGGTGATGTAAAAACAGTGTCTTTAGTTTGTGCTCTTTATATGAAACCCTAATATATTCTAAGGGGATTTCCAGTATTTAATTATAAGCAATCAACCAGAAAGCTAACTATATTTTTTTTCTGGTAGTCACCTTTTAATGCTGCTTCATGAAATAAAATAAAATAAGGTAACTTCACAGACATAGATGGCTTATTCGTCCATTGTAGAGAGTTAAAGCATTGCTTTATGGAGATGAATGTTTTCTGTTGATCAACAAATTTTAGCAATTAACAATTCTTATTTTGCTTATACACAATGAAAGGGGTCTATTTTGTTACATATGGTTATGCATTAAATGTATAATTTACCAAAAAATGCCCAAGCATATCATGGTTCAGAGCCATAGTAGTAGTAACAGAAATTATCTTATTGTTTGTGTTGGACCCATCTGCCTGTGAAATTTGAACTAGCATTGTTAGTGAAAGGACATATTACAAAAATGTTTATGGGTGCTTTCTTATTATTTCAAATCATAGAGAAGTTCTATATTTGATAGAGCTTTGTAAATAAGGAATGATTAATGCCTGTCTGCATGCATGTCTCTTGTAATCCTGTCGTTCAGTGTTTATTGCCTTCAATATGTGCTTTTAATGCTTCCACTGAAATGTGGCATGTTTAAGGTATCTTGAAATTATTCAAGTTAGGGATTTCTCTCTTTAAAAATATGTATTGTTCAATTCTCTGAAGAAAGTGATAATCTGGTTTATTTCCTGAAACTTGTTTATACACAAGGCTAAAATCTTCTGAAGTGAAGCAGAAGTCTTTCTTTAAAGCCTAGTTGAACATCACAGAGAGGGAAGTTTCATGTAATAATATGAATTTGCAAGAGTTCAAAGTTATGTGGTATTGTGCAGCAGCACAAAAAAAAAACAAAGAAAAAAGTACTTGGAAAAAACAAACAATGAAAATCAAGAGTACCATTTTTGAGAAGGAAATAATTATTCAGGGAAAAAACCTATGTGGTGTGTTCATCACTTCAGTTTTAATGAAAATAATCTAGAGAATATACTTAATTATAATCACAACAGATATACATGTGATTTTCATATACAGATATTCTCAGAACAGAGCGGAGCTAAATTTTGATAGTACCCAAAAAGTGGTCTGAGGACTTACTGCTACTTGCTGCGGTTCTTCTTAATATCCATATAAGCAACATCAAGTAATGTTGTTTGCCTTTTTCTATATAAGTGTAGCTAAATTTTTTTCCCCTGTTCATTTTAATCTGGATTTTTTCCCCATTTCTGTGTTAAATTCAATCTTAATGTATTTTTTTTAAAAAATGTAATTTATTTATTTCTTAGAGTATATCCACCTTTTGTTCAGAAGCTCAAGGTAGTGTACATTATGCTTCACTTTCTCATAGCACCAATAGCCTATTCAAATGCAGCATGGTCAACTTCTTTCTTATTGGTGTATAAAAAGATTAGGGAAAAGTGAGAGGTTGCTGACCAGTGTCCCTGCCTTTTTTTTCCTGTTTAAGTATAATAACAGTTCTGGCCTGTTATCTGAAAGCTGACCTTCCCCCCCTAGGGAGTAGTGCCTTGAAAATAAAGGGAAATATTTTATCTCAGTCTTTGAGGTAAAGTGGACTAATGTTCTCAGAGACATTTACTGTATCATCATCATCAACATCCATCATCATCATAGCCATTGTCTATCTACTGCAGGATGAAGGCCTCTTCTCCGCATATTTCCAACAAATATGGTCCTGAGCTTTCTTTTGCCAATTGGGCCCGCAATACTTGCTGATGCCGTCAATCCATCTTGTTTTCGGTCTCTTTCGCTTTTTATCAAGTGGGACCCATTCTGTGACTGCCTTGGTCCACCTGCCATCAGTTCTTTTTGCTATGTGACCAGCCCATTTCAATTCAATTCACTTTTGTTTGTTGTCTAATCCACATGCAGGTCTTTCTATCTTGTCTCTTTGCTGTATATCAGTAGTAATACACTTCTTATAAAAAGTTTCTTTTTGGAATTTTTTAGTTGTCTTCTGCATCATAAAGAGTAAGCATTGCTGAATCTGTTTTAAGAGGCTGAGGGCTGAACACTCTCACCAGATATAGAGCAGATAGGGTTTCTCAAGATAAATGGAATGTATGCCAGCTGTGAGGCAGCTGGAACCTTACCAGTTGAATTGCTATTAACTATCTTCTCTTAAAAACATTGCTCCAAACATAGTAAGAAATTGCCCTAAACATACAATGTAAGAATAAACAATAATCTTAAAAGAGAAAAATGTGCAGAAGTTTATTCTTTTCATGAGTCAATTTTGGTCCTCATTTTAATAAGTCAGGGAAGAACAAATAACAAATGTACATATTTACCCAGATAGGTAAATCCAAGGACTTTCCCACATCCTGGATGGTATAATCACCTTAAACAACAGGGGAACATTTTTGCTTTATTAGGAAAAATTCAGCATAAAATATTTTACTTATTCATAAAGCTTAAAAAATGTCCTAATGAATAATAGTATTAAGATATTATCATTTAGAAGAAATCTCTATTTCTGGGTGGTACTTGCAGTGTAATCACTGTTTCACATACAGGTAGTCCTTGACTTACAAACATTCATTTAGTGATTGTTCAAAGTTACTATGACATTGCAAAAGTGACTTACGACTGTTTTTCACGCTTACGCCTGTTGCAGCGTCCCTGTGATCACATGATCAAAAATTTGGGCACTTTGCAACTGGCATGTATTTATGACGGTTGCAGTGTCCCGGGGTCATGTGATTACCTTTTGAGACCTTCTGACAAGCAAAGTCAATGAGTAAGCCAGATTCATTTAACAACTGTGTTGTTACTAATTTAAACAACTGCAGTCACTCACTTAACATCTGTGGCAAGAAAGGTCGTAAAATGGGTCAAAATTCACTTAACAGCTGTCTTGCTTAGCAACAGAAATGTTGGGTTCAATTTTGGTTGTAAGTCATGGACTATATGTAAGCTACCATTTGCTGTTGGGCAAATGCTGATCGCGCATGTGTGAACGTGCCCTGTTATATGTGTCTTTTGATTAGCAAGTTCCTTTCTGTGTTTATTTTTTATAGAATTTCCCTATGCCTTATCTGCAGTCCAATCCTTTCACTAAGCCTCCTGCCTTCAGCAGCACTAACCCTTTTGTTGATCCTCTGCAGTTCAACACTAACAAGGTTGGATTATGCCCATGTGTTTGTGATGGACTTGGTGAATATTTATGTGTTTATCTTTCCCCCCTTCCTTTCCTAGACCCTCATTTAATAATATTAATAATGTTTCATAAGCCAGTGGTTTGCTGGAAGTGAATATTCTCCATATTGAATTATGGCCATCATGCTCATATCCCTGTCATCCCCTTCCATTGAAGTTATGACATGGAGGTAGGAGAAACTTTTGATAGTGCCTGATCTATCAAAGGATGATGGTAGGTCTTTTAACAAGTCGGAATTTTAAGAGTAACTTTCTAACATGATTTGTGTTTACTTAAAGGAGAAACTTAATTGGCAGAATGAATGAGAGTCCTGTTACTTTTGAACACTGGACTTTTGAACAAAAGTTTCTACTTTGAATTTTGGACAAAAACATTGATAGAAATATTTTGCCCCTTCCACAAATCGTATTTTGCTTGTAAAATGTTAATCTAGCAAATATTGAGTACAGCTAGTTAATGGTACCATCTTACTCTTGTGTATCTGGAGGCTAGTGTTACAGCAACTGTAAACAGATGTTTGTTGAATTGATTGTAAGTGAATTGTTTGTTCAGTTAGAAATAGAATGTTCTGTTTCTACTAACTAGACCGATTTGATGTAGTGCGTAAGGCACCAGTCTAGGAACCAGGAGGCTCTGAGTTCCAGTCCTACCTTAACCATTAAAATGTCTGGGTGACTTTGAGCCAGTCAGTCACCTTACGGTAGCGTTCCCAAACCTTTTGAGCACCAGGGACCGGTTATGTGGAGAGAGGTTTTTCCACAGACCAGAGGGGGCATGGTTTCATGTGCTGCCTCCATCCCTCAGATGGGGCTTAGCTTGTTTGTGCAGCCTGGTTTCTGTCATGCTGCGGCCCAGTGCCGGTCCACGGACCGGGGGTTGCCTTACAGGATTGTTGTTCTGGGTAGAATAGGAGGAAGAGAAAGGATGTTCACAGCCTTGAGTTCTTATAAAAATAAGAAAAGCTCCCCATATTATCTCTTTGCTCCTACCCATTTAAGTTTTCACTTAATTTGAATAAGTCAAATTATTTGGTATATATCTATAGATATATACCAAATAATTTGACTTATTCAAATATATTTGAATTATATATATAATATATACATATATATTACATTATATATATACATATACATATACATATACATATACATATACATACACATACACATACACATACACACATACGTATATACATATATACATAGACATAGACATAGACATAGATATAGATAGATAGATATATATACCGTATTTTCCGGAGTATAAGATGCACCTTAATTTTTGGGGAGCAAAACAAGAAAAAAACAATTCTGCCTCTGCCTACCAGCATCACGATCAGAGGCATCCTCACTTCCACTCGGATTTTGATAACGAGCAGCACAGATCTTTTTATCCATTTAAAACAAACCCTATCACCTATGGGCATTTAACTGGAGTAGGTGGGGTGGGGTGGAGGATGATTTTCATGGGGGAAGAAGAGAGACTTGGCACCGAAGGCTTCCCTACCTATAGATATAGGCATTGAAAGCCTGGCTTTCTCGCAGCAAGGTCTGATAGAGATGGAGCACTTCAGTTCTCCTGGACGCTGCCATCTCATAAACATATTGCTGGGCTTTGCCTGCCCCTTCTCTAGACAACCCAGGCAGAGGGCAGTCGGCTTCTTCTCCTGGCCCAGGAGATGGATCTGGCCTGAAACACAATGCACTTTTTGGGCTTCTACATGCCCGGCTGAAGATCGTGCTTCATCTGGATGGGGAAGCTGCTGGCGCCAGTGGGCACCAGCAGGTTGAGCGGAGCCGCCTGCACCATGGAGGAACCCCCCACCCCGTGCCTTTCCCCCTCCCCTGCCGCCGGCTGCTTCACCTTTTTTTGGGAAGAGGTGCCTGCTCCTAACCTTTTCCAACCTTTCCTCCCTGATTCCAAAAACCTTGCTTTTGGAAGGCTGCTTCGGCTCTTGTTGTCCAGTGCAGGCTTCGCAGCTGGAGGGGTTCCCCCCCTCTACTCTTCCCATTACAAAGTTTCCTGGCCGGAGAACCACACGGAGCGCGCCCCTGGCAGCTGGCCTCCGAGGACTGCTTGATCAGGATTGGGGAGGATGGATCCCCACATTCCACGCTCTCTTCCCCCCCACCTGGGCTCCCCTCCTAGCCCTTCCGCACCACACGTGGAGAAAGGCAAAGCAGCGGGCGGCAGGGGACGGGTTTATTTTAAACCTCCGAGTGGAAGTGAGGATCCCCGTCGCCTAGAACCGCCCGGAAATGCGATGCGCCGAGGCTGAAAACCTCTGACTGGTGGGGGCTGGCAGGTGGGTGGGGCTACATTCGGTGTATAAGACGCACCCAAATTTTCACCCTCATTTTGGGAGTAAAAAGGTGCGTCTTATACTCCGAAAAATACGATATATAATACATTCCTGCATTCCCATATATTACATTCCTGCATTCCCATCCTTTACTTTGTCCCTATGACAATTTCAAAGGCATCATCGTTTCCTTCTAAATGTACCTGCTGTTTAGTGTGAGCATAAATAATGTTCATATCATACTGCGAAGAATTCAGGCATTCCCATGACTAAATGTATACGTGATAATGTTAATTGGAGAAAGACATCAATGCCTTTTTAAAGACATCACCCTCTTTCTCAGCACAGTTTTCCAATTTCAGACATTTTATTTCCATTCACTTCTTAAGACCTTTCCACATATTTTCCTCAGTGCATAGAAATCAATTTCCAAAATAAGTTCTGCAAAGGGCATCTTTTTAGTGTGTTATTTATTTAAAATTTTCATGAGTAGCACTTCCAATAGTGTGCACAATTGAAGAATGCTGCGTATGTGAATTCAGCTAATGTGTCACATCCATTTTGCCCTTCTTTCGTGCAGTCATTCAATTTATACAGCCACTCATCTCACATCAGTGACTCTGAGCAGCTTACAAAATTAAAAACCACAGCAAAATGCAATGAAATATAAATAACCATAAAACCAAATTAAAAACCATAAACATGAACAGAAAACATTTTTTCCATTTGTGAAAACAAATTTAAAAATGCTCCTTGCTGATCTGATTTTTCCACAGTAGTACTTCTGTAATACTGTATAGTATGTGCTATTCATAATAGCATCTCTCCATCTACCATGAGATTCCCAAGAACTCTTGGATCTAGGCCCGTGGTGGCGAACCTATGGCACGCGTGCCAGAGGTGGCACGCGGAGCCATAGAAGCTGGCACGCGAGGGTTGCCCACCGGCAAACCGGAAGTGCGAAAAAACACACTTCCGGTTTGCCGGTGTGCTGTTTTTTGCACTCCAGAGGGTTCAGGGAAGCTCCCTGAAGCTCCGGAATGCAAAAAACTACAAAGCGGACAAACCGGAAGTGCACTTTTCCGCACTTCCGGTTTGTCCATTTTGTAGTTTTTTGCATTCCGGAGCTTCAGGGAGCTTCCCTGAACCCTCCAGAGTGCAAAAAACAGCATACTGGCAAACCGGAAGTGCGTTTTTTTCGCACTTCCGGTTTGCCGGTTTCGTCGTCCCAGGCGCCGGTAAGCCTTTGCGTGGGGGTGGGGGTGTGTGCACATGCGCAGGGGGCAGCATGGGGGGTGTTGTGCACATGCGTGGGGGGGGAATGGGTGTGGGCACGCAAGCGCGCGCAAGCGCGCCCCCTCCCTTTTTGGCACGCGAGCCGAAAAAGGTTCACCACCACTGATCTAGGCTAATGCAATGCAAAAGATTTCACCCCCATTTATTATTTCAGAGACAATTTTTGATACAAAATGATGCACAATCGAGAACATAATTATCTTTTGGAGGATTCATTCATATTCCTTAACATGTTCCTGTTTGTCCAGTTTTGGAAATAACATGCAAAGTTTTAGTGGTATGTAGGCTGAACAGACGTTCATCTTCACCGAATTTGATTTGCAGTTTCTGTCTTGTTTGCTTTTTTTATTCTACTGTTGCTGTGTATTTTAACTTCAAAGTCCTGGGTTTTTCTTTTTCATCATCCCATGCATTTCGATTGGCCATAATTCCTCTCCGTCTCCTCAAACACTGTATTTTCCTTACTTCCCACAGGCATCCAGTCAGTCAGATTCAGAGCCAGAAAAAAAATCATCCTGTAATCTGCCCTTGCCTCCTCCTTCAGTATTTCCAGCAATGAGCAGTGAAATTGTGCTGCACTCCTCTAACAATCACCTGGAAGATTTGGATAAGGAGGATGAGTTTGGATACAGCTGGAGTAAGTTACCTCTTTATCTGCAATGTGATGTTTTCAATAGTTTTTCTTTGATATGCTTGAGTAGAATCTGTGGTCAAAACTAACAGCTTTGTTGTTTCCTTGTGCTGTAAGCATTCGATCTGGGCCATAAGGCTTTAATATAAAATGTGTTTCATGTGCAATGCAGGAATGATTGTGACTGTTATTAAAAATATTCCTAAAAGTAGCATATAAATAAAGTATCTTTATAATGAAGAAGGGAATGATGGATAGATTCTCACTTTCCTGTTTTCAAAAAATGAAGTGGCTGGGGGCATGGCTTTGTCTAACTTTGGCAAGTGAATGGAAACATAAATTCATTCTTGAATTGTTTTTGTAATGTTGAGTTGACGTTAGGACTATTGAATTCCAAAGTTTGGGAATCGATTTTGACTTCGCCACCGATTTGAATCTTTATACTTAGGAAAAATCAGTCACCAGTACGGGAATCTGTCGGGAGATCTGCACATGATAGAACTGGAGAAAGGGAAGACTGGATTAGGACTCAGCCTAGCTGGGAACAAAGACAGATCCAAGATGAGTGTCTTCGTAGTGGGCATTGATCCAAATGGAGCAGCTGGAAGAGATGGCAGGCTGCAGATTGGAGACGAGTTACTGGAAGTAAGTGTCTAATAGACTTAAATGAAATATACTGACCTTAAGGACAGAAGAGCAATTAATTCAAAACAATTAATTGGTATAAAATGTAGGGTTTAATTAAAACAACATTATTTTCATCAGTATGTCCCTTCTTTATATAAATTGTACGTTCAAATCAGTTTTGACATTTGGCAACTACACCACTAGTCCTTTTTCCTTTTGTCCTTTTTATGGAAGTGGTTTGCCTTAGAGAGAGTGATTGACCCAAGTCATCCAGCTGGCTTTGAGCCTCAGGCAGGACTAGAGCTAAGGTTGTAGACTATAAAATGTCACTTACAGATTGCAAATTATAGCATACAAAGACTGATTTTATTATTATTGTTGTTGTGATGGTGGGGTGGTATTTGGGGTTGAGCTGCTCTCCGAATGTCCTTCTTGACGTTGAATTTTGGGTGCTAAATGCACATGTCTGTAGCTTTGGCTTGCTTCTTGAGCATTAATAGAGACAGGAGCCTTTTGTTCCCTTGTTTGTCCACTGGAATGGTGTTCTCCGAGAAATTTGTATAGCTTTTGTGTGCCTTGGTTTAAAAAGCAGTTAAAAATAGCAATAGCACTTAGATTTATATAGTGCTTTACAATGCTCTCTGGGCGGTTTACAGTGTCAACATATTGTCCCCCAACAATCTGGATCCTCGTTTTACCGACCTTGGAAGGATGGAAGGCCGAGTCAACCTTGAGCCCTATCAGGATCAAACTCCAGGCTGTAGGCATAGTTGGCCTGCAATACTGCATTCTAACTATTGCACCACCAAACATGACTTTTCTTACGAATGAAGGCAAATATGCATATTCCAGGATAATGTTGTAGGATCCAATCTGGGTCAGTCACTGGGATCAGAGGCTTAGTCTTCTGTGCTGCTGGACTCATGCTGGAGTCCATCCTCAGGAAACCTCTCTCTCCCAGCTTTTCTTCCACAGACATGGGTTAAGGTAGTTGGTAAGCCTCTTCCAGGATTTTGCTATTGAGCTGTTTGTTTGTTTTTCTTCCAGATAGGTTTTGTTTCTTCTGCTTTGGTTGTTTGTTAGTTATTGCAAATTGTCCAGAGTCACCATATAAGGTGGCCTTATAATTCCTTCCTTCCTTCCCTCCCTCCCTCCCTCCCTCCCTCCCTCCCTGGTCAAAAATAGGTTTTGTTTCTTCTGCTTTGGTTGTTTGTTTGTTATTGCAAATTGTCCAGAGTCACCATATAAGGTGGCCTTATAATTCCTTCCTTCCTTCCTTCCTTCCTTCCTTCCTTCCTTCCTTCCTTCCTTCCTTCCTTCCTTCCTTCCTTCCTTCCTTCCTTCCTTCCCTCCCTCCCTCCCTCCCTCCCTCCCTCCCTCCCTCCCTGGTCAAAAATAGGTTTTGTTTCTTCTGCTTTGGTTGTTCGTTTGTTATTGCAAATTGTCCAGAGTCACCATATAAGGTGGCCTTATAATTCCTTCCTTCCTTCCCTCCCTCCCTCCCTCCCTCCCTCCCTCCCTGGTCAAAAATAGGTTTTGTTTCTTCTGCTTTGGTTGTTTGTTTGTTATTGCAAATTGTCCACAGTCACCATATAAGGTGGCCTTATAATTCCTTCCTTCCTTCCTTCCTTCCTTCCTTCCTTCCTTCCTTCCTTCCCTCCCCCCCTCCCTCCCTCCCTCCCTCCCTCCCTGGTCAAAAATAGGTTTTGTTTCTTCTGCTTTGGTTGTTTGTTTGTTATTGCAAATTGTCCAGAGTCACCATATAAGGTGGCCTTATAATTCCTTCCTTCCTTCCTTCCCTCCCTCCCTCCCTCCCTCCCTCCCTCCCTGGTCAAAAATAGGTTTTGTTTCTTCTGCTTTGGTTGTTTGTTTGTTATTGCAAATTGTCCAGAGTCACCATATAAGGTGGCCTTATAATTCCTTCCTTCCTTCCTTCCTTCTTTCCTTCCTTCCTTCCTTCCTTCCTTCCTTCCTTCCTTCCTTCCCTCCCTCCCTCCCTCCCTCCCTCCCTCCCTGGTCAAAAATAGATTTTGTTTCTTCTGCTTTGGTTGTTTGTTTGTTATTGCAAATTGTCCAGAGTCACCATATAAGGTGGCCTTATAAGTCCTTCCTTCCTTCCTTCCTTCCTTCCTTCCTTCCTTCCTTCCTTCCTTCCTTCCTTCCTTCCTTCCTTCCTTTTTTCCTTCCCTCCCTCCCTCCCTCCCTCCCTCCCTCCCTCCCTCCCTCCCTCCCTGGTCAAAAAAGTAAAAGAAAATAGAATATAGCAGCCAGGAGGGCATGAAAATAATCTTTGTGGGTCCAAAGATTTCATGTATATCTACAAATTATACCTTGGACATTGATGATGTGTACAATGGGATCTTTACAAAAAAAAATTTTTTTAACAACAGGCAGGAGGATATTTCAAAGGCAACCTCCATAACAGACTTTGTAGAGAAGAGGAATTGCTCTTTTCTATTTGTGCTGCCAGAAGCGGTTCTATCAACAGAACTTTGGAATACGTTTGCTATTAACTTAAAGATGATTAATCTTGGAAATTTAAGCAAAATATTCAGACATTCTTGTGCAGCTATAAATTAGTCTGATTGCAAATCGTTTTGCCATTATTTGTATTTATCAGTCTGCTTCTCCATGCCTTAGTTTTCATTTGGCAAAAAATAAGTTATGAATCATTAGTGAAAATTAATGATGGTGTTCTCAATGTCAGCCAAAACCACTGCAATCAAGCAAAGGGCATTTTCCAATCCAAGAGAGAGGCCAGTACAAACCAACAGCTGTTAGGATTTTGATAACAGGGAAAATAATAATAAATATTGCAGGATTGGTATCCACAGCGGAATGGCAGAAGAACAATATTAATAAGTTAACAATTATAATTAGTCAACAGTCTATTACACTGAATCAATTATAACAATAATCAGCTTTGCATGTGAAATAATTGATTTGGGAAGAAATAATGAAATGTGTATTCTTGTCTGTTTGTGCCATGCTGATCAGATAAATGGACAAGTTCTGTATGGAAAAACACACCAGAATGCATCTTCAATCATCAAATGTGCACCTTCTAAAGTAAAAATAATCTTTATCAGGTAAGAAACATTTAATATTTTAATCTTTTAGTCTTGTCTCAGTTCATCTTTCAGATAATGGGAAGGGCATCAAAGCATTTCTAAGGGTTTTCTTGAATTATATACTGTACCTGTTTTCAGAATTGCAGGTATTAACTTTAGAGTCCCTCTGGACTGAGAGGTAGAGATCAATCACCTAAATCAGTAAATAAATAAACAATGTAGATAATTTTTTTTATTAAAAACAAGCACATTATTTAGCTATTAAAAATTTAAAGAAAATCTTCTCCAACACCAGTTCTATAGTATTAAAATTGTGTGCTTTTTGTATGATAGAAACAAAGATGCTATCCATCAGATGGCTATTTCTCCTGGTAAATCACTGGTATCAGCATCTTCGTCTTCAGGGATGGTTCAGCATGAAGAGGTACAATGCATATTCAATATTCATCTTAATTTAGGGATTGAAAAAATTGCTACTTATAATATTTTCCATTGAAAATAATCAAAAGGCAGACCCAGTTTTAATTTAGAAGTAACTTCATAGAGATATTCTTAGTAAATTTAAATGTGGTTTTTTAAAAAATAGCTATTGTGAATATATTTTTAACATATTTATTTTGTTTAGGGGGAAGTGAACATTTCAAGCTCTAATTTACCAATAGATCTGACTTTATATAAGAATGTTCAAAATGTGGAACTACCTAAGGTAAATACGTGTGTTTATGTTCTGTTCGTATTTCTGTAGTCCTAAATGAATTTCTGGCTGTAAATTTCTTTTATTCTGATGCGGAAGGTACGAATTAGGTAAACCGCCTCACATTTTATTTATGTATTATTTACATTTATGTATGTATTTACCTAGATATGAGTAAGCATGCACAAGAACATTGTTCGATATGCTTAAATTTCCCAAATGCTTTTTAAGTTTCTGAGAAATGTAAAACCTGAAGTGTATATCTGTATATTAGTTTGAAAAAAATAGCTTAAACTCTGTTTGTGTAGAATTTGCAAAGGCAGAATTCCTACAGTATCGTTTTACCATTGGTTAAACTCTTCAATAATGGAAGTTGCCCTTTGTAATTTTTTAGGATCAAGGTGGCATAGGTATTGCTATTGGTGAAGAAGATACACTTAATGGTGTAGTTATTCAGAACTTAACAGATCATGGTGCAGCAGGAAAGGTAAACTTGACACTAAAGATGATAAAAAGTTTACATTTCCTCCTCCTTGGCCTGGGTTAATGCATTTATTTGATTTCAGGATGGCCGAATTAAGGTTGGAGATCAAATTCTAGCAGTGGATGATGAAGTTGTTGTGGGTTATCCTATAGAAAAGGTAATTGAGCAATGACTATCCTAGGCAGTTTTTAAAGATTTGTTTGTCATAAGCTAAAATGCTTGATTATTTATTTTATTTTTATTTATTAAATTTGTTGACTGCCAATCTTATCACAGGGTAATGCTGGGAAGCTTATATGTTAAAAAGGATAAAACTATACAAAACAGGCATCTAAAAACATGCATATAAAATAAAATGTTATAAAATATAAATTATCAACTCTAAAAGATGGGGAGAGAGGGATCTCATGTGGGATTTGAATACTTTCAGTGGGACTAAGATTGTAGCATTGTTCAGTTTTTAAAACTCAATTCCTATCTCACATCTCATTTAAGACGCCTGTCCAAGAGAACATGTCAAACAATCAGATAATTGTTGATCAGGGTGAGAATCATTAATGTTTAATGAAACATTTAAAATATCTCCTTTCATGAATGAATGGATGTGTTTTATATAGATAGATAGATAGATAGATAGATAGATAGATAGATAGATAGATAGATAGATAGATAGATAGATAGATAGATAGATAAAGAAGCGATAGCCATCACGATCTCTGGAACATTTAAAATTTTATTTAAAACTACTATTAAAATTGCTAAGCTTTCATCAACCCCTGTTGACTTCGTCAGAGTGTAAAATCCCCATGGAAGAGATGCTTGCTTTTATAGAATGCCCATCAATTTATGTAATGTCTGTCAATTTAGACTTTGCACGTGTGACCGGTCCACACCCTTTTCTCTCTCCTGTAATTGACTTAATTGTTTCTGCCTTAGTCATGCTGACAGATGAAGATTTCTCCATGGTGTATTGCCTCTTTCTCTCCCTAGGGGGCAAAGCAGGGCTATCAGGCATTGCTGTGAAGGTGTTTCTCCTGGCTTCCTCCCCCTCATTGTTGTTCCTCTCCCTTTTAGGCACACGCATTGCCTGCTCTAAATTCATCTGTTTTGTTAATACGATAGATTACTGAGGAAGTCTCCTCCTTTGGTAGAGCTTCTTTTGGGCGCATTACTCTCTTCCTCAATGTTTGGTCAGGTTTGTGCGTCACTTTGACCCCATGCGGTGCAAGAATCACCTAATCTATCGTATTAACTGCAGCACAAGGGAGCACAGTAGAGGAGCAGCAGAATGAGAGAGACAGGAGGGGTGAAGAAGAACAACGCAGACCCATCACAAGATCATGGGCAAAACAGATGAATTTAGAGCAGGCAATGCGTGTGCCTAAAAGGGAGAGGAACAACAATGAGGGGGAGGAAGCCAGGAGAAACACCTTCACAGCAATGCCTGATAGCCCTGCTTTGCCCCCTAGGGAGAGAAAGAGGCAATACACCATGGAGAAATCTTCATCTGTCAGCATGACTAAGGCAGAAACAATTAAGTCAATTACAGGAGAGAGAAAAGGGTGTGGACCGGTCACACGTGCAAAGTCTAAATTGACAGACATTACATAAATTGATGGGCATTCTATAAAAGCAAACATCTCTTCCATGGGGATTTTACACTCTGACGAAGTCAACAGGGGTTGACGAAAGCTTAGCAATTTTAATAGTAGTTTTAAATAAAATTTTAAATGTTCCAGAGATCGTGATGGCTATCGCTTCTTTATCTGTAAATATGCCTGGAACTCGCATTTTTAGAACAATCCTTAATATATATATATATATATATATATATATATATATATATAGAGAGAGAGAGAGAGAGAGAGAGAGAGAGAGAGAGAGAGAGAGAGAGAGAGAGAGAGAGAGAGAGAGAGAGAGACACACACACACACACACACACACACACACACACACACACACACACACATCACTTTTTTAGCTGATAACATTAGCAATCGTCTCTTGGCAGGGAAAAAACATGTTATAGAAATGGCCATTCAGTCAAATATTTGTTCAAATACATAGGATTTGCTTTCCTCTTAACAACTTAGCTATAATAATTCTGCTGAATATTATACAGCTATATGTTTGTTTGTTACATGGTAATTTGTCTTGTTCAATATTTCTTATTATCTGTTTATTATTTCAACAAGTTTATCAGTTTGCTGAAAACATCAAAGCCCAATGTGAAGCTCACTATTAGTTCAGTTGAACCAGAAGGTCTGGCAGTTCCCCAGCCACTTTTGTCAACTTACAGCACCACTTTGAGCGAGGGGACCAATATCCAGCCATTACCAATTGTTCCATCATCTGAGTCACCAGAACCAGAGTTAATTAAAAGTAAGAATTTTCATTTACTCCATGTTTTTAAAAAAGTGCACTGTGTTCATATCAATATGCATGTATGCGCATAAACACCTACCCATTATTGAATCAGCCATTATCCTATACGTCATTGACTTGGTACCTCAAATGTCCTCCTTTGTAAGATTTAAACAAATTATATAGAAATCAATATGTTCCTTTCGTCCAATGTATTGTGTTTTAATTTTCTTCGCCTTTCTTCTTTTTGGTTCAGGTAATCTTCAACTTGTGACCACAATTGACCCCAAAATTTATGTTGCTAAGCAACAGAGTTGTTAAGTGAATTTTGACCCATTTTACGACCTTTCTTATTTATTTATTTATTTATTTATTTATTTATTTATTTGGTATTCTTATATGCCGCCCAACTCCCGAAGGACTCAGGGCGGCATACAACAGAAAAAAATACAGAATAACCAATTTATAAATAATACTTAAAAGCAATATAAAAGTTAAAAAAGACACAATTTTTAAAATCACCCAACAACCATTCAACAACCATACATACTTGGGGGTGAGCTCGAGTGGATTAAGCTCTACCCCCAGCCTGCAGGAAAAGCCATGTCTTAACGGCTTTCCGGAAGGCCAGCAGAGTGGGGATAGTTCGGGTCTCTGGGGGAAGTTGGTTCCAGAGCACGGGGCCGGCCACAGAGAAGGCTCTCCCCCTAGGGCCCGCCAGCCGGCAGTGTTTGGCCAACGGGACCTGGAGGAGGCCAACTCTGTTTCTTGCCACATCCATTAAGTGAATCACTGCAGTTGTTAAGTAACACGGTTGTTTAGTGAAACTGACTTCCCCATTGACTTTGCTTATCAGAAGGTCGCAAAAGGTGATCACATGACCTCTGACACTGCAACCGTCATCAATATGAGTCAGTTGCCAAATGTCTGAATTTGGATCATGTGATCATGGAGATGCTGCAATGGTCATAAGAGTGAAAAATGGTCATAAGTCGCTTTTTTCAGTGCCGTAACTTTGAACGGTCACTAAACAAAGTGTTGTAAATTGAGAACTATCTTTATAATTAACCAATTGTTAAGTAGAAATATTTGTATGGTTATTAAATGTATTCAATTGTAAGACCAATGGATTTGTCCCATGGTCAACCGTGGCTCTGTAATGGTATGACATACATTATTATATTACTGTCTGCTGTAATACTGCAGAAATGTATCTCAAAGGTGGTTTTCATTTAAAATCAAAATTTTATTGAGGAAGTGTATACCTTGCAGTTCTTGATGTTCTGATATATCCTAATTCCATTGAGGACATATATCCATGGAGTTAATAAATCCCAAGTTATGCGGTAGCTACTCTCAACATGGCTTGCAAAGTGGTATTCTTGATGTAAAACAACAATCATAGATTATAACCAGCTCTTCTGATTTTTGTTTTTAGATGCAAGCAGGTCTTCAACTCCAGCTATGTTAGCTTCTGACCCAGCCACTTGTCCAATCATCCCAGGTTATGAAACAACGATCAGTATCTCCAAAGGACGTACTGGTCTAGGGTTGAGCATTGTGGGAGGAGGTGACACATTACTGGTGGGTAAAAATTATTTCTGTAATCTTTATACAATCTCTGGCTAACATTTCTAACGCAAAAAACAATGTCCCCGTTGAATGTAATGGCACTTATTCTCAGATATGTGCATGTAAGATTACAATGTGAGACCTATATAAAGTAACTTGAATAAATGAATTTAAATACAAGGTATATTATTGGAAGTAAATTTAAATCCATAACTACATAAAGCGCTAATACTTTAAAAAATGACACACCTCTGTTACATTTCATTCCTATTCATTCCTAGTTCTATTAAATATTTATATATTTTTGAATTCATAAGTTGCTAAAGTTTTTAAAGTGTTAGATCCCCCCCTTCTTTTTATCATATTTCAACACTTTCCTGTTAACTGTTCTTATTTTTTAGGAATAAATATTTCTATAATGTTATGTAAAATGTTCCGATTTGTAGTATTCATTAAAAGGTACATAATTAAGCTCTCAAGGGGCCCAGTGGCCTAACGGTTAAGACACTGAGCTTGTTGACCAGAAAGTTGGCTGTTCGAAATTAAAGCACCCTATGACAGGGTGAGCTCCTATTACTTGCCCCAGCTCTTGCCAACCTTGCAATTCGAAAGCATGCAAATGCAAGTAGATAAATAGGTACCACTTTAGTGGGAAGGTAACAATGTTCCGCATGCTTTAACGTATAATCATGCTGCCCACTAGATCATGGAAGCATCTTCGGACATTGCTGGCTCCCTCGGCTAGGAAACAGAAATTAACATTCTCCCGTAGAGTTGGACACGGCTGGGGAAGCCTATCCCCTTTTTTAAATTAAGATCTTATTTTTCTTTTTTTCTCCTGTTCTTAGTGCATTTCCATCTTTAGTTTCTAATAATACACTATAGCATCAGAAACTTATTTAAAAATACATTTGCAAAGAAACTTCTGAATCTTAATGCGAGTGTGTGTGTGTTTACCTACATTCAAACTCTCTTCTTTACCTTAAGATAATTGCAATACATGGTAAAGAAGTCTAACAACTCAGTGATATAATCTTTCAAATGTACAGGGAGCAATTATTATCCACGAAGTATATGAAGAAGGAGCAGCATCCAAAGATGGAAGACTCTGGGCTGGTGATCAAATCTTAGAGGTACAATATTGAACATTATACAACTTACGGAATCCTTCTGTGTAGGAAATAGAAATGACAGGGAGAAAAAGGCAGTTGTGGAGATCTATGTTATTTTTGTAGTCAGCGAATGTATTCAGCTTTCATCGTCTATTCATTTTAGGTGAATGGCATTGACCTAAGGAATGCAACGCATGATGAAGCTATAAATGTTCTCAGACAGACACCACAGAAAGTCCGCCTGACTGTTTACAGGGATGAAGCCCAATATAAAGAAGAAGACATGTATGATGTTCTGAGTATCGAATTACAAAAGAAACCAGGCAAAGGACTTGGATTAAGTATTGTTGGGAAAAGGTAGGTACAGAGAGGGTCTTCTGAAACTCATACTGAATATCATTTTTGCCAGAAACAAAGTTTCTAAGAAAAGGCGACCCAACCAAATAGTACGAGTTGGGTTTTAGTTTCAGTGTACTCTTAGCTTCCTGCTTAATTCTCCGTTACCTTCTGTATATAAAAAATATATTTTCAGGTCAACCCAATAAAACAGCTTATTAGGGGTTTTATTTGCTAGGAGTGCGTACAAACCAGAAAATATGTGTTATTATGTGCATGAAACAAACACACTGTAGCTTAAAGGTTCAGTTAAACTATTCTGGTTGCATCATAGACTAAGAGAATCGATACCCAGAATATTTGAATTGTTCTAGGTTTTGTCCAAGAAAAAAAATCAAAAGTCTTTTGGGTGAGTAAGTCAAGGCTGTTGTACCTTATACCACTCTCCCTATCTCTTCTGTATATCTTATGCACCAGCATGGCCTCCTTGTCTACCCATTGCTACCCTTGAATTTAAGGTGTGGCATATCCTACAAGCCAATCCGCCCTCTTCCCCAACTGGAAGATTACAGGATTTCCCCCCCCCCCCCTGCTAGCACTAAATACAGTTGTGTCTCCCTAAGGCAAACTCTTGTGTTTGTGGTAGTAGAAAGAAATCTGTATGGGTTTTAAAAGGCATTTCTTATTTAGTGCCTCTGACGTAATCTTGGCTCTCAAATTAATTTCTGAGGGTTTTTTTACCGAACAAATTTATGATAACATTTTAATAAGTTTTTTTATAAAATGAGATATTATAAATGTATGAAATATGCAGAAATATCTGTCACAAATGTATAAAAAATTAAAATTAATATTAAATAAAGCAGATTATTAGTATTTTATTGTATTTCATATGATTACAAACCTCTTATGAATGTTCTAAGGATGATTAAAACAGTGAATTAGAGTGTATGTTTACAAATAATAGAGATTAAGAATTAAATTTATACAGTTCTGCACTGTTTATAGATCAACTCAGATATATGATAGGATGGTATAGAAGAGTCCAAATAAATAACTAAATAAAACAAACACACATGAATATTGCATTTGTAGAAATGACACTGGAGTGTTTGTTTCGGACATTGTCAAAGGAGGTTTAGCAGATCTGGATGGAAGGTTAATGCAAGGAGACCAGATATTAATGGTGAATGATGAAGATGTTCGAAATGCTAACCAGGAGACAGTGGCGGCCTTATTAAAGGTACACTAGATTTGAGATAAAATGATATTACATTAATTCAGAATCCGATCCAGACCCTCTTTGATTGAAACCCCAACTGTTGCTCATCCTTGATTTGATTTGGGTATAATTATTTTGATAAAATCAGATAAATGTATTGGGATTGCAAACCCTTTTTAATATAGTTTATACAGAAGCTATACTCTTCATTTAATGACTACCTCAATTAGCAGCCATTAATCATAATCATAAACAGTAATAAAAATTCATTTTCCAATCATTGTGCACCTTTATGACCAAATTTAACACTCTTGACAATAATGCATGCCGATGTGAGTAACAATGGTGTAGTTGCATGAGATAATTTTATTTGAACAAGATGGCAACGGCCAGTGATCTTAGCAGCATCCTTCCCTCCCTCTCTTTATACAGTAACATGTTCACTTAGTGACCATTTCACTTAACAATCTGGTTGCTGGAATAGAACTCAGTCAGTAAACAAAAAGTGGGTTCATTTTTGTTATTTTTTAAATGAGTGATATACTAATCCTATCATATGTGTTTCCCAGTATAAATCAGATGAAGGAATTGAACTGAGCAGTTAGTTTAGAAATCTTTTTACTGTACTCACCACTATTACAATTATACATGATATTTTGTTTAGATTTAACCTTAACTGCGGTACCAGTTGAAAAAAGTTTCTATTTAAATGACTTCTTCAGTTGTGACAGATCTTTAAACTGAGCCTTTAAATGCACATAATAGGTGTGAAGCATGAGAAATATTTATGCCCATTTGGGATTTTAAGTTTGAGTCATCCGGTCCCAATATTGATTGATCCTATTATCCAAATTATGCAAATTTTTCAGCTGACAATTGTATCCAATGGCAGGTTGGTTTCTTTCAACTAAGAAATGACTTTATTGATCACTGATCAAGACCATTGTCTAACCAATTATGTCTTCTTCCTAGTGCTCATTAGGTGTTGTTAAACTAGAAGTTGGAAGAATAAAGGCAAGTTCATTCCATTCAGAGAGGAGAATGTCTCAGAGCAGCCAGGTTTGTAACTATTTGCACCGATTTCATTTGGGGGGAAAAAAAGTCAAACGGGTTATTACATTTTAAAAAGCAAACAAGGAAAATTTGATTTTGCTCTAAAATGATTTTTCTGTAGAATATTATCAAAGATAAAACCCACAACTAAATTCCATAATTGGTTGAACCGTCCCATGTTAAATACCTTTAAAAGTGATATTTAGAAGACCGGTTCACAAGTTGTGAATGTCAAAATTTATCTACTAACACACTGAACATCAAATTGTCATTTTTATAATTTTTGCTGTCGCAATTAAAACAGTAAATCTTCAGAGCTGTATTGGTATAGAGATAGAGGGGGTAAAATTGATCATCATCTTTCTAATGACTTTACAATACCTCCAGTTAGAATAATTGCTTAAGAACTCTATTCAGTAAGGAAAATAATATGTGTCACATGGAATCACAAATGTTTCTTCAAATACATTTCTCTCTACCTGTGTCCAATATTTAAACCATACCAGACAATTTTCCAAATCCACTGTTATAGTTGAATATATTGTAGCCTGTATTATTTTTAGATCCAGATTTTTTATCTTTGCTCTTATAGAAAGCATGTCCTGGATCCAAACTGGTAGGTATATTTCCAGAAAAATTATGTGTGATGCTAAAATATTAGATAGTATTGGTTTAGAAAGAAAGCAATGATTCCAGAATAATTTTGATGTAATTCTCTAAGGTCAGTGAAGGAAGTGGCAGCCTGACATCATTCAGTTTCCCAGGTGGTGGATCCAACCTGCCTGAAAGTTACGAAAGCACTCTGAAGAAGAATTGCTGTAAGTTTCACTAGTGATTATTTATATTGTTTATTATCTATATATATAAAAGTGAAATACCACTCACGCATCATCACGAAATCTCCAGAACCGTAAAGCCTACAAACTTGAAACTTGGCACGTATGTTCCTCTTGGCTTCTAGGTGCTCGTTAAGAAAGGATGTTTCGAAATGACCATCAGATCATTAGTATATCTTATACAGTATTTAAGAATATATACTGATGCTAAGGAGTTAGACGTTCTACTCCCCCTCCCCACCTGAAAAGAACTCTGTTCCAACTGCCAGTGGGCGTGGCCAGCGCGTGACTCATCCGGCCTGCGAGCTGGGAGTTTAGACATTCTACTCCATGCTAAGGAATTAGATGTTCTACTCCCCCTCCCCATTTGCAAAAAAACTCTGTTCCAACTGCCAGTTGTCTTATATTAACACGCTCTGATGCTACCCCTTCGCTAAACCGGGCGTGGCATGGCCAGCGCATGACTCATCCAGCCTGCAGCTTCTGTGGGGCAAGCCTGAGGGAAAGAAGGGGGATAGGAGAGGAGAGGCTTCTGTGGGGCAAGCCTGAGGGAAAGAAGGTAAGAGGAGAGGCCGATCGTAACTACTCATTAATTTTCAAGCTTTAACTGTCAATTTATCAAGCCCGATCACATAGTTTCGTAGCGAAGCACCGGTATCCAGTTACTAGTATTATATATTGCTGTGCTATAAAATAAATGAAGTTCTAATTGATGTCCTGTGACAAAATGTGAACAATTTTAAAATGATTTATTTTTTTATAAGTACAGATAGACCTCGACTTGCAACTGCAATTAGGACTGGGATTTCCATCGCTAAGCGATGCAGTTGTAAAGTGTCACTTTAGCGATGGCAGTTTCTGTTGCCATAGTTAAGCAAAGATTGTGGGACATTAAGTGAGGATCTGCTTGCAACTTTCTGCCGCCTTCCAACCAAAGTCAGTGTGGAAGCTGGCAGGAAGTCACAAATCGTAAGTACCTTGCAAGCAGGCTAGCAAACAGGTATGTGACTGCTGCTGGGTGCGAATGGGTGCAAGGGAGTGTGCGGGTGGCTGGGTCAGCAAGGCATGATACAAGCACAGAAAGGCGTAGGTTAATTGCTGCTTGTGGAGCAGAATGCATGAATGGCGGAGAAGATACAGCATCAGCACAGCAAGATTTGGGAAGGGTGTATGGTTGGTGCGAGCACAGTGCAAGCTGAAGAAGGCTCAGTGAGGTGATAGCAAGTAGGGGAGGCTAAGTGCAAGTACAAGGCTCCAGAAGGGGGCAAAAGGGTGTGTGGGTGGGCACCGAGACAGGTGCAGAGGGACTGGGAGCTGACACGGGTGGGGGAGACTTAACTGAGCAACTTGTGACCTTCCCTGCTGGCTTCCCCATTAATTTTGCTTGTGGGAAGGCAGCAGGGAAGGTTACAAATCACGATCACATGACTGGGGACATGGCAACTATCATAAGTTCCAGACAGTTGCCAAGCATCCAGGTTGCGATCACATGAGCACGGACGTTCAAAGACAGTAAACGGTATTTCCTCCAGGCATTTCTATAATATAACCAAAGCAATTTTTTTTCAGTATTGCAGAAAGGAGATGAGCACCAACCTAAAAGCATTTTTCTATGTCTGCTCTGTTTGTCTATTGATATTGTTTTATCTGCTCTAAAAACAAATGCATGAAAATTCAGCAATTTGAAATAAAAAGTTACAATCATAATTTCTGTGTTTTTAACAGTGGCATCGGAAATACAAGGATTGAGAACAGTTGAAATAAAAAAGGTAAGTAGGTTCCAGCGTATTTAATATAATAGTAAAGCATTGGAGGAAAATACACTGAATTTTCAGTGAAAAACTAGGTTTTAAAAGGAAACTTTTGAATTTATACTAAACAACATCACTTGTTTTTCATCCTGTGGGTTAAGATTCAAAAATATTTTTTTCTAACGTTTTTGGGTGATTGTTCCCTTAATTAAGAATGACATAAGCTTTGTTCTTATGTGTTATCTTTCAGAATTACGATTATTGCTTTCTCTTTTTACTTAAAAATAGACCTGATGTTCATAATATTAATATTTAGACATCTGCAGGGGCGGGTTTCTTTTTAAAATAACTATAAAAAAATAATAATCTGGTACTTTCCTGGTCCACTTCATATTGCAAGGCACCCGATTCAGTTTGATAGAAGCTTCAGAGCCTGTTCACCGCAGGGCAGGGCAGGCTTGTTATTCAGGAAATGGAAGCCCACAGCTCCCCTGAGGATGCAAAATGATTTGCATGGTAGTCCATATGGGTGATGTTTGTTCATAAACTTCATATTATTTTGAAACATAACATAGTAGGTGTGCGTGCGTGCTTGCGTACGTGCATGCACCAGCAAAGCAAGAGTAACAGCAATCTTAAAAACCTGCTTTAAAAAAGGATAATTTTCTAAAGAAAGCTTTTAAAATGTGCAAAAGGATCAGAGGAGGTAAGCTGCACTGCCTCCTTTCCACTATAGACATTTTCATGAAGAAGCATGATTCTTCTGCTACCCAGTTGCTTTGGAAAGGGCATAAGAGGTAGATGGTCATGCCACCTGGGCCTTTAGATGTTGATGCTCAAATCCTTGAGCTCCCGGGCAAGTTTCCTGGAGCAAGTTTTGATCTTGTCTGCAGCAGCAAATTAGCTCTGATGAAAACCGTCTGCTAGAGTGACTAATGTTAAAATAACCATCAGTGGTAAGGTTCACAAATAGTTGTGTTCACTTTAATCAAACACAGTGATTGACTGACTATTTTTTCATCAAGTATGATGAGTTAGTAGCTCTGCCCATGTTGTAGCTTTGGCTAGAATTTGAACTATTTTTGAATGGTTATGTGCCATAAGTCAGTGTAGACCACTGACTTAACTAGGGAATAGCAGATAATCATTTTCCTTATTTTTGTATCTGGTATGTAGTACTGTTTCAATATTACAATATTGGGAAAGTTTTGATACATAAATTGCTTGAATGCTAATTATAATTTCCACTGGCATTATGTTTTAAATCCTTCTGAAACTGTTTTAGTTACATTAAAAAAAAACTAGACATAGCTTTTGAAACTGCTATTTATTTAACAGGCCAGTCCATATTAGATTTTCCAAGACGAAACAAGTGTACTTGCATTAAAGTTGTGGGTAAAAGCACACACTAGAGGGAGCATGATTTTATAGGATTATAGTACTTCCCTAAAATTCCTAATGAAAAGGTGTATTTCATGTGTACTAATGGCATTTAAACATTCATATTTTATTTGTTTCTTAATGAGATACCAAGGATATTGGCAATAAAGTAGGAATCAGACTAAAAGCTAATGTATGCTGAAATCAATCAAGATATGGGACATTTTTTTAAATCAATCAAAGAAATGAATATATTTTGTATTAATGTTTTCTTGTAGTTCTCAAAATGTTCACAGATCTCTTCCATTTACAGACATAAACATTTGAGTCATTCATTCAAATACTTATTATAGCTTTCCCATTTTGGAGTGCAATTTAGATCAGTCAAAACCTCCCATAGTCTGCAACCAGTATGGAGTTGAGAAAAAGAAAAAGAATTTGTCTGTTTTCTTTTTGATCACACAGAATATCTCAGAAGTAAATTTTATACAGACTCTCCTGGTCAATACACGGAAAACAAAGTAATTAAGTTAAAATAGAAATGAAGCAGCAAAACAATACGCACATATAGTATTTCTCGGTGCTCTCTGGAAGAGCTCTTGATTGCTTATGAGGGCAGTCAAAGAAGGGCCTTAATCTGATTTCTAAGGGGAAGCTATTTCCGAAGAAAATGTAATAAATTCAAAACACTGTGATCCTCAAAAGTAACTCCATACCAAGTGATTTCCATCCAGGTGAATAGTGATGAGTCATGAAGTTAATGTAGAAAGAGTACAGAGAAGAGCAACAAAGATGATTAGGGGACTGGAGGCTAAAACATACGAAGAACGGTTGCAGGAACTAGGTATGTCTAGTTTAATGAAAAGAAGGACTAGGGGAGACATGATAGCAGTGTTCCAATATCTCAGGGGCTGCCACAAAGAAGAGGGAGTCAAACTATTCTCCAAAGCACCTGAGGGTAGAACAAGAAGCAATGGGTGGAAACTAAACAAGGAGAGAAGCAATTTAGAACTAAGGAGAAATTTCCTGACAGTTAATTAACAATTAATTCATGGAACAGCTTGCCTCCAGAAGTTGTGAATGCTCCAACACTGGAAGTTTTTAAGAAGATGTTGGATAACCATTTGTCTGAAGTGGTGTAGGGTTTCCTGCCTAGGCAGGGAGTTGGACTAGAAGACCTCCAAGGTCCCTTCCAACTCTGTTATTCTATTCTATTCTATTCTATTCTATTCTATTCTATTCTATTCTATTCTATTCTATTCTATTCTATTCTAATCTAATCTAATCTAATCTAATCTAATCTAGCAAGCAGTTAGGCCTCCTACCTGCTGCAGATAGGAATACAGCTGACACACCAAAGAAAGCTGGATAACAGCCCTCCTGGCAACTGCCTCCATGTTTCCTTCTGGCAATAATTGTGACTCCATTTTGGTTTGTGAGATAAATTGGCCATGGGTTTTGAAAAGGTGTTTAAAAATAAGGTCAGAGTTTCTGCCCTGTAAGAGATATAATGACTATAAAGTCTCACATTGTGATTCTTGAGGTTACAGTATTAACACCTAAAATTTAATTTCGTCTTCTACATTAAGCCAAAGGCAGCTAATCTGTCATGATTAGAACCTGCCTCTACCAACAGAACAAAGTAAACTTTTATTTATTTATATTTCCTATTCCTAAATCACCCATCTCTCTCTGTTGTTTGCGTTTGTTCTAACAGGGTCCTTCAGATTCTTTGGGAGTTAGTATTGCTGGAGGAGTAGGAAGCCCTCTTGGTGATGTTCCCATTTTTATAGCCATGATGCATCCAAATGGAGTTGCAGCACAAACCCAGAAATTGAGGGTAAGAAGAAAATAGAAAATGTTATGATACTATTCTTGCTTCAAGTAACCTGGTCCAATGTTGTTTTTATTTGCGTGTTAATCAGGTAAGACAATGGTAAATAACCTGTAGTTGGCTGCTTGTGGCCTCTAGCCACTATGTAATGGCTTCCAAATCACCTCAAATCATATTATTAAAGTTCAGCAGAACAACTATCAATTTTAAGTGACACAGTGGTATGACTGTTTGTTTGTTTGGTTTGATGGTTAAAGATGCAAAATGGAGATTGAATTATTTATTCAATTAATTTATATGGCTGCCCATCTCACAACAGTGACCCTTTTACAATTAAAAGGGTCACTGTTGTGAGATGGGCAGCCATATAAATTATTTGAATAAATTAATAAAAGCTTTATGAATCCTAGAACGAGTATCTATACTTTAATCCCCCATCTTCTCCCAAAAGAAAAACAGCTGAAAAATTTCCAAAACATGCTGTTGTGGTATCACTACCATATCACCTGCTGTATTCAGGGGGCCAGAAAGCTTTAGTCAAAAGAACAAAAGATGACCTTCAGTTCCATGAGGGTTGACCATATTTAATGTAAGTAAAGGTCATCTTTGCAAAAGAGAATGCCATCTTAGGGACAAGATGCTTCACCAATAAGTATGGGAGGTGATTCAGCTTGGAAAGTTCTAGTGAAAACTGCAGAAATGGGAGCAACTCTTCAATTTATCCAATGAAAAGAATGTTTTTGTTTCTGAATTGCCAGTGATTATAGCAATAGCAATAGCACTTAGACTTATATACCGCTTCATAGTGCTTTAAGCCCTCTCTAAGCGGTTTACAGAGTTCAGCATATTGCCCCCAACAATCTGGGTCCTCATTTTACTGACCTCAGAAGGATGGAAGGCTGAGTCAACCTTGAGCCAGTGAGATTTGAACAGCTGAACTGCTGAACTAGCAGTCAGCTGAACTTGCAGTGCTGCTTTTAACCACTGCGCCACCTCAGCTCCTTATCTTATCTTGTTTACAGGAGTCCTTCACTTAAAACTGGTTGCTTAGCCACTGTTTGACATTACGACAGATCCCCCCAGAACTAACTACAACTCAATCACTCACAGTCATGTGTCCACATTTCGGGTGGTCAGCCACTGGTCTGCATTTATGACTGACTGCAGGATCCTGCGATAATATGACTACTATTTACAACATTTCCCCCAGAAACTGATCTTTGCTTCTAGTTTCTGGCAAAAAATGACCCATAATGACCAGTGGATTTATGACCATCACATTCACTTAACAACCATGACAAAAAAGGTCATTAAATTAGACGCTCTCACATGAATGCCCTACTTAACATCGTGATTTACAATTGTAATTGCAGGGTCATTTATGGTCTTAACTGTAGAAATATCTGTACCAATCAAACTAAGCCACTAAGTTGTACAGTTTTATATCATAAGGCCCAAATCCAACCAAATATGGGTTATTTATTACAACTAAAGCAACCACAATTTATTATATTCAAGACCCACTTTTTAATTTTGGAAACATGGAAGGTATTTCCGGTTATTAACATTGAGCAATGGCTTGGCGGTATATATATATATTGGGACACCATAGTAATTTTTGCTTGTTTAAGAAGCACCCTTATGCTTGCAATTTAATGGGAAAGAAAGTGTGAATTAATGGCTTTGAAATAATTTGGTATGATAGATTATTCCTCTTTCCCCCACCCCCAATATATCTCACTTTCATCATCCAGGTTGGAGATAGGATTGTGAGCATTTGTGGAACATCCACTGAAGGCATGACTCATTCCCAGGCTGTAAGTTTGCTGAAGAATGCTTTGGGCACCATTGAATTACAGGTAGGAATGTTACATGCAACTTAACATGTAGAGGTGGTAGAATTCATCTTCCAATTATTCATATTATGATGTATATATTGTGATGGCTATCTGGAACCATATGCCAGCCCCATAAAATAGATGAGATCAGGAAATCAACTGCACAGGAGGCCTGAAACTATTTTTATTGAAATTGGTTGTAATAACAGAATCTTGCAAATAGGCTACTTCTCCTCCCCTTCTTATACTACAGGGAATCAGGGAGGCATCTTTCTGGACTAGTTTCTTTAAAAAAAATACTTTATTAAATTACTGCAAAACATAAGATATAAAAAACCAAACAAAATTATTAAGGAAAAGTATAGGAGAAGAAGGGACGCGGTGGCTCAGTGGCTAAGACGCTGAGCTTGTCGATCAGAAAGGTCGGCAGTTTGGCGGTTCGAATCCCTAGCGCCGTGTAACGGAGTGAGCTCCCGTTACTTGTCCCAGCTTCTGCCAACCTAGCAGTTCGAAAGCATGTAAAAATACAAGTAGAAAAATAGGGACCTTTGGTGGGAAGGTAACAGCGTTCCGTGCGCCTTCAGCGTTTAGTCATGCCGGCCACATGACCACGGAGACGTCTTTGGACAGTGCTGGCTCTTCGGCTTTGAAACTGAGATGAGCACGCCCCCTAGAGTCAGGAACGACTAGCACATATGTGCGAGGGGAACCTTTACCTTTATCTTAATAGGAGAAGAGAAGAGAAGATGCAAAGGAATTTTAAAAACCCAAAAGGAAATAACTTTCAACTTTCTTTGATACAGTTACAAATATGTATATCAAAAATTCAATAATATCCAATATTTCTATAATCATAAACACTCTTAATCATCAAATCACAAACTTAATATATCATTTTTATATTCTATATATTCTGCATTGGTTTTTAGCAAAAATATATATATCCAAAAGTGGTTTCTACATAGAAAAAGAAAGTTAGACAAAGTCTTTTCTTTAAGATAGTCAATTTTGCCATCTCAGACAATTCCATTAACTTCAGCATCCATTCTTTCCATCTCTGTGCACAGAGAAGTCTGGCTACAGTTATTATAGATAGAACAATTCCCAACTGTTTATCCATCAGATCTAAAAGAAAAACATCTGGTTTCAGTTCTATATTTGTTTTAAGAATTCTCTCAAATAAAGTACATTTAAGGTGATATAAAGTGCCATTAAGACTGATTACATTTGCAATATATGTTTGACATGATGATACATCTTTGATAATTTATTGGGTGTTAAATATCAATGATATATTATATTATAGAAATTATCTTTCAAATTAGAGTTCATAGTAAATTGTAATCTTGTACTCCACATGTCTTCCCACTGATGTAGCATTATTTTATATCCCAAAGAAGAAGACTTTAATCACAAAGTCTTCTTGTATATTCATTTTACACATCTTGGCAATACATGCTCCTCCTTAGAACACAAATTCAGTTCAAATTCAATTCTCTCATTTTTTGTGAAACCAAAATTATTCTTACTCAAACTTAAATATTTTAATATCTCAGCATAAGCAAATCATTGACATGTAAAACCATCTCTTTCCAATTTTTCCCTTGTTTTTAATTTAAGTTTTCCTCAGAAAAAGTCACTAAATCTGCATAAGTCAACCAAGTTTGTGTGACTTATCATTTCTCTTCTATGAAAAGCTGCTTGAGATGATAACCATATCTCATTGTTGTGGACTTAAAAGTGCCTCTTGTACCCAGGCAATAGTTCACATGTATTTTCATCAAGGTCATTTTTACTCTGTACTTCTATATTTATAGTACCTTTTAAAAGCTACACAATAATCTGCAATCAGTATGTCTTTTAAGGTACATTTGGAGCATAAGTTGAAGCACATGGTATTTTGCAGCTGATCACATCATTGCACAGGTAAATTTGCTTTAAATAGGCAAGCGTCTGTCCAACCCACTGCTGTGCAAATGACTGTTTGCTCATTCCTCTGTGTGATCAGCTGCAATAAAAAATGTCCTAAACATCTTTATTTGGAAACCAGGCATATGGCTAATGTTATCATACCAGCAGCCTGTCTTGGGCATTTATATCATAAATCTTAACATTCTGGATATCATTGCTATATTTAGATGTTTAAAAATGATTATAAGCAGGGACTTTCTTTAGGGACTTGGTTCTATTGGCAACTAGACATAATAATAGTGTTTGTCTGTATGCCATGTGTATTTATGGAGGCCTAGGGATATACATGTAGTCCTTCACTTATGAAAGATCCACGAAAAGCTACTTATGACCTGGTTTCAAATTTATGACTGCTGCAGTGCCCTTCCATGGTTGTTCACCATTATGACTGACACAGGGATGCTACAATGGCTCTCTCTCTCTCTCTCTCTCTCTCTCTCTCTCTCTCTCTCTCTCTCTCTCTCTCTCTCCCTCCCTCCCTCTCTCTCTCTCTCTCTCTCTCTCTCTCACACACACACACACACACACACACACACACACACACACACACTTCCCCAAACCATTCCATCAGCTCCTTGCAGGCCTTTGGCCTGCTCCCAACCCAGTCATTCAGCCACCCAAGCTTGTGGGCCAGGCATTCTTCCTATCCTGGGCCTACAAGTTCTAATAGCTCCCCGTGCACCAGCAGCTTCCGCTACCTGGCTTTAGGCTTCTTAGGGTGGCTGAGTGGCTGGGGTTGGGAGCAGGCTGAAGCCTGCAGAAATCCTGAGGTGATAGGGAGTGGATCAGGGGGTGCCTGAGAGGATTGGGAAGGCCTTGGGAATCCCAGTGCAGGCAGACCTGAACCTGCACTAAGTCTCCCAAGGCCTCCCCCACACTTGAGGCACCCATTTAACAAGCCACACATTCAAGGTTGACTCAGCCTTCCATCCTTCCGAGGTCGGTAAAATGAGGACCCAGATTGTTGGGGGCAATATGCTGAGTCTGTAAACCACTTAGACAGGGCTGTAAAGCACTATGAAGCGGTATATAAGTCTTAAGTGCTATTGCTATTGCTATTTAATGGCCTCATCAGGGAAAGTAGGGGAGGAGGGGACATTAAGAAGGGCCCATCTCACTTAATAGCCATCACCATTTGTAATCATAATGAGTAGGTTCCTTTGCGGTCATAGGTCAACAGCTACCTTTATAATTGAGAAATGAGCTTGCTATGGAACCCAGTTCCTCCCATTCAGATCAAATATGCAGCTTTCTCTGAATTTCTCTTCAAGTTCAGAAAGAAATGATTCTGTAACTAAACAGGCTGTGCCAGAGCACTAGTTGAATGATCATTGTAACATGCACAAAGACATTACTACCTAGACCTATGTTTCAACCAAAAAGTGAGATAACAGAAAAAAAGAAAAAGGGAAGAGAAACCGAACAGATGTTAAAAATCAAACAAGCTCGCAATACATAGCAATAAAACACATGGCTTAGTTTAAACTTGAGGACAGGATGAATAGGAAGGGGAAATGAGTGAGTGAGCTCAGTAGCTGGCTATGTATATTATTTGAGAAATGAAGACAAGTCAAACACATAGGAGCAGAAGAAAACCAAACAAACATTCAGTTGCTTTTAGTTATGTCTCTTAATATAGAACATTTTGGAGTTCTTCATGAAGTTTGATGATATATATTGAATATAGCCAGGGGCGGGTTCCTAATTTTTTTACTAACACTCTGTGGGCGTGGCTAATTTTGTGGGTGCGGCTTGCCAGCCATGTGACCAGGTGGCCGTGGCTTGCCGGCCATGTGACTGGGTAGGCGTGGCTTGCTGGTCATATATTAGTTATTTCAGAGAGATGTTACTACTATTTTTGCCATTTTATACCTTACATGAAAAGCTTTGCATACAAAGTGCGTGTTACACCATGGCAACACAGCAACTTTTATATGCAGAAAATGCTATAGTTAAAAGACAAGCAAGTCTCATACAGCATTTTTGGTTTCAGTCATGGATTCCTTAGATGAAAATATTGAGGACTGTTAAAGAAAAGTATCTTTTAACAGTCCTCAATGTTTTCGTCTAAAGAATAACAATATAAAACTGTATAAAATTAACAGTATAAAAGGTTAAGCTTTCGGAACCGCCCACTTTGGGAAGCTTTAGGCAAAAGCGAAGGAAGTGTCAAATGCGAGCTTATTATTATTTTCAAGCGAAGGGATGGGGAAAGAATTAATTGTCAGGTTTCTGGGCATGCGCAGAAGAAATTTTTTTTAAAAATGTAAAAAATTTTTTTAAAAAAATGGCGGCGCCCAGGCAGCGGCAACCGACCGCACCGGTACTGTGACGTCACCAGCGGGCCGCTACCGGTGCTATAGAGTGGACCGCACTGGTAGGAACCCACCACTGAATATAGCTCTATGCCTTTAAAACATAGAATATAAAAATTCAGAGCAATTTTTTGTTTTGTAGAGCTGTATCCATCTTCCATATAATCTGTATACTCATTTGTTTATGTCTAACACTAACTTACAGGTTGTAGCTGGTGGAGATGTCAGTGTCATAACTAGCCAACAGCAGGATGCACCAATATCTAGTCTAACGTTTTCTGGTCTAACATCAAGCAGCATCTTTCAGGATGATTTGGGGTGAGTTTATCAACTTAATAGTGGTTAATATGGATTTTTCTAGCTTGACTATCAAATCCACAGTAAGAAAATGTACTTGAATTCAGTATCTGTTCTACTTGAAATTGGTAACAGTCTATTGCAAGCTTGAATGTCAAGATTTTTATGGTTAGGGAAGTTGAGGCTCCATTATTTTGGTGAACATAACAAAAATATGCCATTGAAAGGGTTTAATACAGAACACTGGTAATAAATAATAGTGGAGGAGGATGAGAATTGTCAACCCAAATCAGTTCATTGCAAGATGAAGACGTCTTCATTAAAGGTTATTGACTGGTGCACATATATACAGTAGTTCTAGAAATATATAATACAATGTTTAGTTTGTTTTGTACATATCTATGTTAAGACAATAAAGCATGTTTAACGGATCTATTGCTAAATTGAGCAGAACAGTGAGACAACTTTTGCGTGTGTGTTATAGGCCCCCTCAATACAAAACCATCACTCTGGATCGAGGACCTGACGGCTTGGGCTTTAGCATTGTAGGTGGATACGGAAGTCCTCACGGAGATCTGCCCATTTATGTTAAGACCGTATTTGCAAAGGTAAGAACTTGATACCAAATTAATTTGCTAAATAGTTATTGTGTTTTAAATTCAGACATATACTTTGACGTGGTCCTTTCTGTCTTCTCTAAAATATTGATTATGTGCCGCCATCAAGTCTGTGTCGATCCTTATCATACATATAGATAATCTAAAACGATTGGTAGATGACTAAGACAGCAGAAGGCAAACCATTGCCTACAAGTGGGATTGGTGGGACCACAAAGGCAAAGTATTATACAATCCAAACCATCTAGAATAGAGGTTTTCAACCCTTTTCATGTCATAGCATGCATTTCACAGGCAGGACTTTCAGGTAGCAAAACCCAAAATCCCATGGCATCCCAAGGTGGTTGGGCTGGGAAGGAGAAATAGAGATGGTTCACCTGTGAAGATGGGGTTCTGGTTGAGAGGCTTACCTATAGACTCTTTGTCGGGTACCAATGCATGCCACATTGTTTGAAAACTGCTGATCTATAAAGTATGAGATGTCTCACCTCTAGCTCTTACCTTGCTTTAGTGTCTTGTTAACTTTGTCCTGCATATCTTGCACTACATGTGTGATGCACTGACTTGAATGCCTGGCGGAAACAAAAATTAAAAAAGACAGAAATTTTGATAATGCCTCCTATTCCACTATCTGCAATTTAATACAGGGTACTGTTATCTCTGCAAATCTCATGCACCTAATATTTGTATGCTTCAGGGCCTCCTTTCATTTTTGTGCATCCTGGAACCTTTCTGTAACACACACACACACCCTAGATTTTTTATTATTCAGAATTTGTCCCCAAATGAAAAAAAATGCATTAAAGTAATCCTGGGAAATGTCCTACAGTTTTCTCTGCTATAGCTCATTGTTTAATGCAAGAAGACTCTAATGAAGAAATATTTGAGGTGAACAAGATCACAAGTTGTAAGAATTGAATACTGGGTATTTAAAACCTTAATTCCTGATTTTGTCCTCATGCAAAAGCAGCCCATTGTTACAAAAGAACCCCATTGAAAAAAAAATCCCATGGTATATGAATTATATTGATTGGGGTCAGTCCAATTGTAAAGCCAAAACCAAAGAAAAGACATTATGGTATAACCTGTGGCTTCAGTTGGACACCCTATAATATGTAATTCTGTAAAATAAAATCTGTTTCTTTAAACATTGCAGGGCGCAGCAGCAGAAGACGGGCGCCTTAAAAGAGGGGATCAGATCATTGCAGTCAATGGGCAGAGCTTGGAAGGGGTCACCCACGAGGAAGCTGTCGCTCTTCTAAAAAGAACAAAAGGAACTGTGACTTTGACTGTTCTCTCTTAAGCCCTGTCTCCAAAGATGAGATGGGAGGTTCTTTTTGCTGCCAGAGTGTTTTTAATCAGGAGTGAAAAATAACAAATGGTCTTATTTTTATCCATGGTTAGAGATATCGTTGAATTACAGTGATTGGCTTCTGTAGGATAAGAAAGTGACAAAATTTGAAAGCAGTAGTTATAAAATCAGAGTAGGAAAAAGTGAAATGGAAAGGGGAAAATGTATGGTGTGATAACCTGGCGGTGCATGTTGTGTGATTGTTGAGGGATTTGTAATGGGGAATTCTGGAACTCTAATCTCTGGAAGACACAAAATTTTGGCTATTGATTAGCCAGGGTTAACTTAAAGCTCTCAAATGTATATATTCATTTGATTCAATTTTATTAATATCCCTGTGCCCAACATGAGATCTGAGACAAACTGTTTTCTGGAATAATAGTGCTTAAGAAAAACACTTTAAAAAAAATAAAAGAAAGAAAGAAAGAGAAACAGAAAGAAAGAAAGAAAGTTAGTTTCCTGATCTTTCATAGAACTATTAAACTGAATTGATCTTCATGTTCTTTCTTAAATAGGAACATTTCATTAGGAGATAGGACATATGTGGTAGTAACACCTAACTGTTGCAGAGTCTCCCGGAATAGAATATTCTTTCTCTTCTTTCTTTGTGGGGTCATCAGCAATGATAAGCAAACCTTTCACAGTCAAGAGTACAAATTGCCTTTCATCACTGCAATATATCTCACTTTCACAAATGACCTAAGATGGAAAGATCGATCCCAAATTCTGGCTTCTAAAAACACATTTTAATATTTCCAGTGCTTGGTTGCAACAAAAAGAAAGTGAAAGCTTGACCCACTGATTTTAAACCACCTAATTAAAAACATTGTGATATTTAACTTAGAATATTTTGTAGCTTTTCATATGGTAACAGGTTAGTAAAAAGTGGCCTCAAGCAGTTCTCATACAGCAAATAAAGACACAGATCCAACATTCTTCCCAGACTTTGAAGGCTGTGTAACTGCAGAAGACAGAAACTGCTTTTACTACAGGTAGTCCTCAACTTACGACCACAATTGAGCCCAAAATTTCTGTTTCTAAGTGAGACATTTGTTAAGTGAGTTTTGCCACAATATTACGACCTTTCTTGCCTCAGTTGCTGAGTGAATCACTGCAGTTCATAAGTTAGTAACCCAGTTGTTAAGTGAACCTGGTTTCTCCATTGACTTTGCTTGTCAAAAGGTTGCAAAAGATGATCACGTGACCTTGGGACACAGCAATGGTCATAAGTATGAAGCAGTTGCCAGGCATCTGAATTTTGATCACATGATCATAGGGATGCTGGAAACGTAACTGAAAAACGGTCCTAAGTCACTTTTTTCAGTGCCGTTGTAACTTTGAACGGTCACTAAGCGAATTGTTGTAAGTTGAGGACTACCTGTATTTTCCCGCAGTTAAGCTCTCTAGAGTTGCGTAATCCTTTGAGCTGACTTACGAGGAGCTTGCTTTCTGTCTTGCCCCAAAGTCTGTGAGTTTTACTCTATAAATATAAGCGAGAGTTCTTTGGGTCACAGACCACACCCAGTGAATTTCTTGTGATCGACTTGAGCCCATAGAATCACAATGCTAAATGTCGGTAGTGAATTACAGTAAACATGATTTTTGTGTCTTTTAAAGCAATAAAACAGGTGTTAATGCCCTATGGTTGGCTTAACCTCCTCCATTTAACGCACACACAGAGACACACAGAGGACTTAAGATGCCAAAGCGAGATCCAGCCTTCTATTATTCTTTTCAATGATATCTTTGCTCAATTTTTCCAAGTCTTTGGAAGCTTAGGAAACCAATGCACATGTGCACACAAACATACACACAGACAAACAGCAAGTCAAAGCAAGAGAATGCCACACACCGCACAGACACACCCCCTTCAACATTTACCACGTTCACTTCTCTCTTTCCTAGTGACAGACACTGATTTCAAATTAACGATATTGGGTTAAGGTAGAGATGTATATTAAGTCCTCCTCCGGTCTATCCTTGCCGTATAATCTTACAGATAGTCCTTGCTTAGCGACTGACTGCCTTGTACAGCAATGAGATGCAGTTTATGACCGTGATGGAAAAGTAACTTTATGACCAGTCCTTGCATTTACAATCTTTGCAGGTCTGTAAAGCAGACAAAGGCTGAAGTACGATCATAAGCACAGTTTCTGTTTCACTTAGCGACCGCTTCACTTAACGATCACGTTGCGGGTCTCTGTTGTGATCACTAAACAGGGCGACCTGTGTTTTTGTGTTATGACGGTTTGTAAATTGTGCAATAGTTCAGCAGGATTTTTAAAATGTAGCTCAAAATATAATTACTGCCACTAGTTAGGAATAGAAAAAAAATGAGAAAGCCAATGAGGGGAAATTAATTTTAATTTAGTTTAGGATGGGGTTTTTAAGGAATTTGTTTGGCTATGTTCTGTCTGTGCCTGCTGCTTTTATGTGCTAATTACTGAAATTCTGGAAAATACTGTTCCTTATAACTACTCTATTTTTTTTATTATTTATATGGGAATGAATACCTCATTAAAACACCTACTAACATTAATTGGGACAATGTATTAGAATGTCCCTTTTTCCAGTTATTATCCCAAATTACTATGTTGGGGTGTTAACATATTTATATTAACTTTTTTATTTTGTTTGTGTTAACATTTTAAGTCTATATCCCTGGGATCTACATATTAAAAATACCCAAAGAATACCACTGGGATGTTAAAGGAAAATGAAGAAAAATACTAATTTACAAGAGGATGGTAAGATTATAGAACGTAAGGATTGGATGAGCCTTAGAGATCATTTAGTCCAACCACCTATTCAGTATAGGAGCTCCTATTATTATACTTAATGTAATAGCTCATTCAAACATACCAAATGAATACTGAGAGAGCAGCCCAATTCCGAGCATAGTTCACTTTTTAAAACTGTTAAATAAAACAAACTTTGGTTACAGTCCTGTGTTCAAGTACCTGAAAAAAATTTCATTATGGCTTATATATATGGAGTTTTTTTGTACTGTTGTTCTCTGGTTCTTGAAAAGGTATGTAGATCAGAATGTGAAGGGAAATCACCCAACAAATGATGGAACAGGGATTTCTCCCCCCCCCCCCAAGCCAAAAAAATGAAAGCATTCAAATAAGGCTGTCAGGATTCAAAGTAATAGACCCATAGCAAGCAAAACTCCGAGGCAGATGGATTCTTCAAAGAATAACTTTATTGGATTTATCATATTGGCACAGATCTGGTGAAAACCGACTCTGAAGGTTCCCGCCGTTTTCACCTAATTAAAAGTAAAAGTTTTCCCCCAACCCCAAACAATCAGTCACATGGTCCAATCAAGACGCTGTCTGGTTGCCTGGTGAACTCACTTCTCCTTCCTCGGGCCAGGTGTGAGAACGTCCTTTGTTCCCAACAAAAAGTATTTTATTGTGGCTACAAAACCCCAGCTATCTCTAATCCCCCTTCCCTCCCTATACCTCAACTCCAGTGTGGCAACACTGAAGCTCCAAGATGGCTTCAGTCAGGTCAGCTTTCAGGGTTGACAGAGGCTACAAGTAAAACAGGATAGCATTTTGCAGAGGACTTAATTTCTTTCTTCCATTTGTCTTACCAAGAAAAACGTCCCTTCCTTTCTCCCTCCCTCCCTCCCTCCCTTTCAAGAGGCCCAGCCTTCAGGAAACCATATAAGTCAGGGGGTCTCCAACCTTAGCAACTTTAAGACTTGTGGACTTCAACTCCCAGAGTTCCTCAGCCAGAATGAATGATACGAGTCCATTTCAACCTAAGCAAACCTGATTTAGAAAAACTATGAGAGATACCAGTACAGGTAGTCGTCTACTTACAACCACAATTGTTTCCAGAGTTTCCATTGCAAAGCAAGGTGCTTGTTAAGTGAGTTGTTCTGGATTTTACAACCTTTTTTGGGGGGGCCATGGTTAAGTGAATCACTGCAATTGTTAAATGAATCCCAGAGTCCTTAAGCAAATCCAGCTTCCCCCATTGACTTTTGCCCTCTGGGAAGATCACAAATGACACCTGACCCTGGAATGCTGCAACTGTTGTACACACATGCCGGTTGCCGAGCACTCAAATTTTGATCACGGGACCATAGGGGCGCTGCGATGATCATTCTGCGTAATGACCAGTCGTACCTCACTTTTTTCAGCACCCTTGTAACTTTGGACAGTCACTAAATGAATGTTTGTAAGTGGAGGACTGTAACATCTTCAGAATAAGTGTCTTTCAGGTGATTTTAGAAAGAAAACATTCAGGAAGGGTTTAGGGGCACCTTTTCACACTCAGCACATTTATAAAAAGGCATAAGCATCTGATGATGCAGCCACTGATGAAGGGACCAATAATTCACAAAATCTTAACGCATTTTCTTGAAGTGCATTGGTTTGAAAAGGTGCTATCAAGACCCTTTTTGTTTTGGGGCAACCAAAGGCTAACACAGCTTATTCTCATACAGTGTCTTAGAGTGGTAGTAATTCAGGGCAGTTTGGTTCAGCAGGAATTCTTGATATCATTACTTGGCATTCAGACATATAGAGAAAAAGCTCCCATCAGTTACAATTAATGGCAATCTGTTGGATTCTAGTCCTGTATGCATTAACAGTGTTGTAGAACAGGGTGTCCAACCTTGGCAAAACTAAGGCTTATGGATTTCAACGCTTAGAATTCCCCAGTCAGCCATGCTGGCTAGGGAATTTTGAGAGTGAATAAGTCCTAAAGTTGCCAGGATCGGACACCCCTGGGTGTAGAGCATGTGATACCTATGTGCAACCACTTAAAACCACCTCTATATTTGTAACAGATGTAGTGTACAGATAATTTTATTATTTTGTAAAAAAAGATCTCTGCAGTATTAGCTTGATAAAATGTGAAGTTATTTGTGGTAAACAAATAAAAGGTTAAAAGTATCCATGTTTGTTTTTTTAGGTCTAGACTTTTCATCTGTCAATCAGGTATGATTTCATTTCATTGTGAGATCGAACGATCATTCATGGCTGAAGTGGAGTAGAGTACAGATCTCCTGCTCCAGGTTAACTATAACACCACACTGGCTTTCTGAACAAATTCTGCTTCCTAAGAACTAAGTCCAAATCGTTTGATCTCATTTACCCAGAGGTCCGCCGAGATATGTGGATATCTTAGCTAACTTTACTTGACAAAGCCAGTGGAATGAATTACTTCCTGGCACCTCAGGCTTTTTAATCTTCAAAATCTATGCACAATACAAGAGAAAGCTAGAATAAATGTAATTTCATGCCATAAATACCTGCAGATCCTGCCTTCAATTTCAACATACCCTTTTTCCCTGTGCCCATACATTTGTTCTGCATGATGAGTGACTTTCAGATATTATAGTTCCTGTTATGAATGTAAAACAGATACGACGCTTTTCGACGACTCTTGTAGATCTTTGAGCAGAATTTCCAAGCCATGAATAATTTATTATTTATTTATTTATTTATTTTTGTCAAGTACGTGTTGGTAATATACATAGATATAACATTGTTTATATATATATATAAGATGAGTACTGATAAGAGGGAACATTAGGACAGGGACGGTAGGCACGCTGGTGCACTTATGCACACCCCTTAATACTTTTAGGGATCTTTAAACATTTGAAATGGCACCAATCTCTCTAAACCACCAGGTAAAACTACAAGCGGATTTGATTTACAAGGCATAGTCCACTAACTGCTAGTACACAGCTCAAACTTATTTACTGTGTTCATCTGCCAATTGGAAATTTCTTCTATATTTCTGTCATCATAGGCAAAACTTGCAGCTTTGCCTACCAGTCCTTACTGCAGTTCCTGGAACTGCAAACAGATGATGTAAATGCAGAAACTGAGCTTTTATCAAATACGAGCAATTAGAAAACAATTAGCCAGCAGTTAGAACACTGGAGCATCTGGCACATAAGCTGGCACTGTTTTGGCAAACACAAATCTCAGAATTCGCCGGTTTGGACAATTAAAGTACCAAACTTGTATGGAAACTAAAAATCAAGCATGTTTACCAATTCTGCTGCTACTTGAATGATACAACTTGAGTATTCCCAAGTAATTTCTACTTTTAAATTTTACCTAAAAGTAATCTCGGCCAAAATTTCTGTGTGGTTCTAATTTGTAATTTATATTCTTTGCATTTTAAGGGAAAGATCTCACGCTCTGCCCTCCAAACCATATCACAAACTTCTGGAGATTCTCACACTAGTTTTATTTCAATGTGTATCTTCAGTTGCACTTTTAAAGTGGCGATCATTGTACAAGTACATCCGGTGACTTGTACTACGCACACTTGAGTATCTATGGAGATTTTCCGGCGTCCAGGTCATGGTTGTCTCAAAGGAGCTTTTTCCAAAAGGCAACTGGACTATGTTTTTTCCTTGAGGAAGAAGACATTTTGCTTCTCATACAAGGAGGTTCATCAGTTCAAACTGATGAAGCTTCTTGGATGAGAAGCGAAATGTCTCCTTCCTCAAGGAAAAAAACATAGTCCAGTTGCCCTTTGGAAAAAGCACCTTTGAGATACTCACACTGAGGTTTTAGAGATTCTATAGGCCAGTGATGGCGAACCTTTTTTCCCTCGGGTGCCAAAAACGCGTGCGCGCATGCTGTCACCCATAATTCAATGCCTGGGGAGGGTGAAAACGGCCTCTCCCGCCCCCGCAGAGGCCCTCTGGAGGCTGGAAATGGCCCATTTCCCGACTTCCGGTGGGCCTGGTAGGCCCGTTTTTCGCCCTCCCCAGGCTCCAGAGGCTTCCCTGGAGCCTGGGGAGGACGAAAACACCCCCCGGAGGCCCTTTGGAAACCTAAAATGCCCTCACAGAGCCTCCACACGAGCCAAAAATCAGCTGGCCGGCACGCACATGCATGCTGGAGTTGAGCTAAGGTAACGGCTCGCGTGCCAGCAGATATGGCTCCGCGTGCCACCTGTGGCATGCGTGCCATAGGTTCGCCATCACTGCTATAGGCCAACCAAGCAAGATGCAGTTTTCCATGATAAACCTCGCTTGTTAAGTCCATCATCTTTTTAACACAGAGAAAATGAATAAAGAAGGGAAAATCAGAATAGCTGCACAATGTCCTATGATTGGTTGTTCTCACCCCCTCCCCTTGGAACTGCATTAACATTTATTAACTAGGAGTCCAACTTATTAACTAAAGCAAATCTGAATCTCAATCCAAATAGGTACATAAGAAATCCCCCCCCAAGTTTTTTATTTTTTATTTTTTTACAAACATATCAATGCGTGAACAGTGTGGCACCTGAGTGTCATACATTTTAGTAGAAATAAAATAATATTCATCATATTTACTATCTTTCACAAGCTTATATAGTTCTGGTAATAATACACATATTTATGTTAAGTTATAATCTTCCATTATTTAGTTATTCAATATTTCAATATGTTATTTTTATGCCAATCACCATATTCTTAGTGTCATTCCTTTTAATACAAATAAATATTATTAATCATATTTGTTACATTTAGCAAACTTATATGGTTCTAATAATAATAATACACATATTTATGTTGTTATAATCTTCCATTATTTAGTTATTCAATATTTCAATGTTATTTTTATGCCAATCACCATATTATTCAAGCATACTTCATAATACCATCATTCAAGTTCTGATTTCCCCTCTTGTTATTATTTCACCTATTTATATAAAAATATGTATTCCATTAATCCCCTCCTCTAGTTTCCATCTCTATTCTAACTTTTAATTCTGCCACTATTATATTTAAAAATATTCACTTCCTAGCCATTGTCTTTTGCCCACTTTACAGCTTTAATTGTTCGTTTCTTAGCTTGCCTTCCATATTCCTCTCTTGGATCTTTATCTCTTATCTGCTTCCACATCTTGACCAATCATTTTAAACATTTCTCCCTTCTCTGTCCTTTGTCTAATTTTTAAAATATCGACTCTTGCCTCTATCTCTCTTCCAAAAAAAGTCTTCCTGCAATTCCAGTTTCTTTTTTAATTCCCTTAAAATACTCTCCCCTCGGCTTATTTCATCAGTCATTATTATTTTTGTTGTTATCTCCCTCTTTATCATCTTGTTTTATTTGTTGGTTTGTCTATTCTGTTTTTTCATCTATTCTTTCAGTTGGCTCCTCCTCTTCCTGGGCGTCTTGGTCACTCCTTGTCCTTTGTATCATGTTTTCCAGCTCTCCATCTATGCTCTGCATTTTTTCATAATCTCCTTGTATATTCTTATCAAAGTATCCTTAATACTTTGAATTTCCGATGGCATTTATTTCCAAATTCCACTCATTTCTTGCTGGTGGAGCATCTTGTTTAGTTTTATTTTGTCCCTCTTTTGTCCAATAACCATATATTCAAACCTAAAGTCACTTCTCAAAAAGTTCAATATTCATAAATCTTTATATCCCAAAGCTGATCGACCTGTTCCTCTGGATAGTCCCAATTTTCCCCCCAGAACCTTCATAAGTCCCTCTATAAATTCAGTCTTGTGTTGTAGCCTTCAGGGGTCACTTTAATAATAATGCCTTTCTTATTCTTACGTTTAAATCTCCAATAGCCAAGTATTTCCAGGATTTGGGGAATGTGTTATGCCTTCCTTTTGTCAGCAGGTGGCACTCTTAAGTCAAATTTTAAATATTAACCAGTTTTATCCATTTTTAATGGTAACAATCCAAAATATAAAGATGATGGTAGTTTCTTAGGTAAATAATTCCAGCATTTCAAAATGCCTATCCAAAACAACACCTGTCCAATTTAGAAATCCAATTTTCTGAATTTTTAAAGGTTTTTGCCTTTCTCCCTTTGATTCATTTTCCTTCAATTTTGAAATTCTTCTCAAAATGTTAAATCACTGCTTTTAAAAATAGCAGTGAGCCTCTCTTTTCCTGGATATTCTTTTGGGGCTGAGTTTTAAATTAAAAGGATTCTTCTCACCCAGTTCCAGACACTGTTCACCATTTCCGCTCCAGTACAGTTCTTAGGTATTTCTCGGCTGTCCCAGCTTCGTGGTGGCCATCTTTAGGCTGCCTCTTCTCCTTGCCATGGCATAGAGGGGAAAAAGCCCGGGGTTCAGCAGGAGAGTTGCGATCTCTCCTGCGACCTCTCAGGGCGCTCCTCCTTAGTTTTGCTGCCCCTACAAGGTGGCTTTGGCTCTTCTCGGAGCCCACAAACAGGGAGAACTCAACACAGGGAACGTGGAAGGCCGTTCCCTGCATCTGATATCGCCGTGACATCAGCCGGAAGTCAGGTACATAAGAAATTCTATTGTTTGCAAACTGAGAAATCAATATCCATGTAACCTCCCCTTAAAGCCTATTTAGCAAATGTGTACTGTTTGCTGAACGTCTTGTTTAAATTGCGGAACTGATAACGTCGTTCACAGGGTTAGATGAAAGCAAACAGTACATATTTGCTAAATAGGCTTTAAGGGGAGGTTACATGGATATTGATTTCTCAGTTTGATATTAAATAATTATCTGAATCTTATCTTAATCTGAATTTTAGCTTAAGCTACACTTTCAAGAATGCCATTCCGATTAGAAACTGCAATATCTTTAGCCATCTATTTGAAGGTATCCTATCATGATAGTGTTACTGATGAACTTCATATTTCAGATTTTTTAAAAAATGTATCGTCTTTCACCTGTGCTGTCTAGTTAGTAATTAGCACAAGCAATAGGTCTAAGTGAATAGACATTAAAGTTGTATACCGTGGTAGATTTAAGCACTAATTAGGAGGAACAAATCTTGTTCAATCATCACAATTAGCATCCATATTGAAAAAATACAGATCGTCCTCGACTTACAACCACAATTGAGCCCAAAATTTCTGTTGCTAAGCAAGGCCTTTGTTAAGTGAACTTTGCCCCAATTTACGACCTTTCTTGCCATAGTTGTTAAGTGAATCATTGTAGTTGTTGAGTTAGTAACACGGTTGTTAAGTGAATCTGGCTTCCCCATTGACACTGCATGTCAGAAGATCACAAAAGGCGATCACATGACCCCAGGACACTGCAGCCATCATAAATATGAGTCAGTTGCCAAGTGTCTGAATTTTTATCACATCACTGTGGGGATGCTGCAATGGCCATAAGTGTAAAAAACAGTCATAAGGCACTTTTTACAGTGCCTTGTAATTTGAATGGTTACTAAATGAACTGTTGTAAGTTGAGGATTAACCTGTAGTAGACTTTACACAGACTACATATATGGGAGGTACACATTCAGAAATTTATATGCCAATCAAGTGCTATAATTTATTAAACTAAGTAAGAAATTTGTTGAATTCATGGGAACGTCTGAATAAACCTGCTGTTTATCCTTCCACACACTGATTCACACAGTATAGGTTGACTTACAGCCATTCATTTAATTCAACTGCTCAAAATTAGAATGGCATTGGAAAAAAGTGACTTATGACAGGTCCTTGCACTTACGACCATTACAGCAGCCTCACAGTCACATGATCCAAATTCATGCGCTTGGCAACCAGCATGTATTTTATAACAGTTGCAGCATCCCAGGGTCATGTGATCATCATAGGCAACCTTCCTAGCCAGCTTACAACAAGCAATGCAAAATTAGAAAAGCTGATTTGCTTAATGACTGCATGATTCACTTAACTGCAGTGATTCACTTAACAATGGTGGCAAAACTCATAAAATTTAGGGCGACTGACTTAACCACCTTGCTTAGCAATAAAAATTCCCAGCCCCGATTGTGGTCAAAAGTCAAGGACTACTTAATAGAATAGAATAGAATAGAATAGAATAGAATAGAATAGAATAGAATAGAATAGAATAGAATAGAATAGAATAGAATTCTTTATTGGCCAAGTGTAATTGGACACACAAGGAATTTGTCTTTGGTGCATATGCTCTCAGTGTACATAAAAAAAAGATACATTTGTCAAGAATCATGAGGTACAACACTTAATGATTGTCATAGGGTACAAATAAGCAACCAGAAAACTTATAGGGGCATCTATCCCCCCCCCCCTGCCCAGTTCTGGAAATTAAAGGGAAGGTCTTGGCCATACAAGTCTCTATACATCGGTCATCTTTCTGTTTTTGGTGTGCCAAACAGTCTTTTAAAGTGTGCTGCACTGAATGTATAAATCCAGGATGGGTCTCCTACCATTTCTACTATGAACTTTACTTGGTGGGGGTGTGGGGGTGTGTGTCTTCAGAGCCTCCTCATAAAGCCAGATATTGGAGGGATGATGGGCAAAATCACTACTGCAGTTTCCCGCACGCGGCATTTGTATGAGAAATGATTGAACTGATCGGTAAACCCTGATTTAGATCTGAATTATCCCAAATCTTGCAAAATATCTCCCCAGATCCCAAGGATTGTCTATCAATTGTCTCTTCCCCTCTGCCGGTGAGACTCTGGCCCTCAGCTTGCAAAATGTGATTACTTCTCATGACGTGAAAGACTAGAAGCCTCAAGCAACAGAACTTACCCACTCCTTGATGTGGGCTAGTTGATTTCCTTCCTGAATGTCTGGAAGTTTTTTAAAAATCTATTTTGTTTATTTATTTTGTCAAGCATATATATAAAATTACAGAAAAAGTATAAACATGATTGTGAATACGTAAAACGTATAAACATGGTTATGTATACATGAGACGGTTACGAATACATGGGGACATTAGGACAGGGACAGTAGGCACAGTGGTGCGCTTATTCACGCCCCTTACAGACCTCTTAGGAATGGGGTAAGGTCAACAGTAGACAGTCTAAGGTTAAAGTTATGGGGGTTTGGGGAAGAAACCAAAGAATCAGGTAGTACATTCCAGGCATTGACCACTCTGTTGCTGAAGTCGTATTTTCTGCAATCAAGTTTGGAGCGGTTTACATTAAGTTTGTATCTATTGTGTGCTCGTGTATTGTTGCGGTTGAAGCTGAAGTAGTCATTAACAGGTAGGGCATGTAGCAGATAATTTTATGTGCTACACTTAGGTCAGACCGAAGGTAGTTCTAAATTGTCTAAGCCAGTGGTGAAATCCATTTTTTTTACTACCGGTTCTGTGGGCGTGGCTTGGTGGGTGTGGCAGGGGAAGGATACTGCAAAATCTCCATTCCCACCCCACTCTGGGGCCAGCCAGAGGTGATATTTGCCGGTTCTCCGAACTGCTCAAAATTTCCACTATCGGTTCTCTAGAACCTGTCAGAACCTGCTGGATTTCACCCCTGGCTAAGCCCAAGATTTCAAGTCTGGTTGCATAAGGTATTCTGTTGCGAACAGAGGAGCTGAGGACTCTTCTCGTGAAATATCTCTGGATATTCTCAATTGTATTAATGTCCAATATGTAGTGTGGGTTCCAGACAGATGAGCTGTATTCGAGAATTGGTCTAGCAAATGTTTTGTATGCTCTAGTTAGAAGTACAATGTTACCAGAGAAGAAGCTACGCAAGATTAGGTTAACCACTCTTAATGTCTTTTTGGCAATGTTGTTAAAGTGGTCTCTGGCACTTAGATCAGTAGAGATGAGTACTCTAAGGTCCTTAACAGAGTTAGTGTCGTCTACAAGGTCGTGTCCATCCAACTTGTATTTTATGTTGGGTTTTTTTTGCCAATGTGTAAGACAGAGCATTTGTTGGTTGAGATTTGAAGTTGCCACTTGTTTGACCAGTCTGACACATAGTCAAGGTCTGAAATCCATTGAACCCCCTTGGGGGAGAGAGAACATGGAGATTATATCTCTGGGCTTATAAGGAAGTGCAGAGATAAAACCTGGAGATCTTATTACAAAACAAAAACTGTCAGGATAAGAGTGTGTGGATTTTAAGTCCCCTCTCTTGCTTCCAGCAATAAGCAGAGCTTGTAGCTCCACGATCATTATTATCTCTTCAATGATCTCAGGATATGTAGAATGATAGGAGAATCTTGCAGTCTTGCAGCAGATAGTGGCTTGTGATTGATTTTTTCCCTTACTCTTTGTGATATGGCTATTAGCTTTTCCTCCTTCCTTTTGCTTACATGCATTTCGAGGCAGGCAGAAGTTTTGATCTTCCAGTAGGTGACAGGAGACAGATATGTAGTATACCTGGGGGATAAACACCTATTTTAAGAGTATATTCAACAACAGGAAAGGAAATCTTGAAATCAATTAATTGAGCATGTATTTTTTTAATACCAGCACTAGAGAGCAGTAGAGAATCAGACTGATTTTCTATGGCTTGCATTGATTTTTAAAAGGAAAATAAATCGTATATTGTGCTTACTTTGGCTTATGACATTGTTTATGCAACAAAGCAATAGAAAGTAGAAAGTGGCATAAGGATATTTTGCTCTATCCTGGTTCTAGACAGTCAGTCCTATCTCTTGCCTAAATGCTGGGAAAGTTTGCCAACTTTTGAGGCTAAAAGATGAGGGAAGCTTTATCAGTCCCAAATTCTTCAGGAGTTTTTGCTTCAATCTAAAATTCCAGCTGGGAGATGTTAAATTTGAAAATGTCTGTCTAAAACACTCTCCTGAACATCCTTCTGATGCAAAATATGTAGAAGTGAGAGCCAGGGCAGGTTGTTGCATAAGAGCTTATAGATGGTTCATTCCAACACCAGAGATGTATTTCCTATAAGTAATCATCATGAATGCCACCACCACCATCAATCTCTCCATGATCTTCAGCAGACAGAAGCCCTTATCTGACCATGTTTACACTTGGAAGCTCAGGAGGGCTAGTATTGAATTAATTGGAAACCAGGAAATCGCCTTGCTCTAGATCAGGGGTCTCCAAACTTGGCAACTTTAAGACTTGTGGACTTCAACTCACAGAATTCCTCAGCCAGGCAATTGAAATCCCTAAAATGCAGTAGAAAATGTTTCCCCATACTGCTAACCAAAAAACTGCATGGATTCTTTCTTTCTTTCTTTCTTTCTTTCTTTCTTTCTTTCTTTCTTTCTTTCTTTCTTTCTTTCTTTCTTCTTTCTTCTTTTTTCTTTTCTTTCTTTCTTTCTTTCTTTCTATCCTTCCTTCCCTTCTTCCTTCCCTTCTTCCTTCCTTCCTTCCTTCCTTTCCTCCCTCCCTCCTTCCTTCCTTCTTTCCTTCCTTCCTTCCTTTCTACTAGTATATGCCCCCCTCCATCTTGCTATCAAGTGACTCTGGGCGAATTACAGCAATATAAAACATTACAATGATAAATATTAACATTAAAATTAACAAAAAAATTAGCCAAGGAAGGAACCGACATACAACATGGTGGAGGTGGAGTCTTCTTTTAATCTGCTAACCAGTTCCAGTATGGAATGCCATCATTGGGGCTCCAGAATAATGGGCAGAGTCAGGTTTTAAGGCCCTTCCTAAAGACCAAGAAGATGGGAGGTTGGGGGGGGGGCGGATCTCGCCTCAAGGGGGATGAGGTTCAAGAGGAAGGGAGCCCTGGCAGAAAGCCTCTTTTCCTGGATCCTGTCAGTTGGAATTCCTTGAATGGTGGGATCTGGTGTAAGTGGGGTGAGCCAATCTCATTGAGGAAACCTGGACCCATCTCATAAGGGGCTTTAAATTAATTAAAGTTAATTAACACCTTGAATTGGACCTAGAAGCAAACCAGCAATGGATATATTTCTGAACCAGGTCTTGAGTGCAACTCAAAGGATACCTTTTTATCCCCAGGAATTCATGGCAGCTTGGCTTGTCCTGTAAAAGCATCTGGAGATTGTTGTGAGAGAGATTAGCATCAAATTATCCAGTAAGCTTCATGACTGAGTAGACACCCAGTTTCCTCTGACCCAGTTCCACATCTTTACCTCTATTACATTGACTCTCAAGTATGGTGAACATCATCTCTCGGTCAGAGTCAGCATAATGAATGGTGAGGGATGATGAATCAAAGAATAGCTGATTGGGCGATAGGTTGGGCTACAATTGAAGAATCAGTTGGGGGTGAATCCCCGTATTAGATGTGAAAGGAGCCTTGAAGCCAGGCAATGGTTAGGTTAATTGCCTTCAGGGTTTATCATCTTATTTACAGCCTCAAAGCAAAGTTTATTTCATTTGGGTCAATTATATTGTGAGATTTCCTAACTGGGAGATGTTCAGTGTTTGATATAAGATAGGATCTATATAAGTGTTCTAACTAACTAACTAACTAACTAACTAACTAACTAACTAACTAACTAACTAACTAACTAACTAACTAACTACGGTAACTAACTAACTTAGAATTCCACAATGTTTCTGGCTTTGCAGACCGGCAGGGGGGTAGGGGATAGTTCTATGAGAGTGGCTGGCAAGCGCGCATGCATGCACGCAGCTCCATTTGCATAAGAGGTGTGCATGCGCTCCTGCCACACATACACATGGAACATGCATGTATGTGCTTGTCTGCTGCTTGTGTAAGTGAGGGTGTGTGTGTGCGCGTACTCTTGCTGGCCATTTCCATGGCCCGGTTGCAATCCCCTCACAGCCCACTAGTGGGCCACAGCCCACAGGTTGGAGACCCCTGAACTAACTAACTAAATGTCCCAGTTACATTAAGGAACATTAGAGTTGTCAGTTTGCATTTGTACATAGGCCTGGAAAGATGACCTATTTCCATTGAATATAGTATGACTTGATTCTAAGATACTGACCTGTAATTATGCAGTTCTATTATACAGATGCAACAGTATGCAGACCTGTTTAAATAAACCTTCTTAATCAGACTGGGTACAAGCTTTTTAGTTGACAAGAGATAAATCCTACAAAGTAGTCCACAACAGAATTTTGATGTTTTGACCTGTGTGTGTGTGTGTGTGTGTGTGTGTGTGTGTGTGTGTGTGTGTGTGTGTGTGTGTGTAAAAATTATATCTGATTGCTTGCCAATTTAGCTTCGAAATCCAAACTGGATCACTTTCTCCCATTCTACTTCCCCTGTGTATTTTCTATAACGTGGGAGGAATATTATTTAAATGATAAAAAGGCAGTGTGCAAAGGGAAGAACTGATAACCTACTTTTCCCTAGACCGAAGGAAGTTAATGATCTATTTTTTATTCCCTGCGCTGTTGCTTCCCCTGTAGCTGTGACTGAAAAACGTGTGCTAAGTCAACATATAGCGGTCACGCATGAATAATCAATAGTAAGCTATTCACAGCAAACTTGTTGTGTTTACTGGAACCAGAGTAGAAGTTCAAACAAGATCAAGGCAAAAGGTTGGCAAAAAAAAAAAAAAAAATCAGGCAATTCTCTACATTGAGTAAATTCTGAGACAAAAAGAGTTGTATTCTTACCCATCAGGAAACAAATTCCATAATATCATATTTTCATCCTTCGCACTTATTGAATAAATCTAATCAGTCTTCTAAGGAAGAGTCACATCCTCAATAGATGATGGCAATGAACACATTTCCAGCTTCAGGAAATCAGCAATTCACAATATTTTGGGGCCAGGGCACCCTCTTAAATTTTTTTTTGCCAGAAATGTCAAGAGATGTGGACATTTCACAATAGTTTAGAAATTTAATGCAAGAATGATTTTATGAGATTGGGGGATTTTGTCCATTATTTTTCCAGGTGTTTCAAGTTTTTTTCAGCAACATGGTTGATGATTGTGGAGGTAACATGCATTCTGATACTGTTATTGCTGATCTGCCTAATCCCAGCCAAAGGATTTCCATGTTACTGCCTGTTCAAGTTTATTATTAAGTTTAAGATCAAGTTTATTACTAATCAACATGTGTCTAGATTGAAGTGTTCAGATCCAAGAATAAACAGTATTCCCATCCCAATTCTCTTCAGCTCCATAGCTATTTGGTATGGGGGATGGAGAGGATCGGTGCTGACATCCAAATATAGATGATGATGATGATGATGATGATGATGATGATGATGATGGTGATGGTGATGGTGATGGTGATGATGATGATGATGAGTTGGAAGGGACCTTGGAGGTCTTTTAGTCCAACCCCCTGCTTAGGCAGGAAACCCTACATCACTTCAGACAAATAGTTCTGGACTTACAGTTGTACAGACCCTACAGTTCATTTAGTGACAGTTCAAACTTATGAGTTCATAGTTATGACGGTTGCCGCATCCCCATGGTCATGTGATCAAAATTCAGATGCTTGGCAACTGGTTCATATTTATGACCGTTGCTGTCTCCCAAGGACGTGTGATCACCTTTTGCGACCTTCTGACAAGCAAAGTCAATGGGGAAGCCAGATTCACTTAATAACCATGTTGCTAACTCAAGAACTGGAATGATTCACTTAACAACTATGGCAAGAAAGGTCATAAATTGGGGCAAAACTCAGTTAACAACCATCTCGCTTAGCTTAGCTTAGATATTTTGGACTCCATTGTGGTCATAAATCGAGGACTTCCTGTACAGGTAATACTCAGTTAACGACTACTTGTTCAGCAACTATTTGAAATTATGACGGTGCTGGACAAATGGTGGTTATGACCAGTTCTCAAAGTTCTGGTCTTCCCAGCACCCTCAAAGTCACATGATCGTGAACTGAGCACTTGGCCACTGGTTCACGCCTACAATGGTTGCAGTGTCCCAAAGTCATGTGATCACAATTTATACAACTTCCCTGCCAGCTTTCCCACAAGCAAGTCAATGGGGAAACTGGCAGAGAATGTCACAAGTCACTCGGTTAAGTTTCCCTTACCCATATTCCCTGCCTTAGACCTTCTGCACTTGTACTACCCCAGCCACCCACATCCCGTCCCACTGCATTCCCTTCCCAAGCCTTGTTGCACTCACACCTTGCCTCTCCAGTCATTCTCTATCCACTTCAGTGGTGGGTTCCTACCTGTGCGGTCCACTCTATAGCACCGGTAGCGGCCCACTGGTGACGTCACAGTACCGGTGTGGTCGGTTGCCGGTGCCTGGACGCCGCCATTAAAAAAAATGTTTTTTTAAATTTTTTTTAAAAAATTTCTTCTGCGCATGCCCAGAAGCCGAGCTTCCAGCACTGTGCATGCGCTGCCTTCCTACCCCACAGTGAGTCCAAGCAGGGGAGGATGGCTGAGGGAGCGTGTGAGATGCTGAAAGTACGGGCGGCAGGAGCTATCTCCATTCCCCTCCCTTCAGCAGTCCGAGAAGCCACGAACCCGCGGTGATGATCCTAGGCATTTTTGCACGTTTGAGGCTTCTCGAGCTGCTGAGGGGAGGGGGAATGGGCGCAGGACCTATCTCAGTTCCTCTCCCTTCAGCAGTCCGAGAAGCCACGAACGCGCGGTGATGATCCCAGGCATTTTCGCACGTTTGAGGCTTCTCGAGCTGCTGAGGGGAGGGGGAACAGGCGACAGGAGCCTAGGATCATCGAATGGGGAGAAGCATTCAGGCCGGATGGAGCCTCCTAGAAGAACTGCTGCCGCGGTCTTGCTGCTCCCGCTGCGGAGGGCTGTGTTGCGGGTGGGCAATGCCCCCTGTGGTTCTCCGGCCGCTGCCAAACTCCTGAGGCCCATGACCACCCGGTCACATGGCTGGCAAGCCACAGCCACAAAATAAGCCACGCCCACAGAGTGGTAGTAAAAAAATTAGGGACCCGCCCCTGATCCACTTGTGCATTCTTGCACACCCTCACCTATCCAGAAGCCACTATCCCAAGCCCCATTCTGCTTGCACTGAATGCTGGGGAATTCTGGGAGTTGAAGTCTGCACATCTTAAAGCCGCCAAGTTTGAAAAACACCGCTGTAAAGATATAGCTCTGTTTCCCTCTTCCCTTTTTAAATTCCAGATCGGGTGTACAATATTCAGCCCGAATGTTGACAATATTGTGGCGAACAGAGCTAAACCTTTGTCCCACGCTTGATCTGGCTTTGCATCTCCCCGAAATTACACCCTGAAATTGAAACTGCCAAAACGAATCGGTTTGGTTTCATCCGTGCGCTTTAAAGTAAGAGAGAACTCCAGGGTCAAAATACTTGGATGCTTTGCATAAGCAGGTAACTAAATTGTAACTAATTTCATTTGGGAGTAAATGAAGTATGGCTGGCAAAGCAATTTGTGCAAAATGCCAACCAAAGAGACAATAAAAATTACAGAAAAAAGCAGATTTGCCAGCGGTATACCCCAGCAATTTATTTTTCACTGGAGCAGAACACAGGGCAGTTTATTCTCTTTCAGAGGCAAACTTTAATGGCATGAAAGCAAAGGCACTGGGGAAAAAAATCCTGATCAAAATCGGCTCAAAGACCTGTGGTTATTCATTAAACTGGGAAATGGCTCTGTTAAAAATAATGATGTGTTATAGAAAATATTATTTACTAAGAGAAGAATTTTGCAGTCCCAGCAATGGAGAAGAATAACTGCAATGAACAACGAATTGGTGCAATTCTGATAGAGAACATTCTGAGATTTGATCCATAGCTCTGCAAAGCAGCATTTTGATGGACACTTAAGAGTTAACTTGTCCATTGTAAAATAAAATACTGTTGGTTTACTGTGGGTTAAGTCACATTTTATGGTCTCAAGATATTGTACTGAAGCTCACATCCAAAAGGGAAACCAAACAATGCTTGCTTGTTTCAGAAAGAGAAAGACAGAGACAGAGGGAGACACCCACCCACCCTCACACCAACACACACACACACACACACACACACGCACACACACACACACACAGAGGGTGGGAGGGAGGGGGAGAGAGAGGGGGGGATTAAATGCAGGATCCATTGGTATTCCCAGAATGATATCCTTTCTTGGTCATCGAGAAGCAAAAACTATCACAGTTCACCAAAGCACCCAAGAGCAGTCCATAACCCCAAAGTCACATGTTATCTTTGGTCTACATGAAGTCTAACTTCAAAAAGTGTCCATAAGACATTCATTCACAGCTGTAGTAAACGTAAGCTGAAAAGTAAGCAACAAAGATCATTAGGGGACTGCAAGTTAAAGCATATGAAGAATGGTTGCAGAAACTGGGTATGTCTAATCAGATGAAAAGAAAGACTAGGGGTGACATGATAGTAGTGTTCCAATATCTAAAGGGCTATTCTTCAAAGTACCTGAATGTCCTATTAAGTTTTGGTTGCCATGATGTAAAAAAGATGTGGCGACTCTAGAAATAGTGTAGAGAAGAGCAACAAAGATGATTAGGGGACTGGAGGCTAAAACATATGAAGAACGGTTGCAGGAACTGGGTATGTCTAGTTTAATGAAAAGAAGGACTAGGGGAGACATGATAGCAGTGTTCCAATATCTCAGGGGCTGCCACAAAGAAGAGGGAGTCAACCTATTCTCCAAAGCACCTGAGGGCAGGACAAGAAGCAATGGGTGGAAACTAATCAAGGAGAGAAGCAACCTAGAAATAAGGAGAAATTTCCTGACAGTTAACAATTAATCAGCGGAACAACTTGCCTTCAGAAGTTGTGGCGCTCTATCACTGGAGGTTTTAAGAAAAGATTGGACAGAATGGTATATAATGTGTCCTGCTGGAGCAGGAGGTTGGACTAGAAGATCTCCAATGTCCCTTCCAACTCTGTTATTTTGTTCCGTTCTCTGGCAGATGGAGGGCAGAGATAGGGAGAGTGGTGGCAACAGGAGACCAAGAGCAGCTACTTCTCCATGACCAGCCCTTATGTTCTCTTCATTTTTTGATTTCACCATTCAACTGTAGAAAGTCAGCACCTACCTCCCTGAAGAATGAAATATTTGGGGAATATTAAAAAAGGCAGAATATTATATTTCCCTAAATGAGAAATGGAGAAACATGTTTTTTTAGAGGCAGGAAGCAGCCCCAGTCTCCCTGCCCCCAAGCAGAAACTGAGGAGGCAGCTTTTACCAAATGCAGATTTGGTAATCCATTCAAGACAGGATATTTTGAAACAAAGGCAGAATGGTAGGATTAGAAGGACACACACCCATCCACGATCCAACACAGGATGAAAGTCATTAGACACAATAGGAATTGTCCAACTCCCTTTCAGGACACAAGCCCCTTCATTGCATAATCCCTAGAGCAGTCCAAACTTCAACCAAATTAGCTCAGACAAACACCTAGGATTTGCATTTCCTCTTTTGCCTATAGAGCCAGCTATGACCCTTACATGACCCCGTAGGAATCTGACAACAGCCAATAGAATACATGTTCTTGCACAGGAGCAGGAAGTTCAAATACAAAGCCCAAAGAAGGTATAAAACCCCACCCACTCTCAACTCCCATTTTCTCAGCTGCACCAGAACCACAAACACATGTGGTTCTGCTTTATCAATAAACCATCTTTCCAATCAGCCTCCATGTTTCCCGTATCTTTCTCCCAGCTTGGAACTGAACCAGATGGATATTTCTTCCAAAACAACCAAGCAGAAATGAATGGAGCCCTTCTGTTTCTAGCAGGTTGCTAGAGGAAAGAGCTTATTTACTAATTTGTGAGTCTGTAGCTCTCATTAAGAACTGATTAAGCTGCTGAGCACTTCCTGGCCATCAGCAGAGCCTAGGCCCTAGGCAATTATCAGCCACTCAATAGGTGATTCCCACTTGGCTCTACTAGAAAACTTCCTTTCAAAAAGCGGAAATGCCAGAGCTCCATGGGGGCCTCCGACAGAGAGAGATCATTTTAGAAGGGAGAAATACATGGGCAGTCATCGCACAGTATTTCTAATCATTCTTTAATTGCAGAAAAGCAAAGGGAAAACTGGAGCGGGTTCTTTTTTAAAACAGTTTCTGTAAGTTTTCAGTTTGTTTAAGATATTTGTGCCATGGGTTCAGCTTTTTGCTTCTTTCTCATCCCTGCAATGTTTGCCTTAAATCAGTGTTTCCCAACCTTGGCAACTTGAAGATGTCTGGACTTCAAGTCCCAGAATTCCCCAGCCAGCATTCGCTGGCTGGGGAATTCTGGGAGTTGAATTCCAGACATCTTCAAGTTGCCAAGGTTGGGAAACACTGCCTTAAATGTAGGACAGGAGGAACATTTCGGCTTGTCTTGTGGTGAAACCCTTAAAAACACCCAGTTAAAATTTGAAAAGCTCTCTTGCTGTTTTAATCCCCCAAAATAAAGCAATAGCAGGCCTTGCCAACATATCTATTGCCAAATCTGTTGTTGAACTGAATCTTCTATCTCTGAATGGCTCAAATAGAGACAATTGGCCCTTAAATCTCAAATTCAGATTGATTCATGCCCTTTTTGACTCTTAGCCTCCACTTTCATCACATCAGGACTGATCTTCACGGACCTATTAATCTTTGCTTTCTTCATCTTTCAGATGCAGCCCAAACAGAAATGGTATTTTTAATTGAATGGTTTAACACAGAACAGTAACTGCACTGATACAAGCTCTGAAGCCACAGTCAGAAATTTAACCATTGCTTCAAAGTAAAAGTGACTCAGCTAGACTGACCTACTTTGCCAACAGACATAACCTACATTTAAAAAGTAAGGTAAAAATCACTCCATATAATTCCGAAGAATATTATCAGGTTGCTTCTTACTTTTACGTGCATAAAAGCCAGCCATTTAAAGGGTCATTTAATGCGATGCAGAAAATGAGACCATCTATTTGTATGAAATAATAGACCTACAGAAGGCAGAATTTAATCTTGGGTGACTTTTCCTCACCACAATAAAACTTTATTTCTGTATTTTTTAAGAACTAACCAACCAATTCCTCCTTACTAAATATTTCGGGTTTTGACAATCCACAGAGCCATTATTATTTTTGTCTAAGTCTACTTTGACCTTAGCTGCAGAAAAGTCAGGGCCATCCTCTACTTTTTACATTAAAACGATTTTAATGTAAAAAACCAATTAGGACTATAGTATAAACCTAGCAGGTACTTCACACAATTTTAGAAAAAGATACTGCGACTAAATGAAAAAAAATATTATTTTCTTTGAATGTGTACTTTAAAGACTCTTTTTCAATGTGTATTTTATTTTCTTCTTCTCCTATGAGTTGTCCAAAGAACCAGTGACTGATGGATTAAAGTTCCATTAAGAAAGCATCACTAAGAGTTATTGGGCTGTTCAACAAATGCTGGACAACAAATGAAGGATGTCATTATATTTAATAATCCTACATCAGTGGTTCTCGACCTGAGGATCCCTGGGGGGGGGGGTTCATGATGTCATCATAAGGGGTCTGCGAAGAAATGTTATGATTTAAATCCTGAATTAAGTCTTGGGAGGTCCATGGCCACAAAAGATATTTAAAGGATGACAAAGGTGAGAACCCTGTCCTACATTATTCAAATTGAAAATTAAATACATACATCCACATACCAACCCTTCTTACATACAAAGAACCTAAAACAAGCTTAGTTTAATCCTTGTAAACTTAAACTTAAAATGAGTTCTATATACAGCACAAGTGATGCCCCCCCAGTTGCAGCTGGGGAGGTGGTACCATCCAGGGGTAGGTTCCTACTTACCTCGCTGCTGGTTCGCTTCCTCCCACGCCGCGTAGGCGTGCCTAATGGGCGCGCGTGCGCAGTGGCAAAAAAAGCCAAAAACAAGATGGCGACCGCATGCACAGTGCCGGAAACTCGGCTTCTGCACTTGCTCAGAAGAAGAAGAAAAATTTCAAAAAAAATTCAAAAAAAGAGATGCCGCCCATGGACCGGCACTGACCGAACCAGGTCGGTGACGTCATCGTGACATCACCAGCATGTCACTACAGGTTCGCCCGAACCGGGAGGAACCCACCCCTGGTACCATCCATCCCCCACCCCCATTGGATTCTTTCCTGGAGGCTTATTGCAGAGTTAGATCAAGCATGCACTCTTTGTAATATATGTTCAGCAATTATTAATTGGCTGGTTTGTTCAGGTTCCTCAATGTTAACCAGTATCCTTGTTATTTGCCCCTTCGGAATGCTATACTCTTTGGCAGGTAAGCCATATCCCTAGACTCAAAGCAAACAGACTGCAGTTGCTTTTACCCAGTATGATTAAATCAAACAATATAGGTTTGAAGTAGGTTAGGAAAGCATTAATTTCTCTTGACAGCAAAATCGACTCAATAACAATCCTAAACCTGCACCCACCCAAAACTTCACATGTGAGGTTTATAAATAACTCAGAAATGAAATGTTATGAACAATGAAGCTGCAGCCTGGGATAGGTTGGGCTGCCAGTTTAACACTTTCACCCATGAAAACCCTCAAAGGTGACCCAGCAAATGATGATGATGATGATGATGATGATGATGATGATGATGATGATGATGATAATAATAATAATAATAATAATAATAATAATAATAATAATAATAATAATAATAATAATAATAACAACAACAACAACAACAACCCAATGTAATAATTGTACAGCTGGCTGCTCATAATGATGCTTGGGAACCTCATCCAAATTAACAGAATAACAGTATAATAGAGTTGGAAGGGACCTTGGAAGTCTTCTAGTCCAACCCCCTGCTTAGGCAGGAAACCCTACACCACTTCAGACAAAGGGTTATCCAACATCTTCTTAAAAACTTCCAGTGTTGGAGCATTCACAACTTCTGGAGGCAAGTTGTTCCACTGATTAATTGTTAACTGTCAGGAAATTTCTCCTTAGTTCTAGGTTGCTTCTCTCCTTGATTAGTTTCCACCCATTGCTTCTTCTCCTGCCCTCAGGTGCTTTGGAGAATAGCTTGACTCCCTCTTCTTTGTGGCAGCCCCTGAGATATTGGAACACTGCTATCATGTCTCCCCTGGTCCTTCTTTTCATTAAACTAGACATTCCCAGTTCCTGCAACCGTTCTTCATACTGTATGTTTTAGCATCCAGTCCCCTAATCATCTTTGTTGCTCTTCTCTGCACTCTTTCTAGAATCTCCACATCTTTTTTACATCATGGCAACCAAAACTGGATGCAGTTTTCCAAATACGGCCTTACCAAGGCATTATAAAATTATATTAACATAACACTTCATATGATCTTGATTCTATCCCTCTGTTTATGCAGCCTAGAACTGTGTTGGCTTTTTTGGCAGCTGCTGCACACTGCTGGCTCATATTTAAATGGTTGCCCACTATGACAACCAGCTTGAAATTGAACCAGCTATGCCGAGTATTTAAGATAAGTGAATGTGTGTACAACTGGAATGTTTCTAGGTATGGATTTCCCCCTTAATCTATCTCAATGACAGAAGAAACCTATCCATTGCTTATTATCAGCTCATCTTTAACCATGGCTCCATCTGAGGTAGAAGAAAGATGCTACCATTTGTCTCCTCCTCTGTAATTAGTAGTCAAAAAGAGTAATGAAGAACCAACATTTGAGTAAATTTCTTCTCCATAAAACGCCTTGATGAATATTGCAGGTTAAAAGTAACTAACTTCACCGGAACAGTTGTCATCACCCACCAATCATTCATGCCATCACTCATTCACTCAACCAGATGGCTTCATAACTGGCTGACCAACCTCACTCAACATGTAGTCCTCAATGGAACTGCATCTACACGGAGGGAGTATGCAGTGGGGTACCCCAGGGCTCTTTTTTAGGCCCAGTACTCTTCAACATCTTCATCAATGATTTGGACGAGGAGATAGATGGGGAACTAATCAAATTTGCAGACGACACCAAACTAGCAAGAATAACCAACACTCCGGAAGAAAGGCTTAAGATAGAGAAGGACCTTGACAAATTTGAACATTGGGCACTATCCAGTGATGGGTTCTAAATCCCATCGCTACTGGTTCACAGAAGCATCCGCGGTGGCTGGGCAGAGCCTCCTCCTGCCGCCGCTACCGGTTCGTAGAACTGTACCGTACTGATAGCAACCCACTGGCGCTATCTAACAAAATGAAATTCAATAGTGAAAAAAGTAAGGTCCTACATTTAGGCAAGAAAAACAAAATGCACAGGTACAGTATATGTGGTACCTCACTCAACAGTGGTGACTGTGAGAGGGATCTTGGAGTCCTAGTGGACAATTACTTAAATATGAGCCAGCAGTGTGCAGAAGCTGCCAAAAAAGCCAACACAGTTCTAGGCTGCATAAACAGAGGGATAGAATCAAGTTCATGTGAAGTGTTAATACCACTTTATAATGCCTTGGTAATACCACATCCAATTTTGGTCTCCACGATGTAAAAAAGATGTTGAGATTCTAGAAAGAGTGCAGAGAAGAGCAACAAAGATGATTAGGGGACTCGAGGATAAAACATATGAAGAACGGTTGCTGGACCTGGATATTTCTAGTCTTATGAAAAAAAGGACTAGGGGTAACATGATAGCAGTGTTCCAATATCTCAGGGGCTGCCACAAAGAAGAGGGAGTCAAGCTATTCTCCAAAACACCTGAGGATAGAACAAGAAGCAATGGGTGGAAACTAATCAAGGAAAGAAGCAACTTAGAACTAAGGAGAAATTTCCTGACAGTTAGAACAATTAATCAGTGGAATAACTTGCAATAACTTGTAAATGCTCCAACAGTGGAAGTTTTTAAGAAGAGATTAGATAACCATTTGTCTGAAGTGTTGTAGGGTTTCCTGCCTAAGCAGGGGGTTGGACTAGAAGACCTCCAAGGTCCCTTCCAACTCTGTTATTCTATCTGAATCAAATTTTGTACATGCAGCTCAGTAGTGGGTTCACTTACCTTTGCTACTGGTTCGGGAACGGGAGTGCGCGCATGTTTTGCATGCCTGCAACGCTTCTGCACATACGCAGAAGCTTCTGCGCATGCACCGAGCATTTTTGATGATTTCCGGGTGGGTGGGCGGAGCTTCCCGCTGCCGTCACTACCAGTTCGCTGAACTGGTGAGAAACAGTAGCAACCCACCACTGATGCAGCTTGTGTTTTCAAAATTGCCACTGGTTAACAAGTGAAAAATGATATCTCAGAAGCAAATTCAAAAGACGGGAGTAAGAACCAATGACTGGATGAGAAAAATACAGTTGTTCCCAAAAAGGGTGCCTAAATAAAGTCCTCAACTTACGAGAACAGTTGAGCCCCAAATTTCCATTTGTAAGCAAGGAAGGCAGTCATTAAGTGAGTTTTGCCCCACTTTGTGATCTTTTGGCCACAGTTGTTAAATGAAGCATTGCAGTCGTTAAGCGAATCTGGTTCCCCCATGGACTTTGCGTATCAAAGGCCAACTGAGAAGGTGCCCGAATTTTGATCATGTCCCCATAGGGAAGTTGCAACGGCCGTAAGTGTGAACATTGGTCATAAGTCACTTTATTCAGTGCCATTGTAAATTTGAATGGCTAGTAAACAAGTGGTTGTAAGTCAAGGACTACCTGTGTAAGCTTGGTTTTGAAAAGAATAGAAAACATGGGCAAGGTGGAGTCCTTGGATGGGTGGAAATTTTCAAATTTGGGAGTACAATCTGATAGTAGGGCAATGAAGCACAAGTTTTACCTGCCAGATCCCCTGGGCAAGTAGGATCAAGTGGGATCAGGCAATCAGTCCTTAAGAGACCGCAGGCCCAAAATATTTTAAATGTGATATCAAAAGTCTTGAAATAATGTTAGGGGCCAATATAATTCCCATGTAATTGGTCACTGCTAAGATTATATTTCCAAATATTTTCATACGCACTAAAACTACAAAAAAAATATTGCTTCAGGCAGGTCACAACTTCTCTCGTTTATAGCTAGGGCTATCACTCTGAAGAAATACCTCTAAGATTGTTGCTTCCTTTGTCCTAATTTTGGGGCTGGGTGGGATGGCTTGATGCTTTTATTGGAATTGGTAAGGTGGGAGGAAACATTGACTCATCGAAGAGCTTTTTTGTTTTTGGAAAAGGTACTTAATAAGCATGTTCTATTTATTAATAATTAATGTAGTAATTAATAAATAACGCTGGGTTCTCTAAGTGAATCATGCAGTCCAGGGGCGGGTTGCTCTCTTACCTCGCTACTGGTGCGCTGTGCACGCATTACCACGTTTTGTGTGCGCACATGCTCGGTATGCGCATGCGCCCCCTCGCAAGATTTTGCTTCCATGCATGCACAGGAAGCAAAAAAATCGCTGAAATCTCGCACGCGTGCACGTCCCCTTGCGAGATTTTGCTTCTGCGCATGTGCAGGAAGCAAAAAAATCCCAAAAATTCTGAAAAAAAGATGGCGACGCGCGACGGACCGGTAGAGACGGCACCAGAGCCGTCATGCACAAATTGCGTAATCTGCCAGCCACTACCAGTGCGGCAGAGTCGACCGCACAGGTAGGAACCCACCACTGATGCAGTCATTAAGCAAATTGGGCTTTCCCCATTGACTTTGCTTGTCAAATGTCAACTGGGAAGGTGCCCGAACTTTAATCATGTGACCATAGGCTATAGGTCATACAGACTATAGATGTATATGAGTGTTCCTGATTGATACTTTATGACTTCTATTTCTAAATGGTCTATTTCTGTCTTATCTCATAAGACAGAGGTGCTTTGCTTCCTATTTGAAAAACTTTACCTCAATATTAGTTTATATTGGAATTATAGATCTGAAAGAGATGATAATACTCAACTAGTGTATGTTCTCTCCAGCTTTGTCTTCCATAAAGATGTCAAATTAGCCATATTCTGTGAAGCTGGGTTCCATTTTTCTGGCATACCTTGACACCTCAGTAGCTCCTTTGAAAGATTCATGTTGGTAATTTCAGTAGTCTGAAACTATTACTCAAATTCTTTTCATTCCAATCATCTATTCCTACACAAACAGAGCTCCAATTTGTCCAACTATGTTCTCCCATCTTATATGCTCTGAATTCTAAGATATTTTGGTGATTTATGTTTGCATATGGCTGTTCTTCTCACCACACAGATGTTTAATATATTGTTCTGTAGACATGCTGCCAGCATTCTGTTTAATACTGCAGAGCAAGAAGGATATACTTTCTTCTATATGGATCATTCCAGATAATTATCCCAAAGTTGTATATAAACTGGGTACAAGAGTACAGCTGCTTTAAAAAAAACACCACCCTATTCTTCTGAAATACAGTTTTCTTCCTAAAAAGAAACGTATGAAAACAGGGAAATGAATGATCTTATAGTCCTTATTCCAGTATGGCAATTAACATGGCCTAGATTTCATTTACGGGACCTACCAAATCTTTTTTATTGATCTTCAGAGACATGCCATCCCTAAATATGCTACTGAATTATCACAATTTCTCTGCTGTCTTAAGGTTTATTTTGATCTTTGCAATTTAGAATAGATTTAAACCTTTAAAACAATCCTAAAAAAACCTCGAAAGTCCTTTAAAATGGAAAAAACTAGAAAATGATTCCATTTTCAAAACAAACAAAACAAAAATGCTGCCCTTCTTTTATATCAATTGTCAATCTCAAGGCTTCTTTTAATGTCCAAGAACAGAAGCGAAGGAACTATTTTGATAAAATAAAGTTAGTCAGTATTTCTGATCCCCCCCCGCCATTTCATAATCTTCAGAAATAATTGTATTTCCCACTCCTCTCCCTACATGGCTGAAAAAAGATTGGCCTAAAGTATTGATCTACTTCCTGTTGCATACCAAGTTGAGATAGGCTCACTTACTCAATAATTACCCAAGTCAAACCAGGGTACTTAAATTGTGAGAAAACATGTTTGAGTATCCCTATATCAGGGGTGGGTTCTACTTTCCTTCCCTACTGGTTCGCATCGCGACGGAAGTGCACATTTTGCATCACGTCGGGGAAATGACCATCTGCGCATGCGCAGAAGCCTTTGCGCATCCGCAGGGGGTTCTTTGCCAGCCGTTTTCCAGACATGGACAGCTGGCCATTGCTGCCGGTTCGGCGAACGGGGGGAAATTTCCACCACCGGTATGGGCGAATCGGTCCGAACCAGCAGCAACCCACTCACTGCCCTATATAGGTAGACTTACAAGCACAGTTGAGCCCAAAATTTTTGTTGCTAAATGAGACATTTGTTCGTTGAATTTTGCCCCATTTTACGACCTTCTTGCCACAGTTGTTTAGCGACTCACTTCAGTGATTAAGTTAGTAACACAATTGTTCAGTGAATCTGGCAACCCCATTGAGTTTGCTTATCAGAACGTCGCAAAAAGTGATCACATGACCATGGGATACTGCAATCATTATAAATATGAGTCAGTTGCCAAGCATCTGAATATTGATCACATGACCATGGGGATGCTGCAACAGTTGTAAGTGTGAAAAATCATTAAAGTCACTTTTTTCAGTGCTGTTGTAACTTTGAACGGTCATTAAATGAACTGCTGTAAGTTGAGGGCTACTGTATATATAGAGGTTATGCAAGTCTAGCTGTCTGTGTTTACCCATTTTTATTTGATTATTCATTGTACTGTACTGGGCATTCTGGAACAGTAATGGAATGATCAAAAAATAGTTGAAAATTCCCTTAAAATGCGGATGAAGTGAGCCGCCCTGAGTCCCTAGGGATTGGGCGGCATAGAAATCCATCAAAATAAATAAATAAATAAATGAATCAAGATTGGTGTGAAATCATACTAAGTACAAATGTAGGACAATGGTAGATGCCTTTTTTCTGCTGGTAACCAATAATACCCACCTTTCATAAAATATTTGTAAGTAGGTTCTATCTATCTATCTATCTATCTATCTATCTATCTATCTATCTGTCTGTCTGTCTGTCTGTCTGTCTGTCTGTCTGTCTGTCTGTCTGTTTGTCTGTCTGTGTAGCATTTTTTGCTGATAAATGAAAATAAAGGGAGACTATTATAGATCTATTTTGAGCTATTTAGCTCTCGTCAGATAGCCATACCCTTACTGGGATTTGAACCTGGGCCTGTCCTATTTTGTGACATTTCGCTAGTAAACTATACCTTTAGCAGGTATTCATAAATTAATGTAGCTCTTAGCTGCTTGTGTAACAACCAGAACAACATTACTAACAGGTTGTGAGGAATTTTTTGAAGGGAAAAAATTATATAGAGGGGCTTACTGGGCACAAGAGAATGAAATCTGGAAAGAATGTTGTCTTTCTGGATGATCATCAGAGAAGCTCCTTGGAAAAAGATCACATGAAATAAGTAGCAGCAAAAAGTAATATTAAAAAGAGATAAGGCCAAGCACTTGATATTTTTCCTTGGCAAAATCTGACATTGGCAGAAACATTTGCTAAGCTTACAAGGTATTTTCCATCTTTAATTTCTATGTCTCTAACAGATATACCCACCAAAGAATGCTGAAGCAAGAATATCTATTTCAAGGGCTGTTGGCAATTCTGTGACATATATTTGATTAGCAGGAGACAGTAACCATTTTTATGGCCCTGTCTTTCACTTAGTTGCTGAAAATACATTTGTTTGTTGTTGTCAACAAATTTGTACAGATTTGTGGATCTTCTTTCTCAATTCCATGCCTATTTTCATGACAAGCTATTGTTGGAGACAGTAGCCCCAAGGGCTGGCCAATGTGTCTATGCTTTAGCTAAATATAAGGAGTATTACTATCTCTGGGAAATTATCAGATCAACTGAAATCCTTGGTCAGCAATGTAAGTGTGGGAAGAATTTATAAATTTATAGCAGTAGCACTAGCACTTAAACTTATATCCCGGCTTACAATGCTTTACAGCACTCTCTGAGTGGTTTACAGTGTCAGCATATTGCCCCCAACAGTCTGGGTCCTCATTTTACCGACCTTGGGAGAATGGAAGGCTGAGTCAACCTCAGGATCGAACTCTAGACTGTGAACCGAGTTTGCCTGCAATACTGCATTCTAACCACTGCGCCACCAGGACTTTATATAACTCTGTTAGAAATATTGTACAGCAGGAGTGTCAAACTCACGGCCCATGGGCCGGATGCGTCACACACTGGCCACACCCACCCCCATTTTAGTGAAGGGGGAAAAAAGGCGTGACACGTCACATGACAACAATGTTATGCTGTGAGTTTGACACCCCTGTTGTATAGGGAATCATATGTTAACTTACCCAAGTCTCCAACAAAGTTAACTGATTAACGAAACAAAGTTGCGAAAGTTGCTGTAGCCTCTGGAAAAGCCAGCAAGCGATAATAACGAAATCCTTTAAACTCACAGTAAACATAAGAATTAATTAAACACTTATTTCAAATTGTAAACGCACACAAGCAAACACAAAAAAACCCCTCAATTAACACAATGCAAACATAATTATAACATTCACAGTTCTAACCAAGATATTTAATTCATGTCACTTTAATCAACCCCTTCTCTGGATCAATACCACGCCCCTCAAGTCCAAACCAAAGACCAACCAGTCTCCTTACAAAACAACCTTTCTTGTACCCCATTTTTTTCTGAAGAGAAACCCACAGGCAAACTTCTTTGTTTTGGGGAATAAATAAATCTCCTTTCCTCACAGCGTGTCTGGATTTCATTTTGTTTTGTACTTATGCAACCCCGGCTTGAGTTGGACCCCCAGATTATTCTTCTGATAATAGTTTGCTAACTGTCCTTTGGTTAGGATTCCCTTTTTAATTGTAGACTAGGCAATAATGTATTTATTGGTTAATGGTAGCACACCCAAGTTTCCAAAGTTCATTTTAGGAAGGCATTTTGTGTGTTATATTCTGCAGTTGTGACCATCAGCGATATCTTTTGAGACATAAGCAATGCTTAAGGGAGACTACAGCCTTAACATCTATGTGATATTTTTATGTTGCCAGAGCATGGATGCAGGGATGTCAACATCTGGTGGGGAAATTCAAGATGGCAGCTATGCCCCCACAATCAAAGGCCTGCTTCTTTATGGTGGCCACCATTTTGACTTTTTCAAACCCCATTTTGCAGACAACAGGGAATCAATGTTTTTCATGTGGGTTTTTTTTTAATGATCAGGTTAGCTGCACAGGACTACATAGGAAGCAATATATTAAATGAAGTAGCTCTGTATCAGGAGTGGTGAATCTTTGGATTTTCAAATGATACTGAGGTACAAATTGCAGGGCTCTCAGCAATGTTGGCCTGTAGTTTAGCAATACTGTTTAGCATCATTTGAAGGGCCACTGATCTGCTTTCCTTTTCTAAACCGTTGCTCAATGTAATAGTTCATAACATTGAATCATACTTTCCCCCCCAGATAGATTTATTCTTCAAAGTTTTGTTAGGCAGAATTTCTAGAAGTTATCTATCATATTTTAATTTTTTTTTTTAAAAAAAGCAAACTAGCCAAAATGCACTATTTAATACAATGATAAATAAGTCAACGTGAGAGATGGCTATTTAAATGGTCTATAAAGTCCTGAAGATTTTATGAAAAGAGTCTTCAGGATGAGGGGTGTGCATGAAACAAAAAAGATATCACCCATTAGCTAAGTCAGGGTTATCAGATATGAGCTGCAAAAGAAAAAAAAGGCAACCATTAGATGAAAGCAAAAAGTTAGAACTTTCTGGGTTTCTTTCTTGCTAGCTGGGGACCATCTGAATCTTTTAAAGCCTGCATAGAGCAAATGGATACATCTCTTAATCAAAGAGGACAAGGAAGTAACTCAAAAACTAAGACAGCAAACTCAGCATCAGCTGAAAATGAACAGGTCCCTGATATTCAGAGGGTAGCCAGACAATTCAGAACTGAACCTTGAGTCCAGGCCTCCAACCAGTCAGAAAGGCTGGTGGTGGCATAGAAAGGGACTAAAGATTGGAAGACGCATGAGTAGCTATTTATTTATTTATTTATTTATTTATTTATTTATTTATTTATTTATTTATTTATTTATTTATTTATTTATTTATTTATTTATTTTTTATTTATTTATTTATTAATCTATCTATCTATCTATCTATCTATCTATCTATCTATCTATCTATCTATCTATCTATCTATCTATCTATCTATTATTTATTAGACTTATATAGTGCCTCATAGTGCAAGCACTCTCTAAGCGGTTTACACCATTAAGCAATGTATATTTACATTGCCCCCAACAATTTGGGTCCTCATTTCACCTACCTCGGAAGGATGGAAGGATGAGTCAACCCTGAGCCCGTGAGATTTGAACAGCTGAACTGCTGATCACAGTCAGCTAAATTAGCCTGCAGTACTGCACTCTAACTGCTGCGCCACCTTTGCTCTGTTAGGAAGGGGGGTTGGGACATTACAGAAGCTGACCCAGTAAATCAGAGTAGTCCAGCTGCAGCTATATTTAGATGGGGACAGGGGTGGGATCCTACCGGTGCGGTCCAGTGCGGAGCTCCGGTAGGGACCCGCCGATACCCCAATATGCGCGCGACTGCTCCGGTACCGTCTCCACCGGGCAGTCGCGCGCGTCGCCATCTCTTTTTCGTGAATTCTTGGGCAATTTTGCTTCTGTGCATGCGCGGAAGCAACGCGCCGAAATCTCGTGAGGGGACGTGCGCGCGAGATTTCAGTGAGATTTTGCTTCTGCGCATGCGCGGAAGTAAAATCACACCAAAATCTCGCACGCGCGCGAGTCACCTCGTGAGATTTTGGCGCGATTTTGCTTCCGCACATGCGCAGAAGCAAAATCGCATGAGGGGGCGCGCGCGCATAGCGTGCGCACACGCGCACAAAGCATGGAGGACCACGGAGCAGCGCACCGGTCTGGGTAAGTGAGCATCTCACCCCTGGATGGGGAGTGGGAAAAACTTTGAAGATTTGGTTTTTAAGCAGGTTCTGTGCTAGTTTCTACTTTACTGTTTTGGAATTTGCCTTGTATGTTACTCTGGACATGGCACTAGGTTACTTCATTGTTCCTTGAACCTTAGTCATTTTTCTTGAACTTCTCACTGGGAGTTTTGACTTTGGCCTGATCTACCTTGGGTTCTTTTCAAGTCAGTCCAATCACAACTGACATAACTTAAATGATTTAGGGTTGTTCAGATCGGAAAGAAAAGATGCTGTATTTTTGGTTTCACCTAGTGATCAAAACAGTCCAGTGTTTTGAGACGACCTCATATTTTAATTAGAAGTTATGTTTTCAGCAAGATTGATAGGTGATTGTAGGAGACACAGACATAAAGTACTGATTGTACTGTCCAAATTTTTTTGGCATGGTTTTGAGATGCCGTTCAGCAGTTTAAAATATTTTTATAGGATGAGAACGTGGACAGTATCAACCGAAATGAATGCTTTGAAGACCTGAGGTTGATGTGAATGGAAACTGAACTGTTTCTGGCTGGTCTACAAAGGAACAGGACTGCTTTCCTAAATGAGAGAGAAACAAACTTGTTGTGCAGCACTCTTATGACCAAGTGCACTTCTGCTATTGTTACTAAGAACACATAGGTACACACTCCCAATGCGTGAAACCACTGGATCTGTATTGAGCCAAGTATGTGTCTACTGCTAAGGGTTTTTGCAAGCGATTAGAGCTGGATAATGGCCTGTGTCTATTGCTATGAGTTGACAGATGAGAATCTCTAAGGGATTCTTTGTGAAATGTAACTTGGGAGTTTGTCCTCTGAAGCTGATTCACGGGGTGCTTTAGTTTCATTTGGGCTAATGGAGGTTGGCTAATGCTCCTATCCTCAGATGCAATTTTATTTAATCTAGCTGGTATTCTGGTCTTGAAAAGGGATGGGATAGAATTTAGAGCAGTGAAAGGGGAAATTTTAAAGCCCTGACCTCCAAATTACAGCATTTTAGATAGATAGATAGAGAGAGAGAGAGAGAGAGAGAGAGAGAGAGAGAGAGAGAGAGAGAGAGAGAGAGAGAGAGAGATTCATTTCTGAAAATAGATTGATCAGATAGATTGATCATTTTCTCTTAGATCAGTGCTGCAGGGTTTTTAAATTCAAAGATCAAATTATGAGTGATGTGAAGCACACCATGTAACACTATACTACAGCGGCCTCCAACCTTTTTTATACCAGGGGCTGGCTTCAGGGAAAACAATTTTTCCATGGACCGATGGTGGCGGAGGGGGTGGATAGTTTAATGTGCTACCTATATCCTACACATGTAAAGATGAAGCTTCCCTCATTTGCATGGCCCGATTTTTAACAGGCCTGGGGGGTTGGAGACCCCTGCTATACTGCATTATTGTGTGTGTGTGTGTGTGTGTGTGTGTGTGTGTGTGTGTGTGTGTGTGTGTGTGTGTGTGTGTGGTGGGGTGTTTTTGCAACTTAAAACTGCATCAAAATCTTAACACAAAACATGGGATTTCAACCATTCCTCTCCATTATGGTTTTGATTAAAATTGGCTGCACCATGATGCTGATGTTTAGCTTAAGATAAGGTGACCAGACGTCCCGCTTTTGGCGGGACAGTCCCTCTTTTCAACAATTTGTCCCGCGTCCCGCTGCGTTTGTAAAAAGTCCCGATTTTTTGAAAGACTGCAATTCCCAGAAGAGTTTGCCGTGCTTATTCAGAGGGAGCAGAGGACGCTACAGCTGATTTTAAAGGAATCAAAACAGCTGCTTAAAGAAAAAGCATTTAAGAGTTTCCCCCCAGCTCTCCCTTAAAAGCCGATTCACTTGCCTGCCTGGTTTTAAATAACGCGCTGCAGAAGGGGCTTGAAATTGCTGCGGAGCGGTTTTTTCCCCCTTTCCTTTCTGTAACACCAGGTCGGAGAGCAAGCAAGGCTCATTTGCATAGACACGCCTCTGACAGAATCTGAACTAAAAGTTACTTTTTTAATGACAGAAAAGAGACAGAAACAGGGCAAAAGTGAAAATATGTCTAAGATATCATGCCCTGAAGTGAGTAGAGAAAACTCTAGACCACTTTCTAGACCACCTCACCATGACTTAGAAGGAACTCAAAAAAGAAGTCAAACCTCCAATTCTGATGGCAATGCTAATAACCTCCAGACTGGGAAACAAAAGGAGGTGGTTTTAAATCCAACATGGGAGGGGTCTAAAGTTTAGACCCCTCCCATGTTGGATTTGAAACCACCTCTAAAGATTATCAGGTCAGGAGGCAGGGGTCCTGGTCTTACTCTGCTTCATCTTCCAGCAGGAGTCAAAGTTTTTAATCAAAAACCTTTCCCCCCCTCCCTCTCCCCCTGCTGTCAATGGTGTCCCGCTTTACTAATGTTAACATCTGGTCACTTTAGCTTAAGAGGAAACCTTGCACTGATAGTTTAACATTGCGAACTTTAACATTACCTGAATTTTAATCCTCACCATTGGTTTCTTGGTGCCATCTGACTTTGCTTTTCTTCTTGCAGATGTTTCTAGGCTAGGTAACATCGTCAGTGCACAAGGGAGTGATGTTTGATGGCTATTTTTAATTCTCATTGTTTCAGGGCTGATTTGCAAAAAAAAAACAACAACAACAAAAAAAAACACCATGAGGATTAACCATTGAACATTTTTTTTGAAGACAGGAATATACAGTATTATCTATTTACTCCCAAATTCACCAAGGAGGCAATATCCACCCATCTGTTGCTTCTACATGTCCGCTTGTGCTTGCATAAATGGAGCTGCCAGGCTCACCTGCCTGGTTTAATTCCCTTCTCGCAAGTGAAACCACTTCCATGGCTGCTCTGTGCCATGGCAGATTCATTCCCTTCTTTACTGTTATTGTTCTCTGCCCTCTATTGCTACTTCATTCTGAACTGCTGGACCAGTAGAGAATTTGGTGTTTATATTTTTAAGAGGACGGCTGTAGAAAAGCAGGCAGAATCTTGGGGTCAAGTGAATAATCAGCCTAGAATCATTACATTCCCACAAATGCTTCAACCCCTCTTGAATTCCATTAACTCTTATCTAGTGCCAATTTAGTGATGATGGTTAGTTGACTAGTTTCTTGTGTATAGGCATGAGCAATAAATTAGCATAAGTGGAACAACATATGATCAGGGGTGGGTTCTAACTTACCTCGCTGCCGGTTCGCTTCCTCCTGCGCCGCATGGGTGTGCCTCATGGGCACATGTGCACTTTGCACACACGCGCATGCGCAGTGCCAAAAAATCAGAAAAAAAGCTGAAAACAAGATGGCGACCGCATGCATAGTGCCAGAAACTTGTCTTCTGCGCATGCTCAGAAGAAAAATAAATAAATTGAAAAATAAAAATAAAAATAAATATTTAAAAAAAGATGGTGGCGCCCACGGACTGGCACCGACCAAACCGGGTCCGTGACGTCATCGTGACATCACCAGCGTGTCGCTACCAGTTCGGGTGAACCAGTCCGAACCGGGAGGAACCCATCCCTGCATATGATCCCCTGCATATGATCCTGTTACTTCACCCCTGACAGGGGCTAATGGAAGTATAAACAGCTGAAACTTTTTAAAAACAAATTCTTTAGTTGACTAGTGAAAAGTATTTTATTTTTTTAGTAGTTTACTACTAGAATAATAAAAGCATGGCGATAAATACGGTAATGAACAGCAGAAAACATCTTGGCAAGTTTTATGTGCAATGCTTGTTGCATGAAACCAGCCAATTATGACTTAAGGAAACTAATGTAATAGGAGAATCCAGTTAAAGCATCATTTCAGGAAAAATCTGATGTAAATGACCTTTTCTGAAAGACTTACAGCCTGCTCAACTCAACAGCAGGTGTAGTCTTTTATGGCATTACATGGCAATAATTATTGTCACTCTCAATCGCCATAGTCCAATCTATTGTTGAAAGCTGATGTGTAAAAGCTGATTTTTTTAAATAAAAAAGACCAACTGCATACACTGCCAAGTGTAAATAAAATAAATCAACGTTTCCACTAGAAATTTGAATTTTCTTTTGACAACTAATATATACTTCAGTTGATATACTTAGAATAGATTTTGTGGAGAACTTCAGTATGTGAAGTAAAGTTGATTCTCAAGGGGATAATTTAGTGACTGTATCAACCAAACTGTGGCTATTTACTATTACTCTATCATATATAACCAAGACAAAATATCAGGTCATAAAAGATTCTTCACATTTCCTAAGATTGTTTTCACCTCCCATTAGGGTGTTTACTAGATTCCTCACTATCTTATGAAAACAGAAAGGCCTGCTTTTGTTCCTGCAACAGAGTCTCCAAATAGGCAATATTTCCTCATTCTGTCATATTGCTTTGTGCTGATTTATGGACAAACTCGAAAATGTTATGCTGCTGGATCCAATCTCCTTTTCAGTGAGGAATTGCAACTGCCTAATAAGGCCTGAATCTTTTTCTGCTTCGCCTATGATTTCAGTTTTTGTCTGAAGTAAGGAAGGAGTGGGGCCGTTCCCCTGTTCCACTTGGGCTGGGACCCTCCTAAATACTTAGTTTATTTATTTGTCAAATTTTAAAATTTCCTGTTTCCCATACAGAAGGACTCTGGGTGGTGTGCAATTAAAACATTAAAAACAGTATATAAAATTTAAAAGAGGCAAGCAAGGTTAATAATTAATTAAAAAGCAGGGTGGGGGCTTCCATCTCTGTGTGCCCCAAGCAAAGCCACAGAGCCATGTTTTAATGTCTTTCTGCAAGCTCAGGAGAGGGGGCGGCTGCCTCACCTTCGGGTAGAGATCAGTGGTGGGATTCAATTTCTTTTACTATCGGTTCTGTGGGCGTGGTTTGGTTAAAGTGACCAGATTTTTTTTTCTTCAAGCGGGACACCATTGACGGGGGTGGGTTTCTCCATTTGAGTTTTGCCCTCTGCGCATGCGCAGAACGCTGCGCATGCGCAGAGGGCAAAACAGCAAATGTCGGCATCCAGGTGAGGTGGGGGGGAGGGGGGAGGGGGGAGGCGGGAGGGCGCTTGGATGCCTGCAGCTCGCGACAGGTAAGCTGCCTCCTTTCCCTGTCTCCCGCCTCCCGTTCATTGCTTGCCAGCCCGGCCGAAGGGAAGGCGGGAGGCGAGGAAAGGCCTCCCGAAAGGAGGGGAGGCTTCGGGAGCCCGCCTCCCTTTCGGCCCGAAAGGGAGGCGGGCTCCCGAAGCCTCCCCTCCTTTCAGGAGGCCTTTCCTCACCTCCCGCCTTCCCTTCGGCCGGGCTGGCAAGCAACGAATGGGAGGCGGGAGACGGGGAAAGGAGCAGCCGGCAGCTTACCTGCTCCAAGCATCCAAGCGCCGGGGTCTCCCGGTCGCCCGCCCGGCCCCAGGGCAACGGCGGCAGCGAGGCGACGGGGGGAAGAAAGGGGAGGGGGATGAGGAAGGGCTGTTTGTGCCGCTCGTGACGTAAATTCAAAGCGGCGACGGCTCCTCGTCCCTCACCCCTCCCAACAGCAGCGGCGCCTCCGAGGGCGGGGCTAGGGATGGGGCGGGGGAAGGAGAGGAGGAGCAGCCTCCCTTCCCCCTCCCCCCAGCTTCCAGCCGCCGCCGGAGGAGTCAACAACGCGGGACGCCCGCCCGCCGCCAACGCTGCCCACAGCCGGCCCGAGCTGAGAGGCCTGCTGCCTTTCAGGGTGATTTTTTGAAAGAATGCCCTAGTCGGGCATTCTTTCAAGAAATCGGGACTTTTTAAGAGGGCGGGCGGGACGCGGGACAAATGGCGAAAAAGCGGGTGTGTCCCGCCAAAATCGGGACGTCTGGTCACCTTAGGTTTGGTGGGCATGGCTTGGTGGGAGTAGCAGAGGAAGGATACTGTAAAATCTCCATTCCCTCCCCACTCCAGGGGAAGGATACTGTAAAATCTCCATTCCCGCCCCACTCCAGGGGAAGGATACTGCAAAATCTCCATTCCCGCCCCACTCCAGGGGAAGGATACTGCAAAATCTCCATTCCCGCCCCACTCCAGGGGAAGGATACTGCAAAATCTCCATTCCCTCCCCACTCCAGGGAAAGGATACTGTAAAATCTCCATTCCCTCCCCACTCCAGGGGAAGGATACTGTAAAATCTCCATTCCCACCCCACTCCAGGGGAAGGATACTGTAAAATCTCCATTCCCGCCCCACTCCAGGGGAAGGATACTGCAAAATCTCCATTCCCTCCCCACTCCAGGGGAAGAATACTGCAAAATCTCCATTCCCTCCCCACTCCAGGGTAAGGATACTGTAAAATCTCCATTCCCGCCCCACTCCAGGGGAAGGTTACTGCAAAATCCCCATTTCCTCCCGATCAGCTGGGACTCGGGAGGCAGAGAATAGATGGGGGCGGGGCCAGTCAGAGGTGGTATTTACCGGTTCTCCGAACTACTCAAAAGTTCCACTACCGGTTCTCCAGAACTGGTCAGAACGTGCTGAATCCCACCTTTGGGTGGAAAGTGTTCCACAGAGAGGGACAATAGCAGAAGAGGGCCTCTTCCTGAACCCCACCAGTCAGATTTTTTTGGCTGAGGGGGTCTGCAACATACCCTCGGGCCCTGACCATGTGGGATGGGCTTATGTAATGGGACAAAAACAGTTCTATAGCTATCCTGGTACTTCCGTGCTTCTGGTTCTTTACGGAACTTAGTTCCTGATGCTCCCAAGTTGGCATTGCTGCAGTGCTGCCCTTTGTCTACCTGTGCTCTGGCAACGTCTCACTGAAGGTCGGGCAGTGAGATGCATCATCCTTTATGGGAAGCCTGATTCTGGATGTGGCTAGTTTTCCCTTGCAGACTTTGAAAGACACCAGATCAACTGCCCTCCTCTACCACCTAATTAGAAAACAGCACTTTGCACAACGTTTCTAACTCTAACCTCTGCCTTTGCCCCTCTCTCTTGCAGTATTAAGGTTGATGCATAAGAAGTTGTGGGGTGGATTTACATGTCACATTAAGTGATGGTGCTATTTGCCTGTTTTTAGCTTAATGCATTTTGCGACCCCATCTCATTGTCATTTATTCCCGAAAACATGGTTAGTTATATAAGCCACTGCTTAGCATGTTGGGTGAATCCAGCCTGTCCTTACTTAGACTTATCTTCTATGCTATAAAGAATTAAATCAGGTTTGGTTCAGAATTTTTTTTTGATTCCTCAATCCAGGCAGGATTTTTGATTCCAGATTAGGATACACAGACCTTCGTTTGTGGAGGATTTTGTACTTGTTTCTGGTACTTTGAGCCGAGGTGGCGCAGTGGTTAAATGCAGCACTGCAGGCTACTGCTAGTTCAGCAGTTCAGCTGTTCAAATCTCACCGGCTCAAGGTTGACTCAGCCTTCCATCCTTCTGAGGTTGGTAAAATGAGGACCCAGATTGTTGGGGGCAATATGCTGAACTCTGTAAACCACTTAGAGAGGGCTGTAAAGCACTATGAAGCGGTATATAAGTCTAAGCGCTATTGCTATTGCTATTGCTACTTTGCAGTGAAATGCCTACTTGCACAGTTGTTTCATAAAACTCTCCACTCCAGGGCCTATCAGTCATCTTTCTACATCTTCAAAGTATTATTGTCACCTCAACAATAGGAAAGGACCAAAATCATAATTTAGCACTAGAGGACATACTTGTTGGTAGAACTTGATTGGCAGAATATAATGTTCTTAGCAGGCCTGCACCTATATGACACACTGGAGTTAAAAAAGCATTACACAAACATTATTTTATTTCTTTCAAAGAAAGAAACCACATATTTCTCTTATTTCATTTGCATTGATAAATTGTTTTGGAAACTGAGTTGAGGGTATTATATAAATATGTATATTAGTAGCTAATTTGCTGTCCCATAGAGAGATTTTACTATATTTTATTGTACCACCCAGCTTTAAATGCAGGAACTGTATTTCTACACATGTTTTTTTCATTGTACAAAGCTAAGAGGATGTTAAAGGTGAGAAGGACGCCAAGAGCATCTCTGTCGACAAGACCAGGGACAGAAACAGAATTATGACAAGAGTATATGAACATTTTCAGCACGTACATTAGAAAAACTGTCTCAATATTAACTGTTTGCAGTGTACATTATTAGGAACGGTCTGCATTTAGTTAGGAGCTGAGCAAAAAATGACATTTGAGACATCAACTCATCTTTAATCATTCTTCCCTTTCTAGTTTATTGAAAATTTCAGATCAAAACTTTTTTACACACATATAAACATTATTATCACAGAATTGTTTTCCTCTGGCTTGTTTCTCTTAAAGCCTTGATTGAGATGAAATGATGGCCAACTTACTATATGGTAGATTTAGGAAAATTTGTTAAGTGCTTCAGTGAGCACTAAAAATAGAACAATACTATTTGTGACAATGTGTATTCTCTTAAAACATTTTATTGTTGCTAATTTTATATGAACCAAAGATGTTAATTACAGGTAATTTAAACCCTCAATTTAATGATTCTGTGTTCACTATTCCTTTAGATGGCAATGTGTATTATTTCACTGAAATGTAAAGCTTGGTAAGCCCAGAGCCCTGCAGTTGAGCGCTTTATGACAAAGAAGTTAAAGGAATGCAAAATGAGGATAAGGTGATTACAGAGAATCTGAATGAATTCTTTGTTTCATTTTCAACAATGTCTTCTATTCTCAGAGTATTGTGCTGTTCCCCCTTCACATTCTGAAGCAGACAGGAAATCGCACCACCTTAAATCTTGTTGAGGCCATGGTGTGCAATGGCTGTGAGAATAAACTTGAGGAAGAACCACAGCCAAGGCAATGGTCAGATAAGAGAAACCTCAACCCAAGGCAGAAATGTAATCTGAGAAAGCATCTCAGGCTGGACCCTTCCTTAGTTGTCCTCAGGATAAAGGCAGAGATGAGAGAGGCACATTCAGAACCACAAGATCCTGTTACTTTAACTATAATAAAAGTCATTTTAGTATATTTACCGGTAGTATAATTTGGTGATCTAGTCCTGTGATGGCTAACCTTTTCCAGACTGAGTGCCCAAAGCACGTGTGCGAATGCATTCGTGTGCACCCAAACCCCCAAAATGCAATGCATGCGTGGCCCCAGTAAATGTGCCCCACCCCCCGCACGCACCCTGCACATATACGTGCGGCTCTCCACATGCGCCCCCACATGTGCATGGTCCCTGCATGTGCCCTGCCCCCTGTGCATGCGTGTGTGGCTCCCCCATGTACCCCATGCACGTGCAGCAGAAACCCGAAGACCAGCTGGCTGGTGGAAGGCGTGCACGCATGTGCGGCAGAGCTGAACTGGGGTGACGTCTCGCTTGCCCACAGAGAGGGCGCTGCGTGCCACCTCTGTAACGCGTGCCATAGGTTTGCCATCACGGATCTAGTCTGATCTACTTCAAATGGCTGACAGTGTCCATTTGTCCTGCAAAAGGAACACATTACACTGCTTTCCATGCAGCTTTAACAAGTCACATCCTGAGGACTTCAACTGTTGATTCCCTGGCTGAAATCTGAGCCCCATCCAATTTCACCCTACATCTAAGAAGCCTCCTGTGTACAATGTTCTATTTATTCCATGCCATCCCATATTGATGTGATTCAAGTTATCTTTTATTTTTTTATTTTTATGCCTACTTGGAATTCATTTTTGTTCCTGTGGTAATAAAGATAGGAATACTTGATTAACTTGAATCAAGTTGACTCTAAATGCCACCACGGAGGTTTAGTGCTGAAAGAGGGATCATTTATTATTGAGGAATTGATGTCGACGGTTGCGCATCTGGCTGGATGGTGAAGAAAATTTCCTTTTTCCTTTTTCATATTATATTCTAAAGACTATTTAAATGAAAGATATATAGTTACAATTTTATATATTGGAATGTTAGCTTACCAATGTTATACACTTAATTTTTAGATTATGTTTTAAAAGTTTTGAGTAATTAGGAGTTAAAGAACTAGAGAAATTTTGAAATTAACAATTTGTTAGTATATTTTAATATTATGCTTATTGTATACTTTTTTCTGGGAAGTCGGGGGTGGGTGGGCGAAAGGGGGGAGGGTAAGGGGGTGGAGGGGTGGGGAGGGGTTTGGGGGAAGGGGGGGAGAAAAAAGAAAAATGTTTGTACTTTGTACTAATAAAACTTTTTGAATTAAAAAAAAGATAGGAATACTGTAGTAAAATTAATTTCTAGCCAGCATGCCTCTGTTGACTTCCTGTTTCCCTAATCAGCTTCTGCATTATTGTATCAAAGCCAGAACACACACTTTGTTTTTTTAAAAAAAATCACATGAGAAATCTCATCATAAAACGTTCCATTGTTATTTATGACAACGATCGAGATCGCAAAGTCATAAACCTTTTCTGTCTCTCTGGTAGAAATGTTATGGACTCACCCCAGAACCCAATCATCATAAAGTGATTTGGAATGTCTACATTCCTGCTGTAGAATCTAGGTCACGAGTGGAACAAAAAGTTGTACACAGGAAATGAATAATGAAAGCCTTCTGTTCATATGTGTATTGGGATAATGTGTGAGAGCAGAGGATGAATACCACACATTGTACGTTGTCCTGCGTCATACACCTACAATAAAAAAATGAAAGTCCATCCCCCCACCACTTGGGCATCTGAAGAGATGGATCTACACTGTGCGGGACATGCCTGCTTTTCAAATGTGTAGCCTCTCTTGTCAAAAATTGAGTTCTTCATTTGAGAGTCAAAATTGTGAATCACTCTGCTATCTTGCTTTGAGAACACTTCTGGAGTGATATCATAATGTGTTCTCTTGTAAAGATAAGCAATACAACTGAGATTAAAACAAGCATTTGAGATACGCAATATTTTGCTCTGGGTAATAAGTGCAAAACTAGATTTGAGTATTGTGTTTACCAAGTCAGCTAATGGATTGCTTGAATGACAATAATACAAAGGCACAGAAAATAATAGGCTCTTTTTAAAGGAACTGTCTTGTCGCAGTTCAACAAACTCATGAAAATAAGCCTATTAGAACTATTAATATGACACATGGTCACAACATAAGATATCACATAATTTGTCCCAGGGTAGATTTTTTTTTTTTTGCAAATTACCAGTGTGGCTTTAGGAAAAGGTTCTCATCTAATACTGGATTGTTCAGAAATAAGTCCGATTATGCTCAGTGGGATTTATTTTCCACCAAGCAGCTATACATGCAAGGAAACATTACATTTAAACAGAACTGCATAATGAAGTTGCTATTGAAAATGCTGTCTTGTAATTATGGTTTGATTTACCTGGCATTCTTGCAATATGTTGGGAATGACCTTGGGAACTAGCCACCATGGTTAAATTGCGGGATGTTGTCCCAGTACATTTGGAGGAATCTTGTTTGGTGAGTAGTGTTGGAATTCATAATTTAACATTATTTGGGCACATCTATTTTGGTCTAGAAAAGCTATTTTCTTCTTTGGTGGATGGTATTTAAATCTATTCCTTCTTATTTATTTATTTATTTATTTATTTATTTGTTTGTTTGTTTGTGGGATTTATATACCGCCTCACAGTGCAAGCACTCTCTAAGTGGTTTACACCAGTAAGCAATGTATATTTATATTGCCCCCAACAATCTGGGTCCTCATTTTACCTATCTCGGAAGGAGGGAAGGCTGAGTCAACCTTGAGCCGGTGAGATTTGAACCGCTGACCTGCGGATCACAGTCAGCTAAAGTAGCCTGCAGTACTGCACTCTAACCGCTGCGCCACCTCAGTTCTTCTCTAGAACAATAAAGAGTAAAGAAATTAACACCCTTCCTTCCTTCCTTCCTTCCTTCCTTCCTTCCTTCCTTCCTTCCTTCCTTCCTTCCTTCCTTCCTTTCTTCCTTCCATCCTTTCTTCCTCCTCCCTCCTTCCCTCCCTCCCTCCCTCCCTTCCTCCCTTCCTTCTTTCCCTCCCTCCCTTCCTCTCCCCCTCTCTCTTTCTCTTCTAAAACGTACTGTAATGAGATAAATATGCTTCCATTGGATTATGATGAAAGGTTAATTACTGAACAAGATTTGTAAAACTGCACAATGACATATTGTAAATTCCAGTGCTATGTTTAATGAATGGATTTTATTTTGATTGTAATCCAATATACTTGAACTCCTTGCTGCCCTTGTAACTAGTCTCCTTCAGAGACGGATCACAATCTGAGCTAAGGGAAGAAATTAAGTTCTTAGATACTATCTTATGCCTTCAATGTAATATCCGGTTGACTTAGATACCGACTGCCCTGAATTCAAATATCTTTGCTAGGAAATGGGTAACATTATATTCAGGTTCATGCAAATAAAATAACAGTAGGATAGAGTCTATCCTGGAGCCCATTTTGTTTCCTTAGTAATTTCATTAGTCATGACATGAAATTGCTGCTCAGTGGTCACACAGTAATGAATACAGTGGAACATTTAGCAGGAAGAGACTCTGGCCAAGAGTCCTATACTGGACCTACAAGGTAGGCCAGACTAAGAAACCAATGTCACATAGTTAATTTTACATTGATAGAATCTTGCAAACCTGAATGTGTTTCTCGTCCCTTCTCCCTCACTTCTCCGTTATCTTCATGTGAACTCAAAAGGAGCTTGTTTGAGAAAGGTCCTCAAATTAGTTTCCTGGCTTGGCTCAAGTCTCGCTTATTTTGACTGTTGCCTTAGCAGCTTTTCCTCCCGTCCTTCAAGGCCATTCCCTATGTCTTTGACCATCTTCAGCTGGTAAGCCAGTTACATTTCTACCTACACCAGAAGCCATCAGCAACAGATACTCTTATCATCATTGAGTTGAACAATAGCAATGCACACTTCATGGATCTGCATTTGAAGATGATTTAAAAATTACAACTGCTCCAGAAGGGAGCAGCCATATTGCTGGTAGGTTGATCCTGGCATTGCAAAAAATGACTCTGTCTGCTTTTGTAACCATCAACAAAGGATCTTTGGAAATATGCTTGATTCTTGGCTCCTAAGAAGCTACCGTATTTTTCGGAGTATAAGACGTACCTTTTTACCCCCCCAAAGAGGGTCAAAAACTGGGTGCGTCTTATACTCCGGATGTTGCAGCCACCGCTTCCCGCCGCCACTTCCCGCTGCCGCTTCCTGCTGCTGCTTTCCGCCGCCGCTGCCCACCACCGCTTTCCCCCACCGATGCCCGCCGCCGCTTTCCGCCGCCGCTTCCCAGCGCCACTTTCCACTGCCGATGCCCGCCGCTGCTTTCTGCCGCTGGTTTCCACCGCCGCTTCCCGCCACTGCTTTCCACCACCAATGCCCGCCGCCGCTTCCCGCCGCCGCTTCCCGCCGCCGCTTCCTGCCGCTGCTTTCCGCCGCTGCTTCCTGCTGCCGCTTTCCACCGCCGATGCCCGCCGCCGCTTTCCACCGCCACCCCTAACCCCTAACCCCTAACCCAGGGCTCTTCAAACTTGCCAAGTTTAAGACTAGTGGACTTCAACTCCCAGAATTCCTCCTCCAGTCATGCTAGCTCAGGAATGACTGGAGGAGGAATTCTGGGAGTTGAAGTCCACAAGTCTTAAACTTGCCAAGTTTGAAGACCCTTGCCACCCCTAACCCAGGGCTCTTCAAACTTGGCAACTTTAAGACTTGTGGACTTTAACTCCCATTCCTGAGCTAGCATGACTGGAGGAGGAATTCTGGGAGTTCACAAGTCTTAAAGCTGTCAAGTTTGAAGTTTGTAAAAAGTGTATATGGTTGTAAAAAGTGTACATGGTTGTAAAAAGTATTCTGCTACACTGGTATTTTATTAAATAATATATTACTACACCATTTGGTTCAGAATACTTTTTTCCTTGTTTTCCTCCTCTAAAATCTAGGTGCGTCTTATAGTCCGGTGCGTCTTATACTCCGAAAAATATGGTACTTAATACCTCCTTTTTTAAACAGGTCAATGGAAAAGAGTGATGGGCATCCTTTAGATGGCTGCATTATTCAAATGATTGGAGAATCCTACCCAGGATTCTGAAACTGGCAGTATAAAAATTACATAAGTAAATAAATAAACCCATAAGCCGCAACTGGGAAATAAGAAATAACCCCAAAAATTTAGAGAAATGTTATAAGAAAATTAAATAATTAATAATGTCAGCATTACCTACCCACAAAGGAGGCTGGTAGTATTCTGAAGTATTGTGTTTACAAGGTTGATATGCTGACTAAACTCCTTTAAGCTTTATTACCATAATAAATACCATAATAAATCCATAAAGAGTTAATAACAAGCAAAAATATAAAAACTGACAAAGTCATTAAACAGCCTGGGTAAAAAGTTTATACATATTTTTTTACAATGTACTTCTAAGTTTTTCTTTGGCTTTTTATTTGATTTTGGTCCTATTGTCTGGCTTATGTTAGCCATTAACTGTGTAATTGGACTTTAATTGCATATTACTAAAATTTTATGAATTTTGTAAGGGCTCCTGAGAGACTCATTTCATCCCCTCAGATAAATAAACAAACAATGTCTGCATAATGCCAGCGATTCCATAATTAGAGCCATTATCAAATTGTTTATAACAGTATGTAGTGTTCCTGAGAACTATACACTACATAAGGTAACCATTTCTCCTCTTTGATAATACCAAAACTGAATAAAACAAGATTTTCAGATGATAAGTATGGAAGGTATATAACAGTGATGGTGAACCTATGGCATGCGTGCCAGAAGTGGCACGGAGGGCCATCTCTCCGGGCACACCAGCCATCGTCCATTGCTCTTCCAGGTTCCATGCATGCCAGCCAGCTGGTCTTTGCATGCGCATGCATGCCAGAAACTGGAAGACCAGGTGACCGGCATGCATGCGCGTGCCGGAAACCGGAAGCTAAGCTTCCTGGCATGCGCATGCGCACTGGGGACTGCTCCCTCCTGCACACGGGCTCCCGTTTCAGGACTTGGTGCCGAAAAAGTTCACCAACACTGGTATATAAGGTATATAGTGGTAGGATTAGAAAAACAAATCGTATTTAATTCTGATGTCTTTATTTCAGATGTGTATATAGAATCCTCATACCTTGGGAAAAAATCTTGGGCAATTCTTCTGAAGTTATTAGCAGAAAATAAGGGTTTTTATTTTGTTTTATTTTGCAGGAAAGTCATCACATATGGTTTTCCATGAAAGGCAACCTGGAACTATCTCAGACTACTCAGGAATTGGGACCCAGGTTGATGTTTATGTAAGAAGAGGGGAAATCATCTGGTTTGTCTTGTAAAGAAAGGAAGATACCAAGGATGTTTTTCTTCTTTGATCTACTTGGATTCCCATCACCAGCCTGTCAGTGATGGAAATTGATGGATAGTACCATCCTGATACTGATAAATTAAAAAATTACCCACTTTCCTGTAATTTTGGTGGTAGATTTATATTCAGCGTAATAGGGGTCTTTGGATCTTGCAAAAACAAAACCCTCCCCAATAATGATAAAAAACTGTCCATTTTTGTCAAGATGATAGCATTGGACTGTCAGGAAAGAGTCCATCAAGAGGAAGTAGATGCAATAGTTTTCCAGTACTTAAATTTCTTCCTGAATTACTTAGAATGTAATAAGACTGATTCACATTAGTTAAGGTCACTACTTATCCAAGGTCACAATTTACAACTAATTGTTAAGATAAGGATTATTGGCACCATATAATTTGCTGTCACTTTGGAATGTGAGTACCTGAATCTGATCTAACACTCCAACATAGCTGCAAACTTTCCAGAGAATAAACCAACCCTCAAGACATATGCATTTTTAAACAGTGATTTGCAAATAGACCAACTTATGGTTCCATGCCTTCTGCTAAAAGAGAACATGGACAAGGAATAGTGGGAACAAAGCTAGGATTTCTATATTAGCAGGAATGAAGAAACCCAACATTTTTAGACTGAAAACAGATGCAGACTATTGGCAGCAGTTGTAAATTAAAGGCGCGTGCTAGTGATTTCTTTCACAGCTGGAAATGAATCTGTGAGGGGCTTATGACTGCAAAAATAGTCTGCCGTGTGCATTGGGTCGTAGAGTAATTTCAAAATATGTGGAAGAAGAGGCCCGGTTGACGGGGAAGGGGGTTCATAATGGAATGTGTGAATGGCCTTGGGGAATGAAGGAAAAAGAGGTTGCCTATTAAACAGACAAGAGACAGGGGCGGGTTCCTAATTTTTTTACTACCACTCTGTGGGCATGGCTTATTTTGTGGGTGTGGCTTGCCAGCCATGTGACCGGGTGAGCGTGGGCCTTGGGAGCTTGGCAGCAGCTAGAGAAGCAGGGGGGCATTGCCCACCTGCAACGCAGCCCCCCATAGCGGGAGCAGCAAGACCGCAGCAGCGGTTCTTCTAGGAGGCTCCATCCGGCCTGAATGCTTCTCCCTATTCGATGACCCTAGGGTCCTGCCACCCATTCCCCCTCCCCTCAGCAGCTCGAGAAACCTCGAACGTGCAAAAATGCCTAGGATCATCAATGCGCGTTAGTGGCTTCTCAGACTGCTGAAGGGAGGGGAACTGAGATAGGTCCTGCCGCCTGTTCTTTCAGCATCTCACGCGCTCCCTCAGCCATCCTCCCCTGCTTGGACTCACTGTGGGGTAGGAAGGCAGCACATGCGCAGTGCCGGAAGCTCGGCTTCTGGGCATGCGCAGAAGAAATTTTTTTAAAAAATGTAAAAACAATTTTTTTAAAAAATGGCGGCACTCAGGCACCGGCAATCGACCGCACCGGTACTGTGACATCACCAGCGGGCCGCTACCGGTGCTATAGAGTGGACCGCACCGGTAGGAACCCACCACTGACAAGAGAGCCCCTTGTGGCTTAACAAAGAAATTTAGGAAGGACCAACTGTAATGGGTCAAGCAGTTAAAAGTGGTAGTGGGAAGTCTGAATTTTCAGACTTGCAAGATTCTGTTAATGTAGCCATATAATAAAGTAGAATTAGCTCACCTGGTCAAGTTTTGCTCCTCTTTACCTGAGAGAGCTTGACAGAGGGGAAATCAAATTTTCTCAATGAAGTGGGATTGGGATTAAAGGAGAAGAACCACAGAATTAAACGTACAGGTATTGCTCATTTAGGGACCACAATTGGGACCAGCGATTTGATTGTTAAGTAAAGTGACCACTAAGTGAAAAATTGTAATTCTGCTTATAATTGTACTGCAGCTTTCCTCTGATTTACAGACCTTTGTTTTACAGACCGACAAGGGTTGTAAATGCGAGGATGGGTCATAAAGTTTTATCACTGTTGTAACTGCAAATGATCATTGAACGAGACAGTTACAAAATGAAAACTACCTGTACATCACTCCTATTGGCCCCTGTCCACAGTCTCAGTTTAGGTTTTCAATATTAGTTAAATGGTATACGATTACGATTTACAGCAGGTAAAGATGCTAACAGTTTCCTGTTATTTAAAAGGTTTAAATACAATGTTTTCAGATACATTGTAAGCACCACCATGTCAGTGGAAACGTTCTTGGAGTGGAGTTTGCCTCACACAATGTTACTGCTAATAAACACATCAAGCTTTCCCCCACAATTCTGCAGATGCTTTCACTTTTAATAATCCAGAGAATAGAGCTAGTCCTACCATCACACAAACTGAGGCAGCACATTTTAGAAAGTGGTAGACAGATATTGTTGAAGAGGAGCATTGATGTCTAAAAATTCCTATCATGGCCCCATTGGATCCCAGTTCAGAGGAGGAGAGTTAGAACCGAGACTGTCCGATGGGGGATGGCACGTCTCCCTTGAAAATATCTGGAGAGGCCAGGGGCTGAGGACAATGCTTTCCCAGGCCCCTTGGAGGAAGTGGCCGACCGGATGGGGAGCTGCCTGCCCTCACAAACATGGGGGAGATTCAGCTGCAGACAGGCAGTGGTGTTGCGAGGCAGCGGATCCCCTCTGACAAGGAACAGCTGCCTCCCCCACTCAATCCGAGGGCATAAAGAGTAGAGTGGAGGCAAGCTCAATGGAGGTCTATGAGGCTGCTCGGGAGAAAGTCGCCCCACCCCTTCTCCCAAGGAACACCTGGCTTGAGTTTACTTAAGCAGAAGCTGGGGAAGCCTATCTTTGTTGGGAACAATTGTTTTGCTTAAGCCTGCACTTCCCCAGCCTTGGAAAAACTCTGCCTTGCATCGTGTTTGTACTGTGGAATTTGAACCTCGCTTGTGGGCTCTTGCCCTTGCCCTGTGGACCTGGAAGCTTGTGTAAGACATATTGGCCTTGCTTTGTGGACTTGCACCTTGTTTTTGGACTTCCTCTCTGCCTTTGCAATTTGGCTCTGGTGATTATTGGCTTTGTTTGTGGAACTGTAGGTGACTGCCTTCAGGGAAGTTTGGGCTGGAACTTTACTAGCCATTGCTGGGGCCATTTGTTGTGAAATTAGCAGAGCAGCAAAGGACTCCATCAAAGCCTACCTCTGCCAGGGTGACCTGCGTTATAACAATTCCTTTCTGGAAAACAGAACTCAGACATTCAATTCCCCTCCCACACAAATGCTGATCCAGCCATTCTGGGGTATTATAACCTATTCCTGAAAGAAATCTTCTAGGATAGATAAGGTTTGTGGTGTTCAAGATGTCAGTAGGCTGATAATTTCCTCATAACTGAAATAGTAATCTTTTTTTTTTTTTTACAATTTGTACGATCACAGCCATTGGAGACCTTTTAAAAATTCAAACTAGCTGCTTTGGTAAAGTCCACCAGGACTGTTCCACATTCTTAGTGTGATAGCATTCTGACTCATTAATATAGCAAATGTTATTATTGTTGTGTTGATCCTTGGGGCCAATAACAATCTATTTTATAGATGGGAATGAAGAAGAACAACAACAACAAAAAACCCTTCTCCATGGATGCATGTCCTGTTCTGTAAGGAACTGAATCTGTTTTCATTACCCATTCAAGCTTTTTATCTACTGAGCCATAAGATTACCTGTCTTGGATTGTCTCTGTATGTACCACTAGTAAGTGTTGAGTGAAGCTATAATCCTCATAATTAGCCAGTATTACAGCTCTACATTCACAGTTCCCATAGAGGATGCAGTGTGTTTCTGCATCTGTCAAATGCATTCAGGAAATAGGAGCAGGGCTCTCTCACTTAATAAGAATATTGGGCAGTGTTTCAAAGCTAAATAAATGCGGGAGTGCATTTCTTCACCAATTTACAGTATAATCATTTTGAATAAATAGCAATAGCAATTAGACTTATATACTGCTTCATAGTGCTTTTACAGCCCTCTCTAAGTGGTTTACAGAGTCAGCATATTGCCCCCAACAATCTGGGTCCTCATTTTACCCACCTTGGAAGGATGGAAGGTTGAGTCAACCTTGAGCCTGGTGAGATTTGAACTGCGAATAGCAGGCAGCCGGCTGTCAGCAGAAGTAGCCTGCAGTATTGCACTCTAACCACTGCTCCACCTCGGCTCTTAAACCAAAGAGGAAGGAGAAATATGACGTGAACTGATTCTGATTGAATCACTGGATTTGATTTGAATTAGAGACTGGAAATACGATTTAGTCTCAGTTTCTGAGCTGAGATTTCAGAGCATCTAATTCAGTTCATGTTGCTTTGAAATTAGAGATTGAATTTGAAAAAAAAGAATCTGACTATCGGTTATAATGGGGGAAATTATAAACCCTGCCAAGGTTCAGATGCACACCTTTGAGGATTTGCCGCAAATAATGTTTGAATATATTCCCTGTAGCTTATTTTAGTTAGAGGGAGTAAGTAAAATAACAACAGCAAACAAGACAACTCCCACCAACACTGACAAGGCAAGCCACTAGAATATAAAATAAGAGCAAATCTTACTCCCTACTACCGGTAGCACTGATGAGGTTACCTAGTTTGGCTAATTAAATGTCTGCAAGAAAACAACTAAGCTCAGACAGGACAAAGACTGTCACTGAATTCTGTCCTCTCTCCCTGTATTTCAGCCTGATTTTCACTCAAACATCTGTCTGGAACCCACACCGCATATCGGACATAAATACATTAGAAAGTGTCCAGAGATACTTCACGAGAAGAGTCCTCCACTCCTCTACTCGCAACAGAATACCTTACGCAACCAGACTTGAAATCCTGGGCTTAGAAAGCTTAGAACTATGTCGCCTTCGGCACGACCTAAGCATAGCTCATAAAATTATCTGCTACAATGTCCTTCCTGTCAACGACTACTTCAGCTTCAACCACAACAATACACGAGCACACAACAGATACAAACTCAAAGTGAACCGCTACAAACTTGACTGTAGAAAATACGACTTTAGCAACAGAGTGGTAAATGCCTGGAACTCACTACCTGACTCTGTGGTTTCGTCACCAAACCCCCAAAACTTTACCCTTAGACTGTCCACTGAATTGACCTCACCCGATTCCTAAGAGGTCAGTAAGGGGCATGTATAAGTGCAGCAGCGTGCTTACCGTCCCTGTCCTAATGTTCCCTCTTATCAGTACTCATCTTATGTATATAAACAATGTTATATCTATGTATATTACCAACACGTACTTGACAAAAATAAATAAATAAATAAAATGAAGGCAAAGCTTTCATGTATATCAATGGAGGCTTTGATTTGGTGATCTATATCAGGGGTCTCCAACCTTAGCAACTTTAAGACTTGTGGACTTCAACTCCCAGTATTTCTCAAGTCCACAAGTCTTAAAGTTGCCAAGGTTGGAGACCCCTGATCTATATCACCTCAGATCACCTCTGCACATTTGCCTTTACCACTGATAGATTCCTGCTTCCTAGGCCTAAAAACTGGCTGGAATCACTGTCCCTCTGGTGATAAAAATGACACAGATTGAGCACATAAATCCCAATATTTCAAATATCTGTGGGGGTTTTTTTGGGGGGGGAGTACTAGGAAGTACTCAGCTTCTTTTTCCATCAATTACTTTCAAGTTATATTCAACAAGACAGAAGCCACTGTAATCACATCCTATTATCACTGAGAATAATACTCAACCATACTCACCACTGAGAATAATACTCAACCATTTTATACTATATCATAATTTCTTTAAAGTTATTCAGTTTTAATGGGGATTATAAAATGTCAGAATCTTATCTAGAAAACCTAAAACTGCTAAGGTTGCCACTTACTTAGCAGAAAATAAGTCCCATAGAACATAACAGAATTTACTTCCACATAGACCAGTGTTCTTCAACCTTGGTGATTTTAAGATGTGTGGACTTGAACTCCCAGAATTCCCCAGCTAGCATGAAGCTGAAGTCCACACATCTTAAAGTCACCAAGGTTGAGAAACACTCACATAGACATATATAGCAGGGGTGGGTTCCTACTTACCTCGCTGCTGGTTCGCTTCCTCCCACGCCACGTGGGCGCAGTGGCAAAAAATCCGGAAAAAATAAAAATAAAAAAAGCCAAAAACAAGATGGTGACCGCATGCACAGTGCCAGAAACTCAGCTTCTGCACATGGTCAGATGTAAAAAAATAAAAATAAAAAAAATTTCAAAAAAAGATGGCGGCGCCCATGGACTGGCACTGACCGAACCAGGCTGGTGAAGTCATCAGGACGTCACCAGCGGGTCACTACCAGTTCGCCCAAACTTGTCCGAACCGGGAGGAACCCACCCCTGATATTCTGTATAGACAAAAAACTCTGCCACAGTTAATAGTAGGAAATCATTAATCAGGGAAAAGTTTTCTTGCTTAACTGTGTGGTCATGTAATCTGTGTTTTATGAATCATGACCCATTTAGGAAGCCACAGTCCAGAGGGAACATAGCAAAACAGACTGGCTTAGATCAGCAAAGGATTAAGGAGGCTGTATACGTTCTCCTTATTTATCCAGCCTATGCACTGAATACATATAGTGGGAGGGTGGATTGGAAGAAAAGACATGCTTTTTTAAAACTAGAGGATCTAGTTCAATAACTTAAACTATGCAAATGATAAAAATCTGTAGAGATTGTCAGTCATCCAGGTCATGGTTGTCCCAAAGTGCTTTTTCAGGAAGCAACTGAAATCATCCAAGAAGCTTCTTCAGCTCTGACAGGATAGTGGGGAATGGAAAGGAAAGGAAGAAGCTCCTTGGATGAGAAGCAAAACATCTTCAAAAGCAAAAACAAGAAAGTCCAGTTGCCTCCTGAAAGAGCACCTTTGGGACAACCATGACCTGGATGACTGAAAATCTCTACAGACTTTTAGCTATACAATTTGGGATGAACACCCTTTGAATGATGTGGGAGCAAGAATGGATTTACAGAGGAAAAATTGCAGGCTACAGGAACCACTATCAGGTGACCTGAAGATACAGATAAATATCCAAGTGCTTCAATGATCCTCTAAAAGGATGCAAATGACCAGCTGTCTGCAAGGAATATAAATCCTCCCATTCCCTACTATCCTGTCAGAGCTGAAGAAGCTTCTTGGATGAGAAGCGAAACGTCTTCAAAAAAAAAAAAAAAGTCCAGTTGCCTCCTGAAAAAGCACCTTTGGGATATGCAAATGATACTTCTACAATAGCCCAAAATGCAAAGCACCTGCAAGCTCTAATGAAAATCAAGGAACACAGAAAGAAATGGGACTAAGATTAAATATGAAGAAGACCAAACGAAAGAAAACAAAATGTAGCAACCATCCTTAGAATTGGCAATGAAGTTGTTGAAGTGGTGGGTAGCTTCTGTCTTTTAGGATCTCAGTCAGTGCTTCTCTCCCTGCACTGGTGCCATTCCTCTCTCACACTTCGTCCTACTAAAACAGGGGTGTCAAACACAAGGCCCGCAGGCTGGATCCAGCATGGGTGTGTGTGTTTAAATCTGGCCCTTGGGGCCTGCCTGGAAATAGCAAAGGTGCCCACGGTGCCTCTAGCAGCAAAAATGGGGCGTAGGGGGCATGTGTGGCCCCCGTGCCCCATTTTCATCAGCAGGGTGCTGCAGGAGGCCGTCCAGGCTGAAACCAGGGCATGGCAGGCATGTGAACCCCCGCACCCCATTTTGGTTGGCAGGGTTCTGCAGGAGGCCATCCAGGCTGAAAATGGGGCGTGGCAAAATAAGCAAAACCAGTAATTTTTGTTTATTCTTTTCCCCCATCCCCTCATTATGATGCTGTGAAGAAAAGTTACAGGAAGTTATACATGGAATCCAGTGGTGGGTTCCTACCAGTGCGGTCCACTCTGTCATTCCGATAGCGGCCAGCAGATGGTGCTATTTGTGTGCGACAGCTCCGGTGCCATCTTCCCCGGTCTGTTGCGCAGCATCTTTTTGGGGGAATTTCTGGGCTGATTTTGCTTTCTGCACATGTGTGGAAGCAAAATCTTGCGAGGGGACGCACGCGCGCGTGAGATCTCAGCGATTTTTTGCTTCCGTGCATGCGCGGAAGCAAAAAAGCGCCAAAATTGCGTGCACGCATGTCCCCTCATGAGATTTTGCTTCCGTGCATGCGCAGGAAGCAAAAACGCACCAGGCGGTGCATGTGCATAGCAAGCGCAAGCACGCTGAAACATGGTGATGCGCATGCAGTGCACTGGTAGTGCAAAGAACAGGCAACCCGCCCCTAATGGAATGGTATTTACCAAAGAAGGAAGGAAGGAAGGAAGGAAGGAAGGAAGGAAGGAAGGAAGGAAGGAAGGAAGGAAGGAAGGACAGCCAATCTGCTCTGGTACTTTAATACTATTCCTTTGTTATATTTAAGCATATCTGAAAGTTAAACTACAACATACCAGTAGCTTTGCAAAGGTTTTTTTTTGGTTTTTTAAAGAAATACAACAAATTCAGTTCTCCAAATGAATCAGCATCAAGTGATTAGTTAAATTGGGTTATCATAAGACTAAAACCAAAGTGAGTACAATTTAATTTCTTTACTTTGGGGAAGAACATGGGTCAGTCCTGTTAAAAGAGTCCATTATGAACTATTCCTTTGACTGCCTGGGAAATTATCAGCTGCTCTCAAATGTACTATTTCTAGCTATGGTAGAAGAAGGCCTTGCAAGTTTGAATGAATGTGGAGGATGTTGATTATGGATTTTAATTGGGCTATGAGTTGGGATGTATAATTGAGATTGCTTGGACTATCTTGGTAGATACTTATACACTTACAAAGATCAGAATATTCCAGGCAGTGGTATTCCTGTGACATTTTACAGAAGCAAAGATTGGGCTTTGAAGAAATAGGATAGAAAGAGTATTGAAATTTTTGAAATGTGGTGTTGGAGAAAATAGCAATAGCAACAGCATTTAAACTTATATACTGCTTCACAGTGCTTTACAGCCCTCTCTAAGCGGTTTACAGAGTCAGCATATTGCCCCCAACAATCTGGGTCCTCATTTTGCTGACCTCAGAAGGATGGAAGGCTGAATCAACCTTGAGCCGATGAGATTCGAACTGCCAAACTTCTGGCAGCTGGCAGTCATCGCCTGCAGTACTGCATTCTAACCACTGTGCCACCACGGGTCTTAAATGAATGAAAATGAAAGATGCCTGAGAAAACCATGGTCAGTCAGATCAATCCAGAATATACAGTACATAGATCAATATATAAAATAAATTGAAATTGAAAATCATGTTTTCACAATTTATTATTTGGGTCCCAACAAGCATTAGTAGGTAAACATGATCAAATTTATCTTTTCCAAATTTTTGTTATACATTTGAAAGAATGCAGGAAAGGAGTATCACAGGTCAGAAAAAATAAAGTACAGATTCTGAAGTATGGGTTGATAAATGACTGATCTAAAGCTGATATATTCCAATATCCCATTAGAAAGTAGTAGTATAATGAAATATTTCATATCCTTTATATAGTTAAAATCCACATTATCCCTAGAGGAAAAAAATGACAGAATGAAAATGGCTCCGTAGTCCAACAGTAAATTTGATTTGAAATTTGCTTTTTAAAGACAAAGTTATTTTAGACACTCACACAATTTAGTTAGCTGGTATTCCAAGGAAGGAATCAATTTACAAATGCCAAGCTAGATAAAATGCAACACAAATAATTCAGGTTGCAATGGGACAGCAACTGTCAGACTTCGTTCTGTTCGTTAGTGAATCATTTTCCAGTATCCTTTGGTGTTACAATATTGCCACGTAGCACAGAAAGATCCAACCTACTTGTTACGTTTCCAACATTTTTAGGAATCAAAACTGCAGTGATGTATCAACTATAGTGAAGAATCAATATCTGATACCAATTGTGAATATATTTGAAGAAAATTAACAATTCATTCTTCCATTGAAATTCCCACTATTGCAACTCTATAACTATATTCATATTCCGATTCAGGGGTGGGTTCCTCCCGGTTCGGACCGGATCTCCCGAACCTGTAGCGACCCACTGGTAACGTCACTGTCGGTGCCATTCCGTGCACGCCGCCATCTTTTTTTGGGGATTATTTCCCTTCTGTGGCTTGAAAAAGGGCCCACCCACCCGCTGTGAATTCTGACCTTTATTTCTTCGCCTGAAGCACAGCTGATGAGCTCCTCAGCTGTGTTTCGGGCTAATTCCTGCTTCTGAGCATGCGCAGAAGCCAAATTTTGCGTGAAACGTCGCGATACAAACCGGTGGCGAAGGTAAGTGGAACCCACCCCTGTTCCGATTCATCGTAGAATCTTTCTTTGGATTCTGAGTGATACTTCACTAGAAATTTATATATCATGCCTAACAAATAACCAGCAGTACATTTATGAGATTTTCAAATTTGCTCAGACTTCTTAGTATTCCCTCTTGTTTCTGTACTTTGTTTATTGCTGCTCTGCTTGTTTGATGATACTCAAACCAATTACGCATGGAAGACCACTGGGTAGTAAGAGACTCAAAAGAGTTTATTTTTGTTTTATTGTCAATAAAGTCTTCTAATCTAAACTGAGATTATTGTCTCTCGACTGGATACATTTTTTTGGGGGGGGATTCTCCATCTTCATAAAAAGGGTCACGTAACTGGTCAAGTTTAAACTCAACAGCAAGCCAAATCTTAAGTTTTAAAAAAGCTTGATTAATCCTTCTTTTAAACATAGTGATTGAAAGTCTCCAACTGCGGGCATCCAAGCATGTGGTTATGTGTGTGAGAGCAGTGTCAAAATAGTGAGTATAAGCAGCTGATCAAAGTCTTTCTCTTTTTTAATGTGGGGGTCATGCATGGGCAAGGTTTTTATTGCCCCTTATTTTTTATTTAATTTTATAAATAAAATTTATTTTATTTAAATTTGTGACGGTACCCGTCACATGTGACTCTGGGTACCGTCACATGTGACTCTGGGTGGCTAGCAACAGTTTAAAAACAACATCGAGCGCAATGAACAAATACAAAAAGAACAGCAAGCATACACACTCTTGCAGGATACAATTCGTTCTTCTCATTCCATACAGGTAGTCCTCGACTTATGACCACAGTTGAGCCGAACATTTCTGTTGTTAAACGAGACATTTGTTAAGTGAGTTTTTGCCCCATTTTACGACCTTTCTTGCCAGAGTTGTTAAGTCAATCGCTGCAGCTCATAAGTTAGTAACCCAGGTGTTAAGTGAATCTGGCTTCCCCATTGACTTTGCTTGTCAGAAGGTCACAAAAGGTGATCACATGACCTTGGGACACAGCAACGGTCGTAAATATGAACCAGTTGCCAAGTGTCTGAATTTTGATCACATGACCGCGGGGATTGCTGCAAAGATCATAACTGTGAAAAACGGTCATAGGTCACATTTTTCAGTGCTGTTGTAACTTTGAACAATCTCTAAATGAACTGTTGTAATTCGAGGACTACGTGTATAGCCATTGGGCAAGCTTTACACCACAAGCAGGGGGTTGGACTAGATGACCAACTCCGTTAATCTGTAAACAACCCTTATTCTGCCATTTGGATACTGATCCCAACTGATTGTGCTTACAGGAAGTCCTTGACTTAGTGTCCGAGCAAAGTTATAACAGAACCCTCCCAAAAGGTACCTATGGCCCAGATTTGAAATTCCAAAATCAGATCCTTCCTCCTCCCCATGGTCATGTGATTGCATTTTGGGCACCCAGCAACCAGCCCGCATTTATGGCCATTTGCAGAATCCTGCAGTCGTATGAGCGCGATTTACAACATTTTCTTGCTGGAAGCAAAACCCATAAATTGCAAATAATGGATTCACTTAAAGACTGCTGCAAAAATGGCAATACAATTGGAGGTGGTCACATGGTGCCCCGCGTAATGACTGGCAGAAATTAGATTGTAATTCTGGGCTCAATTGCGATCATAAGTTGAGGACTACCTGTATAGTTGCAATGTACTTTCTATCAACCCAATGGCCTCTAAAAATGTCAGGACTACAGTTCCTTGAATTCCCATGTAGTATGGCCAATGTTGGCTGAGTATACCCTGACCTTTTCAGCATATCAAGACACAAATGGTTCCTGGTCTCGTTTTATTCCACTGAAACCAGTGGTGAAATCCAATTTTTTTTTACTACCGGTTCTGTGGCCGTGGTTTGGTGGCCGTGGTGTGGTGTGGCTTGGTGGGCGTGGCAGGGGAAGGATACTGCAAAATCTCCATTCCCACCCCACTCTGGGGCCAGCCAGAGGTGGTATTTGCCAGTTCTCTGAACTACTCAAAATTTCCGCTACCGGTTCTCCGAATTACTCAAAATTTCCGCTACCGGTTCTCCGAACTACTCAAAATTTCCACTTCCGGTTCTCCAGAACCTGTCAGAATCTGCTGGATTTCACCCCTGACTGAAACCCTTAATCACGCAAAATAGTCAAAGTAATGGAACTGAGCTATTGGCAAAGAAGAATAGCTTAGCACAAAAAGGAAAGAAGGAATAATTAACCAGAGATGTTGACAGAGGGCCTGATAAATATAATCTGTGACTCACTTTGATTATATGATATTGATGTACCACACAATGCAAGCTTTGTGCACTGTGTTACATTGGAGCAGTTTCTACTGGGCAGAATTACCTCATCTTGTTCAAACCAAGCATACATACCTGGCAAAATATCAAAACACACAGTGCTAACAAGACCAAGTATGTGAAATTATCTGAATATGAACATACTTATTGGGAGAAGAATATAGGTTGTGCAACCTAAGTTTATCTGCTGGAGAAGGGAAAGTACATATTCTTCTTCAACATAAAGCTGGCTAAGTATGTGCAAAGAGAATGAGAAAAAAGAGAAGAGGAGAAAAAATAGTTCAGATCTCAAAGTGGTCTCAAAGTGGTAAAACGTGAGTTACGACATTGTGCCGTAAGCTCTACTTCTTAGATATAACATATTAAATTAAATTAAATTAAATTAAAAGTTCTTATAGGCCGCCCAATCCCGTAGGACTCAGGGCAGCATACAATAGGAATAAGAACAATACAATAAAAAACATGATAATATAAAACATAACATCATTTTTTAAAAAACCATTCATTCAGGGGGAATCCGATCTTCTACTTCTTCACCCCACCTGCCGGAAGAGCCATGTTTTTACGGCTTTTGCAGAAGGCCAGTAGAGTGGGGATAGTCCGGATCTCTGGTGGGAGTTGGTTCCAGGGGGATGGGGCTCCCACAGAGAAGGCTCTCCCCCGTGGGCCCGCCAACCGACATTGTTTGGCTGATGGGACCTGGAGGAGGCCCACTCTGTGGGGCCTAACTGGTTGTAGGGAGGAATGAGGTAGGATGCGGTCCCGGAGGTAACCTGGCCCTGAGCCATGTAGGGCTTTAAAGGTCAAAACCAACACTTTAATATGTGCAGTGCGAGTATAACAAAGGGGGAGTTTGTATTGTGATTTCATGACACTGTGGAAAGGCAGGCTACCTGTTAGATTGCAAGCCTCGTCCCCTTCCTCTTTGAGCCCTCTCCTAGGAACAGTACCACCCCCGGTAACCCATGATTTAGCTTATAAGTAATTCATATCCATAACTTTGATCTAGACTGGAAATGATCCACCCCACTCATCATGTTCCATATAAATATACGTAATAGTGTGTTGTAGCAAAACTTCCTTTTTCAGATTATAGTTTATGAAAAATGAACAGAAGCGTGTGGAGACAGCATTGCTAGAGGTTTCTTAATTGCGTGGCTAAAATTTGATGTGTTCACAACTGCATTTATAAATACTCACAGATCTCTACCGAACACTAAGGGGACAATGCTAAATCTACATAAAGGAACACCTCTTGGAGGTTTTTGTGGCCCTGAAAGGGTTAACAGAGTAAGGGCAATGTAATCTTTCAGGGGCCAACAACTTTGACTTAGTAGGCATTTAAGTATGATTTAGAAATAGGTTAGATGTTGTTAGGTTTGAGGCTAGCATGCCTAGTGAGGCAAGAGTTACTGGGTGCTTGACATTTAGATTCAAGAGAGGATGTGAGGATACATGTGAATCAATCTATAGGCCTGCGTGCATGGTGACAAGGACATGGCTTTCAGTACACTGCCTGGTCAGCAATGGTCCACCTCTATTCTAATTCTATTTGGCACTCACTCACCTAAAAGGCCTCAATGGAGGCAAAGCTTTTTGACAGGAATAGGAATAGGATTAATTCATGTGTTTGTTTTACCTGTGACCTTAATAATTGTGGTTTGTAGAAGAGATATCCAGCCTGTTAGGTCTTGTTTGTGCAAACAGGTTGTTAAATCCAACTGCTGCTTCTGCTGCTATGGAAGAGAGGCCCAGAAGTTTAAGTGGAGAGCTTTTTTAAAAATCAGATTAACAGAGTTGGAAGGGACCTTGTAGGTCATCTAGTCCAACCCCTCGCCCAAGCAGGAGACCATACACCAGTGATGGCGAATCTTTTACAGACGGAGTGCCCAAACTGCAACCCAAACCCCACTTATTTATCACAAAGTGCCAACACGGCAATTTAACCTGAATACTGAGGTTTTACTACCTAAAATAATGATAAAAAAGGCAGAGTTCAGCTAATTCTTCTAAGAAAAATGTGATACATGCACTTTTATGCCTTCATTTTTCCCCTGCTTTTGAAATATTACGTTTAGCAACAATAAAAAAGAAAAACTTTTGTAATATCATTTCTCTTTCTCTCTCTCTTTCCCTCCCTCTCTCTCTCTCTTTCCCTCCCTCTATCATTCTCTTTCTCTCTTTCCCTCCCCCTCTCTTTCTCTCTCTCTTTCCCTCCCTCTCTCTCTTTCCCTCCCTCTCTCTCTTTCCCCCTCTCTCTTTCCCTCCCTTTCTCTCTCTCTTTCCCTTCCCTCTCTCTTTCCCTCCCTCTCTCATTCTCTTTCTCTCTTTCCCTCCCCCTCTCTTTCTTTCTCTCTTTCCCTCCCTCTCTCTTTCCCTCCCTCCCTCTCTTTCCCTCCCCCTCTCTCTTTCCCTCCCTCCCTTTCTCTCTCTCTTTCCCTCCCCCTCTCTCTTTCCCTCCCTCCCTTTCTCTCTCTCTTTCCCTCCCCCCTCTCTCTTTCCCTCTCTCTCTCTCTCTCCCTCTCCCTCTCCCTCTCCCTCTTCCTCCCTCCCTCCCTCCCTCCCCCCCCTCTCTCTCTCTCACTCTCTCCTGAGGCGGGAAGGAACCCCTAAACTGGTGCTGGGTCGTGGGAATCTGACATCCGGAGGCCGATGAGCCCAGGATCAGCTCGGCAAAGACCAGCCTGCTGGCGGGGAGGCAAGGCATCCCAACACAGGCAGCTCTGCAGGAAAAGCAACCGACATCCGGGAGGCAAGAGCAAGCTGACGATGACGCAGGATCGCATTCTGGCTCCGTGTTGTAATGGGCTCCAGGAAGAGGGGACCCCATCTCCCCCATTGGCGAGACAGTGAGAAACATGACGGAGAAATGCAATGGAGAAACATGATGCAGAAACGTGATGGAGAAATGTGACTGAGAAACGTGATGGAGCTTGGCTGGGGTGATGGTGTGTGTGCCCACAAAGAGGGCTCTGAGTGGCACCTCTGCCATAGGTTCACCACCACTGCCCTACACCATTTCTGACAACTGCCAGCCCAGTCTCTTCTTGAAAGCCTCCAGTAATGAAACTCCCACAACTTCCGAAGGCAAGCTGTTCCATTGGTTGATTGTTCTCACTGTCAGAAAATTTCTCCTTATTTCTAGGTTGAATCTCTCCTTGATCAGTTTCCATCCATTATTCCTTGTCTGGCCTTCAGGTGCCTTGGAAAAGCTCATAGACTGTTCCTCTCCAGATTGCCTGCACTTCTCCTCTATAATTATGGCTTCCATTGGACATGTACTGTTGCAGTTCAGAGTTCAGCTCAATCCTATCCCACTAGGTATGGCTTAGAATAAGACTCCTACAAGGTGGCCAAGCTAGAGGAGAATCAAATAAAGGGGGATTGCATAAGAACCATGACGTTCACTTAATGACACAGCAGTCACTTAACAAACACAGAGTTTACTTAACGATTGTGGCAAAAAAGTTCATAAAATCAGGAACAGCCATGTAATGGCTGCCATGACTGATGACTATAATTCTGAGCTCAATTATGATAATAAGTCGAGGACTATCTATACCTAAAAGTATAGGTAGAAAGACCTTGTAGATCATAACTGATCGATTATCAGCTTTGTTTTTTCTTATATACAGATTTTTAAAAAGGACCATCTGGTTTTAAAATTCAAATAAAATAAAACAGGCAACGAGCTGAAAAATATAATTCTGCCGTAAGTTGAAAAAGAATAAAAAGCAATTCAAAATCCTGTTTGAGATTCATGCCTAAGCATGTAGTGGAAGCACTTTAGATGATCACAGAGAGATTGTGCCTGCAGCTACAGTATGTTGGAATTAATGTTTAAAAGAAAAGGGAAAAAATAGATTTGGGGGGATCAGTGCTCCCAAATCAACATACCATCAAGATGGCTTAAGCTGCAATCCTATACATACTTGCGAATTAGTTCCATTGATCTCAGCAAAGGTTATAATCACTGAATTATCGATATTGAAGAACTCGGTACCAAAATGCTGAGATCAGGTTGCTTTTCAACAATCTGATTTTTCTATAACCTGAAGTTATACACAAATGCAAAGTTGTGTATATACAAAGTTATACACATACACAAAGTTATACACCTGAAGTTATAAAAATGCAACCAATCATGTTTCGGAGATTTAATAACCTAATATTCGTCTGACAGACGAATGCCAACACACCTTAAATCTAAGATTTGCAAGACAACTACCCGCCCTGTTGTACTGTATGGCACTGAATGCTGGGCAGCAACAACAGAGATCAAAAGCTATCTCCATACCATGGAAATGCGAATGCTCCATTGGATTTCGGGCATCTCCCTCCTTGACCACATCACAAATGACACAATTCGACAACATTTTGGTGTGGCACCAATTATAAAGAAGATGAGAGAAGGTCGACTCCGCTGGTATGGACCTGTCCAGAGAGCAGCATCTTCCACTGTGGCTAAGATTGCCTACCAAATAGAAGTCAATGGCTGGTGACCTCACAGCATCCAAAACAGAGATGACAAGACACCATCAACAAAGATATTCAAGCCACGGGCCTGTGCCCTGGAAATGCAGCTGACTGTGCAAAGTGGTGTTCAATGATCCGAAAAGTGGACCCTGCACCTGGAGGAACACACTTGGAGGAGGTGGAGGAGGAGGGAGAAGAAGAAGAAGAAGAAGAAGAAGAAGAAGAAGAAGAAGAAGAAGAAGAAGAAGAAGAAGAAGAAGAAGAAGAAGAAGAAGAAGAAGAAGAAGAGGAGGAGGAGGAGGAGGAGGAGGAGGAGGAGGAGGAGGAGGAGGAAGAGGAGGAGGAGGAGGAGGGGGGGGGGGGAGGAGGAGGAGGAGGAGGAGGAGGAGGATTTAATAACCTAATATTGAAATGTTTGATATTTCTTTATACCAGTTTCCAATGGTTGACCAGGGGTGTTATCTGGCTGATGATTTCAATACTTCTACTTCCTCCATGGACAAGATAGAGGTCCAAGAGTATCAGACTGAGCAGAAAGCTAATCATTTCCTCCAGCAGACCTTCCACACTCTCACTGCCTTCTCCTATTTCCCTGCTGATTGTCACAGCTCCCATTAGTTTCTGTGTTGCCATGACTTGAGTGCAAGGCTTGTCCAGTTCCTAGCCAAGCAAGATCCAAACCAGGAAGAGAACCTGAGTCAGACCTGGTTATTACCTAACACTTTTGTGTTTGCTCTCTCAGAATATTTACTTTCCTTGTTCCAACAGTGCTGATGCTTCAGGTGGAACAGTGTTGGCCTGCATCACAACAAAACATCCTTCAATCCTGAAGCCTACACACCAGGGGTGTGTTCCTACCAGTGCGGTCCAGTATGCAGCTCTGGTAGGGACCCGCCGATTACGCAATTTGTGCACGACTGCATCGGTGCTGTCTTCACCGGACAGTTGCGCGCGTCACCATCTTTTTTAAAAATTTTTTTTGCCTTTTTTGCTTCTGCGCATGCGAGGAAGCAAAATCTTGCCAAAATCACGCAAGGGGACGCGCATGTGAGAGAGATTTTGGCGAGATTTTGCTTCCGCGCCTGCGCAGAAGCAAAATCTCAACAAAATCGTGCACGCGCGCGTGTCCCCTCGTGAGATTTTGCTTCCGTGCATCCGCAGAAGCAAAATCTTGCCGAAATTGCACGAGGGGGCACGCGCGTGGAGATGCACGCGCAACGCACTGGTATTGGTAAGTAAGCAACCCGCCCCTGCTACACACATATATTATATTATGCCGGAAGAGTCGGTTGAGCCCTTCTGATATATGTATCAACATGAACTTTGCATGCTATAGTCATATTGCCCCTCCACCTAACCTAATTTTGATATTTGGGTTAATAGATCTGCTTTCCTTTTCTCCTCCCTTTGGCCTTTACAACCATGCCAATTTACATTGCGAGACACATTTAACACTTTTAATTTAATAAATATATTTATATCCACAAATTTCGTGGTCCCTTGAAAACTCACATTCTGTGCAGAATTATATGTGCTATATAAGGCCAAATGAAAATGAGGTTGGATACATGTAGAATCTCTTCTGCTATATCCCTGCATATTTGCTCGTTTCTACAGATACTCACAAAGTATCTGTGATTAGCACAAAGATTTTAATTCAGAAACTACATTTTGTACATTTTCAAAATTACTCTACCACCCACACTAGAAATTGGCCAGAAATTAACCATTGTTCACATATACTACAGTTCATTGTCTGTCTCTTTATTTTTTATTAATGATTTGTAGAGTATGAATTCACAGAACTATTTTAAAAAAAGCAATGGGAGGAATATTTTAAAAAATGTCATCCTATGGTACAGTATTAAAAAAAATCTATTTCCTGGTTCTGCATAAAGTGCTTTTAGTCACAATTCTTATTGTCTAACTTGGATAATACAGAATAAGGAATTCTGAGTTATTCCTTAAATTACCAGATATTGCAACCTATTTTTTTTAAAAAAAACTGGAACCGACTGATCTTGCTGAAAGTTGTTAATTCAGCCTGAAAGATAAAGGCCAATTACAAGTTAAAGATAATTCCAGAGATAATTATTCTTGGACAGCTAGCCATGCAAATAAGCTCTTAAATTAATGGCTCCCAAATACTGTGATACCACAATCCCCTAAATTGATAGATGGATTTGTATAATACTGTGATGCCTCTGTGAATCAGTCACAGAGACATGAAGGCAGCCCAGAAACCTTTGGCCAATGAGCTAATAAGTAGAACTTGGCAGTAGGAGAAATTTAACGAAGAAAAATAATGACTGGCAATGTAAAATGTATCTAGAAGTGATAACTGTTGATGGTTTGTGTTTAATAAAGAGTAATAATGGTTGGGGACTAAGAGCGGCATGGTAGCCTAGTGGTGAAAACATTTGCCTCCCAGTCAGAAGGATGAGAGTTCAGACCTAGGTAGTGGTAGATGTTTCTCTACTAGGGCACAAAGAAAAAAGTATCTGTTGTGAACTCCGCATAGGCATCAGGAAAGGCATCTGGCCAGTAAACACTCACCTCCATCCAGTCGCCCTGACACTACCCTGAACAGACTAGAAGGTTGTAAAAGGGAATTTAATGTTGGTTGGGGACTCTGAGTTGAACTGAACAGTTTTGATCTTTGTTAGATAATTTCTTCATCCAGAGAGGACCTTGGAGACTCCTGAAGTAGAACAGGGTACAATCCAGATAAGTACAGTAAAGAAAGGTAAGTATTAGGGCAGGGGTGAAATGCTCACGGTTCGGGTGGGCCGGTCGGTCGTCATAGAGCCGATAGCGATCGCGGCGCGAGGCTGCCCCCACCCGCCTGGACGCCACCATTTGGGTTCTTTTACCCTCTGTGCATGCGCAAAGCGTTCTGCGCATGCAGAGAGGGTAAAAGAACCCAAATGGCGGTGTCCAGGCGGGTGGGGGCAGCCTTGCGCTGTGATCGCTATTGGCTCTATGACGACTGCCCAGCCTGCCCGAACCAGGAGCATTTCACCACTGGTTTAGGGACAGAATTGAGCTATGGAATGGTGTGTGGGAAGACCTTGGGAGACAGAAGGAGAGCCCCATTCTGATCAACCAAGATTTAAAAAAATCTCGACCTATAGAAGGATGGAGGACTTGGGAAGTGTTTCAGAAGGGATCCCCCTTAGTTTTGTGGAAAGTAAAATAGGAAGCAAAATAATATAATGCAATGCAGTAAAGACAGAGCTGCTATTCATTATTGTGTTCCTTCTTTGGACTACCTCAAAGGGCTGACAATCTGTCACAGAGGTGACACCCCATCAAGTAGATGGGATGGAAGACAGGAAATCAGGATGGGATTAACCAACCAACAAGACACAAAGCCAAAGCCACTTGAAAGAGAGAGAACGTTAGCCATTGTCTTTTACCACTTTTCTCAACTAGAGTACTTAACAATAGAGCAATATGTATACATGTGCAACCAACATTATAAATATCGTATACATGTCATTATAGAACATATAATGTTCAACCGAGGAAGGAGGTTTGATTTTCAATATATTTGATGTGTGACATCATCCCTTCCCTGCTGTTTCTCAGTAAAACAGGGTGGGAGAATGTTGTTGAAATGGAAACAAGGTGCTGTTTGCCTTAATAAAAATGAAAGAAAAATCTCAAGATTTGTTGCACAAAGTGCCTTTCATCAGATCCTGAGAACTTGTGGATCCTGAGGATTTGTGGACTGCAACTCTCAGAATTCCCCAGTAAGCTTTCTGGGCAGTTCTGGGAGTTGAAGTCCACAAGTCTGAAAGTTGCCTAAGTTGGACACCCCTGACTGAGAAAAAGCTTATGACATACTTAAAAGTTGTTTGTGGCTAAGGGGTTGTTTGTGGTTTCATAGGGGTTAGTATACTCAAACATCTGAGCTCAGCTACCTGGCCTGAGGCAACATTTAAGAAAAAAAATATGGAACCCCTTCTAGTGGTTTCCCAGGAGTCCTGACCCATAAAACTTTGCTTTAAAAGAGAGATGGCCTCCAAATGTAAAATTATACAATATATTATTAGCAACAAATAATCCTAGTTTAATATAACCTCTGGGGAGGAAACTGAAACTAGAGTTAATTATTCTCTTATTGATATTTGAAATCTGTCTTTCAATCAATTTTTTAAAAAATCTTTCAGTATTAGCAACATACATAGAAGAGCTTTGAGTGGGTCCCTTAAATATTAATTAAATCCACTCAGTTGAGGAATATGCAGCTTATTATGAAGGCAGGAAAACAATAAAGGAAGAGAGTATAAGATTAAACATCTAACTTATGGAAGAAAATATCATGTATAAAAACGCTCCTGGGACCAATTTTCTGCTTTTGGCACTGTCTATTTCCTTCTATAACTGCTCTAAAACCTACATAGTTATAATTATGTGCATAATTAAAGGATCATGTTCTAAAGATAGCTAAAATGCAGGCATTCCAAAAAAGGTTGCCTGTTTCAGCTAGTCTCACCATGTGCTTTTTGAGTACCTCAAACAAATTATCTGATTTTTATTATTATGCTTCATGTTTCAAACCAGTTCCTTGTTGACTAATATTAAACCAAGTATTTTTATTCAGAATTTCTCATTACACCATAAAATACAGGGAGTTTTCCTTCAATCCATATATTATTTAAGTTTTCCTGCACTTTATGAGCGCTGCGAATTTAGATGAAGTAGTCTGGAAAGAATGTATCATAATGATTTGTTCATCCATCCATCATCCATCCATCCATTTCTTCATTTCCAGCATTCATATCTCACCTCTAATTGATTCTGGGTAGATAACAGCAATCTATTTTTTCTTACATAAACAAAAACACACAGGCACACACAGACACAAACACAAAAAAACATGGTAAAAACATGTATACGTTGTCTTTCCTAAAAATTACCAGGGATGAGCTGATGTCACCTTGGAAGCATGAAAGAAGAAAAAAATGGTAAAATAATCATGACATTTTTTTAATTTAAAAAGGTGTGATTGTAGCTGGGATGTGTGATACAGTATGTGTGACCCCAAATCGTTAAGGACCTTCAAAAATTGCTTCTAAATTGCTCTTTTTTATTGTGGCAAAAGAAAAGCAATCATATTAACTTTAATTTAAAAGATTTAATGTGATTTTAAAGAAATGTAAGTGAATTTCTGGGTCAGATTAATTATTTTTGAGGAATGTGGCCACTGTTCCACTATTCCACTTTTCAAAGGTCAAGTCTTGTCTCCTAAAATCTTGCATAGCAACAATATTAGCACTTATATACTGCAGCACTTATATACTGCTTCATAGTGCTTTATAGTTCTCTCTTAGCAGTAAGGAGTCAGCATATTGCCTCCAACAATCTGGTCCTCATTTTACCGACCTTGGAAGAATGGAAGGCTGAGTTAACCTTGAACCAGTCAGGATTGAACTCCTGGCTGTGAACAGGGATAGCAGGAGCAGATATAACTTTAGAAGAGAATATATATAATTCAGGGTTGAACTGCGGGATCCTTGGTGCTCCCTGTGCTTGGTGGGGTTTCTTGAAGACACTTCATTACCAAATGTCTAGTACTGACTACGGATGACGTTACCTAGTTGGGTAATGAAACATCTGCAAGAAAACCACCAAGCTCAGAGAGTACCAAGGACCCCCCCAGGCAAACTTTCTTTGAAATCTCATACATTTATTTATGTGCAGATGTTTAAAAGTTCCAGGTCTTCCACATCCTACTAGCAACATGGCTTTCTAATGTTCTAACCTAAGCATAAGTTCCTGCAAAGGCTCTACTGCTAGAGAGTTTCTTCCTAATTTCCAACCTTACAATTTACAGATGTTGTACACAAGTTGATTTTAAAGCCGCAGTTTCATTGACTTGAAACTCTTCCTTTAACAAGTACCAGTGGTGGCACAAGGAAAATACCACCACAATGAACAAACTATGGGGTCCATCATGGGACAGCTAAGGCCCAATGAGTTCTTAGAATTGGGCTGAGCCCTGATCTCACATATTAGATATCGGAAAGTAGCATTAAAGCACATTTTACCTTAATACTTATTTTATTTATTTATTTTGTCAAGTATGTACAGTATAGTAGTTGTTTGTATAAACATAACATAGGTAAAAAGTACCGATAAAAGAGGACAATAGGACAGTAGGACAGGGATGGTAGGCTCATTATATTTTATTATATTATATTTCCTTTTAAGGACACTTGGTGACTGATAGAATTAAATTTAAAAAAGGTTTATTACTGTCATGTTCTTTTAATGCACAGTATGTACAAACAAGATTTATTAATGTGATAGAGATTCCATTCCCTGGAATCCAGCTATATCAGTATGCAGACTGTTCCCCAGTCCTCCCCACAAATCTGGCACCACATTCAGCAAATATATATGTAGGCCGGTCTTCCACAACTAGATGCTCGGCTAATCACTGGATTTCAACTAGTCTTTGGCCAAGCTGGCTGGAGTCAACCTGAGTCTTCAAATCCCAAAACATTTATCAGATGTCAGGTTGTGGAAGCTTGACCTAGACAGAAAGCAGAAATATGTCATAAAAGCCATATTATATCAAAGGAAGAACCTAAATATTGCTTTCTTCAAAATACCTAATGCTCCAACAGCTTCATATTTTGCTTCAAAGTAGTTTGAGATATTGCTCCAGCTTCTATGTTATACAAAATGCCATCACAGAGCAAAAGATACATGATCACAAATTTGAGATTAAGGAATATACCAGCATTATCTGGATGACAAGCTGCAGAACACAACAAAATCACTCATGTCTCCTCACTAGGCATGAATCACTAGGATTTTGATACAGCTTTCTTAATCTTGGCCTCTGCTTACAATTAACCCTTGCTAAGGTACTTGCTCCCTGTATTTTTTAAATGAATGAAATCAAGCAAAAGCAAACAATAAGTTGCTACCACAATTATATTGGGTATGAAATGATAGTCATGACTTGCTCTGTCACTATTAAGTTAATGAGAAGAACAGGCTTTTGATGCGACTCAGGATTTTATCTTTGGATGTGCACTCTTAGCAACAGTATTTTACTTGGGCCAACTGACCTAATATTACACCTTAGTGCTGGGGAAATTAGAGTATTTCCACAGCACTCAACCATCAAAATCTAAGCATAAGTGGCAGGAACCCAGAATCGGAAGTCCAGCTTGATTTTGTTAGAATAAGTGACTATTTTGGTCAATATGAAGGTCTTCCATATAAAACATAGTAGAGGAGATAGCTTCCAAGAATATAAACAGCTTGTGTAAATCTCAACTCAGTTCTGGAAAGGAAGAAGGGGTGAGAAAGAAACTCAAGATACCTCTGCCTTGATTCTATTTGGTATAAGAACAGGAAGAGAGAAACCCCGACAGGCTTTCAAGATTCTACTATTAGAATTGCTCCAATTGTTCTAGCATTGCCTGTTCCCTGACCTAGCCTACCTTGAGAGACTAGCAACAATATTAGAAATTTTCTAATAATTGTAATTATGCTTATTATCCATTCATTTTTGTCTCTGTGTTAACTCTCCTCTCACACCTTCCCTTCTGCTCCCAAAGTATTATCTTTCTACTCAAAAAAGGATTTAAAGGTATATTTTATCTTTGTCTTCAATTGATCCAAATGTCTTCAGGGCCAAACTAGACACAGTAGAGTGAATGCATCTTTAAGTGTTCTCTCATTTTGCAGTGAATATGATAACTCTGGAGGGGGAGGGTTTTGAAGTGGGATATGGCATTAGAAAATAGTTATTCCATGCCCTTGCACTCTGGTTTCATCTGACCAGTTCTTAAGATCTTTGATCTACCTTCCGCACACAATTTCCTTCTCATCCCAGATTCTCATAGGAAATAGTTGTGGATCTTCTATGTCAGGTCATTTTGTATCTTTATTGCAGAAAAAGGAAGGATTTCACCAGCTTAACTGAAGAGGTTGCTTTTGCCTGTAAGTCCTTGATCCCTCACTATAGCCAAAGGAAGTTCTAAGTATTGTAGATCATCATCTGGAGTCCTGGGCATCTCCAATGTGGAAAGCATATAAGTAAATGACACCATGATGCAACTTACAGATTTCTGTTTGATTTTACTGAATAATGGCGTCATTTGGGTGATGATGTCATCACATGTCATTTTGATGTCATAAAAGAGGTTATAGTGGATGTTACTCTCTGAACTTCAGAACTCTTGATAGCTATATAGTGGGCTCTCCAACCTTGGCAACTTTAAGCCTGGAGGACTTCAACTCCTGGAATTCTGAGCGTTGAAGTCCTCCAGGCTTAAAGTTGCCAAGGTTGGAGACCCTTGCTATATAGCAGTGATGGCGAACCTATGGCACGCGTGCCACAGGTGGCACGCGGAGCCATATCTGCCGGCACGCGAGCTGTTGCCCTAGCTTAGCTCCAACACGGATCTGCACGCCGGCCAGCTGATTTTTGGCTCACACGGAGGCTCTGGGAGGGCGTTTTCAGCTTCCGGAGAGCCTCCTGCTGGGCCCACCTGAAGTCAGGAAACGGGCTATTTCTGGCCTCCAGAGGGCTTCCGGGGGAGGGCAGGGGAGGCCATTTTCGCCCTCCCCAGGCATTGAATTATGGGTGTGAGCACTCGCGCGTGTAAGATAGCGCACGTGCACGCGCTTTCGGCACTCGAGGAAAAAAAGGTTCGCCATCACTGCTATATAGGATGGAAAAAAGACAAAAGAGGACCCCAGGAACCAATCTGGTAGCTTTAGCTCTGCATCAAATTTTAACATTTGATGTAAGAACTTGTAGGAAAGAAGCACCGGATGTACTGTATGTCCATCTCTGCACATGCTGGGTATATATATATAAATAAAAATAACCCAAATGGAATTCTTTGTATTTTTGAGAAAGGGGATAAAAGAAAAGCTGACACTCAGTTTGTTATTATCTCCCATTAAGTGACAGTGGCTATTGTTACACTGCTATTACATTGTCTGAAAATATTTTTCCTGTCAATTTACAGAGACTATCATCCACAGAAACAGGGAAATTTTGCAGTGGTTACCAAACAAAAACCAATTCTGTGTTAAATATTCTGTCTATCATTGGACTAGATAGTTTATATTAAGAGATGATTGGTGCTCAGCAGGATTTTAAATTCCTAGCCACATAGTTTTCCTATGCTTGACGTTAACTATACACACATCATATATCCCCATAGTGATTTCTAGAAAAACCACAGGCATATATTTCACAAAAGGTTTATTTCTTTACATCTCTGGATGTCTTTATAACCCACCTGGCCTTTGGAACTAAATGGAATTTCACAGTGTTTTTGTTCGAATTTCTGTTTGGGCTTAGAGGAACAATGAGATTTTGGAAATAAAGTACTGTTTCTAAAAAGAAAAGGCTTAGCTATGAAGCAACTGTAAGCAGTTTTTGAAAAGAAAATAGTGCTTTGAATTAAAAAAAAGACTTTGAATGTCTTCTGAAGCAGAGGTTGAAAATAAAATATCTTACGGTTAAGCAATACTGTTAATTTTACTTGTTTTATAACTCTGCGCCTGAATTTCATATACACCTTCTCTTCAGGTCTTTCCTACAGGAATCATGTGATAATAGAGCTCTATACAAGAATTGGATGCACCAGGAAGAAAAGCATCGTTCCAATGTTTATCCTCAATATGGAAAGCAGATATCGGGGAATTCTTCCATAGAGATGCAACTGTCTAGGAAGAGGTGAATCTAGTGTGGTCTTGGCCTATTCTCATTCCACCAACATGTGCCCTGTCTTGGCCCAAGTGGGGAGAGAAAGACTGTCCTCGCTCCAGTCAGAAGCAGGCAGTATGAGGTTCTAACAGGCCACAACTTCCTAGGCTGGCCCACATGAAAACAGCCTTTAATCTACTCTGGCCTGCGTGCAACCCTCTTTGAAGTGCAATTTATAGGACAAGCCCCAGGGCACTGGAGGTTACAGCCAACCATGTGTCAGTCTCTTGACTTAGCAGTGCAGACAATTACAGTGCAGCACACTGCAAGACCTCAGCATACCCTTCTACAACCAGTTCTCTTAGCTTCTTCCCATTTTACAACTATCAGTCATTTTGGATGACTTCCAAAATGAATGCACCTTCAATTAATAACTAGATGTAAGCAACAAGATCATCAAACCTAGCTCAGATCACATGAAGCTTGGGAGTGACAGAACTTAAAACCCTATCCTGGTTTTTGTTTTGTTTTTTAGTTTATGGAAAGCAACTGTAGGAACTGAGCCATGATGTGGGCATAATTCTGCCCACACACAAAATTATTTCTCTGCTAATCCTCAGAAATATCATTAATTAATAGGCATTGAGATTATCTTCCAGCTCCAGTTAATGGATGTTTCTGGTGCAACTCAGATTAGTGGCATGATGCAAAATCCAAAGCAGTTGGAATCTCTGCAGATGGGAATTTTTATCCCCCATGTCTTGTTCTTGAAACGATGCATTGCTGCATCGCTGAGTGGCATTCATTGATGGCTGGAATTTTCTCAGCAGTTGAAGGCAATTTCATGAAAACCCAGCTCTTATCTGAAGTGTATAAATAAATCAACGCTCAGCTAATTCCAGAATATTTAATTCTGGCAACATTTTAAAGGAGCTAAGTAACATTGAAAGGAGAAAAGATTTATTTCTGTTTGTGGCAGTAAAAAAAATGTGGGGAGTTGCCTGTGTAAAGATATTTCAACTCAACGTACAATTGCCTTAAAAGGTCCCCCTCAAAATATCTGAAATGTAGGATGTAAACAAAATGTTGTGTGACATTTTAATTGAGAGAAGGAGAAACATGAAAAGAAGAACCCCTTAGGTCCTCCAGACAATATATAAGCTATATGACCTATTATGATTTCCCATATTCACAAAAGCTACATATGAAGTTCTTTCCTAACTCAGATATAAACCATATTGAACTAATTGTACTTATTCCCAGCTAAATGAATGCAAACCTATATATTTACAATGGCAGGATTCATCAACCGCATGAAACTGTGACTTGTTTGGTGTAATGATTAAGGCATCAGGCCTTAATATATTACTCATTCTAGTCTGCCTTAGGCACACAGCCACCTTATGACCTTGAGCCTGTCACTTTTTCTGAGCCCTAGGAAGGAGGTAATGGAAAATCACTTCTGGAAAACCTTGCCAAGAAAACTACAGAGACTTGTCTAGGAAGTATCTGAAAATTCGATTGAATGGAAGGGAAAAAAATGCTTTATCATAGTTAATTTTAATGGTCCACATTTGGCTGACTTTACACACTGTCTGGTTAGCCAAAACCAACCCAACCAAATTTGATTTAATACAATAAGCAAACAGCCACTGAAAAAGAAAGAAAAAGCAGGAGTTTACATCCAAGATCTTCCTTCACCACAGAATGTGTCAAAGTGTGTGAAAGTTGGAACTGGGATGCCACTGTAGCTTGCATTCTCAGTCTTCAGCTAAAAAAAAGAAAAATCAAACTTATGAAGGACTTCAATTCTGCCATCCTAGGGCAACGCATATAGTTTATAGCAGGGGCGGGTTCCTAAATTTTTTACTACCACTCTGTGGGCGTGGCTTATTTTGTGGGTGTGGCTTGCCGGCCATGTGACCGGGTGGGCGTGGCTTGCCGGTCATATATTAGTTATTTCAGAGAGATGTTACTACTATTTTTGCTATTTTATACCTTACATGAAAAGCTTTGCATACAAAGTGTGTGTTACATGGCAACACAGCAACCTTTATATGCAGAAAATGCTATAGTTAAAAGACAAGCAAGTCTCATACAGCCTTTTTGGTTTTAGTCATGGATTCCTTAGACGGAAATATTGAGGACTGTTAAAAGAACAGTATCTTTTAACAGTCCTCAATGTTTTCGTCTAAAGAATAACAGTATAAAACTGTATAAAATTAACAGTATAAAAGGTTAAGCTTTCGGAAAACTCCCACTTTGGGAAGCTTTAGGCAAAAGCGAAGGAAACGTGTCAAATGTAAGCTTTTTAGGGAATGGAGATAGCTCCTGCCGCCCGTTCTTTCAGCGTCTCACGCGCTCCCTCAGCCATCCTCCCCTGCTTGGACTCACTGTGGGGTAGGAAGGCAGCACATGCGCAGTGCCGGAAGCTCAGCTTCTGGGCATGCACAGAAGAAAATTTTTTTAAAATTAAAAAAAATTTTTTTTAATGGCGGCGCCCAGGCACCGGCAACCGACTGCACCAGTACTGTGACATCACCAGCGGGCCGCTACCGGTGCTCTAGAGTGGACTGCACCAGTAGGAACCCACCACTGGTTTATAGGGATACAGATATTTTTTTCCTGGTTACACTAAATATCAGAGGGAGGTCAGAAGAGGTAAAAATACGCAAACTACTTCATCTTGCTCCATTCTTTCTTTGCATTAACTCCATACAAGTTCTAAAAAGTATTCCCCTTCTGCATCAGATACATGCTTTGATCTGTCATCTCAACTCTAAATTATTCCAGGCTCATCATTCTTAACATAAAAATGTCATCGGCTGACATTTGCAGTACCTGCTTCATTCATTACTACCAAAATTTGTTCCACTAAGATCATAGCTAGTTTCAAAAAGATGAGTTGATTTTGGTCTTGGCATTCTGGCTTGAATATATGTCCCGTTTTTGTTATTTGTTTAGCTCAGTTAGGTTCTCAGTACAATGCAGTTTGAAGTAAAACAGGATTAGCATAAAATATTCTGAAAAGGTCAACCACCAGAATCTGCCAACTCTTTGTAAGCAAATGTTAAAATCTGGACTGCCTAATTCTGCCAATTGCAACCCCTAGCAAAGACAGAGCAAGAGGCAAAATAAATATTCAGATTGTCATTTCCCATAAATCAGGGATGAGCAAGCTTTGAATAGCCATTCTTAGTGATGGGATATGGCTTTTGCATGAATGTAGTACATACAGGTCTGGACTTGCACTAACTGCAACCGCTACTCCGGTCTGACACAATCAAAATCTATTCCACTGCAACTCCCAAAGACTATGCAGGTTGGGGATGATGGGAAGTGCAGTTAGAATGGGGAATCTGACTCAGTGAATTAGCTTGATCCCATGGGGGCTGGCTGTGGGTTCAGATCTCACCTTGAGAAAGGTATTATTTCACCTGCATGGACAAAAGGGAAGTCTAGAAAGATATTTATTTATTTGTAGGTTTCAGGAAACTCTAGGTAACTTATAATAAAGAACAAAAACAATGATTAAAACAAGCAACACAAAACAAAACATACCCAGATTAAGGTTCACTGTCAGTCAATTGGATCCAAAAGACTAGAATAAAAAAAAATAATGAATAGCTTTGTGGAATGCAAGAAGAAAAGGCATTGTATGTATCACCCTGGGAAACATGGTCCAGAAGCTACTATGGAACAGCCCTGTCATTTGACCAAATCATATGTACTTCCTATAGGCATATATAGGTAATCCTCAATTTATAACCACAACTGAGCTGCAAATCTCTATTTAAGTGAGTTTTGCCCCATTTTATGACCTTTCTTGCCACAGTTGTTAAGTGAATCCCTGCAGTTGTTAGTAGCACGGTTGTTAAGTGAATTTGGTTTCCCCATTGACTTTGCTTGTCAGAAGGTCACCAAAGGTGATCACATGACCCCGGGGCACTGCAACTGTCATAAATATGAACCAGTTGCCAAGTGTCCAAATCTTGATCACATGACCAAGGGGATGCTGCAAACGTCATGTGTGAAAATCGGTTGTAAGTCACTTTTTCCCCCAGTGCCATTGTAACTTCAAACGGTCACTAAAGTTGTGTGGTAATTCAAGGGCTACCCATAGTTTCAACAGGCCCTCCTGAGATTCTTGGTCTGTGTGGGCAGAACAAATTTTGGCAAAGTGATATATCCTGGTGCTAGTCTATATATTCACCAGAACTTTGAACTGGACCTTGGAATACTGCATCCAATTTTGGTCGCCACGATGTAGAAAGGATGTGGAGACTCTAGAAAGAGTGCAGAGAAGAGCAACAAAGATGATTAGGGGACTCAAGGATAAAACATATGAAGAACAGTTGCAGGAACTGGGTATGTCTAGTTTAATGAAAAGAAGGACTAGGGGAGACATGATAGCAGTGTTCCAATATCTCAGGGGTTGCCACAAACAAGAGCGAGTCAAACTATTCTCCAAAGCACCTGAGGGTAGAACAAGAAGCAATGGGTGGAAACTAATCAAGGAGAGAAGCAACTTAGAACTAAGGAGAAATTTCCTGACAGTTAGAACAATTAATCAGTGGAACAACTTGCCTCCAGAAGTTGTGAATGCTCCAACACTGGAAGTTTTTAAGAAGAGATTAGATAACCATTTGTCTGAAGTGGTGTAGGGTTTCCTGCCTAAGCAGGGGTTTGGACTAGAAGACCTCCAAGGCCCTATCCAACTCTGTTATTCTATAGACGAACCTAAAACGTTATTGGTAGCCAGTGCAGCTATCCTGGAAATAGCAAGGCTATCCCAACCACCACTCTGCCTGCTACATTCTGGACTGGTTGCAGCTCCTGAGTGGTCTCCAAAGGCTGTGCTGTGTAAAGTACACAACTCGACCCAGATAGGTTGGCCCACCAGGAAAAGTTGGGCCAAAGCTTTCGAGATCATCTGTCTCCAATGGTGTCTATCTGTCCTGTTAGATCTGGCAGAAGAGGCATGCTTTGTGCCCCATTACTAGAGAATTTCATCTGGCAGGATCCAGGAAGTGAGCCTTTTCTATCATGGAATATCTCCCCCTCCAGATTAGATTTGCCCCAATCCTGCTGGCCTTTTATAGGGTATTAAAAACCTGATTTTGTTACCTTGCCTGGGGCCCTGACAATAGGGGTGAGCCTCTTTCATGACTAATCTGAATTTGAGACCCTGTGAATGTTCTCGGCTGCTATTTTGTTTTATGTCATTGGTATTGGTTTTTGTTTTAAAAATATGTTTTATCCTGTTTTTAAACTGTTAGCTACCCAAAGCCATACATTCAAGATGAGCAGCCCTATAGATTTACTAAATACAATAAAAGCCCCACCACATAACTTTCATCTTGCCTTTTAAGTTTATACTTTCCTTTCTTTTACATTTAGAGGTGGTTTGGAAGCCTGAAATGAATGTCCGACAGTTTACGATATTTTTTGGGCAATTTCAGCATTCTGGGTATGTTTTCCACTAGTAATTAAGCATAGTTAACAACATCCAATAGCAAAAGTGAGATTTTGTCTAGTAATATGAATATTATATCTTTCTATTTATTTCAGAGGAATTCTTTCTCTCTGTCCTGTTCTTAGTCTTCCATTAGAAATTGCCATTACACGTCCCAGAGCTTGGTTCCATTTACTTTCTGACTGATGGGAAAAAAAGAGAGGTTATCAGTATGCAGTAAAGACAGCATGCAATAAATTTGGCTGCCATTTCTCTGTGTTTCTTTTTCTATGAGTATACAGGAAAATACTTTAACAAAAGGTTTATAGTATAGGACAGTGATGGCGAACCTTTTTTTCCTCGGGTGCCGAAAGTACGTGCGCACGTGCTATCGCGCATGCGCGAGTGCCTACACCCATAATTCAATCCCTGGGGAGGGCGAAAGTGGCCTCCCCCACCACCCTGGAGGCCCTCTGGAGGCCAGAAACGGCCCATTTCCCAACTTCTGGTGGGCCTAGTAGGCCCATTTTTCATCCTCCCCAGGCTCCAGAGGCTTTCCTGGAGCTTGGGGAGGGTGAAAATGCCCTCCCCCGCCCACCGGAGGCCCTCCGGAAGCTGAAAACACCCTCCCAGAGCCTCTGCGCAAGCCGAAAATCAGATGGCTGGAGTGCACATGCACGCTGGAGCTGAGTTAGGGCAACGGCTCGTGTGCCGGCAGATATGGCTCTGCGTGCCACCCGTGGCACGCGTGCCATAAGTTCGCCATCACTGGTATAGGACAAGTCATGCCAGTTTATCAAGGATGTGAAAGACAATGCAATGTAATAATTTAAAACAAATGATTTCCCAAACCTAAATGCCCAAATATTGTTGGCTCACAATTCTCATCAACCCCAGATATCATGGTCTATGAGACTTGAGCCTGACGTAGTGACCCTGACTATGTGTCAGAATGGTCAAGCAATTAGCAACTCCAAATCTCAACCAATAAATGCTTTGTCTTACACATTGGTAAAAAAAATCAGAACACCAAATACAAGCTGGGCAGATACGACCTCGTAGATGACCCTCACTCTGTCAAGGACCTAGGAGTACTCATTTCAAAAGATCTAAGCACCAGAGCTCACTGTAACAGCATTGCCAAAAAGGCATTAAGAATTGTTAACCTAATCTTGCAAAGCTTCTTCTCCGGTAATATTGGACTGCAAACTAGGGCATACAAAACCTTTGCTAGACCAATTATCAAATATAGCTTGTCTGCCTGGAATCCGCACTGTATATCGGACATTAATACAATTGAGTGAATCCAGAGATATTTCACGAGAAGAGTACTCCACTCCTCTGCTCACAACAGAATACCTTATGCCACCAGGCTTGAAATTTTGAGCTTGGACAACCTACAACTATGCCGCCTACGGTCTGACCTAAGCATAGTACACAAAATTATCTGCTACAACATACTACCTGTCAATGACTACTTCAGCTTCAACCGCAACAACACACGAGCACACAATCAATACAAACTCAAGGTAAACCGCTCCTAACTCGATTGCAGAAAATACGACTTCAGCAATAGAGTGGTCAATGCCTGGTATGCTCTACCTGACTCCGTTGTTACTTCATCAATCCCACACAGCTTCAACCTTAAACTGTCTACCGTGGACCTCACCCCATTCCTAAGAGGTCTGTAAGGGGCGTGCATAAGCGCACCAGCGTGCCTACCATTCATGTCCTACTGTCCCCATTTATTTGTCCCCATTTCCTATGTTCATATTCATGTTTATAGTTATACCTGTTATCTCGCACAGAAGAGGCTGTACTTCCTGAGAATGCTCAGGAAGATAAATCTATCTCAGCATTTACTGTTGTCCTACTATCGCAGCACTATTGAGAGTGTCCTAACGTGGTATTCTAGCATGGCATGGGAGCAGCTCTGTAGCAGACAAAAAGGCTCTACAGAGAATCATTACAACTGTCCAGAATATCACTGGGCTCCAGCTACCAGCCCTGGATGATATCTTTGCATCTCGCTGTTCTAGGAAGTTGCACAACATACTTAGAGACTCTTCTCATCCTGCTTACAATCTTTTTGGACTGTTGCCTTCTGGCAGAAGATAGAGAACAATTAAAACTCGGACCTTTCTGAACAGTTTTTATCCCAGAGCTATAATTGCACTTAATAATGAACTAAAGGGTCTGTTGGACAGTATTACTTGGTCTGTTGTATGGATGTTTGGGTGATTCAGGGTGGGGAATTTGCGGTGGGTGGGGCGTGTTTTAGTGATTGTTATGTGTGTTGGGGACTGGTCTTTAGGCGTAATGTGAATTTTGTTGTATGGGTACACTGTGTATACACATACAATAACAATAATAAAGTAATTTAATTATCTCGTACATGTTTGACAAACTAAATAAATAAATAAAATAAATAGCTTTCTGTTCAGTTAGTCTCTCCTTCTCCCTCTGAATCTAACTGAGCTTTTGCCTTGCTAGGAATTCTGGGAGTTGTAGTCCGAGTAGCCTTGGAGAGCACCAGCTAAGGGAAGGTCATTTTATTCAGCTCATATAGTTGTAACAATAAACTGGAACTATTACTTGGACTACCCAAAGGTGCTTTTTCAAGAAGCAACTGGACTTTCTGGTTTTTCTTTGAAGATGTTTCACTTCTCATCCAAGGAGCTTCTTCAGCTCCGTGCTTCTTGGATGAGAAGTGAAACATCTTCAAAGAAAAATCAGAAAGTCCAGTTGTCTCTTGAAAAAGCACCTTTGGGATAACCATGACCTGGATGACTGAGAATCTCCATAGACATTACTTGGACTACTTGAAGAATATATAATGTAAGTATAATGTAAATAAGTACTGGTAAATGCATAAGGAAAATGTTAAATCATACTTTTCTTCTCAATTTGCTATAGTGATTAAGTTGCTGACCTAAAAACCAGGAGACTGTGAGTTCTAGTGCTGCCTTACCCACGAAAACCAGCTGGGTGGCTTTGGGTCAATCTTTCTCAGCCTAACCCACCTCACAGGGTTGTGATTGTGGGGGAAAAAGAGAAGGCAGGAATATTAGGTATGTTAGCTGCCTTGAGTTTATTATTTAATCAAAATATTAAGGGTGGGATATAAATGAAATGAATAACAAAATAAAATAAAAACTTCACTCTGTAAAACTACTTCCCGGTGAGAAAAAATAAATATTTTCCACATAAAACATGGGATCCAATTAATAATTTAGACTTTAGTAGGTAGATTATTGCTACACTCACTCAGGGGATGCCAAGAGCCAGGTAGAAGACTAGCAGATCTGTCAAAACTCAGAAAATGAGAACATTTTTCTGTGCTCTGATGTGTTTTGCACACGTCTCTACCTTTTCTAAATCTGTGCCCCACCGGTCTGTTTTTCTCCTTTCTGCAAATCAGTTTGACAAATCATTCAGTCTTGGTAGTCGGGCAGAATTAATTTCTTCCCACTGGCACTTCTGATATTTCAGAGCCGATGCTCGAAGGATTTTCTTTTCTTCGGCATCTTTTTACTATTTTTTAATGTTCATATAATTTGCTAGATAGCGAGAATAATACTGTGCACTTTTCTATTTTCTATTTTCTAGTGCCATTCTATTGCACGGGCATTATTTACAAAGGAGAGGAAAAAGCAAGGCCGAGAAAGATTTGGGAAAATAGATTCTGGCATTTCCTCAAACCTTTTACCCCTAGAGGTGTCTGTATTTTCTTCTGTGTAAAAAAGTAATAAGTTGTATCTAAGTACGTTTTGTCTCAAGGGACAAAGCAGCGTATTTTTAATTTTATTTTATTATTTGCTTGTTTATTTATATCTTGCCTTTATTATTATAAATAACTTGGCAGCAAACATACCAAATATTTCTTCCTCCACCTATTTTCCCTAGAACAACAACCCTGCAAAGTGGGTTGGGCTAAGAGAGAGAGAGTGACTAGCCCAAGGTCAGCAGCTGGCTTCTGACAAGCGAAGTCAACAGGGGAAGCCAGATTCACTTAACAACCACACAGTTCACTTAACAACTGCAATGTTTTGCTTAACAATTGTGGCAAAAAAAGTTACAAAATGGTGCAAAACTCACTTAACAACTGCTCTGCTTAGCAACATAAATTTTGGGCCCGATTGCGGTAGTAACTGGAGGACTACCTTTATAGGCCCAAATATTGACATTCAGGATCATCCTGATTCCTGAATCTTGTAACTTGTTTGCTTTGGACTCTGTAGCTGGGAGGTGATACAGGACTCAACTAGATAATTTCCAGGTTTTGTTTTTATTTACTTAATTAGAGGTATGTGATACCTTTATTTGAATCAGGACAATCGCTCAAGGGAAAGGCAGGCCACATCTTTCCCTACGACTCTTTGCCTTTGCTTAAAAAAAAAATTACACCCTGATTGCAGGAGATGGGCTTTTTAAAAATTGTTTTTTAAGTTATTCCTATGGGTAAGGTAGTTCCCCCCCCCCAAAGCCAAGAATCTAAGAAAAAAGATGAACCTTCACTAACAATGTACAATAGTCTTGATTCAAATGAGATTACCTCATATTTACAATCAGGTAAATAATAAAACAGTGCAAATGGATGCTGCACAATTTGGGCTTTGACTAGGTTTTAGATTGTCTTCATATGAATTGACTACATCCTGAGAAGGTCATAAGTTATCTATCTTTTTAAATATAATTTTACTGAAAAAAATTAACAAGATAAAAGAAATACAAATATTGGAAAGGAAACAAAGAAAATAAAGAGTAGCCACTAAGAAAGAAAATGGAAAAACAAAAGATTTTAAAGAATGGCTTACCATTATTATTATTTTTTTACTACACATGCATTTATATTTTACCCTTTCTCTCTAAAGCTATGTTATAATTTCCTTTTTCCATAAGTCACCCTTTCTAATTGTCAAAACCATAAATCAAAAATTCATTCCCCCCCCCCCCCCCCGCAAAAAGTCCATAAGGAGTTTCCAGGCCCTAATATATGAATACGTGATTTTCTCTAAGCAACCAAGTTAATTTTGCCATCTATAAATTACCCATATGTTTGGCCCAGTGCAAGGATCATACATTAAATAATAAGGCTGTGGCTAAGATTTATTGACATAATTTAAAATAAAATGTTGTGAACGTCCCAAATGCTAGATAAATGCAAAACAATATTGCTGCAAGAGAAAAGTCTGTTACTCATGCATGATCTGTTTTACCAAATTGTATTGTTTGCTCACATGTAACCCAGGTGTTTGCATCATGATGTGTTTAATAAAGTTTAAAACATAGGCCCACAAAATATTAATTTAAGGGAAGGTGGCAAAAATATTCCTTAAGATGTTTCTCTTTTCTGTGGAAATGGGTATACTGCAACATTCTATGACATATGAATGGCATAATAAAAATTACAAGCTAGATTGGTTCTCTATCCTTAGATGTTAATTAGTCTCATAATTTCCCAGTAGCCATTTCTTGTCATGGCATTTGTTTACTCTCTCAATTATTTAAGAAAAATAATTCAACAAAGTCTGGGTGTGAAGATACCATGCTGTCACTGAGAATGGTAGAATGATGGGAAATAGTTGCATTTAATTTAGACTGCAGCGGCCTGTTTTCTGAGAGTGAATACAATTTTCAGGCAATTCTGCTTACAATTTAAAACTTTCTCATGAAAGACAACTAGTATTCTATTTTAGGGGAAATTATAAAAACTCAGAACAAACTCCAGCATATTGATTTTGATTATAGAAATACTTTATGTTAGAATATTTTTTTTGAAGTAGCATTGGTAACACAAAATAACTTTGTATCACTGCTTGCTGATACAGCTTTGTCATTTCACTGACCCTGTGAAGAAGGAAGGAAGGAAGGAAGGAAGGAAGGAAGGAAGGAAGGAAGGAAGGAAGGAAGGAAGGAAGGAAGGAAGGAAGGAAGGAAGGAAGATTTTCATAGAATATCTTATAATGCTTGTTGCAATACTGAATCTTTATTTGAAAGACTTAGCTGTCTTCAAACCAAAATAAACACTGAAAATCTCCCATATTCGATGTCTTTTTCAAAAGAAGTTTTAGATGAGAGCCAAGGAGAATAACAGAATAATAGAATAACAGAGCTGGAAGGCACCTTGGAGGTCATCTAGAAAGAGAAAAATGGATATTTAAACTACGCGCATCAAATTGTGTTACAGACTTCTCCCTTTGGTTCTGTCAGCTATTTTAGTTACTATCTTCATGATTACTACCAGCTTTATCTTATCCCTAAATACCATCAGAAGTAGTTAATAGCGATCCTGCTATTTCCTTTCATAAATAATAATATTATTAGCATGCACTATCAAAGGGCTACACACAATATAGGACACTAAGCTGGACTGACTGTCTAAATCCTGAAGCTCTCTAGATACATGGCCTACACCTTCTCCTACCTTGATCACAGAATTAGTTGGAAGAAGCTATTTCTGGCATTGAATCTACTTTTCTCTGTTCAGTAATCCAAATTAAAGTATTCCATAGAAAATATATTTATTTTAGTGATCAGATAAAAGAGAACACATATAAACTAAATATAGCAAAGAAAAAAAGAAAAAAACCAATCCACCTCCCCATTGACATAGCATCAGAAATGGAAAAAACGAATATTTGTATGAATGTATTTTGAATTCCAATAGTCTAAATCAGCGGTTCTCAACCTGGGGGTCATGACCCCTTTGGGGGGTCAAATGACCCTTTCACAGGGGTCGGGAGACTTTGTCCGGATGCTGCCATTTGGGTTCTTTTACCCTCTGCGAATACACAGAATGCTTTGTGCATGCACAGAGGGTAAAAGAACCCAAATGGCGGCAGCAGCGGCAGGGGATGTGGCGGCAGGCACGGCGGCAGGGTGGGTCACGGTGGGGGCGTGGGGGCGGGGCATGGGGCACGGCATTAGGAAGGTTGAGAACCACTGGTCTAAAGTATTAAACTAATTCTAAAATATGATACTAAAGAATGGGAAATAGTATTTCATTCCTATACAAGATAAGTGAATCAGTATGACAATATCCGACATATGCAGTAGTCAGTATTTTGTACACATTCATAGAACTATACAGAACTTTGTTACGTTTTGGGTGATAACACTTTTCTTGTCTGCTAAGAGGCAATTGACATGAAGTTCCTTGGGATAATTGGGTGCATAAAGCAGTGAAGGGAGCATGAATATCATTCAGATATCATTATACAAGGAGCAGTTTAGCAGCAGGTGGAGAATAGATTCAACTGAACTACCGGTATTATTACAAGGGCTAATCATAGTTGTTTAAAAAATTAAATCTCCAATATAAAAGTGTATTCTACCTGGTTCTGATATACGTTACAACTATTATTTCTTGACCTACACTCTGAGAAAAGAGAGCTGATCATTGCTTTCTTCTGTGTAGTACTTCTTTGGGTACTTGATGAGGTCTTTCATATCCCCAGCCATCATTTCTTAAAGTTAAATGTCCATTTCCCACACTTCATGGAGCTTAATTCTGTCTTCTGATTTTCACTCCTAAATTTATTTATTGTCTTGAAATGTGTTGCCCTGAACTGGATACAGTGCTCAAAATTGGAGTTTGAGCATCACAGAATAAAATGGAACCATTGCTTCCTGTGATTTGGACAATATACTTCTATTCACATAGTCTAAATTTGTCCTTGCCTGTTTTGCAGGCATGTCAGACCACTGGGTCAAATTCAGCTTTTGATCAATTTGAATTCCAAGATCTTTTTCACTTGTACTGTAACTAAGCCAAATGTCCTCTGTTCTATCTGATTTCTTTTTCCTGAGTGAAAAAGGAAGTTGTTCTTTCAGGTTCATTTCTCTGACTTATCAAGATTCTCTTGAATGTTGTTTCTGTCTTCTCGAGTATTAGCTATCCCCCCTTGCCCCAATCTTGTACCATTTACAGATCTGATAAGCATTCCCTTCCCAACTCTTCAGCCAAGCTGCTAATGAAAATGTTGACAAGTACTAGGCCAAGGGCTGAATTATGAGACCTTCGAAAAAATATCCAAGCCCTCAAAACTTCACAGTAGAAAAAGTCAATGTGGCTGCTCAAAAATACTTTGTGAGGACATGAAAAAAAATTCTACAGCAACAGAAGCCATTATTATTATGGTTCATCACAAAATCAGCCAGATGTTTAGACTGGATTTAACATTTTTATCAATCTATCAAGTACTTCCTAAGGATCTGGGATCAGCAGATGTTGTTTCATGGTATTTAATCACAGGTTGTAAACTGTGTCAAGTAAACTGCCTTTTCCAATTGACTGATAGAGTTCAAGTGGTGCTTTTGAGATTACACCAATGCACCCATTACTATTGGTATTATTATTAAATTTTTATCACAACTTTATATATATATATATATATATATATATATATATATATATATATATATATATATATATATATATATATATATATATATATATATATATATAACTCAAAGCAAACATACGCAATACTGCCTCCTATTTTCCTCACAACAGTAACCTAAGGAGGGTGGGTTGGGTTGAAGAATGACGCAGCTGAAGATACATAAACAAACTAAAGTGGGCTGTTGTTCCAAACAATCATCATACTTGCCTTAATCTTCTGAGGAGCCATTGGTCTGGCTTTGTTCCATTAGCAAGTATCTATTTTACTACATGCTGGAACATCTTATCCCCTTTTGCTTTTTAGCATGGCAGAAAAGGAAGAGAAACAAGCTGGTTTTGGAGAGAGTTGGAAATGTGAGGGTACCGGTAGCAGAATTCATAGCAGAAAAAGTTATTGTAGAGGTCATAGCAGAGGGAATGAAAGTGCTTGTCAAGTTTCTGAAGACATTAGACCCGTGATGGCGAACCTATGGCACGGGTGCCACAAGTGGCATGCGGAGCCATATCAGTGGGCACGCGAGCTCAGGTCCGGCGCGCATGTGCGCACCGGCCGGCTGATTTTTGGGCCTTCTGGGCCCACTGGGAGTCAGGAAACAGGCTGTTTCCAGCCTCCAGAGGGGGTGGGGAAGGCCGTTTTCGCCCTCCCCAGGCTCCTAGAAGCCTGGAGAGAGCAAAAAATGGGCGTGCCATTGCATGCTGGGAGTGGGGGGGGGTCATACGCGCATGTGTGGGGGTGTATGGAATTATGGGTATGGGCACGCACACACGTGATCCCACGCATTCCCCCCCCTTTTTGGCACGCGAACCAAAAAAGGTTCGCCATCACTGCATTAGACCTATTAGAACAGTGGTTCCCAACCTATTTTTGGCCATACCCATCTAAACATCTGTAATATCCTGATGCCACCTCCCCCCCGACATATAATTCTTACTATTCAAAAAGTGAACTCCTACTCATGTGGAGAAAGCCTAAAAAGCCATTAACTTGGTTTAAACAAGGTTCCAATTGCCCCCATTAAAAATCAAATTGCCCCCCTGTGGGGAGTGTACCCCACATTGGGAACCACTGTATTAGAACCTTGGCCACTTTAAGGCTTGTGGACTTCAACTCCCAGAATTCCCCAGTCAGCCATGTTAGCTGGGGTTAGTGTTAGTGTTTGGGAGTTGAAATCCGCGGTCTTAGGGAAACAGAAATCATGCACAGAGGTCACAGGGTTCATGAAGGGACTCCTCAAATATCTAAAGAGAGTTTTACAATAGCTGAAAGTAGCAGACATTATACCAGCATTTCACCAGACACCGTAATCAGACACAGTAACCTCTAGGTTCAAATTCCATCATTCATAGTAACATCAAATGTTAATGCTAGCAATAATTATTTTTTCTTGTGGCATCTCTTATACAAAATTGCATTGCACTTAAAGCAATCACACAACCAAACCAACCATTAAAATAGTTGAAAGCAAGTCTATGATATGTAGTGTGTATTTAATGAAAAAAATAATTTCGCCTGAAATCAGCTCTTTGTTGTCTTTATTGTACTATTAAATGTGTTAATAAGAGCCAACCTATTAATACATTTAAATTCAGTGTCAATCTCAGTGATGTTTAACTCCCAGAACTCCTGGCAGCATGCTAATTGGAAATTCTGAGAGTTTGATGTCTATCAATGTCCACTGTAACCTAAAATCATGGAGGAATTTGTTCCTCTCACCATTGAAATGAAAGTTAGGTAAAGCTTTCTTTAATCATTTCAGGTGTAGAGTGATTATTATATGAGGAAATGCCAGCTGTAGCAAATATGTTATTAGTACACGTTTAGAAAAGTTTGTATTGCACCGAAAATGATCTTATAATTCCCTAGAAATTAGAACAACTTATTCTTTCTTGCTCTTGCTGCAACATGTATTTTAATTTGGTAATACTAGCAATAGTTACTTAAGCTTCTTGTTGTGTCTCTTACACAAAATTGTATTGTGTTAAAAAGATTCACACAACCAAACCAACAATTAGGATAGCAGAAAGTAGATCCAGAATAGTGGGCATTTAGTTAAAAAAAAATAATAATCAGTGTGTCACCAGCTCTTTATTGTCTTTACATTTTTCATTTTTGAAATTTTCATACTCTTTCATTTTTGTTCTTTAAATTGTTTCCCCTCCCAGCAAATTCCACAGTTGCTCTGATTTCACAGTGACACAAAGAGTGAAGCCACTCTTTTAAAGAAAGTTTCTTGATAATAGATTTCTGCCTTTAGGGGAGCAACAGCATATAGAATATAGCAAGTTAATCTCATAGGTTGGCAGATCCTAATAGGAGACAGTCTATTGCTACTGTACATTTAAATTCAGTCTCAATCTCATGATGTCTAACTCCCAGAATTCCTAGCGGCATGCTAATTAGAGATTGTGAAAGTTTGATATCAATACTTCACAATGGTACCAATCTTTGGAGACTCATTCTAGGTGTTTTTAAAAGAAAAGTCGGAGTTATGCACAACCTGCAGCTTGTTCACACACACAAACATACACAATAAAGAAGTTCATCAATTTCCACTATATCCTATAACCGTGATGGCGAACCTATGGCAAGCGTGCCACAGGTAGCACACAGAGCCCTCTCTGCGGGCACGCCAGCCGTCGCCCCAGCCCAGCTCCACAGCGCATGCGTGCGTGCCTCCCGCTGGCCAGTTTGTCTTCTGAAAGGAATGAACGAAGAACACCAGGAGTGTATTACAGGAGGATTTCTAGCATGGTCTACAAAGTGTGAAAGTCATGCCAGCTACCCAGCCAAAGCAAGCGAGTTCCTATATTAGGCAGTAGCAACTTAAGAAGATGATGGAGGCAGATAATCATTTTAGTGACAATGACAAAGGCATCTAATCATACAGCACGGAGAAGGCATTGGTAAACATTTTCCTGCATTTTTACCAAGAAAATCACATGGATAGAAAATATAAACTGCATGATTGATGATACAGTGCCAGATGTTGGGCCCCTCAAATCGAATGACACATAATGTGCTATGGAAGAATTGCTGAGTACTAATCGTGTTTACAGCATGGCCAGATTAAAGCCTTCAGGTTACAGGGGTGAAATCCAGTAGGTTCTGACAGGTTCTGGAGAACTGGTAGCGGAAATTTTGAGTAGTTCAGAGATCCGGCAAATACCACCTCTGGCTGGCCCCAGAGTGGGGTGGGAATGGGGATTTTGCAGTATCCTTCCCCTGCCATGCACACCAAGCCACGCCCGCAGAACCGGTAGGGAAAATTTTTGAATTTCACCCCTGGCTTGCTTGTTTTCTTGCAGACATTTCATTACTCAAACTAGATAACATGATCAATGTTGATGTCTAAGAAATATAGCCATACTGGATCAGGCCAGGCTCCAATTAATCTAACATTGTTTTCTTACACAGGGTCAAATGAGTATTTCTGGAACCCCAAATGCAGAAGACAAAAATAATGATAGTCTATGCCTAGTAACTTGTTTTGGCTTGTAATGTCTTGTGTGGTCCTTTTCTTAGTATTTATTTGTTCATCTTTCATTTGAATTTCCATATTGCAGTTTTATGCGAAGGATTCTCCAAATGTCTGAATGCCCATAATTAAAAATTAACCCAGTTTAAATAAGGAGGCAAAAAAATATATAAACTCCAATTGGAAAGTCATGGTTTTCAACAAAGGAACAAATTCAGAGAACGCCAATCGGGATGAGTAGGGAACTAGAAACTAAGTACTGTGAGAAGGACTGGAGCAGCGGTGGGTTGCTCCTGGTTTGGCCCGGTTCTGAGAACCAGTAGTGCCGGTGGCGGGAGGCTCCACCCACCCACCTGGGACGCTTCTGTGCATGCGCAGAAGCATTGCGTGCGCACGCAAGTGCGCTCACGAACAGGTAGCAACAGGTTTTAGAATCCACTACTGGACTGGAGGACTGGATATGTTTAGCCTTCAAAGCAAAGATTTAAGGGAAACGGGGACATGTGAAAGTTCTCTTCAAAACCTGATATATGTCACACAGAAGACTGCCAGGACCTGCTCTCTATCCTCTCAGAAAGCCGAAAGTGGAATAAAAGATACAAATTGCAAACTAGCAGATTCTGATTAAATATTGGGACAATATCCTAGCAATAAAAAACAGTGCTATTGTGGAATTAATTACCTGCAGGAAATGGAGCAAAGACAGACTTTGCTGAATGGTAGGGGCATCTTGGGAAGCCATGGGCGAGTGGATAAAAGAAAGATCAAAATGAAGTGTGCAACTAACCGTGTGACCCAAACCCCAGCTCTTTTAAAGAGCATAAGTGTGAAAAGGGGGCGGAGCTTCTTTCATAGTGTTTATCTCTTGACTTGTTGACTTCTTCCTTGCACTTGCTCTTACTGCAACATGTAATTTAATTTAATACTACCAATAATTATTTAAACTTCTTTTATACAAAATGTATTAAAAACATACATACAACCACACCAATCATTAAGTAGCAGAAAACAGATCCAGACTACAGGTAGTTCTCGATTTATGGCCACCATTGAGTCCAAAATTTCTGCTGTTAAGTGAGCCAGTTGTTACATGAGTTTTGCTCTATTTTACAACCTTTGTTACCACAGGTATTAAGTGCATCACTGCAATTGTTAACAGGGGTGGGTTCTAACTTGCCTCACTTCCTACGCTGTGCAGCCATGCCGTATGGGGACGCATATACTTTGTGCAGGCACACATGCACAGCGCCGAAACCTCAGCTTCTGTGCATGCGCAGAAGCAAAAAATAGCTTCTGCACATGCACAGAAGCCAAAAACAAGAGCCAGTTCAGGGGTGTGGCCAGCCAGCGATTGCTCCTGGTTCAGTGAGCAGGGGCAAATTCCCGCTACCGGTTCTAGAACCGGTCTGAACCGGGAGCAACCCACCTCTGGTTGTTAAGTTAGTAACAAGATTGCAAAGTGAATCTAGCTTCCCTGTTGATTTTGCTTGTCAGAAGGTCGCAAAAGGTATTTTGGGACACTGCAACCATCAGACATACATGCCAATTACCAAGTGTCCGAATTCTGATTGTGTGACCATGGGGTCATAAGTGTGAAAAATGATTATAAGTCACTTTTTTCAATAACCGTTGTAACTTCATATGTCACTAAATGAATGGTTGTAAGTTGAGGACTATTTGCGTGTAGTAGGTATTTTGTCAAAAAAAAAATCAGCGTGACACCAGCTCTTTATTGTCTTTACTATATTCTTTCATTTTGGTTGTTCTTAATATTGCTTTCCTCACCAAATTCCATGATTTCCTCTGTTTTCCCATAACACAAAATGTTTGCAATTAAGCCACTCATTTTAAGATTGTCTCTGGATAAAAATCCCCCGTCTTTTGGGGAGAAACAGTGTATGGAACATTGCAAGTTCATTCCATAAATATCTGAAATGCAGATTCCTATAGGAGTCATCCTATTAATACATTTTAATTCAGTCTCAATCTCATTGATGTTTAACTCCCAGAACTCCTAGCAGCATGTTAATTGGAAATTCTGAGAGTTTGATGTCAACACATCACAATGGTAGCTGCTATGTCCAGGCTTCCCTCAGGTCCACAGCTGAAGCCGGACTCCCGCTGCAATCTGATTGGTCGCAGCCATTCTGGCTCGACTATATAAGGAGCTGTCAAGGGTACTGACTTTGCCGCTCTCTGTTAGCCTGAGCGTGCCGCGCTAAGCAGACAGGCTAGTGCTTTCACTGTTAGCATTTACCTTGAGCTGAATAAACTTGTTAGCCTTTCAAACATGTCTGCCTCAGTTTGTATGTCTTCTAAGACATACCAGTACAGGTTTTGGAGAAATAGTCTAGGGGATTTTAAAAGGTGTATGCACAGCCTGCAGCTTGTTCACATACATATATACAATAAGGAAGTTCATCCATTTCCACTGTATCCTATAATCATATGTGAATTTGTTCCCTAAAGCAAAAAGACTGAAGTGAAGGATGTTTTATTTTAGTCTGCTAGGTATAGACTGGTTATAATGAAATGCCAGCTGTGACAAATATGTTATTGGTTGTTCATTGATATGCTTCTTGGGTTATGTGTTATATCAGTGGTGGTAAGCTGATTGATCTGTGTCAAAGGTAATATGCAAGTGTTCACCAACAGTTATTTTTGACACCATACCTTATCCTTGTGTGTTATTTTTGGAAGATGTGCAGGGGTGAAATTCGGGAGGGCTGGTCAGTCATTGCAGAACCGATGGAGCTGGCGGCGGTTGCGGCGTGGGGCTTCTCCCACCCGCTTCCCCTGCCTGCCTGATGCCGCCATTTGAGTTCTTCTACGTTATGTGCATGCACAGAACGCTTTGCACATGCACAGAGGGCAAAATAATCCAAATGGCGGCGTCCAGGTGGGTGGGGGAAGTGGGCGGGAGAAGCCCCGTGCCACGACCGCCACCAGCTCCATCGGCTCTGCAACGAACGACTGGCCCGCCCGAACCGGCAGCATTTCACCACTGCTGTGGAGGCTGTTTGGGGCTGTGTGCATTTGTATGGGTTTTGAAGGATGCCCAGGCTATAGATGAGCATTCTCCAAAGCTGCTTCAAGAATTAAAACCTCATGTGTAGGCAGCAGAGACTCTTGAAAGAGAACACTGCCTGATGAGAAGGGGTGTGTGGCAGATCCTGGGGACTGCTGGGCCATGGGGGCAATTGTGTCTTTCCCCCAGGCTCACATACCTTGGGGGACAGGGTGAGATGGCCTTTTTGAAGGTTGGGAAAAGCACCAGGCCTGGACCTTGTTATAGTAAGAAACCAGCTGTGTAACAAATATAGCATCAGTTGATCTGTGGTATCTCAGGAATAGTAAATCTATGACATGTGTGTTGAAGGTGCTGTGTCAGTGTTTGCCCACAACTGTTTTTGAAAGCATGCGTGCCCCATTCTTGTGTGCCTCTGGGAGGCTGTAGAGGCTACTGTGACAATTGGTTGAGGACTGATGTAGCCTCTGGGCCCTCTGGAAGTTGTGCATGAGGGTTTTGCTCTTGCACAGCCTCCTCTGGAGCTTCTGAATATCACATGAGAATGGGGTGTGTGCCAGGGGTGGGTTCTAACTTACCTGCGCAGTGCCGAAAATTAGCAAAAAAATTAAAAAAGCCAAAAACAAGATGGTGGCGCATATGCAGTGCCAGAAACTCTGCTTCTGCACATGCGTAAAAGAAAAAAAATCAGCAAAAAATTCCCCCAAACCCCAATTTTTTAAAAAAATCCCCCAAAAAGTTGGCGGCGTCCACGAATCGGCACCGACAGAACCGGCTCCGTGACATCAACAGTGGTTTGCTACCAGTTCCATAGAACCTGTGTGAATTGGGAGGAGAATCTGGTGTGTGCAAGCTAGAGCAATAAGAATGGTGTGGGTGCATTATTTCACAAGTTACCAAGTTGCCATTTATCTCTGAAAGTTTCATACAATTCTGCAAACAACTCTCAGTGGAAATTTCATGACATGTTCTCCAACAATAATTTTTGCACAGCTTGCTGTACTCTTTGTAATACGGTAGTTTTGACAAAATACCAATGTCATTTGTTAGATTTTTTTTTATTGCCCATTTTATAAAATTCTTCTAAGCCCTTCAGGAATGAAATTCAGAACATTAAATCATTTTAAAATAAAAATTTTCTGAGTGAAGGTGTGCAAAGAAGCCTTCAGTTCTGAAAAATAGTCACCTATTCTATATGTATTGTCTATCTCTAAAGTTTGCAGATGTGCTGTTATTATGTTATTTTAATGTTTATTCTCGCTGGTTCTGAGAATAGTCATCATTATATTATGCAGTTGTGTCAAGTGAATCTATAATTTATTTCCCAATTTCAGGGAAGTTATGATGATTATAAATTAAAAAAAGAGGGAGCCAAATTACTACTGCTGGGTGCCAGTTAATTTTTGCATGACAGATGCTGCAACAAGCTAAATAGAAAGACTGCCATATGACATCAGTTATCAATATTGACAGGAACAGGATGTGGAATGGGCCTCTGGCTAGGTAACAAAGGGCAGAAGTATTTAAGTGATATGAAGCAAGGCTATATTCTTTGGACCGGGGTATCCAACTTTAAGACCTGTGGATTTCAATTCCCAGAGTTCTTCATGTTGGCAAAGCAAAATTGCCAGGGTTGGAACCTCTGTTGAACATCCTTGTTCTAAGTTCTAAATTTGTATTAATTTCAGTGGTGTTTCGGCAGGCAGAGATGGACTCAAAACTACATATCACACTCATTGTATTAAATATGTGAATTGGAAACATTGCTATCAATTCCAAGGAAATGAAGTGGAGTCCAATTTCAGAAGCTCAATTTTGATCCCACCTTGCCATTTCTTCAGTTTCGTTTATTGCCCAGCAAATGTGCGTAAGATTACAGGCAAGTCCAATTATACTTCATCTCTAACTGGAACAAAATCTACAGATTCAATTGCATGTATACATCTTCCTGTCATGTTATTTTCATTTCCACTCTGTGTTTAAATTTAAATTACATGTTTTCTGGAAGAAACAGCCTTAGAACGGGCATTCTGTAAGTCATGTGCTACTACAAATAAATCCTTTTTTATGTTGTTGCCAAGTGGCAATTGGCACAATATGGCCTGGATGGGAACATAGGTACTGAAGTTACGAGGGTGAGTCAAAAAGTAATTCCATTTTCTTTAGGACAGGTATAATTACCAACACAGGAACATGTAGCATACATCAAAATGAAGCTGGTCCTCTGTGGATCACATCCCTACTTCTCAACATCGTCACCGTTTCTCTCAATAGCAATGTTCCACCTTCGAATGAGAGCATGTATCCCTGTCTCGTAAAATTTTGTTGACTGTTCTTTGAGCCACTTCTTCACTGCAGTTTTCACTTCCTCATCACTGGAATAATGTTTGCCTCTCAAACCCTCTTTCATGGGGCTACAGACTAAACTTTGTAGATAAGAATAGCACCATGTGCCTTGCTCAGAGTTGTTATTTGGGATATTATGGCACCTCAACCAAAGATCTACCGGTAACTGTTATGTTGTGCAATGAATGTACCTTTTGACCCGTGTCCTACATAGACACAAAACAGTGAACCAGTCTTGAAATTTCTAATGCTTGAATCGTAATAGCAATACTGTTTTGTCTATGTAATGAGCTTTCCTACTCTTAAAATAATTGCATCTCTAATGGTGCAGTGATCAAAGTTTTGATTTAAGACTAGAAAGACCCAGATTTAAGTCAACCTTCAGACATGGAAATTCACTGGGTAACTTTTCTCTCAACCCAACTTATCTCAGAGGGATGTTTGATGAAAGGTGTTGGTGCCTCAGAGACAATCTTGATGATGTACAATCCATATGATGAGTACTACCCCATCTCGAAGCAAATAATTTCCTAATCCCTTTGGGGCATTTTTTTTCCTAGCAACTTTAAATGAATGATTTGGGTGATATTGCTCAAAAGGGAGAGAGGGAGGGAGGGAGGGAGGGAGGGAGGGAGAGAGAGAGAGAGAGAGAGAGAGAGAGAGAGAGAGAGAGAGAGAGAGAGAGAATCATTAACACGTAGACACATATATATTTAGTTCTAAAGTATGGATTTAATTACTTAATAGCAAAGTACACACATTTAGGAATTATGGAAGTCTCCAAAAGCTAAGAGAAAGAGAGGAAATGCAAAACTGTCCTTTTCAACTCAATGACAAAACACCCAATAAGTTTAAACAAAGCTTAATTAATTTTCAACTCATAAAACTAAGAGGAATATAAGTTCAATACTCATTACTTATGGTTGCAGAGCAATTTAATTATTCATGTAATTAATAATTACAGGGTCACATTGAAAAGATCAATGATTCAGAGAATATTTTCAATAACATGCTATTTTGGGGACGCATAAAAAAAAAGTAATACAAGCATACCTATCTACTAGTTTGTCAATAGAGCTACATAAGAATAGTATTTGGTATATTCTAAAACATGTGCTACTTCCAGTTGATTCATGGCTTTATTCTATGTTTCTATTATTCTTTACTGACATGTCTTAATTATTGCAATGTATTACACAATATTAGAATGTATACTAGAATTCTAAAGTATAATTAGCTTAATTATACGCCACAGCATGCTTTGGGGTTCTCGGTTCTGAAACCTGTGCCATATTCTTGTCCCACACAATTTGTGGCTTGTTGCTCATCCCTAGATTACCGTCATTATCTTTGCGAACACAGTCATCCACATGTCTTTCTACGCTTGGACAGATGTCATAGCCATTCCCTTGGCCCCAGTGCAGCAGCAGCTTTGTCATGTGAAATACAGAATGGATGTGCAAGGAGGAGAGGAAACAGGGTTTTTTGGTTCCTGGATGCTAGGCAATGAGGCAGAGTTTGAAATAAGACAAGCAAATAAGCAAAGCAAAAAAGGGAATTGTAGAACTATAATATTCAGGGTTTTTTTAACAGTTTGTTAAAATCAAGGCTTCATACACTGTACCAATCCATAATGTGTTTTGATTTGGATTTAAAAGGATGAGTGAGCTTAGCATTATAATTTATAAACAGTTCTCAAATTGTAGGTTGTGATCTGTGGGAGGCATAAGTCACTTAGTGGACGGGGGATGGTACTTTAAAAAAAAAGTGGGAATGCTGAAATCACTCTTGTTTTATCTGGGCAAGACTGCAGAATTCTTTTGCTTTATCCCTTTCCTTTGATTTATAGACCTGCAAATGTTGTAAATATGATGATTGGTCACAAAGTTACTTTTTCAACCCGGTGATAATTGCAAACGGCCACTAAATGAAGCAGTCCCTAAATGAGGATTAACCCTGAAGTTTTTGTTTAATCGTTCACTGTTTTGAGCTTTCTCCTGTTCAGGGTTTTTACAATGTCACTGTAATTCTGCCACTGCAGCATCTGATTTTCTTTCCCCATAGGGCAATATCAGTAACTACACACATCCTGAAGGCTTTAATCTGGCCATGTCGTAAACATGATTAGTACTCTGAGAGAAGCTCAGCAATTCTTCCATAGCATATTGTGTGTCATTAGATTTGAGGGGCCCAACATCTGGCACTGTATCATCAATCATGCAGTTTATATTTTCTATCCATGTGATTTTCTTGGTAAAAATGCAGGAGTTGTTTACCAATGCCTTCTCCTGTGCTGTATGATTAGACGTCTTTGTCATTGTCACTAAAATGATTATCTGCCTCCATCATCTTCTTATGCTGCTACTGCCTAATATAGGAACTCACTTGCTTTGGCTGGGTAGCTGGCACGCCTTTCACACTTGGTAGACCATGCTAGAAATATATACTCCTGTAAAACACTCCTGGTGTTCTTCGTTCATTCCTTTCAGGAACATTTGTCCCTTCATCCCCAGGCCACAATGAGGCACCTCAACAGGATTTTAGAGAGATTTCTATCCCTGAGGGCAGATGTACTTTATATTATATTATATTATATTATATTATATTATATTATATTATATTATATTATATTATATTATATTATATTATATTATATTATATTATATTATATTATATTATTATATTATATTATATTATATTATATTATATTATATTATATTATATTATATTATATTATATTATATTATATTATATTATATTATATTATATTATATTATTATATTATATTATATTATATTATATTATATTATATTATATTATATTATTATATTATATTATATTATATTATATTATATTATATTATATTATATTATATTATATTATATTATATTATATTATATTATATTATATTATATTATATTATATTATTATTATATTATATTTTATTATATTATATTATATTATATTATTATATTATTATATTATATTTTATTATATTATATTATATTTTATTATATTATATTATATTTTATTATATTATTATATTATATTATATTATATTATATTATATTATATTATATTATATTATATTATATTATTATATTAATTATATTACATTATATTACATTACATTACATCATTACATTTATTTTATTTTATTTTATTTTATTTATTATTTTATTATATTATATTATTTTATTTTATTTTATTTTATTTTATTTTATTTTATTTTATTATTTTGTTTTATTTTATTATTTTATTTTATTTTATTTTATTTTATTTTATTTTATTTTATTTTATTTTATTTTATTTTATTTTATTTTATTTTATTTTATTTTATTTTATTTTATTTTATTTTATTTTATTTTATTTTATTTTATTTTATTTTATTTTATTATTATTTTATTTCCCATGTTTATTATTTCACAAATAACTCAAAGCAGAAAGAGTACCCAACAGATCTTCCTCCTCCTATAGTATTTTTCTCACAACAATAACTCTGTGAGGTGAGTTGGGCTGAGAGAGAGTGCCTGGCCAAGGTCACCCAGCCAGCTTTCATGGCTAAGGTGGGACTAGAATTTATAGTCTCCTGGTTTCTAGCCTGATGCATCAATCACTAGACCAAAGTGGCTTTTGGCTCTCTATCTCTCTTGAAATAAATCACATCTAGAGGTCATTGCCTTCTGCTTACTTCCAACCCATTTACCCTTGTATTTTCCTAGTCCAAGCTGAAAATAGATTTTTCTGGATATTACCAATTCAAGTGTTGCTTGTCATGCTTGTTGAGCTTTACTTTCTTCTAAACAACTCCCTGTACCTTCATCAAATCAGTAGGTGTTGTCCTCTAGCTCTCTCATCTCTACTACTGCTACTGTTGAGAAATAGGAGCCTAGTAGCATAAACATTACAATACTTGTATATGAATAGTCCTCAACTTATGACCAAAATTGAGCCCAAATTTTTTGTTGCTAAGCAAGACAGTTGCTAAGTGAGTTTTGCCCCACTTTACGACCTTTCTTGCCACAGTTGTTAAGTGAAGCACTGCAGTTGTTAAGTTAGTAACACAGTTGTTAAATGATTCTGGCTTTCCCATTGACTTTGCTTGTCAGAAGGTCACAAAAGGTGATCCCATGATTCTGCCAAGCATATGAATTTTGATCACATGACCCATGACTGCAAGGGTTGTAAATATGAAAAATGGTCATAAGCCACTTTTTTCAGTGCCGTTGTAACTTTGAACGGTCACTAGATGAGCTGTTGTAAGTTGACGACTACCTGTAACAAGTAGAATGCCCTTGGCTCAAAGTCTTTTCGAAATATCACTCTTCTTCTTTTCCTGAGCGATTAACTTTTCCTCCACATTTTAGAAAGATAAGCCAAATGGTGCAGTCTTTCGTTAAGTGACTGGCTGAAGGCCTTCATCTATTGTTCCAAGTGAAGTGCTATACTGATGCCATGGTAGCTTGTGATGGAGGCCTAAGGGAGGATCTAAAAACTGTTTGGACCAAACATGAATATATTTTCTGGAGACGTTTACCTGGAAAAGCTTCTGGGAGAATAGTTCTTTTGAGGTTTTGGAAGATCCAAACATGAGGTTCCAGAATTTTCAGCAAAATTCTGAACATCTCCGAGTTTTATCGTGTGATTTTAGATTTCTCACAGGAATCTGTACCTACTGTTGATAGGTACAGTAAATAACTTTGGCTTTGTGACTTCTGGTCATATGATATACTTAGCCTGGTAACTTAATTAACCTATTATCTGAGTATATACAATAGACTGAAACATGTAGACCAAATGAATTTAAACAACATGCTAAGATACCCAAAATATTAGACAAGGTTAAAACGAATAAAATTTAGCATGTTGTACAAATGCAGGCACTTGTTCTTAAGGTGTATACAAGCTGAGGGACAGTAATTGTAGGAAACTTTCTTGAAGAGATGTAATTAGGCTTTATAGTACATTTCCTTAATTTTTCTCTTGGGTCTGGGTTATGTTCTGGTGTGGTCTGATCTGCACAAAGTTCTAAGCCAGACTGGATGGATGAATATACAAAGTCTAAAACAAACAAACCACAGTGTGGCTGACTCTCTGTGAGAGTCAGGGCTATTGACAGACAGAAATGGTTGGTTTGCCTTGTGGTGTATCTGTTTTGGAAAGGAAAATTATTAGTCCTGGGTTAACTTTTAGTTGTGGTCATCCTATGTGGCACTGGGTGTGTGAAGAGGGATGGAAGAAAATAGAAGTCAATGTGGGTGGCCATTTTTTCTGCCTACAGAACAAATACAGGAAAAAAACCAAAAGATTCAAGTCCCAAACTAAGATAGGAATTGAGTTTCTGAAGGAACAACTCTGCTTGTATATTTGGATTGTATGTACGAGTAGGGAAGAAGAGATTGCAGAGACTGTGTAATGCTCCTTTATTATTGCCTTCCCTTAATTACTTGTTTTTCAGTCAAAATCACAGGATTATGCATGTGAATGGAATAGATGCTGCTGTTGATGTGACACTTCCTTTGGAAAAGCAATACTGATTTTCTAATGATAGATGGAAACTATGCTATCAAATCTGTGTTTTTACCAATTGCATTGTTTCCTCCTGTGAGACAGGAAAGAATCGGATATGGCAAATTCCATGGCATAAAATACGAGTCAACAACTGAGAAGTTATTAATTGATGGAAAATATTATTTTGTTATTAATAGTCTATTGCAGAATTCCAGACTTAAGATGCATAAAGAATGCATCTTGGGGCAGCTTACTGAGTGAACTTTGTGACAGTTGTTGTGTAGACAGTAAGGAAGATGGTCTTGATAGAGATAAGGTGGAGCCATTGTCTAGACAAAAGGGGGTCAAAGCTTTTTTTTTAAGTCCAAAGCAACAGGATAACATTTGGAAGTGATTCAGGCAGATGTCTCCTTGATTCACTGAAGTATGAGAAGGGGAAGCCCAATCAGACTTGCAAAGTTCTATTATTATAGCCAATCAAATTTTAGCCTTCCCGTGGTGGTCATTTCCTCGTCTGCCTTACCTGGTGGGGCTGACAGTCATTTTCTCTCAGCTCAGCTGATGTCACAGGATTGTTGTTGTGAGAAATAATGACAGGATTATTACTTTTGCTCCTGTATTTTTTTAAAAATCTATATACAGGTTAAGAGCACTACCAGCAATCCTTCTGTCAAGTTTTCAAATTCAAGATGAAGAGAGAGAGAAGGAAGAAATGGGTTGCTGAGTTCTTACATGGCATGGAAGATTGTGGAATATTATCAAAGTACTGTAGAGGATGGGAGAGGAGGGGAGGAGAGGATTGTCTGGAGTCCAAAGGAATCAATCATGGTTTGGAGATTAAAAGCAGGGAGGGAGTGAATGTGAATGAATGAGCACCTGCTCTCTCCCAAAATTGCCATAATAAAAATACAGTTAGGTTTACATTTTTAAAAGACTCTCCCTTTTTCAGGGAGAATGTGAGAATATATTTCATGTCATGTACCACCAATACAGACATCCAGCACTGCCCAGCTCTAGGTGCCGGCTGAAACGTTTTGCCAAAGAGCCCAACCTCTGACAAAAATGATCAAAGAACCTCCCCTTATCTCATCCTGACAAAATCCATGAAGGGGAAAAGCCCCCAAACTTGGAGGTCATTTTCCCAGAGGGCTACTGCTGAATACATTTGGCATGCTCACAGAGAAACAAAAAACTTTGAAAGACAAACATGTTTGACAGATTATTCCAATATTAATGGCACCTGTTCACTGCAGCTGAAAGCTGTAGAACCTTTTTTTAATCCAAGCATGGCATAAAAACTATAATTAATGATAACATGCATTCAGATTTTTGATAGAGATATGGAGACTCATTAAACTGGAAAAAAAGATTTTTTAAAAAAGAATTTAGCTGCTTATAGCGTTATGATTAAGAAAATTATTCTTATATGCATGTATCCAAAAATTGGTTAACATTTCATTATTAGTCTAGTTGGAACACACTTTAAATAATTACATTAATTATTTCTATTCATTCAAAAATGCATTCTTTGGACCCATTAAGTCCTTGCTATGAGAACATTAAGATTTTAAAAAATTAAATTAAAAAACTTGCATATTCAAATTAATTCAGGGCAAAACTCCAGATTGAACATTTTCTAATTCCCTGGATGAAAGGTAAAGAGAAACTCAATTCCTGATATCTATATAGGCAGAATACAGAACGATACACCATTGCTTCCTTCTTCAAGATGAGCTTGATATATTTTCCAATTTTGCCTAAATACCTGGAATTTCCTACTGATTTCCCAATTATATACTAATGAAGTCTGTCTATTTAGTTTTTTTTCTAGATGAATCAATATTGGCTAGAAAATGTCACTCACTGGAAACATATAACAATATCTCATAACTCTGGGTAAAATTAGGCTTTTCTTGAACAATAGGTTCAGTGATAAGTATAACTGGACATTTGTTCAGTTGTTCAATTGTTCATCTTTGCTCTTGTATTACTTTATTATTGTGCATCAATCAGCCTAACAATACATTCCTTGATTTCACTGAAAAAATATGATATTCAAGAGAAAGCATCTGCCTACCAGGGGTGGGTTCTGACTTACCTCGCTGCCGGTTTGCTTCCTGACACTTCACACGCGTGTGTTGCGCAGTGTTAAAAAACCAGCTTCTGCACATGCGCAGAAGCAAAAAACAAAATGGTGGCGCCTACGGCGCTGCTGAGAGAACCAGTTCAGGAGCGTGGCAGGCCTGGGTCGCTGCCAGTTTTAGCGACCCAGGCCACCAAGTTACTACCGGCTCTATAGAATCGGTCCGAACTGGAAGGAACCCACCTCTGCTACCTACATACTATGTGTGTGTAATCTCATTTGCACATGTCTTATTTAGAAGGCATGCCACACTAGGAAGTGGAATAATATTTCTTTTTCTTTAGGCTTCTATATAAACCTCTCTGGGTCATGGCTTGGATGGGCCCTGCGGCCTCCCCATTTTCACCCTTACCAAAATAAATAAATAAATACAAAGAGTGGAAAGCTTTTTTTTTTAAGCATAGCTTAAAATACAAAGCGGAATTGTAGACAATAGTCATTTTTGCTGTCTCAGGAAGGGAAAAATATGAAATGAGTGAAGGGGAGTCATCATGTTAACTGCATTTAATTAAATCAAAACAAATTTAATTTAGGTTTTGTCTTGCTCCACCATTTTTTATGTTGTGGCCCAGCTTAGTTGTTGAAATGCACCTCCTGGTATGTCTTTTGATGACTTTCTCTCCCTGGAGCAAATCATTTAGGTCCTGCTCCCCCCCCCTTTTTTTTTTGTTTTAATGTGTTAGATGAACCAGATCCAGCACCCAATATGACCAAGGCTGATGCTAGCTGATTTATACCCTTTGGTCTTTTCTCTCAACATTTCCCCTTTCTTCAGAAAGACCCTCTCATTCTCAGAACTCATGCCAAAAGTCCTTCAAGATCTGCATCTGATAAAATCACATTGTGGGGAGTTTGAATGCACCTGGTTGTGTGAATACTAATGACAAAAAGAAAAAGAGAAGAAAAAGAGAGAAGAATTGAACGTTTATCTCAGAGAACATGGCCGCCATCCAACAATGTGTTGCATTTGTCAAGTGTGTCTGACTGAAGTCCTTTATTATCATATGCTGTTGAAATGACTTGCTGGGAAGGGACGTGGATCATTAATAAATGGGATGAATTGCTCATTGTTCTTTGTGACTGCACCTTAGAATGTTCTTCTTTGCATTGCACATTCCAGTGTCCATTCACACTTCATTACCTGGTTGATAATTATGTTATTAGATCACTAGAAAGAACTTGGGGTAGAAGCAAGAAATCTTTCTGAAAGATTCCCAAGAGAATGAATAGCAGTGGCCAAACTCCATGCACTGGTAACTACTGGCATGAATGTTGATTTGTCAAAAATTATAATTCCTTTCTACCTTGCCAGTTTTTAAAATGGGTTAATCTCTATGTGCTATGTGACATCAGTCAAGTATAAAATAGGGATAGAATGAATTGTTGGAAAAATTTAATTCCATAACATTCAGATACCATAAGGAAGGCTGAGCACCAAAGAATTGAGGCCTTTGAACTATGGTGCTAGAGAAGACTCCTGAGAGTCCCTTGGACTGCAAGGTGATCAAACCGGTCAGTCCTAGAGGAAATTAACCCTGACTGCTCTTTAGAAGGCCAGATCCTGAAGATGAAACTCAAATATTGTGGCCACCTAATGAGATGGAAGGACTCACTGGAGAAGAGCCTAATGCTGGGAACGATTGAGGGCAAAAGAAGAAGGGGATGACAGAAAATGAGGTTGCTGGATGGAGTCACTGAAGCAGTAGGCGTGAGCTTAAATGGACTCCAGAGGATAGTAGAGAACAGGAAGGCCTGGAGGAACATTGTCCATGGGGTTGCGATGGGTCGGACATGGCTTTGCGACCAACAACAACAACAACAACAACAACAACAAACATTCAGATTCTTATGTATATTTGCCATTCTGCAGTATACTTGCATATTTAAAGAAGTTAAGATGACACAGAGGTAAAGTCAGAGAGTGTTTTTGTGACATAGTACATATAATGTCTATGAAGAACATTTACCTATGACATATTTTAGACAAAAATCTGGCTGTACTTGATGAAGTGGGCCTTCATGTTGTTTTTATCTAATAATGGACATCCAATGGTAGAGGTATGGATACTGTTGGGTTGGGTGTTCTATTAAGGCAAGTGTAAAGCAGGTAATGTGTGTGGCTGCCTCTGGAAAAAAAACCCTTCTTCAATAGTGGACAATTTTATAGCCCCAGATATGTATCCAAATCCTTTTAGGTAGTTTCTTGGATCTTTCAAGTTGTCTCAGCAATTTTGGTTGCATAATTGCTGAAAATTAACATTGTAGATTCTTGTTATTTTAACATAGGAAGCAGCAGAACTAAAACATTCCCCCCAAAACAGGTTTTTTTAACGCATCCAAACGATCATACCTCCCTCTTAAAACTATAAAAGAAATGGAACATTTATGAGAGATGGCTCCACTACTGTCTGTTATCTTCCCAGTCTTGTGCTCTTCCATCTCCCACTAATGTTAACTGTATGGTAGTTCCACACCATCAAAAAGTATTATTTGTATTCTATCAGCATGGATTTTCTAATTGCAGTGCAGCAAACTACTCAATGGTAAAAGCTGTCCTTACTAAAAGTGATGGCTGGAGAACATGACTGATGTGGACAGGATTTTGAAGGTAGTAAGGACAGCCCCCAAAATTCTTCATCCCCATCCTATGCAATCAAACTGACATGTGAGGAGAACTAAGAGTAACTCTTGGAATTCATCAACCACTTCTATGATGAGGCTTTTTATAAAATTGATGTTCTTTATGCATATAATATTTGAAAGACCAAGCTGATCCTCGGTCTACCTTCCTTAAATAAACCATCTGCATCTATCAAGTTGAGTAGCAAAATTTAATTAGAGTTTTAACTAAAATGTAATTAAAAATTAAATCTCACTTCCAGGCCAGACCTGTTATAAAAACATAAGGTGGTAGCATAAGGCATCAAAACTTGGATGTAGTACAAGAGCAGCACATTGTTAGTTATCTACTCCATTATGATTACAATTTTAGTGCCGAGGGGAAGGGTTTTCTGTATTCTCTGGCATCCTATTCTTTTTTTTTTTTTCTCAAAAAAGTTTTATTAATACAAACTTACATAAGTGGTAACAAAATATTAAATCCAAAGTACAAACATTTTTGTTTCCCCCCCCAGACCCACCCCCTTCCCTCCCCACCTCCCCCCCCCCGGACTTCCCAGAGATAATACAGGGCACAATAATAAGTTTAAATTGTTAATAAAAAGAAAAAGGAAAAAGGAAAAAAAAGAACACTATTTTTAAAAAAGCTTCAACTCCAAACTATACAGTACTAATATATCGCATTTGTATACAATAGTAAAGATACAAAAAAGAGAGAGAAAAAAAAGAAAGAGAATAAAAAAAAAGAAAGAAAGAAAGAGAAAACTCTTTAACACTACAAACAAACAAACCTCCTACCTCCTCCCTTCAGTCCTCTATCTTATACAAGGTAAATGTTACATAAGTAATAACTAAATATAAAATACACAAATCTTAAACTAATATTATTGACATTAGAAATAACCTCTAAGATAAAACTTAACTAAATGTTACATAAGTAATCATCAAATATTAAATTTCATCATTAACTTCAATAAACAAAAAAAAGAAAATAAAAGAAGAATAAACAATAAACAAATCTTCAACAAACTATATATATCTAATATTATCAACATTAAAAATAACCTCAAAATTATATAAAACTTAACTAAATATTGCATAAGTAATCATTAGATAGGGAAAAGATAAAATACAATCATATTAGTCTCTATCCATCCAATATATTTCAACATCACATCGTTTTGTATCTTGATAGTTCATCTTTTAATAGTTCAATAAATTCAAATTTGTCAAGTCGTCTCCCGTCTGCTCCCAAACCTCCATCTCCTTTTCCCCAGCTATCTGATTCAGGCACTCCTTTTGGATTTTTGAGTCTATTTCTTTTTGATCCATCGAAGGTGGCTTCCCCTCCTCCTCCTCTTTTATTTTCATACACCCTTCTTCTGGAATCTTGGATATATCAGCCTTTAGAACATTGACATAAAATTCAGTAGCTTTTTTTATCGTGTTGAGCCGGTATCTTTTTCCAGAAAATTTCACTGCTACTCCAACTGGTGCTTCCCATTTATATTGTAAATTTAATCTCTTAAATTCATCAATCAAAAAAGTATAGCTTTTCCTGGCTTTAAGCATTTTAGAGGGGATTTCTTTCCAAATCTTTAGTTCCTGACCATTCACCATAAGATTATTGTTAAACGTTGCTTGTATAATTCTGTTCCGTAGAGCTCTTGTGGTAAAATATATGACAATATCCCTTGGTAGATGCTTTTGTTTGGCGTACCACGAGTTGATTCTGTATGTTTTGTCGATTTGTGTAGCCAATTCCGCTTTAGAAATTCCAGACACCTGATCCAATATGTCAACCATCCTGCCTTTTAAATTTTCATATAATCCTTCTTTCAAACCTCTAATCCTTATAGCAACTTCCATAGATCTGAACTGAGTCATTAAGACCTCTTTTTCAAAATTTGCAATGTCGTTTTGGATTTTATCTATGTAATTCACCGAAGTTGCCAAAGCTTGTTTATTTGTTTCAATACGTTCTGCCAAAACTTCAATATTTGTTGCTAAGCCTTTGCAAACCTCTAACACATCAAATCTTAGTTGTTGATTCATATTCTTCAAAGCAGCCTGCATCTTATGGTCTATCTCACTTATTTTCTGGTTAAATTCCAAAGTAAGTTCATGTTTCATAATCTTTAAATTATTTAATAAATTTTCAGGTGTCAAAAGCTGTGGAGGTGTTAGCTCAGTGTTAAGTTGCATTTTAGAAATATATCCAGATGAATAGTCATTTCTTTTAGTCAAAACAGTCTTTCCAAACTTTGAAGCCATTGGTGTTTCAAAAGAGTACAAAAAAGAAAGAAAGCCAGTTGCCTGATTAAAGTTCTTTCCAGTTTAAAAATCAGATAGTCTTTTATTATTGAAAATATTTCTATTATAACTTTAATCCAGAGTTAGGAGACAGAGAAAGAAAAAACCATTTTTCCAAGTTAAAAGTTTCCATAAGAGAGAGAGAAAGAAAAAAAAAAAAAGCCTCTGGGGAAACGAAAGTCACTTTCACTTCTCAATCGCCATATTGTTACTCTGTTTCCTTTGTTCCCTTGCCGAAGTGAAAGCTTACCCAGGAGTTGAAAAAAAAAGGAAAAAAAGAGGTTTCAGTACTTGCCCATCTCACGCCTGTTTCTCTCTGTCTGCTTCTATAGTTTAAATGTAGTTATAAATCCCATTTTTGAAGCAGCGGCTGGTCACTCCATCTAGCTCTGCAGAGGCAGAGGTTTCCGGATCTTCGGAGCTGGAGACAGGCTGCATGGGGAGCTCTCCCTTCGCGCCCTGCCAGATGGCTCCTAAGGCGCTGGGGGGGCTCTACCCCTCCTGTCAGGCTCTCATCTCTCCCCTTTGCCCGGGGAAGAGATTTTAAAGCCGCCAGACAACTGTTCTGGCGGCTTTTAACAAAGATCGGAAAGGCATCCAACGAGGGATGTCTGCGATGAAGCGCTCCAAAACCGGAAGTCTCTGGCATCCTATTCAAATAGATCACCTGAAGAAAGGAACTCCCATTCAGGCAAACTAATTCATGGGAAGAAGGGGGGCAGAGTTATTGACAAATATACATTTACTTGGCAACCTGAACTGCACTTCTATTAAAGAGCAGACAAGAAAAGACAAGAAAGGCCCCTAATAGCCATTCTAGGTGTATCCAATCTCCAGATACTTCCCATGGCCTGCTGGTTATGATAGCCAATCTTGATCCACAGTCCCATTCTTTGTCTTGCAGCAGGTAGATGCCAGTCTCTCAACCTGATAGCAATCTTGAAAATATAAAATATTAAATGTCAATTCTATGACGTATATTAATAAAATGAAAAAAAAAAGTAAAGCAAGAGAGGCAGCGACTGTGTGCCTTTCAATTGTTCGACCTTCCATAATTTCTTCCTATTTCTTCTAAACAGATATGGTCGTAAATGAACTAATCACAACTTTTACTGAGTAGGACTGGTTATTAATTACAACATCCTTACCGATCCCTGTGATGCTTTTTAGTTGTGACTAAATTGGGTGAAAATTAGAAAGTGTGTAAATATTAACTAGCTATGGTCTCACTCAGATCAATTTTTGCACATCTAAGTCTTGAGAAGTAGTGTTGATTAAATGCCCCCAGGGAGGATGGCATATTCTCTGACATTCACAAGAGGGCTGAGGCACTAAAATTGTAGCCACGCTATTTTTAGAAATAAAAGGAAAATGGAACAATATAGAGTAATCTCTATTGTTCACATTCCTCTGATATTTTTCTGGATTGTTTGATAGGGTTTCTAAGCTCATGTTGTTTTTGGTGCAGTTATCTGAGTAAATTTAGTTTTTGTGCTGTTATTTGAGTAGATTTAGAAGCTGAAAAGCAACAGAAACTCATGAGCATTTGGATGCAAGCAACGTTGTCATAGACTGAAGCCTTTCTGACAAATTAAGGCAGTTCTCACAAAACTCTGTAAACTCAGGAATTTTTTTTTCATCCATATTGTCTTTTAGTGCTTGGTCATTTGATTGACTCAACCAGCATAAGTAGCTGAAAAGATAAGGCTGTTATTAATTTAAATTTCAGCTAAATGTTTTCTAACTCGTGCAATTAGTTTTGTAAGATAGTGTACTCAGCTTGTAAAGATCTCTTTGGGGCGGTTTCTGAAGTGGGGGAATCATTTTTTTTACATGTGTTATAAAGGGAACATACTTAAATAAAAATCGGGACTTCACATAGCCAGGGCTTCCATCTTTACTTATGTGTCCCTGAGTATCTTTACAACTTCTACAGCAGTTCAGCAAAACTAAAAATAAATAACCCTAGCTAAGTTGAATTCTTCTATGTCTGATGCAAAATCATAGCCCATTAGCTCCTAGTGCTTAACTGATGTGGTCAAAGAAATCATCTAAACCCTGAAAAAAACAGTGTGGAAAAAGCCAAAAGAATGTTATAAATAAACTTCCCCTGGAATTCCCTGGAATGAGACAGAACAACGGCATATCAAAAACCCTTGTATGGAAGCAGCTCAACTTCATATCAACTGGGTTTTCCATCCCCCCCAAATGAAAACGAGGGGGGGGGAGAATGGCAGAGACTGAAGACAGATCTGTAGCAAAAATGGATCTTTGGCCAGGGTGTGGCATAGCATGGCATGATCCAAAGAAAAGACTGAAAGAGCAGATGGTCTCAGGCTATGATCTTCTCCCTTCAATCCTGCTGGGGCGTTGTGTTTAGCAGTCAGTGGGAAGTCACATTATTTGCAGTTTTTAGGTTTCTAAACAGAGAGGGCCCCAAGGAAGAAACAAGCAAACATCTCATGAAGAACATGGGGTCACTCCAACAATTCACAGAAGCATCATCAGAAAAGGTTGGCATGCAGCCATGTATAACGTTTAAAAGAACAGAAAAATAGGTTGTTGCTTTTTTGACCCAATTCACCTATTCCTTATTAAACTTTTAAACAAACTTGAAAACCTGACTTTTCCAAAGGGCATCTGGGGACATAATAGAATGTCATTCATTATTCCCTGGGGTGTGAGCCAGCGGCGGGTTCCTCCCTTAGGTGCCGGTGCGCTATGCGCGCACCTTCACGCTTTGGGTGCGCGCATGCTCACTACGCACGCGGACCCCCTCGCATGATTTTGCTTCTGCGCATGCATGGAAGCAAAATCGCGCCAAAATCTCTCCCACACACGTGTCCCCTTGTGAGATTTTGGCGCGATTTTGCTTCCGTGCATGCGCAGAAGCAAAGTCTCACCAAAATCTCTCTCACGCACACGGCCCCTTGTGAGATTTTGGCGCTGCATGAGTGCTGCCGGCACTGGGGAGCTACAGTTCGAGGGAACCATGAATGCCAACATGTACTGTGACATACTGAAGCAGAGCATGATCCCCTCCCTTCGGAGACTGAACCACAGGGCAGTATTCCAACATGATAACGACCCCAAGCACACCTCCAAAACGACCACTGCCTTGCTAAAGAAGCTGAGGATAAAGCAGATGGACTGGCCAAGCATGTCTCTAGACTGAAACCCTATTGAGCATTTGTGGGAAAAGTGGAGGTGTGCAAGGTCCCTAACATCCACCAGCTCCGTGACGTCGTCATAGAGGAGTGGAAGAGGACTCCAGTGGCAACCTGTGAAGCTCTGGTGAACTCTATGCTCAAGAGTCAAGAGGGTTAAGGCAGTGCTGGAAAATAATGGTGGCCACACAAAATATTGACACTTTGGGCCCCATTTGGACATTATCACTTAGGGCTGTACTCACTTTTGTTGCCAGCACTTTAGACATTAATGACTGTGTATTGTGCTTTTTTGAGGGGACAGCACATTTACACTGTTATACAAGATGTATACTCAGTACTTTACATTGTAGCCAAGTGTCAGTTCTTCAGTGTTGTCACATAAAAAGATATACTTAAATATTTACAAAATGTGAGGGGGCGTACTCACTTCTGTGATAGACTGTAATAGAATATATATATATATATATATATATATATATATATATATATATATATATATATATATATATATATATATATATATATATATATATATATATATATATATATAATGTGTCTGTTAAAACTTGAAATAAAAGAAAAACGGGTTAAAGAAATAAAAGAAAAACAGGTTAAAGATTGCATGATAAAAGATTGCACTAATGGTTATAATTTTGGATATGATATATAGACAGATACTTGATAGGGCCATGATGGCAAACCTATGGCACGTGTGCCACAAGTGGCACATGGAGCCATATCGGTGGGCACGTGAGCTCAGGTCCGGCGCGCATGCCAGCTGATTTTCAGGCCTTCTGGGCCAACTGGGAGTCAGGAAACAGCCTGTTTCCAGCCTCCGGAGGGGGTGGGGAAGGCCCGTTTTTTGCTCTGCCCAAGCTCTAGAGCCTTTCTAGGAGCCTGGGGAGGGCGAAAATGGCCTTCCCCACCCCCTAGAGGTGCTCCGGAGGCAGAAATGGCCCATTTCCCAACTTGAAATGGGCCATTTCTGGCCTCCGGAGGGCTTCCGGGGGGAGCCCATTTTCACCCTCCCCAGGCTCCTACAAAGGAACTTGGCAAATGGGCCATTTTCTGCCTCTGGGGGGTTGGGGAAGGCATTTTCACCCTCCCCAGGCTCCTAGAAAGGCTCTGAAGCCTTTCACACATGCATGCGTGGGGGGGCGCATGGAATTATGGGTGCGGGCACGCGTGCGCGCAACCCCCCCTTTTGGCACGGGAACCAAAAAAGGTTCGCCATCACTGTTATAAGGTATATGGTATATGCTTGAGCAGGGGGTTGGACTAGAAGACCTCCAAGGTCCCTTCCAACTTTATTATTCTGTTATTCTGTTAGACTATAAGACATAATGATTTCTCCCCATGTGGAACTTTTATTCAATCTCAAGCGCTAACAGAGTGACAGACATCTCAATATGTAAACAATACTGTTTTTACTGTCTTGTGGCTGCTAAGCAAATATTTATTTAGCATAATTAGATCCATAAGCAGGGAGATGAAATATGTTTCATGGAACTTTTGGATTTAAGCTGAAGACCTTTTATGTGGTTTCTGACCTTTGAATGCTGTTACAATAAGTAGTATTAAGATTGTTTCAAGGGTGAAATTTAAGCAGTCTATCATAGTACTAATTAACTGATGTATCTCTCTTTTATTTATATTTATTAAGGATTTTATAGGAAGTAAAGTACAAATCTAAAAAAAAATAAAGAAGGTAGAAAAAGGTTCAAGAAAAGAAAGAAAACAATCTATTATATTTATTTAAATATTACAGTTATTTATTAAATAAAGTAATGAAATATAATAGTTCCAGACCTTCTATTCCATATGTAATTACAATCTTATAATCTTTTGTCCTTTTAGATGTTATACAAATTTCTTCGACCATTCGCATCACTTTTAATCCTCAAATACATAAATTTGTATCTTTTTTTTTCTTCTTTCAGCAGAGTCCCCAGCCCTTCAGGAAAGTTTGTGTTGGTTTATTTCTCTGACCAAACATGTCAACTTTGGCATTTTGCCGAATTCTGACATTTTCATAATTCATTCCTCTGAAGAAATTTCATTATTCTTGCATTGTTGAACTTATACTTATTTTGCTGCTGTTAACAATCTTCCATTAGTTTTTTTTCTAATTCATTATCCATAAATTATCCATAAATTCCTATAAAAAAATCCTGGTTTCTTCAGAATATTTATCTTTAAAATCTTTTGCATCATCACGAATTAGTATCAAAAATTTCTTAGTTTCTCACAAGTCCGCAACCCATTACAAAATGTACCTCATGTTATTTTACTTTTCTGTCTTAGTTTGAAAGACTTTTATTCATGCTGATAATTCTTCTGGTGTCATATACCAAAGTATCGTTTTATTTAAATAATTCTTTTAAATTGTGACAGTGTAAATTTAAATAGCAATTATCCACATACCCTATCACAGTGATGGCGAACCTTTTTTTCCTCGGGTGCCGAAATAGTGCGTGTGCATGCTGTCCCACATGCTTGCATGCCCATACCCATAATTCAAAGCCCCCCACTCGCCCACCCCCTGCACATGCATGCGTGACCCGCCTCTCCCCCATTTCCCAACTTCCAGTGGGCTTGGTAGGCCCGTTTACTGCCCTCACCAGGCTCCAGAGGCTTTCTTGGAACTTGGGGAGGGCGAAAACACTTCCCCCGCCACCCTGGAGGCCCTCTGGAGGCTGAAATTGCCCTCCCAGAGCCTCAGAGTGAGCCAAAAATCAGCTGGCCGGCACACACATGCGCGCTGGAGCTGAGCTAGGGCAATGGCTCGTGTGCTGGCAGATATGGCTCGGCGTGCCACCTGTCGCACTCGTGCCATAGGTTCGCCATCACGGCCTTATTACATTCCAGACAAGTCTAAGACAGAATGTTATAATAATGGAACTTTTCTTACCATATCTCAGCCAGGAAAATTAAGTTAGACTTTATTCTCTAATACCATTCTTACTAGCTATGTCAGTGGACCATGCTGCTAGATCAGGTATTGTTAAAAAAAATATTTATTATTAAATGTATATGCCACCCATCTCACTATCTAAAGCAACTATATGCCTCAGAAGAGTAATATGTCTGCAGGCTGAGTTTATTGAAGGAATTTCCTTTCCTTCTTTCCTTTCCTTTCCTTTCCTTTCCTTTCCTTTCCTTTCCTTTCCTTTCCTTTCCTTTCCTTTCCTTTCCTTTCCTTTCCTTTCCTTTCCTTTCCTATTCCCTTCCCTTCCCTCCCCTCCCCTCCCCTCCCCTCCGCTCTCCTCTCCCATGTATTCTTCCTTGAGATAGTTTCTGTGTAGGGTTGATATGGCCTGATAATTCAGGCATTTGTTCAATGGATGTAGTAGAAGAGCTTTAACCAAGTTGGAGAATTTATTTCCTTTTAAAAGGTTCCCTATTCATGTTACATGATGCTTCTGCACATATGAAAAAAGTTCTTTTCAGATAGATGAGTTCTTTTCAAAACATAGCACAATCGAGAGGCCGAAACCTCAGAAATGGGTGGGGAGCCCTTACTGGTTCATGATATTTTTTTCCCATAAACAAGGGAAAACGGTATGATTCCTTCCTCTCTTGTTACTGGAAACTGAATCTAAAACCATGCTGGAAGCTAAAATTAAGTGATGATTGCAATTCCCTGGGTCTTGTTTTATCACCATTAATTTTAGAAAAAGCAGCAATGATTGCTTGGGGCAGAATGTTCTTGCACTCCCTGTTGCTACAGTAAACATGGCAGCCTTTTTCAATGGGCACACTGGTGATCTTTTATTCTGTTTCTTGCTAACACTAAGGGAATGGAAACCTCCAGAACACAGGTGGGCAGCTATGGCCCCTTTAGGACCTGTGGACTTCAACTCCCAGAATGCCTAGCCAGCAGAGCATGTTAGCTCAAGAATTCTGGGAGTTGAAGTCTACAGGTTATAAAAGGGCCATAGTTGCCTCCAGAGGATAGTTGAAAATGTATCTTTTGATAATGTATAGGTTGGAATTGTTCTTCTAAGGAAGCAAAAAATAAAGTGAAGCAGCCCAGCACACAGATGTACAGCAGCGTCTTCCCTTGCTGCTGGCATTGGTACATCAGCCATCCATAGCCTGGGACTACATATATCTTCATAGTACTGGAGAGCAGATGTTTGAAAAGCTGCATGCAGCAGTTGGTGTTTGGAAAGGCACAGCCTCAAAGATGGCCTTGCAAATAGAGAATGGAGAGAGGAGGAGGTCAGGCGCAAAGAATGAACAAAGGTGTTTGTATATCAGTTGGGAAAGTAAGGCATGGCTTGATGTTGAACTGCATTGCCATTGCTCCGGAGTGATCGTTTTACGTCGTCAGTTTAAAGGCGAGATTTGGTCTCTAATCTCTACCCTTCTTCTTGCATTTTCAAACTAGTATTTTTCTTAGTTCATTGAACATGTGGTGGGTGTACCAAGGTACACCCACGTGACACCTATACTCCGCCAGCTGCATTGGTTGCCCATTAGTCTCCAGGTCCAATTCAAGGTGTTGATCATCATCTTTAAAGCCCTTCATGGCTTAGGACCAGGTTATCTCCGGGACCGCATTCTGCCTCATACTTCCCTTCGACCGGTTAGGGCCCACAGAGTTGGCCTCCTCCAGCTCCCGTCAGCCAAGCAATGCCGGCTGGCGGGTCCTAGGGGGAGGGCCTTCTCTGTGGCAGGCCCCGCGCTCTGGAACCAACTTCCTCCAGAGACCCGAACTATCCCCACCCTGCTGGCCTTCCGAAAAGCCGTTAAGACGTGGCTTTTCCTGCAGGCAGGGGGCAGAGCTTAATTCCAGCTGAACTCTCCCCCGGGTATGTTTGGTTGTTGAATGGTTGTTTTTTTATACTGCAATTTTTAATTTTTATATTATGTTTTTAAGTTCTGTTTATTGGTTATTTCTTGTATTTTTCTTGTGTTGTACGCCGCCCTGAGTCCCTCGGGAGTTGGGCGGCATATAAGAAAAGCCAAATAAATAAATAAATAAACATAGTGGCAACTTAGATGTGAAAGAGCAAGTGGTTTATTTGGGGCTTCCTGGCCTTAAGGGGGCCTATTAAGCTGAAGTGGTGCAGTGGTTAAATGCTGCGACTGCAGGCTGACTGCTAGTTCAGCAGTTCAGCTGTTCAAATCTCACTAGGCTCAAGGTTGACTCAGCCTTCCATCCTTCCGAGGTGGGTAAAATGAGGACCCAGATTGTTGGGGGCAATATGCTGAACTCTGTAAACCGCTTAGAGAGGGCTGTAAAGCACTATGAAGCAGTATATAAGTAAAGTGCTATTGCTATTGCTATTGCTATTCTTGGGTTCCCCCCACAAGCCTTTGATCAGAGATTAGAGAATAATTACAGATAAAAAAAGAGAAAAGCAGGAAATGGACAAATCAGCCAAAATTATTTTGTTTGTTAGCAAGACTAAAAGAAATAATGGTTTAGAATGATGGGTGGATGTAGCATATAAGTTTTTTAAAAATAATCTTTATTAAATGATTAAAAAAAACCACAGATACATACATATATACAAAACAAACATACATCTAACTCTATGTAACATCTATACATACTACATAGACTAACATAAAAAAACATAAACCATTAATGTTGGTATTTTTTGTAGCATTTTGTACCGTTATATTGATGGTACCGTTGATTCTTTAATTTATCTATCTAGAAATATTTCCTTAATTGTATTCTATTTGTAATTTCATCAAGCAAATTGTCCATTGAGATCTATCTACTTGTCTTCTTGTATTACATTTTTATGTTTCTCACTTATTGTTTCACTTAATTTTTATTTTTCAACCAATTGTACCATTTTTCCCAAATCATATAAAATTCTGTTTCTTCCTTATCTTGTAATTCGATGGTCAATTTGCTCATTTCTGCACAATCCAGTAATTATTGCTGAGCATATAAATTTTTATAGCCTGATTTGGGCAGATTAAGCCAGGGTTTAACTGTCACAGGAACAAAGCTAACTTTGGCTGAGTTGATATGGGCACCACCCCAAACATACATGTGAAAGGGATGGTTTTCAATTTCAATTAATCATAGTTTAGCCCTAAACAACTAAAACCTAAACTATGATTTGCCTTATTTTTCATTGTTTTGAAAAATCCATTGTTTATAAGCCAGGGTTTGAGATTGTTTCAAGATGTTTTTATTCCCAGTGTTAGGCTTAGATTGCACTACAGTCTTCAAATGAGCAATAGGGAACTTTCAAATTTATTTTGGGGGGCAGAGGGAAAAAAAGGGCGTGAATGAACCAAGTCAAGTCAGGCTCATTACTATGATACTTATGACAATGAAAGGCAGCCAACGTGTGAATGTAAATAAGGGTCTCCCTGGATGTAAGAAACTTCTCCCTTAGAATAAACAGACATGGAAACTTGAGCACGTCTTCTTATTTTCCTTTTTCAAAATTCTGTTCCCCTCCCTCCAAGCTTTAAGTTCAGTTGTATGAAAAGCCAAAAACAACATGCTGGAGTTTTGAATGGTTTATATTTCCACTAAGATGGTCCACACCCATGAATGTTATTTGTGCTCTAAAGAAACACTCATTTTCAGTTCAGATCTTGAGTTATCTACCCATAACTTCTTATACTTAATATGGTTATTTTAACTTTACATCACTGGGTTTTTTTTCCAGCTGATTTGGGTGGATTCTCAACCATACTGAATTTTAAAGACAGAGGTAGCAATTAGTTGGTGGGTTTGTTCCCGAATAAGTGATTTTGTAGACCTTCATAATTGCCAGAAAGTAGATGGTTTTTCTAAAGACCACTTGGTTTTTGTATTTATTGACTGCCAGATAGTAAAAAGGAAGTATGGACAATAGGCCAGTTAAGTTTACATAATTATTATGTTGAGCCAGTGGGTTAACAACCTAATTGACAGACATCGTTGTTTAAAAAAAGGTGGGAGGACTGACAATTTTATAGGTATCAAGAGCAAAAGTGAAGTAGAAACACTCTTATCTTTACAAAATGCGGATTGTTTCCCCAAAGGCCTAAAGGAAAAAGAACAGAATTATTGCAAGTGGAGTAAACCTAGCAAGGAGGATATAAACAGGCAAGAAGAGAGACAGAGGAGAATGTGAAAGAACCAGGGGGAAATAATGTGAAAGTGAAGGAGCTGGTTGGGGTGTCTTCAGTGGAATGCTTCTATAATTTTAGATATGTTAGATCTGTAGAATAATAGTTGCACTAGCTTCCAGTTTCCTTCTGGGTGCAATTCAAGGTTATTACCTTTAAAGCCCTGTATGGTTAGATTATCTGTATGGTTAGATTATAACCTTTGCCTAAAGACATCTACTCGTTCTACCAGATTAGATAGGATCAGAGGTGGGTTCCTCCCGGTTCGGACCAGTTTCATAGAACCGGTAGTAACTTGGCGGCTTGGGTTGCTAGAACCGGCAGTGACCCAGGCCTGCCACCCCCCCCCCCGAGCTTGTTCTCCCGGTGGTGCCATAGGCGCCACCATCTTGTTTTTAGCTTCTGCGCATGCACAGCTTTTTTAAAGTAACGCGCATGTAACACGAACGCACCCCTGCGGCGCATCCCTGAGTGAACTGGCAGCAAAGAAAACCAGAACCCACTCCTGGATAGGATGGGCATGATCCTAGCTCCTTTCCTTAAAAATTACCACATTATGGGAGCTGCCTTTCCCCTATCCTATGAAAAACTCTGGCAGGCCCCTACCCCCTTAGTTTGGCAGGCCCCTACCCCCTTAGTCTTCCAAAAAACACTGAAGACTTGGCTCTTCCCTCAGTTTCTGGGATAGGCAGAGATGACTGTACGTTGGAATAGCAATAGCACTTAGACTTATATATCGCTTCATAGTGCTTTACAGCCCTCTCTAAGCGGTTTACAGAGTTCAGCATATTGCCCCCAACAATCTGGGTCCTCATTTTACCGACCTCGGAAGGATGGAAGGCTGTGTCAACCTTGAGCTGGTGAGATTTGAACAGCTGAACTGCTGAACTGCAGTGCTGCATTTTAACCATTGCGCCACCTCGGCTCTTGGAAACCTAACTGGATACCAAGTTTTTGTTTTAATGTTTATGGTTTTAATTGTTTTAATTTTAATTTAATTTTAAAAAAACCAGCACAGTTCTAGGCTGCATTAACAGAGGGATAGAATCAAGATCACGTGAAGTGTTAATACCACTTTATAATGCCTTGATAAGGCCACACTTGAATACTGCATCCAGTTTTGGTTGCCATGATGTAAAAAAGATGTTGAGACTCTAGAAAGAGTCTAAGTTAGAAAAATTAGTCAGTGGAACAACTTGCCTTCAGAAGTTGTAAATGCTCCAACACTGGAAGTTTTTAAGAAGAGATTTGACAACCAGTTGTCTGAAATGGTATAGGGTTCCTGCCTGAGCAGGCGGTTGGACTAGAAGACCTCCAAGGTCCCTTCCAACTCTGTTATTCTATACACATAGTTTTAATTCTTGATTGGGAGCTGCCCAGAGTTTGATATAAAATGGGTGACTATATAAATATTTTTTTTTAAAATGAAACATTTACTTACAAATGTTTTAAAGAAATAACTATTATTAGAAATAGAATATATTTACATTTCTTTCATCATTCTTAATGGGTTGTGGACTTGCCCCAAAGATAAGCTCTTGGTAGCCTGATGAATCTTATATCTGAGAGATAAAAGATAGAAATGAAAAAAAAATATTCATGTTAAGATAAAGCCCTTTTGCCCAAAGATTGCAACTGAAGATAGTGAAAATCAAACAATTTAGGACATTAGAGTGCTCAGTCAACATTTGTATGCCTTTACGGGAAGTGCAGTGTCTTCAAGGATTTTTTAAATTCTTAATCCAGGGAGAAAAATCTGTCCCCAGCAGCCTCATGTAGATGTCAAATAGAAGTGGAGAGAGCACCAACTCCTGTGAGCCCCTCAATCATCATTAACTGGAATCAACCTCTAAGGAAGGAGGCAAGCCAGCAAAATGCCATGCCATCCACCCCCAATCTCTGAATTGATCCAGAAGGAAACCAAGTCATTCCCTCATCCTTCCCTCGCTGCCCATTACCATTAAGAGATTTCAAATGTTGGCCTCTGTTTCAAATCAGCCAATCACTTCTCACCCCTCAAGGCTTACCATCAGCCAATTGGACCTAGGGGTCAGAGGGAGGTGATGGGATGGAGATACATCTCTTCCATCTTCTCTGTTGACACATAACCCTGGGTCTCTGGGAAGTATAGTGGAAGGTGCAGTGGTGCTGAAATGGCCACAACTTTGCCAAATTTTAATTCCATGGAAGTAATGGATTCCAGATTTTGGATACATTCTTTAAGGTGGCACATTTGAGTGCGTTAATACAAAAGTTTTTCCTATGGCACACCATTTCATCCAGCTGAAGGCTACAATCAAACACAGAGTTTAACAGTGTATATATTTTTATTAGTTATCTGTGGCTGTATATATTACTATGGGCCAACAAATATATATGATACCAGTTCTTGAAAGATGGAAAAGTAGAAGGAATGGACAATCGGTAAAGTGAATGGATAAAATTTTTCTTCCCTGTATTGTTTAAGACAAAAAAGAGAGCAAATTCATCCTTTGAGATTAATGGTTGGTTGAAAGTAGCCATTCTGCTACTTTCTCTAGTTTTGACAATATAAGTGGACTTTTACTGTCCAGCAAAAGCTATAATAAACGTAGACACCACAATTATTTTGACAAGTTAGCTAAATGATGGTCACACGCTATACATGTACTCATGTACTGTATATGCCTATCTGATAAGCTGATCCTCAAATTGTTAATCAAAATACCATGAAAATACCATGGATAAGCTAACCCTCAATTTTTTTTGAATGGATTTTCACAATTGGCTTATTTTTTTATGTTCTTTTGGTTAAAATTTAAGGGTCTGTTTATTCATGGATGGACTTACACACGAGTCTATACAAGATGTATGGATAATTTTAAAAAGTATTACCATATATATTTGTGGGTAAGTCACCTCTAAAATCTTCTGTTCTCTCATTGGGCGTCAGAAGTACAAATGAAAACACCACCTGTGTTCCTAACTCTTTTGCCTTCTTGCCTAGCTGCTCATACTCCCTTAATATATATATATATTAAGGGAGTATGAGCAGCTAGGCAAAAAGGCAAAAGAGTTAGGAACACAGGTGGTGTTTTCATTTGTACTTCTGACGCCCAATGAGAGAACAGAAGATCATATATATATGTTCATTTTTGGTTGCATTGTTTGTCTCAATGTGAAAGAAGAGAAAGGGATAATAATCAGTGGGCTTGATTATTTGGATACGTCCCTTTGTCACATTTGATTTTTGCACCTGGAAAACATCATAGCTCCCTTGATAGGTTGTCTGGTCTACAAATTTCTGATTCTGTTCCTCTCAGAAGTAAGTCACCAATCACCACATGCCCTTTTCTTTTTGGCGAACTGAGAGACTCCTCCTCTTTGTGACAGACTGAACTACTTTTCTTCCAATCACTGGAATATTTGATGAAGACCCTACTTCATATGCTTGCTTGCTTGCTTTCTTCCAGGGGAAAGATATGAAATTGATTGTTCACTCCAGTGGCAGGGACACTCTTTTTCTTTTTCTTTTGGTCCTCTGAGTGATACATTGCCATTGGTCTTCCTCTAGGGCTCTATTTCTCATGGTAGTTGTTTCTTCCTTGCTGCATTTAATTTGAATATAGACTTCTGCCTTTCGGAAAAATTACTGATTTTCATGGAGGAGACTCAAGAGTGGTTAGACGTGCTTCTAGACCTGGGGTGTCAAACTCACGTCGTCATGGCAGAATCACATGACGTATCGGGACTAACCCCTTCACTAAACTGGGCGTGGGTGTAGCCAGTGCGTGACACATCCAGCCCACGGGCCGGGTGTTTGACAGCCCTACTCTAGACCTTCCACCTTCTCCTCTAGCAATCTAGCAATCTGATCAAGTCTATCCATGGATAAGCTGAACCTATTTTTTTTAAGATTGATTTTGGCACCTAAAATTCTTGGTCGTAGATGAGTACATACAATATTCAGAATCTATCTATCTTGTTGCTAAATTGAAACTTACTTTTCTACTCAACTGACTCTACTGACTAACCATGAACAGGACAAATCCAAATCTCACCCTTGTAATTTAAAACTCAATAAGTGATGTACTATCGAAGCGACCTTAAATCAGAATTGCTTCACCACAGAAAGCTAACAGAGAAAGAAGAAACATGTCCTTTCTTGGCAGAGAGTTCCAAGAGTTCCTGGTTTATAGGTCATAGACAACCCTTTAATTGAGTGTGTGTGCACGCGCGCATGTACACACACACACACACACACACACACACACACACACACACACACACACACACACACATATATATATATATATATATATATATATATATATATATATAGAGAGAGAGAGAGAGAGAGAGAGAGAGAGAGAGAGAGAGAGAGAGAGAGAGAGAGAGAGAGAAATAGCTCGAAATAGATCTATAAGTCTCCCTTTATTTTCATTTATCAGCAAAAAAAATGCTACACATATAGAAGATAGTGTGTCGGCTATACAAACTGCCTGGATGGTCCCAGAGAGGGGCCGAAAGGCAAAATGAAAGCTGTGATGCTTTCTCCCATATTTGGGTACACCAGGATAATACGACAGAAAAACATATATAACCCTTTCCTGGTGAAGAGCTGATAGGGAATAGAGCCTGTGGCCTAATGGCTAAGCTGCTGCCTTACAAGGCAGGCGGCCCAGGTTCAAATCCCAGTAAGGGTATGGGTATCTGACGAGAGCTAAATAGCTCGAAATAGATTATAATAGTCTCCCTTTTCATTTATCAGCAAAAAATGCTACACACACACACACACACACACACACACACACACACACACACACACACACACACACACACACACAAACAAAAACAGTGGTACATTTTCAACAATGTCTCCACCATTTTTACTAGTCCAGCATCAGTACTTACAGACCCGTTGAAGTTTCCAAACATCAGAGCTTTCCTACTATTATCAATGAAATATTTTCCTTGACAACTCCCAGCTGAGCTATGAAAAGTTTTATATTTTTAATTATAACAATTCGTCTCTCTCCCAAATCTATTTTCTTTTTGTATCTTACAAGCTTATAAGAAGGAAAGTTGCATTGTTAATCTCCATAAGACATTTTGAAAGCTTCTTTTGGTTGAATGCCCCAAATGAAAGGGGTTATTAAATAATAACTACACCTGAAATTATCATCAGCCAACACTGTATCCAATCTTCAGATAATGGAAGTGTTTCATTGTCTGCAAGATGCAGAATTAAGTAAAAATTCATTCATGCACTTAGGATTGCAGATAAATTTCCTTTACCTTTATTTTTATTAAAAAAAAGAAGTCAAATGGGATATTATAAAAAAAGGAGAAAGAAATCACAATAAATTAAAATAACAAAAGGAGGGCAACCATCCAGGAAGAAAGGAGAATAAAATCTAGGAGCAGCAACCGAGAGAGGGGAGCAAATTTAAAGTACATTGTCTTTGCTAAAGGTGCTTTAAAAATGCTTACATTACAAATAGCAGCATAGAGGAATCATAAATACAAGTGCACGCGTAGATCTTCGTTTTATTAACCAAAACAGTAGTACTCGTTGGATTCCATCTTGGGATGTTTATGTAGGGGCTGTGAGTCATCTATGAGAGAAGAGTCACTGAACTGGTCCACATCTGAAGGAGTATGCTGGCCAGGGATATCGTCCACCAAAGTGTCCAGGTAACTTCCCACCGATATCCCGTCCAGTCCATCACTACAGTCTTGCAAGCTGTTGTAGCTGCCTCTCAAGGAGGTATCCTGGCTGCCCAACAAACTACAGAGGCTGCCACTCAAGCTGCTGCCCCTGCTGGTGATGGTTCCTTTTTCCTCAATGACCCACTTGATGGATTCAATGCTTTCGTTGATGATCAGGAGCTGTCGCATTAGCTTGACGTCAGTGGCTCTGAGATCAACCTGCAACCACAAGGACAAGCAGCCAATTAGACTATGATCAGAATAGAATAGAATAGAATAGAATAGAATAGAATAGAATAGAATAGAATAGAATAGAATAGAATAGAATAGAATAGAATTCTTTATTGGCCAAGTGTGATTGGACACACAAGGAATTTGTCTTTGGTGCATATGCTCTCAGTGTACAGCACAGTGATCAGCTGTGCTCAGCGATTAGCACAGAAAAGGATCACAAGGGAGTCCCCCTGGCTCTGTACTGCTGGTATGCATAAAATGTCAAATATGATACAAGATGCGACATGCTGAATTGTGCAAATTAGCCTGTTTTTGAGAAGATTATCAGTTGAATTCTCATTAGCATGAGCAAAATGAGGCCAATCTTTCATGCACATTTCGTGAGCCTTTGGTTCCTCTATAGAAGAAGCTAAATACACAAGGATAACTGCTTGAAAAATATATACTAATAGTTAAAAAAATGCCCACTAAATGCTGGACTGTGCATAAAAATGCACTCCATAAATCTTCATTACAGCTGAATGGGCTGGCAAGGACTACCTTTGGCTTCCTTCCCTATTATTTATTAAGCTACTATGTTGTACAATGTAAACCTCGTACATGCTTATTTTGGAAGAAGGTCCCACTAGACTCAGTGCTTACTTCAACATAGGCATAGTGATTGCACTGCATCACATGTTCTTGTTTTGCAGGACTGCCATACAGTGGCTGATTTTTGCAGAGATTATAAAAACAAAATCCTGCAAAATAGTCATTTTGCTTAGGGAAATAGAGGTACTGTTAGTGAGGCAAACAACTATGGTTAGATAATATTACCTTGCTAGTCCTATCACATTACTTTTATTTCCTGTCTGTTTTGTTGGATTGGCATCTCCATCTCCTGGACTGATAACAGCAGACTAATTCTCTAATAATAACAGTTTTGCATATGGGTAAAAGCACAGCTGGTAATAACCTAGCTCCTGAATCCTTATTAGGTATTTTTCCTTAAGTACTTTAAGATGATGATATGTACCCATCGATAAAGTTTATATGCAGACAGACTTATAATCTGTTTCTCTCTCATATAGAATGTATATTAAACTTCCCTGCAGTAATAACAGGTGGAAAAATCAATTGTTGATATTTTAGCCTATGCGCATCAAGCGTTTCCGTTCAGTTCTCCCATTTGGAGAATAAAACTTAACCATTAGATACACAGTACATTCATACTTTAATTGAACAGCGCACCTAGCATGTATCTGTGTGATACAAAATCCAATGAATATGAATTTTGGAGGAAATAGTAGATTGTCCAGGAAATAGATTGCTCTTTCTTCTCAAACAAGTAATTTTAGTTACTTTTCCAAAAATTAGCTGAAAATTTGTGCATTTTAGCATATTAAATATGAATATGTACTGCATCTACATATTTTTACTGATTAAAATAAAACAGACAGCTCTAATTAAATTAACAGACATTGAAAAACAGTAGATTTCAAGTGAGAATATAGATACACACAGCACTGGCATGCAGGTATATGTCCATTTATATATGTGCATTTATATAAAATTAAGAGTTATCCTCTTCGTTACCCAGCTAACCCAGAGTAGTCAACTTGGATCCAACAATCTCCATAGATTTGCTGATAGTTAAAGTGGGCATTTTTCTGGGCGGAGGGTGAAATGGGAAAAATGAATAGGATGTATTGTGTAGCGTAGCCTTTTATCCACCACTCTTAAGCCCCCCCCCTTTTTTTGATATACGAATATAACATCTGCATTATTAGCTCACAATTAACTGAAAAAAATATATCCAGACTCTGAGGAAGTGAGTTCTTTATCTTGTTTTTGGCACATTTCCTTTTTTGCATATAATTCTTTCCATGGTTGTTCTCCCCCACCCACCCAAAATCTCAACTCTGTCCAAATGTGCTGTTTTACACATTGCCGTCTTTTTCAAATGATTCCTCTGGTGCAGGGGTGGGTTCTAACTTACCTCGCTGCCGGTTTGCTTCCTCCTGTGCTGCGTGGATGAGTGCGCATTGCGCGCATGTGCAATGCTGAAAACTCTGCTTCTGTGCATGCACAGAAGCAAAAAAAACAGCTTCTGCGTATGCGCAGAAGCTAAAAACAAAATGGTGCCACCTATGGCGCGGCCAAGAGAGCCAGTTCAGGGGCGTGGCCAGCCAGCCCTCGCTCCCAGTTCCTCCCCAGAGCAGGGGGGGGAATTCCCACTACCGGTTCTAAAGAACCGGTCCGAACCGGGAGGAACCCACTCTGCTCTGGTGGTGGTTTCCTGACCACCGACCAAATAATTGGTGCATTCTTCTTCTTCTTCTTTTACAGTTCTCACATCTGTTCCACTCTTCTCCATTAATCTTCATTCTGCATTTTAAGAACTCTCTGTAACTATTTCCCCCCTCATTTTTCGCACCACATCTTCAACCTTTGAAATCATCCATCTTCCTTCCTTTCTTTTTCATGATGCAACATTTTCATTCTTTCCTGGAAGACCTTGCCTCTTTGATAATTCAATCTTTAGGCTGTATCATAAACACCAGAGGTGGGTTACTGCCGGAGCTGCCCAGTGCGCAGTGCCAGTAGGGAGCGGCTGATTGCGCAATTTGCGAGCGACCGCTCCGGAGCCCTCTCTGCCAGTTCACCGCGTGCATCGTCATTTTTTTCCGTGAATTTTTGGCCGATTTGGCGCGTGAGATTTTGGCGAGATTTTGGCGAGATTTTGCTTCTGCACATGCGCGGAAGCAAAATCGTGCCAAACTCTCTCACGCGCGCATGTCCCCTCGCAAGATTTTGGCACGATTTTGCTTCCACGCATGCGCAGAAGCAAAATCGTGCGAGGGGCGCGCGCGTAGCAAGCACACATGCACCCAAAGCATGAAGATGCGCGCGCAGCGCACCGGCACCAGTAAGGTAGCAACCCGCCGCTGATAAACATGTATCCTTAAGAGGAAGATCCACTAAATGCACAATGGTAACAGCTTTCCACAATTTATATCCAAGCAAATATCAAGGAATACAATCTGGTACAGATCTATAAGAAACTGTGACTTGAGAGACTGGACACTGGTAATTATATTTAGGAGTTGAGACACCTATATTTTCCCCTCTTCATTCTTCCAGTCCAAGAAGTCATTTTTTAATCCATTCTGTAAGTAAAGGGACACTGCCTTTTATGAGGCTACTGTATTTAAAAAAACAACAACCAACAAACCTCCTTCATGATATCATACAGATAAACAAATTGGATGCATCTCAGAAACCTCTTTGGAATTGTGATAAAGACTAGCAACAGTTATAGTCACATCCTGTTCTCATTTAGCAGTAGGCATTTGAATAAAAATTATTTCAAACATTCCCTTAGTATTTCTGATTTTCATTTGCTATGGCTTTTCCTGTAGAGTATGATAATGCATGCACCACATCAAATAATGAAATAGTTTCAGCCGTGTTGTAACAGCAACTATTCTAAACTGTCTTTATTGCAAAAATGCAATGTTATTATAATTAAAGACTTAGGTACAGTATCTATACTCATCCTTCTTAAAAAGTGAAGAGCAAATTGTGAAATTATTATCATCAAGCAGCCCAAACGCAAAGGGCTATCATTAAAACATTAGAAAACTGCCCTTGGTATGTTAAAGTAACAGGTAAATATCACAAGATTTTTTTCCAAACATCAAATGAGTGGTAATAAAAGCATTACTTAGGAAGCGTGACCATATAAAATATCCATATAGAAAACTTGTACCAACATTTTACAACTCCCACTGACTTTGCAAGTGGTAAAAAGTATACAGAACCTAACCCTAATTTGTGGCTGTTCAGATTTTGGTAAACTACAACTCTCAGCACCTCATTTTTTTAGCTATGGCAGCTGATGGTTGTGGTTAAATTCATCAGGTATATTTAACATCACAGTTTTCCAGTGCTGTACAATTTATACAATTACTTTGCATACTTTTAATTTGGTTCAATAAGTTGTAGATTGGAGCCAATATTGTGAAAAGTATCAATATTCCATTCCCTGAACATCTTATTCAGGTCTTCAGTTATTTAAACTTTCATCATGTTTTAGTCTTAGATTTTAAGTCAGCTTCTGAATGTTTCAGACTAGAAACATTTTTTCAGTAAATAAAATAGAGAGTAAATTACTTACTAAACTGTTCACATCAGGGCAACTGTAGTTTTTATTTTTGTTTTTGTGTACGGTTAGCCCTACACTGCATATAACTAGCAAAATCACTTGGAAATATATGATCTTATGTTACATGTAAATGTAAAAGCTGTCAAAAGATAAATATGCCTATATTCCCAACGCAATTGTCCAATTCTTTCTCGCATACGCACAGAAATCCTGGCATTAGAACTAAGCTACTGAAAACAACTACCGTATTTTTTGGAGTATAAGACGCACCTTTTTCCTCCCTAAAAATGGCTGAAAATTTGGGTGCATCTTATACTTCGAATGTAGCTTTTTTTTCAGCCCTAACTAGGTGCTAACAGATCTTCCCAGCTCTTACCTTGCAGGCTTTTTCATTGTTACTCTCTCCAAAGAATGTTTTTCCAGCCCTAAGTCTTTGCAGAATTTTTTCCATTGCTCTACTTCAGTGTTTCCCAACCTTGGCAACTTGAAGATGTCTGGACTTCAACTCCCAGAATTCCCCAGCCAGCATTCCCTGGCTGGGGAATTCTGGGAGTTGAAGTCCAGACATCTTCAAGTTGCCAAGGTTGGGAAACACTGCTCTACTTGTTCCGAATAAGTTTTTTTCTAGCCCTAACCAGGTGCTAACGATCTTCCCAGCTCTTACTGGCTTGCAGGCTCTTTCATTGTTACTCTCTCAGAAGAAGGTTTTTTAAAGTCCTAACCAGGAGATAAAATAATGTGCTGAAGCTGCTCTGAATAAGTTTTTTTCTAGCCCTAACTAGGTGCTAACTATCTTCCCAGCTCTTACCGGCTTGCAGGCTCTTTCATTGTTACTCTCTCAGAAGAAGGTTTTTTTAAGTCCTAACCAGGGGATAAAATAATGTGCTGAAGCTGACCAGACTAAGGATGCTAGCCAGATGAATACCTGATAGGCAGATTGTTTTCCCCTATTTTCCTCCCCAAAAACTAAGGTGCGTTTTATACTCCGGTGCGTCTTATACTCTGAAAAATACGGTAAGTCATTGCAGAAGTTTTTCTCCCATTCTGCATATGGCTTGAGAATCCTATGTTTGCTCTCTTTCTTATAAGAAAAAGCAGGATATTGCTGACTATGACTATTTTTTCTGTCTTCCAAAACTAATGTAAGAATCTGCAAACCACATCGAAGGACTCCACATAGAAAACCACATAGAAGTAATTGAGAGGAGGAGGTCAATTTATTTTCCAAAGCACCAGAAGGCAGGACAAACAATGGATGGAAACTAATCAAGGAGAGAAGCAACCTGGGATTAAGGAGTGGGACAGTAAGAACAATTAATCAGTGGAACAGCTTGCCTTCAGAAGTTGTGGGTGCTTCATCGCTGGAGATTTTTAAGAAGAGACTGGACAGTCACTTATCTGAAATGGTATAGGATTGCCTGCTTGAGCAGGGGGCTGGACTAGAAGACCTCCAAGGTCCCTTCCAGTTCTATTCTGATTTACTCTAAACATGCAAACACCCTCATACTTGTCTCGTTACCCATTACTCTTGAGTGCCATAAAGAAGCAACATGGTACAGTTTCCTGGGCTTCTTGTGTTGTATGAGGTATGTTTTTTGTTCCACCGGGGTAGCAGAAGAGCAAATACAATATGGATTTAAATCTCTGTGTAACCTAAATTTTTGTGTTATGAGAAATGCCATGATATGGTGATTTACCTGGGAATGGGAAAAGCGAAGTTGAAATCCTCATTCCCACAAGTGCTGGAGTGCTGAATGGCTCTCCTAGTTTAATTTGCAAAGTTGTGAGAATAAAATGATGAGATAAGAATATGTGCATTCTCTTAAACTCTTGGAGGAAAGGAGAATAGAGATGAATGAATGAATGAATGAGGATAATTTCCGAGATCTAACCTATTTGTGTTTCACCAGGTGCAGAAATGCCCATTTAGGCATAACTCATAATACTTGATACTTCAAACTGTAAAAAAAAAGCTTGTTTCAGACATAATTCATTTCCCAGTGGTGATTCTTTATATTAAACTACTGAGAAAACAGATGGTTTCTTTCAATACAGACATAACTGCGATATTTAATGCTATCTTATACTCTTTTATTCTTTCTTAATTGTTATTTTATATTGTCTTTTATGTGTATGCTCTGTAAAATGTAATAAAATTATTTGAGACAGGAAACTGTAATGCTAACATTATAACCAGGTTGAAAACATATTAACAAATTCCCTAAAGTTAATCTGGGTTATTTTTTTCAAAAAATCACAGCATTTTTTTTCGCCAACCCATAAATTATTGGTCAGCACCACATGTATTTTAATGGAAACAAAAGCCCAATTATAGATTCCTATTAAATGAACATAATTTAGTTACATTATTATTTATAAAGTCAAAGCCCATTTTCAAGGCATATCCACAATTAGATTGTGTAAATTATAAGATGAACCAAACAAGTTAAATCCCTTTGCAATCCCATTCACACAGTGAATGCACTAAATATAAAATTTGTTTTAATTTTGCAATTTAAATTCACTGATTTTTAATTGATTAAACATTGATTATTCTCATTTGTTTGATTATTTTAAGGTTGACTATGTAAATATATTTATATAACTGAAGAACGGAGTTCCCATTTTTTATATTTGGTTTTATTATATAGGCAAGATATATAATCTTAGCATCTGCAGAATAACTAAGGCAAAATGGAACATTCGTACCACACAGCAGTAAATGAATTTTCAGATACAATTTTCATGAGCCAAGAAAAGCAGTTAGCTGATTCATCAATAATGCAACAGCATACTCTTGAAAAACACTTATAGATAAATTGCAATTTAATTTGCACTGGACCTTACTAGCACTTAGTTCTTGATACTTCATTAGAAGCCACAGAACACTGAAGACTTGAACATGTGAAATAAGGCTGCACACACACATACATGCACACACACATTCCAGTGCATTCCTTAGCATGATGGATATGTGCATAGCCTCAAATTCCTTGATCGTCCCTCTCAATAGATTCATTAATCCATCATATATTGGTTTGCAATTCAATCCTTGTTCTCTTCATATGAGTGAATCGCTTCAATTGTTCCTTTTTGTTTATTCATTCCATATTTATTCCACTTCCAACCATTTATTCCTTATAACTTCTGTTTTTATCCTATATATTTTGTAAGAATCCATTTCCACTTTTTTGTTTCTCCTTATACATCCAATTATATAACAAAAAGGTCTTCACATTTTCTTCATCTCTTTTAATCGCTTGTTCTCTTTGAAACTGTCCTTTTCTTTGTATATAGATTATATTTCTCGCATTCTCATTTCTTTTTGCCAATCATTCTCTTATGCATTTTATTCGCTTACCCACTGCATTTTTCATTTCATTATTCTATAAGCATCATCATTCTATTTCCCATCACTGGAACGTCACTCACTTCTGTGGCACTCTATAATGTAATTCTTTTTGTTTTGTTCCAAGGAACATCCAGATATACTTGTCTTATGTTCACTTTCTATTCATTCTTATAAATCTTTATGCATTATAAATCCTTCTATTCCAGACAAAAACTCAAAATAAAAATAATTGATATTTAAACTTGCCTTAAACACAGATTAAAAGATCTAAATAGATTATGGTACAAATGCAAAGGTGTTAGGAGCTGACATCCATCCATCATTGTCTCAAAACTACAAAACAGAAGGAAAACTATCAATTTAAACATATAAGATTACCTAGATTTACAGCTTGAACTCTGAATATAGCAATAGCACTTTACTTATATACCGCTTCATAGTGCTTTACAGCCCTCTCTAAGCGGTTTACAGAGTTCAGCATATTGCCCCCAACAATCTGGGTCCTCATTTTACCGACCTCAGAAGGATGGAAGGCTGAGTCAACCTTGAGCCTAGTGAGATTTGAACAGCTGAACTGCTGAACTAGCAGTCAGCCTGCAGTCGCAGCATTTAACCACTGCACCACTTCAGCTCTGAAGTGGTAAAATGTTCTTAATGAAATACTGTCCTGAAGTATTAGCATAAAGTTCTCTACATATTTTAACAGTAAGAATGAAAGACATGTAAATTGTAAATTTTACATTACTGTAATAGATTACCTGCCAATTAACACTGAAATTAATGTTCTGTATTTCTGCTGAGATGAGACACACATACAGAAGAATGAAGGTAATGAGTTATATTTATCAAATGTATTTTTGTTGCAGTCAGGCACAGACAGAAAAATGTTCTGAGAAAACCAACATAGTAATTTATATTAACTAAATATATCTAGCCATGATCCTACTCACTGATATAACACAACACCAAGTATGTATAAAGTGTGTATTTATGTGTTGTGTGTGTGTGTGTGGGGGGAGACATCTGTAAAATGTTTCAAGCTTAATTGTGAAATAACTCTGCAAGAGAATTTGCTCAGGGGCTTTGAAGTAATAGCTACTGACATAAATGATTTCAGAAACGATCAAGGACTGATTCTATTAGCTAATGAACATGTATGTGCTTTGTTTTTACTTATTCTAATTCTGGGACATAATCCATTATCACAACTAAAGGCAACAAACCACCTTAGGGAATACAAGGAAAGGCAGACCATGTAATGTAAATCTGTATTCCAATATCCTACTGGACACCTTATTGCCAAAACTGTCTGGGACAGGGTTTCTCAACCTTAGTGCTTTTAAGAGATGTGGACTTCAAATCCCAGAATTCTCCAGTCAGCACAAAGTCCATATCTCTTAAAAGAGCCAAGGTTGAGAAACACTGGTTTGGATCATTCTTGGCTAACGATAGGATTATCCACTTGACCTCTTTGCTCATATGAACTGGTCTTACTATCCTCTTCCATCTCCTCCTTTGGTCATCTCCCACTTTTTTTTTTTTTGCAAATTCTGCTTGATTTCTCTTATTTCTCCCACATTTCAGAAGACCATTCTATCATGACATGTTCACTTTTGGCATAGATCACCACAGCAAAAGAATGCAACCGTCTCATGTCTCTGTACACAGGAAGAAAAGCAGTGCTGATGTAGATATTTTCCCATTCTCTCATACACACTTTTTTCACAGGCTTGTCCTGCATCTTTCTACAAAGCCGGAAGCATCATCAGCAACAAAACACATTTTACAATCTAGAAATCTCTTTCATTTAGGACAGTGATGGCGAACCTTTTTGGCTCAGGTGCCAAAAGGGTGTGCGCGTGCGAGATAGGGCACACGCGTGTGCCCACACCCATAATGCAATGCCCTCTCCCCACATGCATGTGCACAACCCCTGTGCTGCCCCCCACGCATGGTCACAACCCCCCCACGCTGCCCCCCCACGCATGCGCACAGGCCTCACTGAAGCCTACAGACTACCGGTTGGCCATTTTCGCCATCCCCAGGTTTCAGGAGGCTTTCCTGAACCCTGGGGACGGCGAAAAACAGCCCAACAGCCCAGCCGGAATTTCTTTTCCGAACTTGCATTTGGTCCGTTGGGCCGTTTTTTTGCCATCCCCAGGGTTTAGGAGGCTTTCCTGAAGCCTGGGGAGAGCGAAAACGGCCAAAAAGAAGGCCGAAAATCAGCTGGCCAGCGCTGGAGCTGACATAGGGCAACGCCTCGTGTGCCCTCAGATATGGCTCCACGTGAAAACCTGTGCCACGCGTGCCATAGGTTCACCATCACTGATTTAGGAGCTCAAATATAAGATTAAGATTGTGATCTTCAGCATGACTGATTAAGATAAGTAAGGACTAATTGTGTTATGAATATTAGTGATAAATAGAAGATAGTATAAGAAGGAATTGATTCTACCTTGAATGAATTTGTATTGTAATACGATAACAGCCAAAGGTTATGACATAAAAACATGTAATATGACATTGAAATAGATGTACCACAATGAAAGAATAAGATTGAACCTCAAAATTACTTTTTCCATTTCATGGATACAGGGATGGATAAAGTCAAGCAGATTGGGACTCTCACATCTATCCTGAGTTTCTAGATGAATAGGCAAATATTGATAAATAAATGAGAGGGAAGCCTACAGTTTATGTGGTCCACATTTCTCATTAGAAGGAAGCAAATTGTGATTAGAACATTCCTACCACAAACTTACTGCTCTGATAAAACAAATGTAAACATTTAGGTCAATGCCCAGTGATAATGGAGCAGTGAGGAAAATTGGAAAACTTTTAGAACACATGCTATATATTGAACAAGACTGCAGTATAAAGTCAGGGGAGAGAATTTGAAAGTGTACATTATCAGAGGAGAAAGAGAAGGAGGAGGAAAAGGAGGAGGAGGAGGAATATCTTGACACTGCCCATTCTTTGTAATAAAAACAGAGAGATAGCTATAGATATAAATGTACTCAGTCTCTAGTCTATAACATATGATTGACAACATATTAACAATGAGGAAAACCTTTCTTGTTTGTACTTGGATTTGGGTAAGTACATGAGGATTGTGAGTTACCAGCTCATCTTAAACTAATTGGTTCATAGCCTGGTCTTTTGGATTTTAAATCAGAGAATATTGGGTCAGGAGAAATCTTACAAGTAAGATTTTAAGATATATGTTTTTTAAAGGCATACTACCCTTTCCTAACTTGTCCCCTTTCAAAGAAGCGGCTGAAGATAATGGGAGTTGCAGGATAACCCATTTAACACCCCAGCTGAATGCAACGTTTCACTGGCCTTGACTACATTTGGAAACTAAACAGGGTTGGACTTCTTTAGAATTTGGAATGGAAGATCATCAGGCAATTCTAGGTCTATAGGATGGATTGGGAAATTAAAAAAATAACACATCCCAAAATATCTTGAATTCAAAATCAAATGCAAATCAATTCTGTATTAATGCTGAAAAAATTATATGGTAAGTTCATGAAGTGATCAGGAACTGGGATTTAGTTGAAGAACTCCCTTTTTTTAGAAACGTAAGAGTGCCAGTTTGGGAGTGGTAGATGTAATGTATACCAGCCCTTAGTTATTGTTTTGCGGGGAGGCTTATTTCTAGAACATGTGACTCAGCAGCACCTACTAATCTTGTATGAGCTTGAAAGCTAAGTTAAACTGGGCTTGGTTAGTAGCTGGATGGGAAATTACCGGGCTACAGGCTACAATAACCTTGAAGTATAGAAGGACATATCATTTGTATAGGGTTGGCCTATGAAATCACCAAGTCTTGAATTCAACTTGGTGACTTGAATGGACTCATAGTACATAAGGGGACAACAGTAAAATTACTTGGAAAATGTTGAACTTAAAAAACATTTTGAAAGCTTCTGGGAAGTTAATAGTTTGGTTGCTGAAGAACCAGCAAAAACTTGCAGTCAAATAGTCAAAATAATATCTTTTTAATAAATCTTCTAAAATTGCCGTAGATCTTTCTCAATGTACCATTTTAATTGTACAAACTTAGATCGTTACTCAAATAACAATAAGATGTAGCTGATATCATTCTCTTGTTTGTTCCTATAACTCAGGGGTCCGGTCCGCGGCATACCAGCAACCGGTCCGTGCAAACAAGCGAAGCCCCATCTGTGGGATGCATGAAGCACACAAAACCACGCCCCTTCCGGTCCGTGGAAAAACCTTTCTCCGTGGAACTGGTCCCTGCTGCCCAAAAGGTTCACGGCTGCATTTTACTTTTACACAGCTATACCTTTTCTGCATTTAATACAGCTCTATGTCTATGGAGATTCTCAGTCATCCAGGTCATGGTTGTCCCAACGGTGCTTTTTCAAGAGGCAACTGGAAAACCAGTTGCCTCTTGAAAAAGCACCTTTGGGTTAATACAGCTCTATTTTCCTGTTGCACAATATGGTGAGATATCTAGCCATAAAAATAAGAGACTCATTCTGAACATGTGGTAGCTTCTGAGCATCCTCATTCCTGTATATAAGTAAGTGGGATTTACACATGCAGGTATACTATTCCATAACATCTGTATACATTGTATATCCATCAGCATGGATGTCATATGTATTCCTGGTCTTGATATACATACCTTTTCAGGGCTTTTGATATCTGATACTGAGAGCACTAAACTGTAACCTAAGTGCTATATTAGCATCACATGTTTGCAAAGAATTAATTACAGCCACTGTATTCAAATCAGTTGTTCTATTGCAGAGGTAGAGTGCTTCTGGATCTTCCAAAATAATTGTTTAGCAATCCCTACAGCTTATCCTATATGATCTTTGAATAGGATACAATGGAATCATAGTGACTATGAGAAGGATGCTACAGATGTCTTCAGCTTCTGATTGACAGATATCTTGGCTGTCTGCTTAGAACTTGGATGGACAAGCGATGGTGCATATATATTCTGAGGTCCCAATTTTTTTTCCAACTAAGGGGCACTTTTCTATCCTACCTATTCCCATTTTGTCTCATTGACATTCACAGGCAAAAAATTGTTTGGCAGAATATATTTATTTATTTATTTATTTATTTATTTAAACGCTCTTATAGGCCGCCCAATCCCGTGGGACTCAGGGCGGCGTACAGCATGAATAAGAACGTACATTTAAAAACAATCATAATTTCAATTAAAATATAATTAAAAAGAACATTATAAACACAACATTCAGGGGGAATCTGATTGTCCTATTCACCCCATCTGCCGGAAGAGCCATGTTTTTAAGGCTTTACGGAAGGCCAGCAGGGTGGGGATAGTCCGGATCTCTGGTGGAAGTTGGTTCCAGAGGGACGGGGCTCCCACAGAGAAGGCCCTCCCCCGTGGCCCCGCCAGTCGGCATTGTTTGGCCGACGGGACCCGGAGGAGGCCCTCTCTGTGGGACCTAACCGGTCTTAGGGAGGTATGTGGTAGGATGCGGTCCCGCAGGTAACCTGGCCCTGAGCCATGTAGGGCTTTAAAGGTAACGACCAACACCTTAAATTGCAACCGGAGACTAATTGGTAGCCAATGCAGCTGGCGAAGGAGAGGTGTTATGTGGGTGTATCTTGGTACACCCACTACAGCTCGCGCAGCTGCATTCTGTACCAGCTGGAATCTCCGGATGCTCTTCGAGGGTAGCCCCATGTAGAGCGCGTTACAGTAGTCTAGCCGTGAGGTGACAAGGGCATGAGTGACTGTGAGCAAGGCCTCCCTCTCCAAGTAAGGTCGCAATTGGTGCACAAGACGGATTTGTGCAAAGGTCCCCCTAGCCACAGCTGAAAGATGTTGCTCCAATTTTAGCTGTGGGTCTAGGAGGACACCCAAATTGCGAACCTGTTCTGAGGGAGTCAATTTTTCTCCCCCGAGAACCAAGGAGGGACAGTCGACATAGTCCTTGGGAGGCAATATCCAGAGCCACTCAGTCTTGTCTGGGTTGAGCCTGAGTCTGTTCACTCCCATCCAGACCCTCACATCGTCCAGGCAGCGGCACATTACATCAACTGCTTCACTGAACTGACACGGGGTGGAGATGTACAACTGGGTATCGTCAGCATACTGCTGATACCTCACCCCATGTCGTCGGATGATCTCGCCCAGCGGTTTCATGTAAATGTTAAACAGGATGGGCGAGAGGACCGAGCCCTGTGGCACCCCGCAAACCAGGGGCCTAGGGGTCGACCTCTGTCCTCCTGTCAACACCGACTGCATCCTGTCAGAGAGGTAGGAGGTGAACCACCGTAAAACAGTGCCTCCCACTCCCATCTCCCCAAGACGATGCAGAAGGATACCATGGTCAATGGTATCGAAAGCCGCTGAGAGGTCAAGTAGCACCAGGATGGAGGAATAACCCCCATCCCGGGCTCGCCAGAGATCATCCATCAGTGCGACCAAAGCAGTCTCCGTACTGTAGCCGCGCCTGAAACCTGATTGAAAGGGATCCAGATAATCAGTATCCTCCAAAAGCCGCAGGAGTTGGAGCGACACCACCTTCTCAACAACTTTACCCAAAAAGGGTAAGTTGGAGACTGGACGGAAGTTCTTTAAATCCGCTGGGTCCAGGGAAGGCTTCTTGAGGAGGGGCCTCACCACCGCAGCTTTTAAAGGCTGTGGGATGGATCCCTCCCTCAAAGAAGCGATCACAACCGCCTGGAGCCAGCCGCGTGTCACCTCCCTGCTGGCAGAAACCAGCCAGGAGGGGCACGGGTCCAATAAACAAGTGGAGGCGCTCATCGCTCCTATGGCCTTGTCCACATCCTCAGGAGTGACAGGTTCAAACTCGTCCCATATAACAGGACTAAGACTCACCCCTGTCATCTCGGCTTGCCCTGTCCAAATGGAGTCCAGCTCTGTCCGAATCTGAACGACTTTGTCCGCCAGAAACTGAGAAAATTCCTCAGCTCTGCCCTGCAAGGGATCTTCAGCTCCCTCCTTAGCTAGGAGGGAGCGAGTCACCCTAAACAGGGCGGCTGGGCGGGAGTCGGCGGACGCAATAAGAGCGGAAAAATACGCGCATTTTGCCGCCCTTATCGCCACTAAGTAAGACTTAATGTAAGTTCTTAAAAGTGTCCGGTCAGACTCAGCTTTACTGGCTCTCCATCATCGCTCTAGGCGTCTCTTTAGGCGCTTCATCTCCCGGAGCTCCTCAGTAAACCAAGGAGCCCTCCGGGATCCGCTGCCACGGAGAGGCCGCAAAGGCGCAATCCGATCTAAGGCCCCCGTTGCCGCCTGATTCCAGGCAGCCACTAGAGCCTCAGATGAATCGTGTACCAGGGAGTCAGGTATTTCCCCAAGTTCCCTCTGAAATCCGTCAGATTCCATTAGGCGCCTGGGGCGGAACCACTTAATCGGCCCCGCCTCCTTGCGGTGGAGGAGTGGTGCCATGAAATCCAACCTCAGAAGGAAATGATCTGACCACGACAAGGGTGCTATGACTAAACCCCTCAGCCTCAGATCATCTCTCCACTGCCCCGAGAGAAACACAAGGTCAAGCGTGTGACCTCCCTCATGAGTCGGACCCTGAACTACTTGGGTCAGGTTCATATGTTAGGCCTCTGGCTGAGTTACACTATAGCCGTGGTGGCGAACCTATGGCACACGTGCCAGAGGTGGCACGTGGAGCCATAGAAGCCGGCACGCGAGGGTTCCCACCGGCAAACCGGAAGTGCGAAAAAACGCACTTCCGGTTTGCCGGTGTGCTGTTTTTTGCACTCCGGAGGGTTCAGGGAAGCTCCCTGAAGCTCCGGAATGCAAAAAACTACAAAACGGACAAACCGGAAGTGCACTTTTCCGCACTTCCGGTTTGTCCGTTTTGTAGTTTTTTGCATTCCGGAGCTTCAGGGAGCTTCCCTGAACCCTCCGGAGTGCAAAAAACAGCATACCGGCAAACCGGAAGTGCGTTTTTTCGCACTTCCGGTTTGCCGGTTTCGTCGTTCCAGGCTCCGGTAAGCCTTTGTGCGGGGGTGGGGGTGTGTGCGCATGCGCAGGGGGCAGCATGGGGGGGTGTTGTGCGCATGCGTGGGGGGGAGGGAATGGGTGTGGGCATGCGAGCGCGCGCGAGCGCCCCCCCTTTTTCGGCACGCGAGCCGAAAAAGGTTCGCCACCACTGCACTATAGCATGAAAAAAGTTGTACATGACAGGTTCACTCGGAAGGTATCACTGTCCTCTTCTTGGAAATCCCTGGCAGCCCACTCCAAACTGGTATAAAAATAACGTGCTGAATATTATCCACCCACGTTTAAATCCTTTTTCTTTAAATTCAATTATCAACTTGGCCAAATGTGTAGTTGACAGATTTTCTAAAATGTTTGACTGTACTAAAGACCATGTTAAATAGTAACCACTTACATTCAGTGTATCTAAATATTAGTTTCCTTGGTGTGTATTGAAAATGTGTAACTTGACAACAACAAACATACAAGACCTCATCTCAGGAATTGGTAAAGTAAGCTGCTGATTACATTGTTTGGGGCTTAACTTGCCTGCACATGAAGACCAAAACTACCCTTTTCCTTTCCTTGAATAAATAGCAATTAAAGGATGTAGAGGAAATGTTCCTATATCCAGCAAATGCATAATTGCTGGCTATGTACTATTAAGTGCTCTTTCCCAAAGTGAGCTTTTTTAAGATATAAAAACAGATAGTGGAGATTTTTAAGGGAAAGGGAGACGAGAACAATAATATTTGCTCTGATATATTTACATTTAACAGTTATTGTTCTCATCAAAGTATATTCACTAAGTATTTAAAGTGTATGGCATATAATGGGATAGCTAGTTTACATGATTGGCAAAAAATCGTGTGCATTAAAAATAAATATCAGCATGATTTTATGCTGAGCTCAGAAAATTCATTTCCTTAGAAAAAGAGAAGCAATATGAGAATTGTAGGCTGAAGCAGTTCTATGAGCCTGGGTATAGCTGGGCAATGAGTATATATAAAGAACATTAACTAAGTAATTAAATTGCTTTCAAAGCCTTCAATGTCAACAGGCAAATTAGAAGCTTGCTGCTGAAGATTTTTATCAACCCCTCTTGTGTATATTCCCCCCAGCCACAGAATCATTGCTGGTTAATACTATTCCTGAGGTCTTTTTCGTAGTAGCATCCTGATTGTGAAACTCCTTCCCTTAGATGAAGTTGGCTCTTTTATGTGTTTTAGAGAGCAAAGACTGCTTTGCTTTGTTAAGACTTCTATTTTAACAATTACTTAGTTAATGTTTATCTTATTCTATGCGGCATTAGATTGTACAAATGGAACAATGTATTACAAATGGAAGAGAATATATGTAGCTCAGGGTTGAGTCTTCGATGCTCTCTGAGTTTGGTTGTTTGGTTTCATTATCCCACTAGGTAACATAGTTCACTGATGATGTTCCTTAGTTGGGTAATGAAATGTCTGCAAGCAAACAAACAACTTCAGAGAGCACCAAGAATTCTATTGTAACAATATCAGATTGTTTTAAAAACCTTCAATGCCAAGAGGGAAATTAGAAGCTTACTCCTGAAGATATTTATCAGACCTCTTGTATATATTCACCAGCCACAAAAGCGTTGTTGGTTGATACTATCCCTGAAATTAGTTTTTTATGTGTTTTACAGAGCAAAGATTGCTTTGCTGTGTTAGACTTTTATTACTGCTCCAAGATGGTTTATCTTATTCTATAGCATTCCTTGAAATATATATCTTAGGTTGGGTTTTATGAATGATACTGCAACAGAGTTTGTTGTTATTATACTAAGAATGCTGTGAATGTTTGAATGGTATTTATATTGCATATTATCTTAAGCACCTGTTAGGAAACAGTGCATATAAGGAAGCCAATCAAAATTTCTACCAAACAGAGTTACAGTATCTGGCAGTTTTCCTAAACCTGATATACTCCCAGTATTGTATTACATGACATGACATGACATGACATGACATGACATGACATGACATGACATGACAATATTATATTATATTATATTATATTATATTATATTATATTATATTATATTATATTATATTATATTATATTATATTATATTATATTATATTATATTATATTATATTAATATTATATTATATTATATTATATTTTATTATAATATTATATATTATATTATATTATATTATATTATATTATATTATATTATATTATATTATATTATATTATATTATAATATTATATAATATAATATAATATAATATTATTATATTATATTATATTATATTATATTATATTATATTATATTATATTATATTATATTATATTATATTATATTATATTATATTATTATATTATATTATATTATATTATTATATTATAATATTATATTATATTATATTATTATATTATATTATATTATATTATATTATATTATATTATTATTATATTATATTATATTATATTATATTATATTATATTATATTATATTATATTATATTATATTATATTATATTATATTATATTATATTATATTATATTATATTATATTATATTATATTATATTATATTATATTATATTATATTATAT